>BSBN01001088.1:0-2469166 GCA_027924645.1 Cunninghamia lanceolata | reverse complement strand
CTAATTTCCATATTCATTTGCTCTATGACCAATTTTCTTGCAATTGAAACACTAACCAAAGAATGATGGAACCTTTTGATTTGTTTTGCTCCTACACTGAGTAGCCTTATGACCAAACTTATTACATGTATTACAATAACCATTGAAAGATGGGTACCTTTGAGCATTTGGTTGTCTAACTAGAGGTATTCTAGGTCTTCTTCTCTAATTTTTGAACTGGTTTCCTCTGTTTAGCTTTAATTCAGTGTTTGCTTGACTAGATTTTAAACTTTCCCCTTTCTCAAATCCCAATCCTTACTTATCATCAGCACTCTTCTGGCTAGCAATCATTTCATTAAGCTTTGTAGTACTTAACTCAAATTTTTCTTCAAAGCTTCTGGCCTTTTCTATATCTATTTTTAGACTTACAATTTCTTTTTCAAGTTTTGCACAATCTTCTAATTTGTTCTTCATAATTAGATTCAGATCATCTTCTGCTTTTGTTCTTTCTATAACTTCTGCTTCCAATTCATTCAGGGCTTCATTTGCTGATATCAATTGATCATTAACTTCTTTGTATTTGTCTTTGAATTTCTTGACTTGCTCTTTTAGCTTTGAGATGCATTCATCAGCTTGTTGCAAATTTTCTTTCAGATCCCTGACTTCTACTTCAGAATTTTCAAGATCCGTAAGAGCCTCTTCTAGTTGCTTGTTGCTTTCATAATTTCCAAGTCTTCTTGCTTCCATGATCACACTATCCCATATCTTCTTTAAGTCGTTAGACTTTTTCCAAGGAACTTGGCTCTAATACCAATTGTTGAGTTTCAGGAACATTGAGAGGAGGGGTGAATCAGTTTTCTAAAAAACTTTTGATGCACTTTAACTTCAAACTATTTTCCAAAATTAATTAAACAAAGGCACAACATGCATATGAACAACCATAAAAGCATGACACATGGACACCAAGATTTTTACGTGGAAAACCCAAAATGGGAAAAACCATGAAGAGGATTAGCTCTCAAATATATATTGCAATCTTTACAAATAATGATGTTCAGGCTTGGTCACTCCACGGGCTTGGAACATGCTGGTTCACTGCCATGAAGAACAACTAGGTCTAGCAGGTTCACTGCCTCAACCTTAAACCTAGCAAAATTGCAATAAGGGTTGTTAAACCTTGAGGGCTGTTAAACCCTAATGGAGGCTCACTGCCAGGCTCACTACCTTGAATAAGAAGTCTCAATACCAAGTACAAAGCAAATTGCACATGAAAACTAAATACTGCATAGGCATCTGTCACTATGCCAAAGTGCAGTCATTTAGGAGATGAATTCTAAATCCCAAGTCTTCATCACTACGGATCTTCTAACTTTGCTTTGTTATTTGCATGCTCGCATCACACACACCCAAGCGCACACCTCACGACTAAAATTCATCGCCTTTATATATCCACATCATGATTTGATCCACAATCAGGTCGGCATCCAAGAAATGAAACGTGTACATAGAAAGATGTAGCTTGTCGGCTTAATCCAATGCACTATATATTGTGCGGACCCAAATCTTTGGTCAAACATTTTCATATAGGTCAGCTTTAATCACTCAATCACTTGCATAGATCTTTCAAACACTATTTCTTCTCCGCACAATGATTTATCACACCAATCGACCTATTCCTTAAAAACATGCTTAACAGGTTCATCTGTTGACTTACAACTTTTACTGTGGATCTCAAAACACCTTCAAAATCATATCAAGGACTCTTCATACATTCTCAAACTTACCCTCTGAACCGTAAGGCATGATATCATCTTGCAGAGAAATACAGACCATCAGAACTCAGACTCTGTCTCTGTCAAACACTATGCCGATACTTAGCAGCTTGCAACTATCTTTCTGGTGGACTTCAAATCTCCCAACTCTCGAATTAGACACTTCATATAACTATTTACAATACCTCAAAATTGCATAAGAAAATGCTCACCTGTAGAGGAATGCGGATCGTTACATTGTGCCCTATTCATTGTCTCTGTTATACCTTTGTTCACACGGACTTCGACATTTCTTCTAAGTGACTTCCAAAGGAAGTCAAGATTTAATCTCTAGAGCATGATGCCACCAAACAATTACTAACATCATTCCTGAACCGCATTACTAGATCATCATTTGCGAAGACATACAGACCCACTTATTGTCCTCTACTCTGTATGTGCCCATACTTAGCCTTTTTCTGTCAACCAGACCTGAAATCCAATAAGTCCTTCTAGAGAAATGTCTTCTTTTCATGCTGATGAAACTTCTAATCCTTGTTGCCATCAGTGACAACATACAAGTCTATACTTGAGTAGTGTCTCTTGCCAATAGCTTACCTCCCTCCCACCCCTGCTCAATCTTCTTGGCAGCTGTTGTCCTATTTTTCTTCCTAGCCAAATAGCCCCAATCCATGAAATCTCTAAGTGTTTTCCCCTTTAGAAATGAAAGGAAAAACACCCCAAATCAACTAAGTCCAAAAACTATTGAGATTTCCTTGTGTTTTTAGCATTTTTAGAGTTCAGAGTTCTCCCCTTCATCATGTCATCCTAATTGGCTCTGAGCTTTGACTCTTTCCCTTTGAAAATTTGGCTAAGTGTTTCAGACTTCAGACTTTTCTTCTTTCCTCTTCCTTTTCTTTTGGAAGATGGAAGACGGTGTTGAATGCACACGACAACTAAGAGGGGGGTGAATCAGTTGTAACTTATAATTCCAAAACCTTCACACACATTCAGATCCACATTAATTCAATTAACCCTTAAACTATGAAGATGATTAAGCATGAAAGCAAATAACATAAACTAAACCAAATCAACATCATACACAAGAGAACACTAGATTTACGTGGAAAACCCAAGAAGGGAAAAACCACGGTGAGGATTAGCTCACAATATAAAGTAATATGAACACTAAATACAATAGGGCTCACTGCCCAAAAGAAAGAAAGGCTCACTACTAGAATAGAAAAGAAGATAGAGAAGAATGTTACAATGTGAAAACCATTTCAATGCAATAAATAAGTCCACCATGGCATCACCAACACCTTTGCAGTCTGACTAATGAATTGTAGACACCTTCTGCTCACTGCATCTAGTAATCTAACACATGAAAGCTTGCACTGCACTTTACAAATTTACACTTTACAACTCTACAATTCATATCTCACTCATCACACACATCATCTTCGCATCCCTCAATAACCTAACACTTATTTATACTATCTTCAACCTTGAAAACATTCTCCAAGGTCGGCAATGCTCCTTAACCATGTAAATTCAAATTAGGTCGGCACCAAAACATTCCTACGGTGGAAAGGAATGTAGGCAGACCACAACACACCTTAGCTTGGACCTAAATCCTCTCATACACGCCACACCACACTTCCACAATTATTGAAGTAGATCCACAATTAGTGTGAACACCCAAGGTCGGTTGAACCTGTGTTAACACTATAAACATTTAAGTACACACTTCATCAAAACCAAAGAGGACTTGCAGACCACATACCATGCTTCAACGCAATCTAGAATATCCCACAAACATCCTAAAATCCAACAAATTCCTTCGCAATAACTTTCACCTTGTTGGTTTTTCTTCTGAATCAGCATTAGGGTTTGCCAGTTCTAATGCACATGCAGATTCAGCCAACTAAATACAGGAGGTTGCATGAGCTCCTCCCCTTCACTTCTGGTTCTGCTGCACCAAGGGGGGTGTCCCTATTTGATAAAAGTATAACCTTGACTAGCTCAATGATAGAAGGATTTAACTTGACAGCAACAGGCAGAATACTCTCATGTATGGACCAAGATTTGAGTAACAAATCACAAGATTGGCAATCTTCTTGGACATAATGTCTGGTTAGGTATGAGAGCATGCAGAGGCTCCTAATCCTAATCCTACAACTAAAAGATGGAAGGATGAGATGGTTTGAAATGGTGTTTGGAGTTATGGGACTTTCCTAGACCCATTGAACAGACAAATTCCCAAACCAGTGCCTTATCTGGGCAGCAAAGTCATATCTAAGATTGTAAATGTCTCCCCATGACAACATAAATTCATATCCAGAGGACCTAAGAATAATGCTACTGCCTAACAGCAACATGTCCAAGAAAGAGTATCATTAATGATCATACTTAACAGATCCTATGATGTAATCTATTTCCCTTTGTATCTGATCAAAAGCCTATTTAACCACTCCTTGAGCAGACGCAATAAATCAGACACACAGTATGCACATACTGAAAAACTCAGAAGCCCTTGACAACCTTGTTTGAAAGGAAAATAAATGACATACATGAGACAATTAGAAACAATACATACACAGGTGTTTTTCATTTAAAATCAATCTGCATAGAAGGCCATCACAGAGAAAATCATCATTTACAAGCCAAGATAGATTAGTACACCAGACTAAGGACCGAGTCTGTAGCAAAAAATGCCTTTCAAAATGTGAACACCTTATGTTCAGAGCCAGAGCAGAAAGCCCAAAAACGTCCAACCCCTAAAATGTAACACAGCCAAACCATTTATACAGAACCGTGTACATTCAGTAATTAATTACATGGCCAGAAGTCAAAAATTTGCCAGATACATTCCTTCCATTTGAAAATGGCCTTCATAGATTAAATGCGACAGACAGGGGGGATCTCAAGCTTTGCGCCACCATCTGAAAGTCTTCATCCACGATCAGGCAGCTTCACCGTTTGTACCATCGCCCATACCCCTGCACGATCGTCATTGATGGCTCAACCACCCGCATTTCACTTGGAAACTGTCACAGTGCTCAAATGGGAAGTTCCCGCCAAAAAGCGCTTCGCTTCAAAGTTTGAATTATGCAGGAAAATTAGTCCCACATGCATGGTGCCGAGACCACTCTATCACTTTATAAACATAGCTGCATGCATAATAGGTGTCGAGCGTTTTTGCCATGCTCAACACACACTCCTTTGCCTAAAGCCCCATCGTCTAGACCTAAGCCATCGGCCAACCCCACAGATCTCTTGCCGACCTCACTAGTCTCACCGATGCGAACTACATTCCCCACCTCCGTCGGCGTGACCCCCTCCATCGGAGCATCCAAAAATCCTCTGGCCGACCTCATGTGTTACACCGATGAAGTCCATCACAATCCCCTGTTGGCCAGACAACTACCATCGGCGGACCCGAAAGCCTCCCCGCTGATGAACAAAGTCTCACCGATGACCACTCCATACATGCCCATCGCCAAGACAAAAAGCATCGCCCAAAGTCAAACGAACTCTCACCGATCTATCAAGTCCCTCCGATGGCTAAGCAAAATACACCCTCTTCGGCAAGACATAGACCATCGGCACAACAAAATTGACGCTTGTCGATCTCAAAGGTCTTGCCGACGAACACCCCAATCTTCCTCAAAACTTCCCATCGGCCAGAGATAGACCGTCAGCCAAGCAATCCACAGTTCACCCGATACACAAAGTCATGCCGACAACATACCACATCCGGGTCTTCGGTGAGACACACGCCGATGACATCTCATCGGCCAAACCTACGCCATCGGCACAACTCAGAAATCCTTCGTCGATTGCACATGTTACGCCGATGAACACAACGCCTAAATCATCATCGGCCAGACTTAGACCGTCGGTCTAGCATGAAATTCCTCTGCCGATGAAGAGTGCTACATCGGTAACCTTCAAAACCCTCGTTGGCGAGACACACGCCGATGACTCCTCATCGGCCAAACATACGTCGTCGGCCCAACACTTGCCCGCTCACCCGATATTCAATGTCGTGTCGATGGCACATCTAAACCCTCGCTCCCATCGGCCAGACACATATCGTCGGAGCAACAAAAGGAACCCTGGCTGATAGCACCAGTCACAGCGATGACCAACAAGCCTCACTCTGCCCCCCATCGGCTAGACACATGCCCATCGGGAAACCAGAAAGAAGATACGCTGATGACAGAAGTCATCCCGATGGCAGAGCACCACCACATCGGTGGAACCAAAAATACTCCAGCCGATAGATCAAGCTCCTGCCGATGGACAGGAATACCTAGGGTTTGAATGAAGAAAACCTCCAACAAGCAAGCTCAGCCTCTAGGTCAAAATGAGCACCAACACACCTAAAGAAAATACACACCCAATATACTCAAGCATCTCTCCCATACATTGCAACTCAAGAAATCAACTTGCGGAGCACCAAACCTTGAACAACTTCAACTAAAGGTAGATATGAACCTTATAAACACACTTCTAAAACCACAAGACCTGAAACCACTCTGCGGAAAAATGCGGAGGAAAAACATTTCTCCCAGACACCTCTGCAATACAAAGTTCACACACTGGTGAACACACCTTTCTTTGCAAAACGTCGACAAGGTAAATGGTTTGGCAAAATGTATTTTTGCCAACAAAGCAAGAAAAGAAGGCCTTATTGGCATAAGGCCGAACTTCTCAAAAGTTCAGAGTTGCTTTAGTTCACCAATAGAGGGATTTGCCGATAAGGCGAAGTAGTTCGAAAATTGTAAATTTTGCCAATAAGGGAAAAATGGAGCCAATGAAGAAAAGTTCGCTAGAGGCCATTTTGTTGATAAGGCAAAAGTGATAGAAAAGAGAAAATCAAGCAAAGTTCAAAGATTGGGCATTTTGTCGATAAGGAAAAAACATAAAGAATAAAAGTTCGCTAAAATCAAGTTTTTCCGATAAGGCAAAAGAACAAGCAAACAAAAGTTTGACAAAATAAGATTTTGCCAATGAAGAAGAGAAGATGGATGGACCAAAAGCAAAGTTCAGCAAAATGACTTTTTTCTGATAAAGGGCAAAAATGAAGAAACAAGCCACAGTTCAGAAATAGATAAAGTTGCCAACTAAAGATAGAAAAATGTAGAGGGTAAAGACAATGGTTTGTAAAATACATATTTTTCCAATAAGGCAAAATTCAAGCCAAAATTTCCAGAAATATGCAAAAGTCGGTGAAACAGGTATTGTAACTTGAAATATCTAAATGTGGATATTTAAAGTGTTGTAAAAGCTCTGTGACAAGGGATTTTTAGAGGGAAAATCTATTTGATTTTCCTCATCCGTCATTAATGTAGATCTAATCTACTCATCTACCCTCTCCTAGATATTTTGCATTTATGATTGTAGGTGATGAATCAGTTGTTTGCATTGAAGGCAAAATATATTTCAGCTACTCCATGATCCAAGAGATTGTCTACATTGAATTCTTGCAGGCAGACATTCCTTTTGTAGGGATATTTTTTGATAGGCCCATAGGGGTGAATTTATTGAGAAATGACTGAGGTCAATGTAATTGAAATGCTATATATGCATGTTTGTAAGATGTAATGAGGGTTGGAAAATAGTTGGATAATTTTGATTCTTCTGTAATCCAAACAGAGCCCTCCTCTGCTGTAATCATGCCTTTTGTTGATATACACACTGTGTTTTTACCTTTTCTATTGTTCTAGCTCTGTGTAATTCAGGACTAATTGTTTGTGAATGTTTATTTCCTCTCAATCTTGTTCTTTTCTTTACCTCTATTAGAATTTGCTATATTTGTGTGAGTTATCAGCTGTATTTCTTTATTTTATGTATTCTTAGTTTTGTGAGAGCTTTATATTCAAACCTGGTGTATCGCCCCCTTTAATTTGTAGTTTTATCCCTCTTTCTCTTTTCATTATCGATGGATAGATTAGGTTTAGTCTTGGGAATGACCGAATCTCCCATTCAGCAAAGGAACTGACTTCTCTCTAGAGATTTGGCCTCCTTGTAGGGTCCCACACCTGGAGGTTATCTCAATGTTTCACTGGATTGTTGAAGATTGCTAAACCTCTCCAACACAAGGTGCAAATCCAAGTGACAACAAATCCCATAAAAATTCATGTTTACCGCTTATCAATATTACCCTACTACATTTTCCCAATGGTTCTAATCAAAGCCTAGCTCTTATCTCTACATTGATCCCGGTCTTAATGATTCAGTTGTTAATTCTAAGCAAAGTTAGTCTTCAAACCTACAGTACTCAATAGAAGCTTTCAAGTAGACCTTCCCCATTCATCCTTGGTAGAAGGGAAGTCTGACTAGATGGTGATAACTCTTGGTGGCACTCAACCCCTTATCTTTCCTAGCCAAAAAATGTCAAGGAGATCATAACTCTATAGGAAGCAATCTAAAATATGAAGGAATCGAAAAATGAGTGATCAAAAAAATAAGAGTGATGAAAATGGTGAGAATAGAGAGACCAAAGTAGTTGAATATCCAAAATACTCAGAAAGTTCAAAAGCATTCATTTCCATAAAAGTCAAAATATCAAAAAATGAGAAAATCAAGCGAGGCATTACAAAAATACAGAAAATATAGAGAGTTACAAAAAAAAGAATGATAGAGAGAAGATTGTTGAATGTTCATACCCTTGGGTGGAGATAAATCTAATCTCAAAGCTTCAAGGGTGACATTCTATCAGAGAAAATAAAAGAGAAAGGTACAAAGCACACACATGCACTAGCTGAGCAAAGCCAACAGTCTAATAGTCTTTAGGACCATCTTCCACTTTGAAGCCTTTCCTTTACCCCAAGTCTATCTTGTTGGCCTTCTATGATCTAAGTCTAGCGAACACCAATAAAATTTGTTACTTGTCCAATTTGAAAGCTTGTCAAATTGTTTTGTCTAAATAAGTATCAATGTTTAGCCTTTTGCAAAGCCAAAAATTAGAACTGTTCCATCTCCTCCCCACTCCCACTTGAGTACCAAATCCCATCCCAAAGATCAATAAGTCTCTTTATACCAAGTTAAGTCACAATACCCTAAGTCAAAAATCCTACTTAAGAGCAGTAACATTGTTTGTTCCACCTGCATACATGCTATCATAGAAAATCAAAAGAAATAAAATATGTCATAACATCATGGCATTCATAGCACTTAGAACATAGTAGTTTTCATTTCATATTTGTGAATCACATCCAAACACATTGCATGTCATTCATATCAGAAAAAGATAAAAATAAATTGCATCATCCATATGTGACCATCTTAGGTATGCATTCTCATAAGAAAAATAAAATCTTTAGCCAACCATATGCACAAGAGGGAAATCGAAGTACAAGATGTCAACTAAGCTATGTATAGATCTCATCCAATCAAGTCTTGTATCTATAAGTGTAAAATACTGTTTGAACATAAGTCACTCCTCTAAATGGAGTCAAAAGAGAAATATTGTGCACTCAAGTGTGCAAGTTTCCCCATGCAAGGGGGCAAGGGTGTAAATCTCTTCAATAAACATAGGTCTCTCAAAGACCTCAAGGGATGTCAAGTCATACCTTCACAAAAACCAAAAAAATTGTAAAAGCTCAAAAATCTCTAAAAATCAAATATTCTATTCTAAATTTGCAATAAAAGGAGAATCTATTCTTCTCCTCTCTAGCTTAGCATGTCTTTTATTTCCATAGTGCTCTTGCACCCTCATTTTGCATGCTTGCATATTTATAGGTCCCTATGGCGAAACGAAGCAACACAAGTACACTTATGATGCAATCAATAGTACATTTGATCATTCCAAATTCAATACTTCTTTTAAAACATTTTAAATGTTGAACTAGTGCTTCTCATTGCTACAATTCTGAGAAATTGACAACAGGTAAAGCCCTAGGTCGGGAACAATATCTATCTTTCCTATAGACTACTGTCCTCAAGGGGGAAAATATGTAAGCACTAAAAAGATGCATGGGCATACATAGTAATCCTACGATGAGTTGTGATCCTAAACACGTACATGTAAGTGTGTATATATAGCCTCTCAACATGTGTTCTTATTGGCGACACGTGGATTAGACTCTCTTTTCACTTTCCTCCCATGTTTTCCCCTTGCTAACTTGTGAAATGTTGTCCCTTCTTCATTCCTCCTTTGTTGATTCTTTGTTTTCTTTGCTTTCTAGTCTTGTCACAAGACCTATGAGTGTCATTTCCTAGGGAACCTTCGTCTTGTTGACCTATTTTTTTTGGATTAATGATCGTTCATTATATTACCAAAAAATAGAAGCTATCAATTACATATTTCGTGGCCAAGCTAGCCACGACATCCAAGCTCACAGTTTTTCAAAAGCTGCCAAGTAATACATCATATAAGAAGTTTTATCCTATATACAATTGCTAGCAAAATATCATAGTTATAGTTCAATGGAAGATCAATATAAAGCAAAGTGAGCTACAACATGGTTGGCCTCCACCGCCGATTCAGCATTTTCCATCTCTGGACCATCAATTTCTGACTCTAAGATTGGTACTATATGCCCAATGCCATCCATCTCAACACAAATCCTATGATTTTCTGAATAGATGGGATCCGCAATACCATTTCCTGAGCCCTGTGCACTGTTCACCATCTCAGAATCATCAATATGTAGCTTTCTAAAACTATCATTCAACTCCTCCAACTGATGAATGAAGGACTGGCAAGCTACAACTGAGTCTTGAAAACCCATCTCTGGCAAAGTATCATTAAAATCTTGTGGAGAGAAATCCTTCTTCTCAACAATCTTTTCCTTGAAAGCCATCTGATTTTCCACATTTAAAGCCACCTGTATAAATAAATCAACATGTGTGAGTCTAGATTTAGACCCATTAAGAGTCCTTGCATTGTCTTGAAAATGGTCCTCATTCCTTTTTTTCCACAAAATCCATAAAACCTCAGTTGTTAATGCAAACCAAAACAAGTTAGAATTTGCATCAAGACCTAAAAAATGACCAAATAAGATCCCAAACTTATATAAAGGAATACAAGAAGACCAGTTAGGAAGCTTACTCAAAAACAAATTCCAGACTTGACAAGCATAAGGACACTCAAAGAAAATATGGTCACAATTTTCAAAAGTATTACAAATCCTACATATATAACTATTGAGACCTAATGGTAATTTCTTTAGGCAAAGCATCCATCTAAAGCATCCTTTTTTAGGCTCAAGGGAGGTAGACCAAAATGAATTGAAGACACCCCTTAATTTCTTAAAACCCACATCATAATTCCAAACCTTGACACAATGCTCATAAATTACCTCTGAGTTTGCAAGCATCCTATAAATCCTTTTTGACTCGCAATTCATAAGATTGGCACCGTCTTCCCATTTCAGATTATCCAACCAATCCTGCACACCCATCACGTTTTGCAAAGCAGGGTTGTTTGAATAAGCTAAAAGAAGCACATAGTAGGTCCTCTTTTGAGTTATTTTTAGCCCAAATTCATTTTTTAGACATTCCCAATATTTAAAGCTAGAAGAGGAGAAAAAATCTTGAAATTGAGACAAACCCATCTTATGCCATTTGATACCTAAGCAACCTTGGACGAGAGCAATAGGCTTCTCACTGTGTTTCAAAGCCCACCAAACAAAATTGTGTTTTCCCCACTACAAATAGGACTTGCCCCTTCTAGGGTAGGAAATTAGACATTTGATACCTTCCCAAGCCTTCCAAATGCAGGCGAATACCACAGACCCGAAAGGCTTCACTTTAAAATCTCCAAAAAGGTGGTCATAGGGATGCAGATTTTTTCAGCCTGAAGAACCTCTAGGCCTAGCTAGCTTAATATTGTTCCTCACGAAAACCTTCCATGGTTCATTGCCTTCCAGAGAATTCACAATCTATTTTTCTACAAGGGCCAACCCTTGAATCTTCATATCTTTTAGTCTAAGGACCCCAAAATCTCTGCTGATTTAGCACCAATTCCATTTTACACAATGTTTCTTATTTCTTCCTTTGCCATCAGACCAAAGGAAGGATCTGATCACCTTCTGAATGCTTTATATTTGTAGATTAGAAAAAAGCCACATGGAGGCATAGTACACCGTGTATACTGACAAATTTTTTGACACACTTGGAATCTCCCAGCTAAGGAGAGTGCTTGTCTATTCCAATTTTGGAGTTTACAATCAATTTAAGTGTAGAGCCAGTCCCACATTTGTTTGAGAGAGGGATCAATAGAAAAAGGAATACCAAGTAATCTTACTAGTTTTTTAGGCCCTCCCCATTGCCAATCATTTTCACCAACCCAAGTAAGAGGGGACTCAGACCACCCTAATAAAATAGATTTACTGAAGGAGACCTTGGCACCCGAAGCACAACAAAACATGTTCAATCTGATCTTAAGATTCTCTAGATTTTCTTTCTCTACAACAGGATAAAGTGCAGTGTCATCTACAAACTACATGTTGAGCAGGGAATTTCCATCAGGAAGCTCAATGCCTTTAAAAATGGCTAGTATTTTGTCCATTCTTATAAGATAATATAAAACTTCAGAGGCAATAACAAATAATTCAAGAGCCAATGGGCAACCTTGCCTAATGGATCTCGGCATATGAAAAGAGGAGATAAGCTCCCATTGACTTCAACTTGAGCAGAAGCATTTCTAAACAACATTTCAACCATCCTCACAAATTCTGAGGGGAACCCAAAAGCCTTGAGGACACAAATTATGAAGGACCATTCCACTCTGTCATAGGCTTTTTCAAAGTCTAGCAATAAAATCCCTGCATTCTGACCAGTTTCTGTAGCCCAGTGAATGGCTTCCCAACTTATTAGTAGGTTCTCAAGGATAAATCTACCTTTGATAAAACCTATTTGAGTCACACTTATTATGGAAGGTAAGATATCTACCAGCCTTCTTGCCAACACTTTGGTGATAATTTTGTAAGAGACATTAAGCAAGGTGATTGGTCTCCAATTCCTCAAATTGGATTTATCCCCACCTTTGGGAAAGAGCTTAATGATCCCTCTATTTATCTTCTCCCCCAAGGTACCAAGCTCTATGGCCTCTTGATATACCTCCAACAAATCATCAGCAACCCAATCAATATTAGCTTTATAGAATTCAACTGGAAGTCCATCTATCCTAGGAGATTTGCAGTTGCTCATAGATAAAATGGCATTCCTAATTTCATCTTTGGATAACTTTTGCTTAAGCTTTTCAACCATTGGTGCATCGATCTTCTTGGAGCAAATTAAGGAGAACATCTTCTGAGCTTCAGCACAACCCGCACTCCCATCTTCAGCTCTGAAAAGATTTTCATAGAAAATTTTGACCAAATTATTAATATCACTCACATTAGTGAAAGTATTGCCATTCTTTGAGAGAGCTTCTAAATGCTCTTGTCTGAACTTGTTCCTTAACATGCTAAAGAAATATTTTGATCCCCTATCTCCTCCTTTTATCTAGTTCAACCTAGCCCTATGTTTAGCACCTTGGGCCCTAAGAGTCTCAAAATATTTGAGTCTATTCTTTAAAACACTCAATCCGGTACTCAAATCCTCATTGAATGGAGATCAACTTGCAGATTTTTTTCAGATTCTACCAGTTTTTTCTGCAATTCTCTTTCTTCTTTCCTTCTATCTAAAGCATATTTCTTACCACAAATTTGAAACACTTCTTAGCAGGCCTTAATAAGCACCAACCAATGTTTGACAACATTATAGTGGGCATGGGAATACTTAATGATGTTCCTGATAGCTACAATACCTTGTTTATAGTCCTCCTTGTCTAACAACATAATATCAAGCTTAAAAGAGTTTGAGGCCTTATGTTTAGAGTCCCTGTCCTAATCAATGAAGAGGATGTCTGCTACAATAGGATGATGATCATATAGGGAACTAGGTAGGACCTTCATTGCATTACCCCCCTGAGGTGACTTGAACTGAAAAAAATCTTTGTTGGCAAACATTCTATCCAAGCTGCTATAAATTCTTTTTTTACCCGATTGGGCATTGCACCATGAAAACCATATACCATTACTCCTGCTCTTCACTCCTTCCAAGGGATCTAACAATTTAAGAGATTTTTTTAGGTTGAGACAAAAAAAAATTCATTGCCTTTCCACTCAGCCCTGATACCTCCTACCTTATCTTCTATGTTCTCAACCATGTTGAAATCCCTGACTATTATCCATGGGACCTTAGGGAGGTGAGAGGAAAGCCATTCCCAAAGCTCACCTCTTTCTCTATAGTCATTTGAGGCATAAAGAGAACAGATACCAAACATCTCACCATTGTTATCAAAACTGGCTCATACTTCTCTATTACATGGGGAGCACCCAGACTGGGAGACCAGCTACCCCCACTTTGGACTCATCAAAATTACAGAGCCTCCTTTTCCTCTATCATGCATCGTGTGAACGTTAAGGGAGTCCTTCCAGATGAATCTAAGCACATTATCTAATTAAAAATTTACAGCCTTAACTTCCTAAAGCAATAGGAAATCAATATTCTTATGCTTGTTTACAAGATCTCTAACAATATACTTCCTATATGGGGATTTCAACCCCCTCACATTCCAACTGATGCATTTCATAGTGAAGAAATTGGATAAGATAATTTGAGTCAATGAACCCGATTAATGGGCCCCATCTTTAGAAATCCCCATATTATCGAAACACTTAGGAAGCTTACTTCCTTTCACCCTCTTACATTCACTTAATTTCCTCTTAACATATTTCCTCTTCTTTCTACTCCCATCTTCTTTCAGACAAGCCACAACTTCCACATCCTCCACTGCATCCCTCTCACACTCAGCCACCTTCGAGGGGATTCTAGTATCGACCATCATGCTTAGAAGGCACAGGGAGCCCAACCTCTTGAACAATATCGCTCATTTTCCTCACCAGCATATCCTCTCTGATTTTCATCAAAGCAAGTTGCTACACATTCTTCTTAGGGGGCGCAAGCCCCGAAGGGTCTCCATCATAATTTGACTGTTTAGAAGCACCGGAACCCCCAACAAATTCCAAGAAATTCAAGCTTTTATCAATAGGATTATTAACACCTTCCAAAATTGAGTCCCAAATTTCTTTCCCCTGAATTGATAGAGAAATCATAGGGCTAGAGCCCTCAGACTCCATTGTATTACAATCAGGAGGTGAGACCTCTAGAGTGGAAATCCCAACCTTCACATCATTACAACTTCCAAAAACCATCCTATTCTTATCAGCAGAGGGGGAAGGAAAGGAAGTCGACTCCACATACTCGGAAGTTTCAGGCACTTCAACACAAGAGGGGATATTCTCCAACCACAACTTCTCAAGGCTATTTCTAACCTCTCTAAGTGCTCCTTCCAGAGGACCAAGGCCTGGATGGAGAGGTTGAGAGCACGGAGGAGGCTCGGGGATAGAATGGAGAGGGACCTCTACCTTAGCCTCTAGGATGCTTCTATGCTCACTGCCTCTCAAGCCAAGACCATCTTTAGAAGGTTCAATAGATTCAAAATGGAAATTAGCATTTCTCAACTTCAATACTAGACAATCTCGCCTTTGATGGCCATCAGTTTTGCATAGAAAACAAGAATTGAGCCCACCTAGGCCAACTATTGCACATTCAATAGTATTATTTTTGAGATTCACTTGCAGAACCTCAAGAATATGAATTCCTGGTTTAAGGGAAACCAAAACCCTAGCATCCAAATGAGGCAGAGTCATCTTTGAGTCTTCTAGTTTTAACTCTTTTCCCAGGGGCTTTGATAGATTAGGCAAAAAGGACCATAACTGAACATGAAGGTTTCGAACCAATAACCACCAGGGAACAGAGCAGAATTTAATATCTTACATAGAAGCCTCAGAGAACCAATTAAAAACTTTAAATAGTGATCTGCCCACATTCCACAACTCTCTCTCTAAAATTTTCTTTTGTATGGAATGATTTTTGAGAATTATAACAAAAATGCCTTTCAAAATCATTCTGCAGAATGAAACATACACCCCCATTTTTTTCCCCCAAACAAAGTACAACCAATTATCAAAGAACTTTCTTGTAGGCAACTTTTCCACATCTAAACACACAAAAAAAGGGCCACATTTTTCAACCTATTTTCCTCCACATTCTTTGCTCTTTGTATTCCATCATTTGGTTTAAGGACCAGTTTTTTGGGCAGTGCAGGATTCTTACCTTCGCTTGACCGGCCCAACGCTCCTTGATATTCACCACCACCGCACCCACTACCTCCACCGCCCTCTTCTCCCTCCTCATGCGCCGAGAAGCTTGCATCTTTGGGCGGAGGGGCGGCACGTTGGATGTCCAGGGCTTCTTTAAACAATTTCCCTGCAACAACTCCATCACCATTAATCCCATCTGCAGACTTATTTTCATCCTTAGCCTCAGCCATTAACTCTCTCGGATGAGGAGTAAATGCCTCAGCTGGAACTGTAGTGGAGAGGAGACCACTCACATCTATCAAGGCACAGACTGCTAGAACCCAGACTAGCCCGAAAAAACATATAATTAAATTCAAAAACAAAAATCTCTTAGTTTCAAAAAAGCCCCTGATATGGAAAATTTAAATTTAAATAGAGAATAATGTGACTATAAAAACACAAATCTAATTTTTCAGAATGCATACAATGAATCTTTTACGATAAATGTAGAAAAGAAGAATGAAGAGGACCAATTTCCATCATAGGAGAGAAGCCCTACAAGAAGTTCATGGAGGGGCACTAGAACCCTCGAACAACTTGCAACAAATATCTTGTTGACCTATTTCATCATTTTCTAGCCTTTAGAGACCTCGAACCAACATACTAATTACATCCCCAACCCTAATTTATTTGCACCTTTCTTTTTGACATGGTTGCCCCCCTATTATTTTTGGGTCGCCCCTTAGTTGACCATCCCTTTTGGCATCAATTTTCTAAAACAAAGTTGATAGGTGTCTTCTGCAACATCCGAAGTCCATTCTCCAACCTTTAGTTTTCACCAAGACCCTTGTCTTGACCTGGTCGCCCCCCAGGAAACCACCCTGACAATGTGGGTGACCTTGTCGTGTTTTCTTCCACAGTTTTACTTCGAGTTTGAGCTTGAAAAAGCATCATTTTTGCTCCAATTTGCATGAAATTTCAAGCCTAACTAGAGTTGTTTATTCTTAACCTTTCAATCAACTTTAATCATACAAATTTAGCTTAGTTGAACTATAATTAACTCCTCCCTCTCTCAAACTAACTCCATTCTCTCTCCTGTGATAAGCTTTCAAACTCACTTCACTGCCCAATCAATCCAATTCACTGAGAAATCAATTGAGTTGACCCTCCAATCAAGGGAGTTAACTCTCCAATCAATCCCACCCTTCATTCCTCATTCCAACCTATAAATACTCCCCTCCTCCAAGCAATAAAGGAGGAAAATTCATTGTTGCAATTACATTTTGCTTAGCTTTTGCTCTCCTTATAATTTTCATGCTTGCTGCAGGACTTATGAGCCTTTTTTTTTTGTCCAAGCTTTCCAAAAAGCTTCATACAACGTTGTTACAGTAGCCGTTTTGCAAGCCCGAGTTCTTCCATCCAAGCTTTTTCAAGCTTGTGTTTGAATTGTTTACCATCTAATCCTTATCGCCAAAAGGAGTACCCCATTGGTACAAAAGAAGGGAAGGTTGCTATAAGAATCTCTGAAGATATGTCAGGCTCTTGCACCTTCAATTTTAGGTTCCTTCATGCTTTTTGTAGTAATTAGATAACAAAAATCTTGCTCTTTGGAATAGTAATTTAATCATTGCAATTTTCTTGATAGGCTAGTTAGATTATTTTAATTAGTTTATTTTCAAGTAATTACATTATTAGATTACCTTTTCAATTTGTACTTTCATTTGTTAGAGTAATAGGAAAAGACCTTCGAAAAACACAAAAACATAGATCAATTTCATTAGGTAAAATCATGGTTAAATTTTATTCATGTTTTATTTTCTAGATTAATTAATTTACTTTCATTTCCAAAACTAGAAAAGAACAAAAATACTGCTTGCATACATTTAGTTGCATTCATTCAAAAACATAAAAAATACCAAAAACAATAGAAAACTAGAAAAACCAAAACAAACAAGTACAAAACCCCTCGATCCCATCACGAGGTCAATCAATTCAATTAAAGTGAAATCAAAGAAAACCTTAGGTCTTCACCCTAAGTCATCACAAATCAACTCATGGTAAATTCAAACCGACTCTCTCTATTCAGGCATACGGATGTGCCTTAGACTTAGAGGTGAGTGGGTAAGGAAAATCTTAGAGGAGATCAAGGAGATCCATTCTAGGCCTCAATAAGCAGAACCAACACTTCAAGAACAAAAACATAGGCTTAGGTTGTTTGAACAAAGACATCACATCCAACAACTCCTTCAAGTAGGAGATGAAAGATTCTAATGCATTAGACTCATAAATAATTACAATAAACAACCAAATAGGCATCAGAATCTCAGAAACCCAAATAGGAGATCAGTGACTAGTGACCCTTCAGGTCATATCATTATCTCCAAAACTACAGTCATTGAGCATAACTTAGCAAACAATCCCCAGGAAAGGCCCCAAGACCGGCCGACCATTCTCCGCGAAGTCCAACTCCCAAGAGAGCTTGACCACCCCCATGTCTCACCTCCTCTTGATTGACTTCTACCACGAGAGAAAGAGTAAATGGGAGGTTCACCCATGGCAAGGAGAAGGGTCTATGTGCTCCATCAGAGCTGACTCCACCACCTCAACTATCGAGTCACATTTTGAAGTGTACAATGTCATAGAAGCCAAGCAACAACAACATTATTTGTCCAAAAGAGCTTAGATGATAACCTTCCAACTACAATTGCAAACCTATTCCAAAGATTAAAAGACTTTCTTGATAGCAAGCTTGCATATCAATTAATGTGCTTTGGTTCAAACCTTCCTAGACCAAAGTCCTTGTAGATAAAGTGTAGAGGAGAGCTATCTGTCATGATCATTCAACTTGGTTATCTATCAATGTTCTTCACACTAAGTGCAACACATACAAAGTGGCTAGATTTGCATAGCATTATGCCAATTGCACCACCTTCAAATACAAATCATGCTTATAAATGAAGGATACAAAACATAATTCAAAATCCACACCTTATTGCATTCTACATGCACCATAGATTCACAACTTTTCATGAAGAGGTTTTGCAAAAGCTTCTTGGTGCACATGACAATTGGTATGGGCAAGACAACTTAATCCATTCAATTATCAAATTTTATGTCACTACTCTTAATAATGTGTTAATAATTCTCTCTTTCTATAGGTACGAATGACAACATAGAGGCTCTACACATATTCATGTTTTCTTTTGGCTCCAGCAAGAACATAACATTGGTAACTTGCAATGGAATAACTAAGAATCAATAAAAAATAATACATTGCATCAATAGCTGTGTCTATATGGAACACACACATCCTTCAACAAAGGGCTCAAAATTTGCACCACTCCATCCTTGATGACCCCTGCTTGATGGACACAACAATGAATGATGCTACCATACCTTCTATGGACTATACTAAGCTACTCAATCATGTCCAATGACATACACAATGTCACTTATAGACATGCTTGAAAGGAAAAGGAACATCTGTAGCATGTTGTTACAAAGCCCCTTGGAGCTTGCAAGAAAAATCATCTTTAACAATTGTTGACAATGGCTAACCTAAATACATGCCTACTTATAATGACGATTAACTAAATGTTCACAACCTATTGATTCTTTCCATCTAGAGAGCTAATGTTGATTGCCAACATGTTCTTTTCACCCATGCAGTGCTAAACTACATTACAAAATATGTAGCCAAAGCTGAGCATAAGTCTAAAACATACCATGATATGCTAGCTCACGTATCAACCAACATTGACCCTAATAAGCCAACACCAGTTGCATAAATTGCAAGTTCCTCACTAAGAGTGTTGTTGATCATGATATCAGTGCCCAAGAATCATGCCACCTGCTATTAAAACCACCCCTTTCAATATGAACAATTCATTTTTTCTTTGAATGTAAACTGAAAACACTTCCAACTTGACCCTATTTGTAATGATGATAATGTTCCAACTTCAAGATTCATTGATGCATACATGACATGACTTGTCGAGTTGGAAATAATGCCACTTATTGAAGAGACACAAAAGTGGAAGTTTCTAGCATCTCACAAGGCCATCAAATGGAAACAATATCTAATACCAACTATTATTTGAGTATCACCTCATTCCACTACCATCATAACCAAAGATGATGTAGGTTTTGAATTATTCTGTTGGATTGAACTAATATTATATCAACCCTTTTAGGGCATTCACAATGACATTGGATCATCAAAGCAAGATATTGTAGACCACTGGGAAAGAAAAGCTACCATTTATTATCCATGGCATGTAGATTGTACACATCCAAAGCCATCTACCAATACCAATGACGAGTCTCCATGTGACAAAGAATATGTGATACACCAAAATAATCTTGAAGAATGGAAAGTCTTCTTAGGATTGTACCCAAGTTTACTTATTTAAAACTAAATAATCATGACATGCTTGGTCAATGTGAGATTAACTATAACCATAATTGGGGCACAAAAACCATCAACCCATTGTTGGAAGTGTCAACCACTAATTGCATTGACTCCAATCGTTCAACATACATAATCCTACATGTTGGAATGATTCACCCTGTATTAGAAACATTATCTACTAAACAACATGTTGGAGTTTCAATTTGCACCTTTGGAATGCGAGTTGGAAACAGACATCTATGCACAGATAAACTGCTCTCCTATTGGAAGGGGGAGTTTCCTTTCTTCCTGATGTTTGTTGAAAAGATAATTAAATGAAACTTTGCCTATCTTCTTTTTGATTCTCAGCTACGAGCACAAGGTTATAAAATTCTAAACACTGCAGAAGAGGTTTTTTCCTTTTTTAAAACTTCCACTACAACTAAGCAAAGACTAACGACGCTTTCAATCTCCTAAGTAAATTCAGAGCAAAGGAAATTGACAGTGAACAAAGAATGATTGTTAACACAAAAACTTAAGCAGTTTTCCTCCAGATTTACACCACATGACTAAAAGTACTTTAATGATGAAAGCTGAAATGAAAGCTACAAAAAGCTACACATCTAACAACGATAACTTGATGAATTGAGATAGAATATCAGAGCAAAATAGGCACGAGACTTCTATTCAGTATCATAAAGTTAGCACAACTCTAGGACATCAATGCTGCAGCAAAAGGCAGGCATACAACAAGTGATCAAACACCAGAGAACAGATTACACAAAGTGAACAGACACTTGGAATATCAAGACTTGAAGGCTAGAATAGGCACAAAAAATTTTCTATCACAATTACCATTACATACAATGGGCAAGGATGCCTTTATTTATACTAAAATCAAAGGAGTAGGGAACCCTAAAATCTCCTTGATTAACCTAACTTGCCAACTCGCAAGCTTTATTACTATTCTAAGACAAAGATACAATAAACAAATGCTTTAAAGCGATTTACTTTAAAGCAAAGAAGATTCCAACTATCACAAGGTGATTTCTTTTCTAAATATAGAATGGATGAGCTTAGGATGAAAGCACATGCTTTAAAACAAAAAGCATATGTTTTAAAGTTGCTTTATTTTGAAATGCATCCTCATCAACATTCTTGCTTTTTGGTGATGTCATCTGTTGATATTCTGGGAAACAATATCTTCTAAAAAGTGAGTGACTGCATCTCTGCCAGGAACACTGATACTCTATAGAATGATATTCTAATTCTCTAACATTTCTTCACCATTGGAAACCATCTAAAGAAATTCGTGAACTTCGCCCACACCTTGTCGAATTTCACTGTCATTGCAGAAAAACAACTCATCTTGCCGACATTGATATCATCATTAAAATTGCTGCGGACGAGAGTCTGGAACTCTACTTGCACTTCCCTGAGATCATACAGGGTACCATCTTCTCTATCATACGAACATGGGATCTGAGAGACAAAAGATCTGACGAACTTGAAAATGTTGACTACCTTTTCTTTCCATTCTGTCAACTTTGAAATCATACTGTCATAAGTTTTTACTGTGAAAAGATATTGCGCTTTCTAAGTAGAATCTGTCTTCTTATCTTCAGCTGAATCAACAGTATCAAGTGTAATATTTAAGTCTGAGATAATGATCACAAACACCCGTCTATTTTCTCCATGGTCTGCTGCAATCCCTGTATGTCTTGGTGTAAATCATGAGCGTTGTACTTGAATTGATAAAGCTCTGAAAGCACAACTCTCCCTTTGGTCACAAATTCTTCCACCCAACTATTCATGTGCCTTCCATAGAGAACCAACTGACTAAAATCCTGCTAATCGGCTGGTGATTCAAGATTTGGTGGAAGAAGTAAATTAGCCTATGAAGTGCCATGGAAAAGGTTGGAAATGTACTGCCTCAATTGTCAAACTTCAGCTTTGAGAGCTGCCTTGTCTTCTCCATCTTTCAACACCCTTTCCTTCAAATTATCCGCTACAACCTCGAAGAGATTGACCTCTGTATGGCGAGTACTTCTGCCAAGGTTAGCTTTGACAACTGTGAAGTCATCAACCTTGACATCATCAGCACTTCTATTTTCTAGTGGTGTCGTAGTTTCAAGAATTATTTCTCCCTCCGCATTCCTCTCAATGCAAACCTGCTTCTTCAGCTTCTTGTTTGGTGTGTCTTGGTAGACACTTTTTAGCTCTATTAAATCCAGCTGATATGAGGGCTTTCTCCTCTTCCTCCCCAGAATGTTTTCAAGCCGGGATGAGTCATCCTCTCTTGGAAACTCGGTTCTAACCTCATCAGCTCCTGATGAATCAATGTGTGCATCAAAGTTACGAACTGGCGACTCTAGCTTTGAATCTATGTGGATAGGAGAACTGATTGGTGAAGAGGGTGGAGAGACATGATCTGGAGGTAACACTTCAACATACGACGTTGTTTCAACAGGAACTTCTGGTTCTTGCTGGACATGATATGGAGACTCATCCTTTTTCCTCTTTAACTTAGCCATTTTTGTTCCTTCTGGAAGAACACTCACAACTTTTACCCTTTGTTTTGGCTTGGAAGTGGAAGGCTCTGATGGTTGCATAACTGGCAGCTCTGCTAACGAAATATCATCATTCGGATTAGTCTTCAAGAATATCAAACTATTTTTATTCTTTCACTGACCAATTAACTGGTGGCAACGGTTGTTGCTCAATTTGGTCTCTGAAATACGTGGGAAGTAGAACTTCACCACTCTTTGTCAATCCCTCTACATCTTTTGATAGGATATCAGACATTTGCTGAAGAGTGAACTTGTTATAACTGCGTTCTCGCACTTCAAAGTCATCAGCACAATTAGCCCAGAAGTCTTCAACCACAAACTTGTGCGTATAATTCTGACCAAGATGTGATGCATAAACACCACGGGGATCACATGAAGACCTCCTGTTGAAAAACTTAAGACCATATCTGGATGATTCATTACCGATTGCCTTGGCATCTGCTCCAGATCTACATCTGTAAATACTCATCCCAAGTGGAAAATTTAAAGCCATCTTACATCTGCTACGCAAAAATGTATGAACTTCATAGGCTTGCCTCAAAAATTCCATAAATGCAATTTCGTCAGTAGGATATTGCGGCAACATGGATGGCTCTCCTGAGAAGCCATATACTTTGATGTAGGAAAAAGTGGGAAATTGGACAAACCAATCAGCCCATTCTGCCATTACTATTCTAGCCTCTGCTGAAAACCGTATATGCAACTCGTTGTCCATATCTCGCACTGCATGCATCAAGAATGCATCATTCACCCACCTATAATGTCATTCAGCTTGAGAGATCTCTAACTGCAGGAAATGATGATACACATGCTGAGTACCCAGAGTTCCAACAACATTCAAACCTCTGAATTGACCCTAAAAAGCCATCAAATACACAAGGTATGATATCATGTGGAATTCATGAAACCTTTGAAAATCATTTATTTGTTGGTGGAGACTATCACTGATTAGTGCCGACTAGTCATAGAATTCGGTTCCGTCAACAATCTGGGACACGATGTAAAACATCCAAGGCTGGAACTTGTTAGCATCTGCTTGACCCATGATCTGACTTAGCAGAGTAATCATTATTACATGTTCCTCCTTGAATTCTCCACGTCCAACATTCATTGGCATGACATTCTACTTCTCTTTCAACCACCTCTGACCAATCTTTTTTGGGTATTTGTCTTTATCATTGTTCCAAACCCTCTTGCATTCTTCAAGTGAAGCAATTAAGTTTTCTCTCCAAATTGGTATTGTAAAACACTTCTCAATGTCGTTTGGCCTCAAGCTGCAGAGCACACATCCATCTCTTGACTAGATTTCTCTTGTGACCGAATTGTAATGCGTCATGCAAGCAATTACAAACTTGATACTTTGCACTGTGATAGGAAAGGATGACGCTACAAGAAAACTGGAGTGTCCTAGATTCCTAATAGCATTATTTCTTGCATCCTCCAAAGAGTGTAAATTGATTATTGGAAGAACTTTATGCAAGTCTGTTTCACAAGTTCTGAGGTAATCGTGAACCAATGTTGTTTTGTGCTTGGTTTGTGTTGGAGAGTACTGCATATGGGAAGACTTGAAAATTGACTGTGAACACGCCTATGTCAAAAAAATCTTGGACAAATGGCTGAAAATTATTTGCTAATTTTTAGAAAAAGAAGAGTGTGAGCCAAAAAAGCTGGCACATGGGTTTTGTAGATAATTCTGTTTCAAAGCAACCTAGATTGTCAGATTTTGAAAAAGTGGAGATTTTCCTGAAAAAGCAAGAAAAAAGCAGATTCCTGAAAAAAGCACAATTCCCAATCTTTAAGAGGATAATAATTTGGATGGACCCGTCTCGACGAAACTGAAAAAGCTCTAGTTGGATTTCTGAAAAATGATCCCCTTGAAACAAGGACCCTGAAAAGCGAGCCTCTCTACTTCCTCAACCTGAAACTATGAAGAACGTTGAAAAAACACTTGGTTTGGGTCTTCGAATCTTCGTTGTAAGAAAAAAAAAAATCTTCCTCTAGATGCAACCTACAAAAGATAATGAAATAAAGAAGCCAAATGCTTGTCTTTATAAATCTTTAGGTTGAAAAAACAACTTTATTTGTGTGAGAATAAAACTTGGACCTCATCCATGCAGAAAGAAACTTTTAAAGCATAAATCCAAGTGGATGTCTTTGAATAGGAAGAATCCCTATTTTGTAGCTACCTATGGCTTCATATGCAAGATGACGAAAAATATCTTCTTTTGATGATGTCATCAAACACGCGAGTTGAAAGAAGTGCTAGCCAATTTTCTTCGTTTTTGACACTTCAACACTCGTTTTGACTCAAATATGGCTTGTCTCTGACTTTAAAAAGGTGGTAAAATGTCACTGTTGACTGAAAAAGATGACTGATCCTGACATTTTGGAGAGCTATCAACTGAGATTCCATTTCCAGCCTCCAGCTGACGATTCGACATCATTTGACCAAGTTTGACATCCTGAAAACTGCCAATGAGCGAAGATTGGGAACAAAACTATCAGAAAACACTGTAGACACAGGAAAAAATCTATCTATTAGCAAGTTGGGCACCCCAAGTCACTTGGGGCACCTGGTTTCACCAGACTTAGCCATTTTTTCAAATTTTGCAACTTCTTCAATTTCTCGATTTGCATGTGCATTCTGGTGGCGGAGGACCCCTGTTTGGTTGTCGATTTATGTCAATTGGAATGAAACTGAGTCTAATGATCTGGAAGATAGGCATGCCTAATGAAAATTGAGTTGATTGTACCTTCTATTTGCCTTGAAAAATGTGCCAAACTGATCAACTCTGAACTAGACCGGGCTAACGGAAGGAGATTCATGTTTTTTGAGAAAAACTATAAAAATAAACTAACTCTGGAGAGTTTGGGCGCCCCAAGTCACCTGGGGCGCCTGGTTTGCCATGCCTTAGAAAATTTTCTGAAAAACTCAATTTTTGTACCTTTCCTCATTTTTCGCGCCCACAACTCCTGTTCGATCTTCAATTTCGGTCGTTCTGATGATTGTTGAGGCAGAACAGAGGGTGATCTAAGTAGTTTGAACATATATGTGATGAAATCTTGGATTTGACTGACTTTTGACTGAGTTTGACCAAGTTTGACCAACTGGAAATAGGCTGACTGAAGCATTTTCGACGTTTCTCAAAAAATGTGAAAAAAAACTAACACAGGAAGGGTTAGGCACCCCAAGTCACCTGGGGCACCTGGTTTCACCAGAATTAGTCAAATTTCTAATTTTCCAACCTTTCTTTCCACCTTGGAGCCATCTTGCATCGTTTTGCGTGCATCATCGAGTCAAGGACTGTTCGTCAGTTATGCGCCGTTGGAACAATGTTGAAAACTTGTCAACAAGCTCTAGCAGATGAACTTTCTATATTGATGACTTCAGAGCTCATGCTTCACCTTCTGAAAAAGCAAAAAAGATCCAGAAGAGAAAGCTTGGTCGTTTGAAGATTCTGTCTAAACCGCGCTGATCGTGAAGCAAAATCGACCAATAAGAATCAAGCACAACACCTGAGTTGGAGATTCTATTTTTAGAAACTTTCTATTTTTAGAAATTTTTGCCAACATTCATATCTCAAGAAACCTAGAAAACCTAATATGACGTCTATTTTTAGAAATTTTGCTTTTTTGACTTTTTAACGAAAACTTTTCTGGACTTATTTCAAAATGCCTTGATGAAGCAAAAATTATGGTCTAGTACAACAAATGGCTCTATCTGGGGACCATGGCAGATACTTACGGCATAGGTGAACCAAGAATCTCTGGATTTTTTAAGCTTGGACCAGTGCCTTATCCATTGGGCAATAGAGTCAGGTCACATTCCTAATCACCTAGAACAAGACTTTTCCCTACATCACCTAAAACTGAACTTCCTAAAATCACCTAAGAAGTTGGAACTTTCCAGAACACAAGAACACAACTATCACATTACGGAAAGGGGAAAAACATTACGACATAACGATCACATTATAGAAAGGGGAAACACATTACGAGAACACAAAGTGTTTGGAATTACTCCATCCCTGAAGGGATGAAATGTTTTAAATAGAATCCACTATAAGGCAGTGGAAGGACCTTGCCATCCATGTGTGTGAGAATATAAGTATTCTCACCTGCAAACTCGTGGATCTTGTATGGCCTCAGCCACAAGGAATCAAATTTTTTCGTGCATTCCCTTGGGCTCATGTCTTTTGTCCTAGAGTAGGACTTGATCACCGATCTCGAAGTCTCGCTGGCAAGCCTTCTTATCAAATATTTTCTTCACTCGTTCTTGATGTTGAGTGATTTTTTCTATGACCTCCACCCTTTCATCTTCTAGCTTCATCAGATATAAGATGCACTTCTCAATAGGATCTTTGAACTCATCATCTTCAATCGCAGATGCCAGCTTCAAAGCAGACAACTCTAGTGTGATAGGTAGCATTGCTTCTGTACCGTATAGAATGACGAAAGATGAAGTACCAATAGCTCTCTTGGGGGTAATTCTATTGGCCCAGAGAGCATCATAAAGCTTCTTATGCCAAGCGTTTTGATTAGAATCAACTAGCTTGCGTATGATAGTGACTATGTTTTTGTTTGATGATTCGGCCCGTCGATTACCCTAAGGGTAATAATCTGATGAATGTGACAACATGGTGCCGTGATCATAACAAAACTCCAGTACTTCCTTGGATGAGAAACATGTTGCATTATTAGTCACTATCTTGTGTGGTAGCTCGAATCTTGAAATAATGTTCTCTTTTAGAAAGTCACAAACAACTTCCGAGGTAGCCCGCTTGGTTGGGATAGCTTCAACCCACTTAGTGAAGTAATCTATACCTGTGAGGACATAAATATGCCCCTTATTGGAATGTGGGTTGATAGGGCCAATGAAATCCAATCCCCATTGCTGAAATGGACCATTGATAATTATTGGTTTGAGGGGAATGGCCGCTAGCTTGAGTTTTCCAACAAACTGTTGACAGATTTGACATTTTGACACCCATTCATATGCGTCGCGAAACATAGTTGGCCAATAAAACTGTGCTTGTAGGATTTTGAGTGTAGTAACTCTTGATGAAAAGTGACCACCACATGCTTGACTATGAAATGCATCCAACAAATGTTGTTGTTGATCTTTGTTGACACATAACAACAATGTTCCATCAAGCCCTTGCTTGTATAGAACGTCATTGCAAAGCACAAACTTTTGTGCTTTCAATTTTAATGTTCTCTTTTGCTGTTTGTCCATATGAATTGGACATTCTCCGTAATTTAAATAGTATACAATTTATGCATACCATTTATTGGTAGAATCAACAAATAGGACCATAGGAAGATCCTCTTTAGTTTTAGTTTCAAATTCACCATCTCTACTATCAATTGACAAAGACCTTTGCCATGGACAAGTTTTGTTGGCTTAATCTCTAAATCATATTCTTGAACCCTTGCGACCCAGTTACCTCTCCTAGTGCCCATCTCCTGCTGAGTTAGAATGCTCTTAACCGCTAGATCGGTAACATATACCGTTGTGTGAGCCGTCAAAATATAGAATCTAAAATTCTTTACTGCTCTCACGACTGCATACGCATTCTTCTCTATTTGAGAATACCGCATTTTGCTATCTTTGAAACTACTACTCATGAAAGCAATTGGAGACTCGACATCTTTATTCAACTTTTGTGTCAATATAGCAGACATGGTGTGTTTGGACGCATAACAGTAAAGAATGAAGTCTTTAGTAAAATCTGGATAGACTAGCACTGGCGTTTGGTTGATGGCTTCCTTAATTGTGACAAATGCCTTCTTGCCTTCATCCGTCCACTTGAAAGCAGAAGTTTTCTTCATTATAGTTGATATATCCTTTGTAAGCTCTGAGAAGTTTGGTATAAACCTTCGTATGAAATTTATTTTACCGAAGGAGTGCACACCAGTTTTGCTTGTTGGTAGAGACAATTTTTTGATATAATCAACCTGACTAGGATCAATCCATGTTCCCTCCTTGGAGATGATATGGCCAAGCAGTTTACCTTCCGTTAATGCAAAAATGGACTTCTTAGGATTCAAAGAAATGCCATGGTATCTGCATCTTTCAAACATTTTCACCAAATGGTCAAAATGGTCTCCTCGTGTTTTTGAGAAAATAGTGAGGTCATCAAGGTAAACAACAATCAACTTGTTCTTCAAATCTCCAAATGCCAAATCCATAGCTCTCTGAAATGTAGCACCGGCATTGATGAGGCCGAAAGACATCGTTTCATAAGCAAACGTACCCCATGGGGTAGTGAAAGCTATCTTGAATTGATCTTCCTGAGCCACAACGATTTGATTATATCCAGAAAAACCATCAAGTAAGGATAGTATCTCTGAACTGGTGACTGTTTGCAATGTGTGCTCCATGATTGGTAGAGGATAATTATCCTTGAGAGATGATTGGTTCAAGTTCCTAAAATCCACACAAATTCTGATTTCACCATTTTTCTTGTGTACAGGAAGTATATTCGTCACCCATGTTGAATGCTAAATTGGAAATATTATCTTTGCATCCATCATCTTCTGGATCTCCGCATAAATTGTATCTTGAATCTGCGGATTGTAATATCTTTGTTTCTGCTTGAAGGGCTTTGTATCAAGTTTTAATGGAATTGTATGAGACAATTCAACAGGTGTGAAGACTTTCAAGTCTTCATATGACCAGGCAAAAATGTCTCGGTATTGTCTAAAAAGAGATAAACTTCTCGCTTTCTTCTTCTGTACAACACTTGCCTATATTAACAAGCCTAGGCTTGTCGTCTGAACCAATGTTCACCTGATAATGTTTTGTAGAGGTCTTATCATCCATTCTTCTTTGATTTTGGATATATCTATCATGTCTGTCGAATATATCCTCCAAGGATACAAGACCCTTAGGAATTTTATTACCTTTCAACTGGATAATACCTGAATCTGCCTCTTCCACTGCTTTCATATCCCTTGGAGTTTCCATAGAAGTTTCTTCAAACCAACCTTCAAAAGATGAGAGGAATGAATTAGATTCATCTTTGTTGTCTTTAGTATTTTTTATCTCAGTTGTTGATTCTCTGAAAGGAGTTGAACTTCCCTCAAAGAAAATCCCCTTGAAATTATCTTCCATGATGAAAAATTCTTTGATGTGGTCATCATCATCAAAGATTTACTAGTTGTCACAATTGTTGGGGATGGTTGGCCTGTATATTAGCTCAATAGCGAATGCATTCTGATGAAAATCAGAATGAGGCATGAAAAGTGAAGCAGATACTGCCAGGACATCTGCTTTGCTATTATCTGAGCGTGGAATGTATCGGATGTCAAATGCCTCGAACCAATCAATTGCATTCCACACCCTATATCTATAATGTTGTAGGTGATCTTTCTTTACTTGAAACTGTCCGCTGACTTACTTGACGATCAGTTCTGCATCACCTTCAACCCTAAGTAATTTAATACCCATATCCTTTGCATTCTTGAGACCTAACAAAAGCACCTCATATTCCACTGTATTATTTGTACATTCGAACTGCAAGCGGTATGCAAAAGGATACAAACAACCTAAGGAGAAATTATCACAAGCCCTGCTCCTGAACCGGCGGTCGAACAACTTCCATCAAATTGCAAAGTCCATACCTTTGGATCTTCTTTTGATTTGTCAATTGCACAGACAACTTCCTAATTTTCTTCAGTTATTTCAGACAGCATAACATATGTACCAGGACCTGTTTCTTGATATAGCACTTGTGCTTGAGGATCCTGAGATTTCACCACCGTGAACCGTGACTTGGTTTCTGGTTCCAATTTGAAACTGCCTTTCTTTAAAGGAATGGTCACATATGACCAATCCAATTGTATTTCTCCTCTGAGATCTTTGCAGAAGCTTCTACTTAACAGCGTCCCATAACTGGCTGGAATGTCAGCTACCAAGATAGTCATCATTATTTTCTTCTTGGGGCAAGCTGCCAATTGTACTTGAGCATCCTTTAATTGTCCAACCAATGACACTGATTTTGACTCAAGTGAATAACACTTGTCATGCATTTTGGTGCATGAGAGTCCCAAAGCATTCATCACCTGCAAAGGCATGACGTTGTCCAAGGCTCCTGAATCAATGTTACAATTGCTCAACTTATAACCTCCTATGTACAGAGAGATATAGAAGGGCTTTGGCTTCTTTCCTGCTAGAACAGAAGATTTTAGCAATGTCAGTTGTACGACAGTCTCTTTCTTGACATACTTAACAATTCTATCCAGCTGATCTGGATGGTCCTAAAGATATTCTAGTTGAGAAATCTGCACCTTTGTCTTCATCATGGAATCCACTATATCAAAATTTGTTGAAGATGAATTTTGAGCAGCCTGGACATTTTCATGTGGTGGCTTAGCATTGGAAGTGGAAGCCACTTCCTTCTCCTTTTCTTTTGGTCTTTGTCTATCCTCTCCTTCCTACTGTGCTTTAAAATGCTAACTACGTGTAAACATAGGAGTCGAAAGATTTTCATGATTGACTGTAAGAGAATATTGACAAAAATTGTCTTGTTCTTCCTTCATTATAACGGGTTCATTCTGGAAGTATCCCGTAGTAGAGTCGCCATCAAAGTTGTCTGTCTGTGGTAAGACAACATTCGCACTTGGGGAAGGAACAATGTTTGAAATGGGTGCATCATCAACATATCCCATGATTTGATTCATTCTTAATTTTTTAGGACATGTGGCTCCAGTATGCACATCTGTCTCATGAAAGGAACAAAACACTGCATTTTGAGCAGCATCAACTACTTGTCTTGGTGGTGGTGTTGGCAACCTAGGCCTGTAGTTATTGAAAAGCTAAAAATTGTTCCTCTTAGGCTGATATGGTTGTTGTGGTTGGTACTGTTTCTGCGGTTGTTATTGTTGTTGTGGTGATTGATATGGTTGTTGCACGGATTGCCCCTGAGTAGGCAATTGTCTCTTCATGATGGTCACCTCATTTGCTACCTTATGTAGCAGTGGATCCGCAGAACTCTGAACAAGAGGTTTGATTGAATCCATTTTTATCTTGCCAGAGGTAATCATGTCATCCTCTAACTTGATGGCATTTTCTTGGGCATTGGATAATTCTGTTTCATTAGCCGATCTTAAGAAGAAGGCTATCTCAGAAGGAAGAGCATTAGTGAAACTACTCAATAGAATTTGCGGAGATGGATTGAAAGTATGAGAAAGGCATGTAACCAGGTGATTAAACCTTGCCACAAACCACCTCATTGGTTCATTGTTTTCCTTCTTTGAATTTGAGACTTGGGCAAACAATCTATGTCTGTCTTCGGCAAGCTTAAACCTTGCCAAGAATTTCTCGCTCATAGTTTCCCAACTTGTAATGATGCCTGGTTCCAGATGATTGAACCAATCAGCAACATTTCCCATGAGAGTCTCAATGAAGAGATGCACAGTAACATCTTCATGTGATACATGCAAAACAACGCAAGCCGTTGTGAATGCAGAAATGTGTTCATCAGGATGTTGAGTTCCATCATCGTGGAACTGAGGAAAGTGCTTCCTTGACCCCTTTGGTAACTCATGATGTGCTTGCAGGGCCAAAGGTCCAATGTTATTACCCTAAGGCAATGGTGGTGGTCACCTTTGATTTGGATCATTGTGATTATTGTTATTTGCATCACCCATTACTCTAGGCTGGATTATTGGTTCTTCTTGTAATTCTTCTTGCTTGACTTCAGGAACTATCTGAACTTCTCAAACTATGTTGGATGCTTCTCCAACTTTCGTAGAATCAAGATCTTGAAAGAAAGGATCTGTAGCACCTCCTTTTCCCTTTCTTGAATAAACCCTATGAGCAAGGATTATCTATTGCCACACGGGAGGTGGTAGTACTAGTCTTCCTGCCACAAGATCCACTTTGTGTTCTTCTTCGTCAAGGATAGCAGCTGCATTTCTCCACTGATCAGGACTTTCCTTTTGTGCAAATATGAAACTTCTTAGGCTGCTGATGATGTCCGTTTGCTCCCCTCCCACTCATACAAGATTTGGTTGAATAACAGGTGGTGTAATATTTGGTTGTTGAACTAGAGTAGAAGGATGCCAGAGAGTCATTCCCGTGATATAAGCCTAAGCTTGCTTGAAGTTTTATGCCTCGTGCCCCACGGTGGGCACTAGAAAACTATTGGTGTTTCAATCCGCACCTTTGGAATGTGCGTTGGAAATGGACAGGTATGCACATATAAACTGCTCTCCTATTGGAAGGGGGAGTTCCCTTTCTTGCTAATATTCACTGAAAAGATAATTAAATGAAACTTCACCTATCTTTTTTTTATTCTCAGCTACGAGCACAAGGTTATAGAACTCTAAACACTGCAGAAGAGGTTTTTTCTATTTTTAAAACTTCCACCACAACTAAGCAAAGACTAACGACACTTTCAATCTCTTGAGTAAATTTAAAGCAAAGGAAATTGACAGTGAACAAAGAATGATTGTTAACACAAAAACTTAAGCAGTTTTCCTCTAGATTTACACCACAAGACTAAAAGTACTTTAATGATGAAAGTTGAAATGAAAGCTACAAAAAGCTACACATCTAATGACGATAACTTGATGAATTGAGATAGAATATCAGAGCAAAATAGGCATGAGACTTCTATTCAATATCATAAAGTTAGCACAACTCTAGGACAACAATGCTACAACAAAAGGCAGGCATACAACAAGCGATCAAACACCGAAGAACAAATTACACAAAGTGAACAGACACTTAGAATATCAAGACTTGTAGGCTAGAATAGGTACAACAAATTTGCTACCACAATTACCATTACATACAATGGGCAAGGATGCCCTTATTTATACTAAAATCAGAGTAGGGAACCCTAAAATCTCCTTGATTAACCCTAACTTGCCAACTCGCAAGCTTTATTACTATTCTAAGACAAAGATACAATAAACAAATGCTTTAAAGCGATTTGCTTTAAAGCAAAGAAGATTCCAACTATCACAAGGTGATTTCTTTTCTAAATATAGAATGGATGAGCTTAGGATGAAAGCACATGCTTTAAAACAAAAAGCATATGTTTTAAAGTTGCTTTATTTTGAAATGCATCCTCATCAACATTCTTGCTTTTTGGTGGTGCCATATGTTGATATTCTGGGAAACAATATCTTCTAAAAAGTGAGTGACTGCATCTCTGCCAGGAACACTAATACTCTCTAGAATGATATTCTGATTCTCTAAGATTTCTTCACCATTGGCAACCATCTAAAGAAATTCATGAACTTTGCCCACAACCTTGTCGAATTTCATTGTCATTGCGACAAAGAGACTCATCTTGCCGACATTGATATCATCATTAAAATTGCTGCAGACGAGAGTCTGGAACTTTGTTTGCACTTCCCTGAGATCATACAGGGTACCATCTTCTCTTTCATACGAACACAGGATCTGAGAGACAAAAGATCTGACAAACTTGGGGATGATGACTACCTTTTCTTTCCATTCTGTCAACTCCGAAATCATATTGTCATAAGTTTTAACTGTGAAAAGATATTGTGCTTTCCAAGTAGAAATTGTCTTCTTATCTTCAGCTGAATCAATAGTATCAAGTGCAATCTTCAAGTTTGAGATAATGATCTCAAACACCGGTCTATTTTTTGCCATGGTTTGCTGTAATCCTTGTATGCCTTGGTGTAAATCATGAGCGTTGTACTTCAATTGATAAAGCTCTAAAAGCACAACTCTCCCTTTGGTCACAAATTCTTCCACCCAACTGTTCATGTGCCTTTCATAGAGAACCAATTGACTAAAATGCCGCTAATCGGATGGTGATTCAAGATTTGGTGGAAGAAGTAAATCAGCCTATGAAGTGCCATGGAAAAGGTTGGAAATGTACTGCCGCAACTGTCGAACTTCAGCTTTGAGAGCTGCCTTGTCTTCTCCATCTTTCAACACCCTTTCCTTCAAATTATCCGCTGCAACCTCGAAGAGATTGACGTCTGTATGGCATGTACTTCTGCCAAGGTTAGCTTTGACAACCGTGAAGTCATCAACCTCGACATCATCAGCACTTCTATTTTCTGGTTGTGTTGCAGTTTCAAGAATTATTTCTCCCTCCGCCTTCTTCTTAATGCAAACTTGCTTCTTCAGCTTCTTGTTTGGTGTGTCTTAGTAGATATTTTTTAGCTCTGTTAGATCCAGCTGATATGAGGGCTTTCTCCTCTTCCTCCCGAGAATGTTTTCAAGCCAGGATGAGCCATCCTCTCTTGGAAACTCGGTTCTAACCTCATCAGCTCCTGATGAATCAATGTGTGCATTAAAGTTACGAACCGGTGAATCTGGCTCTGAATCTATGTGGATAGGAGAACTGATCAGTGAAGAGGGTGGAGAGACATGATCTGGAGGTAACACTTCAACATGTGGCGTTGTTTCAATAGGAACTTTTGGTTCAACTGGTGGTTGTTCCTGTTGGACATGATCTGGAGACTCATCCTTTTTCCTCTTTAACTTAGCCATTTTTGTTCCTTCTGGAAGAACACTCATAGCTTTTACCCTTTCGTTTTGGCTTAGAAGTGGAAGGCTCTGATGGTTGTACAACTGGTAGCTCTGCTAATGGAATATCATCCTTTCGCTTAGTCTTCAAGAATATCAAACTGTTTTTAACCACTCGACTTGTTCTTTCCTTAATGGAAGTGCTCTCTTTTACTAACCAATTAACTGGTGGCAACGATTGTTGCTCAATTTGGTCTCTAAAATATGTGGGAAGTAGAACTTCACCACTCTATGTCAATCCCTCTACATCTTCTGATAGGATATCAGACATCTGCTGAAGAGTGAACCTACTGTAATTGCGTTCTCACACTTCAAACTCATCAGCACAATTAGCCCAGAAGTCTTCAACCGCAAACTTGTGCGTACAATTCTGACCAAGACGTGATGCATAAACACCATGGGGATCATATGAAGACCTCCTGTCGAAAAACTTAAGACCATATCTAGATGATTCATTACCGATTGCCTTGGCATCTGTTCCAGATCTACATTTGTAAATACTCATCCCAAGTGGAAAATTGAAAGTCGTCTTGCATTTGCTACGTAAAAATGTATGAACTTCATAGGCTTGCCTCAAAAATTCCATAATTGCAATTTCATTGGTAGGATATCACGGCAACATGGCTGGCTCTCCTAAGAAGCCATATACTCTAATGTAGGAAAAAGTGGGAAATTGGATAAACTAATCAGCCCATTATGCCATTGCTATTCTAGCCTCTGCTGAAAACCATTTATGCAACTCGTTGTTCATATCTCACACTGCATGCATCAGGAATGCATCATTCACCCGCCTATAATGTCGTTTAGCTTGAGAGATCTCTAACTGTGAGAAATGATGATACACATGCTGAGTACCCAGAGTTCCAACAACATTCAAACCTCTGAATTGACCCTGAAAAGCCATCAAATACACAAGGTATGATATCATGTGGAATTCATGAGCTCTTTGAAAATCATTTATTTGTTGGTGGAGACTATCACTGATTAGTGCCGACCAGTCATAGAATTCGGTTCCGTCAACAATCTGGGACATGATGTAAAACATCCAAGGCTGGAACTTGTTAGCATCTACTTGACCCGTGATCTGAATTAGAAGAGTAATCATTATTGCATGTTCCTCCTTGAATTCTCCATGTCCAACATTCTTTGGCATGACATTCTGCTTCTCTTTCAACCACCTCTGACCAATCTTTTTTCAGTATTTTTCTTTATCATTGTTCCAAACCCTCTTGCATTCTTCAAGTGAAACAGTTAAGTTTTCTCTCCAAATTGGTATTGTAAAACACTTCTCAATGTCGTTTGGTCTCAAGCTGCAAAGCACACGTCCATCTCTTGACTAGATTTCTCTTGTGACCGAATTGTAATGCGTCATGCAAGCAATTACAAACTTGATACTTTTCACTGTGATAGGAAAGGATGACGTTGCAAGCAAACCGGAGTGTCCTAGATTCCTAATAGAATTATTTCCTGCATCCTTTGGAGAGTACTGCATATTGGAAGACTTGAAAATTGATTAAGAACATGCCTATGTCAGAAAAATCTTGGATAAATAGCTGAAAATTATTTGCTGATTTTTAGAAAAAGAAGAGTGCAAGCCAAAAAAGTTGGCACATGGGTTTTGTAGATATTTCTGTTTCAAAGCAACCTAGATTGTCAGATTTTGAAAAAGCAGAGATTTTCCTGAAAAAGCAAGAAAAAAATAGATTCGTGAAAAAAGCACAACTCCCAATCTTCAAGAGGATAATAATTTGGATGGACCCATCTCGATGAAAACTGAAAAAGTTCTAGTTGGATTTCTGAAGAATGATCCCCTTGAAACAAGGACCCTAAAAAAGCGAGCCTCTCTGCTTCCTCAACCCGAAACTATGAAGAACGCTGAAAAAGCACTTGGTTTGGGTCTTTGAATCTTCGTTGTAAGAAAAATAAAAATCTTCCTCTGGATGCAACCTGCAAAAGATAATGAAATAAAGAAGCCAAATGCTTGTCTTTATAAATCTTTAGGTCAAAAAAATAGCTTTATTTGTGTGAGAATAAAACTTGGACCTCATCCATGAAGAAAGCAACTTTTAAAGCATAAATCCAAGTGGATGTCTTCGAATAGGAAGAATCCCTATTTTGTAGCTGCCTATGGCTTCATATGCAAGATGATGAAAAATATCTTCTTTTGATGATGTCATCAAACACGTGAGTTAAAAGAAGTGCTAGCCAATTTTCTTCATTTTCGACACTTCAACACTCGTTTTGACTCAAATATGGCTTGTCTCTAACTTTAACAAGGTGGAAAAATGTCATTGTTGACTGAAAAAGCTAACTGATCCTGACATTTTGGAGACCTATCAACAAAGATTCCATTTTTGGCCTCCGTCTAACGATTCGACATCGTTTGACCAAGTTTGACATCCTGAAAACTGCCAACGAGCGAAGATTTGGAACAAAACTGTCGGAAAACACTATAGACATAGGAAAAAATCTATCTCTGAGCAAGTTGGGCACCCCAAGTCACCTGGGGCGCCTGGTTTCACCAAACTTAGCCATTTTTTCAATTTTTTTAACTTCTTCAATTTCTCGATTTGCATGCGCATTCCGGTGGCGGAGGACCCCTATTTGGCTATTGATTTATGTCAATTGGAATGAAACTGAGTCTGATGATCTAGTAGATAGGGAGGCTTGATGAAAATTGAGCTAATTGTACCTTCTATTTGCCTCAAATAACATGCCAAACTGATAAACTTTGAACCGGATCGGGCTAATGGAAGGAGATTCACATTTTTCGAGAAAAAATATAATAATAAACTAACTTTGGAGAGTTTGGTCTCCCCAATTCACCTGGGGCACCTGGTTTTCCATGCCTTAGAAAATTTTCTGAAAAACTCAATTTTTGTACCTTTCCTCATTTTTTGTGCCCACAGCTACTATTCGATCTTTGATTTCGGTCATTCTAATGACTTGTCGAGGTGGGATGGAGGGTGATCTGAGTAGTTTGAACATATCTGTGATGAAATCCTATCTTTAACTAACTTTTGACTAAGTTTGACCAACCGGAAATAGGCTGACTGAAGCATTTTTGACGTTTCTCAAAAAACGTGAAAAAAAAACTAACACAGGAAGGGTTGGGTGCCCCAAGTCACCTGGGGTGCCTAGTTTCACCAGAATTAGTCAAATTTATGATTTTCCAACCTTTCTTTCCACCTTGGAGCCATCTTGCATCGTTTTGCATGCATCATCGAGTCGACGACTGTTCGTCAGTTCTACATCGTTGGAACAACGTTGAAAACTTGTCGACAAGCTCTGGCAGATGAACTTTCTCTGTTGATGACTTTGGAGCTCATGCTTCGCCTTCTGAAAAAGTAGAAATTATCCAGAAGAGAAAACTTAGTCATTTGATGATTCTGTCTGAACCATGCCGATCGTGAAGCAAAATCGACCAATGAGAATCAAGCGCGACACTTGAGTTGGAGATTCTATTTTTAGAAACTTTCTATTTTTAGAAAGTTTTGCCAGCATTCATATCTCAAGAAACCCAAAAAACCTAATCTGACATCTATTTTTAGAAATTTCTAAAAATGGAAATTTCTATTTTTAGAAATTTTGCTTTTTTGACTTTTTGACGAAAAATTTTCTAGACTTGTTTCAAAATGCCTTAGTGAAGCAAAAATTATGGTCGGGTACAACACAACACAAAGCCTTTGATATAATTGTATCACACTCTTCTAGCATGGAAATTTAACCATCACTTAAAATGATCAAACAAGGAATTGCAGGTGCTTAGAAATCACACTTGATAAACAACATCAAATCTACCCTCTTAGGAACAATAGCACATGACAAATCACCATTGTTATTGCTTGTACCAATTGGAGTTATAGCTTTCAACATACATGTATCCAATACATTTTGGTTTTCATAGTCCAATAAAAGAGATAACTCCTTTGCAAGGGAAAACACTAGCAACATTCTAAGAGAGTGTGTATTTCATTCAGTATGTTCTAATTGATGAGATGAGCTTCATTGGGCCAAGGTTGTTGGAATGAATTAACAATAGGTTATGTGAAGCATTTCCAATCATAATCAAATTATGTTTGGTGCTCACTCAGTCATCCTCCTTAGTGATCTAGGTCAACTACCAACAGTGAAGGATATTCTTATGTGTGCTAGAGCATCATATGGGGCAACACTTTGGTGAATCTTCAACACAGTAATTACATTGAAGAGGATTTTCTGTTAGAATGGAGAATAACCAAATTAGGTTGATTTTTGTACACTACTTTCAAATATAAGTAATATAAAGCCAACACTGTCAAACTAGGAGCTTCTAATGTCATGTTCTAATTATTCTTTTACCTCTAAAGAACAGACAATTTTTTCCTCAATATATTTGTTTGTAATAAATGAATGGGTTTCATTGCATAATAAACGCATGCTAACATTGGGAATGCCCATTGCAAAATGAAATACAAATCACCTAAGACATCATGCCCAAAGCTAGAGGATGAGAAACTTGATGCAAAAAATTTCTTGTGTATTGGCCAACAAATTATGCTAAGTTATAATTTATGGGTAGAAGCAAATCTTGTAAATGGTGCACTAGGACAATTTGAAGTAATTATATACAAAAATGACAAAAATCCACTATATATTCTCTTCTTTATTGTAGTACAATTCAAACATGACATAGGCCCATCTTGGGACCACATGACCCAACCAAAAAATGTGCACATCATCCCATACGCCACAGTGGCCATCACTAGATTCCTCTTAAAACAAGATGGGCCTTAACAATGCATAAATCACAAGATCGAACAATTGAAAGAGCAACAATCAATATTGACAACATTGATCACTAAGGACTCACATTCATAGCTATATCAAGAGTATGTTGTCTTATGGGTCTTCGTATATGCCCCACCTTCACATACCAAAGATATGCACGCATGCAAGCTAATCCATACGTTGCATTGACAAAACAAGAAGATGATCGCTTAAGATCATTGTCAAATGGAAATAATTAAAAATAAAAACCATACTCTCAATGAATTTTATATCTATCCATTTAAAACAAAGGTTTGCGATTTATATAGTTATTTATTTCTCCATGATGAAGCGTTGTCCTATTATTTACAAGTGAGGAAGGGGAAAAACTACCAAGCTGCAAAAAACACGCTACAACCAGCCCTAGCTCCCAATGGAGTGCAAATGAGCTACGAATCAATTGAACAAACATTAAATAAACATAAATTTAAAGCTAATTTATGACTTATCTCCATTGTTCTTCTCAATCTTGCATGGGCATGCATGATTTCAAATGGTTGTTTGTTGGTTGCTCACTATTTCAGCAGCATAACATTAGGAAGAAGATGAATGAGAATGGAGATGAAGAGGAATTTTGACAACATGAGGCTACTCTAAAAGTTAATGTTGCAAATGGCTTGTGAGAGGTTTGATTTATAGGAAAGGGTTGATTTGAATGAATGGTTGAGATTGAAAGTTAAGTTCAATGATGTGGACGGTTAGGATTGATTAGGTTTTCTGACTCCATGAGGAGTTGTAGTCATGTGACAAGTGTGCGATAGAGAATAAAGGGGACCTAATTCAAATAAAAGATCATTTAAATTAGTTGTGCATGTGAAGGGTTGTAGTCATGTGACATGTGTTTGATTGTGGTGAAAGGTGAGGGAATAATTCAAATATTTTATTTGAATTATTTTGGACATGTGAAAGAGGGATTAATTAAATAAATAAGATTTATTTAATTAATTGGCTAGGTGATTAGGATGGGATTAGGAGTGCGATTAGGACAAAATGTCGTATGATGTCTAAGTAATGTGTCAACTAGGTAATGGTCAAGACATGGACAAATTTAGGTGTCTACATTTTGCCCTCTTTGAGATGATGTTCGAGAGGATGAGATTTATGTCGAGTAACATCATTTCAAAGAAGTTAAGGTATGGATAGAGGAAAAGGATGATGATGTGGAGATAGGATGATGATACCCCCTCAAGAGGATAGGCGAGTTGGACAAACATGGGTATGCTCTCGAAATGAAAGGGATTGGTCAAGGAAGAAAGATAAGGAAATGGATAGAAGAAATGAAGGATACATTATGCTGCAATGAAGGTGAGCAACCATGATTTTTGATATAGCACTAGACATTATGCACCGAGGTATAAGAACCAAGCTGACAATGTGTCTTGTGCCCTAGCGTAATACAACCTTGTCTAGAGACAAGATATAAATATTAGCTGGGTTGGATTTGGATTTGATACAAATGCAAGAAGAAAATGATAACACACACAAGCAAGCAAGCAAGAAAGCATGCACAAATGATACAAAAACAAACAAGGTATTGCCCCTGTCAAGCTATAAACCAATTATTAGTTGATTGATTGATTGATAATGATGATGTATGGTTTGAGGAAATGAAACATGTCATCTAAGACACCTGATCTGGTTTCAACAATGCAACATCCTGTATAAGACATTGGATATGATTGATTGATTAATTGACACTAGTGTTGTTGGCCATGCGAGCAACACTAGGATTTGATTAATGATTGATTGATTAAATGATTTGGTTTATGTCAAGATTAGGATCAAGACCATTGATGTAATTGGATAATTTGACTTGATTGATTAACTTGATTAGTATGGATAAAAGATGACTTGCATTTGGATCATTGGTTGGAATTGATTTGATTGAATGATTAGAAGGTATTTGAAGAATTGATTTGGATGGAATTATTTGATTGATTGACTTGATTGGTATGGATTGATGATGACTTGAATTTGGATCATTGCTTGGATTGACTTGATTGAATGATTAGAAGAAGTGATTTGGATGGAATGATTTGATTGATTGACTTGATTGGTATGGATTGATGATGACTTGCATTTGGATCATTGCTTGGATTGACTTGATTGAATGATTAGAAGAAGTGATTTGAAGAATTGATTTGGATGGAATGATTTGATTGATTGACTTGATTGATATGGATTGAGGATTATTTGCATTTAGATCATTACTTGGATTGATTTGATTGTTATGAATTGATGATTGATTTGATTGGATTGAATTAATGATGATTGGATTGAATTGATTTGATGTGTTGATTAGGTAAATTGAATTAGATGAATTGATTGGAGAACGTGATTTGATGAATGGATTGGAAGAATTGAGTGATGGTGATTGTTTGAAGAATTGATGATTTGAATTGAATGATGAATTTGGATTGATGAATTGAGTTGAATGATGATTTGAGAATTGATTGGAAGAATTGATTTGATGAATGTGATTGATTGATTTGATTGGATGATTTTATTGCTTAGATTTTTGTTTGGTATTTGATTTTTTGTGTTTTGGGGATATTTGATTTTTTTTGTATTTTGGAATGTTTTTTATTTTTATTTATTTTAAGGATATTTGATTTTTTTTTTGTATTTTAAAATGTTTTGAGATGGAATTAGATGACAAATTTGATAACCTTTGTGCTAGATACCAATGACAAGGGGAAACCAAGTCTAGGTGCAATGAAATGATCAAGATTGGATGAATGGATAAAAGGGTAGGCGATGATGGATGAAATGGATGGGTGCATCACAAGGGAGCAAGGATGTGATCTCCAAAGACTATGTTGCATAGGAATAACATGCCCCATTCTAAGTACAATGCTTAGGATTTTACATGACAAAGCTCATGAAAATAGGAATGATAAGATGGATTGGAAGGGAAAGGATATAGGTATATCAAGAGATATCCAAAACATTTGTCAACATTTTGCCCCTAATCTTTATCAAGATCAAAAGGAGGAAGAGAGGATGAATGGATACAATATGATAGGTATATGTAGGTGTAATGGATAAGTATGGTATGGAAATGGTATGATAGATAGTTTGGAATGGATGAGACAATATGCCCCCAAGTGTAAGTGACATAGAAGATCAACTTACACATGATGCTTGTTTGCCAGGTTTTCATCATGGTACTTATCCAAGGTGCCACCAAGGGTGGTTTTCATCGTTGGACGAAGGAATTTCTCTTTACTATTTTGACTTTTTTGAATGGGAGAGGTGGAATATGGATGGGAGGGACTCAAGTGTCTAGTTCCATGGAAGGTGATAGTCCCATTAGAGATAGGTGTTGTCGCATGAACCATGCCAAATGTCATTATGCTCATTGATGTTGGTATGGGATTGCATGAGAGTGAGATGGAGTAGGTTGATAGCGGATTATGGAGGGAACAATAGTGGATTATGATGTGGATTATGTAGGGAAGATAATGGATTATGTAGGACCTATGCAAAAGGATGGATGACAAGATTATGCAAAAGCATGGACCATAGGAAGGTGAGGGGTGAAATATGTAGGACAATAGTTGAATGATGGGGAAATGGAGGTATGGAAAGGAATCATGACCAACGGTTGCACACACCATGATAAACATTGAAGATTTTTATGGGAAGGTGGTTGAGGAAGCAATGGACATGTTTTCTTAGTGGATGGGTGATGTAGGAGTTTAGGTACCCACATAGACTTAATATTTTTATGATTTTTTCTTAACTTGTGGGATGAAGGAATTGGATATTTTTGAATGGAATGGCATTTATGAATGGATTGGGATTTTTGAATGGAAGAGGATACCTCATTTGACTTGATTACTTTTTGCTTAGGTACCCATACCATTTTAATTTTAGACTTTGCTTGTCAAGGTATGGGCTTGGCTAGATTTTTAGATAGATTTTGCTTTAACTTTTTGAATTAATGTCCTAAGGCATTAGAACCCTTAGGATTTTTAGCTTTATGAGTGTAGGCATCCAAATGTTTATTTTTTAATCCCATGGACATGGTGGAATCTTTATGTTTAGACAATGTGTGCATTGGTTGGTCATGATTAGGATATTTAGGGTATTTATGGATGATAGGGATATTAGGTGTTGGGAGCAACGGTGGTAAAGTGGAGGGAGGGAGATTAGGAGTAGGAAGTAATGGAGGTACATTGGATGGTGGAAGGTGTATGGTAACATGCTTTTGATATTTGTAGGATGAGGGAGGTGGAATGGAAACATATGTTTTGGGTATATGATAGGATGTGCGATGGAAAGTGGTAGATGTATGAAGTGTGGAGGAAGTACCAACATCATTAGATTGTTTACCTTGGGGTGTGTATCCAAGGCCATATGAGCGTGGAGGGACATTGACATGGATTGGCTCCAAAACACCGTGTTCATGAAGGCCTAGGCCTTTACCTTGATAATTCATGTTTTGGAGGATGCGATTGACTATGGGACTATGTATGTTTTGGACATTAGACTTGAGTTCATTATTTGATGGAGAAAGTGAGGTGGTGGACAAAGGTTGTTGTTGTCCTAAGGAGGAACATTCATGAATGAAAGTGGATAGACCAAGTGGATATGATGGTGGACTTGGAATGGGATCGATGGTGGATGTGGAAGGACCATTAAGATCTTGACTAGCATTGTGTTCACTAAGATCCACACTATTGGTTTGATCATCTATGTGTTCTTGGGAGGCACATGTCTCATCATGACAAGTGGACATTTGTGTATCATGGATAGGTGGAGTAGCAAGGTCTTGACCATGTAATGCATAAAGTTGACTAAGAGGATCCACATGGTTTTCTTGATCATAAGTAGGATCTTGATCATATATGGGAGCTTGGTCATGGATATGATTAGGTGTATTATGGATGGAATCAATAATGGAATGGATTTGATCTTGATTGGAATAAGGGGCTAATGTGTCCTCATGCTTAGGATTATGCCCTTGACATACCTCTTGACTTTGGGTGGAAATAGAAGTGGAAGGCTCTAGTAGAGGCTTGGTATGCTCTTGATGGTCAACCATATGAGGGCATGATGGAGGTTGACTTGGGCTCATGGGGGGAGACTCTTGAATAGGCTCAAGGGGTTGTGGACTATATGAAGGTATTGTAGGAATGGACATGGTGTTGGAAGGTTGCTTTGTCAGCTCAAGGATAGGACTTTGAGGACATGGTTGACTCCTTGCTAGTAGCCCTTGGATCACATCCTTTGTAGGTGGAGAGGAAGTGGAAGTTGAAGGCTTGGGAGTAGGACTAGGTGGAGTAGAAAGGTCCCAAGGTGGAGGGATGAAGAGGTGGAAGGTGTTGGCTCATGATTAGGATTTTAACTTTGATTAGTGACAAGGTGTCATTGTACCTCATCATTTAATCTGTTTTCAGATGTCAATAATCCAGGGGCTGTGTCCTCGGCTATTTGCAACAAGGGATTCTATAGTTACAATTTTTGCTAACTAATCTTAACAGCTTCTACTAATTTGAAAAGATTAATCTGTCTACTTACTAAATGAATTTAAGTAATGCTGAAACATAATTAAATAGGAAGTTACTTGAAAGCAATCTTAAAAATAGTAACATGCATCTATCTATTGAAATCAGTAAATACTTTTCATAGCAAAATTTGAAGTAATAAAGCAATGGTACTAGCCTTCCGCCTTGGTGGTGAGAGTGGGCCCTTGCTCCACACCCTTAGGGCTAAAGGCTACAGTAGAAAATCAGCACAAAAGAAGATCTCAACTAAACTCAATCCAATTCCATTCCCTTTGCATTCATGAAAAATATTGATATCACAGAACTGAGATTACTGAGAATCGAAATAATCAAATCATTGTATATTTCTTCTCCTGTTTCTATCCGTATATATCAAAATGAGTGATGACATATCACTTATCTTATCTACTAGTTCCTCTATGAGATGACATCCATCTCTTTATTACACTAAATGTCTAACTATGGAAAATGATCATGCAATAAAAGAAGATTGAGTGAAACAGAAGTCCACTCAGAATTCTAAGTTTGAGTCTTAATACATTTGGGCAGCGAGGCCCTGAAATTATGGGTATTGAATCAGTTCTATCCGTAACTCATGCAAAAACTTTATAAAGATAAAAACTCCAGCAGTTTAACTAAAGATGACCCTTCACCACTCAGGTGATGATTTGAGTGAAATGAGGGGTATTAAAATCACTGCTGAGAGTGCCTGATCGACAGCTTATGTTGGAAATATGCCCTGCTCTCAAGAGGCACTGGAGATATCTATCCCTATATGCAGCTCCAGAGATATGCCTGTAGCTCCGGAGATATCTGTAGCTTTCTTTGTCCAACTCCGGAGATGCTCTAGACTCCCGCAGAGCTCCGGAGAGGCTTTCCTCATTACTTCAAAACTTCAGGTGTCATGGTACTTTGGTATTGTCTCCGGAGATCATTGAAGACTATCTCTAGAGATGCACAAAATTGTTGTTCATGGCATCTACACCTATTGATTCAAAAAGAGACAAGTTTCTGCATTTTTCCATCAATTCCATGCACATTAGTCTCTCAATCAGAAATTGTGATCTTAAGTAATCTATCTCAATTAATCATTAACTAGAATGATCTTGCTAGCTTAATTGGGTGCAGACATTAAGTTATATGGGATTAGGAAGGAGAAAAAGAGAGGTAAAAAGATGTATTTCATGAGTGCAACTTGGCACTCATCAATTAGGCAGAGGATTAAATGGATTGAATAGATTAGTGGATTTTGATAACTCCACAAGTTTACTTTTGTAATGTTTTAACTTAGGGCGTGGAGTTGGAGGATTAGGTGGTGGTAAGGGTAGTGAATGGCTTGCATGGACTAGGTTGGTGTCTCCCTTGTCAAAGGTGGCATTTGGACCCAAAGGCATTTGATCTTATCGCAAAGAGTGACTTAGGTTCACATGTGTTTGTTGTGGAATGAATTTATAGGTTGATGTGGCATTGACTTGGCATATGGATGGACTAGGTTGGTATGAAGTGGAAGGGGATGACACATAGGATTGAGGTGGAATGTGTGGTTGTGTTGGTTGAATTTGACAAGTGGCTATGAATTGTTGGGCTTGGACTAGGAGGCATTGTATTTGAGGTGATTGCATCTGTTGGAATTTTTGAAAGAGCGCTTGAAGTCTTTGTATGGTTTGGTGATTGAAGGGTTGGGGTGCGTGGTGAAGTGTTTGAATGAGGTCTTGGAGTTGGGGTGCTAGGACCTTGTTTTCTTATGTTGGCATGGTGTCACAGATGTTTAAGTCTTTGCATGTCGGCTTGTTCCCCAAGGTATGCAATATGATTATTGTCATCATTGGAAGTAGGAGGAGGGGCCCCTTGAAGTACGATTTTAGGTCTAGGATGTGTCTCGTTGTTTAAACTAGAGGGATAGCTCCCTTGAACTATGACCTTGGGTCTTGAAATTGTCTCATTATTTGCACTAGAGGGATGGCCCCCTTGGACTATGATTTTGGGCTGAGGACTAGGCATAGCTTTTTTAATGATTAAGACCATTTTGACTAGTGTTGATTAGGATTAGGTTGATGATGATGTGGAGATGATATGGAATGAAGTGATAGGATAATGACAAGGATGAAGGTTGAATGATGAAGATATGATAAGAATGTGATTAGGAATGATTAGGATTGATGTTGTTTGGATATGATTGGATGATGTGTAATGATTAGAATGATGTTGATTGGATTAGAAAGAGGATGATGATGTGTAATGATTATGATAGATAGAATATGATTAGGATGAAATTGATTGGAAATGTGAAATGATGATTAGGAAATGAAATTGATTAGATTGGAATGAAGATGATGATGATGTGTAAGAACACTTAAGAAGATATGATTAGGATGAAATTGATTGGATTTGCATGTGTTGGAAGGAATGTTTAGAATGACTTGTCTTTATGTGTTTGGTGTTTAGAGCTTGATTTGGCAATTTGCAAACAAATGTACACACATGAATCACTCACACAAGACACATAAGCAAGTTTGAATTTTGAAATTTGAAGAATGTGATGATTAAGCAAGCATGTGAAGAAGACACATCAACAAGCCTTAGAACTAGTCAAGTGGGGTATGGCCAATTAGGTCTTAAGCTAGGTTACACAAGGTTGACTAAGGAAATGAAATAAAAGTGAAATCTTGCCACACAACTGGGAGAAAGGGGTAACCCACCCTTCACCTTCACTTCCCAAAGGTATAAATTTCTTTGGGGCTTAGCCAAGAGTGACAAGATTCTGACTTCCAAAGAGGGTGTCTTTCGATTCACACCTTGATTGAGGTTGTCCCTTGGAGTGTTGTGTCTCCAATCAGGCCTCCTAAGACAGGTATGACAAAAGAAAACCAAGTGAGGTGTTTTTGATCTCCAAGATAACCTTGTAGTGTGAGGAGAAAGCATACACACACACACACACACACTTTATTCACACTCACATTTGTAAATTTCCCTTTAAGAAATGAAATGTGGGGTGTGAAAATGAATGGATGAGAGGTGTTTTTGATTCTCAAGATCGCATGAAGCATATGAGAAGAGCATACACACCCCTAATCACATGTAAATTCACCAAACAATTCATCAACTTCCCTTACAACGACATCAAAATCACTATACCTGGTGGTCTGAATGCCTTTCAGTACTACAACCACCTAAGAGAAGTCCCACAACATCAAGTGCCTGTAAATAGGGGAATTTTACCATCCACCTCATCACAATATGTTGACCCATCCACGTTATTCAAATCCACCATCCCATTTACCCTACCACACAACCCTACAGTTCAAATCCAAGACAAAGGATGTGGAGAATACAAGGTAGAAAGATCATACTGCATTGACAAGCTTCAAACTTCATCAAGGTCTCACGACAATCTAAGCCGAATCAAACTTAAGGAGACCATCACTGCCGCCCCCATCACCTTCAGCAAATGGGGAGAATTAAGCAAGGAAGACGTAGACGATGTCAGAAAGTGGCTCTACAAGGAAGAAGAAGAGGTCAAGCATGTCCAATTGCCCATGGAACGATATGACAAAGGCTATGAATTTGTAAAACAACAAGGATATGACGTGCATAGCAAATTAAGGCCTAACAAAAATGGGATAACATAACCTATCCAACCAACCATGCGACCTTGCAACAAGGGTCTAGGGTATACACCACGAAGAGAGAGTAATTCTAGTACTAAGTTACTCTTGGGTAGGGATGCAAGTACTTCTAAGGACGTCGAGACATCATGAGACCCACCCAAACCTAAGCTTGAATCTTCCACACCTAACTTATTTGACGGTGCCACATGGATCGACATCTTTTGGGATCTGGACTATACCTCCATCTGCACTTTAACTCCCATCACCATAAGCTACCTAAACACAGATGATAGCTTGCCTTTAGTCCACCCCGAGATCATAGACTAGGCTCAACAAAATCCACCTAGCTTGGATTTATTTGAGAATGATGAAGCCATTGTTGAGTTCATGGGACTTCGTGAAGGCATACCTCTAGGAGATCACAAAGTTGGTTACATCATGGATCTTGATGACTTAGCTTATTTTGGGGAATCCACTCCACCCTCTAGTCGCAAAAGTGAAAAGAAAAAAGAAAAAAGGTCTCTAAGTGAAAACTGAAAGGCACTTATTGACCATGAAAAAGTAAAAATAAAGGACGTATACGAGAGTGAAAACCTCTCCAAGGTGCCCAAGGATAAAGGGTTGGAAATGTTGCCTATTGCATAGAAAATATCACCATTGGTAGTGGAGACAACTGTTGAAACCAACATCGGCACATAAGAAGAGCCTAAGATTATTCATTTCGCTGAGTCATTGACAAAACAAGAAAAGCCCAAATTCAAGGATTTCTTTTTGGCAAGGCAAGTCAACTTTCCCTAGTTGTATGCGAACATGCCTGGGCTTGATCCACAATTCATCTTACATCACCTGCCATTGTTGCCAAATGCTAAACCAGTAAAGCATAAATTAAGAAAAATGCTCCATAGATCACACTCTTGGTGAAACCAGAGTTGAAAAATTTACTTGATGTGGGCTTCATCAGACCAATAGACTATCTAGAGCGGGTATCCAACCTTGTACCAGTCACAAAACCCAATGGCCAGATCCGAATCTGTGAACATTTTAGGGATTTAAATAATGCGTGTTTGAAAGATGATTTTCCATTACCGAACATAGATATTATCATTGACCTTACTACTAGCTTTGAAATGCTCTCACTGATGGACAGTTTCTCAAGTTATAATCAAATAAGGATAGCACCTGAAGATCAACATAAGACAACGTTCACATGTCCATGGGGCACATATTGTTGGATTGTCATGCCCTTTGTCCTCAAAAATGCAGGAGCTACATACCAAAGAGCAGTGACAACAATCTTTCACAACTATATGCATACATGTATGGAAGATTATGTCGACGATTTACTCTCCAAATCAGTCACAAGGAACACCCATCTCAAGGTATTGAATAAGATCTTCAAAAAGATCAAAGAATACAAAGTCAAATTAAATGCCAAGAAATGTGTGTTCGGAGTTATATCAGGCAAACTATTGGGCTACATTGTTTCACGTCGAGGTATAGAAGTTGATCCCGCTAAGGTGAAAGCAATAATGGAAATACCTCCGAAAACAAATATCAAACAATTACATAGTCTACAAGGAAAGTTACAGACAATCAAGAGGTTCGTCGCACAACTAGTCGACAAATGCCAACCATTTCAACACTTGCTTCGTAAAGAGGTACCCTTTGTATGGACAAAACATTGCCAAGAAGCTTTTCAAAAGATCAAAGACTATTTGTTGTCACCACTCGTTCTCATGCCTTTGATACCAGGAAAGCCCCTTTTATTATACATATCAACAACACCGTTAGCATTGGGGGCATTCCTAGCACAAAAAAATGAGGAAGGGGAAGAGCTACCAAGCATGCAGAAAACACACTACAGCCAGCCGTAGCTCCCAATGGAGTGCAAATAAGCTACAAATCAATCAAAAAAACATGAAATAAACATAAATTCGAAGCTAACTAATGACTTATCTCCATTGTTTTTCTCAATCTTTCATGGGCATGCATGATTTCAAAGGGTTGTTTGTTGGTTGCTCACTATTTCAACAACATAACATTAGGAAGAAGATGAATGAGAATGGAGATGAAGAGGAATTTTGAGAGCATGAGGCTACCCAAAAAGTTGATGTTGCAAATGGCTTGTGAGAGGTTTGATTTATAGGAAAGGGCTGATTTGAATGAATGGTTGAGATTGAAAGTTGATTTCAATGATGTGGACGACTATGATTGATTAAGTTTTCCCACTCCATGAGGAGTTGTAGTCATGTGACAAGTGTGTGATGGAGAATAAAGGAGACCTAATTCAAATAAAAGATTATTTAAATTAGTTGTGCATGTGAAGGGTTGTAGTCATGTGACATGTGTTTGATTATGGTGAAAGGTGAGGGAATAATTCAAATATTTTATTTGAATTATTTGGGACATGTGAAAGGGGGATTATTTGAATTATTCCCTCACCTTTCACCACAATCAAACACATGTCATATGACTACAACCCTTCACATGCACAACTAATTTAAATAATCTCTTATTTGAATTAGGTCCCCTTTATTCTCCATCACACACTTGTCACATGACTACAACTCCTCATGGAGTGGGAAAAACTAATCAATCCTAGTCGTCCACATCATTGAAATCAACTTTCAATCTCAACCATTCATTCAAATCAGCCATTTCCTATAAATCAAACCTCTCACAAGCTATTTGCAACATCAACTTTTCAAGTAGCCTTATGCTATTGAAATTCCTCTTCATCTCCATTCTCATTCATCTTCTTCCTAATGTTATGCTGCTAAAATAGTGAGCAACCAACAAATAACCCTTCAAAATCATGCATGCCCATGCAAGATTGAGAAGAACAATGGAGATAAGTCATTAGTTAGCTTCAAACTTGCGTGTATTTCACATTTGTTTGATTGATTCGTAGCTTATTTGCACTCCATTGGGAGTTAGCGCTGACTATAGTGTGTTTTCTACATGCTTGGTAACTTTTCCCCTTCCTCATTTTGGTGAATTTGATGTGAACACGCAAAAATCTAACATCTTTGGTTGAGTTTTGGTGACAGACTTTTGCAGGAGGCCTCCTATCTTGAATCTGACCTTGCCATTGAGTCCGAAAGACCCAAAAACCCTAGGAGGCATATAAAATTGGTCATTTTTTGCTACCTGAAAATTTTTGGAAATTTTTTAGGGCCTAACGTATCGTACAGATCCGTACCGTATGACGGTCTGCGTGTCGTGCTAGCCCCTGCACAATCTATTGTAATTTTTGGTTGTTGTCATTTTTTTTGGCTAATGTCATCTTTTGGATGCAGGATAATTTTTTACAGTTGGCAGATTTAAATCTTTGTTGTTGCAGGATCAAGTTTTGGGTCGTAGTTTGCAAACCCTACCTTTGCCATCGAAATCCCCTTTCAACCAACACCTAACGCCCTGGAACATCTACAATTCCTTGTCGCTACTTAAAAAACCCTAACACCCATCGTTCAACCCTACCACCACTTCAGACCACCCTACCATGTTATCCTTTCCACCGATCTCTGCTAATTCTGCCGCCAGTGGTGGCGATTGGCATTCATCGCCACCTCTGAAATTACAGTCGTTGCTTATGGTCTGCACGTCCCCGCTAGTATCAAAACCCTAAACATTGACCTCTCAAATCTTTCTCCTGGTCACAGTTACATTAAACCCTAATCTGCCTTATCGTCACCAGTTCTGCCGCTCCACTCAAGCTCATCCGCCACAATCATCCCGAACGCCACCCGGTGGCCTCTGTCGACTTCAGGTGACTTAAAAAACCCTAATCTGTCATTAACAAAACGTCGCCACCTGCTAAAAGCCACCAATCACCACTTACCTCACCCTACCTAAAAACACATTCAGCGACCCAACTCGGCGCTTGGACCTTTAGGGCTATTGTGTGAGGATCTGGTCACTTTAGTGACCGCGGGTGGGTTTAGGCCCCCACTTCCTTTTGCTTTCTCATTTTGTTTTTTTTTTTCTTTTATTTTTTTGGCTAATTTTAGCCCTTGGTCATATTAGTGACCAAGGGCTCCATTGCATACAAACTGCCGAACAAACACTAACTATCGTCGCCTAAACTATTTCACGTGACCGCTTGCCCTGACTGCTAGTGGCCAGCTTTTAAAACTGCCAATCTGCCTTATTCCTCCTGTTAGCACTCATTTTGACTTGGAGGTTGATTTTTCATGCTTAGGGGGTTTCTTCACTTAAACCCTATTTATTCTTTCCCATCGGCGTGACCTCGCAGGCGTTTTGGCGATCAGGTTGGTGGTAATGATGTGCTGTCAGCGTGACATACACCATCGGCATGTCTTTTTTCTGGTTCCCCGACGGGATTGTTCTTACCGATGGTGCCATCGGTGTGATGTATACTATCAGCGAAGCATTTTCCTGTTCGACCGACAATGGATGTTTGGCCGATGAAGTGTCATCGGCATGTGTCTCGCCGAGGGATGTATGTATCGGGGTGATCGCTGTTATCGGCATGATTTGTTTGTTTTGGGCCGATGGCTTTGGTCTGGCCGACAGGGGCATTGTGGTATTGTGACTATGTGCATCGGCTGGACTGTATGTTTGGTCTTGCCAATGAAGTGTTCATCGCCAAGATTTTGGCTATCGGGTGGACGGAGAAGTGTTGGCCCGACAGTTGGGGTCTCGCCGATGGAGGCGGGCTATCGGTAGGAGTTGGGCCGATGGCTCGATGGGGGGTGTGTTTTATTTGTTGGCGTCGGCGTGACATTCTTCATCGGTGGGGAGACTTTTAGGTTGGCCGATGGTGTTGGTCACACCGACGAAGGGGTGTTCTGAAGGTTATCGGGATGATCGGCGTCATCGGCATAAGTATGAGATGCTGCTCCGACGGTGTAAGTCACACCGATGGAGGTGGGAGGACAGGGTGCTGTCGGTGTGACTTTGTTCATCGGCAGAGGTATTTCGTGTTGCTCCGACGGTGTTAGTCTGGGCGATGACGAAGGTGGCGTCGGCGAGACAACTGGAGTCGGTGAGGGATCTTTTGGATGGGCCGATGGTTATTCTCTGGCCGATGAAGGGAATGTGGAGTTTGTGATCGGCCATACTACTATTGTCGGTGGGAGATTTTTGAGGTAAGCCGATGGCTTAGGTCTGAGCGATGGGTTTTTGACGAAGGCATGTGTGTCGAGCGCGGCAAAAGCGCTCGACACTTGATGTGTATGCGATCAGGCTTATAAGGTAGTGAAAGGCTCTCCACGCCATGCATGTGGGATTTTTCCCCTTGCATTATTTTGAACCTGCGAAGGAGGCGTTTTGGCGGGAAGCCTCATGTTGACTACAGCGACGGTCTCCAAGTAAAATGCGGGTGGTTGAGCCATCAATGACGGTCGTGCAGGGGTATGGGCGATGAATATAAATGGTGAAGTTGCCTGATCATGCGTGAAGACTTCCAGATAGTGGCGCGTGGCTCGAGGCCCCCCTTTGTCTGCTGCATTAACATTTTCTGAGCGCCATTCCTTCTGAGGACTGTATCTGGCGGATTTTTTGATATTGAGTCATGTAATTAATTGTTGTGGTACACTTTCTGGCTGATATAAGCAGACAGTGTTACCATTGTTGTGGTTGTTGAAAGTTGAAGATTTTTGGCTCTGTAATTCAAAACAAGCTGATCTGGTTGCTCTGTACAGCTAAACCTGTGAGTCTATGTATCTCTTGTTGTATGTTTTGGCATGAACCCACTGATTTTATGATTAATCTTATATGAGAAATGCTATCTTAGCATGTGTTTTGTTAATTCTGTCTCCAGTATTGCATGTATTCTTCTTCTGAATCTGGATATTTGGGTAATATTTGAGACTCTAGAACATAGAATTCCTATGTTGAATGTCTGATCTTTTAACTTCTGCTCAAGGGGTAGATTAAACTGTTTTCAGGTTGAACATTGGGAAGGGTATACTGCAGTAGGGATGCCATAAGTAGAGATAACTTAACACTCTGTATTGGGAGATATCTGTAAGGCAGGTATCACATATATCCCCCTGAAATCCAGTTTTAGCTGTTCATGCTGATCATTCACAGGTGTATGTCTACTGACTCCAGGCCCTGGATAGGCACCAATCTTGCTTTGTGTTTGTGTTACAACCATGTCCAGCTTTGCATCCAAACTTAAAATCAAAATCAAAATCTAAAACAATCTTTAGGACATTAGAATTAGTTTTAGGATCCTCAGTCCTCTGTCTACAACTGCAAATAGGCCCAAAGCTAGCCCCTTTGCTCTTATCTTTTAGTTTTGGTCTACTTACAGGAGGACTTATCTGCTTTCTGACAGCATCCCAATCCTTGTATGCGTATCTCATGGATGTTGAGTAGGGAATACCCCCCTAGGTCTTGCAGAGCCTGAAGAAGAAGAGGAGATAAAATATAGAGTCTATCTCCTACACTGTTGGCCCCTGGCCCAGAGATCCTGTTGATCACTGATGGCTACCTTGTAGGGAAATCTGGGAATAAGCATCCAGTCTGGGAAAAAACCAACACCTCCTAGAAGCCCTAATAGGACATTTTTTTTCTTTTGATCATAACTTGGGCGTACGATATCAGATTTTCACGAAATTTGCAGCGTTGGAGAGTTGACTCAGCCAATTTCACTATGGAGAAGACCATTTCAGGTGATTGTACCATTTTTATGCCTTTTTTCTCAATCAAAGTTAGTTATCATTTCAAACTTCAAACACATATATCTTGAGCAAAACTGATCCGTTTTTTGCAATTTTTTTTTAAAGTGCTTAGAATTTCATCTACTTTTTGTTCATGATAGTCATTTTTCTATATTAGTTCATCTTGATTAGTTTTCATCAGATTTCATCTTTTTTCACATAATTCACTTCTAAGCAATTTTACTTGTTTCCCTCTTGCTTTCATGGCTTGTAGGTGCATCTAAGGAGCTGGAACAACATTAGGATCAGTCATACACAACATATTGGAAGCAAAAATTTCAGGTGCATTTGTTTCATCTTTCATCTCTTTTCAATCAATTAATCATCGCTTGTCATCACAGATTTCAATTTGGGCTCCTAAAACGAATCATTGTCTTCATTCACATTAAAATTGGGCATAAAACGAACAAGTGTCTTCCTTCACATTTTGACTTGGGATCTAAAAAGAACAAGTGCTTGAATTGTTTGGTGAATTTGCACGTGAAAGGGGGATTAATTAAATAAATAAGATTTATTTAATTAATTGGCTAGGTGATTAGGATGGGATTAGGAGTGGGATTAGAACAAAATGTCTTATGATGTCTAAGTAATGTGTCGACTAGGTAATGGTCAAGACATGGATAAATTTAGGTGTCTACAACAAGAATGTATTTTTATAATCATGTATGCATATTTATTCTCATCTATTTGTTTTCATGTAGGATAGGATCAACAATTGATGTTGTTTCCCATTTTATTTGCTCGAGTTACTCCATCATTTTAAGTATTGTAATCCTATACTGATATGAAATTACTTTTGCTTTTCATGCCTTTACAATTCGATAAGGTGTTAATAGTTAAAACATAAATGCATGTAGTTTATATACTCTTTTTTCAAGGATAATGTTATTACAAAGAATATTGATAATTGTCTTTAAGAACGGGAACATCAACTCATTCATATTGTTGCTATTACAAATAAAATTATTGATTGTCTTTCAAAGTATGGGATCCTTCCTTTTTAAAGACAACAATTCACACTCCTTTTAAGTGCATGCTTTTGTCATAGTAGATTTCTTTCTATTCACTAGGAGCTTCTATAAATTCAATGTCCCATTATAGATGAGGTTTCATTTTTCCTATGGAATATGGTTCATTTTTGTTTCTTTCATCAATTTTCTTATTTTAGGTTCTGTGATAATTTTTGAAATAGCTTATATCAGTTGTCTCATGTGAACTATGCACTGTTACTTAATACTATTTTTTGAAATGTATATTGTTGATTTATGTTATTTTATATGAGATCTATGTAACAACACTTCATTAAGTTGCATATATTTGATTGTAGATATAAAATAGTGTGTATCCTTTTAAAAAGTAATGATATAATGTTCCTATTTCATGTTTTACTCTTCAAAAGATATAGATATGAGTACAAGATGTATGTACCTCCAATGAGCTAGTGTAGATGCAATGTCATTTTCCCTCTTCGGATATGGTTGCTCTTTTGTTTAATTAGTCATAATTAATGTAATGCCAGTTTTCCAAATGTATTATATCATTTGTCTTATTTCAACTTGTAGCTAGGGTAAAAATTAGGTCTAAATCATAAACAACAAACTATCAAACCCTAAAAAGCACAATGAAGTACAAGATAGCATGTAAATCAAAACACAAAGCAAATGCAAATTGAATCTCCACACTAAGCTTGGTTTATCTCCATTACTCTTCTCAATCTTGCATAGGTATGCATGATTTTGAAGGTTGACTGTTGGTTGCTCATTCCAGTAGCATAACAATACTTGGAACTAATTGCATACAAATGGATTGTGAGAGGGTTGATTTATAGGAAGTGAGTGATATGAATGAATGGTTGAGATTGAAAGTTGTTTTGAACGATGTGGATGGCTAGGATCGAATAGGGTTTCCCACTCCATGAGGAGTTGTAGTCATGTGACAAGTGTAGGGAGGACCTAATTTAAATAATGTTTTATTTAAATTAGTTGGACATGTGAAGTGTATTAAATGAAAAATGTAGTATGTTGCATGTGTTGGATTGTGGTGAAAGGTGAGGATGTAAATTCAAATATTTTATTTGAATTAGTTAGAACATGTGAGAGGGAAATCAATTAAATAAATAAGATTTATTTAATTAATTGGAAAGTGGGATAAATGAGATTAGGAGTTAGATTAGGACTAAATGCTACAAGATGTCTCTAGTAATGTGTCGACTAGGTGATGGTCAAGATATGGACAAATTTAAGTGTCTACATTTTGCCCCTCTTTGAGATGATGTTGCGACTAGAAGTAACATCATCTCAAAGAAGCTAAAGTATGGATAGAGGAAAACGATGATGATGTAAATATAGGATGATGATGCCCCCTCGAGAGGATAGGCGGATTGGACAAGCACGGGTAGGCTCTTGAAATGAAAGGGATTGGTCAAAGAAGAAAGATAAGGGAATGGATAGAAGAAATGAATGATACATTAGACTGCAATGAAAGTGAGCAACCATTAAATTTGATATAGCACTAGATGTTATGCACCAAGGTATAAGGACCAAGGTGACGATGTGTCTTGTGCACCCAGCATAATACAACCTTGTCTAGACGTATGAGGAAGTAAACTTAGAGAATTAAAGTCCTAATGCACAAAATGTATGATATGATCTTAGATGCAAAGGTTAATGCAAAAAACCATTCCAACATAGACAAGATATGAATATTAGCTGGAAGGATATGGATTTGATTCAAATGCAAGATAAAATGATAACACACACAAGCAAGCAAGAAAGCATGCACAAATGATACAAAAATAAACAAGGTATTGCCCTTGTCAAGCTGTAAACCAATGACTAATTGATTGATTGATGATAATAGTTGTGTTTGGTTTCAGGAAATTAAAAATGTCGTATAAGAAGCTTGGTATGGTTTTGACAATGCAACATCCTGTATAAGACAGTTGATTGATTGACACTAGTGTTGTCGGCCAAGTGAATCAACACCATGATTTGATTAATTGATTGGTTGATTGATTTGGTTTACGTCAAGATTAGGATCAAGACCATTGTTGTAATTGGATAATTTGAATTGATTGATTAACTTGATTGGTATGGATTGATGGTGACTTGCATTTGGATCATTGCGTGGGATGATTGGATTGATGATTTGATAGATGGATTGGATGAATTGATTTGAACTATTGAAGAATTGATTGATTTGAATGAATGTGATTTGATGACGATGATGATTTGATTGAATGAATTGATTTGGTAATTGGATTTGAAGAATTGAATTGATGATTGGATTGAATTGATTTGAAGAATGAAATTTATTTGAGTTGATGATTTGATGAATTAATTTGGTTGGAATGATTTGAAGAATTGATTTGGTTGGATATGATGAACTGATTTGATTGAATGGATTGGATGATTGGAAGAATTGATTTCATTGGGTTGGGAGGGATTGATTGAGTGATTGGATTGATTGATTTGGATTGATTGATTAGAATAATTGATTTGACTGGATGAATTGATGATGACGATTTGAATTGATTTGAAGGATTTTTGTTGGATATTTGATTTTTTTTTGTACTTTTGGGAATATTTTGATTTTTTTTGTATTTTTGAGAATATTTTATTTTTTATACTTTTGGGAATATTTTGATTTTTTTAGATTTTTGAAATCTTTTATTTTTTTTTGGACTTTTGGAATGTTTTGGTTTTTTTGTATTTTTGGAATGTTCTATTTTTTTGGATTTTTAGAAATATTTTGAGACGTCAATGGATTACAATTTGGATAGCCTTTGTGCTAGATACCAATGACAAGGGAAAAACCAAGTCTAGGTGCAAGGATGAAGAATGTGATTGGATGAATGGATAAAAGGATAAGATATAGTGGATTAGATGGATGGGTGAATCATAAGGGGGGAGGATGTGATCTCCAAAGACTATGTCGCATAGAAATAATGTGCCCCATTCTAGGTGGAATGCTTAGGTTTTTTCATGATAAAGCTTATGGCATAGGGTGATAACAGGGTCATTTGGAAAGGATGATGTATATTAAGAGATATCCAAAACATGTGTCAATATTTTTCCCCCATGTCTTTATCAAGATCAAAAGGAGGAAGAGAGGATGAATAGACTCAATAGGATAGGTATGTGTAGATGGGTGTAATGGATAAGAATAGTAAGATAGGATAGTATGGAAATGGTAGGCTATGATAGGATAGGATGGTAAATGATAGTTTGGATGAGACAACGTGTCCCCAAGTGTAAGTGAAATAGAAGATCAACCTACACATGACACCTGTTTGCCAAGTTTCATCATGATACTTATCCAATGTGCCACCGAGGGTGGTTTTCACCATTGGACTAAGAGATTTCTCTTTACTTTTTTGATTTTTTTCTTTTTTTTTTTTTTGATTTTTTGAATGGGAGAAGGTGGATATGGAAAGGAGGGACTCAAGCATCTAGTTCCATGAAAGGTGATAGTCCCATTAGAGATGGATGTCACATGGACCATGTCAAATGTCATTATGCTCATAGATGTTGGTAGTGGATTGCATGGAAGGGAAGTGTATTAGGTAGATAGTGGATTATGAAAGGTTTATGCATGGAAGGATAGTGGATTATAGAGAAAAGGATGGTGGATTATGTAGAAATTATGCAAAAGCATGGACCATAGGGAAGTGATGGGGAAGATATGTAGGATAATGGCTGAATGATGGGGTGATGGAGGTATGGAAAGGAATCATGACTAATAGCTGCACACACCGTAATAAACATTGAAGCTTTTGATTGCAAGGAGGTGTAGGAAGTAATGGACATGTTTGCTTAGGGGATGGTTGATTTATGAATTTAGGTACCCACATAGACTTAGGAATTTTATGAACTTTGCATGACTTGTGGGATGAAGGAATTTGAGACTTTTGAATGGAATGGGATTTTTGGATGGAAGAGGATGCTTCATTTGAATCGACTTCTTTTTTCTTAGATACCCAAACCATTTTAGTTTTGGCCTTTTCTTTTGAAGGTATGGGTTTGGATAGCTTTTTGAAAGGATTTTGCTTTGACTTTTTGTATTTGTGCCCTAAGGCACGAGGATCCTTAGGGTTTTTGTCTTTATGAGTAGAGGCATCCAAATTTTTATTTTTGAATCCCATGGACATGGTGGAAGCTTCTTGTTTAGACGATGTGTGCGCTGGTTGATCATGATTAGGTATGTGAGGTAATGTGTAAATGGATGGATTTGGTGTTGGGAGAAGTGGAGGTAAAGTGGATGGTGGAAGGTGTATGGTCACATGCTTTTGACACTTGTAGGATGATGGAGGTGGAATGACAACATATGTCTTGGGTATATGATAAGGTTTATGATGGAAAGTGATGGACTTAGGATGCATGGAGGAAGTACGAACATCTTGAGATTGTTGTCCTTGGGGTGTATATCCAAGGCCATATGAGCATGGAGGGACTTTGACATGGATAGGCTCCAAAATACCTTGTTCATGAAGGCCTAAGCTTTTACCTTGATAGTTCATGTTTTGGAGTATGCGATGGACACTGGGACTATGTGTGTTTGGAACACTAGACTTGAACTCATTATTGGATGGAGAAGGTGAAGTAATGGACAAAGGTTGTTGTTGTCCCAAGGAGGAACACTCATGAATGAAGGTGGTAAGACCAATAGGATATTCTGGTGGATTTGCCACATGGTCGATGGTGGATGAGTAAGGATCATTAAGATCTTGATTACCATGATGTTCATTAAGATCCAAGATATTTATTTGATCTTCTATGTTTGCTTTGGAGGCATGCATCTCATCATGACAAGTGGATGTTGGTTGATCACGGTTAGGTGGAGTGATAAGCTCTTAACCATGGAATGCATAAAGTTGAAGAGGGGGATCATCACGGCTTTCTTGATCATAGATGGGAGTTTGATCATGGATAGGATTAAGTGTGTCATGGATGGGTTGGATGGAAGTGCTTTGATTTTGATTAGAATGAGGGGTTAATGGTTCCACATGCTTAGGATTAGACCCTTGACATATCTCTTGATTTTCTTGAATGTAAGGGGAAGTGGGAGTCTCATGAATGGACTTGATATGTTGTGGACCACATGGTGGGGTTGAGGGAATGGACATGATGTTTGAGGGGTCTTTGATAGGCTCAAGGATAGGTGTTGGATGACATGGTTGATTCCTTGCTAGTAGCCAATGGATCACATCCTTCACAAGGGTATGGGTGGATGAACAATATAAGGGATGGATAATAATGGTGGAATATGTAGGCTTAGGATTAGGATTAGGTGGAATGGAAGGTTCCCATGGTGGAGGAATAAAAGGGATGGAGGGTGTTGTAGGCTTAGGATTTTGACTTGGATTAGATGGAGGATCAAAGGGGTTGAATGGATTTGTGGATTTGGATAACTCCATAGGTTTGTTTTTATAATGTTTGAACTTAGGGCATGGAGTTGGAAGATTAGATGGTGGAAAGGATAATGAAGGGCTTGCATGAGCTAGGTTGGTGTCTCCCTTGTCCAAGGTGGCATTAGGACCCAAAGGCATTTGATCTTGTTACAAAGAGTGACTCAGGCTCATATGTTCTTGTTGGGGTGTGAATGGATAGGTTGATGTGGCATTGACATGGAAAGAAGTGGGATTGGTTGATGTGGCATTGACTTGATGTGTGGATGAATTGGGTTTTGGACTTGTCTCATTATTAGAACTTGAAGGAGGGCCCCCTTAGAGTATAAGTTTAGGACTAGGATTTGTCTCAACATTAGAATTAGAAGGGGGGCCTCCTTGAAGTATAAGTTTGGGCTTTGGTTTTGTCTCATCATTAAGACTAAAGAGATGGCCTCCTCAAAGTATGAACTTGGGCTTAGGATTGGGCATAGACTTGCTAATGATTAGGACCATCTTGACTAGTGATTGACTAGGATTAGGATGACGATGATGTGGAGTGATTAGGATAATGATTAGGATGTGATTAGGGATGAGATAAGTAGGATGATTAGGGTTTTGATTAGGATGATTTGGCAAGGATGATTGGGGTTTGATTAGGATGAAGGTGACTTGGAATGAATGTGTTGGTGAGAATGTTTAGAAAGAAGTGTTTATGTGTTTATGTTTATAGTTTGATGTGATAATTTTCAAACAAATGATTACACATGTACACACATGAATTACACACGCAAGACACATAAGTAAGTTTGACTTTGAAATTTTGAATGTGATGATTAAGCAAGCACTTGAAGAAACATCAACAATCCTATAATTAGTCAAGTGGGTTTGGCCAAATAGGTATTAAGCTAGGTTGAACAAGTTTGAATAAGGATGTCCCCAATATACTCAAGGTACAGGGGGGCCAATTCCATGAAATAAAAGAGAAATAGTGCCAAATATCCCAGAGAAAGGGGTAACTCACACTTCACCTTCACTTCCTAAAGGTATAAAGTTCTTTGGGACTTAGTCTGAATGACAATATTTTGACTTCCAAAGAGGGTGTCTTTTGATTCACACCTCACTTTTTATACTCCGCCGGAATGCTAGAGTTGAGGTTGTCCCTTAGAGTGGTGTGTCTCCAAGTAGGCCTCCTAGGAAGGGTATGACAAAAGCAAACTAAGTGGGTGTTTTTGATCTCCAAGATCACCTTCCAATGCGAGGAGAGAGCATACACACACACTTGATTCGCACTCGCACTTGTAAATTCCCCTAGAAATGAAATGTGGTGTGAAATTGAATGGATGAGAGGTGTTTTTGATTCTCAAGATCGCACAAAGCGCACGAGAAGAGCATACACACCTTTAACCACACTCAAGTTCACCAAGCAATGAAAGAACTTGTTCCTTTTAATTACAAAGCCAAAATGTGATGGAAGACAATGGTTTGTTTTATGCCCAATTTCAATGTGAATGAAAACAATGGTTTGTTTTAGTGCCCAAAATCCAAATGTGATAGCAAACAAGATGTTCTTTTTAGGCCCCAAAATGAAGTGTGTTTGCAAACGATGATTATGAAGAAATGAAAAGAGATGAAAGATGAATGGAGTGCACCTGAATATTTTCATCCTTCAATCTATTGTTGTGACTGATGTTGATGTTGTTCCAATGCTGTATGACCACCTGAAGGTCACCAAAACCAAGAGCAAACAAGAAACTTGCAAACCCTAGTGTGTTATGTGAAAAATGAGCAATCTGATGAAATATGATGTTAGATGAATAGCTACAGAAAAATGAATTACATATTCAAAAAATTCAGAAAATTCTAAACTATTTTAAAAAAAATTGCACTGAAATCTGATAAAAATTGCTCAAGATATGCTCACTTGAAGTTTAAAACTAGGGTTGACTTTAACTACGAATAACAAAAAAACCTAATAGAATCTGATGATGAAACCTGCACTACTGTGAAGTTGGTTGAATCACCTTTCCAACAAGCCCCTTTTTTGCGAAATTCTAACCCTTTATGATGAAGTTATGCAAGTTTGAAAAAAACTACCCAGTTAAGGCATGTGGAGGCAAAGGGGTCAGGCTTGACAGTCAGGGTAAGCCACTAGTGGTTTAGGTATACTGGTCACATGTGACTGTCTGGCACCCGGTGGTCACAGTTTATGTTAGTGGCTTAAATTAGCCCCTAGTCATCCATACGACCAGGGGTGAAACCTAAACAAAAAATTAAAAAGGAAAATTGAAAAGAGGGGGCTTAGAAGCCTCTCCCTCCTCCTGCCCTCGGTCACACACATGATTGTGTGTTTAAGGTAGGACCGTGACCATTTTAAAATAGGAGTGACTGACAAATTGCATGGCAGTTAGGGCTTTCAGTGGACGGTGGGCTGAGAGTTTAGCAGCGACAATTTAGGACTGAGGGTTTAGGATGGTTTTGGAGGGGAGTCTGCGGGCAACCAGACCATGGTGGCGACGGATCTCCCAGGAGCTGCGACCAAAGTTTAAAGTGGCAGTCGGGAGTTTGAAAAGGGAGTGGGTGAGTGGAGGTGGCGCAGGTCGCCACCACTGGTGGCGGCAACCGGGTATGGGGGATGGTCGACAATGGTAGAGGTTAGGAGTGTTGAAAGGACAGAGAGAATCTTTAGAGTGGCGGAAGGTTTTGTCACTAGGGTTTAGCAGATTGTGAGCGGTGGAAGGGGGGTTTTAAGAGGCAGAGGAAATGGCGGAGGGTGTTTTTGAAGGTAGTTGATGGTGGAGTGGACTTTGCCCAAGGGTGGCGACCACTGTGCGATAGAGGAGAATGGGAGGCCGTGAGGCGGTCCAAAAAACTTAGGGTTAGGTTTTTTTGTGGTTGATAGTTAGGGTTTGCCACAGAGGTCTTCACAGCGATAAATCTTGCAACAAATAATATGTTAACCTGCAACCCGAATATTAAACCTTGCAACACAAAAAATGTTAGCCCTGAAAATAAGCAAAATCCAAAAATGCAACTAGAGACCACCTAGCACACCGCGTACGGTTTGTCCATACGGCACGGATCCGTACGGTACGGATTGTCGTACTAATTTTTTTTTCCAAAAAAATTCATAATTTTCATAATAAACAAAACTTAGGGTGTTTTATATCAATCTTCGCCTACGAGGCCTCCTAGACACAATGACGAGGTCTATTTCAGGCCTAGAGGCAACCTGCAAAACTTGACTTCCTAGATTTGACAAAAAAATGTTAGATTTGCAACATTCACATCAGGTTCACCAAATATAGCTAGGGTAAAAATCATGTCTAAATCATAAACAACAAACTATCAAACCCTAACAAGCATAATGAAATACAAGATAGCATAAAAATCAAAACACAAAGCAAATGCAAACTGAATCTCCACACTAAGCTTGGTTTATCTCTATTGCTCTTCTCAATCTTGCATAGGTATGCATGATTTCAAAGGTTGAATGTTGGTTGTTTATTTCAGTAGCATAACAATACTTGGAACTAATTGTATGCAAATGGCTTGTGAGAGGGTTGATTTATAGGAAGTGAGTGACTTGAATGAATGGTTGAAATCGAAAGTTGTTTTGAACGATGTGGATGACTAGGATCGAATAGGGTTTCCTACTCCATGAGGAGTTGTAGTCATGTGGCAAGTGTAGGGAGGACCTAATTTAAATAATGTTTTATTTAAATTAGTGGGACATGTAAAGTGTATTAAATGAAAAATGTAGTATGTGACATGTGTTGGATTGTGGTGAATGGTGAGAACAAATTCAAATATTTTATTTGAATTAGTTGGAACATGTGAGAGGGAAATTAATTAAATAAATAAGATTTATTTAATTAATTAGAAAGTGGGATAAATGGGATTAGTCGTAGTTGGATTATGACAAAACACTACAAGATGTCTCTAGTAATGTGTCAAAGTTAGGTGATGGTCAAGACATGGACAAATTTAAGTGTCTACATTTTGCCCCTCTTTGAGATGATGTTGCGACTAGAAGTAATATCATTTTAAAGAAGCTAACGTATGGATAGAGGAAAATGATGATGATGTTAAGATAGTTTGATGATGACCAAATGTAGCTAGGGTAAAAATCAGGTCTGAATCATAAACAACAAACTATCAAACTCTAACAAGTACAATGAAGTAAAAGATAGCATGAAAATTAAAACACAAAGTAAATGCAAACCGAATGTCCACACTAAGCTTGGTTTATCTCCATTGCTCTTCTCAATCTTGTATAGGTATGCATGATTTTGAAGGTTGAATGTTGGTTGCTCATTCCAACAGTAAAATAGTACTTGGAACTAATTGCATGCAAATGGCTTGTGAGAGATTTAATTTATACGAAGTGAGTGATTTGAATGAATGGTTGAGATTAAAAGTTGTTTTGAACGATGTGGACGGCTAGGATCGAATAGGGTTTCCCACTCCATGAGGAGTTGTAGTCATGTGACAAGTGTAGGGAGGACCTAATTTAAATAATGTTTTATTTAAATTAGTGGGACATGTGAGGTATATTAAATGAAAAATGTAGTATGTGACATGTGTTGGATTGTCGTGAAAGGTGAGGACAAATTCAAATATTTTATTTGAATTAGTTTAAACATATGAGAGGAAAATTGATTAAATAAATAAAATTTATTTAATTAATTGGAAAGTGGAATAAATGGGATTAGGAGTGAGATTAGGACAAAATGCCACATAATGTCTATAGTAATGTGTCGACTAGGTGATGGTCAAGACATGGACAAATTTAAGTGTCTACACAACTATGCACTACTACTTAATGGTATTTTTTTACTGTATATTGTTGTTTGGTGTTATTTTTACTACGAAGTCTATGTACCAACATTTCATTAAGCTACAACTATTTGACTACACAAAATTTAGCTATACAACTAATCCATTAATTCTTAGGCATATACAAATGATCTGCTAATTCCTTTTATACTTAATATTATATAAAATAGTGTGTATCCTTTAAAATAATGTTTTATAGATGTATGTTTTCAAGCCCAACTTTTCAAGGCTTGTCTACTGATAAATGTGATTATATTATTGTAGACCTTATAATTTATTTGAGAGATTTAATTAATAAATGTAATTAACAACATCAAATTTGAGAAAATACATGTAAATAATTGATAAATGTAATTAATATTCTCATTTCAACTACCTTGTCGTTTTATCGATACATGTCTCCTCTACTTTTTTATCTAATTTTAGGATGTGATGAGAATTCCAAGTTGGAGGTTTCCAATTTAGAAATATAAAATTTCATTAATTTACTACTACATTTGTATGTGTCATTTCTATTTGCAAAAAATAAAATAAACCAAAGTTGTCACCTATCTGCGGAGACATAGGTAGCAAAATCGACCTCATGGATTGTTGCACTCAACAAATGCATATTTATTGTAATCCATTTGTTTTTCATGTAGGACAACAACAACAACTAATGTTATTCATAGACTAGCTTTACAATTTCTATGATTATTCCCATTTTAACCATCATAATGAGCATTTTTGTTTCCCTTTTAATTGCTCAATGCTCCATTATTTTAAGCAACTATTTCTTATTGATGCTTTTACAACAAAATCATCAATTGTCTTTCAATTTGATTAGAATGCCATTGATTAAATCGACATGTAGTCAAAGTACGAAGTTATTCCATTTTTATGAAAATGATTAGCACTCCTTTTAAGTGCATGCTTATGTCATAGTAGATTGTTTTCTATCCACTTGGAGCTTCTATGAATTATAAGTCCCATTGTAGATGAAGTGTCATTTTCCTTACATGTATAGATACTCTTTTATTTTTTCATCATTTTTTATTGTGGATTTTGGGATTGTTTTTGAAACAACTTATATCAGTTGTCTTATGTCAACTATGCACTGTTGCTGAATAGTATTTTTTAAAAGGAATATTGTTAGTTTATGTTAATTTTAATATGCAGTTTGTACCAACACCTCATTAAATTATAAACAATGATATTTTCTAAATTGTGCTTTGTTATTTATGCTATTTTTAGTGTGAGATCTCTATACAGAGTTCTACGAAACACATAATTTTTTTTTAAAAGGATATACAATTAATAATGTAATTTTTAAGGCTCATCTAAAAAGGTTAGATAAGTTTTTCTTGAGCAAAGGAAGGGCAAAATTATGATTGATTATTTCCTTTTTTATAGAAAGGAAATTATATTATTGTCCACCTTATAGTTTATTTGGAAAATTAATTGATAAATATAATTAATATAATTATCAGGTTTGTGATAATATATATATATATATATATATATATATATATATATATATATATATATATATATATATATATATATATATATATATATATATATATGGTTAATTGTTAAATGTAATTAATATTATAATTTGAATGTGGCATTTGTGTTTGTAAAATAAAATAAAAAACAAACTGAAGCTACAACCTATTTGGCACTATGTCCTATGTTGCATTTAACAAATGCAATGATCATTGGCAACCCATTGCACACCAAGGCATGATTGCTATAAAAGGAAATTGCAAGAAAAAAATATCAATTCTACATAACCCTTATGAGAGAAAAATACAAAACAAATATATATATATATATGGTTAATTGTTAAATGTAATTAATATTATAATTTGAATGTGGCATTTGTGTTTGTAAAATAAAATAAAAAACAAACTGAAGCTACAACCTATTTGGCACTATGTACTATGTTGCATTTAACAAATGCAATGATCATTGGCAACCCATTGCACACCAAGGCATGATTGCTATAAAAGGAAATTGCAAGAAAAAAATATCAATTCTACATAACCCTTATGAGAGAAAAATACAAAACAAGTATTCATAATTCACAATACAAAAGACTAACAAAACATACCCACAAGATAACACCAAATGTACCATAGGAAAACCCTTTCAAGGGAAAAAAACCCAACCTCCAAAAGCACCCATGCAATTCAATTTTTTATCTCAAGAATAAGATTACAATACACTTGTAGAGTCTCCATGCAAGGCCTCTGAAACATTAAGCAACTCAATTGCACTCCTCCACGTGAACAACCAAATGAGAACCATGTAGCCATAAATCCCAATCCATGTTTCTTGTAATCACATATGCAACTTGCAAGAGATGCCTTCCAACTAGTAATAAGATTCTCCAAAATCTATCTTATTTTGATTAACTCAATTTGGGTATCATTGATAATTCTAGGAAGAATATCAGTTAATCTCAAAGATAAAACTTTAGCAAATATTTTATGAGATACATTCAACAGTGTTATGGTTCTCCAATTTTTTATTTGAGCCTTATCCCCTTCTTTGAGAAGTACTTTAATGATGTCCTTGTTAATTTTGTCACCAAATGAACCTTTTCCAATATCTTCCTTGTAAATCATCAAGAAATCATCCACTATCCAAGAGGAGTCAGCTTTATAGAATTCAATCGGTAAACCATCAGCCCTAGGAGATTTGTCATTTTTAAAAGACCTGATAGCATTTAGAATCTCCTCTTTGCTAATCTCTTTCTTTAGACTCTTTGACTACTCTAAATTAATCTTTTTGGGATTGTTTTTTACATATTTCTCGAGCTTGTTTACAGTGAATATTGGCATCATTTGCAAAAAACAAGTTTTGATAAAAAAAATTTAAATACCCCTTTCATATCATTGTTGCTACTACAAAGACTACCATTCCCCCAAATTGGTCAAATGGCCTCCTTGATATTCTTCACCTTGAGAATGTTAAATAAATACTTAATCCCTTTGTCACCTTCCTTAAGTCAATTAAAATTTCTTTTAACTTTTGCCCCTTGAGCCTTAATATTATGTAAACATCTTAACTTATGCCTTGTGTCATTGTTAGGACCATTTTGAAGTTGATTTTCAATAGAGAGAATTCTCTCTTGCAAAAAAATCTCATATTTTCTTCTATCAAGTGCCATTTTTTTCGAATTGTCTGAAAAAAGGACTTCCAATTGCCCACAACATTCTCCCAATAGTCAATAGCAAAGTAATTTAGGAAGAAGGATTTAATAATCCTTCTTAGAGTACCAATACCATCAAGATAGTCCTAGTTTTTAATAATTCAACATTTAGCTTAAAAAGATTTTCTTTTATATACTTATCTTCACTACATTTGCCCTTGACCAAGATATTTGCCTCAATGGGGTAATGATCATACATAGTATAAGGGAGGACTTGCTCATAGTTACAATTGACCATATTGTCAAAACAAAAAAAAAAGTTTTGCACATAGAATTTGTCCAATTTGGAGTATACTAATTTTCCATCCTTCTGACTATTATACTAGGTGAACCAAATACTCTTACTACTAGCTGTATTATTTTCAAGGGGGTCAAACAAATTGAGGGTTATTTTGGTTTTGGCCCAGAAATGCTACTCATTTCCTTTCCAACTCATAGGGATGCCACCTAGCTTGTCTTCTTTTTGTTCAATCATGTTAACGTTCGCACCAATGATCCAAGGAACATTTGGAAGAGAGGAAGCCAACCATTTCCACATGATAGCCCACACCCCTCTATTGTAGGGGGAGGTTCTAGAGGTGTCAATCTATGATGTCCACTTTTTGGCAACAAGAATGGATGTTCCTCCTTTTCCTTTCACATGATTGGAAGTGTAGAAATCAGAGTTTTTCCACAAATTTTAGCACATTCTCAAGGTGAAACCCAACTCCTTTAGTCTCTTGCAATAGAAAGAAATCCATGTTAGCTCTCTTGTTACAAAAGGTTCTTAATATATATTTTCTATTAGGGGACTCAAGCCCCTTGATATTCTAGCTTATGCAATTGATTTTTATTAAAGGAGTAGAGAAGAGTTTGGATGCTTCTAGTTTTTGTATAGCTTGTCAAAACACTTTGGAATTGTTTCTCCTTACCTTTTTTCCTAGCTTTTTGAGTGGATTCACCACTACTAATTTGCTTCCTCTCCCCCCCCTCCTCCTCTTTATTATCACTTAAACTCTCTATAGCTAGGTTTTGCTCATGAGAGTCCTCCTGAAAGAGAAGGTTAACATAATAAATAATAGCATTTGCCCTCTTAGCCTAACCCACATTGCAAAATTAGGCAATACCAATTGAGTAATCTAGACCTAGAGAGTTAGTGACAGTGGGACTAGAGGGCCCTTAGAAGCTTGTGCAAGCTTCTCTACTATACTCTCCTTAATTTTATCTAAAACCAATTCTTGAGCATTCTTGTTTTTTTGAATGGACTAGGGGAGGTAACATTACTCAAAAAACATCTTCAATATTTGCCTTACCAGAGTAACATTATACTCTTCCTCCATATGAACATTGCCATTTTTATTTGGGTTTTCTTCATCAAGCTCCTCCTTGTTAACCATTTCAGTGTCTCCATCTTGTGTTGTATTCCCTATTCAAATTTATGGTTGCATCATATAAGTGGTATTAACATTTAAATTATTTTCTTTAAAGGAGGGTTCACTTCTACCTACCTTCTTCATATTATCGACAATTTTAGGACTATTTTTTTTATGTCCTTCATTTTTCCATAAAATACACACATTTAATCACCCAAGTTTTCAATCTCACAATAACACTAAGTGGTCTCCAATTAGAATGCAATGTAGTCAAGAACCCACACACTAGGATTTAAGGAGAGGAGCACTCTAGCATTTATATGGGGAAAGGTAGCCCCAGTTTTTTCAACTTGTAATACTTTTTCAATAGGATTAAGCATTTGAGGAAGGAAAGCCCACATTTGTGGGGGACCATTTTTGACAATCATCCACCTGGGAATCGAGTAAGTAGGTACTTCCTCATGTGAGGTCTTAGGGTACCAAGGGACTGCTTTTAATATGGATTTCCCTATATTCCAATATTCTTTGTTTAAACCTCTTTTTTGCATGTTATGAATTTTGAAAAACACTACAAACATACCCCTTTGTAACATTCTACAGAATGAAACATACAATCTCAATTTCTTGCCCTAAACATTAAGTATCCATTCATCAAAGAATTTTCTATAAGGCAAGGCTTCCTTGTCCATACATGCAAAGAATATGGCAACATTTCTTAGTCTATTTTCTTCTCTTCTAACAACTTCTAGCATTTCTAGGTTAGGAGGGCCTTACCATCTTCTCAAATTGTAGATTGCTCCTTTATGAGGTTGCTACCATCTCCATTGCTCTCACTAAATTTAGCTCCAAAGCTGACACCAGGGCTACTTCAAGGTCTTCTATATTCAAAACATCTTTGTATGATTTCTTTCCATTGTCTATGGTTTTTTAGCTCCCAACTCATCACTGGCTTCTTCCATCTCTCCCAAGGCTGCGTGTTACTAATGCCACCAACCACATGGCAGAGACTAACTCTAAGGTATGTCGCCACCCTAGTCAAAGTATTAACTACCCCAACAACTGAAACAAGAAAAAGTTGAAACTAAAGGGAGGGAACAAATAATCACCAATGTAAAAAAAAAATAGAATATTCCAATAGCAACAACAACAACAAAAAACTTGAACACCACACAATAAAACCAAAAATAGTATAAATGGAACAAAGAATCATGACAAAAGGCACCAAGTGTGAGCAATAGCACTAGTTAGAGTCGATTCCAACAAAAGGACTATCTCCAAGGCCAACAATGGAGGACTATTTGTCTTCCTTATCAACCTCATATCCTCCTTCCTTCTCATATGCCAAGTTCTCATTTATCAGAACAAGATTTATTTACTTCCCAACTCATCGCTCAAGCCTCGGTTACTAATGGAATTGCACTCCTCCCCTACTATAGGACACTCAATTTTTTAAAGACCTACAAGCGAGTGAAGTAGGATTTTTTTGGATGGTTGGATGGCCTTAAGCAGGATGTTAAGGCATTTGTAGCTCAATGTGATGTGTGTTAAAGGAATAAAGGGGAAACTGTCAAAGCCCTAGGATTTTTGTAGCCACTTCCTATCCCTAGTTAGGCTTAGACCAATATCTTTACGTATTTTATTGTGGGGCTTTCATTCTTAGGTGGTAGATAGGTCATTTTGGTGGGGGTGGACTGCTTGACCAAATATGCCCATTTTTGTGCATTACCTCACCCTTACATTGTTGTTGTGGTTGCACAACACTTCTTCGATTCCATCTTCAAACTCCACGAGATGCCTCACTCTATTGTCAATGACCGTGATCCATCTTTTACAAGCAAATTCTAGCAAGAGTTTAATTTGCAAGGCACCACCTTTAATATGAGTTAAGCCTATCATCATCAAGTTGATGGTCAAATAGAGATTGTCAACAAGTGCCTTGAGATTTGCTTGCATTATGTTATGTCTGCGCAAAAGGGACAGTGGGCCAAGTGGATACCTCTAGCTGAGTGGGGGTACAATACCACTTATAGTGCTTCCAAAATTACCTACTTATGTTTCTTGTTCTTCTAAGGTTGCAATAGTTGACAACACTCTGGCCAAGCATGAGGACATATCTTGACTACTTATGGTTAATCTGACAATGGCCCAGAATCACATGAAACACTAGGTGGATCAACATAGGACACAATATACTTTTGACATTGGTGATTAGATTTTTTATGTCTCCAGCCCAACAAACAACTTTCATTACAGGATAGGTGTTGTCATAAGTTGGGTCCCAATTTTTATGGTCCCTATTAAGTGATCCAATGCATTGGTGAGGTGCCATACAAGTTAGCACTCCCACCTTCTTAGATCCACCCAATTTTCCATTTGTTGTCTCAAGAAAGTGATTGGGATTGTTGCTTTCCCTTTGATAAAGCTACTTGCAATGGATAAGGAGGGATCCATAGTTTTAGAACTTAGAGATCATTTTGGACAAACGCACCAAGCACCTTCACAATCATTGTATCGAGGAGTTCTTAGTCTAGTGGAATGGCTTGCAACCTAAAGATGTCACATGGGAACTTGTCAAGAGGCTCTCTAAGTTTTTTCATCTCAAGCTTTGAGGACAAGGCTTTTCAAAGGAGGAGGTATGTGATAAACCCCATTCTACTATATGTAGCTAGTATTAGTTGGGCATATATGCTTTGCAAGTCGCCCTTAGGTAATATGAATAAAAGATGATGCATATGCTTTGTAAATTATCCCACTAGTTGTTAGAATAAAATAATTATCCCACATGCATAAGACGATACTAGTTGCCGTTGGCAAAACTCTATATATTGTAATGACTTCCCAAATGGGAGACATCTTGGATATTTGTAATTGGAGTGTATGCTCTATTTGGAGGTTACCCCCTTGAAGTGGCTTTGCGAAGATAATAAAAACATTCAATTTCTCTTAATTTTGCAATATTTCCATTCTCTTAATTTTGTAATATTTGTATGTGTTATCTTGTTTTATCTTGCAAGTTCGTTACATACAAGTCGAAATCCTAACCCTTCTCTTTTTTTTCTATTTCACTTGTGTGACAAATTGCATATATTTTCTCTATTTTGCAAGTCTCTATGGAGTGCTTATGCCTAGGAGAGGAAGACAAAGATATCAAGATGGATCCATTATTTTACATGGACCTCATATCCTTTTTATGTTTGAATATTTATTTTTCATTATTTTTGGGAATGCTCATATACTTTAAAATATATGCTCATTTTAGATTTGCATGCATCTCGAAGTGGGGATAAAATCAATGGTGAAATTTGCATGCCCATGTAAATTTTCATATAGTTTTGGGTACATTTCAATTGAATGACTTAATACAATTACATATCAACAAGTAATGTTCTCTTGTGCTAAGTTGGGTCATTCCTTGATCCTTCATCCATCCCTAGTTACACACATTTCCATATAGTTGACTTTATCCTAACCTTATTTGCACATATTCCCACACATTTGTCTCATTATCAACCCACATTTCCATGTCCCTGTTATGGATCCTAGGACTTGCATTTCCCTACCTTAGGTTGTCCCAAAATGCTTGGGATTGACTTGAACCCTCGTTTGACTATTTGTTATGTCTTGATATTTGATGATATTTGTTCATGCAATTAAAAACATGGATGCGTAATAAGGAACATCTATACTACAAGGATCAAATCATTCTAGAAACACTTGGATTTGGAGCACTAAAAAGAATCTATTGCATCAAAACCTACATATAGGTCATTACACACTTATTGCTTGTTGTCTAAGAACATAAAGCTGGTTTGACAAGGGGTAGGCCCCTGACCCTCACCATTGGACAATTTCCCTTAAGGTATTTCTAAATACCACATGTCCTTTTACAAATTCAAATATCAAAGACTAATGCAAATCTAGTTTTGATTCCATGAGTTATAAGAGACATTGCTCGAATTCAACCCTAAGCCACTCGAGATCAACCTCCACTTTATATCATTTCTGAAATAGAAAGCATACCTACAACATTTTAACAAATCAATCATACACATCTTCAACTTTCACATTCCATCATCAAATTGAGAGCTGAATACACCTATCCATAATCATCCACACTAACTCGGACACACTATTTAATTTAAATACAACAAAGCCAAAGCCATCAAAAAAAGGTCATTATGACTCGACTGATGATAACTGGTGAACCCCGCAGATTATACCAGTTATGTCAGCCTCTTTATTACAAAAACAGTGAAGTTGAGCAAAATTTCATGTGAAAAATATTTCTACATGGAATGAATCTAAACCTTACAAGTTTGAAAACATACACGCAATACACACCACGTAATCGTGCACCACACAAAGACCGCTGCGCGACTTATGGATAAAACACGTTTCCATTTCAAATTTTCTCAAAATTTTCTCAGGATGACGTTTCTTTGATACGATATACCTACAGAGAGTAATGGATCCTGTACAGCCAGTTCGGCTATTAGAACTGGGAGAACGTCGAGTTTTTCGACCTGTAATTTCACAACTTGCTAAGCTGTGATCGCGCAAATAAAATAGCTCACTCCTCAGTTTGGGGATGGATTATTCAGAATGCAAGCAAAACCCTCATGTTGTAATAGTGCCCGCTTTGGGAATGGGGCATCTGATCCCAATGCTGGAGATATCGAAGCGCCTGGCCTCCTTCCACGCCATCTCCATCACGCTCATCACACTCAACTGCAATCTCTGCCCGCGCCAACTCCCCTACGCAGAAAACTACCTCCAAAACCCCTCTCTCCCCATCCGTTTCATCGAGCTCCCGGAGGTACAAATCCAGCCAGAAAAAATGAAACCGGTGACCCTCAAAACAAAGGTCACAAAAGAATCTGCAGCCCTTCTGGAAAATGTACTGAAGAATTTGCTCGATTCGTCCTCAATCTGCGCCCTCGTGACGGACATGTTCAACACGGCATTCCTAGACGTGGCGGCGAATTGCGGCATCCCCAGCTATATATTTTCCCCTTCGCCCGCTACATTTCTCAGCTTCATGTTCCACTTTCCCGAGCTCGATTCACAGGGCGAAACATTAGAATCGGTGAAGATCCCGGGGCTACCGCCGATGCATCTGGTTGAATTGCCAGGCTCTCTTAGCGAGAGATCTGACCCCTGCTACGCCTCTTTTCTTTACAATTGCTCCAATTTGAGAAAAGCTCAAGGGTTTATTATAAACACCTTCAGGGAACTGGAGCGGCCGGCTTTGGAAACCCTAGAAAGAGGCGTCAAAAGCTCCGCCCTTTACCCAATCGGACCCGTCATTTCTTCGGGCGTAGTAAACGTGAAGAATTCCCCGTCCGTTTGCCTGAAATGGATTGATCGGCAACCAGCCCATTCGGTCATATTCGTGTCGTTTGGCAGCGAGGCGATTCTGCCGCCGGCACAGATAACCGAGCTGGCGTTAGGGTTAGAAGCGAGCGGGCTGCGATTTCTGTGGGTTCTTCGCGAGGGTTTGCTGCCACCAGGGTTCGAGTCCCGAAACGCAGAGCGAGGGTTTGTGGTAACCGACTGGGCGCCCCAGATTTCTGTTCTGTCGCACCCTTCCACCGGCGCGTTTGTTTCTCACTGCGGGTGGAACTCCAGCTCGGAGAGCATTTGGTGTGGGGTGCCCATTGTGGCCTGGCCCATTCAGGCGGAACAGAAGATGAACAGCCTATTGCTCGTGAAGCAGTTGAGGGTGGCGATTCAGGTGAAGATGGAAGCGAATGGATTTGTACCGAGGGAGGAAGTGGAGCGGGCGGTGAGGGAAGTGATGGAGGCTGAGGATGTCAGGAGGAGGATGACAGAATTTCAGGAGGGAGCAGATTTTGCGCTGCGGCCACAGGGCAGTTCCTACAGCTCTCTGTTGGCGCTTCTGTCCCGGTGGAAAAACGGATCTGAACCGTTGCCCTGCGGTCAAGAAACGGAGGAATCTGTCAAACCTCTACAGGAGTTGCCATAGAATTTATATGAAAGAAAAGCTCGGTTTGGGTTTGTTTAGTTTATTTTATCTTTAAATCTCGGTTTGTTGGGTTTGTTTAGTTTGGGAAACCGTGTGCTGTTCGTGGTCCCAGGTCCTAAATTTGACAGGCTTGACAGTTATCCATTCAAAAGTGCCCTTAAATATAATGTTCTATTTTAGTTATACATTTTAATGTGGAAATGAACTGGAAGTTTCAAAGAGCAGCTCCACTAGCCTTCGCTGGACACTACTGCTAATCATTTCAATTGGTGAAGATGCATGAATTCTTATATGGCTGTCATGTTCTGGCTGTTTACTGTTGCTGCCCTTGCAGCTGTTAACGAGATTTCTATTTAAGGTCTCCTGTTAAATTTCCAATTCAAGCTTTCATTGGTGGTATTTGCTTTGCATGGCCTCAAATTCTAACAAGAAAGTTTACCACCCTGAAGGGAGATCAAGTGTATGGATATCTGGATCTTGCAAAAACTCGTGGTTTCCACCATGGTTTCTTCTATGTCCATTTTGGATCTTTGGAAGGGCGGACACCCTTCTGCCTGTGGCAAGCATCTTACAGATATAGCTGAAAAGAACAATGTTTCAGAATTGCGCTCACTGGTGATACGCAGTTGGCTGAGCGTTGCATAATGTGAGAAGGCTAAAAGATATTGAGGCTCCTGAGTTTATACAGCAGCCTTGTTGGCCCTGTAGCTACTTCTAAAGCTGTCGTCTGTAATTTTTGTTATGCTTTTTCCAATTAAAAAAAAAAAATTATATATAAACCAAATATATATAATATCATAATTCTATATAAATTTTGACAGTTTGCCCAAAATCTCTCCTTTCATGTATGTTGATTGTATTTTGGCTGGTGGACCTCCTTTATTCATTTGTTGGTTAAGCAATTCTCTAAGTGACTGTTTTTCTTAATTATTATTATTTTTTGAACCAATGAAAAATGAGAATTAAAATATTTTGACTAAATTTTCTAATGTTAGTCTCTGTAAATTTTTTTGAAAATATAAATAATTAATTTATGGATCATTCTATTGGACTATATTCAATAAAAAGACAAATGCATTTAGTTAATTTATGGATTATTGTATTGGACTACATTCAATAAAAAGATAATTTTCTATCTTTTTTTTATTATTTTTTATTCAATTTTAATTCATTATTTTAAAAGACCAATCATATCACTTTATTTTTTACACAAAATTTATAGTTGTCATAATTTCTTATTCTAAGTAGATGATAAATGTTAATTTTATGTTACTATATGTACATTTTTTATTCAAATATTAATTCAAGGTAAAAATTTCAACTCTATTAATGTTTTTTGTTGTTTGAATAACATTGAAAACTATAGCCATCATAACAGCCTTTTTGTCTTGTGAGGTGGGAGGCTAAACTAATATGAAAATTAATTGTGGAGTCCTCTTCTATGAAAAATTTATCAACATGGTAGATTACTTGACAAAAATCTAAAGTGGTTGCCTTGTCAAATGGGAATCACTTGATCAAAATTGTTCAGATGGTTTGTGGTTTAAAGGTAAATTTTTTAGAGTTTAAAACTACTAACCCAAGTTTGGTTCTCATTGGGGTTGCTTGTAGTTTGAGAATTGCTATAATGTTGACGACAAACATTTAGAGGAAGAGCATCCTTATGAATTTGAGAAATAAAAATATGCAATAATTGAGTGGAATTAATAAAAGATTGTCATTGCCATCAAGAATTTGGATGCAATTAGTAAAGGATCATGATCATTATTGAGCTTGGGTTAGAGAATTAGGCTAAGCATGGTTTGGAGAATTAGGTTTCTTGTAGAATAGTAAGGCTAAAATTTGAGATCTTTTTTCCTTTTCCATGAGATCAAATTAAGTCATAGGATTTTAGTGTACCATTTTTTTGGGTAATGGTAATTATCTCTTCCTTTTTCATGGCATCAAATTGTCATAGGGTTTACCAATTTCAGATTTAAGTGTTTTACAATTTTTATTTTTATTTTTTTGATATTGGTAATTATCTCGGTTAATGTTCTAGTCCACTTACATAGGTACCTATAGAGATCCCTTTACCTTTCTCGTGACATCAATTACATCATTGGATTTACCAATCTAGCAATTTAGTGTTTACTAATGATTTTGATATTTTGCATTTTAGTGTTTACCTATTTTAAATACCTTTTTAATGTTTACCAAATCATCTCAAGTTATTGTCTAGGTCCTCTTACATAGAGGACAAGGCAAAAACCTTCTTTACATGTAGATGGCAGGACTCAACCCCCAATGTCTACAACAGGCTCAAACCTGGATCTAGAAGGAGATAACAAATCCACTAACCAATTAAGCTATCATTCACAAATAAAGTGTAACGATTTTTTGGAAGAAAGCAAAAAATTTAAACCTAAGGGGTTGGCACCATGGATATCATTTTAGGGTTGGCAAGTATAAGTTTAAAACATAAATTAAAAATTGAAACCCTTAAGGGTTGGAATTAGGGCATAGGATTGTGTTGCATTTCTGGAGCTTACACATTTTCAATAGGAAGTAAATATATAAAACCGAAAGGTTTGGAATTTCATCCTCCTTTCTACCTATATGATTATAGAAAATTTCAAGTTTTTGATAGAATAGGAGAACTACTTGGCTCCTTGATTCAAAGCCCCTATAATTGGAGAAGAGGAAGATCTTTTTAGGGTTGAAATTCTTTATCTTTTGGCTATGCTTTGGTTATATTTTTTCTCATCATTTCATGTTTTCAAACTTGACTCCTTTTTTTAGTTGTTTATGTTATGTCTACAGGTTCTTAATGTCAATTGCCAACAACTGTTCTTTGACCTCTAGAGTTCAAATACACTAGTTATACCTTAAGGCTAAAGTCAAATAGAGTTGAACTTCCTAACATGGGGTTTTAGATGAAGGATCGACATGACTCAATCCCCATCCCTCTCATTTTATACTCATCAAGAATTTGGATGCAATTAGTAAAGGATCATGGTTGTTATTGAGCCTGGGTTAGAGAATTAGGCTAAGCTTGGTTTGGAGAATTAGGTCTCCTGTAGAATAGTAAGGCTGAAATTTGAGATGCTTCTTCCTTTTCCATGGGATCAAACTAAGTCATAGGATTTTAGTGTTTATCATTTTTTTGGGTACTAGTAATTATCTCTTCCTTTTTATGGCATCAAATTGTCATAGGGTTTACTAGATTCAAATTTAAGTGTTTACAATTTTTTGTTTATTTTTTGATATTGGTAATTATCTCAGTTAATGTTCTAGTCCACTTACATAGGTACCTATAGAGATCCTTTTACCTTTCCCGTGGCATCAATTACATCATTGGATTTAACAATTTAGCAATTTAGTGTTTACCAATGTTTTTGATATTTTGCATTTTAGTGTTTACCTATTTTTTGATACTTTTTAATGTTTACCAAATCATGTCAATTTATTTTCTAGGTCCTCTTACATAGAGGAAAAGGCAAAAACCTTCTTTACATGTAGATGGCAGGACACAATCCCCATTGTCTACAACATACTCAAACTTGGATCTAGAAGGAGATAACAAATCCACTAACCAATTAAGCTATCATTCACAAATAAAGTGTAACAATTTTTTTGGAAGAAAGCAAAACATTTAAACCTAAGGGGTTGGAACCATGGATATAATTTTAGGGTTGGCAAGTATAAGTTTAAAACATAAATTAAAAATTGAAACCCTTAAGGGCTGGAATTTTGGCATGGAATTGTGTTGCATTTCTGGAGCTTACACATTTTCAATAGGAAGTGAATATATAAAACCCAAAGGTTTGGAATTCCATCCACCTTTATACTTTTATGATTATAGAAATTTTCAAGTTTTTGATAGAACAGGAGAACTACTTGGCTAATTGATTCAAATCCCCTATAATTGGAGAAGAGGAAGATCTTTTTAGGGTTGAAATTCTTTCTCTTTTGGTTATGCTTTGGTTATATTTTTATTATCATTTCATGTTTTCAAACTTGACTCCTTTTTTAGTTGTTTATGTCATGTCTACAAGTTCTTAATGTCAATAGTCAGCAATTGGTCTTCGACATCTAGAGCTCAAACACACTCGTTGTGCCCTAAGGCTAAAGTCAAACAGAGTTGAACTTCCTAACATGGGGTTTTAGATGAAGGATCAACATGACTCAATCCCCATCTCTCTCATTTTGTACTCATCAAATTTTGGTACTAGGCAACATATAATGGGTAAGTGCAGGAAGACGGGCGGCCAAAAAGGGGTCTTAAGTGGCCACTTTTTTTTTTTTTTTTGAAATCAGGAAATACTGACCTTGGATGAGAAATTGAGCATAGTTACACTCAAAATTTTAAGATGCAACAAAAATAATGTTCATAGTGCTTCGAGTCTACTTTCTAAACTACTAATTTTTTTAAAAAATGGTATAGATTAAGGGGTTCAAAAAAGGGAGCCACATAAATTGGTGTTGTTTCTGTCAAAAAAACATAACATAGTGTGTTTTGTGGCTCCCTCAAAAGGTTAACTTTTTTTTGGCATTTTTAAAATTGCTTCAGTGAGAAATTAGCTTACAGCATGTAGTTTATGCCTAATTTTTCTGATAATTTTTTAATGAATATTTGATTTTTTACTAATTTTCAAAGTGGACACATCCTAAAAACATAATTTTGGTCATGCTACCCCTATAAATTTTGAAAACTAATTGAAAATTATTATTTTTTAATATGTGTAGAACAGAGTCTAGTTTATAAAAATGTAATTTATTTGAAATTTCAATCAACGATTAATTTATAATGAAAAAAAGACCAAACACTGGTTTTTGCCCAAAAACGAACACACAAACAAAAGAAATTAAAGATGAAAGGCTTAACATTGTCAAAATGTGAAAAAAATTACATCGTTAAATAGCTAAGAGAAAGTCTAACATTACCCAGGTGTTTGATTTGTTCGACCTTGAAACATGTGCAAATCTGAGGGTTAGCACGAATGAAATTATGTGAAATCCTATAGAATATGCAAAAACATGTCTTTGGACATTGGGAAGGCACTCCAAGCCTTTGGGTTAGAAATCCAAAGCAAATCCCAAGCCTAAGGCTTGGGATTCCCAAAGCAAATATAACGCAAGCATGTTATAACGTGCTCGCGTTATGTTTTACACTTTTTTCTTTTTTGTAAGTTTGCCTGATGTTTGCCCAGTTTGACATTATATAATGCGAGCGCGTTATGTCTCCCTTTGAATGATTTTGTTCAAGTTTCTTAAGTATGTTTGATGTATGTATATATGTATGCTTGTATGTATGTATGTATGTATGTATGGTTGTATGTATGTATGTACATGTATGCATGCTTGTATGTATGTATATATGTATGCATGTTTGTATGTATGTATGTATGCCTGTATGTATGTATGTATGTATGTAAGGGTTTTGGGTTTAGGGTATATAAGGACCTGAGCCCGTATAGTTTTTAGGGTTGATGGTTATAGTTGAGGGATAATATTCAGCTTGTTGAGTGTATAAGATTAAGTGTGTAAGGCATGGGGATTAGGGTTTAGGATATTAGGTTTAGGGTTTACGATATGGATTGAGGGTATATAAGGCATAGGGTGACTTGGGTTGAGAGTGTATGGTTTAGGTTTTAAGTATAGGGTTGAGGCACAATATTTAGGTTTTATGGTATACGGGTGAGGTTATAGGGTATAGGGATGAGGGTTTGTGGGTGTAGGCTTTAGGGTTTAAGGTATAGGGTTGAGGATTGAGGGATTAGGGCTTAAGTATATGGTTGAGGGTATAGGGTAGAGGGTTGAGAGTTTATAGTTGAGGGATAATGTTCAAGGTTGAGTGTCTAAGATATAGGGTTTAGGGTTTAAGGTTGAGGGTATAAGGCATATGGATGAGGGTTGAGGGTTTAGGGCATAAGTATAGGATCGAGGGTATAGGGTATAAGGTAAAGGTTTGAAGGTTGAGGGATAATGTTCAAGGTTGACTGTCCAAGGTTAAGTGTATAGGGTATAGGGTTTAAGGGTATCTAGGGCTTGAGAGTTTGGGGTTTAAGGGTTTAAGGTTTGAGGGACTAAGGGTTTAAGGGTTGAGGGATTAGGGTTTAAGGCATAGTGTCAAGGGTAGAGGGATTAGGGATAGGGTTTAGGGTTGAAGGTTTAAGGATTGAGGGTTGAGGCTTTAAGGTTGAGGGTTAAGGGATTAGGGTTTAATGTATAGTGTCGAAGGTTGAAGATTTAGGGATAGGGTTTAGGGTTAAGGGTTAAGGGCTTAGGGTTTAAGGTATAGTGTTGAGGGTTTAGGGATAGGGTTTAGGATTTAAGGTTTAAGGGTTGAGGCTTTAGGGACAAGTGAGAGACTTAGATGGCTAAGGGTTGAGAGATAGGGGAGAGATGGGGTGAGGCAGATAGGGGAGGAGAGGGGTGGATAAGGGTTGATGGTTTAAAGCTTTAGGGTTGAGGGATTAGAGTTTAGGGTTGAGGGATTAGGGTTTAAGGTATAGTGTTGAGGGTTGAGGGATAGGGTTTAGGATTTAACGTTTAAGGGTTAAGGGTTGAGGATTTAGGGATAGGGTTTAGGGTTTAGGGATAAGGGATTAGGGTTTAAAGTATAGTGTCTAGGGTTGAGGGTTTAGGAATAGGGTTTAGGATTCAAGGTCTAAGGGTTGAGGCTTGAGGCTTTAGGGATAGGGTTTAGGGTTTAGGGATAAGGGATTACAGTTTAAGGTATAGTGTTGAGGGTTTAGGGTTTAGGGATAGGTTTTAGGATTTAAGGTTTAGGGTTGAGGGTTGAGGCTTTAGGGATAAGGGTTTAGGGTTTAGGGATAAGGGATTAGAGTTTAAGGTATAGTGTTGAGGGTTGAGGGTTTAGGAATAGGTTTTAGGATTTAAGGTCTAAGGGTCGAGGGTTGAGGCTTTAGGGATCTAGAGTTTAGGGTTTAGGGATAATGGATTAGGGTTTAAGGTGTAATGTTGAGGGTTGAGGTGTAATGTTGAGGGTTGAGGCTTTAGGGATAAGGGATTAGAGTTTAAGGTTTAAGGGTTGAGGGTTAAGGCTTTAGGGATAGGGTTTAGGGTTTAGGGATAAGGGATTAGGGTTTAGGGTTGAGGGATTAGGGTTTAGGGTATAGTGTTGAGGGTTGATGGTTTAGGGATATGGTTTAGAATTTAAGGTTTAAGGGTTGAGGGTTGAGGCTTTAGGGATAGGGTTTAGGGTTTAGGGATAAGGGATCAGGGTTGAGGGATTAGGGTTTGAGGTATAGTGTTGAGGGTTGAGGGTTTAAGGATAGGGTTATGATTAAGGTTTAAAGACCTTGAGTGTTGAGGCTTTTGGGTTTAGGGATAAGGGATTAGGGTTTAAGGTATAGTGTCGAGGGTTGAGGGTTTAGGCATAGGATTTATGATTTAAGGTTTAAGGGTTGAGGGTTGAGGGTTTAGGGATAGGGTTTAGGGTCTAGGGTTGAGGGATTAGAGTTTAAGGTATAGTGTGGAGGGTTGAGGGTTTAGGGATAGGGTTTAGGATTTAAGGTTTAAGGGTTGAGGGTTGAGGATTTAGGGATAGGGTTTAGGGTTTAGGGTTAAGGGATTACGGTTCAGGGTTGAGGGATTACGGTTTATGGTTGAAGGATTAGGGTTTGAGGTATAGTGTTGAGGGTTTAGGGATAGGATTTAGGGTTGAGGGATTAGGGTTTGAGGTATAGTGTTGAGGGTTGAGGGTTTAGGATTTAAGGTTTAATTGTTGAGGGTTAAGGCTTTAGGGATAGGGTTTAGGGTTGAGGGCTTAGGGTTTGAGGTCTAGTGTCGAGGGTTAAGGGTTTAGGATTTAATGTTTAAGGGATGAGGGTTGAGGCTTTAGGAATAGGGTTTAGGGTTTAGGGATAAGGGATTAGGGTTTAGGGTTGAGGGATTAAGGTTTGATGTGTAGTGTTGAGGGTTGAGGATTTAGGGAAAGGGTTTAGGGTTGAGGGATCAAATTTTGAGTTATAGTGTTGAGGGTTGAGGGTTTAGGGATAGGGTTTAGGCCGGTTGAGGGATTAGGGTTTGAGGTATAGTGTTAAGGGTTGAGGGTTTAGGGATAGGGTTTACGATTTAAGGTTTAAGTGCTGAGGGTTGAGGCTTTAGGGATAGGGTTTAGGGTTGAGGGATTAGGGTTTGAATTATAGTGTTGAGGGTTTAGGGATAGGGTTTAGGATTTAAGGTTTGAGGGTAGAGGGTTGTGGCTTTGGGGATAGGGTTTAGGGTTTAGAGATAAGGGATTAGGGTTTAGGGTTGAGGGATTAGGGTTTGAGGTATAGTGTTGAGGGTTGATGGTTTAGGGATAGGGTTTAGGGTTGAGGGATTAGAGTTTGAGGTATAGTGTTGAGGGTTGAGGGTTTAGGGTTGAGCGATTAGGGTTTGAGGTATAGTGTTAAGGGTTGAGGGTTTAGGGATAGGGTTTAGGATTTAAGGTTTAAGTGTTGAGGGTTGAGGCTTTAGGGATAGGGTTTAGGGTTGAGGGATTAGGGTATAGTGTTGAGGGATTATTGTTTGAGGTATAGTGTTGAGGGTTGATGGTTTAGGGATAGGGTTTAGGATTTAAGGTTTAAGGGTTGAGGGTTGAGGATTTAGGGATAGGGTTTAAGGTTTAAGGATAAGGGATTAGGGTTTAAGGTTGATGGATTAGGGTTTGAGGTATAATGTTGAGGGTTGAGGGTTTATGGATAGGGTTTAGTGTTTGAGGTATAGTGTTGAGGGTTGAGGGTTTAGGGATAGGGTTTAGGATTTAAGGTTTAAGGGTTGAGGCTTGAGGCTTGAGGGATAGGGTTTAGGGTTGAGGGATTAGGGTTTAGGGTTGAGATATTAGGGTTTGAGGTATAGTTTTGAGGGTTGAGGGTTTAGGGATAGGGTTTAGGGTTGAGGGATTAGGGTTTGAGGTATAGTGTTGATGGTTGAGGGATAGGGTTTAACATTTAAGGTTTAAGGGTTGAGGGTTAAGGCTTTAGGGATAAGGTTTAGGGTTTAGAGTTGAGAGATTAGGGATTAGGGTTTGAGGTATAGTGTTAAGGGTTGAGGGTTGAGGGTTGAGGCTTTAGGGATATGGTTTAGGGATAAGGGATTAGGGTTTAGGGTTTAGGGTTGAGAGATTAGGGTTTGAGGTATAGTGTTGAGGGTTGAGGGTTTAGGGTTGAGGGATTAGGGTTTGAGGTGTAGTGTTGAGGGTTGAGGGTTTAGAGATAGGGTTTAGGATTTAAGGTTTAAGGGTTGAGGGTTGAGGGTTTAGGGATAGGGTTTAGGATTTGAGGTTTAAGGGTTGAGGTTTTAGGGATAGGGTTTAGGGATAAGGGATTAGGGTTGAGTGTTTAGGGTTTAGGGTTGAGGGATTAGGGTTTAGGGTTAAGTGAATAATATAGAGTTTTGTATAGCAAGCCATAACGCAAGCACATTTTTTCTTGCTATTGAAATGGTAATAAGGCCAGGATACCCGTGATCTAGGCCCACATGCTTTGTTTTCTTCTGGTTATGCATGTGTTCCAACAAAATAAAAGCTTTTTCATGCTGTTGGGAAGTGCACATGCACATTTTTCACATTCTACCACCTTTGCATGAACTTTCAACCACCTTTTTGTTATTTTCCCAACTTAAGGAGGAAATAACATAGTTTTCACATCAAACTTGATATATATCAATTCAAGTTTCAATTTTTGTAGTGTTGCAATGTTAATTGCGATTGAATTGTAGGAATTTAACATTATACATTGGTTAATTGTATTGTTGTTAGTAATTCTATTTGAGTGTTATCAATTGAATGTTGAAAAGGAAGCAAGTGGTGAAAAACTCAAATTGTTGAGGAGTTTGATGCAAGAAGAAAAAATGGCTACATAATTGGGTACTCTCTCCATTTGAATCTCCATTTTTTAGGTATGTCTAAAAGTCTTTACACATGTTCTAAGTTACATTTTCCTTAATTCTATTTGAATTACTTTATCATGCCTCATTGAATACATGTTTATATCACTTTTATGGTTGATATATTTTGTGTTTATATCAGTTGTGTTTATATTTTTGTTTATAGTTCATGTGCCTTGTCTATGCTTCGACATTTTGCATACATGTCTAATAGGGAATTTGCAACTTGAGCTCTGAATTTCTTCCCAAACAGCTATAAATTTCTATTGCTTTGAATTTATTCTTTATACTTGCAGACTTGTAGCTTCTCATGAAATATATCATCAATCCAAAACATGAATTTATCAAAATGATTAATAGGAACATAGTATCCTAGCTGCAAAACTAAGTTCCTTTATTCAAATTCATAAAGTAAAAAAATGGGATTACAATACACTCCTCTCCAACATAAACTAGTCAAGACAACCATAGAACATCTAATAATGATTTGACAACTATTAAACAAACATAGCTACCGACCAAAGAAATAGAAAAACCTAAAAAATTTCCATACAACCAAAACCAAGTTCTTACTTGTGAAGATATTCTCTAGTGGTACTGAACACATATCTTCAAAGTGGCATGGGAGTACAAACTTAAGAAGCCTTAACCACCATTTCATTAAAGGGATGAAAGTAGCTAGATTTTCCACAAAATCACTTCTAATATATGCTTTAAGTCTCAATGCACACATCATCCACACCCTTCCTTAGATAGCTTTGACAAACTTTAAGACAACTAGAGAGGAGCAATTAAAAATTAAAGATAGTTTATTGTTTGACATTACACATTTCCTAAAAGAGTTGTGAGGTATACATTCATTAGACTTAAGAGACATTAAACCTATCCACCTAATAATAAGCCACAAGAACCACCCCTAACAACCACTACTCAACTAACCAATTTGAAACCACCATAAAAAAATTCAGTGCCTTAATTTTTAGAAAATATCACACTTTACAATTAATGTCAATACTTGCATTACACACCCTAACGTAAAGCTAAAATGAGAAGTGAAGTTGGCATAGGGAAGATTAGTACACTCACCATGATCAACTCTAAGATCCCCAAAAACATCATAATGGAATTGATATATAGGGCTTGAAACATAAAAAAATGGTCACAATTTGACCATGAATTTGGAAGGGGAATTTATAGAGCCTTCAAAGATGCATAAAATTAATGAGGCATGTATCTTAAATGAATATCTATATTCCAACCCAAGAATTGGTTTGATGGTTGTAGGGTGCTATATGGGGCTCTTTGTCCACCCAAAATTTTACCATAAAATCTACTACTTAGTTGAGTATGCACCTGCAATGTTGATATCTTATAGACATAAAATTAGCACCAATTTATAGGGCCTCTTATGTAAAGTGCTTTAACCTTGAATTTTAGCAAGAGCCCTTTAAAAGTGAATTGAAAACTCTTCTTTGACTAGCTTCGAACACTTCGACAATGGTAATGGGCTGAAAAATCCTCCACCATGTGATTGAAAACTCTTCTTTGACTGCAGGGAAAGTTGGGAAGTGCTAGAAATGTTGAGGGCAGAAGACCTAAAATTTGGAACCATATTCATTTCTTAGGAACTAATATTTGTCTCTTTATCATGTTATAGATAAATTCTCCGTCATGTCGAGGAAATGATCAAGGATTAAACCAACACAGGAAGAGAAAGAAGCTAAGAATGCAAAGAAAGCAACAACTATGAGGGAACTTCGTGAGAAGAGGAAATTGGACACGATTGTCGAAGACATGCCAATTGAAGAGGAACCTCAACCATCAACAAGAGATATGGTATTGGCGGCACAAAGGGAACGGATGCAAAATCTTCGTGCTATGAGAGATTTGAATACTGCAATTAGAGACATGTCCTCTACCGCAAGTCAAGATGGAGGGACACCATCTACCACATCTCAAGTTGAGAGTACATCATCACTCACATGTGAGGAAGGAGGTATGCCATTGTTCCCACCTCAACCTCAAGGTATATCATCTATTCCATCTTCGATCAAAGGTATGCCATCTAGCCCATCTCATTTAAATATTGATGAAATTCCTAATGTTGAGATGAATTTACCTTTCTTAACACCATCTAGAATTTTGCATAGAAAGCCAAAGTATTTGATTGATATTGAAGAGAATATTTTGTTGCCAATGGAAGGTAAGATTCCAAAATACACTTGTAGAAGATATGCTCATAAGATTTGGACAATGTTCTTTGAAAAGTTAAATGAGACCGCAAGATGTCAACTATTCATTGAAATGATGCAAAGTATAAAGTATAGGTCCATCATGAAAATTCTTGGGTTGAGAACATCAGAGGCTTCAAGTGAAAAATCTATTGTCAAGAATCTAATGAGTGCATATGAGAGTGTGGGTAACACCTCACGTACAAAAGATAGTAATGTCACACGACGTGTCATTACATCGACAATAGTAAGTAATCAAACGAGGAAAGCTTGTCTCATTAGAAAGATGAGTCAAGCATTGAGAATTAATAGAAAAACTTTATCAAGAGCCATTGGAAGGTGCCAAAGAATCGAGGACATCGATGCCAATGAATTATGGGCGTTCTCGGGGAGACTACTGCGAAAAGATAAACCAATTGTTGAAGCATTGAGATCACTAATTGAAGACTTTTGGAAGAATTACACAAGGGTATCTCCAAATCAAAAGGATGTGGTAAGAAGGAGAATCAATAGTCAAAACCGTGAGCCACATCCAAAGTATTTTTTAGATATGACTCAAACATAGTTTTTTGGTAAATTTCTAAAGATGTATCCTCAAATTAAAATTTCTCAAAGATATTTTGAAATGCTAAAACCTTTCTATGTCAAAATAAATCACACACGCACTACTTGTTGTTGTAGATTATATATTGAATTTTCTAACCATTTTGATGTTTATCGGTCTATATGTTTAGATTTGTATACTAATAATGTTTTGCAGGATTGTGGCATACATGCCCCACCACCATGTTTAAGAGACTTCATATCAACAATTTTATGTGAAAGAGAGGAAGGTCAAATATTCTAAAGGAAATTGTGCTTGGATGGCACATGTCAGCATTGTGGTGGCTTGCAACGTATGCCAATATGTGAACATATGGAAAGCACACATGCAGTTGGAAACGAACTAGTAGAGTTCAAAAAGTATAAAATAGTGGCCTACAATACAAAAGATGGTAAAGAAGCAAAGAGGTGTGATATGGTTATTCAAAAGATCCCAGTGTATCAGTTTATGTCTACATTTTGTGACAGTATAGTGTATGAGTATGCAAGGCATACCCATAGAGCTCGATGCTTGGACTTGCAATTCAAGTTATGCAAGGACACATTTCCACTTGGTAGAATTGTTTTAGTCATTGACTTTGTAGAGAACTACAGTCTACAACCACAGCATGAGGTGCAATCACAATATTACAACTCCTCACAGGTTTCTATATTTGTGCACATCACATTTGTTCATGTGAATGATAGTACAGAGGATGATAGAAAAATTATTTAGGAGTATCATTTTTATATTAGTGATGATCGCATGCATTCTACGGAGTTCGTACAAGGTTGCTTTCAGGTGTTCTACAATGATTTGGCTAGAAGGGGCATATCATTTAGTTAGCATATCGTATGGTTGAATAACTGTGCATCACAATTCAAGAACTTGCAGAATTTCTATTAGCTAAGCAGGAGGCATAATATTACAGGTGTTCAACATATGTGGAACTTTTGTGAGGCTGGGCATGGAAAGGGGGAGCATGATGGTGCATGAGCATGTATCAAAAGAGCCATAGCACGAGAAGAGTTAAAGTATATTAAAGATAATACAAAGTTGACAGATGCAAAATCAACCATCGAGTGGTGTAATGCTTCGATGGGTCCAGGTAATGAAGGTAAGTCTTTAGTTCGTAGATGTTTTTGGTTGATATATGATACTAACATTGCACCATATGAGGATTGCTGTACACTGATAGGATCAAGTGAGCTACACTATTTCATAAGCTTAATTGCAGGTTCATGGAGTATCCATACGCGGAAGATGGCATGCTTTTATTCTTCATGTACAATTCAAGCCTGGAATGAGTGTGAGTCAAAGGAGTGGGTTGATGAATGGCGGTTAAGCTATCTTAGACCACTTGACACGTATCAGCCCCCAATGACATTGGAACTAACATAGATGGAATCATCAGTTGACTTTGACCACATATCATATCTGGTTCAACCAAGTAATATATCTACTTGCATAGTTTCTGAAATTCTTAATGTTATCTTACTTTGTGGTGTTTTTGTAATGTTGACTAATTTCATCTAATTTACTACACATATCAATGTAGGGCATGTTTATGTAGTTATTGCAGATGAAGACAATGAAGAGGTAACGGATTATTACTTGTGTCATGTTGAGCCCAAAAAGAAATTGGAGGCCCCAGTTAGAGATGGAGAAATCATTGAATACCCTATAGGATCAGTGGTTGTTACTGGAACATGGCTTAGAAGGTACCCACATAAGAGTGTTAATGTTTGGTTGTTTCATGACTTTGACACACATTGGAATATTCTTCATTACTCGAACCTTGTCGTGGCATGAAATGTTCATTTGATACAATTTCGGGGTAGACCTTTAAACAAGACCTTGTGGAAGGTGTGTGAGCCTGACCATGAGGCAATACTTGACACAATAAAGAGTAGAGCAGACATGGATGGTTCGTTGGATTAATTTGTAAGTATGCATAAAACTTTCCTAGATGGTTACTTGTACTTCGTTTTGTATATAAATAGTAGTATGAATTGCTTCCCTCCAGTATACATCCAGTAGGTTTGCTTCTCTTACCATTGTCCTTGTAGCTTCTTGAACAATCCTATTCTCTTTTTCAACCACTCCATTCTACTGAGGATTCATATCCTTTGACTGAGGTATGAGCCAATAAAATTAAAATGTCATAAGTTTGTATTTCTTGTTTTATCTCATGTCATTTGATGTACATAAATGATATTTATGTTTAGTCAATTTTGCTCCTTGATGCTTCTCACAGGAGGTCACAATTCTAGCCTGTCCAACTATGGACGAAGAGAGAGACAAGATGATGGAGAGTGATCATCAAGTGGCGATAAGTGATCGATTACATATGTGATGTTATATATTTCATACATTTTCTATATTAATGTGCATATTGTTTGATTGTATTAACATGTGGAAATAGATGAACTTCTATCGAAGAGGTCTACTCGACGATAGAGAGAGGATGAGTCACAGATTGACTCTCCATCTTCACGGTCAAGCAAGGGCCACCGATTATTTCATAAAAGTCCATAGGAAACTAGTTTTCGGGACATTTTTTGTATGCCTAGATGGCTTTGTATAATACTTTTGTATGTTACCGAAGTATATTTTTATATATATGCTTGTATGGCTTTGTTTGGACATGCCTATATGGCTTTGTATATAAACTAGATGTTATATTCATAACATTATGTATATGATAGTTTATATTAAATATTTAATATGATGATCAATTATCGTTACAGGAATTTGGTTTTACACGTGCCAATTGCATTTGCTTGAAAGTTTATAAATCATTTTCAAATAATCAATTTTGTGCATATCTTGCAATTATTGCATTCTGTGGGACTGTGTATTTCTTTGAGGCATCATTTCAAATAGTTCACGCGTCTCGTCTATGCTTCCACACTTTCCATACATGTCTACAAGGGCAGCTGCAAATACAATACATGTGACAAAATTCCTATATCATTTATGCTTTGATGGTTGTCCACACCATGTTCCCCAGATCCCATTCTGGCATAGACAAGGACAAAGTTGGATAAGGTTGTGCAATTTGGTTTTAGACATGCCAAAATTTGCATTTGGTTGAAATTTACTTTTGTGCATTTGCTTGAGAGTTCTTAAAGCCTTATGAAAAATCTATTTCGTGCATATCTTGCAATCATTGCATTCCATGAGACAACATTTCTTTGAGGCATCATGTCAAACAGTTCACGTTCATTGTATATGCTTCCACACTTTGTATACATGTCTTGTAGGGTTTTCGTGAAACATGAAGACACCATCCTAAAGCATGAAAGGCATGTGAGCTTTGTGACTGATGGCATCTTGTGAAGACCATGCCATGTAACATGAACACCATAGTTGAGCATCCTAATCCTTTGACAACAACACCAACATGGATATGATCAACACCTCCTGACCTTTTGACATCAATGACAAACAACTTTCAACACATTGTATCAGTGATATCCCTTAAGAGACCAAAGTGCAAAAAGGCAACAATCTTTGATGAGCCGTTACTCAAAAACTGTGTCACTTAGAAAAATTTCATCTAAGGCTACGGGATCACATAGGGTCCCTCTATAATAACCTCTCTTAGTTTTTTATATCTCTGAGTCGTTTGCCCGTGGTGAAAGTTTTTTCTGCTGCTCCAAAAATGGTCAGATGCATGCAGTGTAAAGTTGCAAATGGGTGTAACTTTAGTTCTGCTCCTCGTGTGGCCAAACAGATAGTTCCAATGCATCTGGATGGGTACGTTTAGGCTAGGCATGATTTTGTTTCACACCCAAACATGCTAAAACAGTCCAAGCTACATTGTACCAGCGATATCCCTTAAGAGACCAAAGTGCAAAAAAGGCAACAATCTCTGACGAGATGTTACTCAGAAATTGTGTCACTTAGAAACATTCTGTCTAAGGCTATGGGATCATGTAGGGTCCCTCTACAATAACCTCTCTCAGTTTTTTATATCTCTAAGGCATTTGCCCATGGTGAAAGTTTTTTTACTGCTCCAAAAATGGTCAGATGCATGTAGTGTAAAGCTGCAAATGGGTGTAACTTTTGTTATGCTCCTCATGCGGCCAAACAGACAGTTCCAACGCACCCGTATGGGTAGATTTAGGCTAGGCATGGTGTTGTTTTGCACCCAAACATACTGAAATAGTTTGAGCTACATTGTACCGACAATATCCCTTAAGAGACCAAAGTGCAAAAAGGTAGCAATCTTTGGCAAGATGTTACTTGGAAACCATGTCACATAGAAACATTCCATCTAAGGCCACAGGATCATGGAGGGTCCCTCTACAATAACCTCTCTTAGTTTTTTATATCTCCGAGGTGTTTGCCCATGGTGAAAGTTTTTTTGCTGCTCTAAAAATGGTCAGGTATGTAGTGTAAAGTTGCCAGGGGTTTAACTTTCATTCTACTCCTTGTGCGGCCAAACTGATAGTTCCAATGCATCCGGATGGGTACATTTAGGCTAGGTATGGTCATATTTCACACTCAAACATGTCGAAATAGTCTGAGCTACATTGTATCGACGATATCCCTTAAGAGACCAAAGTGCAAAAAGGTAGCAATCTTTGACGAGCTGTTACTCAGAAACTGTGTCACTTAGAAACATTCCATATAAGGCTACACAATCACATAGAACCCTTCTATAATAACCTCTCTCATTTTTTTATATCTCTGAGGAATTTGCCTATGGTGAAAGATTTTCTGTTGCTCCAAAAATGGTCAGAAGTATGTAGTGTAAAGTTGCAAGGTAGGCTACTTTTTGTTTTATTCTTCGTGGGGCCAAACCATTAGTGGCAAAATGTCCATTTGGGAACATATACACTACACATGGTCACTACCCTTCATTATAAAGGGTCATAGTCTTTCTTATTCGAAGGGTCACAACTTTTTACCTTTGAAATGTCATCAGTATTCATGAGAACATCAAGATAACACTTTCTGTAAATATTTTCCATGCATTATCATCCTTTATTTTTCTCACCCCAATAAATTGGGTTGCTTTCAACATCAATGCATCAACCATTCATGTAGCACTTCACATACTAGTAAAATACATTAGCCCTCTTAAGGGTCAAGCTCTTTCAACTTATCAAGAAAGTATTATTTCATTTGTTGCTATTTCAATAGTTGCTATTTCAACTTAGAAGTGACATGATAGAGCTTTATGGTGGTGACCTTGTATGAACAATAGTGAACATGCACCAACTAGCACCCATAAATGTGAATAAAGTGGGATGTATGTGTTGGTAATCATTTATGTCTAGGATTTGGGCTTTTGGTGTTTGCAGGATTTCTCATTTGAATCCTAGGTTTTTTCTAGGTCCATCGACGTGAGAATCTCTTGTCTTGGCGATCATGTTGGTAACAATGGTATATACATTTCATCGCCAAGCCTCTGTCTATTGGCAGAGGAATTTTGTGGTTTGCCGATGCCTTATGTTCGGCCGATGAGGATAAGCATCAGAATGACATATGTTATCGGTGTAGCATTTTTCTAGTTCGTTGATGAGGCTGGTCTGGCCGACAGAATATGGCTTAGGGTTTTCATCGGAGTAACTTGGCGTATCAGTGAAAGATTTTTAAAGTACTCCGAGTGTTTTGATCTGGCCGATGGAGTAGCCATCGGCGTAACATTGCATATCAAGTAGACAAGCGGAGGGTTCGCCGACGCTAGGGGTCTCGCTGACAGAGTGTAGCTTGTAGGTGCCATCGGGATGACTTGGTGCATCAGGTAGACTATGGAGAGTTGGGCCGACAGGGGTACTCTGGCCGATGGAGCTATATTGGCGTAACGTGGTGTGGTCGGCGGGGAAGCTTTTTTGTTGGGCCGATGGTTTTGGTCACACTGACCAAGGTGTCTATCGGCGTGATGTGTGGCATCGGTATGTAGTATGGTGGTTGTCTTGATGGTTTGGGTCTGGCCAATGTGTTGTTTGGGTTGAAGCTTTCAGGAAGGTGACCATCGGGGTGACTTGATGATCGGTGAAGGAGTTTTCAGTCACTTCAATAGTCTATGTTTGGCCGACGGGGGATGTGAAGTGGTCATCAGTGTGATCGGCATGTCGGTAGGAGGGTTTTCGGTTACTCCGATGGTGTAGGTCACACCGACGGAGATGGGAGATGGAATGGTGACCACTAGCGGTGGGTTCGTGGGTCGAGCGGGGCAAAACGCTCGACACTTAGTGTACATGCGGCCGTGTTTATAAAATGCTAAAAGGGTCTCCGCGGGGTGCATGTGGGACAAATGTTTCCTACGTTTTTGAAATATCAGGATTTTGTGTTTTGGTGGGAAGTGTCAAACACGCTGTTGCTGCGTTTCCCAATGGCCGTAGGTAGTTGAAGCCTTTAATGGCGGTTGTTGCAGGGGTATGGACGATGGTATGAATGGTCAAAATTACCCGTTTGAAGTTGTGGATTCCCAGGTGATGGTGCAAAGCTCGAGGCCTCCCCTGTCTCTTCCCCTACCTGCTGCATTTACTTTTGATGAGCGCCATTCTTCTCATGTGTACTATATCTGGCAAATTTTGAATTGCCATGTAATCAATTGCTGGGTACACTTCCCTGTGGTATTTAGGGGACTCTGTTACTCATTTTTGTTGTTGGAAACTTGGACAAATTTTGGTGCTGCAATAGGAATACAACTTTCTGGTGATCCTATTTTAGGTTTCTCTGGTAGTTTATGAATTGTATGTTGTATGTATTATGCACAAAATTATCAATTTCATGTTGACTTAAATGAATAATGTTTCATAGCATGTGTTTTGTTATTTGTCTCCAGACTGAATGTGTTTTTCTTCTAATTTTGAACATCTAAGGGGTGTTATAGATTCTAGAATATAGGTTTTCTATATTGAATGCTTAGTCTCTTACCTCTGCTCAAGGAGTAGATTGAATGTTTTGGACTATGTGTTGAGGAGAATACATTGCAGAAATGATATTTGTAAGCAAAAATAACTTAATACTCTCTCTTGGGAATTGTCTGTAAGGCAGACATTTCAGAAACCCCTTGAAATTTGATGTTTTATGTCTGTGGTAAACATTCACATATGTATGTCTACTGACTCCGAGCCCTAGATAGGAACCGATCTGGCTTGGTATCTCTGTTGTAACCCAAGGTCCTAGTTTCACATCCATATGCAAATCAAATTCAAACTTCAACTCCAAACCATTAGGACTGTAGAATTAGTTTTAGGATCCAAAGTCCTCTGTCTACAACTAAACATAGGCCCAAAGCTAGCCCCTTTGCTCTTATCTCACAGTTTTGGTCTACTTACAGGAGGATTTATCTGCTTTGTGTCAGCATCCCAATCTTTGCATAGTTGTATCTCATGGGTGTTAAGTAGGGAATACCCCCCTAGGTTTTGCAGAGCTTGAAGAAGAAGAGGAGATAAAAATAGAGTCTATCTCCTACACTGTTGGCCCCTGGCCCAGAGATCCTGTTGATCACTGTTGGCTACCTTGTAGGGAAATCTGGGAGAAAGTATTCAGTTAGGGAAAAAACCAACAGAAATTGGCGACTCCGCTGGGGATGTGATTTATCAAAAGTACTATCTAGTCATCCCTGGTGATATATTATTGCCCATCCGAGTCACCAACAAAAATTGGTGACTCTGCTGGGGACTATGAAGTAATGGAACCTTGATTTGTAGAAGAAAACAGTTCCTAGTTATAGGTGGCAACTCCAAAGTAATCTCCCAACCGGTCAAAGTGAAATTTATATGCAGGGGAGAAGATCCCAACGTAATCCTTTATTTGAAGAGTTACCAGTAGAAAGAAGGATGATGTATAGAAGAAAGGGAACCGTTTCAACCTGTCATGAGGGTTCCCCCAGGAATACTGATGATGCTCAGGATAACCCTAGGCCATCAGGATAGCATGTGCCTTATTTTTCAAATACAGAAGCTGATATTCAAGGTGCATATGAGAGGCAACAGGGTGGTAGTTTAAGAATGAGGTTAGAGGTGTTCCAAGAACACCCTTTCTTAGACCCTGGTGAAAGATTTGAAGAGGCAGAATCTCTAAGGGATGATGAAGATGATGACCAGAATGGTATGAGACCATCTACCTCCATGCCTAAAGAAGAACAGTTAGCTAAAGAAATCAAAAGCCTAAGAGCAGAATTAGAATATCTACAAGCCATGAAAGTCAGAGATGACATGAGATAGAAAATGCAAGCTTTAAGGACTGCTCACCAGGATGCAGTTCCCACTCTTGAAAATGCAAATGTGCAGAGAAACCAGTGCAGAAATGAGGTACAACATCAGCATAATGATCAAAGACAGAATGTAAATGATGCTAGGATGCCATTAAACAATGTATGAAATTAGAATGTAAACAGAAATGCCAATGCCAATCAGTTTGATAGACAACCCATGCTGTTGGATAGATTCAGACAGCTGGTGTTTGATGGTATTCCTGGTTATCCTAACCCCATTGACAAGCATGTAAGGCTTCAAGTGCCAAAGTTTCTAGGAAACAACACTGTGTTAGGGGAGGATCATTTGAAATCTTTTCAAAATGTCATGGACAATTTTGAAGTTGAGCATGAAGATGTCTTTATGAAGTCATTCATGCAATCTTTGGTCGATGAGGCTAGAGAATGGTACAAAAATCTGCCTGATCGGAGCATTTCATCATGGGATGATTTCAAAAGGATGTTTAAGGAGCAATATGGTGACAAAACTAACCCTAGCTTTTTTGTAAATGAGTTCACTAGTATCACCAAAGGGTCAAATGAGCAGGTTACAGATTTTAATGCAAGATTTACTAAAGTATTGAACAAATTGCCACATCACATGAGGCCAAATGAACCAATGTGCATAATATTGTATATTAATGCTTTTGATGCCAAAACAACATATGGGTTAAGAGATAAAGGTCCTGCTACTCTCAGGGATGCTTTCAAGATAGCAATAAATATTGAGAATAATAGGAAAGCATCAGGCAAGACAAACAAGAGGGATGATGTGAGAATTCTGCAGAATCCAAACAAACCTCAGAATATTCAAGGTAATACATCTGCCCCTGAAGACAAAATTGATAAACTGGTAAATGTTGTTAAGGACCTAAGCTATAGACTGTCTAGAAGTGAAAAAGGGATAGGTCCTGATAGACAAGTTTACCAAAGACAGGAAAAGAGACCATCATTGCATGATATGCCATATAATACCAATTGGCATAATGGTAAGCCTGTATTTCCACATAACAACACAAATCAGAGAACTCCACATGCCAAGGAAACTCTTGATCCTTTGAAGAAAGCTATAAACATTGCTGATGATACTCCATGGTGCATAATCTGTTAGATGCCACATTTGCAGTCACAATGCATGATTGCTCAGTCTTTGTATGATAATGCTGTATCCTGTAATGAATGCAATGAGCCACATTATGTGCAGGATGATGATGTTAATATGCTGTCTACTAGTAGTAGACATCCTTCTCATGATACATATGAGAGTACAAATGTTGGAACTCAGGCCTGTCAGCAGGTTTTTTATGATGAGGATAATGAAGATAGTTATGTGTATGCTCAGGGCTCACACAGTTTTTTGGGTAACCTACAAAGACCTTCTGATGAAGAAATTAGGGCTCTCACAACTGTAGTAGTAGCCCAAGTCAAAAGCAATTACAACCTCAGAGGTAAAGCTCAGGTAAGTAGCCCACATCAGCTAGAAGGCATTTCTGCAGGTCAGCCAGTGCATAGTCATAAGGGGATTGAACCACAAAAAAGGCAGTGGGGTAATAATAAACAAAATTTTAAGCAAAAAATAGGTCATGAATCTCAAAGACCAGAAAATAGAATCCCCCAAGTTGAAGATCAAAGCAAAGGTTCCCAAAACAAGAATGATGATCAGGGGACTATGAAGATAAAAGCTAAATCGGTTCAAGATAAGAATAAGACCGTGGAGCAAGCTACAACTGTCATACAAAATTTTGTTCCATTTGATATCACTCAAATCCTCTCTCAGGTAAAGGTTTCTGTCCCATTGATGGAACTTATGAAGGTTGAAGAAATCAAGAATAGGACAGTATCTTTAATTTTAGGAGTGCCTTGTCAAGCTAAGCAAAATGATGAGGCCCAAGGTAAGAAGCAGGTCTTGTGCAATGAGGAAGATGAAGTCCCTGAGGTGTATTTAGGGGTGACCATGACAAAATGCCCTTCACAAGTGGATCCATTTTATGTATCTCTGGTTATCAATGGGAAAGTAATCAGAAATTGTATGCTTGATTCTGAAGCATCAACAAACATCATGCCTCTAGCCATTATGCAACAAGCAGGATTAAAGATAGACAAGGCATGTGGAAAATGCTATGCCATGGATGCCAGAGAGGTACCTATCATTGGAATCATGAAAGATGTAGATTTTAGGTTGGCATCATATCCAAAGAGGACATATAAGATGAACATAACAGTGGTTGACATCAAGCCACAATATGGTATGCTGTTGTCAAGAAGATGGGCAACACTGATTGGTGGGAGTATGCAGTTGGACCCATCGTATGCTATGATCCCTATGAATGGAAGGGATGTCAAATTGATTAGAGAGGAAAGATCATCAGAGACAGTGGAGAATCAAGAATCAGAGGAACACATTTGTTTTGTAGACACTGACTGTGAGAATTTCAGAGTTGTCTCAAGTGATCAAGAAAACCAAAAGGAAGACCTTTGCATTCAAGAACTAGACCAACAGGGTTTATGGACCATGTATTTTGATGGAGCTTGTGCAAAGGAAGGCTCTGGAGCTGGAGTTGTATTCCTGTCCCCAACTGGTAAGCTCCTAAAATTCTCCTTCTTGCTAAGATTTGCTTGCACAAACAACATTGCAGAGTATGAAGCCTTACTCTTAGGTTTAAATATGGCTCTCAAACATGGAATTAAGATGTTAAGGGTATTTGGCGATTCTGAGTTAATTGTGTCCCAAGTTAGAGATAGGTATGCCTCAAAGAACAAAAGATTAAAACAATACAAGCATGCTGTCTGGGATACCATTGAACTATTTGATGCATTTTCAATAGGCTGGGTAGAGAGATCAAAAAATGTCATGGCTGATTTCTTAGCCAATGTAGCAATAAGGCCAGATGATATCACTCTATCAGGTTTTACAAATGTTGAAGTTAAGATCAGACCTGCAGTACCAGAAAACATATGCAGTTGGCAAGTGTTTGATGATGACAAGGACTTGTTAAAATTTTTGCACTGCATAGATGAATTTGAGAACCAAGAAATTGATTTTCAAAACTTTGTAGAAAATATAAATGGAAAAGAAACTCTTATGGGGAAAGAAGTAATTCAGTTGAAGACTAACAAAATCCCTAGAGGGTTAGTAGCTTTGGAAAGAGCTTTTGACAATACAGACCAATTGGTCACAAAGACATCTCCAACAAAAAAAGATGACTTAGAGGAGATAAATTTGGGGACATCTTAGGTCCCCAAGAAGGTATACATTGGTAAACAGCTCAAACCACACATTAGGAGCATGCTGATTGCATTACTGAAAAGATATAAGCATGTTTTTTCCTTGTTATATGAAGACCTCAAAGCTTATAGAGAATACCTATTCCAGCATGAAATCCCATTGAAGCCTGGAGCTAAGCCATTTAGACAAAAGCAAAGGCCTATTAATCCTGCCTTAGCTCCAAAAATGCAAGAAAAACTCAAGAAGCTTAGGGAGGTTGGAATAATTGTGCCAATCAGACATTCAACTTGGGTGTCTAACCTTGTCCTAGTTAGAAAAAAGAATGGTGATATTAGGCTTTGTGTTGACTTTAGAAATTTGAATGTATCCTCCTTAAGGGATAATTACCCATTGCCTAATATGGAAGCTATGTTGCAGAAAGTGACTGGTTGTGAACTCCTATCCATGATGGATGGATTCTCAGGTTACAATCAGGTAAAGGTAAAGGAATCAGAACAATACAAGACTGCCTTCACCACTCCATGGGGAACTTATGTGTATGTGAGGATGCCATTTGGACTGACAAATGCAGGTGCTACATTTCAAAGAGCAATGGATGTTGCTTTTGCAGGGTTGATTGATTCAATCTTGGCTATTTATCGAGATGATCTGACTGCCTATTCAAAGAAGGAAGAGCAGCATTGTATGCACTTGGAGCAAATTTTCATTAGAGTGCTAGAGTATGGCATTTCTCTAAATCCAAAGAACTGTGCTTTTGGGGTAGTGGAAGGAAAGTCCTGGGGCACATTGTTGCCAAAGATGGAGTTAGGATTGATCCTGAAAGGGTTCTTGCAATTGACAGGATCCAGATGCCAAAAATAGTAAAAGGAATTCAGTCCTTCTTTGGACAAATAAATTTTGTTAGAAGATTTGTTCCCAACTTTGCAGAAACCACAAGGAACATTTCTAAAATGCTGAAGAAGGGTGAGATTGTCAGTTGGGAAGGTGAAGCAAGTAGATCTTTTCAGGACATCAAGGAAGCAATCAAGATGGCTCCTGTGCTGAAATCTCCTAATTTTTCCAAGCCATTTCAATTGTTTTCATTTGCTTCTTTCCATACTGTTGCGGCATGTTTACTACAGAAAAATAAAGATGGATTTGAGAAACCCATAGCTTTCTTCAGTATGTCCTTGCAGGCTTCTGAGTTAAAGTATGATATCATGGAGAAACAAGCATATGCACTAGTCAGAGTGGTCAAGAGTTTCAGGCCATATCTGGTAGGATCCCAGATAGTTGTATATGTGCCTCATGCAGTAGTCAAGGACATCTTCACTCAGCAGGAGGTGACTGGAAGAAGATGCAGATGGATAAACAAACTGCAGGAATTCAACATAGAGATACAAATTACCAAGTTGGTGAAAGGACAAGGATTAGCCAAGATGATGGCACAGTCAAACTTGGAAGCATGCCAAGTCAATGCAGTCCAGAATGAGATTGTCAATGTATCAAAATTTGAATAGTATAAGGACATCATATATTACCTGCAAAATCTGAATTGTCCTTCCCATTTCAGTGACAGTCAAAAGAGGACCTTAAAACTACATGCAATCATGTATGTTATTGTTCAAGGTGAGTTGTACTGGAAGAACCCTGATGGTGTGCTGCTAAGATGTGTGGATGAAGATGTAGCTAACAATGTTTTGAATGACATGCATAAAGGATTGTGTGGTGGACATTATACTGCCCAAACAACAGCTCATAAGATCCTTAGGGCAGGCTACTAGTGGCCCACTCTCGTTTCAGATGCACAAACGCTGGTAAGGAAATGTGACCCTTGCCAAAGGTTCTCAGGAAAGTTAAGGTATGAGGGTGCATTGCCCCTTAAAATTTTAACTATGGAGGCTCCATTTCAGCAATGGGGAATTGACTTCATAGGGGAAATTGTAGAGAAATCAAGTGGGGGGCACAGTTGGATTTTGGTAGCTACTGATTACTTCACCAAATGGATTGAGGCTATTCCAACTAAGAGAGCTATAAGTAAGGTGGTGATGGATTTCATGTTGGAAAATATTATCATCAGGTTTGGAGTACCATTCAAGATAGTCACAGATAATGCTATGTGCTACAGATCAGGTGAATTTGTTGATTTTTGCAACAAATATGGGATAAATTTATCATATGCATCACCATACCACCCACAAGGAAATGGTCAAGCAGAGTCAAGCAATAAAAGCCTCATGAAAATCATCAAGAGGATAGTGGATAAGAACAAGAGAGCTTGGGATTCAAAGTTAAGGTTGGCATTATGGGCTGACAGGGTGACAGTGAAAAAAGCTATTGGAAGGTCACCTTTTGAACTAGTGTATGGTGCATCAGCCAGGCTGCCTATAAACAGTCTCCTGCCAATGTACAAATTCATCCAAGAGAATGATGAGGAGATCGAAGACTCCATGACAGGAAGAATAAACCAGTTGGTTGCACTGGATGAAAGCAGAAGGAAAGCCCACTAGATCAATCTCAAGAAACAACAAAATGTGAAGTATCTATTTGAGAAGAGAGCTGCAGAAAGGAGGTTCCAGATAAATGATTGGGTGCTCATCTGTAATGCAAGAAGTCAGGACAAGGGCAAACATGGTAAGTTTGAACCCTTATGGATGGGCCCATATCAGGTTTGCAATACTCATGGGGAGGATTCTTACATCCTCCAGGCCCTAGATGGTGAGATGCTGGAATTGCCTCTGCATGGTCAATTCCTCAAGTTTTATTTTGCATAAGTGATCTGCCTCTGTGCACAATTGTAAAATATCTGTATATTGTTTGTAAATACCTTGTATAGTCGTTCTTGTTTTGAGTTTTGGGTTTTGGCTAGTTTGCCCGGAGATGGTCTGGTTCTCACTGCAGTCTTGCACCTGCACATCCCCAATCGGAGCTAGTGTTGGTAATCATTTATGTCTAGGATTTGGGCTTTTGGTGTTTGCAGGATTTCTCATTTGAATCCTAGGTTTTTTCTAGGTCCATCGGCGTGAGAATCTCTTGTCTTGGCGATCATGTTGGTAACAATGGTATATACATTTCATCGCCAAGACTCTATCTATCGGCAGAGGAATTTTGTGGTTTGCCAATGCCTTGTGTTCGACCGATGAGGATAAGCATCGGAATGACATATGTTATTAGCATAGCATTTTTCTAGTTCACCGATGAGGCTGGTCTAGCCGACAGAATGTGGCTTAGGGTTTTCATTGGAGTAACTTGGTGTATCGATGAAAGATTTTTAGAGTACTCCGAGTGTTTTGATCTGGCCGATGGAGTAGCCATCGGCGTAACATTGCATATCGAGTAGACAAGCGGAGGGTTCGCTGACGCTAGGGGTCTCACCGATAGAGTGTAGCTTGTAGGTGCCATCAGGATGACTTGGTGCATCGAGTAGACTGTGGAGAGTTGGGCCGATAGGGGTACTCTGGCTAATGGAGCTGTATCGGCGTAACATGGTGTGGTCGGCGGGGAAGCTTTTTTGTTGGGCCAATGGTTTTGGTCACACCGACCAAGGTGTCTATCAGGGTGATGTGTGGCATTGGTATGTAGTATGGTGGTCGTCCTGATGGTTTGGGTCTGGCCGATGTGTTGTTTGGGTTGAAGCTTTCAGGAAGGTGACCATCGGGGTGACTTGATGATCGGTGAAGGAGTTTTCAGTTGCTTCGATAGTCTATGTTTGGCCGACGGGGGATGTGAAGTGGTCATCGGTGTGATCAACATGTCGGCAGGAGGGTTTTCGGTTGCTCCGATGGTGTAGGTCACACCAACAGAGATGGGAGATGGAATGGTGACTGCTAGCGGTGGGTTCGTGGGTCAAGTGGGGCAAAACGCTCGACACTTAGTGTACATGTGGCCATGTTTATAAAATGCTAAAAGGGTCTCCGCGAGGTGCATGTGGGACAAATGTTTCCTATGCTTTTGAAATATTAGGATTTTGTGTTTTGGCAGGAAGTGTCAAACACGCTGTTGCTGCGTTTCCTAGTGGCTGCGGGTGGTTGAAGCCTTTAATGGTGGTTGTTGTAGGGGTATGGGCGATGGTATGAATGGTCAAAACTGCCCGTTTGAAGTTGTGGATTCCCAGGTGACAATGCAAAGCTCGAGGTCTCCCCTGTCTCTTCCCTTGCCTACTGCATTTACTTTTGATGAGCGCCATTCTTCTCATCTGTACTGTATCTGGTGAATTTTGAATTGCCATGTAATCAATTACTGGGTACACTTCCCTGTGGTATTTAGGGGACTCTGTTACTCATTTCTGTTGTTGGAAACTTGGACAAATTTTGGTGCTGCAATAGGAATACAGCTTTCTAGTGATCCTATTTCAGGTTTCTCTGGTAGTTTATGAATTGTATGTTGTATGTATTATGCACAAAATTATCAATTTCATGTTCACTTAAATGAATAATGTTTCATAGCATGTGTTTTGTTATTTGTCTCCAGACTGAATGTGTTTTTCTTCTGATTTTGAACATCTAAGGGGTGTTATAGATTCTAGAATATAGGTTTTCTATATTGAATGCTTAGTCTCTTACCTCTGCTCAAGGAGTAGATTGAATGTTTTGGACTATGTGTTGAGGAGAATACATTGCAGAAAGGATATTTGTAAGTAGAAATAACTTAATACTCTCTCTTGGGAATTGTCTGTAAGGCAGACATTTCAGAAACCCCTTGAAATTTGATGTTTTATGTCTGTGGTAAACATTCACATATGTATGTCTACTGACTCCGAGCCCTAGATAGGCACCGATCTGGCTTGGTATCTCTGTTGTAACCCAAGGTCCTAGTTTCACATCCATATGCAAATCAAATTCAAACTTCAACTCCAAACCATTAGGACTGTAGAATTAGTTTTAGGATCCAAAGTCCTTTGTCTACAATTGAACATAGGCCCAAAGCTAGCCCCTTTGCTCTTATCTCACAGTTTTGGTCTACTTACAGGAGGATTTATCTGCTTTGTGTTAGCATCCCAATCTTTGCATAGTTGTATCTCATGGGTGTTGAGTAGGGAATACCCCCCTAGGTTTTGCAGAGCCTGAAGAAGAAGAGGAGATAAAAATAGAGTCTATCTCCTACACTGTTGGCCCTTGGCCCAGAGATCCTGTTGATCACTGTTGGCTACCTTGTAGGGAAATCTGGGAGAAAGTATCCAGTCAGGGAAAAAACCAACAATATGCTTGATAGTATTATTTCACCATTCAATTTAGCTAGTCTAATGAGGAGGATGTGGATCCAAATTCTAGTAAACATGTCATAAAAGGTCATTCAAGCCCTTTGAAAACCCTTACATATTCTAAGTAGAGATTATTCCATAGATACCATGGAGATTGATTATGACATCATACAATATTGAGATAAGAAAGCACCAATCTATTGTGCATGTAGGACTAAGCTTCCATCTCACTAGTTGTATATACACATGGGGAGAAATTACCATACTTGTTTGATGCCACTTCCACTATATTAAATTAACCACACACAACCCAAGTTTTAATGACTTTAATATACAATCTCATGTTGATATTCAACATGATGATTCATTTTTATTTTAAAGGACTCTTTTGTTGGGTGTCTTCAAAGGATTAGCTTTGTGTACTAAGTGGATTATGAGAGCCATAGAGAGGATTGAATTTTAAAAAATCCTACTATGTAATACAATTGGACTTTAAATATTTGAAGTAAACCATCTACAAATATCCATTGAAGCGTGGATTTATAATGCAAATATGGACACCATCAACAAAAATGATTTGTATTAACCAAATATCCATATAGGCATACATCAATATCTGTCGATATAAGTATAACATATATACAAAATAGCCATATAGGCTTACAAGAATGCCATATAGGCATACAATGTCAACTATATGCAATACAAAATATATGTCCACAAATGCCATATAGGCACACAAAAAAGGAACCCAATAAAAAGTTATTCCCCTCTGTTCGGTGAAGAGACTAGATCACGGGTAGCCTTTGATCTTCAAAGGGATGGAGACGTGTATGAGGGTGGTCTACTACGAACTTGAGGGCTTCTCCTCCTATTTAGTTGTTCATGGATCTGTAGCGGTTACAATAAAAAGTATAGGCATTAATATATAGAAATTACATTATAAAAAATGAAACATTTAACAAAATAATCACTTACTGCTACTAGAAAATTTGTCTCCTCATTTGCCTCAGTACCAGGATTAGGCTGTGGTGATGTCATGTCCTATAGAAACCATCCAAATAGAAATTAAACTTCAAATCAATAATCCTTTGATTTTTCAAAAACAAACAACTATAACAATGAATGTAATTTGAAATTTACTAATCTACCTCATACCCCCGTCAAAGGCATGGAGCTATGGATCGTAGAGGACACACCATGCTCCATTGCCCTATGAACTTTGGGAGGTGTCTCCGCAGCCAGCATCATCTAAAAATAAAACAACATTATTCAATTACAAAAACTAGAATAGTGATGCAAGTCATGGCTCCTAACATACACACATATTCACCTAAACATGGAAGTACACTCAATAAAGAACACAAGTCATGTTCACAATAAAGCACACAAGTCATATTCACCTAAATTATACTAAAAGTGATAAAAACTTTGACTATGCAGAAATGACTCCAACCAACCAGATAAATGTAAAAGGGCTCCATCTAAGTACATAACATGATCTAACTCTACAAATAACATGTTAAAGGTATCCAAATATGCAAAATGTACTTTATCTAGATAATGTAATGAAGCTTTGTATTGTACCAAAAAAAGATATTCATTGTCACCAATGCATCACTATGATACAACTAGACACATAATACATATTCTTCACCATCAATTCCCATAGTAAAGTCTTGGGTATGGGCATCAAAAACATCACAACCAAGAGTTTAATCTACTGATCTAGCTTCTTGGGTTGAGAACTATGAATGTTGGAGGTAACAATCATTGAAATTCTAAATAAGTTCTTTCTTATTTTGGATAGGGAAGATAGGATCGACTCCCTTATGGATAGAAATTAGAACCCTACTAGGCTCCAAGTATGTAAAGTATATTATATGAGGGAACTTTGATCATTTCAAAGGTTAAGGGGTTCGTAGAAAAGGTGGTTGTGTATTTAAAGAGGTGTTTTACTTTACCCTTAACAAGAATAAAGGAGCCATGAGCATTTGTATGATATCAACACCTTGAAAATATGGTGGTATGTTTAGTTAGGGTAAGGGGTTGTGCTACTTTAACCCTAAGGTTTTATAGAGTCTTGTGCTTTTTGGTCTATTGATATTGATTATTAAGTTGTAGATATTAATGTTGATTAGGTTGTTTGGTTTAAACATAGTGCTATTGATAAAAAATATTAAATTTTAAGCTTTAGTGAGTTGAAAGTTTTTAAAATTTTGAAGTGAGGAGTTTGATAATTTTAAGAAAAGTTCATGGTTCCCTTAAGAAGTTAGAAATTAGCAAAAGAAAATACTAGGTTGTAGATGTTGAAATGGTTCTATTTTATTGGCAAATATATTAGTTCATGAAAAATTGTTTAGTTTAGGTGTTGAAATAGTAATGGTTTATTGATGTTTAGACATAAATTACATGGACCTTTATTAGAGTGCAAGTTTGTAATAATCATGGTTCATTGGTGAATTTATCAACCTATTAAGCAATTATTAAATTATAGGCTCGAAACAATGGTGGTTCATTGGTGAAGATATTTGTGTCAAAATAGTCAAGTTTCATTTATAAACATATCAAACTAATGAAACATTATCAGGTTGTAGGAATGGAAATGGTCATGGTCCATTGTTAGAATATATTAGGCTCATGATTCAAGATTCCAGTAACACCTCTTTACAGCTCAGGATGTCTTTATTTTGACTCTATCTCTAGGTTTTCCATCTCATGTGGTGGATTTTTGAATTTCACTTTTGATTCTCATGCATTCTATGGTGAACTCTCTTGGCTCTTCAACTAGTTGTGAACTCTTGTGAAGATTTGGCTCTCTTGGTGATATACTATAGCTCTTTCTTATGCTTCCTCAAGTCTCCATTGTTGTTGTGCCCTTTTGGTACATGTTTATGTGAGTTCTTGGAGGATTTTGTGCTCTCTTTCATCTCAAAGAATATAGTAGTATTAAATGAAGGGTCCTCATTAGACTTAGGTGGGTTAGATGTAGGATCAGAAGTAGGGATGGAAGAAATTGAGCCAATAGGATTGACATAGTTTATAGGGGAATGGGTTAGTGTAGATTTAAAGATTTTGGTTAGGGGTGACTTGTTGCCCCCATAATTAATACCTAAAACCTAGATGATGTTGGAGTCAATCATACGCTATATAAGATGTCATAGGCTTGTACCCCTCTCTGGTGTAATGTCCTGGGGTTTAATTGGTGGTAATTGGATGAGTTTATTAGAGAGAATTTGTCAAAGAATAGTGTGGAGGGGATCAAGAAGCTTTGGTAGACATGTATGGAAAATGTGGTAGAATAGACAAGGCAGTGAGATGTTTGAAAAGATGCCTCAAAGAAATGTGGTCTCATGGTGATGTCCTTTTCTATGCATTTGCTTGTCATGGCATTCCATGAGACCACATTTCTTTGAGCCATTTTTTCAAATAACTATATTGTAATTGAAATTTTGTCATCTATCAACATCTAGTTATTAGTTATGCAATGTCTAGTAATGCTTTGAGTCTGAAAGATGTGCAATGCAATGTAATCAATGATATGAATATAAAATACAAAAATCTAGTAAACTTACAATTCATTAGTTAAACTATTTATTTTATTACCTGAGTGAAGCTTTGAACTCCACCACCACTGGTAGGTGTTGCTGTGAAATCTCTAAGATTAACCTATTCAACATCCAAATTAGATATTAGAATACCATTCATATAACAATGCTATTCACATGTAATATTTATAATTGTTTACTAGTTACATACCTCGGCAGTAGATGTCATAGTGTAATATACAGGTGGAGAACCACTGAAAACTGCATCAACGCTATGACCCTAAAATTTTATTAAAATTATCAAACTAAATTAGTTAATCTTGCATTTCAAAAATGAAATTTAATAAATTAAATTTAATGAACTTGCTAACATTTACATGAGTATCAGGGCTAAAATTCTCACTCAGGAGGGCATCAGTCATCACCATCTGCTCAGCTGCAGATGTAGCCTGTGCATCTGCATCCCGACTATCAATGGGGTCATAACCATAGGTTGACCCGCAAGCCTGATAAGTATGGGGTGGAACCCTACTCCTTAAACTCTCCCCCAGCCCACATTGTGCTGCAGGACTGGCATGCTTTATGATGCTCTGGGTCAAGTCACTAGTGGACTGAAGTGTCTCAACCTCAGCACTCTCCTTCACAATGGAAGGGATAGATACATGCTCATGGACTGGTTTGGCAAGTGCTCATCTCGCTGGCCGTTGTAGGTCAACACATGCCCTTGGTCTATCCTATGCTGACCCCCCACCTCTACCCTAGAAGTCCTGCATATCAAAATAGTTTGGCACTTTATTTTTGACAAACGTGCAGTAGAGTTTCCTCAAAAAGTATTGCAGAACCTCATTATTGTTACATGGAGGATGGTCAAAAACCATCCACCACCTCTGCCCAAAATTGTCCCTTATCGCTTGGTTGTTGCACCAATGGATAGGAAACCTCTTGCATGTAAGGGGTAGAGGTTGATTTGCTCGTGGGTCTATGAAAATGGAACACAAGTCCAATTTTGTAATTTGTTCATTATTAACTTGTTCATAGGACAACTTGTTTGCATAGAAGTCTCTAAATTCTCTCCTCTTTTCTGACCAACTAGAGATTTGCTTGCTAATTGAATCTACATTTGATAACATAGATTCAAGATATTGAGCAAGCACGGATCTATGTGAGGTTGAAGTTGCATGATCTTTCAACCTTCCAATTATGCCCATAATTTATCTTCTATTCTTTTCAATTTGCCCCATTATATTTTCTTGTGTTAAAAGGGCATATTGAGGAATGAATGGAGGTGTTTGTTGTTGGGGTTGCTCTTCAGCAGGTATTTGCTATTTAGGTGATTCAGAATTTTGTGGATTTTTAGGAGGAGGAGGAGGACAAGGAGGTGCATTATCAATTCCTGTCAATTAAATAAATTTACATCAAAAATCAACTTAAACCTACCTATTTAGAAACAAATTTACACAAAAAATAAATACAACTCACTCCTTTGGCCTCCCTGATGTCGTGGCAGCATTTTGGTGAAGAATCGATGAGAATTTGGTGTTGAAACTAGTCTCCAATAACGCGAGCTTGCTCCTTAGGGTTTGTAGGCTGTGGGTGCAGAGAAAATAAAATGAACCAATGAGCACAAACGTAGTTTTTTTTAAATACTAGACCATAATGCGAGCGCATTATAATGCGCTCACGTTATGTCTTAGAAGTTTAAAAAAAAAAAATTGGCCACTTTTTGGCCCCCCAACCTTTTGCACCTACCCTAATTTAAAAGAAGACTTTAATAAGAGCATGTTTATTTTAGTTCAAGTCTTATTATGGTTAAACCCTTGTACTTATTAATATATTATTGACTAAAATAGAAAACTAAATTTCCATGTTGTTTCTTTGGAAAATAGTTGTGGTGCTAAAACTAGTTGAATTGCTTTGGCAAACCTATTTATACTACCTAGTAATAGTTATTGCTTCCCTTTGATGTCATACTTATGTTGGCCATGTGTGTTGTCATTGATGTCAACATATCAACATACATTGATGTCAACATAGCATACACTGATGAGAGAGACTATTAAGGATGTTGTGAAGAATGTCATTGATGTCATGTTCCTGAAGAAGAGAAAGCTCATGATTGGATGTTATATTCCTAAAGAAGAGAAAGTTGATACATTAAGCCTCTAGAAGTTGGCGACAATCTCTATTTCAGAATGAACATCTTTGAAGACTGCTTGGGAAATTACTCTGCATTTCCATCAATTTGGCTTTGGGCATTTACAGACTGGAAAATAGCTTTATGTAAGGTAAATCTTTCATATTCCATATTTCATGGTGTTTGGTTTACCATAAGTTTGTTTTACAAAAGATGGAATGAAGACAGTGTTGATTCTGTGAAGATGTTTCTAGAATGGCAATGGAAGCTCTGCATTTCTTCATTTTTGAAGATATGATCTTACGGTTCAAGAGTTAAGTTAGGTATGATATCAATCTACTAAATTCTAAGTTTTAGAGCATTTGCACTTCTACAGTGAAAGATATAAGTGGTTGAGCTCTGGTTCAGGCTTTGACAGTGTAATGAGATGTTGAAAGGTGAATGGAATGCTCCTCATTCCTCCACTGTAGCAGTTATGGCTATGCAGTTCTAGAACTATGTTCTAGATACTGTAAAGGTGACAATTCCAAGGTTTCAAATCTTCTTTCCCTCTGTTATGAAAGTTTTGCATGATAAGGTTCTAACATGTGTTTTGATAGTATAATGTGATGATAAAAGATGACTAGGATGCTCCGTATTCCTCTGGATGTGAATGAATATCTTTGCAATTTTGTGGACATGTTCTTGGATGTGTATTGCATGCCTCTTTTTAGTTTCATGCTTCTTGGTGGTCCGCAACTCAGTTTTTCAAATGACAACATGGTATAGTGTGGTTCAGATAACAGAGTGTTCTCATAATTAATGGATGAAGTTGTGCGATACAATTCTTTGATGTGTGGTGGCAAAGGAGAGTTTGGGGATGTTGTATGAGTCATGTGGACTCATCTAGAAGAGTTTCACGAAGATCTTTCTTATTTCTAGTACTGCACAAGGTTTTCTAAATGATATGGTCATTACTCTTCAAGTTTTCACATGTTTTCCTTAAAGTTGTCCTATTTTCAAATTAGCGAAGTGTGTGGAGGCATTTTCTTGATGCTTGAAGCTATGAAGGATGTTTTGGACCTGGTTAAGCAAGTGTTGGGGTTTGCAAGGCTCGAGTCTTCTACTAGTGTAACGTGTGATGTTGTTTAGGTCCTATCTTCTACATGTTTCATGTTGTATGTTGTCTGGCTGACTTGTAAATGTATTTTCCATATTGTCTTTGGCTAAAAAGCTATGTAATCAATGTAATATCATGTGTAAATAGGAGATCAAATTGAATACAGAGTGAGTGTGATTGCAAGATGATTGAAAAGGTTCGCATGTAGATAAAAGCAGAAAAAAACATATTTGTGTGCGACTGTGGGAGAAAGAGCAGATGTTGTTGATGTTGTCTGGATTCATCTTGAAGACTTATTTGTGACAGTGATCAAGTATAGAGTGTGCTTGACTGATCAAATCTTTAGAAGAAAAGTGTGAAGAGACAAAAGTGCAATCATCATGTGTGAGCTTCAAAGACAGTTTCTAGACATTTGAAAGATTGTCATACTGTAATCATCTTTGAGTTTGTTCTCAGATTAGGGAGTAGTTGCTTCCTTGGGTTATGTTGGTTTTTCTTCTAAATTAGCATTAGGGTTTGCCACTTCTAATGCACAGGCAGATTCAGCCAACTGAATACAGGAGGTTGCGTGAGCTCCTCCCCTTCACTTCTGGTTCTGCCGCACCAAGGGGGGTGTCCCTATTTGATAAAAGTATAACATTGACTAACTCAATGACAGAAGGATTTAACTTGACAGCAACAGGCAGAATACTCTCATGTATGGACCAAGATTTGTGTAACAAATCACAAGGTTGGCAACATTCTTGGACATGATGTCTGGTTGGGTATGAGAGCATGCAGGGATCCTAATCCTACTCCTACAACTAACAGGTGGAAGGATGAAATGGTTTGATTTGATTTTTGGATGCAAAGCTGGACATGGTATATAACCTCAACACAGAGCTAGATTGGTGCCTATCCAGGGCTTGGAGTCGGTAGACATACACCTGTGAATGATCAGCATGAACAACTAAAACTGGATTTCAGGGGGATATACATGATATCTGCCTTACAGATATCTCCCAATACAGAGTGTTAAGCTGTCTATACTTATGGCATCCCTATTGCAGTATACCCTTCCTAATATTCAATCTGAAAATAGTTTAATCTACTCCTTGAGCAGAAGTTAAAAGATTAAACATTCAACACAAGAATTCTATGTTCTAGAATCTCAGACATTCCTTGAATGCCTGGACTTAGAAGAAAGATACATGCAAAACTAGAGACAGAATCAGCATAACACATGCAAACATAGCATTATTCATATAAAATTGACCATGAAATCAGTGGATTCATGCACAAACGTACAACAAGAGATACATAAACTCACAAGTTTTGCTGCACAAAGCAACCAAAACCAGTTGTATCTTATTACAGAGCCAAAATGTCCAGTTTTCAACAACCAAAACAATGGTAACACAGTCTGCTTATATTAGCGAGAAAGTGTACCACAACAATTAATTACAAGGCTTTTACAAAAATCTGCCAGATACAGATCCTTCAAAGGAATGGCGCTCAGAATCCATCAATGCAGTAGACAAGGGAGGTCTCGAGCCTTGCGCCACCATCTGGGAGTCTTCATTCACAATTAGGTAGTTTAATCACTTGTACCATCGCCCATACTCCTGCTACAGTCGCCATTGATGGCCCAACCACCTGCGGCCGCTTGAAAACCGTCGCAGCACCTCAAAAAAGAAATGCCTGCCAAAATGCGTTCTATCGCAGTTTCAAATTATACAGGGAGATTAGTCCCACATGCACGGTGAGGAGACTACCTTAGTAGTTTAAAAGCATAGTCACCTGCATAATAGGTGTCGAGTGCTTTGCCGCACTCGACACACGACCCTTCGCTAAAAGCCCATCGGCCAAATCTACACCATCGGCTTGCCCCAAAAACCTCTCGCTGATCTCAATTGTCTCACCGACGACACCTCCGCAAGCCTTTATCGGCCAGACATAGTCTATCGGCCAGCCTAAAAGCTTTCTTGGCCGATAGACCAACTCTCCCCAATGGCCACCAAAACACCCTCGTCGGCAAAACCTCCACTGTTGGCCCAACATCTGCCCATTCACCCGACAGTCTATGTCATGCCGATGACCGTTCCAAATCCCTTGTCGCCAAGACATAGACCATCGGCACACCAATGAAAGCTCCCACCGACCTCAAAAGTCCTGCTGATGCCTACCTTTGCATTCCCCATCAGCTAGAGAAACACCATCGGGCCAACACATTCCATCCCTGCCGACACAGCTAGTCACACTGACCACCAATGAGCCACACTCTGCTCCACTATCGACCAAACACTCATCATCAGAGCAACTGAAAAAACACTGGCCGACACCCTTAGTCACACCGACGAACACCTCCCTAAAGCCTCCAACTTCCACATCGGCCAGAGAAGACCCATCGGCGGACCCTCCAACTACTAGCCCGATATGCAATCTTACTCCGATGGCATTCCCCATCGGGCAAACTCCTTACATTGGCGGCCCAAAAATTTGCTTCGCCGATAGCCAAACACACGCCGATGGACATCCATCGGCCAGACCAAAACAATCGGAGCACTCAAGAAATCTTTCACCGATGAAGCCAATCACTCCGATAAGACCAAAAACATAAAGCCTTGAACCATTGAACCCCGAACCAAAAGGGTTCAACACGAGGGTTCAACGCGATGGTTCAAACATCAAAAATAATACTCCATAGGCAACAAAGCTTCGAACCATTGAACCTTGAACCAAAACAAAAAGGTTCAAGCGGGAGGTTCAACGATGCAATATTTGCGCAAGGCAAATGCATAATGCGACCCGTTAGAAGAAAATTGAACCCTGAACCGCTGAACCACTGAACTTAGAGAAAAAAGGGTTCAAGTTCAAACTGAAATGTCGAAGACACAAAAACAAACCCATGCCGATGGAGAAAAGACGAAGACCCCTCCTCAAGAAATGAGATGCAGATGCTGAAAAGTACTGAAGGGGTGCCAAAACTTAGAACCTTTTGGATATTTTGGGATGGTGCCTGCATGAAAATTACTAAATTAACTGACAGTGAATTCAGGCACCAACAGTGGCTCTGATTGGGGACGTGCAGGTGCAAGACTGCAGCGAGAACCCCAGATCTCTGGGATGCAGACCAGTGCCTTATCCATTGGGCATAGAGTCATGAAGTTACCATGATCTGCATCACCAATCAAACTTGATGGCCTAAGGCCACCAAGAAAAGGAAAACCAATATTTCCCCTTGTCAAACACCTTGTTCTCATCTGCATTCATTGGGTCAAGCCTGAGAGTACTGCCATGATATGACCATAAGCTACCTTGGTCATTTGCATGTTCAACCTTCTGATTCAGTTTGTCACTGTCACCCTTATGCAAACAACCCTCAGCATCAGGCAACAAATGGATGCAGAATGTATCAAGCAATGCATACTCAAATGGCATAGAACACAGGTTATCATCACTATGCATTGCAAAATGATTTCCTAGCTGGACTGAAAATTGAAAGCACTCGAAGTCCACCACACAACTAGGAAAAATAGAGCTCTCTTTATATGCTGGCCTCTCAAAAGAAAAGCTTTCAAATTCACAATTGTGCACATCATGCACACAACCAATAGCAGCACCAAACTGGAAAAGATCAGGCTCTGGCATCTCTTTCAAATCAGGCACATTTTTACAGTACTTACCTGATGTATGTTGTTTCCTCTTTCATCAGGATGAGAAACAGAATCCAAGTCAAAAACAATGTCTAGATCCTCACCATACTCAGATAGATCCTCATCATCACATGTGTCATAAATGGGTGACCCAGGTGCATCAGTTTCATCGTAGTATGCCATTGGTTCATGGGCAGCAGAGCACGCATTTTCATCACCAATGGATTCACTCTGTGGAGGAGTATCAGCCTGTGTGTCATAAGCAAAATAGCCATCGAATGAAAAACAATCATGCTCTGCACTAGCACTTATTTCAATTTCTGACTGCTCTTCATGATCTCCATGTGTTTGAAAGGTAGGCAACGGGTCACACATGGGACTGTTTTTCTGTTTGCTTATACCTTCTTTGTCTTGAGTAGAATACTCACAATTGTCTCCACAGGTCCATTCCAAAAGTTGCTCATTACTGTCCACAACCTCGTTGTTGTTTTCATGGCTAGCTGCCTCATCATTGCAATGGGAGTCTTCATTAGTTCCTTCATTGGCATCCTCAATTGGTGAACAATCCAGTTGAGCTGTATTGTTAGCATTATGTTTAAATACAACAGTCTCAACCTCTATGCTTTCATTTTCATTTTTATCTGTACATGATGCTTTAATTATTTGGTCATTTGTAGCTTCACAACTATTTTTCACACCAAAGCCTGTGGACAGGGGTTTCAACAAGTGCTCATTTCTGATTTTTTCTATATTTTCTACGAACTTGTATGCCATCTGCATACTTGTCACCTTGAAATCCCTCAGTAATGCACTAGAGCCCTCCTCAAAAGCCTTAAAGAATATGCCTACACAGGCTGAAATATCAGGTCTGAAGACTTCTGGGATCTGTGAAAAGGCTACTGCAAACCTATGACTGAAAACAACACATGGCTCTTCATCTTGTTTTCTGATTCTCATCAATTCTGCAACAAGATCAGCTGGTTCTTTTGCAAATTCTTCCTTGAAACAGTCAGCAAGCTCATCCCAACAGGCAAAGGATCTTTTTGAAAAGCTCAAATACCAGTTTTTTGTTTTTGCATCAAAGGACCTAACAAAAAACCTCATCCACATATCCTCATCTCTGAATGAATGCTTTCCCATGAACTCATGAAAATTTTGGATATGTGCATTCCCATCACATACACTGTGACCACTAAATCTGGGCATCTAACAGTATATCCTAGCAGGCATAGTTTCTACTTTATAGTCAACCCATGACAAATCTAATTGGTCATACAAAGGATCAAAAGGGGTGGCAGGAGGTTTAGCTTTCTGACTGGCAGACACAACAGGGTTATTGTTTTTTAACTGGGCCTGCTCAGCCTCTAAGAATATCAACCTATTTCTTATCTCTTCTATTCTTTTATCCAACATTTCACCGCTGAGTATGGGATAATTCATACTTGGATTCATAAAAAATTTACTCTTAGACATCCTTTGTCTGCCTAAGACCTAAGGTTTCCCCTGGCATCTAACTTATGCAGTAAAACAACAAATATAAAGGGGAAGGAACAAGGTACCTTTTCTCATATAGATGTTGAAGTCTGAACAGCACATTTTTGTCACAACACACATCAACTTTTCATGTGCATTTAGATCTTTTGCAGAGTCGCCACCTCTCCAGAGAGGACAAAATTTACAGCAGCTGAAAGCTCAACACATATTTTTCTGAGTTCATACCACCAGCAGAGCATCATTATTCACATGAAAGACTCCCCAGCAGAGTCACCATTTTGTTGGTGACTCGGATGGGCACACAGATATTTCACCAGGGAGGACAAAAATAACAATTTTCAAATCACCATCCCCAGCGGAGTCGCCATTTTTGTTGGTTTTTCTTCTGAATCAGCATTAGGGTTTGCCATTTCCAATGCACAGGCAGATTCAGCCAACTGAATACAGGAGGTTGCGTGAGCTTCTCCCCTTCACTTCTGGTTCTGCTGCACCAAGGGGGGTGTCCCTATTTGATAAAAGTATAACCTTGACTAGCTCAATGACAGAAGGATTTAACTTGACAGCAACAGGCAGAATACTCTCATGTATGGACCAAGATTTGTGTAACAAATCACAAGGTTGGCAACATTCTTGGACATGATGTCTGGTTGGGTATGAGAGCATGCAGGGATCCTAATCCTACTCCTACAACTAACAGGTGGAAGGATGAAATGGTTTGATTTGATTTTTGGATGCAAAGCTGGACATGGTATATAACCTCAACACAGAGCTAGATTGGTGCCTATCCAGGGCTTGGAGTCGGTAGACATACACCTGTGAATGATCAACATGAACAACTAAAACTGGATTTCAGGGGGATATACATGATATCTGCCTTACAGATATCTCCCAATACAGAGTGTTAAGCTGTCTATACTTATGGCATCCCTATTGCAGTATACCCTTCCCAATATTCAATCTGAAAATAGTTTAATCTACTCCTTGAGCAGAAGTTAAAAGATTAAACATTCAACACAGGAATTCTATGTTCTAGAATCTCAGACATTCCTTGAATACTTGGACTCAGAAGAAAGATACATGCAAAACTAGAGACAGAATCAGCATAACACATGCAAACATAGCATTATTCATATAAAATTGACCATGAAATCAGTGGATTCATGCACAAACGTACAACAGGAGATACATAAACTCGCAAGTTTTGCTGCACAGAGCAACCAAAACCAGTTGTATCTTATTACAGAGCCAAAATGTCCAGTTTTCAACAACCAAAACAATGGTAACATAGTCTGCTTATATTAGCCAGAAAGTGTACCACATCAATTAATTACAAGGCTTTTACAAAAATCTGCCAGATACAGATCCTTCAAAGGAATGGCGCTCAGAATCCATCAATGCAGCAGACAAGGGAGGCCTCGAGCCTTGCACCGCCATCTGGGAGTCTTCATTCACAATCGGGCAGTTTAATCACTTGTACCATCGCCCATACTCCTGCTACAGTCACCATTGATGGCCCAACCACCCGCGGCCGCTTGAAAATCGTCGCAGCACCTCAAAAAAGAAATGCCTGCCAAAATGCGTTCTATCGCAGTTTCAAATTATACAGGGAGATTTGTCCCACATGCATGGTGAGGAGACTACCTTAGTAGTTTAAAAGCATAGTCACTTGCATAATAGGTGTCGAGTGCTTTGTCATGCTTGACACACGACCCTTCGCCAAAAGCCCATCGGCCAAATCTACACCATCGGCTTGCCCCAAAAACCTCTCGCCGATCTCAATCGTCTCACCGACGACACCTCCGCAAGCCTCTGTCAGCCAGACATAGTCTATTGGCCAGCCCAAAAGCTTCCTTGGCCGATAGACCAACTCTCCCCGATGGCCACCAAAACACCCTCGTCGGTGAAACCTCCACTGTCGGCCCAACATCTGCCCGTTCACCCGACAGTCTATGTCATGCCGATGACCGTTCCAAATCCCTTGTCACCAAGACATAGACCATGGGCACACCAATGAAAGCTCCCACTTACCTCAAAAGTCCTGCCGATTCCTACCTTCGCATTCCCCATCGGCTAGAGAAACGCCATCGGGCCAACACATTCCATCCCTGCCGACACAGCCAGTCACACCGACCACCAACGAGCCACACTCTGCTCCACTATCGGCCAAACACTCATCATCGGAGCAACTGAAAAAACAATGGCCAACACCCTTAGTCACACCGACGAACACCTCCCTAAAGCCTCCAACTTCCACATCGGCCAGAGAAGACCCATTGGCGGACCCTCCAACTGCTAGCCCGATATGCAATCTTACTCCGATGGCATTCCCCATCGGGCAAACTCCTTACATCGGCGACCCAAAAATTTGCTTCGCCGATAGCCAAACACACGCCGATGGACATCCATCGGCCAGACCAAAACAATCAGAGCACTCAAGAAATCTTTCGCCAATGAAGCCAATCACTTCGATAAGACCAAAAACATAAAGCCTTGAACCGTTGAACCCCGAACCAAAAGGGTTCAACACGAGGGTTCAACACGATGGTTCAAACATTAAAAATAATACTCCATAGGCAACAAAGCTTTGAACCATTGAACCTTGAACCAAAACAAAAAGGTTCAAGCGGGAGGTTCAACGATGCAATATTTGCACAAGGCAAATGCATAATGCGACCCGTTAGAAGAAAATTGAACCCTGAACCGCTGAACCACTGAACTTAGAGAAAAAAGGGTTCAAGTTCAAACCGAAATGTCGAAGACACAAAAACGAACCCATGCCGATGGAGAAAAGACGAAGACCCCTCCTCAAGAAATGAGATGCAGATGTTGAAAAGTACTGAAGGGGTGCCAAAACTTAAAACCTTTTGGATATTTTGGGATGGTGCCTGCATGAAAATTGCTAAATTAACTGACAGTGAATTCAGGCACCAACAGGTTAAAGATCCTAAAAAAAAGTCATTAGGGAGTAGAAGCTTCCTTGGGAGTGACCCTAAATCAAAGTTACTTAGGGAGTAGCAGCTTCCTTGGGTTAAAACCCCTAAAACAAAGTTACTATTTGAGCTTCATATATTGTGAGTTAATCCTCACCATGGTTTTTCCCTTCTAGGGTTTTCCACGTATATATGATATTATGTGTTGATGTGCATTGTGTTATTCTTTCATGTTCATGTTAATGCTGTAGTATTTAAAGGTTTAATTTGCTTTAGATAAGTTGAATTTGTTGAAAGTGAGATTTGGTTGTATACTGATTCACCCCCCTCTCAGTATACATGTGTGTCTTGTTGAAATATACTGGACAACTAAGAGGGGGGATGAATCAGTTGTCCCAAAAACTTAGCTTCACATGCATATCAAAACATCAACCACTTAATTATTCATAATCAGATTCAACCATGAAAGCAAGTAACCATTAACTTAATCACTATCACACATTCAATACAATAGAAACCAAATTTTTACATGGAAAAACCTAAAAAGGAAAAACCATGGTGGGTGTTAGCCCACAAAATATATAAGTTATAGCAATACCAAAAAATAGAGACTCATCACCTACAGGGCTCACTGCCCAAAATGCTCACTGCCCAAAATGCTCACTGCAAAGAAAGGCTCACTGCCTATGGGTGGCTCACTACCAAAAGAAGGCTCACTGCCAAAAGGTTGAACTGAGATAACAACATCTACTTCATGCCAAGGTTTAGTTCCATTGGAGCAAAAACACCTCTACTTTGCTCTGTTACCTTACTTTACTTTATCTTTGCATCTTCACATCTTCGCACTTTGATCCATTTTCACAACTCAATTACAAGTATTTATACACTTCATCAACCTTGGAATGATCATCAAGGTCGGCATTGTAATCATCAACCATTGGAACAATCTCCAAGGTTGACAAACATAGATTACATCATATAGGTCTGGACCTAAATAGATTTACAAAGAAAATAAATGAATGCAGATCATGTCGTGCCTTAGTAGGGACTCAAACACAATCTTCCATGCTACAACAGGCTATCACAATCTTCGATGTATCGCCGCAGATGATGAATTCAAACAGGTCGGCCAAGATTGATGTTAACACAAGTATTCTCAAGAACATGCTTCATGCATGATCTGAATTACACATTGAGGAACAATCCTAGTGTAGGAGCATGATCAAGAGACATCCACAAGCACATTGTAATCACCAGGAACAACCTCACGATCTCTAATCACTCTATCAATAAGATTCTTCAAACCGGAGCACAAGAACAACACTGTCAACCACTGTCATAAGTGAAAGACAGCTTGCGGACCACCAAATCATGAACCATTGCAGTTAAAGGCACTTAACATCATCACAACCTTAATTCCAAAACCGTAGATTAAAAGACTTTAATGCAGAGGAATGTAGAGAAAAACACTTTCTCCCTATCACCGCCAAACATACAAAAAAAAAACTATTTTCACTCTGGTGAACATAACTCACTCAATTCTTCATACCGGAGGCTCAAACTTGGAATATAACATCTTCAGACAAGCTTCTAAATAACTTCCAATCCACAGGCAAAGATATTTACTCTACAGGAAATGCAGAGCATTCTTCTGGACTGTTCTTCTGCATGTAATGCATTGTTTCTACTGCAACACATTTGTTATCACCGAAGGGGCTAATTTTCTCAATATCCTCAACAAAGTAAGAGCATAGTTGACACCAATGACAACACAAATATGTTGACATCAATGACAACACTGATTAGGCACATACTTGCAACAATCTCCCCCTTTGTCATTGATGGCAACATATGATGTGAAAAACTAAAAAGACCACCAAGACAAAAATCTCCCCCTTTCTCTTTACACATTTGCATTCTTTCTCCCCTTGATTTTTTCACATGATTTCTCTCCCCTTTTGACATCAATGACAAAAGGCACATACTTGCATGCTGCTTCTCTAATCTATTTACTTTATCAGAAACATTTAGCTACTCCCCCTGAGAGGTAGCCTTTAGAACATCAATCCAGATCAAAGAATGACACCTTGAGCTCCACTGGATTGATGCATTCCTATGCATCTTAGTTCAGGATAGGAGGGGTAATGACCCCTAACTTTTCTCTGAGATACTCAAAGGTATCTTTAGGTAGTGGCTTAGTGAAAATGTCTGCAATCTAATCCTTTGTGGACACATATTCCAACTTTACTTCATTCTCTGTTACCTTCTCTCTCAAAATGTGATACCTTATTGATATGTGCTTTGTTCTTGAGTGCATCACTGGATTCTTTGAAATATTTATGGCACTTGTATTGTCACAAAAGATTGCAATTGGATCTTCATACACAACTCTTATATCCTTCAAAGTCTACTTCATCCATAATACTTGGGTGCAACAACATGCTGCTGCAATATACTCTGCTTCTACATTTGACAAAGATATTAAATCTTGTTTTTTGCTCAGCCATGAGACCAATCTATTTCCCAAGAAGAAGGCACCTCCACTTGTACTCTTTTGTCATCAACATATTCGACCCAATTTGCATCTGTATAAGCACTGAGAGTGAAATCATTGTCCTTTAGATACCATAAGCCATAATCTAGAGTACCTTTCAAATGCCTCAAGATTCTCTTAACTGCCATCACATGAGATTCTCTTGGATTAGCTTGAAACCTTGCAACAAGACAAACTGCATGCATAATATCAGGTCTGGTTTGAGTTATATAAAGCAATCCTTGAATCATGGATCTATATTTTTTTGTTTAGCCTTAGGTGATTCATCAGTTTTTCTCAACTTGCAACCAATCACCATGGGAGTACATACCGGTTTAGAGTCTTCCATCCCAAACTTCTTCAACAATTCTTTCACATACTTAGACTGAGATATGAAGATTCTTTTATCTAATTGATTAATTTGCAGACCCAAAAAGAAATTCATTTCACCAAACATGGACATTTCAAATTCACTTTTCATCTCACTGGCAAACCTTATGCACATACCTTCATTTCCTCCAAAGATAATGTCATCAACAAAGACCTCAACAATCAAGATTTGATCATCATTGATTTTGAAATACAGATTACTATCTGCAGTAACTTTACTAAATCCCAATTGCAATAAATACATGTATAACCTTGCATACCAGGCTCTAGGAGCTTGTTTGAGTCCATACAATGCTTTCTTAAACCTGCATACCATATCACCTTGATTTGACAATTGGAATCCCTTCGGTTGCTCAATGTATACTTCCTCTTCTAATTCACCATTCAGGAAGGCAAATTTCACATCCTTCTGATATACCTTAGAATCTTTGTGATCTGCAAATGCTAGAAACATTCTAATTGCTTCAATCTGAGCTACTGGGACAAAGGTTTCTTCAAAATCTATCCCTTCAATTTGAGAATATCCTTTGCATACAAGTCTTGCTTTATTCCTTACAACTTCTCCATTTTCATTCAGCTTATTCCTGAAGACCCATTTAGTTCCAATAACATTTTTGTTAGCAGGTCTAGGAACTAATTCCCAAGTTTTATTCTTCTCTATCTGCAATAGTTCTTCCTCCATTGCCTTTACCCAATTTTCAGCATTGCATGTGTTGGTGCCTGAATTCACTGTCGGTTATTTTAGCAATTTTCATGCAGGGACCTTCCCAAAAATCCAAAAAAGTTCTAAGTCTTTGGGCCTCCTCAGCATGTTTTAACATCAACATCATATTTTCTTTGGAGGAGGTCATCATCATCATGTTTCCAGACATCACCCTGATGTTGCTTACGAGGGTCATCATATTTTCTGTCAGCATGATCTTTCGCTGGGGTGATATTCTAACATTGGGTGATCTTACTTAAGATCATCCTGATGATGTTGCTGCAAAGTCCTAAGTATGATCCGATCTTCATCGGGGTCATCATATTTGAACATCGGGTGATCTTAGTCAAAATCATCCTGATGTTGTTTTATCACTTCATGTTCGTTGTTTTATCACCCTGATGATGCTGACGTCATTCTTATGTCAGGGTGATATCCGTTTTTCTACCTGTCTGCATCATGATATTTCCGAAGGGAGATATTCGCCTGTCGGCTTCATGCATTGTCCAATGGGGGTGATCATTTCAAATATCAGTCACATATTCATATATCACCTCGATCTTATAGTGGAGCTATAGTGCAGCATGATATGTGTGCATCAGGATGATATTTCCAAATATCCGGTTATCTTCCGAATATCATCCTGATGCCGATGTATGGTGACGTCATCAAGGTCCGGGGGGGTCATATTTCTAACACTGATCATCTTGTGGAGATCCCCTGATATTCGCAAACATGACGATGACGTCATCCAGATATGAGGAGGTGCGCGATAGGCAGATATGCTGATGATGTCAGCAGGATATGACGGTGACGTCATCAGGATGTTCATTGGCCAGACATTTGGTATCGGCTAAGCAGGAGGATCTTCCTCCGATGCATTAGGTTGTGCCGATGAAGGCAATTATCATGTAGGTGATATTGCGATGATGATGTTGACGTCAGGGTGATATTTCAAGCAACAGGATATCATGCTGCTGGAGGATGAGGATGATGAAGGCTTATACTAGTGTCATCGGGAGCAAAAGCACCGACATCATATATGCTCGTGGCCTAGTATATAAAGTGTTGAAGAGGTTGCTGTGGGGTGCATGTGGGATAATTCGATCCTGCATATTTTCAAATATCATGATGAGGTATTTTGGCGGGAAACGGTTGCGATGCACTGTTTGATGTTTTCCCGATGGTTGCGAGGTAGATGAGCATTAATGGCGAAGGTTGCAGAGGTATGGACGGATCTGGTACCCATTTGAAGGTGTACATCAACGGACAGTGGCGCAGGGCTCGAGGTTTCTTCCTGTCTCCTCCCCTACCTACTGCATTCATGTTTGGGCGCCAATCTGGTAATGCGTTGAGCGCCATTTTTCTGATACTGTGTATCTGGCAGGATTTTTGGTCAACCATGTAATTAATTGCTGTGGTACACTTTCTAGCAAATATAGGCAGATTGTGTTACCATTGTTTAGGTGGTTGAAAACTGGACATTTTGGCTCTGTAATAAGATACAACTGGTTTTGGTTGCTCTGTGCAGCAAAACTTGTGAGTTTATGTATCTCCTGTTGTACGTTTTGGCATGAATCCACTGATTTCATGGTTAATCTTATATGAATAATGCTATGTTTGCATGTGTTATGCTGATTCTGTCTCCAGTTTTGCATGTATCTTTCTTCCTGCAATAGGGATGCCATAAGTATCGACAGCTTAACACTCTGTATTGGGAGATATCTGTAAGGCAGGTATCATGTGTATCCCCCTGAAATCCAGTTTTAGCTATTCATGCTGATCATTCACAGGTGTATGTCTATCGACTCCAAGCCCTGGATAGGCACCAATCTAGCTCTGTGTTGAGGTTATACACCATGTCCAGCTTTGCATCCAAGCACCATTTCAAACCATCTCTCCCTTCCATCTGTTAGTTGTAGGATTAGGAGTAGGAAACCCTTGCATGCTCTCATCCCTAACTAGACATATATGTCCAAGAACGTTGCCCACCTTGTGATCTATCATACAGATCTTGGTCCATACATGAGAGTATTTTGCCTGTTGTTGTCAAGTTAGATCTTTCTATCTTTGAGCTAGTCAAGGTTACATCTTGAGTTATAGGGATACCCTCCTTGGTGCGGCAGAACCAGAAGTGAAGGGGAGGAGCTCACACAACCTCCTGTATTAGTTGGCTGAATCTGCCTGTGCATTAGAAGTGGCAAACCTAATGCTGATTCAAAAGAAAAACCAACAGCATGCTTCATTCAAAGTTTTTGGTTCAATCTTTGAAAGTAAACAGTAATTGACTTGTTCCTCTGCAACTCTTCTTCTTGTTAGCACACCTTTGTTCTAGTCACCTATAATCTGATCTTTAGAATGATTGATCCTTACATACCTGGGAGTCTTGTCAACACTTTCTGGAGCCTCTTCTTCATCCTGACTGTCTTCTTGCTTATCTTTCTCTTCATTTACTATAGTCGCAGCTTCATCTGGTTCATAACCACTCAGGTCTGATATTCTTTCATTGCATTCATCTACCTTCACATTTGCACTCTCAATAATCTTTTTAAGCCTTTTGTTGTAGCACCGGTAAGCCTTTCTCTTGGTAGAATATCCAAAGAAGATTCCTTCATCACATCTTGCATCAAACTTTCCTAGATCTCCATCTCTCCTGATATAGCATTCGCTTTCAAAGACTTTGAAATATTTTACTGTAGAAGTTTTTCTGTACCATAATTCATAAGGAGTTTAAGTACCATTACCTTTCACTTGAACTCTATTTTGGATGTAAACAATAGTATGAACAACCTCTTTCCAAAATACTTTCGGTAGATTTGCTTCCTTCATCATAGTCCTAGCAGCCTCTTGAATTGCCCTATTTTTCCTTTCCACAACTCCATTCTGCTGAGGAGTTCTAGGTGCAGACAGCTATCTTTTTATCTCATGCTCTTCACAAAAAATGTTGAATTAATTTGATGTGAACTCACCTCCTCTATCAAACCTCAAGCATTTGATCTTCAAATCTATTTCATTCTCAACCATTGCCTTAAAATATTTGAATTTCTCTAGGGCTTCTGATTTGTTTCTTAGAAAAGTAACCCAAGTCATTCTGGAATAATCATCAATAAGCAACATGAAGTACCTATCACCTTGTAGACTTCTCACTCTTGCAGGACCACAGAGATCTATATGCACTAGGTCCAGCAAGCTAGCAGAAAATTGTTCTTTACTCTTGCAACTTGACCTTGTCTGCTTTCCCAACTGATATTCCTTATAAATTGTGTTGGATGGTTTCACAAGTTTTGGTAAATCTTTCACAGTCTGACCTGAACTTATTCTTACCAGATTATCAAAGTTTATATGACACATCCTTCTATGCCACAAACAACTTTCATCTGCCTGGGCTAGTAAACAGTAATCATTAGTTCCTCTTAATTGATAGATGTTACCTTTTGTCTTCTTACCAGTAGCAATCACAGTTATGGAGTTTTCCATGATCTTGCACCTATTGTCTTTGAATCTTAGATCATATCCGTTGTCACACATCTGACCAACACTCAAAATATTATGCTTCAATCCCTTCACATATAGAACATTGTCAGTATTATGCTTTCCATCAAATGAAATAGATCATTTTCCATAAATCTTACCAGCTGCATTATCTCCAAACCTAACCGGTCCTCCATCATACTTTTCCAAACTTACAAACTTACTTTTGTCACCAATCATGTGATGTGACCATCCACTATCAATAATCCATTCATCCTTATCTTTCTCAACCTGAACAGCCAAAGCACTTTCTTCCACTGGTTTTTCATCCTTACACAACTAGCAGAATTAGTAGATACATGATCTTCTTTAATAGCAATAAACATGCATTCATTTGCACTAGTACTAGCATCATCAGATTCATCATCAGTCACCCCTTCATCATCAAAATCTATGACATAGTAGCATTTCTTTGGAACTCTAGGCCTGCTTTCATGTTTCTTCTTATTTCTTTCAATTCTTTCAGGACATCTGGAAGCATAATGACCTGCTTTACCACAAGAGAAACATTTGAAAAGTAATTTACCTTTGAACTTACCAGAGCCTCTTTGTAGCCTGTCAACAAAGTTAGCTTCAATTTCATCAAAGTCATCATCCACCTTGTATTTCTCAGCTCTGGAGATCTCTGCTGAAGTACTGGCTTTAAAAGTTGATTCAACTTTAAGCAGGGTATCACCAAATTCTCTCATCTCAAAGGCTGTAAGCTTTCCAAGTAACTAATCTCTATCAATAGTTTTCACAATCATGAATTCTTCAATTGCAGCTACCTTGTGACTATATGACTTTGGTAGTGATTTGAGAATTTTCATCACAACTTCCTTATCACCAAGAGTTCCTCCCATACCCTTTATTCCAGTGACAAGTTCATCAACTCTTTGCATAAAGGTTATTATGTTTTCATCTTCATTCATCTTCAAACCCTCATATTTCACTTTCAGGCTTTGTAGCTTGGCTTCTTTTACATAATCATCTCCTTCATACAGATTTTTTAGCTTCTCCCATACCTCATTTGTAGTTTCAAGGTCCACAACTTTTGTCAACACTGAGTCACATAAGGAACTTAGCAGAGCATCCTTTGCTTTGACATCCACCTCATATTCTTTGATTTCATCTTTAGTCGTCAAACCATTTGGAGGCATGGTATATTTTGTTTATGTAGCCTTCCATACTTTATAACCAAGACAAAGAAGATGGCTTTTCATTCGTACCTTCCAAAGAGCATAATTTGTCCCATCAAAATGTGGAGCTTCCTTCTTATAAGACATCCTGAATCTTCCTCAAGATGTTAGGATTTCTTCAAAGGAACTTGGCTTTGATACCAATTGTTGAAATATACTGGACAACTGAGAGGGGGGGAGGGGTGAATTAGTAGTCCCAAAAACTTAGCTTCACATGCATATCAAACCATCAACCACTTAATTATTCATAATCAGATTCAACCATGAAAGCAAGTAACCATTAACTTAATCACTGTCACACATTCAACACAGTAGACACCAAATTTTTACGTGGAAAACCCTAAAAGGGAAAAACCACAGTGGGTGTTAGCCCACAAAAATATATAAGTTATAGTAATACTAAAAAATAGAGACTCACTACCAAAAGGTTGAACTGAGATAACAACATCTACTTCATGCCAAGGTTCAGTTCTATTGAAGCATAAACACCTTTGCTCTGCTCTGCTACCATACTTTATCTTCGCATGTTCGCACTTCGATCCATTTTCATGACTCAATTACAAGTATTTATACACTTCATCAACCTTGGAATGATCATCAAGGTTGGCATTATAATCATCAACCTTTGGAACAATCTCCAAGGTTGGAAAACATATGTTACATCATATAGGTCTGGACCTAAACAGATTTACAAAGAAAAGAAATGAATGCAGATCATGTCATGCCTTAGCAGTGACTCAAACACAATCTTCCATGCTACAACATGCTATCACAATCTTCGATGCATCTTCGCAGATGATGAATTCAACTAGGTCGGCCAAGACTGATGTTAACACAAGTATTCTTAAGAACATGCTTCATGCATGATTTGAATTACACCTTGCGGACCAATCCAAGTGTAGGAGCATGATCAGGAGACGTCCACAAGCACATTGTAATCAATAAGAACAACCACACGATCTCTAATCACTCTATCAATAAGATTCTTCAAACCGAAGCACAAGAACAACATTGTCAACCACTGTCATAAGTGAAAGATAGCTTGCGGACCACCAAATCATGAAACATTGCAATTAAAGGCACTTAACATCATCACAGGCTTAATTCTAGAACCGCAGACTAAAAGACTTTAATGCAGAGGAATGCAGAGCAAAACGCTTTCTCCCTGTCACCACCAAACATACATAAAAAAGTTGTTTTCACTCTGGTGAACATAACTCACTCAATTCTTCATATTGGAGGCTCAAACTCAGAATATAACATCTTCAGACATGCTTCTCAATAACTTCCAATCCACAGGCACTGTTTCTACTGCAACACATTTGTTATCACTGAAGGGGCTAATTTTCTCAATATCCTCAACAAAGTAAGAGCACAGTTGACACCAATGACAACACAAATATGTTGACATCAATGACAACACCGATTAGGCACATACTTGCAACATGTATAACAATTGGTATCAAAGCCAAGTTCCACTAAAGGAAGCTTAACCGCTTGAGGAAGGTCCAAGATGGCATCAGGAGGATTCAACAAGATTCCCAGGTTCGATGGATCAAATTATGCTTTGGAAAGTAAGGATGGAAATCTACATCAACTCACTAGGCTGTGGAGTTTGGGACTCTGTCAAGAATGGCTACACTGCTCCTAAAGATATTCCAACATAGGCAGATAGAATCAAGAACTATGATAATAATGCCAAGGTCATGTTTTCTATCATGAGTGGATTAACAGATTTAGAACTCTCAAAGGTGATAAGTTGTAGCTCATCTCAATAAGTTTGGAATAAACTTGAAACTATTTATGGAGATAAGAAAGTGAAGCAAGCCAAGGTACAAGTACTCAAGAACATATTTGAATACCTAAAGATGTTAGAAGATGAAAATATTGTAGGTTTCATACTCCAAGTGAATGAAGTAGTCAATGGCCTTAGAGGTCTTGGTGGAGGATTAAAAGAAGATGAGATTGTGAAAAAGGTTATGAAATCTCTTCCCAAATCTTACAGTTCCAAAGCATCTGCTATTGAGGAGATTGTTGATCTGGATACATACTCCTTAGACCAAATGTTTGGGACTATCACTGCTTTTGAAATGAGAGAGTTTGACAGCAATGCTCCAAAGAAGGAAGCTACTTTCAAAGTTAGTAAAAAGGTAAAAGAAGAAACTACTAATGAAGATGAAAGCCCTAATGATGTTGAAGAAAATTTTGTAAGAACCTTGAAGAAAGGTTCTAGAAAATACAGAGGTAAGTTACCCTTCAAATGTTTCAATTGTGGAAAGGTTGGTCACTTTGCTTCCAAATGTCCTCTTAAAGAATTTAGGAAAACTAACATAAATAACAAATTCAAAAGAATCTTGTTTTCCATAGAAGATAGTTGTTCTTTAGAAGATGAGGATCATGATGATTCAAATGATGAAACACTTTTCTTGGCCATGAGTGTTGGTGACAAAAAGAATGAGGTTGAAAAATTTGATACCTTGTAAGCAGTTCAAACCAATGAAAGATCAATGGTTGTATGAATTGCCTTCCATGCAAAAGAAGAAACTAAAGCTTGGGTTATTGAAAATGGTTGTTCAAATCATATGATTGGTGACAAAGAGATGTTTATTAGCCTTAAGAAGTGGGATAGTGGAGATGTTAAGTTTGGAGGTGATGAGTCAGCACAAATTTGTGGAAAAGGTGTCATATTTATTGATGGTAAGAACATGACTGAGGATGTTCTCTATGTCAAAGAATTACAACACAATCTTCTCAGTTTTAGTCAGATGTGTAGGAAAGGTTACAATCTTACTTTTCATGCTAATGGTTGTGAAATTAGGAAGGCAGGTTCTGGAAAGCTAATTGTAGAAGGTATCAAGACATGTGGTGATATTTATCACTTGAAAGAAGCAAATGGAAGAACGTGTTTATTTAATCAATCCAATGAGTGTTAGATGTGACACAAAAGAATGGGACATAACAACTTTGATATTATGGTAAGGATCAATTCTACTCATGTAGTGAGAGATATGCCTATAATAATCAAGCCTGCAAACATTGTATGCAAGGAATGTCAGATGGGAAAGCAGACAAAGACAAGTTTCAAAAGCAAGGAGTACTCTTCATCAAAGCCATTGGAGCTGATTATCTTCTCTCTCCTTTCCTCCTACCCTTCATTTTCCATTCCCTCCTTCCCCTCTGGTTTCTTTTTAAACAAGCTGAAGTTTGCTATCTAATCTATTACTATCCTCTTCCTGATGATGGATCATTGAGTATGATCCGAAATGTCAAGACAAAAACATACACAGTTGAATGCAGAAGCTCTTTAACTCAAGGTGAAAGGTACTTTATGTTTCTCATTGATAATTATTCTAGAATGACTTGGGTTACTTTCTTGAGAGAAAAATCTGATGCTCTTGATAAGTTTAAAGTTTTCAAAGCCTTGGTTGAAAATGAAATGGATGCTAAGATCAAATGCTTGAGGTCAGATAGAGAAGGTGAATTCACTTCAAATGAATTTGAAAAATTGTTTGAAGATCATGGCATTAGGAGACACTTGTCTGCTCCTAGAACCCCTCAGCAAAATGGGGTAGTGGAAAGGAAGAATAGGACTATGCAAGAAATGTCTAGGGAAATGTTGAAAGATGTAGATCTACCTGATGTATACTTGAAGGAAGCAATTCATACTGTTGTCTATCTAACTAACAGAGTATAGTTAAGAGTCAATAGCACTAAGACCCCTTATGAATTGTGGTATGGAAGACATCCCTCTGTCAGATACTTTAGGATCTTTGGTAGCAAATGTTATATTAGAAGAGATGAAGAAGATCTAGGAAAGTTTGACTCAAGATGTGATGAAGGAATTTTTCTTGGTTACTCAACTAGAAGCAATGCATATAGATGCTACAACAAAAGGTTGGGAAGGATGATTGAAAGCACAAATGTCAAAGTAGATGAAGACTTGTATCAGTTCACATAGGTTTTAGAGGATACCAGATCTGATATATTACCTTGCATTGAAGATGAAGTAGAAGAGGAAAAAGAAGAAAAGGAACTAGAACCTGGACAAATACCTAAGACCTCAACAAAGTATGTTAAGAAGAACCACTCAGTAGAACAGATCATTGGAGACAAAAATGAAGGTGTGTAGACAAGGAGAAGGTTTGCAAAGACACATTTGCAAGCAAACTTGTGTTTATTATCAAAGGTGGAACCTAAGACCTTTGCAGAAGCCAACAAGGATGATGAATGGATAAAAGCAATGGAATAAGAATTGGATCAGATTGAAAAGAATCAGACATGGGAATTGGTTCCTAGACCAGCTAATAAGAATATTATAGGAACAAAGTGGGTGTTCTGGAACAAGCTAAATAAAAAAGGTGAAGTAAGGAACAAAGCAAGATTAGTATGCAAAGGATATACTCAAGTAGAAGGCATTGATTTTGCAGAGACTTTTGCTCCAATAGCTAGGATGGATGTAATCAGAATGTTCCTTGCTCTTACTACTCACAAGAACTTCAAAGTGTATCAAATGGATGTCAAGTCAACATTTCTAAATGGTGACCTAGAGGAGGAGGTTTACATTGAGAAACCAGATGGTTTTCAGATATCAGAAGATCCAGACATGGTATGCAGACTCAAGAAGGCCTTGTATGGGCTCAAGCAAGCACCTAGGGCTTGGTATGCAAGATTTCAAGAAAGGTACTACAGATAGCAATCTTTACATAAAGGAAGAAGGAGACATGATATTGATAGTTGTAGTTTATGTTGATGATATCATTTTTGGTGGAAATGATGAAATGTGTAAGAGGTTTGCAGAAGAAATGCAAAAAGAATTTGAGATGTCTATGATTGGTGAGATGTCATTTTTGGTCTTCAAATTGCTCAGCTGGATGATGGTATCTTTATTTCTCAAGCTAAGTATGTCAAGGAATTGTTGAAGAAGTTTGGTATGGAGGATTCAAAACCAGTGAGTACTCCCATGGTCACTAGATGCCAATTAAGTAAAGATGATGAATCTCCAGAGGTGGATCAGAATATTTATAGGTCTATGATTGGAGCATTGTTATATTTGATTGCATCTAGACATGACATTATGCATGCTATATGTGTAGTTGCCAGATATCAAGCCAATCCTAAGTAAACACATGAGAAGGTAGTGAAAAGGATACTTACATACTTGAAAGGAACTTTTGACTATGGTCTATGGTATCCAAAAGGTAATGACTTTGATCTAAGTGCAGACATTGATGTTGACTGGGCTGGTTGTGTTGATGATAAAAGAAGTACTAGTGGAGGTGCTTTCTTTTTAGGAAGTAGACTAGTCTCTTGGTAGAGCAAGAAGCAAGATTTATTGTCCTTATCTACTACAGAGGTAGAATATATTGCATTAGCCTCCTGCTGTACACAAGTGTTATGGATGAAGCAAAATCTGAAGGATATCAAGGTAGTGTATGATGAGCATATTCCTATTTTGTGTGATAATACAAGTGCTATCAATATTTCCAAGAATCCAGTGATGCATTCAAGAACCAAACATATAGCAATTAGGTATGACTTTTTAAGAGAGAAGGTTGAAGACAAGGAAGTGAAATTGGAATATGTTCCAACCAAGGATCGGATTGCAGATATCTTTACAAAGGCTCTTACAAAAGACATCTTTGAGGATCTCAGGCATAAGTTAGGGGTACTTGCCCCTCCTTCTTGCTAAGATGCATAGTGATGCATCTGTCCAAGGGGAGTTCATGTCATATCTTTGTCCTGGACTGATGAAGACTACATCTCAGGGGGAGCAAGTAGTGATAACTGATGATAAGGGGAACTTACAAAGGAAAATCTACATATATAGGATTATCAACAAAAGGGGAAGCATGAGGTATTCGATCCCTTTGTCCTTGATGTCAAAGGGGGAAAGAATCTAAGGGGGAGTATATGTTGCCATCAATGACAAAGGGGGATATTGTTGGCCATGTGTGTTGTCATTTATGTCGACATATCAACATACATTGATGTCAACATAGCATACACTGACGAGAGAGACTGCTAAGGCTGTTGTGAAGAATGTCACTGATGTCATGTTCCTGAAGAAGAGAAATATCATGATTGGATGTTATATTCTTGAAGAAGAGAAAGATGATACATTAAGCCTCTGGAAGTTGGCGATAATCTCTCAGAATGAACATCTTTGAAGACTGCTTGGGAAATTACTCAGCATTTCCATCATTTTGGCTTTGGACATTAACATACTGGAATATAGCTTTATGTAATGGTAAAGATTTCATATTCCATGTTTCATGGTATTTGGTTTACTAGAAGTTTGTTTTGCAAAAGATGGAATGCAGACAATGTTGATTTTGTGAAGATGTTTCTAGAATGGCAATGGAAGCTCTGCATTCCTCTGTTTTTGAAGATATGATCTTGCGGTTCAAGAGTTAAGTTAAGTATGATGTCAATATGCTAAATTCTAAGTTTTAGAGCATTTGCACTTCTGCAGTGAAAGATATAAGTGGCCGAGCTTTGGTTCAGGCTCTGATAGTGTAATGAGATGTTGAAAGGTGAATGGAATGCTCCACATTCTCCCACTGTAGTACTTATGGCTATGTGGTTCTAGAACTATGTTCTAGATACAGTAAAGGTGACTATTCCAAGGTTTTAGATCTTCTTTCCCTCTATTTTGAAAGTTTTGCATGATAAGGTTCTAACATGTGTTTTGACAGTATAATGTGATGATAAAAGTTGATTGGAATACTCCACATTCCTCCAGATGTGAATGATTATCTTTGTGGTTTTGTGGACATGTTCTTGGATGTGTATTGCATGCCTCTTTTCAGTTTCATGCTTCTTGGTGGTCCATAGCTTAGTTTTTCAATTGACAACATGGTATAGTGTGGATCAGATAACAGAGTGTTCTCAGAATTAATGGATGAAGTTGTGTGACACAATTCTTTGATGTGTAGTGGCAAAGGAGAGTTTGGGGATTTTGTATGAGTCATGTGGACTCATCTAGAAGAGTTTCATGAAGATCTTTCTTGTTTCTAGTACCACACAAGGTTTTCTAATTGATATGGCTGTTACTCTTCAAGTTTTCATGTGTTTTTCTTAAAGATGTCCTATTTTCAAATGAGCCATTTCCTTGATGCTTGAAGCTGTGAAGGATGTTTTGGACCTAGTTAAGCAAATGTTGGGGTCTGCAAGGCTCAAGTCTTCTACTGGTGTAACTGTTATCCTATTTTTTCCTCTGTTCAGAGCCAAATAGTCCACCTGGTATTTTCCTTGAAAATCCCTCTTTAAGGTACCTATAAAGCAAAAGTGCCAAATTTCCTAAGAAGCCTTGCCTAAAGAACCTTACCATTGGAAAGAGCTTGAAAAAATAGGTAGGTTTGCTTTTTATAGCACCCTGAAATTCATCCAAACAAAGAAGTTATTCATGGTCAAAAGTTTGGGTCAACATACAGTTCAAATGTTCATTTGGCGGGCTTGCAGATCTCCATTGGCCTTAGAAGATGTTGAAAAAATTAGGTTTTACACATTTTCTGAATGTATATCGGGCCAAGGAGAGACATCTACATTTTGGGAATCTTCTGCAGGTCCCTGAGAATATTCCCGGTTTGTATATCGGCGATATGCAAGTGAGACATACAAGGTATATTCTGCATCTATCGCATTTTTCTTCAAGTTTCGCCTTTTGTATGTTTGCAAGGTTTGTATGTTTGCCTTTGTAATTTCAACATACAAGCAAATATACATTTGCTGGAAGGATGCAAGGGCAGATACAAGGATGGAATATACATCGCAGATCCCTAGAATATTCGTTGAATGTATATTGGGTCTGCATGTATATTTGGCTCATACAATGGAGATATACAAGGAAAGAAATCTACAAAGCAGGAGATGCATTGCAGGGGATGCATTGCAGGAATATTTCCTCTTGTATATCAGGTTTTAAGTGCATTTTGTGTTGTATGTTTGTACATGCAACGAAAGGGTATAAGGTTTTCAAACATGCAGGTACATCCACTACAGTGGAATGCACATTCAGCCTTGTATGTTTCTTTGTATATTTCGCTTGTATGTTTTGAATATACATATGAAACATACAGAGAAACATACAAAGGCCAAATGTGCAAGAGGTGGGGCCTACGTGCATGCAAGGCCAATTATATATCAGAGATACAAGGGACCTTCGCCAGAGATACATTTGCTACAGTGGCTTGTCTATTTTGCTTTGTATGTTTTCACATACAAAGCCGATATACAAACGTTTATCTACAAGCCGGACCCGATTGCATTTTTAACTTGTTTTATTAAAATTTTCGGGTCCTCCTTGTATATGGGCGATTGTATATTGTGATATACAAAGATCGGAGATACAGGCCGGACTCGACAGAGCAGTCAAATATAGTTAATGGTCAGTTTGGGGTCAGCGGCTTGTATGTTTGCAGATACAAAGGAGGTTAGATACAACCCAGATTTCAAAATGTTTCCCATCTACTTTTTAAGAGTTTGAAGTCCGTGACTTGTATATACAAGGGCGATTGTATGCATATGCGAGTCACGATTACAAAGGGCAAAATGCACGTTTGCATGTGCTAGTTGTTTGTATATTTGCTTGTATCTTTGCAGATACAAGCCGATATGCAAGGGAGTTTTTGGCCAGACATGATGCATCGGCAGCTTATTTTTGGGTCTTTCCAAAGGTCGATGGAGGGTGTAGTTCTTTAGCAATGGGTCCCGGCTTTGGTACAATGGCAAATTAGGAGGTGCCATGTGGTAGCGGTGAATGCATCTACAAAGGCTCTTGCATATACAAAGCAATTTCAAATGCATATTTCTGGAGCAATTGCAGAGGCCTTTTGGTGCCAAAGAACAGAGATACATACAAAGGGGTTTGTACATGTAAAGTTAGATTTAGAGCTATCTTCAGAAGCCGATATACATGCAGATGCAGAAGTGATATATACAAGCAGTTGACCAGATCTTTGACCGCCTGTATCTTCCCCATTTTAGCAAATTTTGACATGTTGTAGGAGGCAAAAGTACATATTTTTGCCTCTTCTTTCATTTGAGTAGGTTTTTGGGGGGATTTTCTAGTTTTTATTTTTTAGATCTGGCTTTGCATGTTTTGGCTAGCGCGACATTTGATATTCAAACGCAGATATTTGTTGCATTTATTGCTACAAATCGATGACTATGCAGCTTGCATTGAAGACCTGGAAAATATCTTCTATCTGCCCAGTTTCAGATCTTTTTGTGCGATAACTTCTTGCAAGTGGACGTCCCTTCAGGCAGAGATATTTTCTAATACACAGCCCATCGGCAAAATTGATGGGAAGGGGCTGAGGCCAAAATGAAATGATATATATACGTGTAAAACCAGATGTATAGGTGTTGGTTGTGTTACCTAGATTTCACTACTAGCTCAATCAGGTATAGCTTTCCAGTTTTAAAGAGAAAAAGGTACATATATTTCTACTGTGTTAAACCCATGCACGTTTGATACAAATTGAGATAAAATTGTATTGTTGCATTCAGATGCATTTCAAAAGAACTTAAGAGATTGAACAAATCTTTTAAAAGACCAGCAATTTGTATTGAAAAAATAAGTGTATAAGTTCTCACACAAGCCGTGAGACTAACTGGTTCAATGCAAAAAGAAAAGACAAACTATACATTTATACATAAACTAAAAAACTAAATATACATATGAGATAGGGTGACTCGTCATTGCCTGAATGACGAGCCTTCATGTCGCGTCTCCTATCTTGTTTGGTGTGTCCTGCATCCAGCCGTTGTTTCGTTGCTATCTCGTCATCTGCATAAACTATTGAAAAACTGATGTTAGAGCAATGACGAGGCATCATACATCATATGATATACATCGATAAATGTATAATTTGTGTTTTCAGATGTAGTAAACCAGTTAGCGTCACAAAAGCTTTTGAGAAGACCAATCAAGAATATCGACTGCAAGCATGCATTTATTTTCTAACAAGTTTGCTTCATGTGCAGATACAGATGTAAGTACATTTCTATTTGATTCATCAGTTACGTTATGAGTGGAGAAAATGTGGCTCCCACAAGGGTTGAGCCCAGCTCAGTAACAATGAACAAATGCAAAAAGCACAACTCTAGGAGCGCATTCAGAAGGTAGATATAGCTGTCAAGAGCTAGCATACTGAGTAGGACAATAAAAAGTCAGAGGAATCCAAGCAAAGTAGGAGATATAAGGTGATGAATTCCAGCTAAGATCATAGGACAACCAACAACAATGATGGTGGTCGGCCAAAGCAAAAAACAACAGCAAATGCATCATTTCGCAGTCAAATTGCGGCCTTGAAGGCCCAGCCCAAAAATGACCAAATATGGAGTTAAAACATCACGAAATGCAACCCACCTCATGTTTTCTCAGAGGATCGACCAAGAACAGCCCAGAATGGACAAAAAATGATGATTTCTGCCTTCAAACCCTTTCAGATGGCGACCAGCTTGAGCAGGACCAAATACAAAATGAAAAGTGTTTTTAGGTCTTCCTCCTTTGGGTTCGATGGAAACCTAATTTGCATTGTGTTTTTGTTTACTTTCATTTTTGAAACATTATTTCCATCCATATGGCAACGTGAGAAGGGATCGTAGCATCTCTTATACCTTTTTATTTCTTTTCAAAAGGCAACTCTAAATGTATTGTGGTAAATACAAGGTTGAGGGTGGCTAGGAGTTATAAGGTGGGAAGCATGCACAAGGACAAGGTGGAGGAAGTATGCACAAGGACAAGGTGTATGTTGGGAGATTTCAGATGTGGATCAAAGGTAGGTTGTGAATCTAATGTGGGCTAGGACATACAAGGTGAATGAATATAAGGTGTAACCGATGGGTAAAATGACATGTGATGGCATGGTGAGATGCATTTTGGAGTCATAAGAGATGTTTTTGAAACATATGCACTGAACCCTACATCATAGTGTGAAAAATGTATGCAGAAACAAGATGACTAGGAGTTGTGAAGCATTGTCATAGCCTTGAGAGGCGAGATGATGCAGATGTGATGAGTCAGGTCATCGTGCCTAGGAGTCACAAACATTTTTTATGTCATTTGCATAATCAGAAATTTAGAATTAAATGTCATAAATATCATTATTTTCTACATACAGTTGTTTAACTTTAAATTGTAAAACATTTACTAAGGTGGTATAATTATAAGCCTCTTAGTTAAATGTTATTTAAATGCAGAAAATGTGTCATTATGGTATTTTTAAATGCTGCAGAGGATGATGACACAGATCTGAAGCACTAGAGAGCACTAAAAGATATTCCATAATATTTTTAAGTGCCTTCATGATAGTGGATGACATGCCTCCACCATTTCTGCATTGGGACCCCTTTTTGGAGCACTTTAGGGGGATATTTTTTCACTATTCAGGAGATGCACGGGAATGGAGCTAGTGGAGTTGGGGGAAGTTGATCTTTTTTGAGTGGAGCATGAGCTGTTTATAGCTGTTTGAGCTATATATATTCCTCTTCTTTGTTCAGTTTTAGGAGATTCTGGCTGTTCACAGCTTTGCATATTGTAATTTTATGAGTTCTTTTGCAGAAGTGAAGAGTTTTGTAACCCATTTTCAGAGATATGCAGCATTGTAACACCTCTTTGGTAGTAATAAGCAGTCTATACCTTCCCATTTTCTTCTGATATTGTGTGTCCTTGTGTTAGTACAGGTCTTTGTGATGTTTCATTGTCCTTGGATTTGTATTGCATGTTGGTGCCTTTATGCAGGGGTTACATAATTTTTGTAGGTTGTGAGCTGTGCACAGGATAATAATCAGTCTCTGGGTAGTGAGAAAACCTATTTCTCCTTAACAAGACTGTTGTTATTTAGCCTTCTCACAAAGCAATGATGCAAGATTTATGATTTACTGGGTTGTGTAAATGATTTTGATTAGTATTGATTCTGTAGTGTGTCATGTCTATGTATTTTCTGTTGATCGTATGGTGCATCACCTTAGACAGTAGGTTTCATTTTTATGTCATCCTTCTTACCCTTTTCTTAGCAAAGGCTTTAGTCTAGGTAGTTTAGGTGGAGTACCAAGAGGAAGCTGGCCTTCTCCGGAGGTTCTTTCCAATATAGGCCACCCACAGACCTAGGAAAGATCCCATGTTTCTCCAGATTGCCCAGTTTCACAACTCAGTGAGGGTGCAAATCTGAGAGCTAACAGTTTTTGGCACGCCCGGTGGGACCGTGAAGTCCATTTTTATACATATGGTTACTGTTGTTTGGTGTGTACAACAGTAGTTGCAGCCTTTTAGAGGTGTTTTGTTTACACATCTGGTGATTCTGGCGACTCTAGCAAGATCATCTACTGGTTTCAGCAGTTCAAGGGCTGGTATGTTTCAAATTTTAATCAAGCAAATGTACGCTATTCTGATTTTCCAGCTTTTTGAGTGATAGGTATGTCTATGTTTAGTGGGAATCTGCATTATTATCCTCCATTTCATGAGAATGATGCTTCTGCACTTATTATCAGCCATACCAAGCAAAATATGTTGCTGGTTTTGTCCCAAATAACCTACCAATGGCAGATTATCAGCATAATCATCATGCTTGCCACCCGCCCACCCCTACTCAGCTTTCGTGGCAACCTATCCATGCCTATAGCCATTTGCAGGAAGCTCATTTTGCTCATAACCAGCATAACTACCCTCTAAATTAGCCTTAAGATGTTAACATCAGTATCAGGGAGATAGCTTTAAACTTGCAAAGGGAATTTGAGGCTGTCACAGCAGAACAGGAGTATAGTATGCAGCAGGAGGAGCTTGCTTATCAAGCTCAAGCTCATCAGAGAGAGATGGAGGCACAAATGTATAAGGAGGAATGCTTGAGTAGGCAGATTACTACCAAGGAAGAGCAAATGAGGCAATTAATAGCTCAGGTTCGTCAGCCTAAGGTCCAAAGCCCTTCTCCTCTTCCTAATCTCGTGCAAACCTGCACTATAGGTCAAGTTGAGCCTACCAATGTACCTTCTCCAAGGTTTGAAATTCCAAGTTTCAAGCAGCCTTCTAAATTTAAAATTCCAAGTTGGAAAGGGCCATCTTTTTTACCCTGTGGAGACCCTCCACCAAACACCCAAATAGAACCATGCTCTAGCGTCTAGCTAGTAGAAGAGCAAAAGAGTGTTTTGTTGGCTCCTTTTCAAAGGTTGGAAACTCAATTAGCTGTTGGTTTTCCAAATCCATTCTTTGAAGAAGAGGTTTCTGAGTTTAGAATGCCAAGCTTCAAGCAAGGGGAGTCTCCTAAGTCTCCTGAATTGAATATTCCAAGTTTTAGAGGGTCTCATCCACTGCAAGAACCCATACTTGAACAAGAACAACCTGTATGTCTGCAAGAGACCAAGCCAATTCCTCAGGTTTCCTTGACGGATCAACCTTCCTCTCCTACTATCCGTCTTTGTCCAGGTGGACCTATTGTCTATCAAGATAGTTGGTTTAGTGGACAAAAGGAGTTACCCGAGATAAAAGAAGAACCTGTTGTTCATGAACCTATTTGTGTTAAAAATGAACATGAACAGTCAGGGCAGCAAGTCGAGGAGCTTAAAAAAGGTATCAATAGCAATGATTTCTTATTTTTATTTGATGAGCTCCCTTCTTTTATCGAGTTGAATGAGTAGGAAGAGATTAGACAATCTGATGAGTTGCTGACAGAAGACAATCAAGTCTTGGAGTAGCTGAAAGATGAAAATGAACATGAGGAAAGGATGGTTCATGGGCAGAATGACAAAGCTCATCTAGATTTAATGCAAATTCATGAGTTAGACGAGGATATGTTTTTAGGGATCATTGACGTTTTTTGTGCTAACATCAATGATAGGCTAGTATCTTATGAACCAACATCATGCAATCAGCCTATTCAGTTCAAAGAGTTAGGTATTCCTCCATCTCATTCATGTGAAACAATTCTTCCACATCAGATTGAGTTTGAGATGGAAGGTGAAACAACAGCTTTGGAGGAAGGAAATTTTACACTGCAAACGAGGCGTTCCAATCAGCAAGATGAGGAATCAGCAATACATGAGCTAGAAGCCAGCAAAGAAAGAGTGGCATTCATTAGTTTGAATAGATGTCCTATCAGACATCTTGCTCAAGTCAGCTCTAGCAAGGTGTTATCTGTCATGTTCGCACCTGAGGAGAAGATTGAATCCAAGGAGCAGCTTGTCCAATCTACCTATATGCCTCAAAACAGTAGCAAGCATGATCAAATTTATGAGGTAGGTGGACTTGTTTTCCTTCTCGAAAGCTCATTTCAGTAGTTGATAATACTTTTGTCAATTATTCACCTCCTAGAGGCTGTTTATGAGCATGTAAGATATTGTAAGTTGTTGAGAATGGGTAGCTATTTCAAAGAACCAGTGAATGGTCATGTTTGAGTAGTGCCTCTACTGGTTAGACATAGGATAGATTAAGTTTTTGATGTACAATAAGTGCTACTGCACACTAGATTAGTGGTAGTTTTCGTTTCCCTAAGTGCGGTTGCACACAGGTTAGTCAGTTTTTCCTGGGCCTGGTTATGTGCAAGGTTTGAGACTACTGTTATGTATTACATCTGTATAATAGACAACCATCATATGAAATAGTGACTACATTTACTCACTGTTGTACATCACGCCTATCTCCCTCATACAGCTGTCATAAAGAGGTGTTCCTGTTGGTTATCCCCTCTAACTCATCAAGTAGATGCCTATCATCAGTAACAGTGTTTTATTCACCATCACTGACCATACCCATGCATTTGATGGTTTAGAAGAGTTGGCAGTCTGTGGTTAGTTGCAGAAAGAAAGGAAGTGTTTTCAAGTTTTGTCAAGCATGTGTGACTCTATGCCCAATGGATATGCTTCAGGCAATTGGTCTGATGTTTAGCAGGCAAACATATAGCAGATGTCGCCAAAGATGTTACCTAGATTTCACTACTAGCTCAATCAGGTAGAGCTTTCTAGTTTTAAAAGAGAAAAAGGTACATATATTTCTGCTGTGTTAAACCCATGCACGTTTGATACAAATTGAGATAAAATTGTATTGTTGCATTCAGATGCATTTCAAAAGAACTTAAGAGATTGAACAAATCTTTTAAAAGACCATCAATTTGTATTGAAAAAATAAGTGTATAAGTTCTCACACAAGCCGTGAGACTAACTGGTTCAATGCAAAAAGAAAAGACAAACTATACATTTATACATAAACTAAAAACCTAAATATACATATGAGATAGGGTGACTCGTCATTACCTGAATGACGAGCCTTCATGTCGCGTCTCCTATCTTGTTGGGTGTGTCCTGCATCCAGCCGTTGTTTCCTTGCTATCCTGTCATCTACATAAACTATTGAAAAACTGATGTTAGAGCAATGACGAGGCATCATACATCATATGATATACATCGATAAATGTATAATTTGTGTTTTCAGATGCAGTAAACCAGTTAGCGTCACAAAAGCTTTTGAGAAGACCAATCAAGAATATCGACTGCAAGCATGCATTTATTTTCTAACAAGTTTGCTTCATGTGTAGATACAGATGTAAGTACGTTTCTGTTTGATTCATCAGTTACGTTATGAGTGGAGGAAATGTGGCTCCCACAAGGGTTGAGCCCAGCTCAGTAACAATGAACAAATGCAAAAAGCACAACTCTAGGAGCGCATTCAGAAGGTAGATACAACTGTCAAGAGCTAGCATACTGAGTAGGACAACAAACAATCAAAGGAATCCAAGCAAAGTAGCAGATATAAGGTGATGAATGCCAACTAAGATCATAGGACAGCCAACAACAATGATGGTGGTCGGCGAAAGCAAAAAACAACATCAAATGCATCATTTCACAGTCAAATCGCGGCCTTGAAGGCCCAAAAATGACCAAATATGAAGTTAAAACATCACGAAATGCAACCCACCTCATGTTTTCTCAGAGGATCAACCAAGAATAGCTCAGAATGGACAAAAAAGGATGATTTCTACCTTCAAACCCTCTCAGACGGTGGCCAGCTTGAGCAGGACCAAATACAAAATGAAAAGTGTTTTTAGGTCTTCCTCCTTTGGGTTCGATGGAAACCTAATTTGCATTGTGTTTTTGTTTACTTTCATTTTTGAAACATTATTTCCATCCATATGGCGACGTGAGAAGGGGTCGTGGCATCTCTTATACCTTTTTATTTCTTTTCAAAAGGCAACTCTAAATGTATTGTGGTAAATACAAGGTTGAGGGTGGCTAGGAGTTATAAGGTGGGAAGCATGCACAAGGACAAGGTGGAGGAAGTATGCACAAGGACAAGGTGTATGTTGGGAGATTTCAGATGTGGATCAAAGGTAGGTTGTGAATCCAATGTGGGCTAGGACATACAAGGTGAATGAATATAAGGTGTGACCGATGGGTAAAATGACATGTGATGGCATGGTGAGATGCATTTTGGAGTCATAAGGGATGTTTTTGAAACATATGCACTGAACCCTACATCATAGTGTGAAAAATGTATGTGGAAATAGGATGACTAGGAGTTGTGAAGCATTGTGATAGCCTTGAGAGGTGAGATGATGCAGATGTGATGAGTCGGGTCATTGTGCCTAGGAGTCACAAACATTTTTTATGTCATTTGCATAATCAGAAATTTAGAATTAAATGTCATAAATATCATTATTTTCTGCATATAGTTGTTTAACTTTAAATTGTAAAACTTTTACTAAGATGGTATAATTAATAGCCTCTTAGTTAAATGCTATTTAAATGCAGAAAATGTGTCATTATGGTATTTTTAAATGCTGCGGAGGATGATGACACAGATCTGAAGCACTAGAGAGCACTAAAAGATATTCTATAATATTTTAAAGTGCCTTTATGATAGTGGATGACATGCCTCCACCATTTCTGCATTGGGACCCCTTTTTGGAGCACTTTAGGGGGATATTTTTTTACTATTTCTGAGATACACGGGAATGGAGCTAGTGGAGTTGGTGGAGGTTGATCTTTTTTGAGTGGAGCATGAGCTGTTTACAGCTGTTTGAGCTGTATTTAATTTTCTTCCTTGATCAGTTTCAGGAGGTTCTGGCTGTTCACAGCTCTGCATATTGTAATTTTATGAGTTCTTTTGCAGAAGTGAAGAGTCTTGTAACCCATTTTTAGAGATATTCAACATTGTAACACCTCTTTGGCAGTGATAAGAAGTCTAGACCTTCCCATTTTCTTATGATATTGTGTGTCCTTGTGTTAGTACAGGTCTTTGTGATGTTTCGTTGTCCTTGGATTTGTATTGCATGTTGGTGCCTTTATGCAGGGGTTACATAATTTTTGCAGGTTGTGAGCTATGCAAGGGATAACAATCAGTTGTGGGTAGTGAGAAAACCTATTTCTCCTTAATGGAACTGTTGTTATTTAGCCTCCTCACAAAGTAATGATGCAAAAATTGTGAGTTTGCTGGGTTGTGTAGAGGATCCTGAGTATTATTGTTTCTGTAGTGTGTCATTTCTGTATATTTTCTCATGATCGTTTGGTGCATCACCTTAGACAGTAGGTTTCATTTTCACGCAAACCCTTCTTACCCTTTTCTCTACAAAGTCTTAGTCTAGGTAGCTTAGGTGGAGTACCAGCAGGAAGCTGGCCTTCTCCGGAGGTTCTTTCCAACACAGGCCACCCACAGACCTAGGAAAGATCCCATGTTTCTCTAGATTGCCTAGTTTCACAACTTGGCGAGGGTGCAAATTTGAGAGCTAACAAGTTGTTCTTCTGGGCTATTCTTTGTAATGGCTATTTGGCCTCTATGATCAATATAAACTGGTATTTTTACCTCTCTTATTATTTTTTGGCCTGTGTCTACTCTTCTAGACCTCTCTAAAATTAATATGGGTTTGTGTAATGTCTTTCCAGCTATGAGATTATTACTGTGTCTATTCAATTGCAGCCAAACACATTTAAATTTGGTGTATCACTTCATTTATTTCAGCATTTTTTTTCAGCATTCCTTCTAACCCTTTTCCCAGCAAGCATTAGCACTAGGTTTAGATGAATTTCTCTAAGCATTAGGCTTAGAGAGAGGAAGTCAACCTTCTTTGGAGGTCTGATCTCATTTAGCAAAGTCCCACACTTAGAGATCAGTCCCATGTTACTCCAGTTTGCAGAGGTTTCACAGCTATATGCAAGGGTGCAAAACTAGGTGATAACAACTTTGGCACGCTCGGTGGGATTGGGTTCGATGAACTTATCATCAAAATACTGAGATATTTGGTGTTTCTCTTAGTATTACCAGCCTTTGGATGCAGTACAACAACACTATGGCAACTCTACTGAATGAATCAGCTGGTTTCAGCAGCCCAAGTACCTAAAATTTTATCAAAGGTCAGGATTTTGGTGATTTTCCTGGTACTTTCAGCTTCTAGAAGCATCTCAATCACCTGGCGACTTCCTCTCTGGTATGTATCCAGTTTCTCCTTGGTTGCAGACCTATTTTGCTCTTATTCTGACATTTTCATGATTATCCACCATCTAGATGCTATAGAATGTCAGAATTTTATGGGAATTATGGCTATTCCCCTACCCCTAATCAAAATACAGGCTATTGGCCCCCATATCAGCAATACCAAGCCCCAAATTCCTTTTCTTTTATGCCATACAACCCTATTGCTGTAGAATATCAGCATCCTCATGATGTTTGCCTTCCTCCCACCCCTAATGTTGCCCCTAAAAATATTGACACTTTCAATGAGCTCATGAGCGGTTTTCTAAGGCTAGACAGAAATCTAGATAACGCCAAAAGAGCAGCAGGATATAGCCGGCCTCAGCGTTTTTATGATCTCAGCATCATCAGCATGTATGGTCTCAAGAAGCTGTCTCTAAATTTAAATAGGGAGGCTGATGAATTTATAGAAGTGTTAAAACGTGACTAGCAGCGAGAAGCACAAGAGGGGTTTTTTCAAGAAAACCTTGCTATAGGAATGACACCTGCTCAGCATGCTACTGAAGAAGCCCCAAATTTTAAAATTCCTAGCTTCAGACAAGTCCATCCTTCAAGCCAAAGCGAATCTATGAAAGTGGCTCAAGCTTCTCTACAATGGCAGCCTTCTTGGATCGAGCATCCTGGTTACAAAATGCCAAACCTTGAAAAAGCCAATCCTCTTATCTAATTCAAAATCAGGTAGAGGAAAAGGTTGTAGAATCCAGGCCTAACATAATTCCAAGTTTTAGGAATGGGTCTCATCCACTACAACAATCCATTCACAAGCATGAGCAACCTAGACTCCACAAATTCTCAGGCTTTAACGCCTTTATCCCTCCACAAGTCCCTGTTCCTGTGCAAGCTCAAATTGTCATTCCCCAAGAACAAATTTGTCCAGAACCCTCTCCCCTCCAATATATTCAAGAAGGTATTCAGGCCTCTTTCCTTGATGATGTTTCAATCCTCAAGGGTGGACCTGTGGTATACCAAGATAATTGGAAAGATGAGCCAAAAGAGGAGGTGGAATAAGATAGAACTAATGAGGAGCAGTTTGCTTCTGCACTCACAAGGATGGAATTGTTTGAACCTATTGCACCTGTGAGTATTGTTAATGTCACATTAGAAATGGATGATGCTGCCCTACTTCATGAGCTACCCAACTACGTTGAAGATGAAGAATATGTGCAGCTGGTTGTGAACAGGTAGCAACAAGAGAATGCAGAAAATCCTAACAGATTGTTGCAGGTTGGGGCTAAACATGACAGTGAGGTTCCAAACCATAAGGAAGGCCAAGCATGTTGCCTTATGCTGGATGATTCAAAGGCTGATTATGCTGATATGCTTGAGGATCTTCCATGCTTTATTGAAAATAATGAAGGGACTAAACATGGACAAGAGTAAATTGAAGATTTGTTCTTTGTTATCCAACAGGGATATCAACTTCTTGGTGGGGAAGTTTTCTCTTTTGAACATGTGCATGGCTCATTTTCTGAGCCTAAGTTAGAAAATCATGAACATCTTGTTCATAAGGTGGAGGTAGCTATATTTGTAGTGGAATCACAGGAGCTAGAGTATTTAGACCAGCAAGAAGAGGAAGAATGCAACCATGATAACATTATATTAATCTTCTTGGATTCTTTGAAGGAAGAAGGACAAAGCCATGAGGTCCCAAGTCAGCTGTTTCACATACAAGAGCAATGTGAGAGCAAGGTAGAGGACACCATCATACCAAATGAGGAGCTAGACTTTTTAGATCAACCAGAAGAGAAAGAATCAGACCAGAGACATGGGATCAAACATGTTGATCTGCATGTCATTTCAATGGGATGCCCAATCAGGCATCTAGCCGAGCTGGAGACACATCAAGAGAGGTCACCACTTGTCATGCTTACCTCTAAGTATGAAGTTGAGCATCAAAATGAGTGGGATCAACCCATTTATTCACCACAAGTTAGCCACATCAACAATCAGTCCAGGTGGATAGGTGAGTTCATCTCCATTTTGTGGGGGGTGTTTTTTCAATTTGTCATATGTACATTTCCCCCTCACCTCTTATTAACTGCCCATATGCATGATAAACATTGTAAATTGTTAAGGAGGGGTAGTTATTTTCAAGAACCAATTAATGGCTTTATTTAAGGTCATGTCTAACTGGTTAGTTTAGAGTTAGAAGTAGGTTTCATTTCTGTTGTAGTTTTCCCTTTCCATAAGTGCTTCTGCACAGGCTGCATTGTCATTAGGAGAATGCAGGCCCCTTCCCCTTTTTGTGTTTTGGAGGCATGTTCCAGTTTTCCAGCACATTTTAGGCATGACTCCATGCCCAATGGATGCAATAAGGCCACTGATCTTATGTTTAGCAGGCAAACATCCCATAGGGGTCACCAGGAATGTTATCCTCTTTTTTCCTCTGTTCAGAGCCAAATAGTCCACTTGGTATTTTCCTTGAAAATCCCTCTTTAAGGTCCCTATAAAGCAAAAGTGCCAAATTTCCTAAGAAGCCTTGCCTAAAGAACCTTTCCATTGGAAAGAGCTTGAAAAAATAGGCAGGTTTGCTTTTTACAGCACCCTGAAATTTGGCCAAACAAAGAAGTTATTCATGGTCAAAAGTTTGGGTCAACATACAATTCAAATGTTCATTTGGCGGGCTTGCAGATCTCCATCGGCCTTAGAAGATGTTGAAAAAATTAGGTTTTATGCATTTTCTAAATGTATATCAGGCCAAGGAGAGACATCTACATTTTGGGAATCTTCCGCAGGTCCTTGGGAATATTCTCGGTTTGTATATCGGCAATATGCAAGTGAGACATACAAGGTATATTCTGCATCTATCACATTTTTCTTCAAGTTTCCCCTTTTGTATGTTTGGAAGGTTTGTATGTTTGCCTTTGTAATTTCAACATACAAGCAAATATACATTCGCTGGAAGGATGCAAGGGCAAATACAAGGATGGAATATACATCGCAGATCCCCAGAATATTCGCTGAATGTATATTGGGTTTGCATGTATATTTGGCTCATACAATGGAGATATACAAGGAAAGAAATCTACAAAATTAGGAGATGCATTGCAGGAATATTCCCTCTTGTATATCGGGTTTCAAGTGCATTTTGTGTTGTATGTTTGTACATGCAACGAAAGGGTATAAGGTTTTCAAACATGCAGGTGCATCCGCTACAGTGGAATGCACATTCGGCTTTGTATGTTTCTTTGTATATTTTGCTTGTATGTTTTGAATATACATGTGAAACATACAGAGAAACATACAAAGGCCGAATGTGCAAGAGGTGGGGCCTGCGCGCATGCAAGGCCGATTGTATATCAGAGATACAAGGGACCTTTGCCAGAGATACATTTGCTACAGTGGCTTGTATATTTTGCTTTGTATGTTTTCACATACAAAGCTGATAAACAAACGTTTATATACAAGCCGGACCCGATTGCATTTTTAACTTGTTTTATTAAAATTTTTGGGTTCACCTTGTATATGGGCGATTGTATATTGTGATATACAAGTTAGTGATATACAAAGATCGGAGATACAGGCCGGACCCGACAGAGCAGTCAAATATAGTTAATGGTCAGTTTGGGGTCTGCGGCTTGTATGTTTGCAAATACAAAGGAGGTTAGATACAACCTGGATTTCAAAATGTTTCCCATCTACTTTTTAAGAGTTTGAAGTCCATGACTTGTATATACAAGGGCGATTGTATGCATATGCGAGTCGTGATTACAAAGGGTAAAATGCACGTTTGCATGTGCTAGTTTGTATATTTGCTTGTATCTTTGCATATACAAGCCGATATGCAAGGGAGTTTTCGGCCAGACATGATGCATCGGTAGCTTATTTTTGGGTCTTTCCGAAGGCCGATGGAGGGTGCAGTTCTTCAGCGATGGGTCCCGAGTTTGGTACAACGACAAATCAGGAGGTGCCACGTGGTAGCGGCGAATGCATACACAAAGGCTCTTGCATATACAAAGCAATTTCAAATGCATCTTTCTAGAGTGATTGCAGAGGCCTTTTGGCGCCAAAGAGTAGAGATACATACAAAGGGGTTTGTACATGTAAAGTTAGATTCAGAGCTATCTTCAGAAGCCGATATACATGCAGATGCAGAAGTGATATATATAGGCAGTTGACCAGATCTTTGACCGCTTATATCTTCCCCATTTCAGCGAATTTTGACATGCTGTAGGAGGCAAAAGTACATATTTTTGCCTCCTCTTTCATTTGAGTAGGTTTTGGGGGGATTTTCCAGTTTTTATTTTTCAGATCTGGCTTTGCATGTTTTGGCTAGCGCGACATTTCAGCAGCGACATTTGATATTCAAACGCAGATATTTGTTGCATTTATTGCTACAAATCGATGACTATGCAGTTTGCATTGAAGACCTAGAAAATATCTTCTATCTGCCCAGTTTCAGATCTTTTTGTGCCATAACTTCTTGCAGGTGGACGTCCCTTCAGGCAGAGATGTTTTCTAATACACAGCCCATCGGCGAAATTGATGGGAAGGGGTTAAGGCCAAAATGAAATGATATATATACATGTAAAACCAGATGTATAGGTGTTGGTTGTTCTTCTGGGCTATTCTTTGTAATGGCTATTTGGCCTCTATGATCAATATAAACTGGTATTTTTGCCTCTCTTATTTTTTTTGGCTTGTGTCTGCTCTTCTGGACCTCTCTAAAATTAATATGGGTTTGTGTAATGTCTTTCCAGCTATGAGATTATTACTGTGTCTATTTAGTTGTAGCCAAACACATTTAAATCTGGTGTATCACTTAGTTTATTTCAGCATTTCTTTTCAGCATTCATTCTAACCCTTTTCCTAGCAAGCATTAGCACTAGGTTTAGATGAAATTCTCTGAGCATTAGGCTTAGAGAGAGGAAGCCGGCCTTCTCCAGAGGTTTGATCTCATTTAGCAAAGTCCCACACTTAGAGATCAGTCCCATGTTACTCCAGTTTGCAGAGGTTTCACAGCTATATGCAAGGGTGCAAAACTAGGTGATAACAGTAACATGTGATGTTGTTTAGGTCCTATCTTCTACATGTTTTATGTTGTATGTTGTCGGGCTGACTTGTAAATGTATTTTCCATATTGTCTTTGGCTGACACGCTATGTAATCAATGTAATGTCGTGTATAAATAGGAGATCAAATTGAATGTAGAGTGAGCGTGATTGCAAGATGATTGAAAAGGTTCACATGCAGATAAACGTAAAATAAATACATATTTGTGTGTGACTGTGGGAGAAAGAGCAGATGTTGTTGATGCTTTCCGAATTCATCTTGAAGACTTATTTGAGACAATGATCAAGTATAGAATGTGCTTGACTGATTAGATCTTTAGAAGAAAAGTATGAAGAGATAGAATTGCAATCATCATGTGTGAGCTTCAAAGACAGCTTCTAGACATTTGAAAGATTATCATACTGTAATCATCTATGAGTTTCTTCTTAGATTAGGGAGTAGTTGCTTCCTTGGGTTAAAGCCCCTAAAACAAAGTTACTATTTGAGCTTCATATATTGTGAGTTAATCCTCACCGTGGTTTTTCCCTTCTAGGGTTTTCCACGTATATCTGGTGTTATGTGTTGATGTGCATTGTGTTATTCTTTCATGTTCATGTTAATGTTGTAGTACTTAAAAGTTTAATATGCTCCGGATAAGTTGAATTTGTTGAAAGTGAGATTTGGTTGTATACTGATTCACCCCCCTCTCAGTATACCTGTGTGTCTAACAACTTATACACCATCCACTCTCCTAAAATCACTACTTATAGCACTAATTTGAGTAACCACTAATAGTCCTTCGACGAGGGTCATTGTAGTCCCCATCATTTAATTTAATAAATTTCAATCCATGATGGTGTCCATGACTATATGCAAGAGGGAGGAGAGATAATTTGCATGATAGTCCTTTTTACAAATGGAATTGAAAACAAATGCATGAAGCAAACTAAGGTTTAACTCTGTTACAATCAAATTTATGCTAAGAAGGATTGCAAATGGAAATTCTAGAAATACAACTAGAAACAAGGGAATGAAAAAACTATTGGAAAACAAAGTAAGCAATGAAACTACAAATAATTAAATTTTTTTCTTAGGCTAAGCGGGCCCTTACTCCCCTTTGGAATAAGATGAAACAAATTACACAATTACTGTCAAAATGTTGAACTGTATTATTTCATAAAAACAACTCTAAAACTTTTTCTTTTTTTCTTCCCTTATTTTTTAATGGATTTTTTACAGTGTATTTATATAATACTTATTCTAATTTACTAAGTCAATCCACCAAGATTGTGGATCTGAGATCCAATTCTTGGGGAGACAAACTACAATTGTTTCCTCCAATCTTGGCCACATTTCTATTAGTCATTTTCTGTCATGAACTGCTCATTCATTGTAACGACTTTCCTCAAACAATTTCTAGGTTTTGTTCTCTTTGTTTCTAGCTTTCCAAATCATTTTAAATTTCTAAATTTCATTAAGAAACAAGAGAGATGTCAATATTTTATTAAAACTATGTTTTTAACTTTTTTCTCTTCTCTTCATCCTTTTTCTAGGAAATCCTCTGATGCTCCAACTTGATATAAATAAACTTATTCTTCAGTTTACTGATTGCATAATTGTTGATCTAAAGGTGAACATGCAATATTCTAAAGAAAATCATGCATGGCATTGTGCCATTTTAAACAAGGAGTTTATTTGATGTTGAGCTAAAAATCTTTCAAACCATACTCAAATCCACCTCAAAAATGATTTATTAAAAAGAAATAGATGCTTTTATTTGGCTAAAGATAAGATGGTTTATGGTCTCATCATCTCCCCCACACTTAAGATTTTGTAGGTCCTCTTGCACTTCATAGTGAGCTTCTGGAGTCAATTTCTTCATTTTTATTGTAGTTGCTCTAGAGATGTTTTATTGTTCTGAGAGGCGCCGGAGATGCTCCAGAGTTTTGTAGTTGTTGTTTTGAAAAGGCATCAGAGATGCTCCAGAGTCGTAATTTTTTTTTTGAAAAGGTACTAGAGATGCTCCAAAGTTCTGATTTTTATTCGAAAAAGGCATCAGAGATGCTCCAGAGTTCTAATTTTTGTTCTGAAAAGGTGTCAAAGATGCACCAGAGTTCTAATTTTTGTTTTGAAAAGGTATTAGAGATGCTCTAGAGTTCTAATTTTTGTTCTAAAAAGGCACCAGAGATGCTCCAAAGTTCTATTTTTTGTTCTGAAAATGTGCCAAAGATGCTACATAGTTTTGATTTTTGTTCTGAAAAGGCACCGGAGATGATCTAGAGTTTTGATTTTTATTCTAAAAAGGCATCGAAGATGCTCCAAAGTTTTAATTTTTTTTTCTAAAAAGGCATCGGAGATGCTCTAGAGTTCTGAGTCTATCTTAGTTTTCCATGCAACCATCATACACCAATTTTAGCCCATATTTTCCATGATGCATGTAGAGAGGTCTTCAAATTTTGAGAGCTATACCATGATCATTTTGTTGCAAGTATGTCTTAACTGGTTTTGTCATTGATGTCAACATATCACTGTTGTCATTGGTGTCAACTGTACCCTTATCTTGTTACTTGCTTGTAATAAGTTATATGCTTTGTATTCACCCATGTAATTGATTCTGATGTTGAGGATATTGAGAAAATTTGTTCCTTTGGTGGAAACAGTGTGGTGCAGAGTTTCTTGTGTATTGCAAAAAGAACAATCTAGTAGATTGCTTGCATTTCCTATAGGATGCATATCTTTGTCTGCGGATTGGAAGTTGTTTAGAGGCATGTCTGAAGATACTACATTTCAAGTTTGAGCCTCTGGTATGAAGAGTTAAGTGAGTTATGTTCACCAGAGTGAAAACTGCTTTTTCTGTATGTTTGGTGGTGATAGGGAGAAAGTGTTATGCTTCACATTCCTCCACATTGAAGTATTTTGATCTGCAGTTCTAGAGTTAAGTCTGGATTGATGTTATGTGCCTTTGCTTTCAATGGTTCATGATTTGGTAGTCCACAAGCTATTCTTTCCTTATGACAGTGGCTGACAGTATTGTTCTTGTGCTTCGGTTTGAAGAATCTTCATGACAGAGTGGTTAGAGATTGTACGGATGTTTCTTGATGATTACAATGTGCTTTTAGATGTCTCTTGATCATGTTCCTACTCTTGGATTGGTCCGCAAAGTGAAAATTAGATTGTGAATGAAGAATGTTCTTAGAAGACCTAGTGTTCTTACCAGTCTTGGCTGACTTGGTTGATTTCACCGATTGCGGAGATGCATTGAAGATTGTAGAAGCGTGTCATGGTGTGGAAGTTTGGATTTGAGTCCTAGCTAAGGTATGGTGTGATCCACATACATATTTACATCCTTCCTTAGCAAATTTGTATTAGGTCCAGACCTATTCTGTGTATGTTTGTAAATGCTAATTTTGGAGATTGTTCCAATGGTTGATGAATGTAATGCTGACCTTGATGTACATTCCAAGGTTGATGAATTGTATAAAAGCATGTAATAGAGTAGCAAAAAAAAGTGTGTGTGTGTGTGTGTGTGCGAATATGAAGAGATAAGTGAGAAGGTGTGAAAGAGCATAGCAGAGGAGTAATATTGTGCTTCAATGGAACTGAATCCTGGCATGGAGTAGATGCTACTTAATCAATTCACCTTTTTGGTAGTGAGCCACCCTTTCACAGTGAGCCACCCCTTGGCAGTGAGCCACCCTCTGGCAGTGAGCTGTTCTTTGCAGTGAGCAATTTGGGTAGTGAGCCCTATAGGCAGTGAGCCTCTATTTTTTGGTATTGTTATAACTCATATATTTCTATGGGCTAACACCCACTGTGGTTTTTCCCTTTTAGGGTTTTCCTTGTAAAAATCTGGTGTCTACTGTGTTGGATGTTTGTTTGTGATTAAGCTTATGGTTTCATGCTTTCATGGTTAAATCTGATTATAAGCAATTAAGTTGTTGATGGTTTGATGTTCATATCAAGCTAAACTTTTGTGACAACTGATTCACCCCCCCTCTCAATTATGCGGTATATTTCAACAATTGGTATCTGTTGTCCTCAAATCAACTGTACTCATTTTGTAGGATGACCCCTACGAAACTTGTCCGTTTTGTAGCCTACACTCTAAGTTTGCAAATCGAGGTAAGTCTTCTTGGCCTCATGTGAAGTCCTCTGATACCTGAGAATAGCTTGTAATGTTTTCTTGGTCAATTTCTCGAAGTTCATAAAAATAGACCGGGCTATAGGCTTGTCAAAATATTATTTTTGACCTTTTCAAGGTGTTGGAAAATTTTCATATTCACATGTAGAGGTGTTCGATTTCGCCGTTCGAACATGTGTTTTGGTTTAAGCATGCAGGGGCGACCATTTTGACTGCCCGTGCAAGTTGTTCTAGTTTCAAAGTTTACACCTGCATGAGCGGTGGTTTTTACCATTTGTGCAGGTGTTGGTTTTTCGTCTCATGCAAGGGCGGCAAAAATCACCGCCCGAGCATCTCAAGTCAACTGCGAGTGTATTAATGACACTCGTGCCAAGTTTTAATACATTCTTTTAAAACTTTTTAAAGTGATTTTTATTGTTATTTTCATTTACATCTTCTTTGAGACCTCTCGTGATACAAATTGAATCCCCTCTGAAATCAATTAAACCACTGGAGTTTTTGACCTGGGTGGATTGTGAAGGTGATCGCGTTTAGGGTTTCTTAGCATTTTTATCAGGTATGTTTTTTGTTTGTTTCCTTTTCTATTTTTATTTTTCTTCCTTTCTTCTATAAGGGTTTTCTTGCAATATTTACAATCTTTGTAAGCATTTTGTTTTTGTTAATTGTTATTTTGAAAGATCGATGGTTTTACTTCCATTCGCATCTTTTTAAACTTAAGGTTTTGATCTTAGGATATCCCAGATGTAAAGGTAGATGATTTCACCGATCCTGCGTGTTATTTGCTTAGTGATGTATGGGCGGAAGAAAACACTGCCTATACATGTGTCTTAGTAGTGATACCCAGATGTAAGGGCGTCGTTTATCGCCGCCCCTACATAAAACTTTCGCATTTCACTTAACATGTAAAAGCGGCCATTTCAACAGCTCATACACAAGATTTTTGATTTACCCACATGTAAAGGCGGTCATTTTGACCGCCCCTACATGAAAAATTTAATTTTTGTTCCTACATGCATGGGCGGTCATTTTGACCGACCCTGCACTCAAGCAATATACACCACATGCAGGAGCGGTGAAAATGACTGCCCGTGCATGTCTCCCTCTAAAAATTTCTGAACACTGGGAAATTCTTGAAAATGATGCCTTTGGCCTGCTTTCGCCCATTTCCTTGACTTGTGCAATCTATAGCCCTTTCAAGCATGATCCCATGTTCGTGATCATCAGTTCGTAGTAACCCTAATTTGCCTATTTTCCCCCTAACTACGAGATCATAAACTTTTGCAATTTTTGCAAGCAACGACTTAAAATCACAAGTTTCTTCCTGCAGAAGAGATGGTCGATGCCTTTGAAAAGATGATCCAGAAGAACTTTGAAAAAGAATTTTCAATTGCTTCGATGGATAAACTCCAAGATTATCAATCAACCTGATGATCTTGGGAAGCATGAAAAGGCGGTAAAGATACAATCATCAAAGCTCATGCTGTTTCAGACAATACAGTTAGACCGAACATTTATGAGATGGGAACAGTAAAAGCCATGTATCATAATTTACTGAAGAAGAATGATGGTGGCAGTAAAGGCATCCTTTCACTTTTATTTACCTTATTCATTTTTGTGTTAGTTCAGAAAACTGAAACTTTTCCAATAAAGGCCAAAAGGCGGGAAAATATTAAGGTAAAAGCCTCAATTTTTGTGGGTTTTTCTGGGTTCTCCATAAGGATTCTTCCTGATGAAATTTTAGGGATTTTTACAAGGAAATTGAGATTTGAAGGATTTTAGGGTTGCAGAGTTAGGTTCTCAAGGGATTTCAACAAGACTTTGAAGTTGGGCTATTTGACTCTAGGCAGAGGAAAATAGGTCAACAATTAGCTTTACCGAGTTTCTCAAGGATACCCTAGCTGTTAGCTATCATGATTTCTATATATGAAGGATTGAAAATAGGATGCGGAGATCAACATCCTTGACATTCTCTATTATGCTATGCATTATAGACTCCGATAGCATCTTCCATGGTTTATTTTCCCTCCTAAAAACTCTATTATTTCTTTCTCTCCATAGCCCCCAACCTACATGAAGTAGAGATTGCCACCACAATTCAGAGATAAAGGGGTGTTTAAAAGGAGAAACCCAACTGACAGTGGTGTCTCTGTCTATTTCTTGCCAAATCCAGGATAGAAAAATTTGCTCATAATTTTTTGTTTGACCTGTCAGGCATAAGTACAATGTAATAGCATATGGTCAATACTCTCTTCTATCTTTCACAAAGAAGGCATCTGTTGACCATTTGAAATCCTCTTTTTTTTCAGGTTATCAATAGTCAGTATTTTGTTGTGATTAACTGTCCACTAGAAGAACTTAATTTTAAGAATGGATTTATTTCCCTAGACGTTTCTCCAATTAAAAGTTTCATTGCCAAGATTGTCCAAGATGTTGAACCCATACTTGACAGTGTGGTTGCCCGACTGATCAACATTCCATATAATTTTGTCCTATAAAAATCTACCATGAAATCTACGATTTTGGAGAATCTTATCAAAGCAGTAGCAGTTGTGTGAAGAGGGTAGTCAAACCAGGATGAAGAGATGTTCCATGTGACTTGGTTGCCTTCAACTTTCCAGTAGTTACTAACATAAATGCCCAATCTTCTTTTAAGGTCAAGTTTGATAGCCAAACAAATGGGGTAGTAACTTAGGGGCATTGAGGAGACCCAAGGGTCATCCCATAAATTAACACTATTCCTCCTCCCTACTTGCCATTGTAGGTCCAACAATGTTATTCCATATGGTGGATCCTGTAGGCATTTGCTGGTTTTGGATAAAAGAGATGCCTTCTCTTCCATTTAGATAATTAGCCTTCATGATGCAAGACCAATCACTGTTAGAACTGATGAGTCTCCAACCCACCTTGGCTAGAAAGGCTTTGTTCATGGTATTAATTTTCCTAACTCCCAAACCTCCCTTATTTTTGGGGGTACACACATTATCCCAAGCCACCAGGGACATTCTTTGCTTTTGTTCAGTGCCACTCCAGAGGAATCTCCTTTGAATCTACTCTATTTTTTCAGCTACGGTCTTGGGTATTTCAAATAGGGATAAAAGATACACGGGCGTGCTCTACATAAATGCTTTAAGTAATTGGATCTTGGCGGCATGGCTTAGTAGAACACCTTTCCAAGCTACGAGTTTTTTCTGCATTTTTTCAATAAGGGTGTTCCATGAGAAGTTTTCCATGTGACATGGGCATTCCTAGATAAGTCTTTAGAAGCTGTTTGATCTTGCAATTAAGGGTGGCAACAATATGTTGTTGAAGACTAATAGGGGAGTTAAAGAAGAAAGTGCCACTTTTGTCCATGTTTATCTATTGACCTGAAACATAGGCAAAATTGTTGAGGATTCTTTTCCATTCATCAACTTCCACCAATGTGGCTTTCCCTAGAAGAGTGGTGTCATCAACGGATTTTTGATGGGAGGACGGAACTAGAGTTGTAGCTGGCCAAAAGCCTTTCAAATTGCTTTTCAAGACACTATTCTCTATGGTTTTTCCCACATCTTCTGCCATAATAATGAACAAGCAAGGGGAAAGGGGGTCACCTTGGCTCAGCTCTCTCAAAGCTTTGAAATGACCTTAGGGGTACTATTGACCAAAACCAAGAAAGTGGGAGTAGTAAAGGAATTTCTCAACATATTTAAAGTTTTATTTTGGAATCCAAATTTGATAAGAACCTTAGATAGAAATTGCCATGAAACCTTGTCATACGCCTTAGATATATCCAGTTTTATGACCATACTCTCCCTATTTCTTTTAATCATAGATTGAATATTTTCATGCATTGTGATGATGTCATAATTGATTTTCCTTCCAGGGACAAATCCATTCTAATTAGGATGAATGATATTTCCTAGGAGAGGTTGAATACTTAAGACTAACATTTTAGAAAATATTTTGCAAAGAGTGTGGCATAGGCTTATAGGTCTAAACTCAAACATTTTGTTGGCTCTTGCCCTCTTGGGAATTTGGAGGATGAAGGTGTTGTTTAGTTATTTTAAGACTTTACCCCTTCTAAAGAATCCTCTAGAAGCAACAATGATATCCTTGCAGCTAATGATACCCCAGTAGACTTGGAAAAAAACTAGGGGGAAACTGTCAGGACCAGAAGCTTTGAAGGGGTCTAGCGAGAAGACAACTCCTTTCACTTCCTCCTTAGTGACATCTTTCTCCATATCTAAACTTTCTTCCCAAGTTATAAAGTTGGGAATGACCTCTAGCATTTGGTTTAGAACCCTGTCATCTTCTTCTAAGGGGTGAGCATTAGAATTCAATAGATCTTCAAAGTATATAGCCCCTTCTTTCTAAATTTCTTCCTCTTCCTTTAGCAGCTTGCCATTTTCGAGAGTGAGATCCATTATTCCATTTATTTCCATGTGCTTAAGAGATGACTAATGAAAAAACTTTGCATTTTTGTCCCCCTCCTTGAGCCACTAGATTCTAGATCTCTACTTCTAGTAAAGTTCTTCTTTCTCTATAATATTGTGAAGATCACTTAATAGGATTTTTTCTTTACCACATATCTCCTTGCTATTTCTGCCTAAGTCCATTTCAACTTGAATAAGTTGCAATTAGGCCTTAATGTCCTATTTTTGGGTAAACATGTTGCCCAAAGAGTCTTTGTTCCATCTCTTGAGGTTTTTCTTAACAAATTTGAGCTTTTGAACAAACTGGAACATGTCCGACCCATCTATCTTTTGCTTCCACCACTCAGCAATCTAGTTATGTAGATCAAGGTGGCGGGTCCACATCACTTTAAATCTAAAAGGATAAAAGTTAAATTTGGTGGCTAGATTCCAATTTAAGATAATACGAGTGTCATCTAACCCGAATCTTAGCTAGGTGGAGAGGTTACATTTGGTCAGGATGTCCCAGTTGGTAGAAATCAAGAATCTGTCCAATCTAACTTGGATAAGCTTGTTCCCCTCTCTTTTATTAGACCAGGTAAATTTGTATCCCTCCAACTCAATGTCTATAAGGGTACCCTGATGTAGGAAGTTGTTTAATTCCATCATGCTATTAGAGAAGTCAGAGGATCCTCCCATTTTTTCTGAGGGGTAGAGAGGAGAGTTAAAATCTCCACTGTCCATAACTTCTTAGGATGTTACTCAGATGAGTATAAATTCATTCCCAATGAATTTGACTTTATTATTTTGAATAACTCTCATAATTATGGTCAACCTCCTTAGAATCCTTTCTATTCTTCCCCTCCTACTTAGGATGTTACTCCTCCTCATTCTTCTAATGACATGTTTTCCTGTAATTCTAATTCTTTTCTAGGAGATGATTGGGATTCTTTAGATTTTACCCCCTCCTTCATCAACGAATATAAAGTTAACTTCAAAGACTTTGATACGCTTATTTTGCATGTTGATCATTATCCTCTTGGTCAACCTCTTTAGGCCCATTCTTCTTATTCCTCACCAAATAGTAAGTGCACATGGTTGGTAATGATGTTAATCCAATTGAACCTTTTGGTGAGGACTCTCCTTTCTCTTCTCCTAAACTTGAAAGATTGTGTGGAAAAGGGATGATTTTTTTTGTGAAGTACATATATAAGGGAAAAGGCCTTGGCCCCCATGAAGATGGTATCATTGAACCTATTAAACTTAACCCATATTTTTATAAAATTGGCCTTGGCTATTTCTTTCTTACATGTTGTTTTTGATATTGGTAAAAAATGAGTTTTTGAAAGGGACCAAACCTTTTTAAAAGAGAAAAGTCTATCAGCTAGAAGAAATGAGTCCTAGGAGGTGTGGGACTACAAATAAAGCCAAAACGCTACTAGGCACAACACCAAAACAAAGGAACAGTAGAAAGTTAACATTTAAATAAAAAATACAAGGAAAGACCAGAAATGAACCCTCTCCTTGGATAACCCAACTTCTAAAGACTTGAAGCAACTTGTCACTCTTTGGAAATGAAATTGACTTTCTCCTCAAAAGAACTCTCTAAGGTGTCATCATCCAGCTTGATAATGTTTGGATTGTGGGCAGATGATTTTACCCTTGTTCTATTGGAAGGACCTTCACCAGTAGACTTTATTTTCATTTTTTGTAGTTTAGACTGAAGGATAAATAGGTTGGTAATTGAATTCTTTATAGTGTTTTTGCTAAAATTGACTAATTCAACTAGATTACCCTTCAAATCTTCCTAGTTTTTGTAAAGCACAAATATTCTTAGATCAAGGTTTTCACAATTATGAAACATAGTGGAGAACTTATTAACTTCCTCCCATATTCCTCATCAAAAGAAACATTGCCATCATTCATTGCATTTTCCTCCTTCTAAATAACTATTTCAATGTCTCATAGTCTAGACCTACAATTTTGGTACCACCATAAAAACCATTTGAGAATGTTACTCCATAGGTCAAGTATTTCATCTAGATCTTGAACTCTACCCTTAAGGTCAATACAAATTTAACAAGAGAGCTTTAGGGTATGGTTATCACTATGCTGGTTGTCACTATGCTTATGAGCATTTTTAGATTGGGTCTTACTAGTAACACCATCAGTAGAATCACCATCATTAGGATTTATTACTTTATTAGAGGTGCGAAGCTCAATAGGCACTATATAAGCAAGGGAGATAGATAAAGATCCCTCCAAGATGATATTTTTGCCTTTATCTACCCCTGAGGTGGTAGGGGTTTCCTTAGATTGAGAAGGCTTTAGAGGGACCAAAATATTGAACACCCTAGACTTATATTTATTATTTGGGTGTTGAGGCTATTTGTGGGGCCTCTTTGAATTTTCCATGACCATAATTTTGAGAGAATCAGGTGTAGAAAACATAGAATTCGAGGAGGCTCCATCCTTAGAAGGAGCCTAGGTTGTGGGATCAGGAGTAACAAGGGTTTGGGAATCGACAATAGGATGAGAAACAAAACTTAGGATAGACCTAGGAGGAATTATGGAAGGGTTAACATTTATGGGAAAAAGGAAGGGGTTGGAGTTTTAGCTAGCTAAAACCTCTATAAACAATAGATTAACCCTTGGTGAAGAGGCAAATCAGACTTAACCAATAACACATTCTCCATAGATTGTTGTAGCAAACTCAATAGAAAAATAAAAAACTCATTTCGATCCTATGTCTTAAATGATTCAACATAGGAAACTGATAAGAGTAAATTTCTTGTACTTACCCTCAAGGGTGAAATATCTAATTAGAGCCATGACTACATCTCTCCATGGATTGGGTAAATCATCATTATTAAAAACATTATGAAACTTGTTTACCTTTTCACCTTTCCTTAGGAATATCTTCATATGGTCATGGTTTTGCACCTTAATAACCTTTTGTAGCTTTAGGTCTTCCATCTTAAGTCTTGTTGCTTGGGAAATTAATTCCTCTAAAATGGAGAATGAAATTCCTCTTACACAAACCACCCTATCTTTCCAAGATCTTGAAAATTCATTAGACAAGACTAGGTCATAGCCATTTATAGCTTCTAGGAAACATGAAAGACCCCCCTTCTTAAAATATTCTAGACGGTAGCATTTTTCCAAATAAGTTTGCATGAAGATGGTTCAATGTAAAGTTTGTCACCTACATATCATCAAAATTTCTAGAAACCCTATTTTTGTTGTTGCAACTTTTGGTATAAACATTAAAGTGAGAGAAAAGCATTTCCTTGTTAAGGAATTTATCTAAATTAATCCCAATCTCACCTATGGGAATCCTAAAGCCCTCATAATTATCATAGTACATGATATTACATTGGTTTATGCCAAGCTAGCCCCTCTTCACTCAAATGACAAGTTGAATCATGATTGATTAACACTCTCATATCTAAATTTATCATTTATATTTAAAGGTAGGGATTCCAGCTCAAACCAATACTTAAATGGTCATCAATCAAACATCCCAGGTTAGCTAAGAGGTTTGCCACCTGGTTTCCTTCTCTATAAGTATGCAAAGTTTTAATGTTCCTATTTTTTTAAAAGTTCCTTAGTATCAAGGATAATATTGTTAAGAGACTAGTGGCTAGAGGCCCTAAACTTTAGAATATCAATAATATTCTTGGAGTCTCCTTCAATCATCAAGTTACAAATGTTAATATTTTTATCCAACTCTACACCGAGAAGAGTTGTAGATGCTTCAACATTATTATTAGTTTAGAAATTCAAGTTTTTGCAAATGTAGCAATGAACTTCCCTTTATTGTTCCTAAGCACACCCCCTCCATTAGCTTGCCCAAGATTCACCTTAGAAGAACCATCAAATTTGAGTTTAATCCATTCCATATATGGGGTTTCCAAATAATAGCTCATATTTTCTTAATTTGATAGTGTCTACATTATCAAGAGTGAAGTGGATGTTCCGATTCTTAGAAATTTCCATCTCAACACTTGTAGGTAAGATTTTGGGCCTTTTAATTTGGGAGGAATCAACATTCTTGTGAGTGGCCTAGTAAATTTTCATTAGCACCACATTCGAGGGCCTACTTTTGTTTCTAAAGATCCTATTATTTCTTTCAAAGTTCCAAATACCCAAGTAGAGATTAGGAAGAGCTTGCAACCAAATTTCTTTGATTGTAGGATGACCAAAAGGAGGAACCCAACTCGTTGTCAATAATAAAATATCTTGATGCCAAACCCATTGGGTGTTGAATCTATTTATTATGGTTCAGGTGATTTAATTAAGACACAACTATTTGAGTAAAATTCATCATTCATTTATGTAAATTTAAATGTGAATAATTACGAAGAAAGGTTTCAAAGAGCCCTACTTGCTCACAAATGAACCTGGAGGAAGAACTAACTACCCCTTTTGTTGATCTAAATCAAGGTTTTGAAGTAAATTGGAAGCTTTTGTAAATGATTGCGGCTTAGACGTTTGTGAAAATTGCTCCGCAGGCTTGGTGACGACAATTCAAGAACACACATGATGAATGAATGAATGAAGGATTTTAATAACGTCCACGAGGCCAGACAACCTATGGGACCATAGAAACCAAAACATGCTGCAAAAGAGGGCCAAAACATGCTGCAAAGAGAGCCTGAAACCCACAGGAGGGCCACGAAAAAGATCATAGAATAGGAATATAACACCCCCAAAACTTGCCATAAATACGGACTCATGTGACAACGAGGATAGCACTAGGCTCTGATGTGGGGAGTTGACAGTCTCCGGACTATAGCAAAACCCCTGCAATTTTCATGAACGCTTGCCTTGTAGAGATTCGTAGACTATTCGGACCTGTAGAGGTTTGGATAGGTTTTGGATATGACACAGGTTTCGCAAAGCCTAAGATGCTATGATATCCGCAAGAAGACTTAAAAAATGGAAGGTGAAGAAACTAGGGGTTCCTGGCATAGACAAAGTTTCGCATCCAGGACTATACAGAAATCCTGCAATCCACTAAAATATAGATGATAAAGACTCCTCTTAAGACAAATGACTTTAAGATTTTCACACAACACATTACCATCACAACCATGAGAAACAAAGTGCTCACTACTCCTCAAGAAAGTGCATTAACAAAAGAGGGAATCACTCTCCAAGGTACAAGACCAAAAATGAGAGACTCTAATCCAAGTAAACCAAGCAAAAAGGGGGTCCACATTTTGGGGGGAAAATGGGGCATGTGTGCAAGGCACATATGACCTCTATTTATTGAAGAGATTTATACCCTTGCCCCTTGCATGGGGAGACTTACACACTTGTGTGCATAGTTTTTCCCTTTGACTTGTTGGAGGAGTGACTTGTGCTCAAACATTGTTTTGCACTTACTGTTGCAAGACCTAATTGGTTGAGATCTTTACGTAGCTTCAATTGACATCTTACACTTCACTTTCCCTCTTGTGCATATGGTTGGCTAGAGCTTTTATTTTGCTTATGAGAATGCATATTTATGATGATCACACATGGATGATGCAATTTGTTTATCTTTTTATGATATGAATGAGATGCAATGTGTCTAGATGTGATTCACAAATATGAAATGTGAAGTACTATGTTGTAAGTGTTATGAATGCCATGATGTTATGACATGCATTATTGCTTTCAATTTTCTCTTTGTAACATGATGTATGCAAAAGGAACAAACACTGTGACTACTCTTAAGTAAGGTTTTTGACTTAAGAGATTACGAGTTGACTTGGTATAGGGAGACCTACCGAACCTTGAGATAGGATTGTTACCTAGATTTCACTACTAGCTCAATCAGGTAGAGCTTTTCAATTTTGATAAAGGAAAAGGTACATATATTTCTGCTGCGTATGCACATTTGCTACAAATTAAAATTACATTGTATTGTTGCATTCAGATGTTTTTCAGAACTTAAGAGATTGTACAAATATTTTAAAAGATTAGCAATATGTATTGAAAAAATAAATGTATAAGATCTCACACAAGCCGTGAGACTAACTGTTTCATTGCAAAATGAAAAGACAAACTATACATTTAAAAAAGAACTGAAAGACAAATATGCATATAAGGTAGGGTGACTCGTCATTGCCTAAATGACGAGCCTTCATGCTGTTGCCGCATCTTGTGTCGTCCTAGATCGTCGACGTGTCTTGCATCCAGCTGCTATCTCCTTGCTACCCCTGGTTATCTGCATAAAATTTTGGAAAACCGATGTTAGAGCAATGATGAGGCATCATACATCATATGATATACATCTATTAATGTACAATTTGTGTTTTTAGATGTAGTAAACCAGTTAGCGTCACCGAAGCTTTTGAGAAGACAAATCAAGAATATCGACTGCAAGCATGCATTTATTTTCTAACAATTTTGCTTCATGTGCAGATATAGGTGTAATTATGTTTCAGTTTGATTCATCAATTACATTATGAGTGGAGGAAATGTGGCTCCCACAAAGGTTGAGCTCAGCTGATAGACCTTACAAAAACATTTTATAGACCATATACAAATGCAAGACAAACTGCAAGGAAAGTGAAGACAGTCATAGAAGGCAGATCTTAGCTTTCAAGAGGTTTCAGTCATGACAAGACAGAATCAGTCACAAAACAAGACCTAACAAAACCAAATAAGAAGAAAAGTTTCATTGGTGAAATTGCATTACTTGAGCAACTCCTGCTACATTTTAAGGATGAGATCGCATGTTTAAAGAAAGAGGGTAGTATAAGAGATAAAGAAGGCTAAGATCTCAAGGAAGAAGTTGCAAAGTTGCAGACTGAGTTATCATATTTGTATAAAGAGAATAATCTACTTAAAAAGGGAAAGACAAGTAAGGAAATTGAGAAGGAACTCAATAAAGACAATTTGCAAAGCAAAAATGCAGTATTGAAAAATAAGATTTCTTATGTAGATGAGCAAATTATAAACATGGACAATGGATGCAGACAACTGAGCAATAGCATTCAAGGAGTGGCTCAAGATAAAGTGAAGGGAACTGTGTTCATGAACAACTCTCTGCAAAAACTTGAGAAAAACAATCAATGTTTGGGAGTTCACCTTCAAAGCATGTGCAAGGAATATGGAGGTGCTAAAAAGAGGATTGCTAGCATCGACAAGCAATTGTTATTTTTACAAGACAGAAACAACAAGCCAGAAGAACAGGATTTGCGTAGAGAGAGTAGTATCAAAAGTATGAAAGCTGCATTTGACATGCAATTTTGCAATCAGGCAGAGGGGTCACATAATAAAGATATTACATTTCAAGTTTCAAATAAATCTAGTGTCATCCAAAAGGTAGAAGATCGTGTGTCTTTCATTGAATAGGGGAAGAAAATTCTTGGTTCCCAGATCAGCTCCCTTGCAAATCAAGTCATAAAACTTTACAGATTAATGATAGACATCAAATTTCCACAGTCCATAATGTTTGTAGTTCAGTATTTCAGGATTTGACTGTGTGCAAGTTTTTTTCCTCAACGTTTCGGATCACACTCCGTGATCCATCATCAGGAGAATTAGCAAGAGAAGATACAAAGAATGGATCATGGAATGTGATCTGAAATGTTGAGGAAAAAAACTTGCACACAGTCAAATCCTGAAATACTGAACTACAAACTTTACAGATTAGTCATATGGTTCGGTAACATTCATGAGGACAAGAGACCAATGAGAAGAGAATACAGTGTCAATGATGCAGATGCTTTCACGGAGATAACAGGTATATCCTAATTTACATTTTCTCAATATCTGAGAAGTTGTCATTATTGTCTTCATCAAAAGTCCTAGTACTATCGTCAAAGACTGTTATAGTGATAGAATGGCCAAAACAATGAAAGAATAAACTAGACAGATGCAGAGTTTTAGTGTTTCTACAGATACAGAGTGAAAAATATGAAGTTTTTCAAGCCTTTTGCTATTGATAGAGCACAAGAAATTGTAGATTTATAAAGAAAAATACAGTTTTTCTATTGTTCAAGTTCAAACAAACAGAATCCCCTACAGAGAAACAACAGAAAATGTGGATTTTCTACAGCTGATAAAGAAAATGGAATGCACAAATTTTCATTTTTTGCAAGTTTTATCATTATTTTTTTTAGGGGCTCGTTTTGTCATCAGCTGTTAAGCGCAATAACAACCCAAAAGATGCATGAAGTTACAGGTAATTCAAAGAAATTGTGGATTTTTCTACAGCTAATCAACAACAAGATGCATGAGGGTGTCTTTTTATGAGTTTTTGTCACAAGACAGCAAAGAAATAATACAGAGATGCTTTTTTCTTCAAGTTTTGTCATAAGCTAGAGCTTGTTCACAGCCTAAAAATGCAGAATATGAAGAAAAAGTAAGTTTTTTAAACTCATTTCAAGCATTAATACTTAGAAAATGTCCAGTAGTGCCTTCTAGCAGCGAATAAAACTAGAAAAATGCAAATTTTTTCAAGTTCAAATGCCACAGAATTCGCCAACAACAGAAAATGGAGTTTTGAGCTCTTTTCGAACAGCAGACATGGCAAAATTGAAGTTTCAACTCATTGTAGAATGAAAGTGACAGAAAAAAATGAAGGTCTTTTGGTTAATTTCAAGCAAAATGCTCATAGATGCCTCAGAATCGTGCTTCAGCACATCACATATGCAGCAAAAGAAACTCAAAAAAAAATGAAGGAAAATCGCCAGTGATGAATTACCTTTTTGTTTTTCACCTTTTACTATTCAAAATCACCGAGATTTCCTCATATCAACTTCCAATGACGACCTCAAAATACCGAGAATACAATGATGAAGGTCGGCCATACATAAAATAGCAAAAAATGCATCAAAAAACCAGTAAATTCGTGGCCGCAAAAGACGAAAATCACCCAAAATTGACCAAACAAGGAGTCAAAATCTAAAAAATGCAACTTACCTTGCATTTTGCCTCAGAAATCAACCCATTTTCATGAGATTTTTTGCCTTTCAAACCCTCATGGCGGCGCGGCAGGGAGCGGTCGACAATGAACAAATGCAAAATGAAGGTTCTCTTTAGGTTTTCTCTCCTTTTTGGGTCGAATAGACCTAAATTCATGTTTAATTTTTGACCTTTGATTTACCAAAATCATTGCTATTCATATGGCAACGTGAGGAGGCCTTTCATCCTTTTCCAACAACCTAGTGAAGATTCAAGGGGATGGTGACATTTCTTATGCCTTTTTATTTCTTTTTCAAAAGACAACTCCAAATGTATTGTGGTAAATACAAGGTTGAGGGTATATTTTGCACCAAGACATTTTGGTTAGAAAGTTGCAAGGTGGGTGAAGTGATGCATGTAGGACTCACAGCTAGGAGATATAAGGTGGTGATCATGGGTAAGTTATGAATTAAAATATGTGTAGAAGGTTGCAAGGTGGTATGAAAGTGAGGTGGAAGTGATGGCACGGTGATGTGTATATGGGAGTCATAAGGGTTGTTTTTGAAACATTTTCCATTGAACCTCGAGACATGATGATAAATGTGTGCGAAAATAGAAATAGCTACGTGTTGCGAGAAAATTGTGTTGACGTGGCCTTGAGATGCAGGGTAGTGCAAGTGTAGGTGAGTCGTGTCATCATGCCTAAGAGTCACAATGTTTTTTTGTCAATTTTGCATAATCTAGAGATAGATTAAAAGTTGTAAACAAACGAAAAAGTAATGATTATAAATTACTTTATCGTTTGTAATAAAATGCAAAGAGACAATTAGGCAGTTTATCACGAACGACAAAGCAAGTCTTGTCGATTACTTTGTCGTCTTTTCACGACATTTAATCAAAACACCCTAAATCATGCAGAAATCAGGGATTAGATGATTATGTCATGAATGTCATTATTTTCTGCATAGGGTTGTGTAATTTTGAATTGTAAAACATTTACTAAGGTGGTGTAATTATAAGCCTCTTAGCTAAATGTTAATTAAATGCAGAAAATGTGTCATTATGTCATTCATTGGGATAAATATCATATATATATGATGCTGCAAGAGGATGATGACACAGATCTGACATGTGTCAGAAGCTTTAGAGAGCACTAAAAGACATTTTATAATATTTTTAAGTGCCTTTATGATAGTGGATGACATGCCTCCACCATTTATGCATTAGGACCCCTTTTTGGAGCACTTTAGGGGGATATTTTTTAACTATTTATGAGATGCATTGGAATGGAGATAGTGGAGGAAGTGGAAGTTGATCTTTTTTGAGTGGAGCATGATCTGTTTATAGCTGTTTGAGAAGTATATAGTGTACTGAAACAACTTGCACAATATCTGAATATAATAGTAATATGCTGCAAATACTTGATAATAATATGCCACTTCGAGGGGGCAACCTCCTAATCCTCTTTGAGGGGGATACCTCCAATAGTCTTCAGTAAGAACACAATACTCAATATCATATGAAATGAGACTCACTACCTCCTATATATACCTATTTATGCCTAGGATATCACCCAGGCCGACTTAGATAGCCCTATAGAAGCCTTAGGCCGACCTAAACAACTAAATAACAATATAATAATGATAATATGACTTAATTAAGAGTTAAGATAGCCACTCGCCGACTATTCATAACCATATACACTATAGAAGTAAGGGCATAACATGCCCCCCACCTTTACAAAAGCATTGTCCTCAACGCTGATCAATTGTGGTAGTTTCTTCATATAATCTTCATCATCCTATGTGGCAACTTCAACTAGAAGATGTTTCCTTGATGTCCTCAGCTTATTCATGTGTGTTTGGAAAATTAACTTCAACTCCAAGATGTGTCTTCCCTTTGCATCTAGCTCTTGATGGTGATGAATGTGTTCTTCCTTTACTTGAACCTTTTGATGTGCCATAGAGGAAGAGGTGAGGAATAGTACATGGTACCCTTGGATTGGTTGAATAGCTTGACTAGGAAGTTCTTCTTCTTTCACTTCTTCTTCTTCATTGGCTTTTTCTTCTTCTTCTTCTTCTTCCACTTCTTTTTGTTCTTCTTCTGCTTCTTCTTCTTCTTCTTCTTCTTTGTCTGCTTCTTCTTCTTCTTCTTCTTCTTCTATTGTTGTTGCTGCTGCTTCTTCATCTTCTTCTTCTTCTTCTTCTTTGTCTGCTTCTTCTTCTTCTTCTGTTGTTGTTGCTGCTGCTTCTTCATCTTCTTCTTCTTCTTCTTCTGTTGTTGTTGCTGCTGGTGCTTCTTCTTCTTCTTCTTCTGTTGTTGTTGCTACTGGTGCTTCTTCTTCTTCTTCTTCTTCTATTATATTCAAAAAAAAAAAATTCGCCTAGTTTTTGTCTTCACGGTGCCAAGATCATACTCTAATACCACTTGTAATGAAACAACTTGCACAATATCTGAATATAATAGTAAATATGCTGCAAACACTTGATAATAATATGCCACTTCGAGGGGGCAACCTCCTAATCCACTTCGAGGGGGATACCTCCAACAGTCTTCAATGAGAACACAATACACAATATGATATGAAATGAGACTCACTACCTCCTATATATACATATTTATCCCTAGGATATCACCTAGGCCAACTTAGATAAGCCTTAGGCTGACCTAAACAACTAAATAACAATATAATAATGATAATATGACTTAATTAAGAGTTAAGATAGCCACAAACTGACTAGTCATAACCATATACACTATAGAAGTAAGGGCATAACATGCCCCCCACCTTTACAAAAGTGTTGTCCTCAACGCTGATCAATTGTGGTAGTTTCTTCATATAATCTTCATCATCCCATGTGGCAACTTCAACTAGAAGATATTTCCTTGATGTCCTCAGCTTATTCATGTGTGTTTGGAAAATTAACTTCAGCTCCAAGATGTGTCTTCCCTTTGCATCTAGCTCTTGATGGTGATGAATGTGTTCTTCCTTTACTTGAACCTTTTGATGTGCCATAGAGGAAGAGGTGAGGAATAGTACATGGTACCCTTGGATTGGTTGAATAGCTTGACTAGGAAGAACTTCTTCTTCTTCTAGAACTACTTCTTCTTCTTCTTCTTCTTCTTCTTGGTTGCTTGAGACCTCCTTTCCTTTTGTAGAATCCTCTTACTCCACATCTTGGTGTTGTGATTGCTTATGTTTGGAAAGTATCTCCAGAATTTTCTCAATATCACATGACTTAGCCATCCCTTTCATTTGTTCTAATGGACAAGATTTCACCTTTCATCTTTCTATTTTCTTTATGAATAAGTTCAAGTATATTTTCATATTCTTTTTTATCAACATCCTCATTTTCCACCTCCTCCTTGCCTGGAGTTTTTCCCAGTGTGGTAACATTCTTTTTGCCCCTGTTGAAGGACCCGTCATGATTGGAAAAAATAATTTTGTAATAAATCACACAAAACAAATCAAATCAATCTGAAATTTGTACTGTAACTTACCAGGGCCAAGATCTCACTTCCTTGAAAAAATTGTGAAGAAATTCAAAATTGTGCAGCTTGGAGAGAGAAATTGGTGGAAACCCTAATTTATAAATAACTCCCTTTATTCTGCTCCAATTGTTCTCAAATCTGGATTGTCATAGCTTCACTATTATATTGAAAAACCCACAAAAAATCTTTTAGAGATTTGACAAAATAAGAGAGATATATGTTTTTCAAAAAATAAGGGCAGAAACCCTAAATCTGCTATAACTTGCTTAATTTTGCTCCAAATGCTCTAAATTCTAGATTGTAGCAGCTTCAATATGTTCTTCAAAAACCCTTTTAAAATCAGAAAAAAATTCACCAAAATTTGAAAGTTATGCACTTTCCAAAATGACCTTCAAATCAGAAAAAATTGCCTAGTTTTTGTCTTCACGGTGCCAAGATCATGCTCTGATACCACTTGTAATGAAACAACTTGCACAATATCTGAATATAATAGTAAATATGCTGCAAACACTTGATAATAATATGCCACTTCGAGGGGGCAACCTCCTAATCCACTTCGAGGGGGATACCTCCAATATTCTTCAATAAGAACACAACACACAATATGATGATCCAATAAGGCTCACTACCCCTATATATACCTATTTATGCCTAGGATATCACCCAGGCCGACCTAGATAGCCCTATAGAAGCCTTAGGCTAACTCAAACAACTAAATAACAATATACTAATGATAATTAAGAGTTAAGATAGCCACAAACCAACTATTCATAACCATATACACTATAGAAGTAAGGGCATAACATACAGTCTTCTTCCTTGTTTAGTTTTAGGAGGTTCTGGCTATTCATAGCTTTGTATATTGTAATTTTATGAGTTCTTTTGTAGAAGTGAAGAGTCTTGTAACCCATTTTCAGAGATATGTAGCTTTCTAACACATCTTTGGCAGTAATAAGCAGTCTATACCTTCCCATTTTCTCCTGATATTGTGTGTCCTCAGTGTTAGTACAGGTCTTTGTGATGTTTCTTTGTCCTTGGAGTTGTATTGCATGATGGTGCCTTTATGCAGGGGTTACATAGTTTTGCAGGTTGTGAGATGTGCAAGGAATAACAATCAGTCTGTGGGTAGTGAGAAAATCTCTTTCTCCTTAACAAGACTGTTGTTATTTAGCCTCCTTACAAAACAATGATGCAATGTTTATGATTTTCTGGGTTGTGTAAGGGATCCTTAGTATTACTGGTTCTGTCGTGTGTCATTTCTATGTATTTTCTGATAATCTTTTTGGTGCATCACCTTAGACAGTAGGTTTCATTTTCATGCAAACCTTCTTACCCTTTTCTCTACAAAGACTTTAGTTTAAGTAGTTTAGGTGGAGTACCAGCAAGAAGCCGGCCTTCTCTGGAGGTTCTTTCCATCATAGGCAACCCACAGAACTAGGAAAGATCCCATGTTTCTCCAGATTGCCAAGTTTTACAGCTCGACAAGGGTGCAAATCTGAGAGACAACAAGGATTACAGACTCAAGTGGGAGCAGGAGGAGATGGAATGTTCTTGATTTAGTCTTTGCAAAAGGCTAGACATTGATCCTTATGTAGAACACTTTGGCAAGCTTTCAACTCATACAAGCAACAAGTTTTATTAGCACCTTCTAGACTTAGATCAAAGATAGCCAAAAAGATAGACTTGGGGTAAAGGAAAAGGCTCCAGAGCTAGAGATGGCCCTAAAGACAACTAGACTCTTGGTTTTGCTCTGATGTAATGTCCCCTTTTTGAGCCATTGATGCAAAATGACTAGATATTTGGAAAATTGGCCAATAATTATTTTTCCTTGGCAAATGGAGTTGAAATATGATTGAGTATTTTTATGATATTTTTGGAGAAGTCAAAAATATTAAAATAATTTGCCAAGGATAGGAGCAAACCACTTGGAGAGTGGAAAATTAGAAAAAAGGAGAAAAATGGAAATAAGCAAATGACAATTAAAAAAAATTATTTATTAAAATATTATTATATTTGCCCAAAAAGTGACCGCCCAAGTCGAGTGGGAAAATAATAAAATATTATTATTTTATCTCCAAATGGGCTGCCCAACTTGAGGAAAAATAAAGAAAATTAAAATAAAATAATATTTTATGACGGTGGACTTGAAAATAAAGTAAAATGTATTGGATTTGGGTGTCCAAGTTGTGGGTTATAAAATATGGCATTTGGGAGTCATTTTCATCATATTGGATATTTGTCATTTGAAACTTGGAGATTTTCTCTTTGGCTGTAATTGTGTTTCAACAAGCTTCTAAGGATGAAAACCCTTAAAATTCATGGTTTGAACGAAAACCCATTCCACTTGGTTAGATGGATCCATCTAGGGTTCATCATTGGGCAATATTGCAGGTTTACTTCATATTGGAGCTTTATATCAGCTAGGGTTTGAAGCTTTCTTTGTAGGTTGATGATGAATTGATTAAGATCTGAAGGTTTCCTTGGCATATTTTCATCATCATATGTATTACTATGGTTTGAAGGTGAAGCACCATGTTTGGAAGTTTATTTGGTGATAGTTATCATTCATTTGTATGCAGATTTGTGTTTCAGACCTAAGCAAATCTATTTCAGAATTCAGATCAGAGGGTTTGCAGTCCATGTATTTGACATTGTGTAGCAATATTCTTCATCTAGGGTTCCATTGAACTCCATCCTAGACCTAGTCACTGCCCATTTTGAGGAGGTTTGAAGCATGGAAATGTGGATTTCAGTCATATGAGGGTTTACATTAGTCAGCTGCGAACATTTTTAGATTAAAGGAATAGGTTTAGAACAGTAATCACATCATTTGCCTTCATCCTAACCTAGGTGGCGACCATTGGGAGTCATCACTTCACTTTGGAGGGAGTTTATTTGCCATTGAAGACCACATCCACAATCATTCTCAAATCTGATTTGTAAGCATACATATCTGTTGTGTAATCAACTCCCATATATGTGTTTGATTGACATGATATCATCCTATGATCATCCGGGTATGTTGCTATGATGTAATATCTTTCAAATCTTCAATTTGAAATAATCTAATTATTGTTCCTATCTATATCAACAATTTGATTTCATTTTTAGTTATTTATTTATTTTAGTTTCCATGCAAAAATGATTCTATATTGTTATCACATCATGGTAAAAACATTTATGCATTGAAAACACTCAAAAACCAATCAAAATCAAACAAAAACTAAATCAAAAAATCAGATCAACAAACATAAAAACATGACAAAATAAGAAGGGGTTCTTACAGTGGTATCAGAGCAGTGTATCTTGCCATCCTAGACGGTAGAATTTAGTTTAGAGATCAGGTTGTATGACAAATAGGTTTCAGAATAGCTAGCGCAATGGGTGATAGAAGGAATAGTATGAGTCCACAAAGAATTGATTAACATATGAAAGAGTTTATGAATGGTATGAATAATTTTGTAAAGTCTTATATGCAATACCATCAACATTTCATGACAACCATTGAGTTACTTGAATAAGAAGAAGAAGAAGAGAAGAGCATAAATTAGTTGGGCAAAGAAGATTCACTTCATGCATCCACGAGTAAAGAGTACATGGAATTGAATAAATCAACATCTATTGGATCAAAACTTGATGAGGAGCATGCAAAAAGGGAAAAATAAAATGTCTTACTTCAAAATGACTACAAGGTTGAAGGAGAAGCCACCATGGATCTTGCCAAACCAGCCATGTTGGATCAACGATATGAAGAAATTTAGTCTTCTTTGGTAACCACACCCAAGGAACAACAAGTCAATATGAAGTTTGGACACAAGGATGAAGAATTTGATGATACATATGAAGACATAGTTTGCAGCCTGTTAGCGTTTAATTTTCCACCTTTCGGTGAGAAAAAAAATGAATAGATGTGCAGTAGAACTGCTCTTCGAATTGGAAGGGGAAGCTCCCTGTAATACAATCTTTTTGGGGTTTGCAACGTGTGGAAAGGCAAAGATGCACATTCAACAGTGAAGCATAGATTTTATGCTTTTTGATTGAAAACAAAACCTAACCTTTGGCACAAATAATACATTTTAATGGATATTTGGATGCAAAATAGGCATACTGGAATCCATTAATGAACAAAACAAGAACACGATCAGGAGAATATTAGACAAATAACAATTTAAGCAAATAGAGGCATGAGAATTTCTATTGCTTTTATTCTTTGATTAAATACAAGACTGGATACTGAACATTGAATACTTTTGATTCATTTGATTAAATCTAGAGATCGAAGGAAACAAATGCACATAGGCGATTTGATTTAACACAAAAGAACAAAGAAGATCTGAAACAAATGTTTAAGCACAAAGTCATAAACAATTCCACTCAATCTCAACAACACAAACAACTTTCAGAAAGACAACACATATTTATTCTCAAAGTAATAAAGATATGCACAATCATTGAACAATAAGATGTGAGCAATAAAAGCCTTAGCATTTTACCATTGATCCCATAAAGTGTGTAGAATACACTTATTTATAACCTAAAACAAAAGGTGCAAGGAAATAAAAGGAAGAGTTAACTAACACTCTCCACCCTAACCCTAATGCTGCATGAGAAGCATGCAAGCTTATTAGCAATTAAAATAATAAAATATCTCTCATGCAATTCAGTTAATTGAACTTGCATGTTATTACACATTGAGTTCCACTTAAAGATATTTTACATAATTTCCAAAACAAATCCAAAAATAAGTTTATCTTTGAAAAGCAAAGTCAGTTATCAAAATAGAAACTACTTTGGAAATCCCTCCAGCCACCCAAAATAGAATCCTCCTACAGATAGTGAAAAGTGACTAAGTATAAGAATTGAGATTTCTCTCAAATTCATCAACCTTAGCCTCTTCTGGGATAATGATAGGATCTGGATGCATGATCTTCGTTTGCAAGATGGTGTTTGCATCCTCCACCGTCTTCGCGAGATCCAAATACTCCTTGACCTTCGGATACTCATGAATGGGTGTCAATTTGGCCTCCATGGTGATAGAAGAATATTGCATGGTGACTTTTGGGCTTGTAGAAGTGTTCTTTTTCATTGTCCCGCACTAGAAAATGCAAAATTGAACCTCTTTTAGCTCGATGTCCCAAAAAATCAAGCTTCTACTTCCACTTTCCAAAATCTAATTTTTGTGAAAAAATGTATATTTTACCCTTGGAAAGTGAAAATATGAGGCTAAATCCTCAAAAAGTTGCTAGATCTGAGCTATGGACAGTCAAGAATGGTGTAAAACGCCTTTTCCCGAGGTGGGTATGTGCTAGAAATGAGAAAACTTGAACATAGAGGCCTTAAAAATCATTTTTTCCTTGGCTGTAGGTGGACATTTTGGACTGGAACAATGATAACCAGCCAAGGAAAAGCTTGAAAAATCTCAAAAAATGGCCCCTCAGACTTGGGCATTGCCTTGTATGCATGAAGATGGACCCAGGGATGAAGTAGAATGAAGAAAATAATGCTTTGAAGTGACCAATCTGCCTCCTTTATGCTTTGCTGATCCAAAAAAGTGTCTTTAAACCTAAAATAAAAAGCTTGAAACCATCATCATTGGCCGCCAATCTAAAGAAATGGTCTCCCCGTGAACAAATATGCCTTGGAATGCTAGAGGAAGGTATAGAAAGGTGCAAGAATGTGTAATCCTTGCCTTGGAATGCTAGGTCAACTCCTCAAATCCTTTCAATCTGCCCTTTGCAAGCTTTCAACCCTCCATTAATGGCTGCCTAGCTTTGAATGCTGCCTTTACTCCTTTGCTATGCCTTTGAAAATAACAATAATAGTGAATAGGAGCCTCCTTTATAGTGAATGCCACCTTTTAGAGTTTCCAATGTGCCTTACTCTAAGAATAGAGTGCTTTTTTATTCTCCTCTATGCAAAAAAGAATAAGTGAAATAAGAAAAGGAGTGCATTTTGGCAAAAAGGCTTGCCTTTTTAAAGTTTTGCAAAAAGGAGTGCATTTTGGCAAAAAGGATCGCCTTTTTGAGGTTTTTCAAAAAGGAGTGCAAAATGCCCAATTTGGGCACTTTTTGCCAAGGCACTTTGCCTTAGTAACTTTCTTAGATTTTACTTTTGAAAATCTCAATTTTTGCTTTAGCCATTTTGACGGAGATTGCTTGGATCAATGTCATTTGTCTCTGCCTGTGAACAACACTGAAAACTTGAATCTGACCCCTGGCAGATGAACTTCTTCCATTAATGGCCTCGGAGTTCATGTTTCGCGTTCTGAAGAAGCAGAATTGACCCAATAGAGAAAACTCAACCTTTTACAAATTTTGTCTGGACCACCTTGATCGTGAAGTAGTATCAGCCAATCAGAATCAGACAGGACTCCTGAATCAGAGTTTCTATTTTTAGAAAATTTTGCCAGCATCCATATCTCAAGAAACCCAGAAACCTAAAATTGGCATCTATTTTTAGAAACTTTCTAAAAATAGAAACTTTCTATTTTGAGAAATTTTGACTTTTTGATTTTTCATGACCAATTCTCAGAATCTCATAAAATGCCTTCTAAAGCTTCAAAAATTTCATTTGGCACAACATAGCCAAGTTGGCTTCTTTGAATCCTTCTCCATTCGAGCCTTGTATCAATTTCCTTTGATGTATCTTGTACATGCGGGGTTAGCAAATAATGACAAGGCAACATGGTGCTTGCGAGGTGTGTTTAGGCATCTTTTTAGGGGGTTTGTATGCATAGACGAAAAAATTCATATGGGTACAACATTAGGCTCTGTCTGGGGACCATGATGTATACTTGCGGCATAGGAGGACCTTAGAATCTTTGGTTTTATAGTGTAGATCAATGTCTTATCATTTGGGCAATAGAGTCAGTACATTTTCCCAATCACCTAGAACAAGACTTTTTCCTAAAATCACCTAAGAGTAGAACCTTGGTCTACCTAACGAAACACGATGAATAAACGATACATAACTGGGAAAAACAATACTACATAACGAATACATTACTGAAAGGGGAAACACAATACAAAACAATTTGAAAAACAAAATGCTCTTTTTTCGAGCGAGGACAAGAAGAACAAAAATTGTCACACAAAACCATCAATAGGGTCAGAAAAATAAGAACCTCTCCTCCTGAGATGGGAAATTTGTTTTGGCAACACATAGTCTTTCTTCCTCAGCAACACCTTCTCGAAGAGCCACAATTCAGGTGGGTAGACACAATCATGCCATGAGAAGTTCATGATGAACTGATTGATGCACATGAGCTCAGGTAGATCATCTTCTTCAATGGAGGATAGCCTCTATAACAGGTGAAGGTACATAACCTCCTTTTGAAGGTATGAAGCAAGATCTTGTGGCCAAAATATGCTCGTGGGAATGGTGACCACCACATGTAGAACTTGACGTTCTTCATCCATGTCTTCAACATACACAACCTTGAACTCAGTCCATGTATCATCCTCTAGAAAATGTTGGATCTTCTCATATAGAATCTCCATTACTAGTTCTTGGCTTATAGGATCCACAACTGTCATCATCAAATTATCTAATGATTCAGGTGCTTCATCATTCTCATCGGTCATGTCTTCATCCATCCATTCTTTAGAATTTGAATGTGATAAATCATCAAGGTCTAAATCTTCGAGCTCCTGATCATCATCAAAGTACTCTTGTTGAATAACATCTTCACCTAGTGGCTCACTTTGCCATCCATCATATTGAGTCTCACTGGCTTCCATAGAGCAATCTCCTTCAATAGATGTATCGTTGAGACCATGAATGTGGATATCCGATAGCATCTCATCTTCGGCAACCACACACTTCTCCTCTTCTGACATGGAAGTAGGATCAGGGGCAGATTCTTCTAAGCTTTGTGTTTCTTCTTCTACTTGAATGATCTCACACATGGCATATCTCACAACACATTTGTTGAGAATTTCTAACTTCTCCAATTGATTCTCTTTAGTGACCGAGACTGAATATTCCATGAGCTCTTCTTCTGCACAAGCTTCTTCATATGTTGCTTCTTGTGTTGATTTTATCATGTGTGTGATGTCTTCTTGCATAGGTTCATAAATAACCTCAAAAGATCTAGCATCATCTTCTTCATCGGTGTGAATGAAATTCTCTGGAGATAAAGATGAAGATGGACTAAACTGCAAAAGAAAACTTACAGTATCTTCTATGGAAGATTCACTCTCCAAGTGATGTAGGAAACTATTGAGATCCAATGATGAATCTTCCATATGATCTCCTGATTTGATAAATTCCTCCAATGATGAATCATCTTAAAAATTAAGATCTCATTCTTGCTCCAATTGCAATACTTCCTTGGTCTTTTCTCCTTTGAGTGTGTCTGACACAGGTTTTTCAAACCAACCTTCAAAAGATGATAGGAACAAATTGGATTCATCATTGCCCTCTTTAGAACATATGATTTCTTCTTCTTCACAATTTCACTCTTGAGATATGTGTTGGACTTCTTCCTCCTCAGATAAAGTATGCAAGTCATGCATTTCTGCAGGTTCTTCCATCCACGATCCTTCTTCATACTCGAAGAAATTATGCAAATTTTCAGCTTCTAATAGACATTCATGTTCCATATGCAAACACATGATGTTGCCTAAAATAGAGTTAGAAAAATGATTCCTTCTAATATTTGATTTACACTGGGTAAATCCCATCATAGAGCCGCCATCATATTTGTCTAAGAGACATTTAGGATTATCTGAAAATCCTTGATTTTCATTTGATGCTTTCAATATTTGCATGAATCTTCTCATCTCTGGGTAATTTTCTCCATCATGTTCATTTGTTGCATGGAATAAGCAATAGATTTGTGCCACAGAAGACACATTCGCTACTTGACACATAGGTGAAGCAGGTTGATCACTAAAATAGTTAATGAAAGAATCTAGCATACTTGAAGGAGATGGAACTTGCTGAAGTCGTACAACGTTCAAGGGCACCAATGGTTTGATCGAATCTCTCTAGATCTTTCCTGAAGTGATCATATGATCCTCTAATTCAATAGCATACTCCTGAGCTTCTTGTAGTTCTGTAGCATGTCTTTGCTTGAGATAGAATGAAACTTCTGAAGATTGTGCATTGGTGAAACAACTTAGCAGAATTTTGGATGAAGGCTTCAAGGTGTTTCAAACTTTTCCAACCATACAGTTGAACCTAGCCACGAACTCTCGCATCGGCTCACTTCTATCTTTCTTGATGTTTGAGAGTTGTGTAAACAAGACATGACTGTCTTCTGCAGGCTTGAAATGGGTGAGAAATTTCTCCCTCATCAACTCCCAACTTGTGATAGAACTAGCAGCAAGGTGATTAAACCATTTAGCTGCTGAGCTTTGCAATGATTCCATGAACAACCACATTGCAACATCTTCATGTGCAATGCTGAGAATCCTGTAGGCGGTGGTGAAGGAAAAAATGTGCTCATCAGGATGCTGCTTGCCATCACCAAGAAACTTCAAAAAATTCTTCCTTGATCCTTCAGAAAGCTCATGATTTTCTGCCAGTGCCAATGGACCGATCTGATTTCCCCATGGCTAAGGTGGGCGACTATTGACGTGATTGCCTCCTTGATCCACCATAGGAAGCCTACTTTGAAATTGGAAAAATATGTGAACTCTAGATCTTCTTGCAATGGATAAGACGAAGGTCTTATGTTGATCCCCAGTAGAGTCGCCAAAAATTGTTAGTGTTTAATTTTGCACCTTTCGGTGAGAAAGAAAAATGGACAGATGTGTAGTAGAACCGCTCTTCACATTGGAAGGAGAAGCTCCCTGTAATACAATCTTTTTGGGGTTTGCAACGTGCGGAAAGGCAGAGACGCACATTCAACAGAAGTAAAGATTTTTTTTGACTAAAAACAAAACCTAACCTTCAGCACAAATAATACATTTTAATGGACATTTGGAAGCAAAATAGGCATATTGGAATCCATTAATGAACAAAACAAGAACACAATCAAGAGAATATTAGACAAATAACAATTTAAGCAAATAGAGGCATGAGAATTGCTATTGCTTTTATTCTTTGATTGAATACAAGACTAGATACTGAACATTGAATACTTTTGATTCCTTTGATTAAATCTAGAGATCAAAGGAAACAAATGAACATAGGTGATTTGATTTAACACAAAAGAACAAAGAAGATCTGAAACGAATGTTTAAGCAGAAAGTCATAAACAATTCCTCTCAATCTCAACAACACAAATAGATTTCAGAGAGACAACACATATATTTATTCTCAAAGTAATAAAGATACGCACAATTATTGAACAATAAGATGTGAGCAATAAAAGCCTTAGCATTTTACCATTGATCCCATAAAGTGTGTAGAATACACTTATTTATAACCTAAAACAAAGGTGCAAGGAAATAAAAGGAAGAGTTAACTAACACTCTCCACCCTAACCCTAATGTTGCATGAGAAGCATGCAAGCTTATTAGAAATTAAAATAATAAAATATCTCTCATGCAATTCACTTAACTGAACTTGCATGTTATTACACATTGAGTTCCACTTAAAGATATTTTGCATGATTTCCAAAATAAATCCAAAAATAAGTTTCTCTTTGAAAAGCAAAGTCAGTTCTCAAAATAGAAACTGCTTTGGAAATCCCTCCAGCCGCCCAAAATAGAATCCTCCTACAGATAGTGATAAGTGACTAAGTATGAGAATTGAGATTTCTCTCAAATTCATCAACATTAGCCTCTTCTGGGATAATGATAGGATCCAGATGCATGATCTCTATTTGCAAGATGGTATTTGCATCCTCCACCGTCTTCACAAGATCCAAATACTCCTTGACCTTTGGATACTCATGAATGGGTGTCGATTTGGTCTCCATGGTGATAGAAGAATATTGCATGGTGACTTTTGGGCTTGTAGACGTGTTCTTTTTCGTTGTCCCGCACTAGAAAATACAAAATCAGACCTCTTTTAGCTCGTTGTCCCAAAAAATCAGGCTTCTACTTCCACTTTCCAAAATCTGATTTTTGTGAAAAAATGTATATTTTGCCCTTGGAAAGTGAAAATATGAGGCTAAATCCTCAAAAAGTTGCCGGATCTGAGCTATAGACAGTCAAGAATGGTGTAAAACGCCTTTTCCCGAGGTGGGTATGCGCTAGAAATGAGAAAATTTGAACATAGAAGCCTTAAAAATCATTTTTTCTTTGGCTGTAGGTGGACATTTTGGACTGGAACAGTCATAACTAGCCAAGGAAAAGCTTGAAAAATCTCCAAAAATGGCCCCTCAGACTTGGGCATTGCCTTGTATGCATAAAGATGGGCCCTGGGATGAAGGAGAACGAAGAAAGTGATGCTTTGAAGTGACCAATTTTCCTCCTTTATGCTTTGCTGATCCAAAAAAGTGTCTTTAAACCTGAAATAAAAAGCTTGAAACCCTCATCAATGGCCGCCAATGTGAAGAAATGGTCTCCCTGTGAACAAATATGCCTTGGAATGCTAGAGGAAGGTATAGAAAAATGCAAGAATGTGTAATCATTGCCTTGGAATGCTAGATCAACTCCTTAAATCCTTTCAATTTGCCCTTTGCAAGATTTCAACCCTCCATTAATGGCTGCCTAGCTTTGAACGCTGCCTTTACTCCTTTGAATTGCCTTTGAAAATAACAATAATAGTGAATAGGAGCCTCCTTTATAGTGAATGCCACCTTTTAGGGTCTAATGTGCCTTACTCTAAAAATAGAGTATTTTTTTATTCTCCTCTATGCAAAAAAGAATAAGTGAAATAAGAAAAGGTGTGCATTTTGGCAAAAAGGCCCGCCTTTTTAAAGTTTTGCAAAAAGGAGTGCATTTTGGCAAAAAGGCCCACCTTTTTAAAGTTTTGCAAAAAGGAGTGCATTTTAGCAAAAAGGATCGCCTTTTTGAGGTTTTTTAGAAAAGGAGTGCAAAATACCCAATTTGGGCACCTTTTGCCAAGGCACTTTGCCTTAGTAACTTTCTTAGATTTTACTTTTGAAAATCTTGATTTTTGCCTTAGCCATTTTGACAGAGATTGCTTGGATCAATGTCATTTGTCTCTACCTGTGAACAACACTGAAAACTTGAATCTGACCCCTGGCAGATGAACTTCTTCCATTAATGGCCTCAGAGTTCGTGTTTTGCCTTCTGAAGAAGCAAAATTGACCCAGTAGAGAAAACTTGACCTTTTACAGATTCCTTCTGAACCACCTTGATCGTGAAGCAATAATAGCCAATCAGAATCAAATAGGACTCCTGAATCAAAGTTTCTACTTTTTGAAAATTTTGCCAACATCCGTATCTCAAGAAACCCATAAACCTAAAATTGGCGTCTATTTTAAGAAACTTTCTATTTTTAGAAATTGACTTTTTGATTTTTGACGACCAATTCTCATAATCTCATAAAATTCCTTCTAAAGCTTCAAAACTTTCATTTGGCACAACATAGCGAATTTGGCTTCTTTGAATCCTTCTCCATTTAGGCCTTTTATCAATTTCCTTTGATGTATCTTGTACCTGCGGGGTTAGCAAATAATGACAAGTCGACATGGTGCTTGGGAGGTGTGTTTAGGCATCTTTTTAGGGTGTTTGTATGCATAGACGAAAAAATTTGTATGGGTACAACATAGCCATGGGACATAAGTTTTGATACATGATACACTTGATTCTCCATTAGAGACATCCTTTGGACCTGCACTAGTTGACGATCATCCACTCATGGAAGAAGAGGAGGCTAAGATCTATGAAGACATCACCCAAGGGTATGAGGTAAGGATTGATTTTCTGTTATGTAACAACAGTCCCTTATCTTCACATTATCATGACATGACAAGCAAGAGGATCAACTTTGAGGCGTGTAATTTCCATTGGGAGATTCACGTTGGTTCAACACTTTTTGGAGAGCATGTAACAATGAAGAAGAAGTTTGAGACGGTTGAAGACACTATGAAAAGGTATGACAGTAGTTCTGATTTTATGTTTTATAACAACAATCATATGTCCTTGCATAACCATAAGATAGCAGTTACTTCACATGAGGATCATGGTGTGGAGTTTCCTAAGGTTGGCACTCGAATTTTGGGTGTTAATATGAGGAATGCATTGTGGATGCAAGCCACAAAGGTTCTAATTTTGCATATCATACCATGGAAGATGTTAAGAAGACACAAGACAAGTGTGATGAGTGGTTACAAAAAACTAGAAAGGCAAAGTTGTTGGCTGCCCAAGCAAGACAACACCTATAGGAGGTCAAGGAATGTTGCAATCAACTAGATCATGCAAGACAACAAAGGGAGTCACACCTTAGGTCACTATTTCTTCCAAGGGAAGAATGTGTAGAGGTTGAGCATGCAAGGGATAATAAGCCTTTTGAGGTGAGCAAGCAAGAAGAACATGCAGATTTGTGTGAACAAGAGAAGATGTATGATTCAAAAAATTCTGTGTGTATACCTAGTTTGCATCATGAGGTTCATGGGTTACCTCTTTTAGAGGACCCATTGAAGGCTCAAATCATAGATGAGGATGGGATAGTTTAGCACACACTTGGTGGATCTGCCACTAGGGTTATGCCTACACATGTAGAGGGAGATATAAGTGATTCAAATTTGGTTGGGCCTTTGGTCATTCATGTAGAGCTTGAGGAGTTGACTTGTGATGAGATACAATCCCATCATGCTGATGACTCTTTGGTAGTGTATGAGGCTGCCCTACTTTCGAGACTTATGACACATGTCATGGAGGCATTTGCTTTTGATTGGCATGGACTTGAGGAATAAAATTTTAGCTGATCTATGATCCTAGGTATGGAGATATTGTCATGATATTTGTCTTTGAGTTGTATATGTTTGTGTTTCAGCTGGACTATGGTGCATGGTATGGATGTGATAGCATGATGACATTTGATCATAATTTTCAAGTGATTGTTATGCAAAGGGATGATATTTATGAGGATTTTTCGGTGTATATCAACATGGGACAACAAAAGCATGATGGAGGATTGCACAAACTCTCTTTTGCAAACCTTGAGCAGCTTGGTATAGCACATGAGAAACCATACCTAAGTCTTAGATTCATTTGGGATCCAAGAATTGGTTGGAATGTTCGAGCTTAATGCAGATTTGATACATGTGGCAAGCAATCTCGGGGTGGGAGTACTTGTAATGGCTCAAAAATAATGTCCCCTTTTTGAGCCATTGATGCAAAATGACTAGATATTTGGAAAATTGGCCAATAATTATTTTTCCTTGGAAAAATAGAGTTGAAATATGCTTTAGAGTATTTTTGTGATATTTTTGGAGAAGGCAAGCAATCTCGGGGTGGGAGGACTTGTAATGTCCTCTTTTTGAGCCATTGATGCAAAATGACTAGATATTTGGAAAATTGGCCAATAATTATTTTTCCTTGGAAAAATAGAGTCAAAATATTGTTTAGAGTATTTTTGTGATATTTTTGGAGAAGTCAAAAATATTAAAATAATTTGCTAAGGATAGGAGTGAACCACTTGGAGAGTGGAAAATTAGAAAAAAAGGAGAAAAATGGAAATAAGCAAATGACAATTTAAAAATAATATTTTTATTAAAATATTATTATATTTTCCCAAAAAGTGACCGCCCAAGTCTAGTGGGAAAATAATAAAATATTATTATTTTATCTCTCCAAATGGGCTGCCCAACTTGAGGAAAAATTAAAAAAAATAAAATAAAATAATATTTTATGACGGTGGACTTGAAAATAAAGTAAAATGTGTGATTAGTGAAATCAAAATGAGATGGAAAACACAAAACAAGTGCATAAAAACAAATGTTATACCTCACTATGACTCACAAATCCAAGATAGGGTTGTAGAAGCATTGCACCCAAGAGCTCCTAGATATACCCTAGATAATGAATTCAATGTGAAATGCTCTTATCCAATGCAACTCACAAACTAGCTCAAGAGATTTTTTTGGCATGGTAACATTACTTGAAAATTGGATCCCCAAATGGGTTGGAGGATGTTGTATTTTTAGACATTTTGGAGAGATTTTGATCCAAGGGTTGAGATTGAATTGAAAGATCAATGGTGGAGGATGAAGATAATGTGGAGGGCCTAGATTTCATCTTGGAGGATGGAGGGCTAAGAATAAAAATAAAATTTATATTCATTTTTGAAAAAGGGGTGGAGTTAATGAGGTTGGGTGAGATGGAATATTTGTGAATTAAAAATTCACATGGGGAAGGGTAAAATGAATTAAAATTTCATTTGGGGATGAGTGGATATAAATGAGGTATGGCATGGGTAAGGGGTGTAAGAGGTATTAAATGTGATGTTGGACATATTTTTATAAAAAAATGATTTAGGTGGGATATATTTCAATTTTTTATTTGGAGGATGTGGGGAAGGGTGTGAAGTTAGGTTTGACCACTTTAATGAGAGGTTAAGATTAATTAAATAAGGTTTTATTTAATTAATTCTAAGGCTAGGATGAGATAGGCTAGGGTAGGTAATTAAATAATGACTATTTAATTACCTAGGGTAGGGATAGGTTAATTAATAGGCTGAATTAATTAGTTAAACATGATTTAGCTAATTAATTGGGTTTAGTGAGGAGAGAGAAATTGACCAAATAAATATTGCATATTTATTTAATCAATTGGCTAAAGTTGAACTATTGAATTAATAGAATTAATCCAATTGTTAGGAATAGAATGATGAAAAATTAAGTGATGAAGGGATGATCAATTAAATAAAAATTTAATTAATCGATTAGAAGGGAAATTGGTATGTTTAGGGATGTCGGGAGTCGGTTTGACGATGAAGACATTTTTAGGTGTCTACATTTGTCCCTCTTTGATGTGGCGTTAAGACCTAGCAGGGGAGTGGCGTCAGGTTAAAAAAAATATGCCCCAGCTACCAGGAAGGAATAAGATGGGTGAGGGATGCCCCCTTGAGAGGTCACCAAAAAAATAAAAAAATTCAGGCGAGCTCTCGAAAGGACGTGACGGGAAAGAAAGTTGGATAGAGGATGGAAAAAGAAGATGACAGGAAGAAAAATGGAGGAAAACGGTTGTGATGTGCACCCTGGAGGGGAAAAAGAGTGGGCGAAAGGATGACATGGCTTACTATATTTAGACTAGTGAGCCCTAAGGATGCCACATTTGCACACATTGAACTCGTGAGAAGAAGGAGTAAAGGAGAGATGGCAGAGTGCAATCCCAAATTCCCTCGACTCACCCACATTTTTGAGCATTTCCGATCGTATGGCCGGGCACCGGAGGCTGGACCCCAGGTAGGGCCTAACCCTAGCTTTGTGATTTTTTGATTTTGTCGCACTTTTGGGTTTCAGGAATTGGGTATTGGCATTGTAGCGCTATCGCAAGATCACGCAGTGCCAAAAAATAAGCGGATTAGTGCAATCCTTTGGATTGGCGCTATCCGCTTGGGTAGAATAGAGGTGGATTGACACCAAATGTTTAACATTTTAGCGCCATCCTTTGTATTGGCGCAATGTGCGCAGGGTTTTGGATTCTAGTGTTTTGGCGCCAATTGGGTATCAGGGTAGCACTATCTTCTAGATAAGCGCTATGTTCTACAGTGGTGCTATATTTAGGATTAACGCCATGCGAAGGAGTAGCTCTATATTGGATATATGCGCTATCGGGAGAATTGGAACCATTATTTAGATTGGCACCAAGTGGAGGGGTGGTGCCATTTGTGAAAATGGCGCGAAGAGGCTGCGCAGTGGTGCTATAATCTGAATTAGCGCCATGGGGAAATATGGTAGCGCCAACATTAAAAATGGCACAAAATATGGTCTATTGTGGTACCAAAATATTTTTGGCTTTCAACATTAGAAGAAAGGGTTTGATTCGGAAAAAGATAGGTAGATTTTTTGACCAAAAAATTGTGGATGCAGGATACGAGGTTATTTATAGTGTCCTCGTGGGAGCGACGTGTGCCATCTGTGATGGCGTTATTTGATCAGTTTGATGATGCCACTCGGGCCCGACTGGCGAGGTTAGGGCTCTTGACAGCTGTGTCGATGCCAGTGCTGCGAGCTTATAGAGCTCTGATTACCGCAGTTGTAGAGTGGTATCGGCCAAAGACTTGTACATTTTTGCTTCCTATTGGCGAGACTACTATCACTCTTGAGGATGTTTATCGCATCCTCAAGCTACCTATTTATGGTTGTCGGGTGACATACGACACGAGGAGGGGATGGAGGGCCTTGATTAGATTGTTTGGCTGCGATCACATGGCTTTGTCAACAGATGGTAAGGAGATGAGCTATGAGGGGACACTGGCGGCGAGTGCAGACCACTTTGCTTTATTCCTGTGTGCATTGATTGGTGGTGTAGTGATGCCCAATAGGAGGGGCAGGGGTTTTTCAGTTGGATGGGGAGAGATGATTGAGGGGATGGTCAGACATGAGACCATGTATGCTTGGGGATTGGCGATGTTGGTACAGCTCTATCATGAGATGCATACAGTTGTCTATCATTATGATTCAACTTTATCAGCCGGGGTTACTTTGCTGCATGTGTGGATCTAGGAGCATATTGCAATCACTCAGCTGAGATGTGGGTACTATCACCATCTATTTGAGGCCTTTGTGTTCCTGTATCAGGATGTTGAGTACACATATACTGGGCAGGTTCAGTATTGGAGGCAGGTGTTGGATGATGTCATTCAGGTTACCTGGCGACCCTACATCAGAGTGGAGCCGTGGCCAGATGATGATGTGTGCATGCCTTTTACTTTCTAGTAGCACTACTTGATAGGTTGAGGAGAACATATGATCGACATGTATCTACCGTCGGGAGTTATGCGATAGTTTGGGTTACGACAAGATGCCCCACAACAGATGGCAATTTTTGCATGGACCCGTCGAGATGTCCGTTATTGGCTTACAACCATACAGCCTTGGGTTGCCCTAGAGGATTTTGCGGCTTTGCAGCTGTTACGGTGGGATTGGCAGAGTGTGGTCAGGGATGCAAGCACTACTCCTGCATATGAGACATGGTGGTAGATGTGGCGACCGACTCGGTAGATGAGGTAGTCCCTGCGGAGGAGGTGGCGGGGTCAGGGGATGAGGAGTCTGAGGAGGATGATTCCGATGGAGATGATTTCTTAGAGGAGGGTGAGGAGATTATTGTGGACTACCTCGTGGAGGTTGGAGGGGATGGGGAGGAGAGGGAGATTGGGAGGGATGGGGAGCCGATGGATGTGCTAGCAGCAGCAGCAGCTGGACAGGTTGGGCTCAGGGGAGAGAGGCAAGCGGGTGGTGGTTCACAGGTGCCCCAGCAGCATGTGCGACAATAGGTACTTGTACAATAGGTACCTATTGAACAGGTCCAGATTGGAGTGGTGTGGAGGTAGGGAGGACCTCGACAGCATGGGGGACTACCGAGGGTAGGTAGGGGTGTTCTACCCCCACCGCAGATATTGCAGCAGCAGCAAGCTGTTGCAGCAGGACAGCAGGCAGAGGCGGGCACCTCAGGGGCAGGTGGAGAGTCAGGGCTTTGAGGGTCCTCATCTCGTCGGCGGCCGTGGAGTGGAGAGGAGGAAGAGGTTGAGACTCTGTGGGCACAGGTAGCCAGCCTGTAGGAGGCTTTAGAGAGCTGCGAGGTAGAGTTAGTACAATTACAGGAGATAGTTGCATTATTAGATGGTACAGATGGACAGGTGGTTGCATTGCAGGTACAGTTAGCCTAGGCTCAGGGTGATATAGTGGTTTTGACAGGAGAGCAGGATGCGACACTTGCGAGGGCTCGGCAGGTAGAGGCTACAGTGGGTAGTTTACAGGCTTTAGGTGCTGGTATGGCCCCAGTTTGTCACTGATGCAGACGTAGTTGTCTCAGGCACAGGTACAGTTGTCTTAGGTACAGGGACAATTGTTGGAGGCTAGAGGATAGACAGATTATTATCGGGCCCTCTATCACGCGACAGTGCCTGCAGAGCAGCCTGCACCGAGCTATAGTCAAGTCAGTGGATCCAGGGCGTCTAGGTCACACAGATCTAGATTAGTTCAGTCTATTCGGCAAGCGATGGGTCCCCCATCACATGTGCCTCAACAGGTTACACAGGTATAGGTTTAGCTGTAGCCGCAACCACAGCCACAGGTAGGACCACATCCACTACCAGGGCCAAGATCCCCCACTACGTTAGAGAGAGGGTCCTCTATGTGACAGCTATATCATTTTGGCCCTTGGAGGCAGTGTATCATGACATGTTATTATATGTTTTGATGTATATATGAGCGATGTATATTTTTGCAATGATCATATATGATATGATACTGTTTGATGGCCTATTTGTTTATTTATGATGGTTTTATATGGGTATGATGACGCTTATGTTGATGGATGCAGTATGCTTTATGGATTATATGCTATGGATGTATTGTGTTTATGCAATGTATTATGTTGATGTTATGGATGTAGATATTGATGTAATATGATGGATGTAATGATGGTTTACTTATTTTGATATGTGCATGTTTGTGATCTATGGACTACGATGTATAATGCAAATAAATGTTCAGATTAATAAACATTTATTATGGATGTAAAATGTAATGCAATGGAAATGTATGTTTATCTTAATAAACACATGTTATGTATGGAAATATGGAGATGCAACTAGATGATTATAAAATGCAGCTAAATGATTATGATTGTGATTATGCGATGTAACTAAATGATTATGCTATGTAAGCAAATGTAACTAAATGATTATGAAATGCAATGTAACGATTATGGAATGCAAACTAAATGTAAATTAAATGATTATATGCAATTTAACTGATTATGGAATGCAATTTAAGGATTATAAAATGCTCCTAAGTGTTTACAACCTAAATGATATATGATATTCAAACTAAATGATATATGAGATGCAAACTAAATTATTCTAAAATGCAAATTAAATGATATATGATATGCCAACTAAATGATATGAAATGCAACTAAAGGATTCTAAAATGCACCTACATGAAATGCAAATTAAATGATATATGATATGCAACTACATAATTCTAAAATGCCCCTAATGAAATGTAAATTAAATGATATATGATATGCAAACTAAATGATATGTGGGATTGAAACTAAGTGATTCTAAAATGCACCTAATGAAATGTAAATTAAATGATATGTAAACTAAATGATATGTGGGATTGAAACTAAGTGATTCTAAAATGCACCTAATGAAATGCAAATTAAATGATATGTATACTAAATGATATGTGGGATTGAAACTAAGTGATTCTAAAATGCACCTAATGAAATGCAAATTAAATGATATGTAAACTAAATGATATGTGGGATTGAAACTAAGTGATTTAAGAGATGCAAATTAGGTGATATGTGAGATGCAAACTAGGTGATATGTGAGATGATTAAGTCTTCATATACATGATGTTCTTTGTTGGACCCTGGGTGGTGGGGCTGTGTGATAGGGGAATAGGTGGGGAGATGATAAGGGTGAATGGATAGGGTACGGATATGATTGGTTGCGGCTAGATTGGGGTGGGGGGTGGGATGGTTAATAAGGGAGTTGCTAGGTCATGAAACACCACGTCATTGAGGGGGGATTTACTTTGGCTCAGGATGTGTTGAGTGAGAATAAGTTTTAGGAGTGGGATTAGTGAGGGGATTTGGGAGCGGGGTGGGGGAATAGGCTAAGTGATTACAAAATCTAGGCCCAGATGGTATAGTTGAATAAGTGATTGGCAGGATGATTTGAACTAGTAATAGTAGTTGCATAACATTGACTGAGAGCATTTCTTAGTTTTATATAGCAATGTAGGATACAGTTCACAAAGGTATGAGATGACCTAGGTGATGATATATATTTCACGATTGCATGGACTAGACCTGCAAACAATAGGTTGATTTCATGCGTGCCCAAGGTAGTATAACCTTGCCTAGCCTAGAAAGGGGACTCATAGCAATGAGTGCTGATAGTACATATAAGGTATTGATGCCTGTATATGCAAATGGGGCACATCCTGCTAGAACCGACCCAGGCTTCAAGATATGAATACTATTCTTGGAGTAATGAAACCAACCCACAAGCACAGCATACAGAAATAATGACCATGTCTACTCCAGGTGTTGTCCGCCACTTGCCATGATATAATGAGATCAAGGTAGCTTTGGAAATGACCTAGAGTGAGACAAAAAGATAAAAATCAATAATAAAAAAGACCAACAAAAATATAAAAATAGCCTTTGTGTGCTCTTGCTAAGATACATGTTGATAGAATGATAGATTCTTGTCCATTGTAGGAATGATATATCCTAGGATGCGAATCGGTTGGATTTTTTTGGATAATTTTTGAAAGGTGGGCAAAAGGATAGTCAGGCCATGTGTGGGATTATAGTTAGTATGTTGATTGATGATTTTTGCGTTAGGGACCATGCTTCAAGCGTATACTTAGCGTGTGTATCATTTATTAGGTCCAGCAAGCTCAGTGAATGGGGACCATTCAAGCGAGTTGGATGGGTGCATTTTATGTACCTGAGTACTGGATACATCCTTCGTATTCCAGACTGCCTACATACCCTATGTGGATCAAGGTACTTTCAAGATGCGGGTGAGATGAATATGTAGTTCTGGTATGACTTGATGATGTGGGAATGGTTTAGGATGGGTGTGATGCTGAGAGTTGATAGATGTTGATGGTCGCGATTTGCAGCAAGATCGATGTATGAGGGTGATTTGCAGTGAATTGTTAGGAAGGATTTTTTGGATTTTGATGATTTTCTATTGTTTTTGGATTTTTTGATTTTCTATTATTTTTTTATTTTTTTATTTTCCATTGTTTTTGGACTTTTTTATTTTCTATTGTTTTTGGATTTTTGGATTTTCTATTGTTTTTGGATTTTTTTGATTTTCCATTGTTTTTTGATTTTTTGATTTTCTATTGTTTTTTGATTTTTTGATTTTTTGATTTTCTATTGTTTTTGGATTTTTTGATTTTCTATTGTACAAAAGGAAGCTTACAAGGATCCTTGGGTGGAGTATTGTGGGGTGGGCGATATGATTTGATGTTCCAAAATTCCAAGTCATGGGATGTGTGTGATATGGAGTGTTGTGATGAAAAGAGGACTTATTAGATGGTAGAACCGGCCACTACTCATGGTGCCTGAAAGAGGTTTTGACCATGGTACCATTCCAAGGCGTCACCGAAGTTATTTTCACCATTGGAAGTCTTTATTGCACTCGGGTTTTTCCTGATTTTTTTATTTTTCTATTTTTTATTATTTTTTGATTGGGGTACTCGATGGGTTATGCGTAGAATTTCTTCAGGTGTAGAATGTTCATAGGCTCATCCAGAGGTTGCCCCTCAGGTGTTGCAAGCTGGTATGCTCTTGACCCATAGCTGGCTGTGATGACATAAGGCACTAGCCAATTGGGCTCAAACTTTCCTTTCTTAGGACACTCCTACAAGTTTTTCTTGTTTTCCATAAGGACAAGGTCACCTACTTCAAATTTTTAGTTTCTAATTTTCTTGTGGTAGCTTCTTCTGAGGCGATTTTGATAGGCTTGCAGGTGGTTCAACGCATTTAGATGTTTCTCATCCAGTAATTCTAGCTCATGCAACCTTGTGACCCGGTATTCCTCATCATTGATTATATTTTGCAGAGATACTCTTAGGGATGGGATCTCGACCTCAATAGGTAAAATGGCTTCTGATCCAAATACAAGGGAATATGGGGTGGCTCTTGTGGGGGTACGGATGCTAGTGCGATAGGCCCATAGGGCAGGGTTGAGCTAGAGGTGCTAGTCACGACCGGCTTCATTAACCGTCTTCTTTAGAATGCAGAGGATGGTTTTATTTGAAGCTTCTGCTTGATCGTTTCCTTGAGGGTAATATGGGGTGGAGAAGTGGTGTTAGGTTTGGAATTTTTCACACAAGGTGCAGACTTCCTGGGTCTTGAAAGGTTTTCCATTGTCGGTAATGATGGAATGAGGGATACCATAACAACATATGATATAATAGAGGATGAACTTGGATATCTGGGTTCCAGTGGTGAAGGTGAGTGGTATTGCTTCCACCCACTTAGTGAAGTATTCGGTAGTTGTGATAATGAACTTATGGCCATTGGGTGATGGTGGATGTATTTTGCCTACGAGGTCAAGTCCCCATTGTGAAAAAGGCCACGATGTCGTGATTGGTTGCAATTCCTATGCTGGTGCGTGAATGAGATATCCATGATGTTAACATGGTAGGCATTTTTTTATAAACCGGTAGGTGTCTCGTTCCATTGTTGGCCAATAGTATCTGGTCCTCAGGATCTTTTTAGAAAGAGTGGGTCCACTTGAATGTGCCCCACATATGCCTGCATGTACCTCTTGCAAGGCCACTTCAGCTTCCCTAGAGTCTAAACATCGTAAAAGTGTGCCATCAAGACTCCTTTTGTATAGGGGAAAGATTTTTGTTGTGAGGAGGATAGGTTAGGAGGGATGATGTTATCATGGAGATATAGATAGGTTTCTTGATACCACAGGGATAGGGGACCAATGACTTCATACACTAGCTCCGATTGGGGAACATCATATGTTGGAATAGGGAGTTCTTCTATCAGGAATTCACACTTCTTGATGTCTTTCTTCATGTCGACCAGGGATCCGATGGTGGCCATGGCATTTGCAGCTTTGTTGTTTAGACTTGGGATTTGTTCAAAGTGGATGTCATCAACATAGCCTTTAAAGTCATCGACCATCTTTTTATAAGGTAGGAGATTATCATCCTTGGTCTTGTAATCATTGTTTACCTGTTGGATGACCAGTTGAGAGTCTCCATACACTGTCAGCTTCTCAATTCTCCATTTGATTGCCATTCAGAGACCTGTGATAAGGGCCTCATACTTTGCCATGTTGTTGGTACATGGGAATGTAATTTTGAATGACTTGGGGATGGTGTCACCTTGAGGGGTAACAAACAAGACGCCTGCCCTCGAGCCTCTATGTGTGTATGACCCATCGAAGTACATTTTCCATGTTTTTGTGGTTGATGCTATTATCAAGATGGCTTCGTCAAGGAACTCTACTAGTGTAGGATATTCTGCAGGAATGGGTGCTTCAGCCAGCTGATCAGCGATGACCTATCCTTTGATAGTTTTTCTCTCAGTATATTCAATGTCAAATTTAGTAAGGATCATGAACCATTTTGCCATTCTCCCAGTGAGAGCAACTCTATTTAGCAAATATTTTAGTGGATCGATCTTGGCGATGAGCTTAGTTTTGTGATTAAGCATGTAGTGTCTTAGTTTTTGTGAAGTAAAAACCAGGGCTAGACATGCTCGTTTAATTGGTGTATAGTTTAGCTCATAGGAGATCAGGGTGCGGCTGATGTAATATATGGCTCTTTCCTTCCCTTGTTCATCGTGTTGTGCTAATAGGGCTCCAATAGCTGTCTTTGTTGCTGGGATGTGTAATAGGAGGGGTTCTCCTTGCCTTAGCAGAGTTAGAAAAGGGGGATTAGCTAGGTATTCTTTTAGCTGGTTGAAGGCAACCTGACACTAATTGTTCTAGACAAAAGATGTATCCTTTCTGAGTAGATGTTGGAATAGTTGACATTTATTGGCAAGTTGAGCAATAAACCGATGAATGGACTGGAGTTTCCCTTGCAGACTTCTTAGCTATTTTAGTAATTTCAAAGGAGGCATTTCAGTGATGGCCTTGACTTTTGTGGGGTCTACCTCAATTCCCCTTCTAGAAACTATGTATCCCAAAAGTTTTCCGGAGGTGACCCCAAAGACACATTTCTTTGGATTCAAGAGAACGTTGTATTGCTCCAGTCGGTCGAAGATCTTTGCTAATACATCCAGGCGTTCCTCCCATGTCTTTGATTTTCCTAGCAAGTCGTCCACATAATCTTCCATGATATGGTGGAAAAGATCATGGAAGATGATAGTCATGGCTCGTTGATATGTGGCTCCAGCATTCTTTAGGCCAAACGACATTACCACCCAACAGTATGTCCCCCATGGACATATAAAGGTTGTCTTATGTTGGTCTTCTTCTGCGATCCTGATTTGATTATACCCTGAAAAACCATCCATGAGGGATAACATCTCATGTCCTACCGTAAGATCCACTATCATGTCAATGTTTGGTAAAGGGAATTCATCCTTTGGGTAGGCTTTGTTAAGATCTCGAAAGTCGGTGCAGCAACGGATTCGGCCATCAGGTTTGGCTACTGGTACTAGGTTGGAAACCCATTCGGGATAATCAATTGGTCAGATGAACTCGACGACCAATAGTTTCTTCAACTCTGCTTTGACTAGGAGGGCCACTTGAGGGTTCATTTTTTTGAGCTTTTGTTTCACTGGTTTTGCATCAGGGCGTACTGCAAGGTGATGGACGACGAAAGTGGGATTGAGCACTGTCATGTCTGAATAAGTCCACACAAAATTGTGATTTCTGCATTTGAAGAAGGCTAAAAAGTTTTCTTGCTCTTTTGCGCTGAGAGATTCTGCCCTGAAGGTGATTTTCAGCTCTTCTTCCATCCCAAGATTCATCTCTTGAGCTGGCTCTACCAGGACGGGTGATCTGTTGGGGTATACCTTCTCTATCTCAGGAAGGCCCATGCTTCCATCTCTTGGTGCCTTGTGGAGGTTTTCACGAGGAGATACGTCCTTTATTTTTACTTTTTTGGGATCTGACACTGCTGTGGAGTAGTTTTCACCATCAGATCCATGTTTGATTTTTATATTTTTGTGACTGGAAGCAAGGGTTGTCTCCCTGAAATAGGCAGTCATATCAAGTTCCATAATGTATCCTGCCCTATGATCTCCCAAGGGGAAGTGATCTCTAACCACCATCATTTCAGTGATCGCTTCATCATTTCGTGCTACGTCAAAGACAGGAGGTCCTTGTTGGTCCCAGTCTATGAGGTCCGGGTATACAAGGGGCAAGTCATTGGATGAAGAGGTTAGGGTGGTGACTGTGTATATGGTACATATGGATGAGTCGAAGAATTTGACGAAGTCACTAAAGGAGTCTTGATGGCCCATTTCGTTGACATTATCGACTTCAAGGGAGACTTTAGCGACCTCGGCTAAGATACATTCGCCAGTGGTGAGGATACGTTGTCGTTGACCATATCCTAACCATTGAGTATAAGGATTTCTTATCACTTGGACTGGGTCTATGATCCCTTGTTCATGAAGGCCGATACCACCTTGTCCTTTATAGCCCATGTTTTTGACAATCTTTGACCTTTTGCCATAGATCTTTGTTGGTATGGTGGGAGTTTCTTGCTATGTTTCCTCATCTTTATATAGCCATGATGATATGTCTTCGAACATGTCTTGATCGAGGAGATGTTTCTTCTCAAAGGTAGGTGATGGTTTACATTTGATGACAACTGTATTGGCTTCTTCTTTCTTTGGGATACCGAACATTTTAGGGTTGGGTAACATGCCCACACAAAAGGTGTCATGTAGGTCGTATTCCCCACATCCCATGTCACTAAGCTTGATCTTAACCTTAGGTGGTGAAGGTGTTTGGGATGAAGTGGTAGCAATGTTGGCAGGGTCGATGTACGCGGTGGATGTTGTGGGGTTGGCTTTTGTGATGGCTTTGTTATACAGACAAAAGGTGTGGTCATGGCCTTCCAAGAAACTGCAATATTGGAAGGGGCGGGGATCAACATAGATAGTTACTTCCGTGCCATTGTGAGGGAACTTTAGACATTGATGGAATGTAGAGGGGACCTCTTGCATGGCATAGATCCATGGACGGCCAAGAAGAATGTTGTAAGGGAGATCAAGATCAAGGACCTGACATTTTGTTTCCATTATCTTTTGTCCCACTTGAATAGGGAGCTTGATAGTACCCTCAAATAGTCATTCAGTGTCATCATATCCTTTGATTGTTATGCATTCACTAGTGTCTACAACCACATCCAAGTATCCCAATTGTTTTAGTAATTTAAGAGTGCACAGGTTTAGGCCGGAGCCACCATCTATTAAGACTCTCTTGATGATATGCTTGTGGATATGGACTTCGATGTGTAAGGCATCATTATGTGAGTTTTTAGATGCAGGGAGATCCTTTTCTGAGAAGGTGAGATGATGAGGCAAGGCGATATGACCCACCATGGCTTGGAATTGATTCACATTTAGGTTGGTGGGAACTTGGTTTTCCAAGAGTGCTTTATCAAGGACTTCTTTATGTAGAGGTGACGTGTGGAGCAGCTCAAGTATGGAGATTTGTGCATGGGTCTTTCCTAGATGTTCTAGGAGGTTGTACTGATTGGTAGGCGATGGGTGCGTAGTTGGATGATTGGGTAGGGAATTTGACATGGATACGGGGGTTTGATCAGTGGTAGGGGCTGTGTAGATGGATACACGGCCATGACGGGTTGTGACGGTGCAATCAGGTGCTTGAGCCCGAATGGTGATTGTGTTGATATGGTTAGACGATGGTTATATCCGCCCTACAATAGAGTCATAGGATGCAGGAGGTGGGGTGACGTTGTAGGATTGATTGGATGATGAGGCTTTGTTATGATTGGGCAATGGATCCTTGTAAGCTCCTAGGTTAGCATTGGGTGATGGTTGAGTGCTTTGCTCAAGATTGACTTTGTTCTAGTTGATGAGGTCTTGCACACAATGCTTTAACTTCATGCAATCAGCGGTCTTATGGCCCACAATGTGGTGGTAGTTGCAATAATCATTTTCATTGTACCATGCAGCTTTGAGCTCACTCTCTTGGTGGGGTTTAACAGGTGGGAGAGTTATCAAACCTTTCTTTAGACATTTGTAGAGGATATCCTCAATTGGTTCCCTTAAAGGTGTGAATTGTCTTCGAGGTTTGTTTTGTTTAGATTGCCCCCTTGGGATATTTACATTGGCGGCATATGTTGATTCTGTACATGTGGGATGACCTTCACATCAGTGATGCCGTCGTTCAAGGTGTTTTTGTTCTTTCCCCAATAGCGTGACTTTTCATTTGATTGCGTTTTGTTGTTGTTGTTGTTTGTATTGGGGACGTTGATATTGAGTTTGTTGTTGTTGTTGTTGCTATTGTTGGACTTGTTGTCATATAATTTGATGGAGCCCTTGGCGATGAGGGCACTTTCTATGGTAGTACCTTTGTCAATGACTTCTTCAAAGGTAGACGCACAAAGGATCTATAGATGGAACCCTATTTCTTGATTTAGGTTAGTCACAAACATGGTGACTAATTGTTTCTCAGGAATTGGCCAAGGGAGTTTTCTTGCTAAGCTTCTCCACCTCTACAAGAAGGAAGCAAAGGATTCTCCACTCTTTTGTTTTGTGTTGCAAAGTTCTGTCATGGATATTTCATGTTCGAAATTATAGGAGAAATGATTGACAAATTTTTTTGCGAGCTCAGGGAAATACCTAATGCCTGGGGGAAGATGTGCGAACCACTCAGCGGCTTGACCACCAAGGCTTCTTGGAAATAGTCTCATTAGATATGTATCGTTGTTCGAGACTTCTAAGCAAGCAAGGTAGAACTCCCTAAGATGATCCCTAGGGTCTCCCTTACCCTTGTATTTGTCAAATTTGGGTGTTTCAAAATTTTTGGGGAAAGGGGGCATGTACAATGTCCGATCAAATGGATAGGGACAAATATCCTCAAAAGAATAATGCTTGCATTTGCCCCCAGTTTGTATATTGTCTACTTTTTGAATCAAGGCTTGTACAACACTTCTTAGATCGGGGGTTGGTGGCATTTGTGGTGGGTAGGTGTGCTAATTGATGAGGTGTTGGAGATTGGGTGCGGTTTGATGTTGGAGGTTTTGGGAGATCATGTTTTGGTATTGTGGGGTGGCGTTTTGGTTGAGTTGTGTGAGATATTATTAGTAAGTGTGGATTTGTTGGAGAATATGGGGAGGTATTGGGGGATTGGGATTATGTTGTGTCGATGATGCTACGGGGTTTTGTAGATATGTGGGATTAGATGGATTGACATTGGATGGGTTGACGTTGGATGGATTGACATGAGATGTATTGACGTTAGCTGGGTTGGTTGTGTTGTAAGGTGGTTGTGAAAAGAATTGTCTCATGTAGGCTATGGTTTGAGGGTTGAGTGTAGGCACACTTGTGGAGGCACTTGCGTGTGTGAGGTTCCCTTGAATGCCCAAGGTGATTTGCGAAATGGAAGAGTTTACGCTAGTTGTGGTAGTGGATGGTGATGACGGGTTGGGAGGTGGTAGGGTTGGAGACACTTGTGGGGATTGTAGATGTGGTAGCAGCTTGTGGGAGTGGTAGATACGGTGGGAGTTGAGGTTTGAGAGATGATAGGTTGGGTTTTTTATGAGAGAGGCGAAAGGATTTTGGAATGATTTCTTGTAACAAGGATGTTTATTTGGTCCAAAAGGTATGCAAAGATTAATGAGGATGAATGGATTATGGTATAGCAAAGGGTCTAATAATGATAATGATTGATTCTCTAAGGTCAAAATGAAGGTATGATTGGAAAAATTAGGATGAAATGAGTGGGGTATTGATGGATTTTTGGAAGGTGATTATGGATTATGGTGAAGCAGGTCCTAAAGATCACAATGGAATTTTCTCTAATTTCAGGCAAGTCAATCTGCAAATAGCACCAATCCACACGTGAAATGGCACCAAAAGCAGATAGAGATGGCGCTGAAACAAGTCAGTGTTGGTCGAGGCTCTGAAAAAGATGGATTTTGATGACAGATTTGGATTTGTTTTGGTATGAAGTTTGATCAAATGATTTTTATTGTCTCTTGGCAAGTTTCCTGAAAGCACTTTAAGCACAATAACACATGATAACCAAGATTTTGTTTGTGAAAAGACGTGTGATTTTCTTAAACAAGCACTTTGCACAACCTAAGGTGAAGATAGGACAGTATTTGTTGAATCCCCTAGCTGCGCCTATTCAAAGAGGGTAGCTCCAAGATCTTGGTAGCACCAACTCCCCCTTACAGTGCACTCACTTCTCACGCATACCAAGATCCGGGTTTCCATGAAGGCTTGTCCCTCACCAAACCTTAGGATTGTCCTTGCTACCTCGGCTAAGAACTGCATAAATTGGGGCCGCTTCAAAGGTTACCCTTTTGCGTCAACAAATAGAAGGTTTTTGGCTTGCTAAAACAAAGGTTCATAGTAAGTGCATTAGTTCAGGTGGCCATACATGCAGCAGCGCTACTCTCTGTTATGGAGTCTCCTAGCCTCCAAGGGTTATGCCTTGGAGGGTTTTGGGGGAGGTTGGCTATCGTTATGACACAACAACACCTGTTGCTTGTGACATTCGTCAGAAACACATTATTTATATAGTGGCTCGAAAGAGCTTGGCTTTAGCTTGTTGCCGCTTGGGTCATTCCCACCTTTCAAAGCGGGGTGGCAAGCCCTCTAAAGGATTAACAAAAGCAACACAACCACAAAAATACTTTTGATCCCCAAGTTCACACAAGGATGCGAGGAGAGAGCATATGTATATTTTATGTTTGTGTCATGCTAAACAAGGTTCATTTTTAGTTCTTTGGATTATGTTGGGGGTGATTTATGCAAATGTTGGGAGAAGCTTTTGATTCCCAACATCACCAATGGTGCGAGGGAAGAGCATACACTTTTCACCACACAAACATTATCACAAAACACTTCACACAATTGATTTGTTTTCTTGTTTAGATGAGTGAAAAATGCAGATTATTGTTCTTTTTAATCCAATGAGTTATGATGCACTTTGTAGTTCTTTTTAAGCCCAAAATTGAAATATTTGTAGATTGTTGGCAAACACTTGTTAATTTTAGAGCACCAAGTTCAAATGTTGTTTAAGTTAAGGCACACAAAGATTTTGTTTGTTGTTTGTTTGTTGTTGATCAATTTTAGCGCACCAAATTGAAATGTTGTTTCTAAGCTAACATACAAGGGTTCTTTTTAAGCACTAATTGAATGTGTTTGTTTAATCTAAAGATGAAAAGCCCTGCAAGAACTTGTTAGTGACTCTAGAATGATGGTGATGACCTGCAAACAGCTTACCAGTCCCTGCATAGAACCCAAAGTTAGCCTGCAAAAATAGCGCTAAAACAGAGATCAAATGGCGCCATTGCCAACCGTAAATGGCGCTACTGACAGAAACTAACCTAAAAACCTGACACCCTAAAAATTAGCGCTAATATACGTACATATAGCGCTGATATACAACATAGTGCTAAAATAAGATGCAGCATGCGCCAAAATAAAAGATAGCGCTAAAACAATATACAGAAGGCACCAGAATGGAAGATAGGGCTAGAATAAGATACAGAAGGTGTTAAAACTAAATATCACGCTAATATGTATGTAATAAGGCGCCACTGTGTGTGTTTAAACGGTTTGGTCGACAGTGTAATATAGCGTCGCTCTGGGTGCCGATAGTGCTAATACGAGGTTGAACTTGTCAGGCCTGCAAAACAAAGGTCTTCCTAACCAAAACAGAGGGTTAGACTGCAAAGAAAAGGGGCTTGTTATTCTTGTTAGCCTAATGAATGGAAAGCAAGACAAGATGAAAGCCAAAATGTATGTTTGGTCTTTAAGAAAATTTTAGCATAACCTCCCCCTCTTCGTACAATGTGTTTGTAAAAAAAAGAGAGTGAATAACCTCCGAAAATGATAGGAAGACCAAGAAGTAGAAGATATGTGTGAGTACAATCTAAGATAAAAGTGCCATGTTAAATAGCGCTAAAACATCAGATAGCGCTAAAATGCACCACAGATGGCACCACTGCGTAGGTAGATAGTGCCACTCCTACAAAAACATGTCTCAAACAACAAAACTCAAAAAAAATGATTAGATATAGACCTTGTAGGTCCCATCAGGCGTGCCAATGTGATTAGTGAAATCAAAATAAGATGGAAAACATAAAATAAGTGCATAAAAATAAATGTTATACCTCACTATGACTCACAAATCTAAGATAGGGTTGTAAAAACATTGCACCCAAGAGCTTCTAGATATACCCTAGATAATGAATTCAATGTGAAATATTCTTATCCAATGCAACTCACAAACTAGCTCAAGAGATTTTTTTGGCATGGTAACATTACTTGAAAATTGGATCCCCAAATGGGTTGGAGGATGTTGTATTTATAGACATTTTGGAGAGATTTTGATCCAAGGGTTGAGATTGATTTGAGAGATCAATGGTGGAGGATGAAGATGATGTGGAGGGCCTAGATTTCATCTTGGAGGATGGAGGGCTAGGAATAAAAATAAATTTTATATTCATTTTTGGGAAAGGGGTGGAGTTAATGAGGTTGGGTGAGATGGAATAATTGTAAATTAAAAATTCACATGGGGAAGGGTAAAATGAATTAAAAATTCATTTGGGGATGAGTGGATATAAATGAGGTATGGCATGGGTAAGGGGTGTAAGAGGTATTAAATATGATGTTGGACATATTTTTATAAAAAAATGATTTAGGTGGGATATATTTCAATTTTTTATTTGGAGGATGTGGGGAAGGGTGTTAAGCTAGGTTTGACCACTTTAATGAGAGGTTAAAATTAATTAAATAAGGTTTTATTAATTAATCCTAAGGCTAGGATGAGATAGGCTAGGGTAGGTAATTAAATAATGGCTATTTAATTACCTAGGGTAGGGTAGGTTAATTAATAGGCTGAATTAATTAGTTAAACATGATTTAACTAATTAATTGGGTTTAGTGAGGAGGGAGAAATTGTACAAATAAATATTGCATATTTATTTAATCAATTGACTAAAGTTGAACTATTGAATTAATAGAATTAATCCAATTGTTGGGTATAGAATGATGAAAGTGATGAAGGGATGATCAATTAAATAAAAATTTAATTAATCGATTAGAAGGGAAATTGGTAGGTTTAGGGATGTCGGGAGTCGGTTTGATGATGAAGACATTTTTAGGTGTCTACAAAATGTATTGGATTTGTGTTACATCCCCAACTTTGACTATATTTAACTTTTACTTTTGATGCGATTAACTGGATCAATAATCATAGATTAATGATTTGACGTTTGTGGAAAATGTCAGGATAAATCATTGATTATATGGATTATGATTAATGTTGTTAAATTAGACATGAGATTACATGTAATTGAGATTATTTTAATATGATGCATAGTGATTTGATGATGATACACTGATCATGATTTTGAATGATTGTGAGTGTAACCAAGAAAAGAGACTTCCAATTCTGAGAAGGGAAGGAGAGTATCACCCAAGAGAAGGAAATAGATGTTATGGAAAAAGACAGGTTGCCATCTGAATTTTCAATGTTGTTCTTTGCATGAACCTTTGCTAGATTGGGTATGTTTTACTCATTCTTCCTTGTTTAGTCGATTTCGATTCGACTAATTGTCGTCATGTCAAGTTACGGTTTCTCGATCTAACTAAATAAATGTTCTCAGAACATTGTTATTAGTTAGAGTTAGCCATTGTCTTTGTCAGGGCTAGCTTATATGTCTATTTATTATGTTTGTGTATATTGATTTATTTTACTCTAGATATTTTGTCAATATTACGAAGTGGGGGAGTAAACCTCGACCCCTCATTCGTATTTTGATGCTTGCTTGATACTAATACCATATTGTTGGTAATGCTATTTTGGTGATAGCATATATTATCATATTATACTCATAGTATATTTATGTTATGTATATGTATATGTGGGTTATCATTATTTCATCACCTTTTTGCTATGATAATTATCTTGTGGTCTATTACCACTGCATGCTCATAGCTTAAGCAACCCATATTCCTCGAAGGATGGAGTGGAAGAGTGCTTGATAAAGCCTAACTAACCCATGATTGTAGCACTTCGGGTGCTACATGCTCTCCATGGGAGGGCATTTAGGATATGGATGAATTGTTCCTGTGGGAGTGGGAATGGTAGTGGAGACCGTCGATACCCTCTACCGAAGGGAGACGTTAAGTTAGTTTTGGTTGTGTGTGTGTCAAAGGAAAAAAGAGGAGGGAGCTCTGAGTGGAGAGTAGGAAATCGAGAGTAGAGCAAGCTCAAAGAAAAGGCATAGCTTTGAATATAATTGTTGACAGTCTACACATTTACTCTCAAGTACACTATTGACTATGTAATACACATTATAGTACAACATTACAATAGTGAGCTTTTATTGTTGGCCTTAAAGGCCAAAATATTTATTTGATGTTTCTTAGATTGTAACAGTCCGTCGAGGCCATGAAGTCGAGGACTTGTAATCCTTGCTTAAACTGTAACAGTCTGTCGAGGACTTGTAATCCTTGTTTGAACTGTAACAGTCCATCAAGGCCATGAGGCCGAGGACTTGGAACTTTAATTGTATCAGTTGAAAACTTGTCAATGCCTTTATGGCCAAGACCTATGATATATCCCTGAAAGTTGTGGAGGCCAATAAGGCCGAGAACATATCACACTATCGTAGCAGTATATGATTATAACCATGGCCATGGTAATGACTAGTATTCTATTAATCTTTATTCAAGACCGTGATGTCTTTATATATAAGATTGTATCGAAATCTCAACACTAACCATGCTTTCGAGCTAAGGAAAGATAGTGTATTATTATGTTTATTCGATGACTAGCCAAGAGCCACCCAACTTTTTCTGAGTGCTATCTCATTCTTGAAACAATGTTGTAGGCAGAACTTCAAGCTTCTTGGCATGACTTATATATTATAAAGATTTCTTAAAGATGTTTTCTTTACATGCCTTCGGGTATTTATTGATAGAAAGAGAGTAGTAGGTGTTGGTGCCTGAATTGACTGTCAGTTTCCGAGCAATTTTTCATGTAGGCACCTTCCCAAAAAATCCAAAAGGTTCTGAGTTTTGGCTCCCCTTCATCTTTCCTGAGGAAGGGGTCATCATGTTTTGTCCATCAGCGAAAGTTTTGTTTTTTTGAGTGCTCCGATTGTGTCTTTGAACTTTCGGTTTGAACCTCGTCGGCGAACCTCAGTGTTGAACCTCGCCATTGAACCATCTGTTTGAACCGGTTCAATGGTTCAAAGCTTTATGTTTTTGGTTTCATCGGCGTGATGGCAGCTATCGACATAGGTTTGTGGTCTTGCTCCAACGGTCTAAGTCACACCAACGGAGATGGGAAGCCAAGTTGCCATCGGCGTGACTTTTGTTGTCGGCAAGCGTTGCTTTTGGGTTGGCCGATGGTTTTTGTCTTGGCGATGGGTGTTTTTTGCTTGGCCATCGATGAGACTTGTTTTATCGGCCTAGTCGATGGAAGTTGGCCCGATGGTCTATCTCTGGCCGATGATGGGAAATATGGAGTTTGCGATGGCGTTGGAGAGACTATTGAGGTCGGTCAGAGGAGTTTCAGGTTGGCCGATGGGATTGGTCTGGCCGACAGGGGATTGCGATGGGCTTCATCGGTGTAACACATGAGGTCGGCCAGAGGATTTTTGGATGCTCCGATGGAGGGAGTCACGGCAACGGAGGGTGTATTTTGTTTGCCATCAGAGAGACTTGATAGATCAGCGAGAGTTTTTTGGGGCGGGCTGATGGTATAGGTTTGGCCGATGGGTTTTGGCGAAGGGTTGTGTGTCGAGCGCGGCAAAACGCTCGACACCTTTTATGCTTGTGGCCATGTTTTTAAACTATTGAAGGCTGTCCGCACCATACATGTGGGACTATTCTTCCTGCACATTTAAACTTGCAAAGTGCATTTTAGCAGGAATTTTCTTTTTGAATGCAGCGACAGTTTTCACGCAGCTGCGGGTGGTTGAGCCATCAATGGTGACTGTAGCAGGGGTAAGAGAAATGGTACACATGATCAGGTGGCCCGATTTATGGATGAAGACTCCCAGATGGCGGCGCAGGGCTCGAGGCCTCCCTTGTCTGCTGCAGCAATAACTTCTGAGCGCCATCCTTCCTATGTGATCTGTATCTGGCAGATTTTTGAAAGCCATGTAATTAATTGCTGTGAGGTACACTTTCTGGCCAATATAGGCAGACTGTGTTACCATTTTGTTGTTGTTGAAAACTGGACATTTTGGCTCTGTAATAAGATACAACTGGTTTTGGTTGCTCTGTGCAGCAAAACTTGTGAGTTTATGTAGCTCCTGTTGTATGTTTTTGCATGAATCCACTGATTTCATGGGCAATCTTATATGAATAATGCTATGTTTGCATGTGTTGTGCTAATTCTGTCTCCAGTCTTGCATGTATCTTTCTTCTGAGTCCAGGTATTCAAGGAATGTCTGAGATTCTAGAACATAGAATTCCTGTGTTGAATGTTTAATCTTTTAACTTCTGCTCAAGGGGTAGATTAAACTGTTTTCAGATTGAATATTGGGAAGGGTATACTGCAATAGGGATGCCATAAGTATAGATAGCTTAACACTCTGTACTGGGAGATATCTGTAAGGCAGGTATCATATGTATCCCCCTAAAATCCAGTTTTAGTTGTTCATGCTGATCATTCACAGGTGTATGTCTACTGACTCCAAGCCCTGGATAGGCACCAATCTAGCTCTGTGTTGAGGTTATACACCAGGTCCAGGTTTGCATCCAAACATAAAATCAAACCATTTCATCCTTCCACCTGTTAGTTGTAGGAGTAGGATTAGGATCTCTGCGTACTCTCATACCCAACCAGACATATATGTCCAAGAATGTTGCCAACCTTGTGATTTGTTATACAAATCTTGGTCCTTACGTGAGAGTATTCTGCCTGTTGCTGTCAAGTTATATCTTTCTGTCATTGAGCTAGTCAAGGTCATACTTTTATCAAATAGGGACACCCCCCTTGGTGCGGCAGAACCAGAAATGAAGGGGAGGAGCTCACGCAACCTCCTGTATTCAGTTGGCTGAATCTGCCTGTGCATTAGAACTAGCAAACCCTAATGCTGATTCAGAAGAAAAACCAACAAAATGGCGACTCTGCTGGGGATAGAGAGAGTCAAGTAACCTGAGCGCTGGAAAATCTAGTTTCCAGTGAAGTTGTTGCAGCAAAAAGGAACCATGTGGTGCTCTGCTGGGGTGATGAATCCAGAATACAAAAGTGCCTTGCTGACATTCTGTCCTCTCTCTGAGAGGTGGCGACTCTGTTGAAAGAACCTATCAATGCTGCAACATATATCCAGGTATTCATCTTTGATTCAAAATGTTGAGTTTAGAATAGCAAGCCTGGTCGTGCTCTCAAAGAAGACCATTCTTTATTGAAAGATATAAAACCCTAAATTTCATAGCGATATATGGTTACCCAAATATTATTCCCAATAAAATTAGAAGACGTTTGCCAAAATATAGTGGATCAGATTCTGAATCGGCAAACAAACATCTGCAAAGATTTTGTAATTTAATAGAAGATTATGAGGTAGAGGATGAAGATGTAGTAATGAGACTCTTTGTTCAGTCATTGGAAGATGATGCTAGGATATGGTTTTCAGACCTGCCTGTTTGTTCAGTTTCTTCATGGATAGATTTAGAAGTTGCATTCCTAGGGCAGTTTGGTGAAAGGTTTGATGTGGCCTCATTAATCATACATTTTATGAATATCCAAAGGGAAGATGAGGAGCTGGTTCCAGCCTTTAATCTTAGGTTTATTAAATTGCTCAGGCAGATCCCTGAATATATGAGACCTAATAATGCATTGTGCTTGACAATTTATTTGGCTGCATTTGATGAAGAAATGAGTTATCTGTTGAGAGATAAAGAACCAGTCACACTTCACCAGGCTTTCCAATTTGCTATGGACATAGAAAACAATGAGAAATATGGAATGCCAGTAGGTTTCATGGCTGTAAGTTGTCAAAGCAGTTATCAAAGTGAATATATTTCAGCTCTCCCAGTATGTGCATTGAAAAATGATTGTATAGAGGGAAATATATTTCAGAATAATATGTGCAGCCATGATGTGATGCATGAAGAAAATGTTGTAGAAAATGTAAGCACATCTTGTAATAATGAAAACAAAGATTGTTATCAGCCTTGAGAAGACAAGCCTGCAGACACAAGGTGCCCTACAATTGATCAAATGAGAGACATACATGAAGTTGTGTCTTGCAGCAGTGTGCATATCCCAGTTATGCCTGATTATTTATATGAAGTGGATATGCAGAGCTTCACTCTGAATATAGAAAACATTGATTCAAGGGATGGCAGTGAATATGCTAGTGATTTCCAGCATTCAGATGCATATGTGAGCCTTTCAGATAATGAAATATATTTGGATGTTGATTATGAATGTTTCCTTGAAGATTTTGGCCATCTTCATAGTGCAGAGGTTGAAAACTTTGTTTTAGATTATTAGGGCATTGGTGAAGATAAAAACAAGGTCACTATTCAGAGGTGGATGGGAAAATTGCAGATGTGTGTGCTCATACAGTTGGGGATAGTGTTGATTGCAGGGGTGACTATGAAGCTTTCAGTGTAGGGCTACATTCTGAGTTATTTCTGCCTTCTCTTGAGACATTTCAAGTGGACATTAATGACAAAACTGCCGTGCATGATGATGATGGATATCTGTATGTTCATCAAGATAAATTTGATTATGAGATGTTGCTTGTGCCTGAATATTGCATGTTTGATACAGAGGAGCTCTTATTTTTTGAGGAAGGGCAAAATTCTGATGTGGATTCATTTGTTTCATGTGAGTCTGTTATTTTTCCAAGCAACATCAGTGACTCATATGATGATGACATTCTACAACTGATAATTATATATGCTGATGAAGCTAGCTGTAGATTTGTTGAAGAAAAAGAAATGAGCAGCAGCACAAATAATTGCCAAGGGGCTTGCTGCAGACAGTTAAATGCTTTTAGGCTTCATTTGAAGAAATCAAAAGAAAATCAGGTGTTTGACAAAGGAAAAGTCTGGTTTTTCCTTTTTGGTGGCCTTGGGCCACAATGTTTATTTTAAAATAATGTGTTTGGTGATGCAGATTGGTGTAAGTTTGACTCTGTGCCCAATGGATAGGGGACTGGTCTGCATCCCAGAGATCTGGGGTTCTCGTTGCAGTCTTGCACCTGCATGTCCCTAATCAGAGCCACTGTTGGTGCCTGAATTGACTGTCAGTTTCTGAGCAATTTTTCATGCAGGCACCTTCCCAAAAAATCTAAAAGGTTCTGAGTTTTGGCTCCCCTTCATCTTTCCTGAGGAAGGGGTCATCATGTTTTGTCCATCAGCGAAAGTTTTGTTTTTTTGAGTGCTCCGATTGTGTCTTTGAACTTTCGGTTTGAACCTCGCCGGCGAACCTCAGTGTTGAACCTCACCATTGAACCATCTGTTTGAACCGGTTCAATGGTTCAAAGCTTTATGTTTTTGGTTTCATTAGCGTGATGGCAGCTATCGGCATAGGTTTGTGGTCTTGCTCCGACGGTCTAAGTCACACCGACGGAGATGGGAAGCCAAGTTGCCATCGGCGTGACTTTTGTTGTCGGTGAGCGTTGCTTTTGGGTTGGCCGATGGTTTTTGTCTTAGCGACGGGTGTTTTTTGCTTGGCCATCGGTGAGACTTGTTTTATCGACCTAGTCGATGGAAGTTGTCCCGATGGTCTATCTCTGGCCAATGATGGGAAATATGGAGTTTGCGATGGCGTCGGCGAGACTATTGAGGTCGGTCAGAGGAGTTTCAGGTTGGCCGATGGGATTGGTCTGGCCGACAGGGGATTGCGATGGGCTTCATCGATGTAACAAATGAGGTCGGCCAGAGGATTTTTGGATGCTCTGATGGAGGGAGTCACGGTGACGGAGGGTGTGTTTTGTTTGCCATCGGAGAGACTTGATAGATCGGTGAGAGTTTTTTGGGGCGGGCCGATGGTATAGGTTTGGCCGATGGGTTTTGGCGAAGGGTTGTGTGTTGAGCGCGGCAAAACGCTCGACACCTTTTATGCTTGTGGCCATGTTTTTAAACTATTGAAGGTTGTCCGCACCATACATGTGGGACTATTCTTCCTGCACATTTAAACCTGCAAAGTGCATTTTAGCGGGAATTTTCTTTTTGAACGCAGCGACAGTTTTCACGCGGCCGCGGGTGGTTGAGCCATCAATGGCGACTGTAGCAGGGGTAAGAGAAATGGTACACATGATCAGGTGGCCCGATTTATGGATGAAGACTCCCAGATGGCGGCGTAGGGCTCGAGGCCTCCCTTGTCTACTGCAGCAATAACTTCTGAGCGCCATCCTTCCTGTGTGATCTGTATCTGGCGGATTTTTGAAAGCCATGTAATTAATTGCTGTGAGGTACACTTTCTGGCCAAAATAGGCAGACTGTGTTACCATTTTGTTGTTGTTGAAAACTGGACATTTTGGCTTTGTAATAAGATACAACTGGTTTTGGTTGCTCTGTGCAGCAAAACTTGTGAGTTTATGTATCTCTTGTTGTACGTTTTTGCATGAATCCACTGATTTCATGGTCAATCTTATATGAATAATGCTATGTTTGCATGTGTTGTGCTAATTCTATCTCCAGTCTTGCATGTATCTTTCTTCTGAGTCCAGGTATTCAAGGAATGTCTGAGATTCTAGAAAATAGAATTCCTGTGTTGAATGTTTAATCTTTTAACTTCTGCTCAAGGGGTAGATTAAACTGTTTTCAGATTGAATATTGGGAAGGGTATACTGCAATAGGGATGCCATAAGTATAGATAGCTTAACACTCTGTATTGGGAGATATCTATAAGGCAGGTATCATATGTATCTCCCTGAAATCCAGTTTTAGTTGTTCATGCTGATCATTCACAGGTGTATGTCTACTGACTCCAAGCCCTGGATAGGCACCAATCTAGCTCTGTGTTGAGGTTATACACTAGGTCCAGGTTTGCATCCAAACATCAAATCAAACCATTTCATCCTTCCACCTGTTAGTTGTAGGAGTAGAATTAGGATCTCTGCGTACTCTCATACCCAACCAGACATATATGTCCAAGAATGTTGCCAACCTTGTGATTTGTTATACAAATCTTGGTCCTTACGTGAGAGTATTCTGCCTGTTGCTGTCAAGTTATATCTTTCTGTCATTGAGCTAGTCAAGGTCATACTTTTATCAAATAGGGACACCCCCCTTGGTGCGGCAGAACCAGAAGTGAAGGGGAGGAGCTCACGCAACCTCCTGTATTCAGTTGGCTGAATCTGCCTGTGCATTAGAACTGGCAAACCCTAATGCTGATTCATAAGAAAAACCAACAGTAGGCTCCTTATTACTCATTAAAATTAACTAGGATGGTAATGATACCATTACTGCATTATGAGTACATATTTTAAACCTTAAGTATGAGGTAAGATTCATAGATATAGTCTTGTATAATTTTTGGAAAGAAAACAATAGAGCTGGGTAGCTCAATAGCTGTATTATCATTTTGACTAACTATTTATAAAGATGGTAGGTATTATTATCTTTCAAGTCTCTAGTAGACTATGATTATTTCTATGATAAAAGATGATATATTGATATCTTGAGGTAACTAATGATTTTATAATGATGTCAGGATTGGAGAAGATAGCTCTCTAAGTACACCTCGAGACTTATGACAAAGTGTGAAACTTGTTTTACAAAGATACTGTTGATTTGAATGGGTCATGTTTCAGTCGACAAGGATCAGATGGAGATCCATTAACCTAAACAATTATTTAAACTCATCTCATGGAGATGTTAGCCACAACTGATTTTGTGGTAGGAAACCAAGAACTTATACACTTGAAAAAGGAATAGAGTGACGAGGAGTCACAGATTCCATGTTGCAGATGCAACAAGAACACCAATGAAATGTACTCTAGGACATGGAGTTGGAAGTCCAAGATGACGGACTAAATCCCAGACAAAGAATAATCAACCAAAAACACTATAGGATGAGATACCTTCTAAGTCAAGTTAGAGGTGTGTGAACATTCGACTATGTTCATTGCGAAACGTTTATTTATTTTAAATCTTTGGCCAAAGTAATGCATCTGTCTCTGTATGCATTAGTCGGTTCACTATGCTCTAGATGGCATAACCATCAAGTAGTGTTATACATAGTTAGAGTGGATCTATAGTTGTATGACCGTTGACCGTGATGAGTTATGAAGGACACAACACTAGAACTCAGATGGCAAACCTTATGGTTCCTTATATCTACTTCCTTCATGAAGGGTAGGGCCACTTCCAGGTAGGAAGTTGTGCGGGGGACCGCCGATCTATGGTTGGAGGAAAAGCACTGGGTGATGCTCTCTTTCCCAAGTAGATGACAAGCCGAGACTTATGAAGACATATATCAATACTCCAGATGCAGTATATTCTATTTTATGACTTGACAGTCAAAATTTTATGTAACCTTATCATTATTACCATGAGCAATACATTATGATTGTAAAGTGAAGGAATTCACTATTATGTTATCTTTGAATATGTTGTAAATTTCAGTTTTCAAATTATTCAGAAAAGATATGCATTTTAATTAATGATTATGCAATAAAAATGTGATTATGATGATCATGACTATTTACTTGATGGTAAATTAGATTGTTAATCCGGGTAATATGAGTTGACATGTTACAATTTGGGTGCCCAAGTTGTGGGTTATAAAATATGGCATTTGGGAGTCATTTTCATCATATTGGATATTTGTCATTTGAAACTTGGAGAATTTCTCTTTGGTTGTAACTATGTTTTAGCAAGCTTCTAAGGACGAAAACCCATTCCACTTGGTGAGATGGATCCATCCAGGGTTCATCATTGGGCATAATTGTAGGTTTAATTCATATTGGAGCTTCATATCAACTAGGGTTTGAAAGGAGATCATCATATCAGCTAGGGTTTGAAGCTTTCTTTGCAGGTTGATGACGAATTGATTCAGATCTGAAGGTTTCCTTGGCATATTTTCATCATCATATGCATTGCTAGGGTTTGGAGGTGAAGTGCCATGTTTGGAGGGTTATTTGGTGATAGTTATCATTCATTTGTATGCAAATTTGTGTTCTAGACCTGAGCAAATCAATTTCAAAATTTAGATTGGAGGGTTTGAAGTCTATATTTGACATTGTATTGCAATATTCTTCATCTAGGATGAAGATCTATCGCTCCATCCTAGACCTAGTCACTGCCCATTTTGAGGAGGTTTGAAGCATGGAAATGTGGATTTTAGTCATATGAGCATTTACATCAGTCAGCTGTAGACATTTTCAAATTAAAGGAATGGGTTTAGAACATCAATCACATCATTTGCCATCATCCTAACCTAGGAGGCTACCATTGGGAGTCATCACTTCACTTTGGAGGGAGTTTATTGGCCATTGAAGACCACATCCACAGTCATTCTCAGATCTGATTTGTAATCAGACATATTTGTTGTGTAATCAGCTCCCATATATGTGTTTGATTGACATGATATCATTCTATGATTATTCGAGGGTATGTTGCTATGATGTAATACCTTTCAAATCTTCAATTTGAAACAATCTAATTTTTGTTCCTATCTATATCAGCGGTCTGATTTTATTTTTAGTTATTTATTTATTTTGGTTTCCATGCAAAAATGATTCTATATCGGTATCACATCATGGAAAAAACATTTATGTATTGAAAACACTCAAAAACCAATCAAAATCAAACAAAAACTAAATCAAAAAATCAAATCAACAAACAGAAAAATAGGACAGAATAAGAAGGGCTTCTTACACCTACTAGTGCATGAGTGTTCTTTGTACCTTTATTATTTTCTCTGATAGATGTCACCCTCGTAGCTTCGAGCTTAGATTTATATCCACTCGAGAGTATAGACATCATCAATCCTCTCTTTCTTTTTTCTCTTTCTTGGTTTTCTCTCTTTTTGTATTTTGCAATGTCTCACTTTGATTTTCATTTTCAGATATTTTGATATTTTGTTGCTCTGGTATTCTCTCTCCTATGATTTCTCTTTTTCTCTTTCTCTCACACTTATTTTTTTATCTCATTTTTTACATTAACTCGTATTTTTTATTGCTTCCTGCAGAGTTATGATCCCCCTAGTGTTTTTTCCAGGAAAGATAAGTGGTTGAGCACCACCTAGGGTTTTCACTATCCAATCAAACTTCCCTTCTACTAAGGAGGAATGGAGAAGGTCTACTTACAAGCTTCTATTGAGTACTGTAGGTTTGAAGATTGACTTTGCCTAGACTCAACATCATGATTCGTTAAGACGAGGATCAATGTGAAGCTAAGAGCTAGGCTATGATTAGAACCATTGGGAAATGAATAAAGGAAAATGATAAGTGGCAAACATGATCATATGGTATCTCAAAGGCTCAAAGGGTCACATATACCTAAGCAACCTTAGACTCCTTACTTTGGCAAAAATCGAACAAGAGCATGACACTCACAAATGCATGATGGAACAAAATGAAGAATTCAAAGATTTTGATTTTTCATGATTTTATAATTTTTTTGGATTTTTGAGATTATTTATTTTTTTGGATTTTTGAGATTATTCGATTTTTCTTGGATTTTTAACATTTTATGATTTTTATGGAGTTCCCAGATACTAAACTCTTCACCTCCCATTATACACAAGAGGTAAGCATCGTTTTTTATGTCTTCCTTAACCACGTATAGACCTATCCAATTTGGTCTAAACTTCACTTGAAATTCTTTTCAAGGACACTCGAAGACTTGGTGTAATAATGTCTTTGAATTTAGTGGGGAGTTTTGTGTACTCACATGTTTCATTGTTTGATGATTTACCCCTAGCTTTATCATTTTTTGTTCTTGTTGAGTTTCAATGTTTGTTTTGAACTTTTGAGGGGTGACTGGAATTGGTGTTGACTCTCCTAGTTTTGTGTGGATTTTGGTTTTCCTCTTTGCTTAGTGGTGGTCTCAATTGTATGGATTCTCATATCTAGCTCGATAGGAATGGCTGCTAAGTTGAATGGAGCATAAGACTTTTTTGAGTGGGGATCGAAGGGGAATTCTCCTATTGCCCCCTTCCCTATACATTTCGAGGTCTTAGCTACGTTTGCAATTTGTTTTGATGTCTCTCTTTTTTTCAAAAAATATGATTCTTGGGTCATTGATGGTTTCCATGGCTTTCCCTTCTTTTTAACTTGTTCAACTCTATAAAGACTGAAAGGATCAGGGTCTCCTTTGATGACATGGTTTTGTCCCATGTGCGAGAAGTAGATTTCTTGAAATAAAGTGGAGGGAATGGCCCTCATCCTATGAAGATTATGTCGTAAGTGGTTTTTTCATTTACGACATAAAATTTAGTTGGGAGAGTTTTGGAACCCAATTTGATTTGAAGATTAACCTTACCCATGGTTTAGATGCTTGGGTTATCATGAATTCTAAGGATGGAAGTTTCTTGTGTGATTTGATTTTCGTCATAACCCATTCTTTGAAGAAGAGAGAGAGACTATGTTGATTGCAAACCCATTGTCGATCATTACACGTTTGATGGAATAGTCTTGTACTTAAACTATTAAGAAGAGGGGGAGATCACCATGTTTAGCTATGTCAATGTCTAAGGGTAACTTTTCAAAATCGAATGTTGAAGAATAACATTTTTCATTTGGAGTGTTTTGAACTAGATGGCTTATATCTAAGGCATTGAGGAGAGCATTCTTGTGTGTAGGAGAACTCTTGAGAAGTTCTAATATGTGAGAAAAATTTGAATCACAAGGGGTGTCATCTGGTCGTTCTGGTCCTTGGGTAACACAAATTTCTTGATCTTTGTCTAATTCAACAAGGCCTAAGGTGTTTTGATCAAAGGTGTTTTGATGGCTTTTGGGACTATTTCCTTTCTCCTATGAGAATGTGCCTATAAATGCTTGTTGTTGATCTTTTGGGAGGTTTGATATGAAGTGATGGTATTCCCGACATGACTTGATATCATGTCTCCTTCTCTTGTGAATTGAGAAGTATTTATCATGATTGCAATTTTGAGGTTAACGATGATTGTTGTATGATTGCTTGTTGACTCTCTACGGGTAAAGGGATAATTGTTACCATTTTTGTTGCCCAAATTCGTATAACTTTCATAATCACAGTTATTGTTGTTTTTGGATGGTGAAGTTTTTGTTGACCCATCTATGTTTTGTTTTTTGTTATTGCTATCATGGTTTACCAACCTTTCATTGACATCATACTCCCTTCTTCCGCTATCAAGAACAACTTGGTCAATTCTAAGAGCACTTTCTAGTGCTCCTTCGTATGATTTATAAGAGAGTTTTTGGACTTGTTCTCATATGTCATTATTGACAGCATGTCGGAAGAAATCACAAAGTTCCCTATGATCCATGTTTGATGCACTTGTTAAAGAATAGAGAACTTTCCTCGATCATGTGATAAAGTGTGCAACCGACTCGCTGGCTTCTTGTTTGATCATTAAAAACTCTCATATTCTTGTCCTAACCAATTTGTTTATGTCAAAGGTAGCCACAAATTGATTGATGAGTTGCATAAAAGAGTGGATCGATGCTTCTGAAAGTCAACAGTACCAATCTAGAGTGATACCCTTCAAAATCTTTGGAAAAATCTTTGCTACCGCCCCATCCCAAGGAAGGAGTTCCTGCACTACTGTGATGTAGGCATTGACATGAGAGTTGGGATCACCCTGTCCTTTAAATTTTGGAAGCTTAGGGAGAGGATGTGGTAGTATGACTTGACTCATGTTGTAGTCAAGAGGCTCCTTTAAACACTCAAGGTATATTCCTAAAAGGGGGTTATGTGTAGAGGGTCTTGTTCCTCCAAACATTATCCCTTTAGGTGGAGCTTGTTGCACTTGTTGAAAGGGGATGCTTGATTGTTGATACCCTAAAAAGGTTGGATAACCAGATGGTGTCATGTTTATGTTTTGAAAATTGGGTGGGATTGTTTGTGGTTGATTTTGCATCATGGGAATCCCACTTGTTGGATTGAAACTTGTCATGTTCAATGATGAGGGCAAGGGAGGCATGATTGCTTCATGACTTGTGTCATGGGAATGAAAGCTTAGATCCGGGGAGCTTTGGGCTGCCCTTGGTTTGATTTGATTTTGTCAATGAAAGGATTTCACTATGCCCTAGGTTTTTCCTCAATTTTTCTTTGCCAATATTGCTTAGTATTTCTAGCCTCGAGGGTCTTGATCCATTGGACCAAGGTTTCTATAAGGTCTGTGAGTGAGACTTCATTCTTTGGGTTTTTCCACCTTGCGATGGATTGCTTTGCATTGAGGTTTGAGTGACCCCATTTGTTCTTTCTGATGAGACTTGACATGTCATAGATCTATTATCTTGATGTGCTACATGGAGGGATTTTTGTGCCTCCCAAGCTTCTTGAGAGCTCTTCTCTTGATGGCTCACCTTGTCATCCATTTGGGTGGTCATTTTCTTATGGATTGTTATGGGTTGACCATGTTTATGGATCTCAGACCGGGTGTTCACTTGTCATGTTTTGATTTGGTTGAAGTTGTGAGGATCTTGTTGGATCCCTTTTGGATTTGAGTCTTCAGAGTTTGATTGAATTGAGATTGAAGTTATTGAATCTGAAGGTATCCAAGTTTCATTGGAGAGGAAATTCCCTTGGACTTTGTGTGATTTTGTTCTAGTTTTGGGGTGCAGGAAACACCATGAAATGAATGAGATGAACATGAAAGCAAGAGATGAAAGTGGAATGGAATAAATGTGTAAAAAATGTGAAAGAACCCATCCCAAAAAGGATTTTCTTTTCATGTCAACTTCACCAAAATATGTGTTCTCTGAAACGTGACTCGAGCACAACGCAAATGAGTTAGCTTTGATATCACACATGAACCCTCTCCTTACTACGAGAAACCTCCAAGTCACTCTCACTCTCGTGGCATAAGCTAGTCGAGTGGAGGCAAGACCCCAAGGGTAAATTTGTTTGCGAGCAAGTAGAACTTCACGAAGAGTCCAGTTTGTGGGCCTACTATGGATTGATATTTGACGAGCTCGTTCTAGGACTATTGTAGTGGAGATAATTATATGACCCGAAGGGTCACTAGTCCTATGTCTTCTATTTGGATTTCGCAAGTTCCAACGCCTAGTGGGAAGATTGTTTTTCTCATTGACGATTCTAGAGTGCTATAACCTATCTTTGTTTGCTTGAATGCGATGTCGTATGATGTCTCTTTGTTGGATGATCCTAAGAGCGTGTTTTTGCTCTTCTATTGTTTGTTGTGTGTGTTGTGGTCTTGGGTGGATTTTGTCTATCTCTTCGAGAATAGCCTTGATCCAATCTCCTCTGATCCCTAGGCACATCAAATGCTTGGGAGAGAGTTTGTTGACTAAGTGTTGACCTAGTTTGACTTTTGTTGACTTTGAATTGAGGTCAAAGGTTTGTTTTGCTTTTGTTTGAATATTTGAACATGAAATGTACCTTGTGATGAAACCAAGGGTTTGACCTCGTTTAACTTGACGTGTACCTTGTGATGGGCTCGAAGGTTTAATTTTCTAAGCCTCCTAATATTTTTGTGTTTTTCAATGAAATGCAACTAATATGAATGCAAACAACTTTTGGTTCCTTTTCTGAATTGAATAATAAAAGTGATCTAATTAGCTATGAACAGAAATATGAATGCAATTAATATGAGTTTTTCAATGCAATTAATCCTATGTTTTTGGTATTTTGTGAGATGATTTTCAAATCTAATCTAGAAATGGAAAATACTTGAATTAAAAAGTAATCTATGAATTGCAACAAATCTACTCTAAGCAATACTAATCTAATCAAATCAAAACAAATCCTATCAAGGAAATAGCAATGCAAAGATTACTTCTCCAAGAGCAAAAGTGTGATTTAATTAACTATGAAAGCATGAAAAACCTAGATTCTCTTGGCGCATGAGCCTAGCGTATCCTCAGAAATCCTTTGTGGCAACCTCCTTTCCTCTGCAGTAGCGGGGAACTCCTCTTGGCGGCAGGGATGAAGTATCAATTGATTGAATGAATGAGCTATTGAAGCTCTTGAAGCACTATGGCTTGGCTTTTTTGAAAGCAATTTGACGAGCACAACAACGCTATTGAAGCTTTTGAAAGCTTGGCAACTATACTATGAAAGGCAAAAGATCATAAGTCCTATGAAGAGCATAAGCATTCTATGGAGAGAAAAAAGCAAAGTTGGGAATTGGTGTGCAACAATGAATTTGCCTCCTAAGGGAAATCTTTAAAGCTTTGTAAAAATGAAAACTAAAGAAATGAACTAAGAGGCTCAAAGGCCCGTGAAGAATCTTGAAAAAACTTGTGAAGATGAGAAGAGCATTCTCAGACTTGAGAAATAATGAAGAGGCAACGGGTATTTATAAGTTGGAGAGGCACAACAATGGTGGAGATGATTGAAGAGTTAACAGGCTTGATTGGACAATGAACTGGGTTGATTAAGGAGTGAACATGCTTGATTAGGGAGTGAACTGGGCTTGATAGCTTATCACTCAAGGAGGAATGGAGTTAGTATGTGATTGATTCAGAGATGAGAAGAATTGATTTGGAGTTAAGAATAGAGTGATTGGGAGTGGAGGAGTTAGAAATAGACTAGGCTCAGTTAGGGTTGAATACGCATGCAAACTGGAGCAAAAATGAAGCTAATTTAGGTCCGAACTGAAGAGAAACACGCCAATTAAAACATGATTGGGTCACCCAATTTGACAGGGTAGGTCACCTAGGGGGGATCCAAGGTCACCCATGAGAATCTGGAAAAGAATACGAGTGACCTAGAAAGAATGGGTTCTACAAGTGGTTTCGAGGGCTAAGAATGATCAGAAGGGGCTAAAGATGACTTCAGGTCTCGAAAATAGATTGAAAGACCTCAAGAGAGTGGGTTGCCCAATTTGGCAAGGCAGGTCACCCAGGGGGATTCAGGGTCGCCCAAGGGGGATCCCAGGTCACCCAGAGGGGATTTGGAAATAAAAGGGGTCGACTCAGAAAGGAAGGGCAAGGGGATAAAATGAATGATGGAGAATGGTCTAGGAGGTTAATTGGAGGCCTCTAAAAGGTTGAAATGGATGAAAAGGACTTAGGGAAAGTGAATTTCCCATCTTGCGATGTCAATAGGTCAAGTCAACAGGGTCAGAAAGCGACAAAATTGAATTGTTGACAAAGGGTGAATGCTGAAGACATAGGACCTAGGAGGGTTAGCTAGGGGACTAAGGAAACACAAACAAGATGAAGAACTTCAATCCACGTGTCACCAAGAAGAATGTTGTTGAGAGGTCATATTTACACGCTTACATTACATGTTTAGGACTACAGCTCATCATCGGATTACCATGTAGGTCCATGCACATTTTTAGTGCTTACAGAGCCAAACATTGGACCATCCTTCAATCCTCTTCTTGATTTTTTATGTATTTCATTTCAATAAATGCTCTTAATACTATTGAAACCAATAGGAACTCCTAGGTACTTGAAAGTAGTGTTTATTTTTCTTTTGCAACCCAAAATTATCTCTTATCTCTTTAGCTTCTATATTGTTTAGACTAGGAAAGTATATTGTGGACTTGCTCTTATTATTTTATTTCCTATAGGTTCCTAATATATTATAATAGATTGTTTTATCCTTAAAGCAATTACTTTTGAAACTATGCTCAATAAGATCAAATCATTTATAAACTGGGCATCATTAATTCTTTGAACCTATTGGTGTGTTGAAAGTCCTAGAAGTCTTTTTACATCCTTTTGTTGACCTAAAAGTTGCGAGAGACCTTTTGTTACCAAAATAAATATGGAGAGGGAACAATGTTGCCTTACTCCATTGGAAGCCTAAAAGAAAGGGGTGGATATACCATTAAGTAGAGAAGCTGCCTAGGGCTTAGTGATGCAAGCAACAATCTAATTAATAAATTACTTATGGAAACCCAATTTGCTAGGAGCCTTGAAGATAATATTGTGGTCTATTTTGTTGAAAGCATTAGCCATGTCTATTTTGAACGCCATTTTATTGGATTTGCTTTCCTTGCTAGAATGCATGGCTTCTTGAACTAAGAGTATTCCTTCATAGATTCTTTTTCCTTTCACAAGGCCAATTTGATTGGAGGATATGATTTTATCCGAGAGGGAGCATTATGTTCTTGATAAGTTTGGATATGGCTTTGTATGATGAATTGTAGAGGGAGATTGGCCTAAATATTTACAAAGAATGGGCACGATTCTCCTTGGGAATTAAAACTAGTATTCTAGCATGTATCTATATTTTTATCTTCTCTCCTCTACCATTGCCAAGTGATCAAACTTAATAATATCCCAAATATCTTGGTAGAAATTTGCATTGAAGCCACCTAGTCCCAATGCTTTGCCATGTTGCATGGAGAATACCATTTTTTTGAGTTTATCCATGGTAGCAAGTTTTATCAATTCTTCATTTTTATCATGTCAAGGAGCTAGGTATTAAATTTAGGAGAGTTTGTTGACTTGTTTCAAAAATCTCCTCATCCATTCTTTATCTAGCCAAGTTTCAATGGCTTTCGCAAAGAGCCATGAACCAATGGAGCAACAGGTAAGAGCCAGCATTGTTAGCTCATATTTCCTCTCCAATGGCTTTGTCTATAATCTCAATAAGGTGGACTTCCTCCCATCGTTTGACCATTTTTAGGTCATCTTTGGCATCCACAAGTTTTTTGTAGGTTTTGGCTAGAAGATTAGGGTTTCAACAAGGACTACATTTTTCTTCCCAATCAAGGTCTCTTTAAAAGAAGCCATGAAGACCAATTTGACAAAGATCAAACCAAGAAGATCAAAGGCTTAACCCAAAGCCTTCACCAACTAAAAAAATACAAATAGAAAAAGGTTTCACTCCAAAGCAGATAATGATATAGATTGTCAAATTCTTTCCTAGATTAGTTTTAGTCCCCACATTATATTACATTCATTTTAGGTACCTAACCTAAAATTTAAAGCTCTAATGAATATATTTTGCTTGACAAAGTCGCAAGACTACATCCCTAGGTTCAACATGGGATAGTGAAGCCTAAAATAAAGGCATAGCTGAGCCTAAACAAATAGGTCCAACCATTAGATTAAAAAATAGGTCAAAAAAGAGTATAATGTTACATTGAAAATAGGTTCAACCATTCAAGCAATTAAGCTTGCAATTTTCAAACTAATTTCATTCATGTGGGAGTTTTTCCCTTTAGCTTTTTTTCTTTTTGTTTATTTCTCTAATGTTTTAGTCCCTCAAGCAAAATGGTATCCGAGGATAATGAGTACTTAAGCTCCAATAAGAAATTTGTTCCCTTATGGACAAACACAAATAGAATTAATTAAGCTTGAATAGTATAAGCCAAAGAATCAATGCTTAAAAAACTGGCTGCAGTTTGTGAATGGGACAACTTTGTTTCAGCACCAAATGAGCAGGTACTACTAATAATTCAAAGGTAAGATTTTTTTTTGAAGTATTTCAAATCCCCAAAGCCTCTCCTTGTACTGTGGCACGGGTTACTCCCTCTCCTTCCTCTGTCAGAGCCCATTCACCTCCGCAGGGTCACAGACGAAGAAGTGGTTCGGCCAGAGACTCTTGGCCCCACTCCCAGCCTGCTCAGCATCGTGGAGGTCGCTATCGCAGACGCTCGACCTCTCCATGTCAACGTGGATGGACCTCTGGCCGTCCTACCAGTGTTGCAGGGGATAATGTGGGTTGGTCCAGTGGAGATAATGTTGGTTGGCCTACACTTGATAATGCAGGTTGGAATGCTCTTGGTCCTTCTAATCCAACCAATATTGGTTGGGACAATACAAAAGTTTTTCCAATGTTGAATTTGGCTATCTCACCTCAATAGGAGGAGTCAAATACACAGAATGAAGAACAGGGGAATGATGATGGCTGGGCGCCTCCTGATATCAACCCGGGCCACGCAAGAATTTGGGGGAAGCCGGATGACAGGGATCCGCCATTTGCAGGGGTGGCGTGGCAACTTGAATTATGTTTTATGTTATGTTTTTATATGGGTGTATACCCTTTGATACATTGATACTGTAGAACTTTTTGGGCTTGGCCCATTTGACTCTCGGGGTGTGCCTTTATACCACCCGCTTATTTTTTGTGAAGGTGTTATTATATTTTAATAAATAGTTTAGCATTTTCATCAATAAAAGAAAAAAAAAATCCCCAAAGCCTTTAATAGGAGTTAACTCTACATGCTATTGCTTCCAGAAATGCCATGAAGATTAAAAACACACTAAATTCTCACGTAGAAATTCACAACACAATATAATTCACTTGTCTAAGTTTCTCTTCACTGCCCTAATAATTAAAAATTCATTTATCATATATAATTCCTTATAATAAAATTTACTAGCAACGCATAAGACCTAAAAGTTTAACAAAAAGATAGTATACCATAGCATGCACTCCATCACCACCCTGCTTGAGATCACTAAATAACATGATATATATGCCTTCTAGTGTATATGGCATGAGGACTATACGCTACCCTTCTATGGCTTTATCACAAACATTAGATCTCCTGCTACCAATCTCTCAGCAGGTTGTGGATTGGTATAGACATATGAAACAACCGAGTTGTATGTCCCTGCTGGCCTGTGAAGACCCAATACAAGAAAATATTCTTGCAAAACCTCTAGGAAGAGTTCCATAAATGTTCTCCCTACATAGCCTTTTGGGATTGGAAGCTGGTCAAGTTTTCCAACAAAAGCTGGATTACCTGCTACATTTACTCCGACTGATAAGAACTTCTCCACTATATTAACTGCATTACGATTAAAAAATGTAGCATACCTGCAAAAGGACAACATTTTAGAGATATAATTTGCAAGTCCAGATCTGTATGAGATTTTTCTGACAAGGTACTTAGATTATTCAAGTACTGTACAAAAACCATGTAAAACTAAGCATTATCTGCCCAATTATTTATTTGCTAAGAAGCAAACAAGCTTCCTGAAGTGTTACCCAAAAAGAAAAACAGTTTTTTCTATGTATAATCGAACTTATCAAGTTTGCTCCTGGATAATTTATTTGATAGATAATCAAACTAACAAGAAGCAAAAGGTCAGAGTACAACTTTAGAATGTTGCCAGAAAATTTCAATTAAAAATAGCAATGAAGGCAAAGAAAATTACATCAAAAAATTGAATGCAGCAGGACTGAAACCCTTTCCCTCAATATATGGTGGTGAAAACATGTAGTCTGAAGCCCGGTTCCTAGCATAAATTCCACTCTCAAACATTTTGTTATTCATATGAAATTTAGGCCTCAAGTAATGAATTGCAGCTTCCTTCTGTAATTCAACAATAATGCGGTCCCTTGTTGGTTGAAGAAGGCGTTCAATGGTTGCAGCTATCAAAATGTTGTTTATATCAAAAAAGGCTTCTGTTATAGAGGACTGATCACTTTCATCTTTAGTTTCTTCCTCATAGATGCGTTGTGCCAATATAATTACTCTTTCTGTAGAAGCAAGACAAAACCAATGAAAAATGCTAAATTTACAAGCAACAATGATGGATGTAAAAATCAGACGACAAGTTAATCCCTCAAGTAAATATAATGTTGCTCAAAACCAAAAGAACACTGGACACAAATTTGAATCAGTTTTAAAGAAAACAATTCTGCTATAATTTTGACATTGTTGAAAGGCATATATACATATATACCAGTGTTCCACGGAGTTTCCTGACGGGGACTCGGGGACGGGTTTTGGGGACGGGGGGACTAAGGGTTTCGGGGTTAGGGACGGGTTTCGGAGTCGGGGGGATGGCTGGATTTTGGGAGGGGACGGGTCCCCGTGGAACACTAATATATACATAACAAGTACTAGAAAATGAGTTATCAAAGTTGAAGCAAAGTCATGTCAATAAGGAAAAGATACGTGCCTGCTTTCATGACACCAGCCCGAACCAGATCTAGCTCATACAATGGTGACCCTTTTACAAAATAGACATCTTCGAACATTCCAACACATCCCCATTCAGAAGCAACTGGTTCTTTGGGATGTAAAATAACCACTGGTGGATTTGGTAGATCTGGCATTCTAAGACGGCTAATGAAATAGAAAATGTTAATAGGCCATGTTCCCTGAATACACAACAAAATGTGTGGTGCATTCAGATTGATTACTGAAATGGTTCTGGAACACAAATTTTCCATTATGGCACCCACCCTTCGTTCCAGAACCGATGGATCAGGTTTCTCCCACTTCTGTTGTGGTGGCCAGCTCGTTGCCATGTCTATTGCTTCCTCCAGTGAAAATATGTGCTGTGGTCCTGCACTAGAAATATTTTTATGAAAAAGAGAGTCACTAGGTGATTGATTATCCTCATTGCTGGCAGAAATAATCTGTTGTATCTGGCTCTGATGTTTGCTTCTGTATCTCAACCTTGTGAGCAATCCAGAGCCTTCAGAACTCGATTTACTGCTACCATCATCATAACTGATTGAAAAATCAGAAGTTGTGAGATCCATGGGTCTCGTATTTTGAAAAAATCTTCGCTGCTTAATTTCTTCTAAGAGCTCGCTGTCTTGTATGGAGTCTTTTTTCTCAGAACAGGAAAGAAAAGTAGCTTCGAGTCCAAATTTAGAAACTTCCTGTGCAGCCCAAAGGTCTTCAGCAATAACTAAGCCAATATCGGAAGATGAAATCTGGTGCCCTTTTGGGTATAGAACTACTTCCCTTGTATTGTCCATCAGAATGTCAAGACCAAATAGGATAACATGAAGCTTCCTGTAAACTACCTCTGCAGCCTGCTCAAAAGGCGAAAAATACATATTAAAGGATAGTCGTTGATTGTAGACCTAGAAATCTAATCACCACTACTGCAAAAAAAATTACACATATAAAACCCTCAATGATACACATTACAGGAAAAGAGTTGTGCAATGCAATCAAATCAAATATGGAAATGCCAATCTGTCATTAATTAGCATTAACAATTCGGCCCAGCTACATTGTTTTCCTTTTGATTAACCCTCTCTCTAAGTTATCAAATAACAAATTCTATTAATTTTCCAAAAACACATATAGTTAGAGCAGGATTAGCTAAAGGCAGAACAATATATTTACCATCTCAGTATTGCACAGATTAAAGCTACAATAAATAACATGCATCTAACTTCTTCATGTTGTCTAGCTAGAGCAGTTAAATTGCAATTTTGAAGCAACAACTGACCTCTTCGAAAAGAAACCCTTCTGTGTGAAAGCAAGGAGGCAATATCACTGGAAACACTTCCTGCTTACGACCAGCTGAATATTGCTGCATCCAATGTTCAGATCCAGTAGTAGAGACAGCCAAGCCAGACTTAAACAGGTTTGTCAAAAAGGTTGGCAGCCCTTTGATGTGGCAGCTGAAATGGAGATATGCAAAAAATTTAGAAGCACTAAAGTGTTCTTTGGCAAACCAATTTACCATGCATATTAAAAAAATTAACAACCTTCGGGCGAGCAGCTGAAAACGAATTGCTTCCGGGCACACAATCTCAATTTCATCTCCTACATCATCTAAAATAGCACTATTCTGATTCTCAGGTTTCAACATCTCTACAATAACTCGAACCCCTGTGCCACAGTGTCGATGTACACTCAATGTACGAACAAACTGTGCTGCATCCTCTGCATCAGCATTCTTCAAGACCATACTTATCAGATATTAAATCAGCTAATGCAGCTTGATTAATAAGTTAATATTTTACCTTGAATATAGCAACATATAGCTTAGGGGTGGAAGCATCAACTTAAGGCAAGACAACCCACTTGGAATCTCAAAAAATATAGTAATACCACAAATCAGATTTTTGACTCTCAATGACAGTATGTCCTTTCAATATATACTTGTGAATAGTAATCACAAAAGAAAGAAAAACCATATTAACTGGATAGATAGAAAATCCAGAATCTCACCACAGCCTGTCGATCGGCCATTAAGAATACAGCTGAAGCCATCTTAGCACTAACACGATCAAGATCAAATTCATTCAAAGGTGCGCCCTCAATAAACTCTACACGACCTTTATAATGTGCTAGAAGGGTCTTCATCTCGAATCTGTACATAAGAAGTACCAGTACATAAAGTGAACAAACAAATTTTTTAGAAACACCAAAAAGAAATGACACGATAATGTGTGGATTTGTACTGTAACAAATCCAGATATAAAACATTTGGAATAGAAGAATGCAAAGACTATAGAATCCTTCAAAGTAATCTGGAACACTTTATCCAAAGTTAGAAGCTTACGAGGGTTTATATGGAGCCATAATCACAACTCTAAGAGGAAATGCTGGCATATCTGCAAAGAAAAATTAATAATGCAAAGAATTAACCAATATTTTGGAGCATACCTTATCTCTGAATATTCAAGAAGATGCATTTACAAGACAGATGTAACAATTCCTAGCTGTGAACCAAAATCTTTAATAGTCGTTTATGCTTTAACTTGCCAACCTTTATCATGAGAAGGATAATAGAACTCTGAAAGAAAGTCCTGTATGGTTCGATATGATAAATTTCCACTAATTATAATAAATCTTGAACCAACAACCTTTTGCACAGCAAATTTTCCCCCATATGGCCTGAAAAAGTGTAATTGTTTGTTCATAAACTGGATAAATATGGCTGTATTAAATCATGCCTTGTGAGCATCCAAATAAATAAATAATAGTTATTGAAAAATTGCATGGAGTATTAAAGTGCACCTCCGAGATGCAAGCTCCATGATTTTATTAATCTGTACAGGTAAAATGAATAAGGCTATCAATATGGTAAATAATGTAACAGCACGACCCCAATCTGAATTCATTGTAATATCACCATATCCCACAGTTGAAATCTGTCCAGAAAGAGAAAATAGTATTAGTTTTATTATGTATCAATCATCAGGGTTATATATTTAAGGCCACATATTATGTTAATGTAAAATCAGAGGATGTAGGCCATACTGTAACAATAATGAAGTAGAAGGCATGATAAAATGTTAAACATCCATGAGAACCACAATTATTCTCTCTCTTGATATGAAGTGGGGTGGCCTTTTGCTCGACCCAATGTAGCACACCAGCCATAATAAAAACTGCACAAATGTAAATCTTTTATTGTAAATAAATCAGAAAGGTTGTCATTTATTGCATATTGAAGGCATATAAACTAAAATAATTCCTGTATTTCAGTGCAACTCATCTGCAACACTCCTTATAACCAGTAAGCAAATCAAAACAAGTAGAAAAGAACGAAAATTCAAATACTCTAGTAAAATCTCAGTGTTGTTTTTCATGCTTGGTACATTTTAGATACTGATAAATATAGCTACAGAAAATGTGATTGGAAAACTAGAAACCGGCATGACTTTATAGAACGCCAGCCAAATATGGCTTCACCTAACTATGTTTCAAATAACTATAGTAAATATGGTTCATCTGAGACTAGAAATGGGAGAGACGAGCATGAAAAAAAACAGAAATGAACAATATGAATGTCAAGTAAAAGAAACAAATAGAGAAAAGAAAACAGAAGCTCTACTAGGGTTTCTTGAATTCTTCCAAGTGCTCTTTTTTTATACCTTCAAAATCACGTATAAGTTTTTTGAGGTCATGATGATGGATTTGATATGGATTCGGCAAATTCTGAGGAAGGGGACGTACAGGCCCTCTAGGCCATTTTTTCATACACATTGTTACAAGATCAATACCCTCTATCTCCTCAAGGCTGGTAGACGTGGCGATCAAAAAATATCACAAGCTGAAGGAAGGACATTATCAGAGACTAAACAAGGGATCACTAGAAGTGATGGAGAATATTCCAATTCTTAGATTGGATCATATCAGAAACAATTATATTTCAAAATTGGCTGCAACAGAATTGATTTGCAAGTTTCTGGACTTACAAATTTCATTGAAGAATCTATATGAATGGGCCCTTTCAATTTTAAAAGATGCAGTGTAAGTATTAGATTCCTTTATGTCCAAGAGGTTATTTTACTGTAGCCTTTGTAATGAAGCCAAACAGGATCAGATCTTCCAAGCAAGGCCCTGGTATTAGAGAAATACACAATTGTTTATGAAATGGTGACACCAAGGTTTCAAGCCAATGGAGGATATGCCTCCCTTAGCACTAGTACGAATTCAAATCTTTAAGTTTCTGTTAGAGTTTGTGATCCAAAAGTGGTTTGTTTTTATGTGCATTAAATCGTTAATGTTTAACTGCTAGTAATATGTTAAGTCTTGTTAGCGGGTAGTTGGTGGTTTGGTAAATGTTGGAGTGGTTCACAGGAATCGTTTGTAATAATGAATTTTATCCCCACATAATATAATCTATTATTTCTCCTTTAGTTCATTCATAATGTAAAAATTGTTTTCCTGTGCATTGTCTGACCCTACATGTGGTATCAGAGCAAGAGGAGGAAGACAGAATGTTGTTGAAAAGAATCTAGAAATCTTTGTTGTTCAGTTGTTATTAACTATCAGATGATTGCTATTGGGTGGTCTTCTTTTCCAAGCAGCTAGACGTCAAGATGTGCTTTAAAATTTAGAGTTTTAAATATTTTTGATGGTATGAACTACAAAATATGTTTACAGTGCTTCGAATTTTCTATGTTGTTCTTGGATATGTGCAAGAAGGATGGTGGGGTTTTGAATAACTGTTATTTTTCTCACTTACCCTGGTTGTTTCTTTTTAATTTTTACTTCTCTGTCATGAACTGCACAGACCTGCAATTATATTACTGCAATAAAACAAAGGGGATACGGTTCTGTTGGAGCAGTCTAGCAATTAAAGACATCACTTTGTTGCCTAAATTTCTTGTTAAAATTGTCATAGCCAGAGAGCCAACTTCTCATGGAAGGCACATGTTTAAAAGAAGAAGAGGCACGACTGGTTTTGGCCAAGCCATATGGAGTCTGAATTATTTGAGTGAACTGCTGCAATCATTTTGTCGGGAAAACTTATTATTTTGTCTGTTTTGAAAAAAAAATTGCAGTCAAAAAGAGTCTGCAGCAATTCCTAGCCACGAGGAACAAGCAGCTCAAGCAATTGTAACTGGAGTGTATTTTATTTTGTTTTCAAAAGTTGGTGGGCCCACTTAATTTTCAAATGCTACTGAATTCTGCTGCAGAGAATAGCCAACTATTTTTTTTTAACTTGTCTCTTAAAATAAGTATAAGATGCTACATTTTTTAATCACAATGGTGCATAGATGGATTGGTTGGCAGTGTTTCATAAAGCATTGAAATTTGATTTATGGGAGTCAAAGACTCAAAACTCCACATTTATGAGTGCATTTGACTTGCATCTTTCTCAAGGATTGTCTTTTTATAAATGGCTACAAGGCTGATTTTGTAAGGGTACATTATTGGTTGGAGATATAAGAGATTTATTATAATGGTTGCATTTTCATTCGAAACCAATACCCTTCTCCTAAAATAGTTGCATCTTCTTATGTTTGAGCTCTCAAAAATTGTACTATTAAACACTTTGATTTGATTGTGGAAGCCATTAATGCTACATCTAGCAAATAAGATCTATAAGGATTTAAGTTGAGGTTGGAGGACCCAAGAGGTTGGAGGATCATTCCCATTTGAAATTAGCTTCTCACTCAAAATTTTGGTGTACTACTTGAGGGGCAGTTTTGGTAGGAGTAGATAGCTTTTCATTTTTCAGTTGGGTATGAGTGTTTCAGTGTTGTGGTCTTTTTTGGTTTTCCATTGAGTTTTAATGGGGAGCAATAGTATGGTGGATTTAAGCTGTTTTGTTTCTTGCCTCTTGACTGATAAGGATAAGGTAGGTCTTCATGATCAAGCAACGAGTGGTTTTATACCTCTGATAGGTGTTGTGTATGCCAAAGGAGCAAAAGGCAAAATGTGGTCTGCTGATGTGTGTGGTCAGGCAGTTGGGCATCGGTTGAGGATGCACCTGAGAGCTGTGGGTACAAGGAATCACCAAGACAATGGTCATTGTAGTTGGGCAACAATGAATCTTGCTCATATTGCATGTGGTGTGGATGGTTAAGGGCATGCCACTAGATGAATTTCAGCATGATCATGTCAAGTACTGTAAGAGGAAAAGGCAATGGATCTTTAGACTACAAGAGGCGGTGACACAGAGCACTAGATGTACACTACTGGAAGGTGTTGCTCACAGAGGAATGTGGAGCAAAGGATCAGGCAGCAAGAGCATGCGTATAGGTGTCGACACAAGTTGATCAGTACTAGGAGATAGGAGACCAAGTTTACAAAGTGGCAAAGGGAGTCAAATTTACAGATGCTCAAGACTGTTTGTTTGTTTCCCCTTTGGATGAAGGGGGGTTTGCTAGAGTTTGTGATCCAAAAGTGGTTTATTAATGTTTAAGGGTTAGTTATATTTTAAGTCTTGCTTGTGGATAGTTGGTGGTTTGGGAGTGTTGATGATGTTTTCTTGACAACAACAACATTAGAATAAAACACCAAGTGCTCTATCCTCTCTTGAACAAAGCGTCTCGAATGCTAAACTATGTGATCAAACAAGAACACTCCAAGGTTCCTTGTACGTGATTTGCAACGGATAGCCTCGGTGGTATGATGTGATAATGCTGTTTACACAAAGAGACTTACGTAGAATTTATTCATCACTCCATTCAAATATGTACTCTTTCCTTGTGAAATGGAACTTCTTCTAATCAACTACAAAAGAAAAGGCAAAAGATAGGGGTTTAGAGAAACTAATCTAAGGTCAATGAGGCAATGATGCTGCATGAATAGACAAACTCCTCAATAAACCTAACTCCACTTCGCTAAAAATGCCTACAACTACATGGAGTAGGTGCAATCTCCTAAGGTTAGCGAATGGTTTTCAAATCATGAAAGCTCATATAAGCACCCATTGGACGGCGCATCTCAAACAAGCATCCACAATCGAACTTAAGAAAATTATGATGAAACTCAAACTAGCTTTACACAACACTCCACCAGCGATGGATGTCAAAAGCATGAGCTAGGAGTTGATCAAATATTCAATACATACATGCATTACATCAATGAACTTTTAATCTATCAACTAAGCTACTTTGGAAACAATTCTTAACCATCTTGGAGACAATGAAGGCCATGCTAACATTCAACAATGAGCTTGCATTAATCTTGAAGTGTATTTTTACAACAATCTCTCAATATCTCTTCAATGACTTTTGAAGAGTCTCCTCTACTCTACTCCTTTCTAATCTAAAAATATTCTCTAATGTATATCATCTAATGTATCCTCTAATGTCCCTTTACAAATGAGAGAAGTGAGCCTTATATAGAGCTCAAGAATTACATGAAGGGCCAAGATTGATTTAGTAATCAACGGTCGAGATTGAGACAACAAGGCAGTTTGTTACAAAATTTGCTATTTTTAGAACATGAAAGAGGCAATGAAGGCATGTTTCCCAATGTGATAAGAATCTTTGGAGCATCTTTATGGTGGGCCCTCTTGAATTAATGACATGGCAGAATGTGATTGGCTTGATGATGTGTACGTGCCACCTCAGCATCTTTAAATGAACTAGTCTAGTTCACCTCATGTTCACTTTACTTAGAATATTTTCTTGTTGTTGTCTTGATGTAACTCATGGATCGCTTTGATGATCATGCTCATCTCTCATCTTGTGATGTTCTTGCAGGACTCTGGACTCGGAGTGTTGAGGTGAAAGATGTCTTGTGCGTGACTTATTGTAGTAGACTTGCATATGATGGATGCACATGAAATAGACAACTCTGGATGATGACTCCTTGCTTATCACTCTTGATCAAAGCTTGTCTTTCCTTGGCATTCATCATCTACCTCCTCCTACAAGAGAAGACAACACGCGTTAGAAGGCTGATGTGACACTTGATATAAGGATTCTCCTAACATCTAACTCGTCTCCTCATGCATGTGGGACAAAAACAATGAATTTTAAAACAACATACCTTAGAAAAAGCAGAATTTATGAATAAAATCAGAACTTGGGAAGAATTAACTCCTAAAGACACTTGAATTTTTGACTTCTCCTCTTGAAAAATCTGCTACTCCTTGGTGAAGTAGGTCTGCTCTGCTGCAGATCAGAATTAAATTTGATTTATTTTTGATAAAATTTGCATGATTGAACCTTCTTTAATACCAGCGCTGCCATGTCTCAAGGGTAGGTCGGCCTAGACAAGGGTGGTCAGCCTAGTGTAGAAGAAAATTAATGTTTTTGTGAAGTTTCCACACCTTCATGCAAGGAGCGCCATTCTTGGGCGGGTTTGGAGATGATAGGCGGATGATGTGTTGTGAAAGACATGACCTTGTCCAAATGGAATGCTCAAGGCTGCCTAGCATGGGCGGGATTGGAGGTTGCATATGGAATTTCATAACTTAGGCATTTTTGACTTGATTTTGACAATTTAAGAGCATCTCACTTGCTTCATTGATGATTTAACCTCCTTTTAATGGGATGGACAGCTTTGAAAGGATGGACAGATTTGAAGGAAGTGTATGAAGTGTTTGATGTAAGCTTCATGCATGATGGTGGAAGGCACTTTGGTAAGGCGGTTTTGAAGGGTGTGTATGGAGAATGTGTTGTGGAGGAAACACAGTCCAAAGAAGATGTTGAAGGCCGCCTAGCATGGGCGGCTTGGAAGGTGGTGTATGGATTTCTTCACTTAAACTTCACTTGATGCTCATTTCCTTCCTTATGAAGACCTTACTCTCCAACCGCCAGACTTAGTAAAATTTTGAGATGTTTGTGAAGTTGAAAGGCTCATCTTGAATGTTAGGTGATGATCTTCTCCACATGTCTTGAAGAAACCCGCCTAGGAAGGGCGGCTTTGGAGGGGTTGTAAGGATTTTGCAATGTGAACCCTTTTACTACTTGACCTTGACACTCTTCTCTTCTCCATTTGCAGGACTTAGTGATTTTTTCATCATTCTTTCCAATTGATTCATCATTGTTGGGAGTTTAAGGAATGCTTGGTGTCATCTTCATCATTCTCATCAAGTAAACTTGCAAATTATGCTACCTACATCCCTGAGCGGTCCTGGAGGCAGTGTGTGGAAAGTTTCATGTGAGAGGAGACACAATCCATGAGCACCTCTTGAGGCCGCCCAAGTAGGGCGGGTTTGGAGGTGACCCATGGAATCTTGCTTGAAATTCATCACATATTCTTGTGCTTTATACTTGAAAACCTTCTAAACTTAACCATTTTCTCCTAGGGCGGGTTGGAGGGTGTTGTCTGGACAAGCTCTCTTGATGGTGAAGACACTGTCCAAGAGGACCTTGTGAGGCAGCCCATGCTAGGCGGGTTGGGAAGTAGTGCATGGAATTCTCTTTGTGTTGCCTTAGAGTCATTCAAACTCATGAGTTTCCTTGGAGTTTCATCATTTCCCTGTCTTTTTTACTCAAAACCTTGTAAATTTGACAACTTTTCCCTTGGGCGGATTTGAGGGCTTTGTTTGGACAAGTGCATGTGCAGGAGACTGAGTCCATGACCTCATGAGGATGTTTGAGATAGGTCCTGGATTCATAGGATTTAGCATGCAGATTCTAGATTTTGAGGATCCACCAAATTTCAGACTTAGTCATTTTTTCAGGATTTTCAGGATATCAGACTTGGTCATTTTTAGGGTCTCAGGGACATGCATCAGGATGAAAGCATATAGACATTTAGCAAGAAACTATTGAGACCTAGGAAAAACAACACTACCAAAACCCTACAAGCTCAGAGGAAAACTAAACCTAAAGCAAAACAAAGACAAAAACCAAGAAAAAAGAGGGGGTCCCCATTTGCAATGGGGCGATATGTGATTACATCACAACAGGTAGTTGTCGGGGTGGTTCACGAGAATGGTTGAAGGCTTCATAAATGCTTCATTTGTAACAATATTTTTTTTCCCTGCATAATATAGTCTATTATTTCTGGGATTTAGTTCATTGATGTAAATTTTGTTTTCCTGTATATTGCCTAATCCTACAGTTCCCCCATGCATTTTAGAATGAGTGTCTTTAAAATTTGGAACTTGTAACATACAACACAATCTGTATTGACTTAGAACTGAAATAGCCTCTTCCAAAATCATTAATTTACAAGAGGGATTTGAACAGATCCAACAAATCAGTTATGGTGCATTCTCTTCTGATGTAGAGCTTTTTGTGGTCACTTTGCTTAACCTTGAGAATCTAAGATGCATCTTTTTGAAGCTATGTTGGCCCTCATAGACTTTAGCCAAGGTTGTCCATGCATAACTTTGTAAGACTGCTCAGCTAGTTTATGATCCTTAGGTAAAACTTAAAAATGGATCTTGAGCCTAAAATTTCCAACTTGCAATCTTAAGGCACTCCAAGTGGTCTCATGATATAATTGTTCACTAGACAAAGCACAAGTAGAAGTTTATGCAATTCTTCCCAAAAAACATTTGTCATGAGGTTGACATTGCTACCTTAAACTGCTATAGCTTCTTGGGTTACAAGTCATTAAACCTAACAGGAAGGTATATGTCTGTTAGCCGTATTTTATACTTGTTATGTTTTAGTTATGGTCAGTTGGGATCGGTGAGTAGTTATCTACCGATGTGTGTTGTCATTGGCAACGGTTGGCCATCCAGGCAACTGTCTGCGCCTATATATACTTCTCATTTCATTGTATCATACAGTTCAGTTTTGGAATGATTTGTATTGGCAAGTTTTGAATCAATATATATCTACGAGTTCTGCCATTTCTATAAGTATCTTGTTATAATGTTATTTCATTTCAGTTCATACATTCCGTTTACTCTGTTTGAATTACCTAGACTCGTTAGGCAGTAAGCATTTTGACACAGTTGCTGATTCGGAGTCAGGTTGAAGGATAATGAGTTGATCGTCGGTGGCAAATTGAATAACCAGTGACGAGTAGGGGAGACGATGGCTATGACATCATAATGGGTCAGCCTATTGAATCGAGCGAAGAACCACGACACACACGAGAAATAGAAGAAATAGAAGAGGAGATAGAAGAGCAGCGTGCAGAAAGTGATAGGGAAGATAATGAACGAGAAGAAAATGACTGAGAAGATGATCTAAAACAAGACTTGGTGTACCTGTGGAGCCTAGCAGTAACACAACACATGAGAAACGAAATCAACCGTAGAAATATTTCGGAAGAAATAATTGCAGAAAATCTAGAAGTTAATAGCGAGGTTGATAACCTTCTCACGCGCATGCCCAGGCTGTTGGCAAGAAATTTCCTACTTCTCCAAGACCTGTGTGAAGAGATAGAGAGCAGCGTTGACAACAAATACTGCAAAGATATGAAGAACACATGAAACGAGAAGAGGAGCGCAACGCTAAACAACATCGTATGTAACACACCCTTGGTATATGTTTTGCTCTGTATTGTCTTGCTTTGTTTTTTTTTGTGTTTTCTTGCTGTTGATGTTTAGGGTTTTATAGGTTTTGTTTGCATGTTTGATTTTGCATGAAATACATAGAATATGAACAATATACTGAAAACCCAGAAAAACTATTGCATAAATAAACAAACTAATGAAGACCCAGATTGTATTATAGCAAAATATGAATTATGGTAACATACCCATGAGCCAATTTACAACTTCATACTGGGGTTGTAGCCAGACCAGCAACAAAACCCACAGGGAATCGCTCTAAGCACCTTCACCAAGTGTGAGAATGTAATACAAATGCATAAAATAGGTCTGCAGACCCTAGGCGACCCCTTTGGAGAGATATTGAGTCACTAAAACAGATTTAAACCCTTCCTGAAGTCCCACGTCCAGCCTACACATGTACGGCCTCACTGGTAATGCATAACACCAAAATACAATTAAATCTCCTCTAAAACCCTCGACTAAGGACTGATGTTCTTTGCTGATGCTGGGCAACCTGAATAAGATGAGAAATCCACAAAAGAAGCCCCTCAAAACTCCATAATAACCTCAACAATAGGTACGGCCTGTACTTGCAGAGGTACAACCACCAGTAAAGGTGAAATGCAACCCAAAATAATATTAATCTGCTGGTATTCTGATTACTCTTATCTGCTCACAAAATCTCCGTCAAGTATGATCATATTCTTCTCAAATCTTCATCAAACTGTCTCCGGTGAATGCACAACTAAAGCCCCTGAATGAAGCCTCCAAGTATCCTCTCCTGATGCAATCTTTCACGCACGAAGAAAGGCGATTTTGCAGAGGGTTTCATCTCCACAAATCGATATCCAAACCCTAGAGCCAAGCTCCAAGCCAAAGCACGAGAAAAACTCAATATGAGAGCAATATTCATTCAACATAGCATAACCAAATGAAGCTCTTTTTTTCCTTTTTGTTTCTCTCCTTCCTCAATGCCCAAGATGAGAGAGTTTTTAATTATTTTTAATTTATAAATCAACCCCTTATCTCTCCATGAGGGTCGCCCACCTCCTAGTAGCCCAATTTTAAGTCATAACTTAATTTTATAAAGCAATATTACTTTATGACTTAAAGTAACTTAACTTTCGAATAGTATAAGTAAAATATTTAATTTAACTTATATATTGACTTATAATACCTTGGGCCCTTAAATAACATGAATTCATGTGCCATGACCATCCACACTGTCTTGCCATAAATAGCAAGTGCCCGGCTCCTGACTTACTATAAATAGTAAGTCCCTGAATTGGCCTCCTAACCATTGATATTAGCCTACGGAAGTCATGTGATAGGCTAATCTCCATCAACTGTGTGACTGGGCTAAATGGGGGACATTACAGTCTGCCCTCCCCAAGATTGCTTGTCCTCAAGCAACCTCAGCTCAGAATGCTACAATATCTGTTCACTCTCTCAAGTAGCATCCTCAACTGGTAGATTTTTCCACTTCACCAGGTACTCCCTGATGATCCATTTCCTCAGATTCCTTTCTCTAGTGTCAATGATAGCCTCTGGTACCAAGATTACCTTTCCCTCCTCATCCAATGGTGGAAGCTCAGCCGAAGGAATCACATTGTGGCCAAGAGCCTTTTTCAATCTAGAAACATGGAAAACATTGTGCACCCTACTATCAACTAGCAATTCAAGCTCATATGCCACCTCTCCTACTCTCCTAACAATCCTAAACGGACCATAGAACCTGGGTTTCAATTTTTCTGCTCCACTCTTCTTGAGAGTGGATTGCTTGTAGGGTTGGAGCCTCAAATAAACGATGTCTCCAACCTCGAAACTTCTCTCCACTCGGTGTTAATTAGCATAAAGTTTCTACTAATTTTGTGCCTGTTGTATATTCTCTTTGAGTTCCTTTACTATGTCCTGGCTCTCCTGCAAAAGATCCTTTGCCTTAGGCACCCGACTGTCACCAAGTAAGAGACCTGTGAAGCATGGGGCATCATAACCATATAGTGCCCTGAAAGAAGTCATCTGGATAGACATGTGGTATGTTGTGTTATAATAGTACTCCCCCAAGTGTAACCATCTGATCCAAGCCTTCTGCTGCCCCAAAACATAGTTACGAAGATACCCCTCCACCCATTTGTTCACCACTTCTGTTTGCCCATCTGTCTGTGGGTGGTAACTGGTACTAGGAGTCAACTCAGTGCCACATAATCTAAATAGCTCCTACCAGAATAAGCTTAGGAACTTGTTGTCCCTGTCACTGACTATACTCCTGGGTATCCCATGAAGCCTGAATATCTCCCTGAAAAATAAATCAACCACCTGAGCAGCTGTATAAGTTGCTGAAATGGCGAAGAAATGTGCAAATTTGGTGAGTCTATCGACTACCACATAAATACAGTCCTTCCCCTGAACTTTTGGCAACCCTGTAATGAAGTCCATGGAGATACATTCTCATTTCTGATTGGGAATAGGTAATGGCTGTAATAAACCTGCTGGATAAGTATGCTCATGCTTATTTTGTTGGCAAATGGGACACTCACGAACATACTTAAGTACCTCTTTCTTGAGCCCTTTCCATGTGAACCTTTCCCGAATTTGCCTGTAAGTCTTGAAGAATCCAAGATGGCCAGCCATTGGAGTATCATGGAAATTTCTTATCACCTTATGCTTAAACTGAGAACTCAGCACCAAAAATATTTTGTCTTTGTATATGATCAAATCATTCACCCCAGAATATCGATCATCCCTGATAGTGCCCTATGACTCCTGTTGTCCAAGAATCCTTAGCATACTCTGCTGCAATCAACTCCCTCCAATCAGCAGATATCTCTCCAACTAAGCACAAGTGGGGTCTCCTAGACAAAGTGTCTGCAACTATATTCCTCTTCCCCTTGACATACTCGATGTCAAAATCATAGGCCTAGAGCCTACTAACCCACTTCTGCTGTCTATCATTCAGATCCTTCTGGTTCATGAAATATTTTATGCTGTTATGATCTGTTTTTATGATGAACTTCCCACCAACCAGATAAGGTTTGAATTTGGCCAATGCATGCATTATGGCCAACATCTCTCGGTCATACACCGAGTAGCTCCTCTCAACACCTCGAAGTTTCCTACTCTCGAATGCTATCGAGTGCTTCTCCTACATCAATACTGCCCCTATCCCCTCTCCTAAAGCATCACACTCTAGCTCAAACGGCTTAGAGAAGTTGAGGATTGCCAACACAGGGCAAGTAGACATCAAGTGCTTGAAGTGATCAAAGCACTGTTGAGCTCTATCATTCCACTCAAAAGCTCCCTTCTTTGTCAAATCTGTCAAAGGTGCAACTGTCTGTGAGAAGCCTTTTACAAACTTCCTATAGAAACCACAAAGCCCGAAGAAGCCCTTCAGCTGTGTGAGGTTTGTAGGTGGGGGCCAATCTACAATTGCCTTAATCTTCTCTAGGTCTACCCTGACACCATCAGCACTGATAATGTGGCCCAAGTAAAGTAACTTTGGACTCACTCTCCAATATACTCAACACCTCCTCCAAATGTCTCATGTGATCCTCCCAAGTCCTGCTAAAAATCAGTATATCATCAAAGAAGATCAATACAAACTTCTGAAGTTGCTATCTGAAAATCTGGTTTATGCAACTCTAGAAGGTAGCAAGGGCATTGGTTAACCCAAATGGCATCACCAGAAACTCAAAGTGGCCGTAATGACACCTGAAAGCTATCTTCTCTATATCCTTTGCCCTCATACGGATCTGGTGGTATCCTGACCTCAAATCAATTTTTGAAAAATAACAAGCACCATGTAGCTCATCTATCAACTCATCAATCCTAGGAATAGGATACTTGTTCGTGATAGTTTTCTTATTCAGTGCCTGGTAGTCAATGCACATCCTAATCGTCCCATCCTTCTTTTTGACCAAAACCACTACAGAAGCAAAAGGGCTCTTACTGGGCCGGATGTGTCCCATCTCCAACAACTCCTTGATAGTCTTCTCTATCTCATCCTTGAGTCTCTTAGGATGTCGATAGGGAGTAATCATGATGGGCTTGGTCCCATCCTCCGACTCTATAACATGCTCTATCCCTCTGTTTGGTGGCACTCTTGGAGGTATATCTCCAAACACTTTGTTGTGCTTGGTCAAGAGCTTTTGAATGTTTGGATGGTAACTGTTCTTTGGTTGTGGTGGGGACTCTGGCATGATAAGGCATTCTGCTGCCCACTCTATCTGGTCATGTCGTAATAATCTTTCCATTCTCTTAAGTGACACTACCCGTGGTCCACCATCTGACAAGCCTCTGAGACATATTTTCTTCCCCTTAAATTCTAATTTCATTTCCATTTTGTTCACATTCATGGTGAACTCTCCTAGTTGTCTCATCCAATGCATGCCTAGCACAAAATCTGTATCCCTAATACTGACAACATAGAAATCATCAACCAATTCATACTCACCCATGATAATCTTCAACCCAGAAATTTTCCTATTGCATTGCATTTTGAACCCGTCAACTACCATAACTTTGAAGCCTTTGAATTCCTCTACCTGCAACCCACGTCGAGCTACCCACCCCTCATCGATAAAGTTATGTGTGGCCCCTGTGTCAACGAGAGTGATGATACGTTGACCTCCGAGTACACCACGCACCCTGAAAGAGCCAACTTTCTGAAAACTAGAAAACTAGGCAAGAGTCCCATCACTACCAACACTGTGTTGTGATGCTCTCATCTCCACTGTCCTCATGGTCTGAAGGCTGATCTGAAGGTGAATCTGATGCCTCCGACTATGTCTCCTCGGCTGAATAATACTGTATTAGTTTGGCCTTAGCCTTGTGGGGGCATTTGTGTGAAGGATCCCATGGTTCTTTGTAGTGGAAACATAGTTTTTTCCTTAGGTATTCATTGAGTTGATCATCTATTAGTTTATTTGATTTGTCTTTTGTGTGCCCAAAGTCTTTCTGGAAGGGTCTCCTATCCTTCTCCTTAACCCTCCTATGCTGAAACCCCTTAGACTGAAATTTATTTCTCCAAACTAAGGACTCCATATCTTTGGCCTTCTTTATGGCCTCCTGTAGAGATGCAGGGTCAAAGCCCTTAACCCAACCACGTAATGGGTCTGATAGTCCATCTATAAATAAGATAACCACTCTATGCTCTGAGATGTCTGGGACCATAACAGATAGGTCCTGGAACTCTGATATATAGGAGTCTACCGATCCACTCTACCTCAGCTGTGCCAACTCCTTGAATTGCAATTCAGGGTCCTTTTTATCAAACTTGTCGATCAGTCTAGCAGTAAACTTCACATATGAAGTAATTTGATTGTGACCTAGTGTAACCTTCCCATTACTCCACCACTTATGCGCAGTCCCCTCCAAATGTAACACCGCATAAGTTATAGCGTCCTCCTCTGGCATAGGACTAATCTGCAAGTAATTGTCCAATTTATCAACTCAAGCTCTTGCGGTGGTTTTACCAAAACCATCGCAATACGGTAGTGTCATCTTGCTAACTTTTTTCTGCAACTCCTAGTTTTGTGGTCTATTTCCCCTACGAGGTCTATGCTTCATCCGAAGATCAGAGTATTCTCCAAATGTCATCTCAGCTCTGAATTCTGCACTTGATGCTCACTAGTCCCTCAAGATCTCATCCTGAAACTCCAACTGAGTGGCATCCTGTTCAGGAACTTGGTTCCTGGGTACAAAAATTGGTATGCCAGGTCTATCACCTACAGTAAACTGTGAAGCTCTCCGGTTAGTGACTGATACCTCACCCTCATCATCCCTGTGCCTATGTCTATCATCATGGTTTCTATCCCCATTATTTCTGTCCCCGTTCCTATCACCATTGTGCCTGTCACCTCCTTGGTTAATTCTGTTCATGTCACCACCATTGTTCCTGTTCCGATAATTGTTGTTATTGTCCCTGTTGTTTCTTCCATCCCGAGGTGCCAACTGCTCAAGGATATGAGCCAACTCTGCCTATGATTCTCTCAACTCCTGCCGTGACTCCCTCATTTCTCTCTCCATAGCCAACTGACTTCTAGTTAGTGCATTCAAAATCTCACGCATGCTGGGTTCCTCATTTTCTCTGTCACCCATCTCACCTGGAGTAGGTTCTGTCACTGGTGGTAATTCACTTGAAAACGGATCTACTAGGGGAACTTCTCCTTCTTGCACTATATACGGAGTCTGTATTTCTAGTTGTGACCTGTTTCTTCTCAGATTATAATGGTGTGTCGATGATTGCATAGGCAACATAACTCAAATCTCAGTGCATGTCTGTATCTGTATCACAGGATGGCAAGATCTTCTGCTTTGACACCACTGTAACATACACCCCTGGTATATGTTTTGCTCTGTATTGTCTTGCTCTGTTTTTTTTTTGTGTTTTCTTGTTGTTGATGTTTAGGGTTTTATGGGTTTTGCTTGCATGTTTGATTTTGCATGAAACACATAGAATATAAACAATATACTGAAAACCCAGAAAAACTGTTGCATAAATCAACAAACTAATGAAGACCCGGATTGTATTATAGCAAAATATGAATTGTGGTAACATACCCATGAGCCAGTTTACAACTTCATACTGGGGCTGTAGCTGGACCAGCAACAAAATCCACAGGAAATCGCTCTAAGCACCTTCACCAAGTGTGAGAATGTAATACAAATGCATAAAATAGGTCTGCAGATCCTAGGCGACCCCTTTGGAGAGATATTGAGTCACTAAAACAGATTTAAACCCTTCCTAAAGTCCCACGTCCAGCCTGCACATGTACGGCCTCACTGGTAATGCATAACAACACCGAAATACAATTAAATCTCCTCTAAAACCCTCAACTAAGGACTGATGCTCTTTGCTGATGCTGGGCGACCTGAATAAGATGAGAAATCCACAAAAGAAGCCCCTCAAAACTCCACAATAACCTCAGCAATAGGTACGACCTGTACTTGCAAAGGTACGACCAGCAGTAAAGGTGCAATGCAACCCAAAACAATGCCAAAATAATATTAATCTACTGGTATTCTGATTACTCTTAGCTGCTCACAAAATCTCTGTCAAGTATGATCATATTCTTCTCAAATCTTCATCAAACTATCTCTGGTGAGTGCACAATTGAAGCCCCTGAATGAAGCCTCCAAGTATCCTCTCTTGATGCAATCTTTCATGCATGAAAAAAGGTGATTTTGCAGAGGGTTTCATCTCCACAAATAGATATCCAAACCCTAGAACCAAGCTCCAAGCCAAAGCACGAGAAAAACTCAATATGAGAGCAATATTCATTCAACATAGCATAACCAAATGAAGCTCTTTTTTTCATATTGTTTCTCTCCTTCCTAATGCCCAAGATGAGAGAGTTTTTAAATATTTTTAATTTATAAATCAACCCCTTATCTCTCCATGAGGGGCGCCCACCTCCTAGTAGCCCAACTTTAAGTCATAACTTAATTTTATAAAGAAATATTACTTTATGACTTAAAGTAACTTAACTTTTGAATAGTATAAGTTAAATATTTAATTTAACTTATATATCGACTTATAATACCTTGGGCCCTTAAATAACATGAATTCCTGTGCCATGACCATCCACGCTGTCCTACCATAAATAGCAAGTGCCCGGCTCCCGACTTACTATAAATAGTAAGTCCCTGAATTGGCCTCCTAACCATTGATATTAGCCTACGGAAGTCATGTGATAGGCTAATCTCCATCAACTGTGTGACTGGGCTAAATGGGGGCATTACATTGTACACCTTACAATTAATGCCATTACAACCGAACAAATACAGACGACCAGATCATGATCAAGAAACACTAGAATACCAAGCACAGAGATCACAAAGAATACAAGAGCAAAAGGAAAGAAGAAAGCAATTGAAAAAAAATCAGCCATGAAACAGAAGGTTTTCTATGAGAAAGCAAAAGCCCACCTTGAGAAAGAAATAGAAGTGTCAGTAGGAGTTGTAGTCGGGAGGAAAAGAGAACTCCTGACGAAAAGGAGTGGCAGGAAATAGCAAAGGAGTGGGAAGAAATAGCAAGGTAGTTGCCACTCCCAGACGAAACAGAAGAGGATCTTGCCGACCAAGTGGCAAATTCAAACGTACAATTCTCATCACTTGATGAGTGGGAAGACCAACCATGGCAGGACCCACTCTCGAAGATAAATGAAGGTATCACCCGACGAGTTATAGAGTTAAGCATCGACGAACGAGAGCCTACCACTCCGGGACTCGAGGAGCACAAGAGAAACCCTGTGGGCAACAAGTGTGTAAGGTTTGCTGAGGGAGGAGTCGAGGACACCTGCATGGCCAAAAGTGCGCGGACAACACTAGGGCGTACGGGTCAAAACTCTCCAATGACCAGAAACCGAATATTAAAGTTGCGCCAAGGGAAGATGGTGACTCCACCGAGAAGTCTGAGTATGGAAAGGCAGAAGCTGCCGAAGTTCCTGGGGAATGGATTGGAGGATCCAGTTTGGCATTGCAAAACCTGTGAAACAATATGGATAGCCAACGGACAGGACGACAAGTCCTATTGGTTGAGGTCATTTCCAGCAACCCTTAGGGGGATAGCAATAGATTGGTATACTAAACTTGAGGCTGGATCAAAAAGCAGTTGGGATGCACTAAAAAAGGCATTTCAGGAGGAATTTAAATTCCTCAGAGATGATAATGAAATCGTGGTTGAGATCTATAATACAAAGCAAGGCAAGCACGAGAACATACAAGCGTACAATCAGAGGTTGAAGGAACTTCTGGTAAAATTGGAAAAGGAACCTACCGATGGATTAAAGAAACGTTGGTTCATCGAGGGTTTGATTCCCTCACTCAGAAATCGTACCACCACCGTCGTACGCCGAGGCTTACAATCGGGCGATGGACATCAAAAGCGAGGATAAAATGTCCTCTCGAGGAAAAAAGAAAGATGACGATGAAAACTCAGATGACAGTAACGACAAAGAATCTAAAATAGTGTAGACACTAAGAAAAGATATGATAAGGTTGATGAAAGAGTTTAAAGCTAAGAAGGAAACTAGCAAAGAGACCAAAGAACTCTGGTGCACTGACTGTAGTAATGAAGGCCATGTAAAAGCAAATTGCCCGAAAAAATTGTTCTGTGATATATGCCAAGTAATGGGCCATTCCATCAAAGAGTACCCGTACAATTTAAATACAAGGAGCACTCAAGTGCTCTACACCCAAGGCAAACAATCTACCCCACCGACGACACCGCCGAAACAGAACAACCAGAATGCATCCCCAGGCGGGTATCAGAATAATCAAAGAGGAGGCAATAACAGATACAATAACAATAGTGGGGGGAGAAGCCACATTCAGTACGATACAAAAGGACGACCCATGATCCAATGTCGTCAATGTAATGAATGGGGGCATTTTGTGAGGAAATGCCAAAGTAATAACGAGAACAAAATAAATGCATTGTGCAAGTGGTGTGGGCCCGGTGACCGTGAGGATAATGATTGCCCAAAACAAAAAGGTACAATCAATTTCATCAACATTGAAGAAGAAAATGAAGTTTTTGCAGTCACCCGAGCGCAAGCAAAGAAGGCAAATTATCCGGATCTTCAAATGGAGAAGGAGAGACTCTGAGATGCCAGGAAGGAAGTGGAGAATGCCATGGAAACAAAACGGAGGAATTCAAGTCAGAAGGCAAGCACAACCACTCGGTCAGAATCTGACGGGAATATTGCAAGTCTTTTATTACAAACCACCATTCCTATAAGGATGGTCGATCTACAAAGCATGCCACAACTGAGTGGCAATATCCAGTGTGGTGGGAGAAAATCCAACCGAGAGTAAGGATGACGAGGACGTCATAATAGAGCCACCACTGAGCGATAAGCAAGTAGTCGATCCAAGGCTGTTGACAATTAATCTTGGAAAGAAACCAATAGTAGTGCATATGGAAATTCTCGGAAGGAACTTGACGAGCACTATAATGGACGGAGAATCTGGAGTGAATGTGCTGCCGGAGGAGACTTGGAAAGGCTTCAGGAAACCCACTTTATGGCCGCAAGACTTCCAATTGCCAGACGCCGACCAACACAGAATCAAAGCATTGGGAGTGCTAATGGCTCAAAAGGTAAGGATCGACACTTAGCAGTTTCTATTAAATTTTGTAGTCATTATAGTACATAATGCAACTTATGATGCATTACTCGGCCGATGGTGGCTAATAGCTGCCAAGGCTGATCATAACTGGTAGAAAAATACCTTGTCAATAAAAAACAAAGGCAAGAAGTTTGTCATTGACCTCAGAAGTCAAACCGTCAACAAGAAAATGGCATCTGATTCTAACTCAAACTGTGGGGAGACGTCGGCTGAGGGAGAAAGAGGGCCCATGGAGCATGATGATGAAGGTGTACTGAAACTACAAGAGTGCTCGGAAGACGAGACAAATTCATTCAATGGTTTGTTCCATTGGCAAATGGAAGATTATGAATTCTTCCAACCTGAATGCAACATGATTCAAATAAGTGAATTTGGCGAAAGTTCTTAGCCGACGAGTGAAACACTCAGCAACTCTTGATTGACTAGTGAAACACTCGGCAACCTTGGGCCGACGGGTGAAACATTGCTGACGAGCGAAATGCTTGACAAAGGGAAATCTCGGTTGGCAAGTGCTCAACCACTTGGCAAGAAAGAATTTGCATTGACGAGTGACAAATTGGAGGAGGGTAATAACCGACCGGAAGTAGCTCATAGTTTTCTTGCAGCCTATGGGGAGTACAAAGGGAGTATTGAAATAGATAGTACGCCGGCACACAAATTTAAACCTAAAAAGACCATCATGTATGAGGAGCCCTCGACAAGGAAAGTCAATCTCAACGAGTAAACTAACCCTCAGGTGATTCTGGTCGGAGATGATTGGGATCGAGTACTCAAAGCAAATGCCTTTAAATTTTCATGGAATATAAAGACGTCTTTGCCTGGACATATAAGGACTTGAAAGGGATACCTCCGGAATTGTGCGTCCATAGAATACCATTAATACCAGGAGCACAACCAGTAAGGAAAAGACCGTACAGAATGAACAAAAACTATGCTGCCAAGGTTCAGGAAGAGAGAAAATGTTGGAAGCTGGAATAATTTTCAAAGTAGAAACGAGGGAATGGGTCTTGTCGATCGTCATCCCACTGAAAAAGGAAGGGGGACAAATTCGGATATGTGTTGATTTCAGGTGTCTCAATGCGGTCACTATTAAGGATCCTTTTCCTATTCCATTTATGGATTCAATCCTAGAGGAAGTGGCCGGGCAGGAAATGTACTCGTTCATGGATGGATTTTTTGGGTACAATCAAATCAGCATTGTCAAGGAAGATAAGTTGAAAACAACATTTGTAGTGGAAGACAGGGTATATGCATACAATAGAATGTCGTTCGATCTATGCAATGTGCCAACCACATTCCGGAGAATTATCCTACATATATTTGATAAAATGTCGGTGGGAAATTTTAAGGCATTTCTGGACGATTGGTCAATCTACAATGACCAAGAGACTCATTTGAAAGCTCTCACCGAGTGCATGGAGCGTTGCAAATCCGTACAGTTGGCCTTAAATCCGAAGATGTGCCGCTTTTTGGTGCCACAAGGGAAACTTCTTGGCCACATTGTATGCAAGGCCGGATTGAAGACAGACCCGGACAAGATTCAGGTAGTCATACAGATGGAAGCTCCGGGAGATGTCACCAGGGTAAAATCATTCCTCGGCCATGTAGGGTACTACAAAAGATTCATTAAGAATTTTGCCCAAGTATTGTATCCTCTGGATATGTTGACAAGGAAAGGGGTACCATTTGTATGGACAGATGAACAAGAGAGGGCATTCGAGGAGTTAAAGACAAGATTAATAAGTTCACCGATTCTGGCCTATCCGGACTAGGATAAAGAGTTCCATGTACTTGTGGATGCTTCAAACTTTGCAATCGGAGCCACCTTGGCGCAAGTGGGACCCCAAGGTCTAGACCATCAGGTATGTTTTGCTAGCCGATTGCTCTCCAAGGCTGAACGAAACTATAGTACGACTGAGAGGGAGGCACTCGGGATGGTTTACTCGGTTCAAAAATTTAGACATTACCTGCTGGCAACACCATTTACTTTTTATGTGGATCACCAAGCTCTTATGTACTTAGTAAACAAGCCTATAATACAAGGAAGGATCAGTAGATGGCTACTGTTGTTGCAAGAGTTTACCTTCACGATCATTGTACGACCTAGGAAAAGCCATGTGATAGCGGATCAGTTGTCATGTATCAAGTCGAGAGAACCCTCGGAAGGAGTAAACGAAGATTTTCCAGACGCTCACCTGTTTCAAATTGCCACTCTACCTCCATGTTATGAGGATATCGGTGAGTACTTGTCTACTTCAACATTCCCGAGGGACATGCCGCCAGGAGAAAGGAGGAAATTAACTCAAAGAAAAATGTTTCAGCTGATAAATGGTTGTTGTACCAAATGGGACCCGACCAAATACTGCGAAGGTGTGTGATGAGTGAAGAGAGGGAAAGAGTACTACAAGAAGCACATGAAGGATTGGCTGGTGGACACATGGGACCGGATGCCACTGCAAGGAAGGTCCTGTTGGACAGACTATGGTGGCCTACACTACACACAGATGCTCGAGAATGGGTGATCGGATGTGACACCTGCCAAAGGGTAGGAAAACCATTGAAAAGGGACTACATGCCTCTGTCACCATCTCAACCCTAGGAGTTCTTTGAAAGATGGTTATTGGATTTCATAGGGCCACTAAAGTTAGCTAGTTACATAGATGCAGATACATAGTGGTAACAACTGAATATTTGACCAAGTGGGCCGAAGCTGGAGCACTTGAAGATAATACAACCTTAAGCACGGCGAGATTCATAAATGAACTTGACTCTCACAAGGTACAGGATTCCAATTCAACTGACGAGTGATCGTGGGGGACACTTCGTCAACCATGTAATACGGCTCATGACGTCAAAGTTCAAAACATTTCATACACTATCAAGCCTGTACTACCCGAGAGCAAACGGACAGGCAGAAGCAACCAATAAAGTGCTAGTGTTGGTGATCCATAAGTTGTGGTATAGAGGGGACAGACTGTGAGGAGAGATTACTGGCAGTACTATGGGCCTATAGAACTACTTACAAAGTGACGACAGGGCAACACCCTTCCAGTTAATGTATGTCTAGGAGGCCGTTGTGCCAGCGGAATATTTGGTTCCGAGTTTAAGAATAGCCGTGGAGAATCGACTAGGGGATACAAAAAATATGAAAGAAAGATTATTCCAATTGAATAAGCTTGATGAAAGGAGAGTTCTAGCTCAATGGTTGACGGATGTCATGCAAAAGCGGTAGAAATATTGGCATGATAAACACCTTCAGAGAATGGACTTCCAACCCGGGCAGTTAGTTTTGAAATATAACGGTCGTAACGAAATCAAGCCCGGGAAGTTCAAAGTACGTTGGTTAGGACCGTTTCAAGTATAGGAAGTACTTGGAAATGGGTCTATAAAACTCGACAATCTGGATGACACTCCAATCAAGGACGCAGTGAACAGATTAAAACTGAAAAGTTACAAACAAAGACAAGAAACAATAGCCATAAATTTCATGGAGTGCAGAAACGAAGTGAAGGAAAGTAGTAACACTTGCGAACACAAACGAGGCAGGTTTGGGTTCGAAGGAGTAGAGGAACGTCTGGTGGAGAGAGACATAAACACCAGGATCGACGGAGTGGCTTTCTCTAGCACACATTTGGAACAAGTAACTGGATTGTTCGGACCGAGAGCTCGATCAATGAGAATCAAAGGTAATTACTGGAGGCTAAATTCACCCTACATTGGGGTGAGAGAAGGCATAATTGAGGACAACCATTTCGACCCCTGGGCAAATCAAGAGACTCAAGATGATGAAGAAAGAGCATGGGACAAATGGTTTGCAGAATGCAACAAGGTAAGAGAAAATGTTGAATTCTTGTTACCAAAAGAAGCAAAGGTTCCACCACAGAGAAAGTACTTAGCCGAAAGTATGTTTATCATTGAATGCTCTGTCCATTATGATGAAATCCGGGAATGAAGCGAGAAACTTGCCAGATGGGGCACCTCGGAGTGCACCACTACCGAAAAGTCGGATTTGGAAAGCAAAGTACAAAACTAAACATCTCACAATCAATGAGGATGGGAGAACATTTCAGTGGGTCCAAGAACCCAGGGGACTGAACCTAATAAGCAGTAAAGCACCATCGGAGTTAATAGACCAAATTTTCAAGTTAGAAGAAATTAACGAGTGTTGCTCTAGTGACTGCCTACGGAAGACATACGGAGATTGTATCTTCCGACACATGACAGAAATCCAGGTCCTACAAGAAGACGAGAAGGAGAAAAGTAAGGAGAGAAAGTTGGGAAAAGAAATGGGCAATGATGGAATTTTAAAACTAGGAAATCGCCAAATTTGTTAGTCCGAAAATGAAAAAAGAGAAAAATTAGAGTGAAGAGAAAAATTAAAAAATGAAAAAATATAGAAAAGTCAAAAGTCAAAAAATAAAAATAAAAAATATTAAAAAATTAGTACAAAGGGGGAGTCGTACGACCTAGACCGTACGACCCACCACCACACTTATGCCGTACGAGAAAGACGTGAAAAGAGAAGTTTGTTCTGCCATACGACATGAAGACTGTCATACAAATTTAGGAAAACCCCTCGCCGTATGAAGATCATCTCAATTTCTCGCTACCGTACGAGTCCATTGCCCAGGTCTGCAAATTGCCATCCGTACGAAATCAGAACATAAATATTCCTCCAGTCCGTACGAAATCTTCTGATCTTTCCACCATACGAAGTCAAATTCCATACTCTCTGCGTCGTATGAAGGTTCTCCTCGTCGTACAAGCTCCTTCTATCCTGCATGTCGTACGAGTTCTTTTGCCACCATACGGGTCACTGTACGAATTCTTCCTCCAGGAGCCACTTCCGCCATACGAACCCCTGCAAATTTCCATCGCTATACGAAAGCTTTTGTTCTCAACCGTCTATCGTACAAATTGATTTCAAGTCTTCAAAGGCATCGTACAAATTGATTTGTGCTTGTCTTTAAAAAAATCTTCCATTGCCATTGCCATGAGTCATGGGTCCAATCTTTTCACCACCATATGAAAGTTTTTTTGCTGAGTTTGGGAGATATTCTTAAGCCCCGTACAAGTACTAAGGGTATTCAATTGCCAAGAGTCTGAAGCAACTCCTCATCACCACCATACAAGTGCCAAAATCAGGTGGGCGATACAAGGAAAACCTAACTGCCATAACGAACTCAACTCTTAGCCATATAAAAATCAGCCAGATAAAAGTAGCAGTGTAATATTCAATTGTGAGTAAGACAAATAGGGTGAAAGCTACAGGAAGGAAAAAGAGACAGAAAGAACAATGGCAGGGAAGATAATTAAAGAAGAATCACTGGCAAAATACAAGCCAAAGATTGACGAAGGTACTTCAAGACAAAAGAAGCCACATAAGGGAAAAGGCAAGGAAAAACTCATGGTAGAATCACTACAGTGGGAAAGTCTGACAGCATTGGAATGTAGGATATGGTGGACAAACCACCCTGCCAATCATCCGCTAAAAATTGCCCTCCAAAAAGCTCAGGTGGATAAGGTAATTCAAATTCCTTTCTTCAATTTTTGAGATTTTGAAGCACTATTGTTAAGTATGGTAGCAAACTATAATGCACACACCAGGCACACCATTGTCAGATTCATGAATGTTTCTATAAAAATCACTTTTACACCAGAAGATTTGGAGAGGGTGATGGGTATCCCTTGGCTAGGATTCACCATCGGCAAACAGAAAAGTTCAGCAAGTCAGAGGGAAGCCATATTAGAAAAAGTTTGTATAAGTGACCTCAGCGAAAAAGAAAAAGCACAGTTGAAAGCTACAGGCAACCGAGGGTTGCGTCGGGATCATTTAGCGAATGACTAGTGGAGATGCATGATGGATGTGATTAGAGGTAGGTTGATAGGAGCCACTCGCTCGTCGGATATTCCCTTTTGGATGACCGACTACATGGTAGGTCTCAGCAAGGGGACTCTATACAATTGGGCAGTAGTTTTATTTGAGCGGATTCATGAGTTCATGAAGATGACGCATAAGTCATTTTACATGACACAAGATGCCATTGCATTGTTTCTTGATGCCATCTATACACAGGGGCCTTCATTGGCAAGAGGACCCTTCCAGCTAGATGACGAGTATGACCCAACTTGGTCGACTATTTTCAGATGGACAAATTTGAGGGCCCCGATGCAAGGTGGAAAAGGGGACAAGTCCAAAATCAGCAGGAAGAGGAAACAACCAGTATCAAAGTCATCTTCCAAGGCTTTGTATAGTGCAGAGGGAGAGGAAGAGGATTGCATTGAGGCTGCTTTATTGGCCTCAGCCACTCTTCGTTCTCTAGATGACATTGTAGTCCCAACTAGTGAGAGTGCATTGGATGTTGAGCTGCAGAGGGATACTTTTGGTCAACAAAGTGCTCCGAGTGGTAGTCATGTACATTTGGATGATGTGCCAGCAGATACTCCTACAAGTACTCACCCAAGTGCTACTCATGTATCTTGGGGACAGATTGTGAGGCTGCCGAGTGATAATCTAGTTCCTCTTCCTTCTGGGGACATCACTCCATTGGAGGAAGGGTCACCACAAAGTTCAGCTCAGGTTGATACCTGACTACAGCTATTGGGAGCACCTTCTCAAATTTCACATATTCCGTTTGTGAGCCTGACACGTGACTTGCCAGATCAGGCTGAGGAATCGATATCTACTACACCACCACCGACTACACAAGGAATTGAGGCAACTCCGTCACTTCCAATTCATACTCAAGAGAGAGACATCGTTGGGATAACAGAGGGTCTTCCAGTTGAGCAGGTACCTGTGGGAACAGTTGTGTTAGATAGTGATTATGCCACAACAGGGGCTGCTACTAGTTCTCGGAGCTCTCAAGAGACTTCTACTAGTTCTAGCAGACCTGTGGACATGACGATCCACATATCCCAACCGAACGAGAATGACCCACTCGATACAGTCCTCAGATATGTGCAAGATCTCGGATCCATTGGAGTCATTATCCAACAGATAGCAGCTATTGCCATGATAGTAGACACTCGACATTCACCAGCAGTTCTTGACAAGGTACGGAGGATAGAGAACTTTGTCATGAACGACGCCCCAGCTGAGTTCATGCACATTTTTAGAGGCAGGGGGTGGCTGAGTGTTAGCACAGATGAGATGCATCATGCTTGGAGGCTAGATAGATTTATCCCCGGATTTGGAGGTACTGATGGAGAGGTGCTCGCAACACTACACCATTGAGGATCATTTTTGAGCCATGTTCTACCAACGAGGAAGAAATGGAGCAGCAGATTGTATGCAATAAGAAAATGGACGAAGCTGCCTTAGCCTGTAAGAACCTTTGAGAGGCAGCCGATGAGAAAACAATCCAGTTTTAGAGGCAGCTTGCTCAGCGAGCTGAGTTGACAGAAGCCGAGAAGCATAGGGCAATTGCGCTGGAGGCAGGTGTATGGGATAGAACTAGAGAACTGGCAACAAAGGAAAAAGAATTCATAGACCTTCAACACACTCACGAGCTGACTGAGAAAGAGTTGAGGGATTTGGTGAGCACCCATGCTAGCACAACACAACAATTGGCGGACACGGCACAACAGTTGGCAGACCTTCAGGCAACACATGACAGAACCAGGAAGCAGCTAGAGGAAGCCGTTCAGATGATGCAGGTGACGAGGGACAAACAAATCACAGCAGCTCACCACCTGCAGCAACGTATGGAGGAGGTTTATCGGTTGCGTCGGATGGTTTCCCCTTCAGCTTCAGTTCCATCAGTGGCGACCCCCTCAGTAGCTACACCTCCAGGGACATCCAATGCCCCTCACCCTACTTCACAGTAGTTTAGCTGAGCTGAGAGTTTTTGTATTACAGTCATCTAGAAGACGACTAAGTTTTTGGGGGGAATAATGTTAGCCGTATTTTATACTTGTTATGTTTTAGTTATGGTCGGTTGGGATCGGTGAGTAGTTATCTACCGATGTGTGTTGTTGTTGGTGACGGTTGGCCATCCAAGCAACTGTTTGCGCCTATATATACTTCTCATTTCATTGTATCAGGCAGTTCAGTTTTGGTATGATTTGTATTGGCAAGTTCTGAATCAATATATCTACGAGTTCTATTGTGCCATTTCGATGAGTATCTTGTTATAATGTTATTTCATTTCAGTTCATACATTCTGTTTACTTTGTATGAATTACCTAGACTCGTTAGGCAGTAAACAATGTCCAATTTGGCAATCACCAAAGACAGGTTGTGCTGAGTGCAACATGCTTCTTGCAGTTATAAAGTAACCTAAGTACACAGTTCTCATGAAGGCCAAATAATTTTACATCAGGCATTTATAGATATTGGTTTCCCACTATTATTTTCTATTTTTAGTACAAATCTTGGAGCTTTGATCACAAGGGTTCACAAGCAATTTTCTATATTTCACATTTTACAAAAACATCAAACCTACAAAATGTTGGTCAACTAACAACACTACATTGGTGCATATGGAAAGATGTCAAGATTTTAAATTTTAGTAAATAGGCTTGTTTCAAAGGAGTCTTGTACTTTCTTTGATTTCTTCTATATAATGTTTTGTACTTGCTAGTAAAAGCTTACTATATAAGCCCAATATTTTGAGAGTAGACATGCATATATTTGTCTTCCTTCCAGATGTTGAGGCTCCCATAGACATGAATTTTGTTTTCTTTATATATTTTCAAAATGGGTTTAAGTTGCTATGTCTAGCCCCTATTAGTACATGATAATAGTGCTAGATAGCATCTCTGTATAAGGGTCATTTTAGTCTTTGGTTTGTCTGTGTAAGACCCTTAATCAGATCTGCCCTAAAATTCTGGTTTTTCTTCTTCTCAAACCCTAGATCTGAATTCTGATTTTTATTTCTGAATTATAAATAACTGTGGACAGCGAACATATATGTGCCAAAATGCTCAAATACATATGCCAATCACGTACTCTTATGAAGATATCATCAACCATGAGCTCAACCACATGATATGACCAATCAAGTGCAAACAAAATGACAAACAATTCTGATTTCTGAATATATAAGTCTGCTGCTACAAATCTGAATATTCTCATTTGAAATTACATCAAATGTATAGGCTCAAACATGCCCAAAGATAGCCCAGATTTCTGCTCTTACAAATCAGACCTAATCATAGGTTTTACATACCAAAATTGGCGAATAATGATGTCAATCAGCAAACCCTAGATGAGTGAATCCTCCAAATAGGCGGCACTCTCCACAAAGATGACCAAAGGCAAGCACAAGAGGGTGGCGGCTAGGGTTGATCAACAAATGCTTCCAAACATGAAATCACCCTTCCTTGAGGTGGCGCTCACTCCCAGGGTAAAACCCTAGCAAGTATCTCGCTGAAATATGATCACAAAACCCTCCAAAGGTTGGCACTCACAAGCTGATCTAAAAATCTGAATATATCCTCACTTCTCCAAATTGTATTTGGCACAAATCTCACAACTTGGCCTTAGGGTTTCTGCAGAAACAAATATGTCTTTGACGCTCCTTCTTTCCTTCCAAATCTCCAATGAAGTACAAATATGAACTCCGTATGAGTCCACCTCCAAGATGGAATTGGGTTTTCATCCAATCCACCAATATTCCTAAGGGTTTTCATCTTTGGAATATGTTGAACCAAAGTTGCAGCTAAAGAGAAAAATCTCCAATGAAAAGATGAATGTGAATGATCATAATGACTTCCAAATTGCCTTCTTTTATAGCCATCCAATAAGACCTCATCATGGCCGACCTCCCTCTAGCAAAATATATTTTATTTTATTTCTATTCTCTTCCCTCTTGGCCGATCTTCCTTGGCAATTTATTTTATATTTTTTATCCTTAATTTCGGCTGCCCACCTTCTTGGCAATTTTCTTTATTTTATTTTATTTCACCAAGAAGCTCACAAAATAGTAAAAGTCATTTCACATCATAAATTGGTCCAGCAAAATTAGATAAATATAAATAACCCAAAATGATTAGGATTACTTAGTATTTAACTAATTAGATTATTCCCTTGCACTTCTGACTTAGCCTACGGGAATAAAATAGGCTAGCCGACTCCGTTGGGTGATCACTCGGAAAAAGGGGACATTACAGTGTGTAATAGTTAAGTCATTTTAATATATAGCATGCTTTTGCCTGCAACTAAAAGTTTACTATATAATCTCAATAGATGGAAAGTAGGTGTAGGTCTGCATATAGACCACAGTTCAAAAACTCAGACTCGACAAAAGCTTGGCAAGCCTAAAATTTGACTTAGAATTGGGACTCTGAAAAATTTTCAAACATTAAAGAACACATAAATTTGTGAAATAATATTGAAAAATATGCATAAAACTGAATTTAGTGAACTCATAACTAGTTTTTCCTTCATTTATAGATCAAAAAATTAGTTCAATATACATCATAATGTCATATAATATATCAGTATGATTGTAAATTACAAATTTGTATTAATGTTTTACAAATTTCTTCTCCAATGAAAGCTTCTAAGTGGCTGTGTGGATGCCCTCGAACTGGATGGCAGTGATCCCTGTTGAGAAACCATATCATCCTCAAGCATATCAGGTGCATCCAATGAAGCCTCTATTGATGCCTCACCTTCTGCCTCCTCATGTGCCACCACATTTGCTGCCCCCTCTCCAAATCAATGATCTCTTCCGTAGAAAACATGGGATCCATATCCTCAGCAATCCAATCTGAATATAAATTGATGTTATCTCGGTCAATTGTTTCATGTCTCTTGTCCTTCCACCATTTTGGCACACAAACAAAGATTGTACCACTTAAAATTGAGGTCATCCAAGTGCTTCTAAGAAAAACAATTGTCCTTCATATAAATGATCTCAAATGTGCTTCAATTACAGTCACAACCAAAAGCACTACAGGGCTAGAACAAAATGCAGATAACAAGGGTTTTAAGATAAGGTGTTTTTGCACCATAATCTTCCCACTACAAATTAGCAAGGACAATATTTATAACTTTGTAAAAAGAAACTAAAATTAAAAATTTAAACTTACTAAACTCGAGTCTTAGTTAACGTATTTGTTTTGTAATCTAGTTGCAAAGTCAATCTCCTCTGAATGCATAGATGCGATGTAAACAACCTCCTCTTCACGGCCTTACAAATCTGTGGCTCATCTAAAACAATGTCTCTAAGGCCTTCTTTAGGGATCATCCTCTATATGCATGTGTCAAGGCCATCCATAACCTCTTCATCTTCCCTAAATGAGTTAGAGAAGAAAAACTTTGGATTCGGCTAGTAAGCAATAGTTTGAATGTGTTGATGGAGTTGTTTGTTCCACCTCGAATCAATAATGCACCAAATAGGGTCATATTTTTTCTGTTTAAACCATGCAATTATTGGATGGCCTCCATGCCCCTGTCAATGCTCCCATATAGATAACCCATGGGATTTTCCTCCCCATCTACCAACCTAACCAAAGGTTCTAGAACCTAAAACAAGAGAGTTTAGAAAATAAAAACTAGTAGAAATTCGATATTGAAAGAATACAATAATAAAAATAATTGAAAATCAGAAAAACATTTTATGGAATAACAAGTTGATTATTTCATAAGTTAGAAAAATTTTAGTTTAAAGTTACCTTGATGACCTCATCCATGTGTTGGACAAACAAATCATCAAAATTGATCTTCACAAGCCTCTCTCCTTCAGCCTTCCTCAAGTAAGGAGACTCCGTTCACCTAGAGTTCACAAACATCTACTTAAGAGATGTTAGTGAAGCTACAGTACTCTACAATGTGATGAAATTGATGGAAAACCTTGTGGCTCCCAACCACACAAGCTCCTTATCCTCAGTGTACTCCCTCATCAAATTAAGCACCTAAGGATGGTTGTAGATGTATTTTAATAATGTTTATTGCATCCACCATGGTTTTGACCCATCCATTTTTCCCATATCTTCAAAGAGAAGATGATTGTAATGGACAACACAAGGGATCCAAAAAAATGTAGGGTGCCTCACTTCAAGTAGTATCTCAACTGCCACATATCTTGTTGTATTGTCGGTCACGACTTGGACAACATTCTCCATGCCCACCTCCATCACCACCTCATCAAATATGTTGCATAGTGTCCCGGTATTTTTGACTTCACTAGAGGCATCTATTGACTTCAAGAACACCAACTATCTGCCTAAAGTCATGAGGAAGTTAATAAGTATATGGTTTTTCCATTCATCCAACTGTCAGGCAAAATAGTGCAACCCTCTTTTTGCCAAACCCTCTTATGTTCTGTTCATGGTCTAAATATCTATTTAGGATAAATGTGTCCCGCATGACCACCAAACATGAAAAGCCTCACAGATGTGGGATAGGTTTGAGAGTCAATCTCCGGGATTACAAAGTCAACTCCTTATCTATTCTAACTTAAGCTAATTGCTAAGAGGAAAAGGGAAAGAGATGCAAGAAATCAAATAACATAAAATGAAAAGGCTCATGCCAAATAGATTCTCTTATAATCATAATAGGGATTTGCAACTCAAGATGCAATAGTCAACATAAATGATAGAAATAACCACATATGATGAAATGTTTCTGATAGTATTGAACAACCACATATGATGAAATGTTACTAACTCTAGACATATGCATAGAGGTTCCCCTATTCTATTACAAAATAAGTGAGAAAGTGTATTACATACAACGCTCAATAGCTCATCTATATAAAATAGGATCAAAACTATAGAAGAGCACGCAAGCCACTATATATAGAAAATATCTGATCCACAAAAGAAATTTCCTCCCCAAAACTTTTGAAATTCAAAATCTAGGACTTGTGGGAGGAAATATCCAACTATAAGTTTGACACCTTGAATGCCCCTATACGTAGTTGGAGTACCTTGGAATAAGTAAAAGGTACCCAGCTCATTAAGTTTTTAGCTCCCCTCTCTACACACGTTGACTCTAGGTAGGTGAATTACTAGATTGTGGCAGTATAGAGGAATTGGTAGCTGAACATGAATATTGCATGGTACCTATAGGTTGGAATCTTAGATGAATGAACCAGCTATCTTGCTTCATGTGTACCTTGTAGGTGGAACTCCTTTGAAATACTGAGGAGAGGCCACGAACATCAAAATTGGGCTATCGAGTGCAATTGCTACTAAGAAACACCGAGTAGCCTCACACCTTGCAGACTGTCGAATGAGATCCATCATGACAAGATTGGATGATTTGTGTTGGTCCTAGGGAAATGTATTTTGCTTTCTCTCTTGAACTCCCAGGAGCACACCACATGGCACCTATTAGGGTGCCCCACAAACAAAACTAAACAAAAGAATCAGAGATGGGACCCGCTGCTAATAAAAGATACTTAGTGCAAAAAGAAATGCTCATTGAATGATGTGGACCAATGGCAGGGCTTGACATCAAAAATTAAATTGTTGCACACTGGATTCCCCCGCACCGTTAAATGAAGGCTAACATGGCACGATCGGATGACGCAAGCTAATTAAAACTTCAACACTTGTATAACTGCTTCGCGCATGCCACAAAACTACAAAACAAACAAAGGAAAGAAATCCCCTGCAATTGCATGCCATGAAGAACAACAATTGAACTAGGCAAAGGAAATTTGTCACTTGTAGTGAAGGATTCACTACAGTTTTGGCGACTCGCAAGGGTTCTTTCACCAAGGAAAGAATGAAGGACCCAAGAAGAAATATCCATTGGGCATAGGGTCCAACTCAAAACTTCAAAAATTACTCATTATTGGTGAAGACATCTGCCACCTATGAATTCCTTAGAGAAGCCAATAGCTTCTCTCATTCTTTTTCTAAGGGAAAATCAAACTTCCGCAAGATTATGAAGTAGCACTCCAACTCAATTGTACACCAAGATAACCCTTCCTACACCTGATCCATAGTTACCTGTACAAGTGTCTCCAACTCCACCAACAACTTGGTCATTGCCCTCACCTCTTTGACCAAAGGAATTGGGAACCACTTGCTAAACTTTGATTCATCCTGGTTTCTTTCTTTGATCAACTCCAAAAACTTATCATGTGGGAGCATTGATTGATACTCGTCGAGTGGCGATGGTAATCCCTGCCACATGAGTTGATACATGTGGATTTGCATACCCTATATTGTCTACTCTATGACATCTAGTTGTACCTTGCGTTCTTGATTTACTTTATTCTTATCCAATATTTCATTGATTTTTTGTGTTGTGCCTATCCTACTCATAATTCCCATTGCAACAAGCCTAGCCAAAAGGCAACAATAGAGCTTCTTGACATACGATCTAGCATCTTCAGTTACTAGAGAGACAGTAGCATCCACGCTGTCAATTTCCTTTTCTACTATGGCACTTAATGTCTGCGCCATCTCGATAAACTAGAAGGGTAGGGTAAAAGATGACGCACTTTCTTCAATTGCTTACCAATAAGATCTCTGCATGACCTTGATGAGCTCAAGGCAACTAGCGGATTGTTCAAACTCTACTATCTTGGCCTTTAGGTTCTTGACCTCTTACTTTGATCCTTCAAGTCTATTCTCAATTCAACCTCTTTCTCTCTTAGGTCTATGAGTGTCCAGGCCTGGGTATCTACCTAATTCTTGAGTTTGGTCGACTCTTAATCCTAGATAGATGCCTTCTACTTCAATGATCCAATTTCAACAGTATTATTACTTGTATTAGCCTTCACTTGGATCAACGTTGCCTTCAAGTCTTCCATCTGCTTTGACAATGCATTTGTAGTGGCATTTTCAATTATCATTTGGCTTTTCAAAGTTGTCAATTTTGTTCTTGCTTCATTCAATTTTGTTTGCGCATCTTGAAGCTGCATTTCAGTTGTCTTTGCTTGAGTATATTCAACTTCAATGGCTTGCTCTACAACTGCAATTACCAAGCCTTCGAACACCTTGATTTCCATTTCTAGTGCTTTAATTGTCAATCTGGATTGTTCCAACTCGACACAATTCTTGAATTTTCTCTCCATAGATATTAATGAAAGTGCCAACTACCTTTGCGCCATCTTGAGGAATTCAAATCTATCCTAAACTCATGTCCTTAATGTTGACACTCATTGCCTCCACTTGATAATCTGTAGCCAACATTTGGCCCTCAAGCTTGTCAACTAGAAGCATGAAGTGTGCAAAATGCATTGCATCATGTGCGGGGTCATATTTCATCCTCACTCTCTTGGTAGCTAGTGCAACATCTTGTTTCAATTTTCTCTTTAATTCTTTCTTCTACACCTCCACCTGTATTTGGCGCATCTATTATTGGTACAACATGCGGTCCCTTATGATAACACTTTGTGGATACTATGTGGCCCTCAAGGAAAAAATGAGAACGAATGGAGCACTTTTTGTGCAACAAGAGAAGGGGTGATAGCTTAGTGATCGAGAACCTACACAAACTTAGAAGCTGTGATGGTGGAGGGAAATCCAAGGCTTGGGGAGTTGGAAAGAAGGGCACTTAAAAGATGGGAGATTATTGCCTTCAACAAGGGGGAATTGTGGCATAACCATTTAGTATTGACCAGCTAGAGGGAGATATGGATGCAAGTAGAATTGGGGTGGATATTGGAATCATGGAGGTGGTTGCATGAAAGGATGCTAGAAGGGAACTTGTGCAGTTCTTGTGACAAGACCCTACAACATGGAGAGAGAAGGGGAGGGGGAATTGCATATAAGGGGAAGAGGGAACAAGGATAGAGCTAGGACGAGAGGGAGGAGAGACATTTACAGTGGGACCTGGGTGAATTGACACAAGCAACAACCTTAAGGGGGGGAACAAAACTTGGATGCTTGGTGGCGAAAGCAGAAGTGACCTTCTAGAAAAGGTCCAACTAAGTCACAACATCTAGTATCACCTTAGTGGGAGGCAAAGAGGTTGCCTTTGAACTATTGGGAACCTTGGGTCCTGCTTTTGCAAACTATGATGAAGTGGAAATGCCACTGAGACATCTCACTTCATCCAATACTCTCTTCTTAGCTCGTGTGAAATGATCATAAGCAGGTTCATTGACCAACACACTTCCACTTGAGTTGTGAACTTTGACAAATATGAAGTTCATTAGAGTTACATCAGAGGTATTGGGGAGCTCTTTAGGAGATTCCTCCATCAAGACAAAGTAGCTAGGGTCCTACACAATAAGAACCCTCGAAGCATGTCGAAGGTGATCTTGGTATTATGCACAAGTGACCCAATAATGTCAACATTGCAATGGGTGCACCAATATTCGAGAACTGGGGTTTCCTTTGCCATAATATTCTACAATTAGACTAGCACAACTTTGGATTGGCCATTATTTCTTGGTGGAAGTGGGTTCAGATGAGGGTGAGGGGGAGGAGCCACCTAGGCATGTTATTGCTAAGACAACTGGTAATTCACTTAGTAGCCTTGATGGTTGTCTACCTAATGTCCTTGGGATTGTTGACCTCGATTCCTCTCCATGGTGGCCAACCTGTTGGTGACCTCGCATTGTCTCCAATAAAGTTTTATAAAATTTTGGACTCTCGAAGCTAGAAGAAGATACCTCCCTAGGGAGAGCCAAGGAAGTAGGAACCCTGGTTAAGGGGGAACATTGCACCTATGTCAGAACAATAAGCAGTTGACGGGGAAAGTGAGTGGTGATAGAGGAAAATGGATTTAATAGGACTAGGAGCTATCTTTCCAACCATAATCAAACTATTTTCAACTTGAAGAGCTAGGTCAAAAGCACCATTAATTTCGATGGATCCTAGAGCCTAAATCATCAAAGTAAGGTTAGGGTTGATAGCTCTGAGATGGTAGATAAACACAATGCCTACAAACAGCCAAATTCCCTAGGGAATCCTTTCCCAAGTCTTCCAAAAGTGCATATTGAAGTTGAAGAGAGACTCCACAGGGGCTTGCTTGATATGAGAGATCTCCAACAATGAAAAAGAATCTCCTCTTTCTTTGAAACACTCACAAAAGAGCCTCTTGAGACTATCCCAACTCCAAAAACTTTTGGGCTCAAGTGTGCAGAAACAATCTGTAGCCTTGCCTCTAACAAAGGCAGAGAAAAGTCTGAGAGCCGCACCTTCTTCAATGACATGGTGCAATGCACACATGTTTGCAAGATCCTTGATGTGCTCTTTTGGAGTGATAAAAGCTTCCCCGTTGAACAAGGGAACAGCCTTCGCAACAATAGAAGGTAACTCATCCCAAATAGTAAGTTTGAGAGGTTTACAATTGTCCCCGAGGACAAAAGCTTCATTCCTCTAGAAAGTCATGACTGGCTGGAACTATAGGAACCAAAGTTGTCAGACCTTGAGGAGGCAGTTGTCTAGGATTTCTCCTTGGGTAAGGAAGTTCTTTTGGTTCAAAACTACCTAGAAACCTTTCTCTCGCCTGAGACCTAGTTAGGACATGTCTCATGCAAGGGCACACAATATGCAAGTGAGTTGGCAAAACAAAGTCACCAGGTGAATGTACACTTCTTAGAAAGGAAAAGCTCTCAATATTCACTGGGACCGGAGAGAGTAGCTAGTGAAAGTATAAGCACAACTTGCACAAATAATACTTCAAGTGTCAAAAACAGTGGGATGACTAAGTCAAGTCCCATTGTGCATGCTAGAAAGTTACTACTGGTGATGGATTTTCAACCACGGGCGTTGGGGGGAAAGCTCACGTTGTTAGGAGACAAATAGGGATCCTTACACTCATAGACAATCATGGACACCAAACCTCCTAGGTGCATGAACTTTACAACCACAACCACCACTTACTAGATACAACAAAAATATGAATTGTGTGAATTGATCTTGCTAGTAGCTGAGAAGCTTCAACAATTTCTTTAAAATAACTATGCGGGAACCTGCTAGCTTTCTCTTCTATTCTACACCTACTATTAAACTATCTAAATTCATGCTACTACTGCACAAGATGCAAAATGCAAAACTACTTTAATAACTAGCCTACCCTAAACTAACTGGTAAAAGGAAAAGGTATAGGAGGATAAGGGTTAGAAAAGAGAGGGTTAGAGAAATAAAATAAAAAGGGTGGGTGAAAAATCACCAAAGAAAGGTGACCAATCAGCTTTCTCTACAAAACACAACCGACTCTCCTTTGTGAACAAACATATGTTTGTGGCAGGGCTACCTCAACTTAAGTTACATGAACCTACTTGCATGCAAAACGACATTAACTAGCATCTATAGCCAATGGGTAGCATTCAAACACACAAACAATTCACTTTGTTGGTTTCTTCCCAGACTGGATGCTTTTTCCCAGTTATCCCTACAAGGTAGCCAACATTGATCAACAGGATTCCCAGGCCAGGGGCCAACAGTACAGGAGATAGACTCTATAGATATCTCCTCTTCTTCTTTAGGCTCTGCAGAACCAAGGGGGGTATTCCCTATTCAACACCCATGAGATGTTTCTATGGATTAACTGGGATGTTGATACAAAGCAGATAAATCCTCCTTTATGTAGACCAAAACTGTGAAATAAGTGCAAAGGGGCTAGCTTTGGGCCTATGTTCAGTTGTGAGACAAAGGATTCTGGTCCTAAAACTACTTCTAAATATCCTAATGGTTTGTAATTTGAAGTTTGAGTTTGATTTTGGTGTTTGGATGCAAAACTAGGACCTTGGTTGTGACCTCAAAACAAGACTGGATCGGTGCCTATCTCAGGGCTCGGAGTCAATAGACATACACATGTGAATGGTCAGCATAAACATATACCAAAGACTGGATATCAAGGGGATTTTTAGTGTCTGCCTTACAGATACTTCCCTAAATTCAGTATTCAGTTATCTCTGCTTACAAACATCCTCACTGCAATATATTCCTCCCAACACTTAACCTAAAACATTTAATCTACTCCTTGAGCAGAAGTAAAAAGTCAAGCATTCAATACAGGAAACTTATATTCTAGAATCTTAAACACCCCTTAGGTGTTTAGACTCAGAACAAGAACACACTCAGTTTGGAGACAGATAATAGAACACATGCAATGCAGCATTACTCATTTAAATCAACATGAAACCAGTAAATTTATGCATGAAACATACAACATGAGATTCATAAACTCAGCCACCAATGAAGTTGCATCTTATCACAGCACCAAAAATTGTCCAGTTTTCCAACACAGCAAATGAGTAACACACCCTGCTATATACAGCAGGAAGGTGCACTCAGCATTAATCACATGGTAATTCAAAATTCGTCAGATACAGTGCACTATGAGAAATGCCGCTTAGAACATTGAATGCAGCAAGCAAAGGAGGAGGCAGGGAGTGGTTGGACTCGAGCCCTGTGCCACCGCCTGGGGATTCACATCTTCAATCAGGCAGTTGATCCATCCATGCCTTCGCCCATACTCCTGTAACATCTGCCATTAATGGCATACCAACCCGCAGTCTTGGGAATGCAATATACTGTGCGCTTTGCAAGTTCCCACCAAGAAACAGATGCATGCACAAAGAAAATCCTCCGTTTGAACAGAGTCGTCGATTTACCTCTACCCACCAAGATCTGCGGCCTAAGATTGAACGGGCAAGCTGCTGACCAATCGGATCATGCCACGCGGGCGTATCCTACTGACCGCTGACTTTTCAAATCATATGAGAACTAATTATCCCACATTCACCTTGCAGCGACCTCTCCAACACTTTATAAGCAGGACCACACCAAAAGACAGTAGTCGGCGATTTTGCTCCCGATGACGTCAGTTTAGACCTCATCAGGGTATCTCCAGCTGTCGGAGAAATACTCCTCTCTCGCACCGATATTGCTTGTCACACTGATGATCCTCCTACATGATACCCCAATATGCAAAATCACCCTGACATCAGCGAACCTCCTGCTAAGCTCACCTGATATTCAATATCACCCCGATGACCACCCTCATCGGTGCAACCTGATGCATCGGAGGAAAATCCTCCTCATCATATTCATACCATATACTTCACCGATGATCCTCCTGTACTTGTTCATGTCCTCATCGGCGATCAGTGGGACCCTCATCATAGCTGCTGATAATATCATGCTGAAGACCACATGATGCATTCCACCGGACCTAGATGATGTCACCGTCATATTGGCATAGGGTGATATTCTGCGGCGAGGGTGATATTCGTAAGATGACTGATGCTTGGAAATATCACCCCCCGCAAGAATATCAAGTCACTAAAAACTTTGCCTTAACACAATTTTTGCTTGAAACTTAGACTCGATGTGCAAGCACCAACACACTTCAATCCAAGGGGCATAAGAAAACAAGCACACATGCAATCATAGTCAAACAATGAGCATTCTCCGAGATGAGGCGTAGAGAACATAAGAGCTAAAACACACTCACATTCACCAAAAGCTAATAGATCATGACCAGTTAACTCTTTAGTATAGACGATCAAAAGCTAATTCTATTTTAGAAAGCCAAAAGAAATTTACATGAGGGCCAAGCCCATATTTATACAACTGCTAGGAATCCTTGTGCAATTGCAACCAAAGGAGCTTGGGAGAAACTACAAAGAATAAAGAATGAGAAGAGAGAGGGACAAATGTCTGAAGGGCCACAACATTTGCCTGATGATCTTCAGACAATACCAAATTAGTGAACGGAAGGAGGCACGCATGGGCGATTAGAAACTTTGGCTGCAAACACTCAAAGCCATGATGGCCTCAACTGAATGCATGTGCCACTTGTTATCTTTCAATGCATAGTGCCCATGAAATCCAACAAAGAGTAAATCTCAAGCAACCACAAGAAACATCAAGTGGAAGCTAGTAATTAATGGTCATTAGAGTATTGGAGGTGCATGCAGAACATGAGGTGGGAGATGTCACATTGAACTAGTATCATTTGATCGAGGGGCCAAATACACACTTGGTGGAAGAAAGAGCAGTGCTAACATTGCCAAGAGGGGAGACAGCTTCCACACGAAGATCATCAAGGAGGTTCGGCTTCATTTAACAAAGGCGGACTTGGAAGCTCTGAACCATTGGATCATCTTTTACATCAATGGCTGGTGCAAATGGAGAGATGTCAATGTGGTAGGAGCTTCAAAACTTCTCGAAAAGAGGATGTAGACTAGAGTGGAGCCCAACATGGGGTCGAGTTTGGTAGCACATCGAGGCGATGTGGAGAAGTCTGCACCGTTGGATGCTATCAAAGATCAATGGTTGGCACATCCAAGGGGGTAACGGTGTGGATACACTTAGGAGGAACCTTCAAAAGGAGTAAAGGGCAAAGAAGAAGTGGGACCTGCCATAACCTCAATGACTTCAAAAAGAAAACCACCCACGTCATCGGATGAAACAATGAACAACTTATTGGGACTTTAGCTTGTTGAGTCACCAAAATGACGAAGAAGATTGCAAATCCAATAGAGAGAAAGTAGTGAGACCTACATGAGTAGGAGACTTATACACAAAGAAATCTTCAAAACTATTGAGTGCAACATTGAAGTTTTTCCGAAGTGAGGCTAAAGACTTACCTAAAATCATGAACAAGGGGCTACGAATGGCACTAAGCCACCGAAAACCAAAAGGAAGGGTCCACATACACCATGACACGTGCCTCAAGCATTGAGTCATGCACATCATACAAATGATCTAGGGCTTGAAGAACAGGGAACCCCACAAACCTAGGAGGGGTCCGAAGTTTGAAGAAAACAATTGGAAGAGACCTAAGGAATCCCTCTTTGTTAGCATGGATTACTCAAAGAAAAAGTGTGCAGAAAACACACTACAAAAACTTTTCCTACTCAGGTCAATGCATTGACCAATGACTCCCAATAGGGGCTCCTTGGAACATTGAACAATTTATTGTAGTCCCAAAAATTGGCACATGTCAACTTCCCATCATCATGCTTCTCTTGATATCACGCAAAACCTTCCAATGAAGGTTGCACACGAAAGAGTGTTACAAGGAATAAAGAATCCATGTGCCTATGATAGTGACAACCAACTAAAACTATCTATAATAAAAGAGCTTCATATCCTTGGGCCAATGCAAGACCCCACTAAATTAATCTCTGATCCTGGAGATCTTTAACTGCCATTGCCTCACTTGTCCTTTTCTTTTATGTTTTCTTCTCCTCGTACAAAGCAAGGAGAGCCTTAGCCTTTTTTGTAACCTCAAGCTCCACTACATTACATAGTTGCACATCTCAAACAATGATCTATGCAAGATGAAATTTGAGGCAATTGATGCCTCCTCTCACACAACCCAATAATTGCACACCACCATTCCTATCTCTATACCTGGTGTGCAATGCTTCCAAGTGGGATCCCTATCCTTTCCATGTAATGTTCCCTTTTCCAACCTAGTCAGTTGTGGGCCCGATAGCCTATTTTCCGGAATCCCGATAGGCTATGTGGTATGGTAAGGGATTCCCCAATATTTTGGTCCAGTTGTTCTTGTTAGTTCCTGATGTTGGATTTGAGCTCAGTAATGTTTCAAGATGACTATGCAACTTTCGGAAGTTTGTTCGGCTTCCCGGATTGCTATCCAAGATTCTTGGAGGATCCATCTATTTTTAGAAAGTCACCCAGAAGGCATCATTATTCATCCCAAACTCTGTGGAGCATGTTGGTGTAGTTTATTTGGCATTTTGGTGAAGTTTGGGATTTTCCGCAAAAAAGTATGTTTTAATGAGCTAACAGTTAATTATTTTGCATTTAGACTTATAAGTTGGAAAATAATTATAAAGTGCAAGGGTATGATAGCTCATAGGAAAGGGGAAAAGTTAATCTTTTATTTAGGCACATAAAATTGAGAACTAAAGTGCTGAAATATTGGAGTTTGAGGGGAAAAGTATATTTCTCTATTTTATAATTCATTTTATTGTGCAAACTCCTAAAAAGTGCCTATAAAAGGGAGTTGAGAGCTCATTTGGATTTTTATGCTTGTTGAGATATTGTTATGTTGCAAGAATGAACCTGTGAGATCTTATACCTTCTTGAGAACGAAAACTCTTTTGAAGAAGTTCAGTTTCGGTAGCAAGATATCGACCCTAGCTGAAGGAGGTAACTTCACTGTCAGAAGTTGCACAGAGCCAACATGGAGTTTTGATGTATTTTGTCAAGTTTTGGATTGAGATGGGTCTGGTCTGTTGTGTGGGATGCAAAGTATGTTTTGGACTGATTTTGTTTGTTACCTTGAAGTTCTTTGTTGTCTTTTTGTTGGCCGTACTACACAGGTTGTACCTAGGCATTGGAGCTTGAAGTTGCTATGAATGGTCTTTGTTGAAACATCCTTGTTTGAAGGCTACCACATTGGTGCATAGGGTAGACCTCCCTTTCTGAGCAATTTGCAGTGGTTTATATGTTGTTCTACCATGCTTTTTACCCAGTCGTACTACATAGCAGTTTGTATGACTATGCATGCAGGTGTGAGCTTCCTGTAGCTGGACGCTTGAGTCTTGAATGAGTTTAATGATGCTAGAGGGTCGCCAAGGATAGGAATGCTATGTGAGATGATTTTGGAAGGGATTTGACTAAAGAATCTGCCATTATATGATTTCATCGCTATCACAGGCCGCCATACAATAGTTAAGGAAGAGTAATCCCAACACAACCCTTGGACAACAGCAGGGGGTTATGTTGGTACAGTTTTAAGGTGATATTTGGTCATGTTTATTTGATACCTCTTTCATTTGTTGTTAGTAATCAGTGATATAGCCTATCAATATTGATGTATGGGTTGTTGGGCTAACATGGAATGCTACAACATATTGCCTCTTTCTTGTAATACCACTTTGATGCATACTCATTGTAATGGCTTCCTACTAAATAAGTGGATGTGCCAATAGGGATTGATTGCTCATTTGCTTTGTAATGGCTTCCCGCTGAATAAGTGGATGTGCCTCTTTCTTCAATACTTCATAGCTCAGGTTCCCGTCGAATAAGTGGATGCACCTAGATCTTTTACTTTCATGCATAGCACAGGTTCTCGCTAAATAAGTGGATGCACCTGGTTTACTTTCCTTGTACTTCCCATTGAATAAGTGGATGCCCACTGAATAAGTGGAAGATTGTTACTTCAGTTTGTTTATGATTTTGAATGCTAACTTTGAAGCACTTGTATGCTCTCACCTTGCCCACATTGGGATCTGGGTGATCAAAAGAGTGTGGAGGAACCTTGCTCATAACATTCAGTGTTGTCATCTTGTGATTTCAAAAAAAAAAAATTAGGGTAGCATATTACATACCAACACTTTTGTTGCTTACCAATGCCATTTCTCTATCAAATAATGAAATGAAACTCTACCAAAAAAGAAAAAATAGAAAAAACTTATTGTACAATATAAACTCTAGCAACTAGCTGATAAAGAAGAAAATAACCAAAAAAAAAATTGAAAATGAAATAATAAACCCTAGAAAAAAAATCAAAAAGTTACACAAATACATATGTTTCAAATGTAGTCCATCAATTTGCCAAATCAGTCCACAAACACTCAGGATCATTCAAAATCACCTAAAAACAAATGCAATCTGGTCAAAGTGTTGTTAGGTCAAAAGCACAAAGGAGAAAATGCCAAAAATGATAAGTTTTGGGGGGTTTTCTAGGCGTGATTGTCATAAATTCATGGTAAGAGAGTTTTCTCATTGGACTCGCCTAGTTTGGTGAGTATTCTGAAAACTCAATTGCAACTCACTGGCAAGTTTTCCGATGAGTCACTTGTCAAAGAGTCTCTACTTATAAAACAACAAGTAAATTGCCAAGTTCTTCATCTATGATATAGACATCTTGCTTCCAAATAATAAGGCTCTCTATAGACAACTCATTTCTCTAGACATTTTCATAATGTGTTTAAGTTGCTTTGGCTAGCCATTCTATAATCATGCCATTATTAATATATGATAATAGTACTAGATAACTACCCCCTCAAGTCATTTTAGTCTTTGATTTATATGGGATAACTAATCCTTAAAAGTTAAAACCCATATTTGGTTCTTTGGCCCAAGGTTTTAAAACTTGACGAGTACTGTAATAACCACCCCAGAATTTTTTATTTTATTTTTGCAACTGAAATGCAAATGCAATGTCCTAACACTTTTTGATCACCCAGTTCCCGATGTGGGAAAGGTGAGAGCATATAGTGCATTGGATCCCACACAACTCTATCAAATGCAGCAACAAGAGAGTGTGCAATGCAAATGCTCACTGTGACACACTAGGCAGCCAAGCTGTCCAATTTGTGCTTATTCAACGGAGTGTGTCTATGCAACACAGTATGATCACACAAGGCAGTTGAGCCAACCTTTCTCTATGTTTATCCAATGGAGTGTGCTATGCAAATACAGAATGAGCACACGAGACGGCCGAGCCGACTTTATCAACACTTGTTCAGCGGACGTGAGCATGCAAGCCACTGGCAGAATGTCTAAGCTTGCTCAAACCAAAATGGTTGATGTATAGCAAGCTCGTTCAATGCCAAGATGGGCTGAAATAAATGCTATAGAAAACTAGCGGTAAACCATCCAGTTATTACAATCATGAAATGCATAATATAATGTCCACTGGTGATACTACCATCCAGGAATTACAAACAATGAATATTGCAACTAGTAATTGATATTACAAAACATCAGAAAGCTGCAATATGAATGATATATTCTGATTTCATACTGAAATACATTGTTGTAGCATTATATCAGGATATTGAAGAGCTGAAAATCACTCAAAACCAAAACAAATCATACCCCACTAAAGCACTGTTGATGTAGATGGTAAATGAAACCCATTTTCAACTCTAAACGCATCAAATATCTCTGCAAATGCTGCTGCACAGGTCTGACAAAAGAATAATAGAAAAGTATGAGACTGAAATCACACAAAAAGTCCAACCAAACAACCCCAAACGCTTCCAAACTGATTTGTTTGCTCCAAAACTGCAATAATCATAAACCTCTACCCAAGGCGCCACCGAACAAGCATCAAAACTTCCAAAATGAAGGGCGATTTATCCCTAAATGCCCACATGCCCAGCCAAAAGAAGTATGGCCTAGTAAACATGGTACAACCAGCATTAAACATCCACAATCTTCAGAAAGAAGCATTCAAACACCATAAATCTGCTCCATAAATCTTTGCGCCTTGATCAAATCAGGAAATACAAACATCAATCAAGTTTTAAACCCTTCAGCTCATAGAAATCAGTGCCCAACACTGATACAATTCACCATGAATGAGACAAAACACCCAGAAATTAATATAACTCTACCAAATTGAAACAATCAACTAAAATCTTCATTAACGCACTACCAAACTTATCATCAAACCCAAAAACTTTTTGAAAACATCAAAGGATTCCATTGCAGCACAGTGTGATTCCTGAAATGAAATCACCATAACCGGCTAGGGGGGGGTTTCATCCCCGAAACCAGTATTTTCAAGAGAGTTTTCGTCCTCAAGAAAATAGAACACATATTCTCTCAAATGCATAAGCAAAATCCATATCATCAGGAACCTCAACAATGAGCTCCAATCCTCCTTTTATAACTTTTTGAAGCAAATAAAATATTACTTTCCTTTTCCCTCCAAAACTTATTTCAAATTAATAATTCTTTTTCATGAGCAAAGTCTCCCATGTGCCTAGCGCCTTTGAATGCACAACTTAAACATCTTTCTAATGAATAGTTACACATAAGTTGTCTTTTTCAAATAATACTTTTAAGACAACTTAAGTAATAACTATTTAATTATTTTAATTATCCACCCAAGTTGTGGAAAGCATCTAAATAAACCAAATATGAATTTCTAATCATATCATAATACTCCTAAGGACTTAGGATGATGAACCAAACTAACTTGGCATCAATCTAAAAATAACCTGCTTCTCCAAGAAGTGTGGAAAGCTCCCAGAAGGACGGAGTTGCATTCTGAAAGAAATATGAGACTCATCAAGATCCCCTGAACTCACGGCCACTATCAAAAACCCAACCTGACTAATCATGCATTCTCCAAGAAGTGTGGAGAGCTCTCAGAAAGATAAGATCACACTCGGAAAGTGTCGTTGGGCTCGCTAACATCTCATGAACTCACTGTCATTAATAAAATGACTGCCTGATCACCTCTATGTTCTCCAAAAAAGTTGGGGTTCTCCCTTAAACCACCAATTAGCCTATGAGAAAACTTGGAAAATAGGCTAATTGTTCACAAACTAATTATGCGCGAAAGGGGACATTACAAGTACTTTCCAGTCTCACAAGTTCTACATCAAGGGGAGTAATTTGTATTAGTATAATAATGTAATGAAGTGTATATAATTAGTGTAGTTATGTGTAGGTCCTTAATTTAGGTAGTTGCATTAATTGTACCATTTAATATGGTAGTTGTAATTGTACCTTTTCTAATTTTATATAATGTTGCTCTCACTTTTTGTGAAGCAAGCCTTTCTAGCAAATTTCTCTCATCTCTTTTCTTTGCATTTTTCCTAACATTGATATTAGAACCACCAGGTTAGGGTTAGAGCTTGATCATGCAAAGAAAGTCTATAAGAGCTCATGGTCGTGGGATCACGGGATCGCTAAAAAATACGAGCAAATCATTAAAGGTCATGAAGGCCTACTAGGGCACAGTCACACCAGAAAAATTGCGTCATTTTTGTTTGCTGAAATTCACAAAAAAAATTATCTAAAATCATGAGGACTTTCAAGTGGAAATCGCAGCCATTTTTCATCTCAAGAAATCGCAGGAATTTTCTTCATTAAAAAAAAGTTGCCAATATTTCCATAAAAAATCATGAGTCTTTTTCATTAAAAATCATGGGTTTCTTTTTGTGAAAAATTGCAACATGTATTTCTATGAAAAATTGCAAGGTTTCTTTCTTAAAAAACACGAACACCAGCTACTGTGAAAATTGCGACCTTAAAACAGGGGATTTGCAGCTGAATCACAAGCAAAATCCATCATTTTGAAGGTTGAAAATTTAAGGTCGTGCATGCATCTACATCATGACGAGATTTTCTGCAAGGGAATGTGCTTTGCACGAGATTTTCTACTCTATTAGGTCTTGCAAAAATCCACGATTTTAGGGAGCGAGGGTTTCAACAAAGGTTGTGCCATTTTGTAATGTCCCCTTCTAGGCTCATGGTTAGTCCATCATAGAATTCCCGTGGACTAGCATCTTGGTTAGGCAACTGGGGTTAGTTGGCATTGGAGGTTGTGTTGGTGGAGGAAAGATGGTTCGAGTTCAGAGGATCCAGTTGGCACCTTCAGAGTTGACCTAGTTTGATCTTGAGCGTTACTATTTTTAGTATGTCCGGGTTTAGTGTCGGTTCGGGGTTTTTAGAGTGGGGTCAGAAGCGTTTCGTCGAGACTTTTCCGACAAGCTAAAGAACGTGGCAATCCAACACCATTTTCATATTTATTTTAAAGTCCGAAGTTTAATATAATTATTTATTAGGACTTTACAAATAAATATTATATGGTCACTTTATAAAAATAAGTCATAACTTAAAAGTGACCCTAAATGCAAATTCCCTCCAAAAAGAGGCGTTGGGTTTGGAGAGTTTATAAAAAGGTGCTGAGGGGCTCATATGTGTTATGCTTGCTTTATGATATTTTCTTCTTGGGAGCTCTATTAGAGTTTGCCATTGTGAGGGTTTGAGGATTCGAACCAGAGGCTTGTAAAGACGGAAACATCCATAGGTAACGGCATTCTACAGGTGTGAGAGACCACCCAACGATGCCATTGATGGTGGATGTATTCAGCATTCACATTGTGCTTGCAATGGAGTCATTTGGAGGAGTTTTGAGCTGATTTGATATATAGCATTTCTCCATTATTGTTGAGTGTAGATTTCAGAGGGTTTGAAGGTAGTTTATTGTGTGGGCATTGTTCATAGTTGATGTTTGCATTTTCAGCCATGGTCGTACTGCTCAAGGAGTAACGTGGGAATCTTAGAGTATCATTTCCTCTTGTGGGTATCACATATTTTACATTGTAAGAGGTGTTTAGAGCCCATTTATATCGCTGATATCATTTGTAAGCTCAATCTCATATTTTCTGGAGTTTGGAGTGATTCCGGCTATACCCAGTTGCTGGCGCACTCTCAGCACATGTACCAAGTTGCATTTCTAGATATGGGTATGTGACAGTAATTCATATTTGGCTATTCTGCTATCTGGGTCTTTGTTACTTTCTTTATATCTGTTGTACTTTTTCTGGCTTTTCTCTCTATACTCTATATTGTATGCTTTGGCAACACATCTGTAGGAAAACTTAAAACCCCTTCTGCATTCTTCTCTCTAGTCTGAAAGAAAACAAAATTAAAATTAAAATAACACATAAAAAGATCATTAAAAAATACAAACAGGTACGTCACATTACACATTTTTAGTTACGATTTCAGGGCGCAGGAGTCAGAAAAGGAAGCGTGGCTTGGGCACCCAAAAACTGCAATTTGTAGGTTGTGCAACACGTTAAAAATCACCTTTTTTTAGGCATGCAAGTCAAAAATTAGCAACTACTAAGGCACTGACAAGATTTGACAACATTTTCTAGGTATTAAATTTTTATTTTAAAAATTTCCTCAATCATCTAGAAAAATAATTTGTAAATTTTTTTGGGGTTTTAGAAACCTCAGTTTGAGAGGGGTTCAAAATATTGTTTAAAAAAATTTCAGGATCAATTTTAAAATTTTCAGGAAATTTTTCTAGCTCAAATTTAACGGGATTTGTTCAAGTTTCAGGAATAGTTTATTTTTTGGGATGGCCAACATTCAAAATCTAGTGTTGTCGAAGGCACAAAAACTCATCGGGAGAAACTATAATATCTGGAGTCACAAAATACTCACAATTGTTGAGTATAGGATGTGTTACAGAATTATCCTAGGGACTGAAACCATGCCTACAACCAACCCAGATGATTTTGACAAGCATCACCAAGAAGCCCTACTATTACTCAAGTTGTCAATGTCTAATGATTTAATCCTTGCAATCCGGAACACCACATATGCACATACACTATGGGATAACCTCAAAAACAAGTGTCAAGTTTGAGAACGGTCGAGTTTTTTATTTGAAGAATTTGTTGTTTTCTACAAAACTGCATTAGGGTGGGTCACTGTCTGAACATCTCCTAAAAATCAAGGATCTTAGTGATCAACCTACCCCATTGTCAAAAAAACAATAGACGATGAGGACATGGTTGCTTTGACCATTAATAACCTACCACCTATTGTGACATAATCACACATCGCCCCATTGCAAATAGGGACCCCCTTTTTGAGCTCCAATGCTTTGTCTTAGATCTTGGATGATGTCTTTAAGATAGTTTCATGATGAAGTCAGTGGTAATGACAAGGTAAGTTGCACTTCAAACTACTGAATGACTCTTAGTGAGTGGGGAATCTTAGACAAAATCATGACAAATGACAAGCTTAAACCTTGGCGCCTTGATGGAAATTGGTGTTTTGATCCTTAAGATACCTTAAACTTAGGAAATGTTGCATGGAAATAGCCTAATGGCCTTAGGTGCAAGTATGCTCCTGTAGACACCTAAATGTGCGCCTGAGTCAAAATATGCCTAACTCCATGGATTGTGAGGATGTTCAAGTGTCTTGAGCTTCTCTTGAGCTTGTGCAATGATTTGAATGCATTTAAGTTGAAGTGAACACCTAAAAATATGCTAGGCGCAATTTCACATCTGGACAACCACCAAAGTGCGCCTAAGCAAAAGGATACTTGGAACTTTGGAATTTGATATCACCTTGAGGTAGGGGGCCTGCTATACACTTATGCACTGAATTGAAACTATGAGTTGAAGTATGATCATCACCTAAGTAAGCAAGGTGCACTTTCCTACCTCCAGAGACCAGTTTTGGCGCCTTGGAAAGTTGAGTGTATGAAGTTATAAAGATGGCACCTAAGTGAGGGAGAGTCTCCTGAAGGTTTAAGTATGAGTTTGAAGCACCAAAATGCCAAAAAGAGTCAAGGAATGTGTTAGGCGCATTTTTCCATCTACAGAGTCCACTTTGGGCACCTTGAAATGAGACAATCTAAATCCATGAGATGAGTGCACCTTAAGAGGTATGGACTTCTTTAAGTTCCAAAGATTGATTTGAGTTCACAAAGTGCTCATCTTAAGCAAGGCACATTTCAACATCTGGAGAGTCAAAATGTGCGCCTAAGTAGAAGTATGTTGTCTCCATGAATTGTGAGAATTTAAGCGCCAAGACTCTTTCTTGAACATGCACAATAGTTTGAATCGTTAAAAGTTCAAGTAAACACCTATCTATACCAAGGCGCAAATTCACACCTAGAGGATCACAGATATGCGCCTAGGCATAAGGAGACTTGAAATCATGAAATTTGATGTTACCTTGAAGCAAAAACTCCTCTAAATGCCTATACACTTGCTTGAAACCATTAGACTGAGCTAAAATTGCTTAAGGCTAGGCACACTTTGTTACTTGTAAAGCATCATTTTGGTGCCTAGTAATGAAGAGTTCCCTGAGCATTTAAGCAAGTGTTTGAAATCACTAAATGCCATAAAACTAGCCAAGTAAGCCTGGGCGCACTTCTGCACCTAGACACACCTAGATGTGCGCCTTAAGTAAAAAGGGATAAATCAATGTTGAAAGGATCTTCCTTTGTCAGAGATAAGCATTTTAGGTATCAACAAAGGGTTTGAGATTATAAGTTTACACCAAGTGTTTGAAGGAGCACTTTAGCCTCTATGCAAACCTTAAAATGCGCCTCAACTACAAGGCATGAATCAATGATGAATGGTATATACTGGGTCAAAACTAGGCATTTTTAAGCATCTACATGAATTTGAAGTCATAGATTTGCATTAGATGTGTTAGGTGCACTTCTCCACCCATGCAAGTCTAGAATTGCGCCTCAAGGATAATCACATTAATTCACATCATGAAGTGAGCGCTTGAGAAAGAAGATCATTCCAAGGCATTTCAATTGTTTAAAACCATAAAATGTCAAATATAAGGCCAATTTGATCAGGGCGCACTTTAGCCTCTATAGAAACCTCAATCAGCGCCTCATGAAAAGAGCATGAATTGACATTAGAGAATGTGCGCCTTGAGTAGGAGAATCATTCTAAGTCATTTCCACCTGTTTGTAATCGTTGAAATGGCAAATATGAGGCTAAATAAGCTAGGCGCACTTTTGCATCCCTATAGACCTTGATGTGCGCTAGACTTTGAAAAGGTTATTTAGATGTTTAAAGATGATTCCTTGGTGTTATCAAGTGTTTATCAAGTGATTGATATTGTTTCTTTCTTTGTGTTGCAGGAGCTAAGAAGTCGTCTGAGGAGCTAAGCGCCAGGAGTCACCTTCATCTAAGGAGTAAAGTCAAGAGGTTGCCACTGCAAAGGAGGCATCATGCTGCTTTGCCAAGGGAATACTTCAAGATCATCATGCCGGAACACTTCATCATCTACATCAAGAGGAGACATTCATCTATCAAACTTCAAGCTCTTCCATCTTCAAGTCTCTGAAAGAAGTCTCCTACTTCGTGTTATGAAAGAAGCATCATCATCTACACTACCCTCTATGAAGAAGCATCCAAAGAAGATCAACGTACATCCTGCCAAGAAGATAAAAGGTATCATAGAGTTAGTCAAATGAGCAACATGTATCATACACATTCGACTTGCAAAAAAAAAAGGCGAGATCAACAAGGATATCTTCCCAAGCGTTCAAGTTCAAAGCAATCACATTCGAAGACATCACACAGATGATGCAATTTGGGAATATGCCAAAAGCAGATTGAATTAACTGTTGGAATCCATAAGAGTTGCTGAGGTGGCACCTACATGGCATGCACATCATCTTCACCAATCAAATGTTGCCACATCATCCTTATCTTCTTGGAAAATGTGCCTTCATTGCCTCTCTTATGTACTAAAAATAGCAATTTGTTGTAACTACTTACTGAGATGGCATGATCTGGGCCCTTGGCTACTTGAATTGATCCAGGCCATTCATTGTAATGCTAGAACTCTATATAAAGGCCTTGTTGCCTCATTTGTAAAGTTAGTTAGTTGGTAGTAGAGCAGAGTAGGAGGAGACTCTCGAAATTCTCTGAGAGTACTTGAAAATTGTTGTAAATATTTCTCAAGATTAATGCAATGACATTGGAGCTCGCTTGGTGTTAAATGTTGTCTTATGGAATAACATGGTTTCTTGTATCTTGATGAAATGGAGAGATGTTTCTAAGTAGATTAGAAGTAGATTAGTAGCTCATTGATGTAATGCATGTATGTATTGAATATTTGATCAACTCCTAGATCATGTTTTTGACATTCATCATTGGTGAAGTGTTGTGTAAAGCTAGTCTGAGCTTCATCATAATTTGCTTAAGTTCGGTTGTGGATGCTTGTTTGAGCTGCGCCGTCCAATGGGTGCTTATATGAGCTTTCACAATTTGAAAACCATTAGCTATCCTTAGGAGATTGCACCTACTCCATGTAGTTGTAGGCATTCTTGACGAAGTGGAGTTAGGTTGATTAAGGAGTTTGTCTATTCATGCATCATCATTGCCTCATTGACCTTAGATTAGTTTCTTTAAACCCTTATCTTTTCCTTTTCTTTATTATCGAGATATAGCACATGCATCATCCACACTGAAAGGAGAAATAAGCTGAAGAAGTCTGCGTAAGTCCCTTTGTGATTACCAGCAAGATCACATCACATCACTGAGTTTATCCACTGCAATCACGAATAAGGAACCTTGAAGTTGTCTCATTGGATCACATAGCTTAGCCTTTGAGAGACTTTATCCAAGAGAGAATAGGATACTCAGTGTTTTATTCTATTGTTGTTGTTGTCACAAAAACGTCATCAACACCACCCTCCTATGAGACCTTCGTGGAATCACTGAATCTACTGGCTAAAAGTCGAACTTTGATTTTTCATAAGGTCACAATTTTCACGAGATGAGTCTTCTGCAAAAACTCAGTTATAATAGAACTCGACTGCTGCATAAAAAGTCAAGAACTTGCATAAAACCCTTATTTTTGTCATTTTTTTCTTCAACAACTTGAATCTCAATGGTGTGAATTGATTGTCGACTATTTGGGAAATTTTATAGACAATCAAATTGCAATTTGACAAGGATTTGCTTTGGATTATTATTCTTTTTTCTTTCCTATTTCAAGATCTTTCTTCTTTCTTTCTTTTTAATGTCTAGAATCTAGATTCTCTACAGTGTGCAATGCAAGGCAGAAAGGACCGTACATGGAAGCATGGCACATTGGGTGCAATCAAGGGAACAGTGATGTGCAATTATTGCAAGTTTTCTATGAGAGTAAGTATCAATCACCTAAAATACCACCTTGCACAAATTGTTGGTCAATATGTCAAGTTGTGTAGCCAAGTGAGGGAAGAAATGCAACGAGAAATGATTGCCCTATTTTCTAGCTATGAGGAGAAGAAAATTGAAAGGAAGAGGATGAGGAAAGTGGTTGCATTAGCAATGAATTCCATGATCACTCCTGATCTATTGACTCTTTCATTGGCCCATTGGTTTGGCACTCCTCCACTCATGCTGAATAGAGTTTAGGTCGTATGAATTCCCTATGGGCTTCTTCATTCTTTAGAATATTCCAGGTGGACAACCTTTGCTTGAAGGTATTGCTTGGAACCAAGATAAGCACCATGAGGCAAGGATGGCGACTACAAATTTTTGGTTCTATGATAATATACCATTTAATGTGGCAAGCAACCCATACTGAGATGCATTGCCAATGCAAGGTTTAAGAAACAAACTACACATAATTTCAATGTGTCATTATTAAAGGAAGTCATAAAAAATACATGGGTAATAATAGAACAAAAGAGAATATGGCAGAAAAAGGGTTGTAGCATTTTATCTGATGGATGGACAAAGGATAGGAACAAGAACCTGATTAACTTTCTAGTGGCTTCCAATGGCACATTCATGTTCTTAAACTCTGTAGATGCCCCACACGAAATTAAGAATGCAGACTTTGTGCAATTTGTTAGAGGGGGTGGTCTAGGAGGTTGGGGTGCAAAACGTTCTCCAAATTGTCATTGACAATGCAGTTGCATATGTAGCCACGTGGAGACTTCCTTAGGAGAGGCATTCCACAATATTTGGAGCCCTTGTGCTGCCCATTGCCTTGATTTAATGCTTGAGGACATTAAGGAGATTGGATCGATCAAAAGTGTGGTTAAAGACGCCTTAGCTTGATAAGAGAGGCAAGGAGCTTGTGCAATCAGGGATCACATGATTTGCCACAAAGTTTATCATTTTGCAAAGCATTGCAAGGGCATTACCTTCTCTCAAGAAGATGCTTGTAAGCAATTAATGGTTGGAATCTTCATATTCCAAAAAGACAAAAGGAGAGAGGGTCATGAGGATAGTATTTGATGATGTGTTTGCCAAGAGCACAAAAGAGGTACTCGAGGTAACTTGCAAAATTATGATTTACAAATTTTTTATTTGTTATTTTTTTTATTTTCAATGTTTTAGTTAACAAAGCCTTTGGTCAAGGTTCTATGTTTGGTTGATGGAGATAAAATGTTGATGGGTTATCTCAATGAGGCCATAGATAAGGCCAACGAGGCCTTATTGAATTACTATGGTGTAAACAAAATAAACTATGAAGTCATTTAGCAAATTATTTATCACAAATGGATTGACCGACTCCAATAACCAATGCATGCCATGGGGTACTACTTAAACCCCAAAATTTTATTTTTTGATTCCTTTAACACTTATGAGGAGGTCATGGTAGAACTTACCACATGCATAGAGAGCATAACACCCAAAGAAAGCCTTAGAGATACAATTCTAGATGAGTTGTAGGTTTACAAGGTTGTAGAGGGAAGCCTCTTTTCTTCATTTGTATGCATTCGAAGGAGGACAATCCAATAGCCAAGTTAAAGTAATTGAGTCCTTTAATCACACACTTCTTTGATAAATGTAATTTTAGCTTAATACTACAAAGTTTTACTTAATACCTATAATGTTTTAAATGTATTATTTGTGGTGGGCAGAATATGGTGCTCGAACATTAAGTCTTCAAAGGCTAGCCATCTGTGTTTTGTGCCATCCCTATAGAGCTTATAGGTGTGAACACAAGTAGAGCCTATTTGAGAGAATTCACACCAAGAAGAAAAACAAGTTGACCCAAACGAGCATCAATGATCTTGTCTTCATCCAATACAACCTTTGCCTTCACACCAAAAGGTGGAGGTTAAGAAGTCTTGTGATACCATTGACTTAAATGACATTGATCAATATTCAAATTGGAATACCAAATATGTGGGTGAATCTTCACTAACAAAGATCTTGCTGAATTGGAGAGAGAAGCAGCAGCAAGACGAAATACTTGAGGATTCATCCATTCTTGGGGAGGATGAACCAGATTTACCTTCTAGGTCAAGGCTGGATATTACTAGGAAGGGGAAGAAGAAGTTGTAAACTGTGGTTGTAGAATTATAAATATTTGAAATTTTGAATTTTGACCCTTTTGAGAGATATGAGTCATGACATATATAACCGTTGATTCATGACAAATTAAAAATCAAAAAATACTTATGTGTTCCCTAAATTCATTTTTTGAATCTTTATGCTTCTCAAGGAGTATTTAAGTTTATTTTGTGTATTTTATGAATTTATTTTATTTTCCAAGTCTTTTGCTGAGACCGAATCAAATTTTTTTGCTGCCAAGTTTTAGCAATCTAAGTTTTTGAACTATGGTCTGGCCTATTTTCTCAGATTGGAAGGTCATTTGTCATTATTAATACGGTTAATATTTTCGTGTCAGGAAAACATTCTAGAATATCTCCATCAATCATGCAAATGGGGAAGAGAGGAACACTATAGAATACATGCTCAAAACTACAAGTTCAATATTTTGGAAACAAAAGGAGAAAACCAGCATTCCAAATATGCCTCAACCTTGGTGAGGGGCTTCTCAAATCCCTGAATAAATTAAATCAAGCATCGAACATAGCTTTAGACACCTAACCACTAAAGCAAAGGATAACCAAAGTGATGTGATTAAGAATCCTAGATGAAAGCTCAAGACAGTCTTCAGTAAAATGAACAATAACTTGGAAAATTATGATAAACTCACCAACTCCAAATGTATATAAAGTAAGAAGAAATATTTGTTGTCCAATGGTATTCCTCGCAAGCACCATGGATGCCAAAGGAGGGAAAATTCTGGTTATACAGAATGCACCAAATAAATAAAGCATGGGTCAGAACAAAAATCAACTGGTCTTTCAGTTTACTTATCTATCAAAGCACTCAAGTAGAAGCTTGTACTTCTTTCATTGATTGGACCCCAAATAACCAAGAGAGCATATGCACCTTAAGAAGCGTAAAACCAATATAAGTTGTGGAATAGCATCGTCTTGTTTCCATGGACTGCAATAAAAGAAAAGCAATTGTACATAAAGTTAACTATTTCACTTTTCGTTGTCAATATTTGGCAAAGGAGAGTTTATTGAAATTTGGTATCTAGGAAATATTATGGTGAACCTCCATATTATGAGAAAGGGAAGAGCACTGATCAGGTCAATTATGCCTGTAAATGATACGATATAGTAAAGTCGAACAGGCGCGCTGCCACAAAAGGGGAAACAAATACATCATTTCTTCCACGACAAATCTTTCTAATATAAATGTTTACATCTCTGTGAATATAGAATCCTGGTTATTCAGTGGGCATAAAAGTAGCACACAAGTAATATTCCATGTCTCACCTGTAGAGTTTCACTAAGTAGTCCACCACAAAGAAAGAAGCACATGTGATCCTTAAGACTTTAATAGAATGATGAAACTCTGAAGTGTATCTGTCAGAAATCACTGAAATCAAGTCCCTACGAATAACAACAGTATCTAAAGAATAAATCGTACTTGAGGTTAACTGATTTTTTCCCTGATATCTAATAATGCCTCGATGAAAGATATGTCCATTAAACCAGAATTTTCTAGAAGTTCAAAAACACATACGTTGACCTCACATAAAGGGCAATAAGTATAAGAGCTGCCAAAGATTCCACCTGCAGAAAATCCCACAAGCATGTTAAACTGGAAATGACCAATAGAAGCTTATCCTCAATATATAATCAAAGGGTTATAATGCAAGTATAAGATATCTAAAGCCAATAGAAGGAAACTAGAATCAATAAAATCCTGACACTAACCCACATAAGGAGAGGACTCCATTTTCCACCTCGAATAGCAGCACGAACTTTAATTGTTGGTACTACTTTTCCATAGAGATAAGAATCATGGTAATTGGACAGGACGTCCTACATCCCAAAGCCAAATGTACTTAAATAGTAAAATATAGGAACTTATAATTGCAACAGACAAAGAAGTGCCAGTTGGTTGAAAAAATACCTCATTTGCATGTATGATCTTATCCTTTCTTCGTTTCTTAAGCTTCAGAAATTTTTCTTTAATACTCAAGTTTCCAATATTAGATTCTATTCTCCTCTGCTGAGGGTTAAAGTCAGTCTGTCGTATAGGTTCCTCATCTTCATTTTCAACAACTGGAATGCATTGACCACTAGGAGATATAAGCAGCGTTCGGGAACGGGTAACTTTCCTCTCACTAGAACAATTATATCCCTCAGGTTGTTCAACTGCTGGCTCATCTAGGGTTTGAACACACACTTCTAGCGAATTCTCATCCTTGAGGCTTCCAAGTTTGCTTCCACCAAAAGAAGAGCAAGTCAGAGCTAAATATGTTGCACATAAACCATCTTTTAGCTCACACAGATGAAAGTTTGAATTACTGAATATATACATTAACCAATTAGGCAATGGGAGTTTAAGTTCAATACCATTGTCAAAAAACATTGAAAAGGTGAGGAAACAGTAAAGATGGAAAGCAATAATGTTCATAAGCGACACTAATTAGTTTGATTCACAATTATTCAACAAACAGTGCTATATAAATTATGCAAAGTACATGAAAACTCCCTACATTTGATGGAGACAATGGAAAAGTTGTTCAGCTAGAATAAATAACCAGTTAGAATAAATGCAGAAAATTATAATTTATCGTGGCAGTTGAGAATAGGGGGAATGGTGCATATCCTTTGCACCATTCCATGGATGGAAGACTCTCCGAGTACTCGGCGAGTCTTGAAAAACTCGCGAGTTTTTCAAGCCGGCGAGTTTTCCTGGTGTTTACTCTCTAGAGAACTCGCTGAGTTTCTGGCACGGACTCCCCCTGCATTGTTAGGTTTTGAAGAAAAACTTAAGCCTCTTGCATTAGACATTCCATCTCCATAGAAGATATTGACTAAGATTCTTGAGTGCACTGAAATTCTTTAGCCTTGTCGTGAGAAGGTTCTCCAAATAGCCCCTCAAATGAATAGAAAAAGTAATTTGACTCATCATCATCCCTTATGCAGTCATGGTCTTCTTGCACACCAATAGGAAATAGAAGACCTATTTGATCTTTGGATACTCGCATACCCTCATCTTCTTCAAATAATCTCTTCCTCAGTCAACAATCCTTCATCAATCTCAAAAAACTTGAGCAAAGCTGACAAAACATGCAAAATTTCTAACTCCTTTCTAGAACCTAACAATGCAGGGGGAGTCATGATATTCTGAAAAAACTATTGCTTCATTTTAAGAGGCAAGCATTGGAAAAGGTGGGTGCAGGAGAAGATCTAGGATTGGATAACATTGATGAGGCTGAGGAGTAGTCATTGCCATCTACTACTAGGATGGAGGTTGAGCCACTGCCTTCCATGCCAAGTGAGGAGCCATAGCGGACTCCAAGGATTAGAACCTCTACCTCTCCCGTAGTTTTCAGTAGATTAGGGAAGAGGAAGATGTAAAATGTTGTATTTACTTTTAGTTTTACTATTTTCATTTTGTTAGCTATCTATTGTATCAGGCTATTAGCCATCAGGATTCCGCATGAGGATGCAATTTTATACTCAATTTGCATTCAAATCAATCAAATTTAATAGAAAACACTTTTGTACTCATTTATGGTATCATTGGATACACCTTGTCATTGAATTTTGCAAAACACGTGTTTCTAATGAAATTTAAGCAATTTTTTGAGTTTGTGAGTTTTTGCCAAGTCGAGTTTTTTGGGCCTGGCGAGTTTTTGCCAAGTCCAAGTTTTCCAACTATGCACCATCCATTGCAGGCTGCAGGCCTATCTGGCAGTTACTTGCTGGTTACAATTAATGTTCCCCTAACTATCATTCCATTTCTCTCTTTTTAAGACACTAGATTGGGCTCTTGCGTCTAGATAGGGTTCAAGTGATGCGACAGTTGGCATTCTGAATGGTGCAATTATAGTCAGAGAGAGACAGTAACCACTATCTTCTTTGTCCAAGAGTTAGCTAACCTACAAAAGTGCAAAAGAAAGGAGAAGATTGTTCTATTCTGAACCAACCAAAGGGTTTTTCGGCAAGGAGATGCCCTGGTGGTTACCCCAAAGTCAGAAACATGCATAATAGAGACATTGAATAAGAGAACACTAATATGTCAGTTTTTAGGCATCCATATGTTGGCAAAGACCATGTAGAAGTGGATTCTAGAAAACTATAGGATGTGAACGGGGGTTGTATGGTCCAGATCCCAAAGGATATCTAGTAGACAACAGGTCAAAGAGAATAATTTGTGTTATGGTCAATAAAGCAAGCGAAAGTGAAATGGCCAATTTTATAGAAAATCAATGGAGTGCACAATAAAGTTATAAACATAAGTATAGGAGGATTCTCTACTTGTAAGCTGTTCTTCATTAAAAAAATGGTCAGTACAAAGATTGTTGAGAAGAGATTTCAATGAAGCAGTTGAAGCAGTTCAACTTCCAACCAGTGCAACATGCTAAAGCTGTAATTGATGAGGCATCACAGAAGCAAAAGAAAGAATAGAAAGAAAGAAAGAAAGAAATTATATTAACGTCCTTGAATAACCAAAAGCAATCAAAAGGGACTGGAACATACAGAAGGTACAACAGCAAAGGATTAGGGAAAAAAGGACCCTAGACAAGAATCAAAAACCGAAAAAATGATAATAGCCAGAAAAAAACTATACACACGGGGGTTAACCTAAAAAGAGTAACCCCCATCCAAACTAGTTCAACTATAAACAGAAAAAGTGGGCAGAAGACCCTGCAAAGCAATAGAAGCAGATGAAGACCACCTAGGTGGGGAACCAAAATCCTCAATTGACAGTGTTCAAGAGACGCATTGCAGGAGCCAATGATACTGTCATCAATCACTATTGGATTACCAATGCATATTTTGATAAAGCTAAGGGTTTTGTGTGGGATGGAACTAGAAAAGAAATCACATTAAGATGTTGCAGAAATTTTGGAACCAGTTTGTTGGTTTGATCTACTAGAGTTATAAGGTGTGCGTTGACATAGTGTGGCACTATTAGTGCTGACAAAAGACCTTGTGCAGCCAGCATTTGCTTGGTTATGGTATAAAATTGAATTTGGAACCAGAGGTAGGATTAGCACAGGAATATGAAGTTAAACTTTTGCTTAAGGAGTTGCACAAAATTGGCACAGGATCTGTCACCACAAGTTGACACAACAATTATTGCTAAAATCGTTAAAGATTTGTCACAGAACTTAAAGGCAAGATGGCACCAAAAACAACTCAACTATAGACTTAGCCATATTTGATCCCGTAAACCAATCATTGTACCCTCTTAAGAAGCAATGGTTGCAATTGAACCTACTCCTATAACCAAGTAAAGAAACCACTACAAAACAACTTCTATTATGAATCGCATGACATATACTTTGCCGAATCGGGTACGAGTACGTGGGGGTACGTGGGTACGGTGTACTAGTACGGCAATAAAATTGGGGGTTAGGTACGCCCGTACAAAAAACCATATAAAAATCATAAATATATACATATTTGCAGCGTAATTGATTTTTTAATTTGTATACTGTTTTTAAATTTAAATTTAATATTAATATTTATTAATTTATTATAAAAAATAATTTATTATTAAATATTTTTAATTTTAATTTAAGTTTGCACTTTACAGTATATAAATTTAAATTAAAAATAAATATATTAACAGTACTATATCTTATAAGTTTTTAAATTTATAAATATTAAATACTATTAAATTAATAAATTTTAATATGCTTTATTTTAATATACTTTAAAATATTATCTATAAAATAATAATTAAAAATAGAAATATAGTTTTAAATTTTTAAATACTAAATACTAATACTTTATACTAAATACTATACTAAATAAAACTATAAAAATAAATACTAATACTAAATAAATATTAAATATTAAAATAAAACTATATTAACTAAATAGTAAATACTAAATATTAAAATTTAAAAACTCTTACCTATCAACAGTGGATGAGCATCATATCGTAGAGGGCGAGCGATGTAAACCTAAAAACCTGAATACCAATAGACTTGCGTGTGCTTGGAATGATTCCGGGGAGGATCGTGTGACATTGAAGGAGGACTATGCAAGTGAACCAGCAGCAGCTAGGGTTTTTCAGGTTGGAATTGTGGCGGAATTAATGAAAAAACTTCATGACAGTGGAATCGCCCAACAAAGAGATGAAACATTTTCGAGGTGGAAAAATTCATACCCTACTCGATTTTACAACATTATTGGCCGGTACCTGATTCTGAGATGTACCGTACCCGGAATCGGCAAAGAAAAGGGCCGATTAGGCAACTTAGCATTTACTGGATTAGAATAGTAGAAACTAACTTGCTTTGCAAAATGCAGGGTCATATTGCGAGTGTGTTTCAACTTCTTGTCAAACCAGAAAGATGTAATGCCAAAAAGTTGTTTGCTCAACCTGTGTGTTGAATTGTTCCAATAATGCCAAAAAGTAGTCTAAAAGCAACTCAACAATGAAAACAAATAGAAGATCAAGGTAACATGGAAGATCCAACTTAAAGGCATTGTCTCCAACTAGTTTGCTAATGGTGTAAGGACCATCTGTAATGTCCCCTTTTTCCGAGTGATCACCTAATGGAGTCGGTTAGCCTATTCTATTCCCGTAGGCTAAGCTGGAAGGGCCAGGGAATAACCTAATTGGTTAAACACTATATTTAGCCAGTTTTAGTGAGCAAATTCGAGATGAGAAATGACTTCTCTTATTTTTGTAAGCCTCTCGGTGAGTTAAAAATAGATAAAGAAAATTACCCAAAAGGTGGGCAACCTAGGAGAGAGAAAAAGAAAATAAAATAAAGAAGAGGTCGACCATGTGAGAAGAAGAAAAGAAATAAAAAAATAATAAAGAATTGCCCAAGGGAGGTCGGCCGAGAGGGAAGAGAAAAGAAAACAAAAATAAAATAAAAATTGCTAGAGGGAGGTCGGCCTTGATGAGGTCTATTTAGATGCCTATAAAAGAAGGCAATTTGGAGGTCATTTCAATCAATTCATTTTTATTTTGGAGATTTATCTCTTTGGCTGCACTTTTAGTTCAGCATATTCCAAGGACAAAAACCCTTAGGAATATTTGGTGGGTTGGACGAAAACCTAACTCATCTTGGAGGTGAATTCATATGGAGTTCATACTTGCACTTCATTGGAGATTTTGAGGAGTTCTTGAGCTTTCATGCCATATTCTTTAGAGCAGATTTGAGCGCCTATTTTGGAGGGAATCAGATGGAGATTGACTAGGGTTTCTTCCCTAGGTTGAGCGCCACTTCCCAAGGAGGGCGACTTCATCATTTTGGAGCACCAAGCCCTGAGCGCACACCATGGAGGATTCGCCTGTCTAGGGTTTGATGTTTGAAGACATTTTTGAATATTTGTCGTATGTATAAACCTAATTTAGGTCAGACTTGTATGAGCAGAAATCTGGGCAATGTTCAGCATGTTTGAGCCCATGAATTTGATGTAATTCCAAATCAGCATATTCAGATTTGGAGCAGCAGACTTGTTTATTCAGAAATCAGATTTGTTTGTCATATGTTTGGCATTTGGATGGTTGTTATACAGGGTTGGAATCATGGTTGATGTTATCTACATGTTTGGCATACTTATGTGAATGTTTGGCACATGTTTATTCGCTGCCCATAAGTGTTCATACTTCAGAAATAAAAATCAGAATTCAGTCGTAGGGTTTGAGCAGAAAACTAAATCAGAAAATTAGGGCAGGAATTCAGAATTCTAGGGCAGATCCAGTTAGGGATCTTACACCATCACAGAGAAACCCAAGGCTTTAGTGTGAACTCCAAAATATCTCCTTTCATATATAAAGCCAAAGTTCATCACAAATGTTGAATTGAGATGTAGTGCCCATCATATGTAATGCCCCTAACTGGACTGTTAGCACAATTTCACCAAATTTACAAAATCAACACACCCAAGCTCTTTTTGATCACCAACGTCTCGACGAGGGCAAGGTGAGAGCATACGAAAATTGAGATGTGGACAATAAGTAACAAATGTAACTCATTGGCGGCAAGCCACACAATTTACAATCAATGCCAAATTGACAGATAGTATGCAGATGATCAATGCCAAACTGGCAGATAACAAGCAAATCTGAATTAATGCCAAATTGGCAAATAATGAAATGCAACTCTTGATGGCCATGCCATCCAATCGTTATAACAGTACAACAGAGTTGCATGTACACAGATACGGTATCGGATACGGATACGGCTATTTTTCAAGGCCCCTAATATGGATATGGCTGGATATGACATTCATAAAACACACACACACACACACACATATATATAACACAATTTTATAAGTTATTAGAGGATATTTTCTTTACTTTAGAAGTAATACAAACATATTATTGATATCTGAAATGTTTATATTTAATTGGAGTTTTAGATCATCAACTACACTTGCAAAATCTAAAATAAAATAAATCTAAAGTACTTGCAAACTTAAATATATTCACTTTTACATTTAATTTTTTAAATAATTAAATATTTATATATATTTGATAATTGGCATAAATTAATTAAAAAAAATTATTAAATATTTTTATAGATATATTTTTAATTAGAATAAATTAATAAAAAGGTTTGATATTTATATTTTGTTGTAGATAATTTATATTAAAAAATTTATATTTTTATTTTATTAATTTAAACTTCAATGTTTATATTTTTAATTTATCTTAAAATGTTTGTATTTTATAAGTTCTTATTTTATTTATATTTATAATTATAAACTTATAATATATATATAAATTAAAAATATAAACATTGAAGCTTAAAACTTGTTAGCATTTTATTTCGCACCTTTTAGTGCGAAAGCAAAACAAACATGTGCGGTAGGACCGCTCTTCGAATTTGAAGGGGAAGCTCCCTGTAAAATAAAACTTGACTAAACCTATACAATATGAACAGACTTTTCAAAGGTTCTTCATACTTATGTTGAATGAAAGGGAAATTTGCAATCTTTTGGATTTGCAATGTGCAAAAGGTAGAGATGCACTTTCAACAGCGAAGCAAGGTTTTTTTGTGCTTTTTGGCGTAAATCAACACTCATGACTACACGCTCACGCTATTCAACGAAATTCAAAGGCTGAACAAGGCAAGTACACATGGCATGGATTGAATAACATTTAAACACGAATACCAAGATTAAATCGAATACAGAACGGGACAAAGCCACAACTCATATTTTCAACTTCATTTACAACACAAAGTCTGCAAATTCATTAAACGACTTATCCTTGGGCACAGATGATACATTTCAATAAGCATTTATCAACGAAAGCAAGCATAATAGATGTTACCGAACAAACAACAGAATCACAATTTGAACATCAAGTAATTAACAATTCCAGCATAACGAAGGTATGAGAATTGCCATTTTCATTGATTGATCAAAATATAACACTAAATTTTGAACACTTGAATACTGAATACTGAAAAAGATAACTCCCAAAAAGCTTTGAATTCTAAAATCTAGATCCCCTTGTCCTTGTGCAAAAGCACTTATTTATACTACTACAAAGCAAATGCATGAAAGGGAAAGAAGAGTTTAACTAATACTCTTCACTCTAGGACTGGACTTGCATGCATGCAAGTCTTATTTGTAACTAAAACAAATAATAAAATAATCCTAAAGCCATGCAAAAATCAGTTAAACTGATTATTGCATGTTTATTACAAAAATAGTTCCATTAATTGCATGATAAAAGCATCCTAATTATGACCTTTTGAAAAGGCATGATCTTTGCATGAAAGGAGTCGACCCAAACTGGAGTGAAGTCGGCCTGGCTTAAATTTAGAGTTTTTCTTTTTTTAAAAGAATAGGCACACATCCTCCATTTTAGCATGCCTGTCTTAGCTTTGGCATGCCTGGCGGACGCACCTCCCTCCAAGCACGTCCTTTGATAGGATGCATCTCCTTGATGAGACGCGCTCCTCCCTAGTGGCGCACCTACTGAAACACATCTCTTTATTGTCGTGATTCCTCTAAATTTGGTACGCCTTGAAAACTGATGTGTTTCTCTAAGTTAACGCAATTCTTTAAATATTGACGCGCCTGGGTGATATTAGGCGCTCCTGAAGTGCCTTAGATGCATTATTTTATCTTTATCTACACCTTGGATGGTTTGAACGCTCTTCCTGATGAATTTTGGAGCACCCAAGTCCTCCAAAATGCGCCTGTCTTAGTTTAGGCACTTCAAACATGTTCTAGGAGAGTAAAATCTTCCAAGCGCGTCCTCTTTTGACATGACACGCTCCTTCATTGATGAACATCCCTCTTTGGAATTTGAAACGCCTTTGATAATATGGACGCGCTTTTGGTGGTATGGATGCACCATTTAGAATTTGAAATAATTTTGCAGACATATAGATGCTCATTTTTCTATTTGAGTGCTCACATTCAAATTTTGACGGGCCTAACTTTGACTTGTTGTGCCTCCAGTTTGTAGGATGTGTCTCATCAACATTAGATGTTTTGAACTAAAAAGGATATGCCTGGAAAGCACCTATCTATACATATATGCTCTTCACTGCAAATGGAAGCATCTTTTTCCTTCTTGATCAGTTTTGATTAGCCCAAGCGCACTTTTATGTTCCTTCGATGCGTTTCCCTATCTCCATGCACGCCTGCGTGGCTCCAGGCACGCCAATCTTGCCCCTAGCACGCCTCACTGCTTTTGGGCGCGCCTATCTGCTTCTAGGTGCTCCTTGATGTTTCCTGACGCGTCTCATTACTTCTAGGCACGCCAATCTTCTTCTGAGGACTTCAAACTTCCTCATGGCACTCCTTCATTGGTTTGAGTGCCCTTTGTTGTCTCTGAACGTGTTTCCACGTTGCTTTAGAGCACTTTATGACTCCAAGGCACGCCTCACTGGCTCCAAGTGCGCCTCCCTAGCTCCAAGTGCACCTCCCTCGCTCCAGGCGCGCTTTTGTGTGCTTGGAGCGTTTTGATGATTCCTCACGCGCTTTTTGATTCATACACGCTTTTCTACATATCATTGCCTTGGATTTTCAAAATATTTGTTCTTGGTCCTACAAGGTTAGTGAAAAATTGGCAACATGTGGAAAAATTTCAGATGGGTACAACAAAACTTTAAACTACATACCTATATGCAAATATAGGCTGTGATAATGCAAGACTTCGTGATAATATAGACTGCGATAATTCATGAGTTCGGGATAGTACATGCCACGATAATGCAAATAGAGGTCGTGATAATGCAAATACAAGGCGCGATGAAAGATAAAACCTGCAATGAAAGATAAAGCCCGCGTTTGAAGATTCAGAAGTAGGGCGCGATTCAAAATGCAGGGTCGTGTATGAAGGAAACCGAAAAATGTTTTAAAACTCTACGATTTTGCATTGGACAAAGAACCCTAGTCGAGAAGTCTTTATACGAAATCAAACCGTGTTTTGAAGAATTCTTGATGGTTTAGCAAACAATAAAACCTGCATTTTGAAGAATTTTTTATGGTTAGCCAATTCAGACCCTGATTTAACTTGCATTTTGAATTTTTAAAAAAAATAAGGGACAATTTTTCAAAACTGCGAATCTTAGAGAATCTAGCGCAGCTAGAGTATTAAAAAATTTAAGGGCACGGGCGGGTAGGGTATCCAAGCCGTACCTGCACTGTACCGTACCTAAATCTATACCAAGTATGGAGGTACGTGTGCCTCGTGTAGAGGGTAGGCGTATCCTGCAACTCTACGATACAAGTGTAAGAAACAAAATCAATATGGCGGTAGACCTTCTAGATTGTTACAAATGTTTGAATATGCTGAAACTTCACAATAATATTGGAACTATATCAAGCTGAAATTCATTCTTAAATTAAAAAAATCAACATACGAAAGTCTAAAATATATCCCATGACAAATCTAAGATTAAATATCAGTATGTTGTTGCAATGCAGGCTGATGCAAAAATTCATAAAATTGCCTAACTAGTATCCAGCAATTCCAAACACTCCTTACACAACTCCCAAAGTAGTGGCAAGTCTGAAAGAAGGTACAATAATGATTAATAATCCCAAAACAACTCGAAAAAGGAAGTGATTCCTCTTTAGCAGTTGTACGGCCTCCTCTAGGAATGGTACAGCAGCCCAAGTTATTCCCACTGTTGGTTCCCAAAATAACTGCAACCCAAAACCCTAAAACATTTTATAATCACCTAGGCCAGGGGTGTCATCAGGGTGAATAAAAGAGGTTTGTCAACAGGTTAAGGGCAATTTTGGCCAACTCACAGGAATGGGTAGGCTCCTCTACACGTCAAGCTCAGCTTAGACTCTGGAGGGGTATACCTTAATAGGTATTAATTTCAAAACCATATGAACAACTAAAACAAATGAACAACCAAAACCAAATCACTTTCTTGGCCCCAAATCTGTCATTGAACCAAGAACAACTGGTTGTCACAAAACCCCTATATAGCTAATGAGAGCAAACCTACGAAAGGAGGATGCCTATGGAACTACTACTGCATTTAAGATATATTGTTTTGATTTTAATGAGTTTTGGTGATCACAGGTTTTCAGACTGGTGCCTATCCATTGGGTTGCAGAGTCTCATGTTTATCAAAGGAAAACAATTACAAGGAAATGTATGACTACCTATTTGAAGATTCAAATGCATAAAAATCAATATCAAACCATGAGAATACTTAATAATCCAATGCCATACAACATTCTTCCATATGTAATACTAAAATGACCTTTTACAAAGACTAAAAATGGATGAACAACTGTCACATTCATTCAAATCAGATTTTACAATCATACCACTAAATGTGGCAGGAGAAAACCATAATTGCAATTAAGGTTTCTAGAGAACACTTACAGCAGTGGAAAAAAATAATGATTCAATATATAGATTACAACATACTTCACATACACTTTTGATAATTGCTTCCGAAAGAACAAAAACTAAAAATTGGTCATTGTCCTAACTGCTTCTAGTTTTCTGCACCTGTAGAGAAAAACTGCCCAAAAATATGACCAACCCCTTAAACATCTCTGAAATATGCATATATAGCACTCTATTGTCTATGCAACCCTAGGCGCTGAAAACTCAATCAACAAGTACATCCATGCTGCATTAAATCTAGCCCATGGCCCTGTCAGAAAAATCTGCATGATTGGAAGAATGCCCATACCTTGGCATGTCTGAAATCTTGCAGAGGAAGATTGCCCACACGCCTTAGGTACCTAGAGCATTAATGAGGGAAGGTTGAATCCATATCCTAGTACCTGCAATATCTGCTTCATCCGCCTTGTCCCTCCTTTGTGTACTAGCGCGTTGAAGATTTTCACTATGTCAACCACCTGTACGGCCTTGGCCTGCAAAACATTAATTGTTGGGTACCAATCCGCCTATTCAATTCTACAATCATGGCACATTCTTAGGTATTCAAGAAACTATACCCTTTGGAAGCTTTTATAACACTTTAAAAATGTTGTCTTTTGAATTTGCTTTGGCGCCTTGGCATTGCTGTCGGCCTTTTTGCCTTAGTGGCAAACTATGAAATCAGCGAACCTAAAGGTTCGCAAACCTCGTTATCATTTCTTTTCTCCGCCTTCTTCTTTTCATCTTCACTATTGGCAAATCCTCCCTGCGGCGAACCTCATCCTTGCTTCATTTTGTTTTTCTGTGCTCCTATCTCCCCTTGGCGGATATTCCTTCTATCGGCGAACTATTCTGGCGGCGAATCACCTTGTCGGGGAACCTTTCAGTTCGCAAACCATCTATCTTTCCAACAAAGGCTTGCCTTCTCCTTTTTTATCTTTTTCTTCCTTTGTCGGCAAAATCACCCCGCGGTGAACTATCTTTAGTTTATCTCTTTTTCTCCCCTTGTGACTTTCTTTTATCTCTGTTTCTCCCCTCGTCGGAGAAAAATCTTGTGGACATACCCTTTGTCGGCGAACTCTGGAGTTCGCAAACCAAAGGTCCCACCGACCAAGACTTCATCTTTCTTTCTCTTCTTCTCTTCATCCTTTGTCACTTCATTCCCTCCATCTTTATCGGCAATTTACCTTGCCGGCGAACCATCTCGTCAATGACTATGATGGTTTGCAAACCATCCCTCTTCCCGATGAAGACACTTGTTTCTTTTCCCTTTACTTTTCTTCATCGGTGCTTCACTCCATCGGTGAACTTAACCATTAGCAAACCTAACGGTTCACGAACCTCCCTTCTGCCGATGAAAACTTTGCCCTTTCCTCTTTCCTTATGCCTTAGAGAATCTTCCGCTTCCTTGTCGTTGATCTGGGCCGTCGGTGAACCTTACCGTTCGCAAACCAAAGATTTGTCGAAGAAGACTTTGATTTTTCTTCCCTTCATTTCCTTCAAACTTCTTCCTCATTCTCTTTTCCCTATCGGCAAATCGGCAAATGGGCAAATCGCTGAAACAGTGAACCAAGAACCTTAGTCGGCGAAATCGGAGGTTCGCGAACCAGCCGATTTGCCAACAAAGATCAGCATTTAGACAAATTTTTCAGAGGAGAAAACAAAAAGATTTGGGGGATTTTACTTAGAATTATTCTGAAGGGAACCCATGGAAAATGATCTCAGATCAGATGTAAATGATGGGTTTAAGGGACAAAGGCACGAGTTAGATTTTTTGATGGGTTTGGGGCAAAAGATGCATCTTTGGGAACTGGATTTTTTAGGTGCCAACACCCACAATGTTTTCCTAACTAGTACGGCTAATATTAAATGTTGTATGGCTGTCATACTACAAAAATTTGACCTCGGCAATACCTGTGACCCATTATGACATCAAACGCCCCCTCACAAAGATGTACGGCCAGCTGAAAATGCCCACACTGTTGCACAAAAGGTACAGCCTGCTCTTCAAGATGGTATGGCCAGCAATATCTTCATATATGTAGTGATTAGATTTGCTAGAAGCAAATGAGAGTTAAGTGTCATGTCCCCAATTTGTATTCACACGATCAATTCAATAAAATGTCAAAGCACCACGAGTCCAAGTGAATTTCTGACTTCTGCCCTAGATTTCTGCACTTTTGTTTTCTGCTCAAAAGCCTAATTTCTGATTAATATTTCTGCACTTCAGTATTCTGCTCAAACCCTAACTGTCATGTTTCAACTCAGAAATATACTAACATTGGCACACAATGATTAGTCCTTACTAACATACACCATGAAGGCTTGGAATCAATGCAATGTTCATCATCTAATTTATCAACCATGAAAGTAAGATGCAATGTCTTATCCACATAAAACCAGTAAACCTGCTGTCATAACAAATCTGATATAAATCTGATTATAAATCTGAATATGACGAAGTCTTATAGAGGGGGCTTAGTAGCCCATAAATCCATTAATACTAAATGATAGGACCTTCAAGATGGGTTCACTGCAGGCATATGCTGGTTCGCCTTTCCCTTGTGATATTCGCTGCCCTAGGAGGACTGCTGCTGCTCCAAAACAGGGTTCGCTGCTGTTTCCAAAAGATATTCTGCCCTCCTTCCTTGGTGCGCTCACTTTCTACAGACTTTGGCTGTCGTCAACATGAATTTGCTGTCTTCAAGGATCCAATTTTGTCTTCTGATAGTTTCAGATTCAGATTTGAATGCTTCTCATAAGCTCATCTGCATTTAGTGCTCCTTGGATGGGGTCATCTCCATCATTCTTGAGGGGCCATCTCCTCAAGTAGACCAAAGGATTTAATCCTTTAGACTGACTGTAAAAATCAGTTTCCAATTCCGTTGATGAGATGCCAAAATGATGCCTTCCAACTCCTTTTTATACAAGCATTTGATAGATTCTAGATCCTTCCAAGTTTGGCACCCAATTTGCCTCAAGAAGGTCGGCCTTTTAGGGATAAATATAATATTTCTTAATCCATTTATTTCCTCTCTTCTATGGTGCATTATGAAGTCGGCCTTGTTGGTGCCTGAATTCACTGTCGGTTATTTTAGCAATTTTCATGCAAGCACCTTCCCAAAAAATCCAAAAAAAGTTCTAAGTCTTTGGGCCTCCTCAGCATGTTTTAACATCAGCATCATATTTTCTTTGGAGGAGATCATCATCATCATATTTCTGGTCATCACCCTGATGTTGCTTACGAGGGTCATCATATTTTCTGTCAGCATGATCTTTCGCTGGGGTGATATTCTAACATCGGGTGATCTTGGTTAAGATCACCCTGATGATGTTGCTGCAAAGTCCTAAGTATGACCCGATCTTCATTGGGGTCATCATATTTGAACATCGGGTGATCTTAGTCAAGATCATCCTGATGTTGTTTTATCACTTCATGTTCGTTGTTTTATCACCCTGATGATGCTGACGTCATTCTTATGTCAGGGTGATATCCGTTTTTCTACCTGTCTGCATCATGATATTTCCGAAGGAGGGGGTGATATTTTCATATTTGAATATCACCCGGATGTATGTTTGTTCCAGCATCATGATGATGCTGATATCAGGGAGATATCCGCCTGTCGGCTTCATGCATTATCCAGTGGGGGGTGATCATTTCAAATATCTGTCATATTCATATATCACCCCGATCTTATAGCGGAGCTACAGTGCAGCATGATATTTGTGCATCAGGATGATATTTCCAAATATCCGGTTATCTTCCGAATATCATCCTGATGCCATGTGGTGGTGACGTCATCAAGGTCCGGGGGGTCATATTTCTAACATTACTCATCTTATGAAGATCCCCCAATGTTGCGAATATGACGATGACGTCATCCGGATATGAGGAGGTGCGCAGTAGGCAGATATGTTGATGACGACAGCAGGATATGACGGTGACGTCATCAGGATGTTCATCGGCCAGACATTTAGTATCGGCTAAGTAGGAGGATCTTCCTCCGATGCATCAGGTTGTGCCGATGAAGGCGATTATCATGTAGGTGATATTGCGATGATGATGCTGACGTCAAAGTGATATTTCAAGCAACAGGATATCATGCTGTTGGAGGATGATGATGAAGGCTTATACTAGTGTCGTCGGGAGCAAAAGCACCGACATCATATATGCTCGCGACCTAGTATATAAAGTGTTGAAAAGGTCGCCGCGGGGTGCATGTGGGATAATTGATATCCTGCATATTTTCAAATATCATGACGATGTATTTTGGCGGGAAACGGTTGCGGTGCACTGTTTGATGTTTTCCCGATGGCTGCGAGGTAGATGAGCATTAATGGCGAAGGTTGCAGAGGTATGGACGGATCTGGTACCCGATTGAAGGTGTATATCAACGGACAGTGGCGCAGGGCTCGAGGTTTCTTCCTGTCTCCTCCCCACCTACTGCATTCATGTTTGGGCGCCAATCTGGTAATGCGTTGAGCGCCATTTTTCTGATACTGTGTATCTGGCGGGATTTTTGGTCAACCATGTAATTAATTGCTGTGGTACACTTTCTGGCTGTTATAAGCAGACTGTGTTACCATTTTTCAGGTTGTTGAAAACTGGACATCTTGGCTCTGTAATAAGATACAACTGGTTTTGGTTGCTCTGTGCAGCAAAACTTGTGAGTTTATGTATCTCCTGTTGTACGATTTGGCATGAATCCACTGATTTCATGGTTAATCTTATATGAATAATGCTGTGTTTGCATGTGTTATGCTGATTCTGTCTCCAGTTTTGCATGTATCTTTCTTACTGCAATAGGGATGCCATAAGTATAGACAGCTTAACACTCTTTATTGGGAGATATCTGTAAGGCAGATATCATGTGTATCCCCCTGAAATCCAGTTTTAGCTATTCATGCTGATCATTCACAGGTGTATGTCTACCGACTCCAAGCCCTGGATAGGCACCAATCTAGCTCTGTGTTGAGGTTATACACCATGTCCAGCTTTGCATCCAAAATTCAAACTAAACCATTTCATACTTCCACCTGTTAGTTGTAGGAGTAGGATTAGGAACCCCCTGCATGCTCTCATACCCAACCAGACATCATGTCCAAGAATGTTGCCAACCTTGTGATCTATCATACAGATCTTGGTCCATACATGAGAGTATTCAACCTGTTGTTGTCAAGTTAAATCTTTCTATCTTTGAGCTAGTCAAGGTTACATCTTGAGTTATAGGGATACCCCCCTTGGTGCGGCAGAACCAGAAGTGAAGGGGAGGCAGCTCACGCAACCTCCTGTATTTAGTTGGCTGAATCTGCCTGTGCATTAGAAGTGGCAAACCCTAATGCTGATTCAGAAGAAAAACCAACAGGCCTCATTCCACTCGCCTTGGCGCCATAAGAGAATTAAAAGCCTTGACAAGTCAGCCTCAAAGAGTAATAGATAGTGTTTAAAGCAAGTCAGCCATACAAGAGAAGCATGTCTCACAAAGGCAAGTATATGGAAATGAGCTCAAGTCGGCCTTAGGAGGATAGGAATGCCTGAAAATGGATCCAAGTCGGCCTCCTGAAAATGGGGACATGACATTAAGATATTCTCCTTCAACAAAAAACCACAATGAAATCTTCATACAAGCTCTAAAAACTGAAATCCACAATCAAAACTGAAACACACCAATATTTATTTATTTTTTTGAGTATCCCACACCACACAAACCAAGAAAGCTTCACACCAAACTGAAACTGAAAGTACAGTGCAAATATCAACTCATAGGTAATCCCTGGATAAAATTACTCCACTGGAATGGAGGGTTTTCATCTTCAACTCCATTTGCCAATAGGGTTTTCGTCCTAGGGCAAAGAAATGAACACAAAGGCTCAATTTCGGAAACAAGGGTTTTTAGATAAATTGACTAAGAGTTGCAAATAAATCCTCACTCCCTTTTTATAGACTCTTGAGGGAATTAAAATAATAATATTTACTTTTCATGCCTAAAAACCTATTTTAGTTTTACTTTTGTAACTCTACCCCAAAATAAAAAAACATTACTAAGAGTTGCATAAGGCTTTACTATGCCCCATTTAGGCATCCTAGAAAATAATAATAAGTTGTCTTTTACAATGCTTGCAAAAATAATATTAAAACTTTAGTTATTATTTATTAAAATATTTCCCTTACCCAACCCATTAACCTACAGGAAATCAAATAATAGGCTAAGGGACCATGGTGAATGCCTAGGGCCAAAAAGGGGACATGACATCATAGCACTAACTCTACTTTCAAAAAAATTGTTCAACTATGTCATGAACTTGATATTGGATACTTGGAGACTGCTCAACAAATTTGGTAGCAAAATCAACTTCATTATGCGTTGAAATAGAAATTGAATGTGACAATATTGGATAAGCTATGTCAGTTGGCAAAAAAGGCAGGAGGCCAAGGCAAACCTCAAAAAGGTTGTAACCAGTAGAGGTGCACTGAGTTATGATGTAATAAGTTAATAACTATGTTGAAGGAAATGCAGGCTTTCAACCAAGTGTGTAGATACTTCTTCTTGTACATACACAAAAAATGTAATGGTCTAGCTGAAAACACCATTTTAACCATTGATTTGGAAAAGAAAATTATGGGAATTGTTGGTTGTATATCCATGAAAGACCAGAGTGTCTTCCAAAACGTGTTGAGGAAATGAGAGTCCCTACCTGAGATGATTGTCTTAGGGAGTCCAAAATGAACTCTCGTGTGCAAGTATTACAGTCCTTGCTTCTATACAGCAGCTTTAAAATACCACATATTGAACGTGTGGGCATGTACAATGTAACATTAGTGCTATTGAAATACTTTTGCAAATAGTGAATCTTGGAGGATAAAGTGACCTGCAACTTGATTGAAGTATGTTCCCCAATCAATTTTTTGCATTGTTCTCCCTTTCAGACGCAAAGGGATCCAAAGTGGTACAAAAGATCAATTGAATATAACAATCTATAATTATCTTACCTGTACAAATAGAAATACATGCTGGTGCAAAGTATAAATCAACATTGTAGAACTATGACCGCAGAGAAGTTTCATGACCATACATGTTCAAGAGAGTAAGTCAATGTTAGGAACCCCTTTTTAATATATGCATTAGGAAGTAATAAATAAAGGCTTGGGTGCGTATGCTTTGTAAGTCACTCCACTAACTAATTAGAATAAAAGTATTTATCCCACACGTGTGGGGAAGTACTAGTTGTAGGTAGTTGAGTCCTATTTATTGTATTTATTCCACGTGTGGGGAAGTGGTAGTTGTAGGTAGTTGAAAGTTACATATTGTGGTGCTTAGGCAAGAGAGAGTCATCTAAAGAATATCATATTTGGAGCTGATGCTCTGTTGGAGGATTGCCTCCTTAAAATGGCCATGAACATTAATACGATTACATGCTCTTGCCCATGTTCTTCAAATTGTTCTCTTGTTTTATTTACAAGATCTTCATTTACATTTGCAAGTTCCTTGCAAGTGGTATTAGAACACTTTCTTGGGCTCCGTGCATAGATTATAACAATTTTTTTGTCAATAGTAGTGGCAATGGCATTGGTTCTAGGCAATTCATTATTTCTTTTTGTCATGTCCCCATTTTTCTAAGTGACTTAAAATTGTTTTAATTGTAAATTAATTTTATAAAGTATTTTTATTTGCTTTATAAAATTAATATTTTATTAAAAGTCACTTAAGTCGGCATAAAAGCGTTATAAACAAGCATTTTAAAAAGTTCATGTAAAAGCATTTAAAAATGCTTGGGTATGATGTGTACATGTAAACTCTCATTTAATAAAATTAGGCCAGGCCTAATTGATGAGAGACCTTTATAAGGAGAGGTTAGAGTCATAGTTCAGCTTCTATCTATGTTTTGGTTTTGGGTTTGTGTCTTTTGACAAGTCGTATTCAGCTCATGACAAGGTGATGTTCCCTTGCATTTGCAGAAGTTGGTTTGGTTTACCGTCATTGAGGTGAAGTTGTTTCAGACTTCACAATTGTGCTCCAAAGTATTGTTCTAGGTTTTCTATGGGTTTGCTATTGATCATTGTATGTCATTGACAACAATGTATGCAGATTTAGAATAAAGTGAGGGTTTTTTGTTTGCAAATTTATTGATTTGAAAAATATAAATTTGCTAGTGTTAATCGATATATATGTTTGGTGTTTGAAGTTGAATATATTATTCAGATTTGGAATCATATATATCTCAATTTATGTTTGGTCTCATATTAGGGAACCGTTTCTGACAATATTCCAGTTTAGAGATTAATCAGGAAATAGATATTGGTATAATGTTTTGATATTCAGAAGGAATTATGAACATTTGTCTCAAGCATAAGATCGTGGGTCCCAGTCCAAGTGGCCACTGTATATAAAAGGAGAAGCTATTTGTTGAGTTGTTTGTAGCTTCGATCAGATAACATAATAATAAATATGAATATATAAGTAATATTAAATATTACTTATATATTCATACTTAATATATAAGGTATGTTAAGATAAATATCAATATAGCATGATCGAATGATATATTACCAAAGCATAAACATCTTCTGCATTCTAAACGGTGATTAGTAACTGTTAAAATCAGTGAAACCGATTACAATACAAACAGTGACAAAGTCACACCTGTGATAGGCGTGACTCCTTGAGGAGTCACGTCTATCACAGATGTGACTCCTACCGTCAGTCACATATTTATATCAATGTCTTTGCCCTGCAATACCACGGATCGACACAAAAATCGGAAGTGTATGAGAAGTGGAAATTGCATCTGAAATACAAAAGAAAGTAATAAGTTAAGTCTGCTATATAAATATCCAACTTTCAGAAAATATCCAAGTCAGAGATTATAAGTTCGATTTGAATTTACATGGTATCAGAGCCAAGTTAAGCAGAATCCGGGCAGAAAATCGAACTTGAGAAATTCAGATTTAATACATCTCATTTCTCAAATGGCAGCAGCAATCCGATTCGAAGACATTGGAAGGAAATAACAGCAAAAAGAAAAGGGTGTAAAGAAACTCAAGATGCATAAATCGTTATCTTCATAACAGCGATCCATGAGTATAAGGAGCAGCAATCTATGTTAGGAGGACAGATCTAATTAAAGACAGCAGCAATCATGAGCAAATAATATATGAAAAGATTTGTAATGATTGGTGAAGTTGCATCCCTCAAAGGGAAATAAAAGGAGTCAATGAAGAAGATCGATAGGCATCAAGGAAGGAGAGGAATAAATCGATCTGCAATTAAATCAGCAAAGGTATGGAATCTCTATTATATATTGAACTTATAAATGTCTTAAGGCAATTTCTGAAGATATGCATATTCATATTGCAATAAGTAATATATAGTTGCAAATGCATTACTCAATGATACATTGGTAAATGATAGAAATGAATGACATGAAATAAGATATGATTAGCTTATAGGAATGCATTACATTATATTGACTAGAATAGCAATCAAATGAAATTAGTCATATAATTGACATAGGATATTTATGTACATTATCATCATGAATATGGAATCTTGATTACATATAATGGATGAACAAATGAATGTCATTATAAATGAATATACAAGGAAGAATGAATTAATATGATAAATGTGTATATATAGAATGAACATGATCAATAATGATAATGGAAAGTGATCAAACATTAGATCATATGTGATGGGCCATATGATATGAGGCCAAAATGATAAGTCATTATATGAAATATCAACAAAGACTTAGAAATCATAGGATTGTGCTATATCCAAGAAAAGGATTAGCCTCATCATTAATCATCTCGTTATCCTAGGTGTATGGGTAAGTTAGGAGATTGTATGTTGGACCTAGGTAACCCTCAAGTGGATGAAGAACACTGTGTGGGTGTGAAGTCCCTTGAGCCAAGAGATGAAGAACACTGTGTGGGTGTGAAGTCCTTGGGCCTATGGTAATGATGAGCTCATCAATGTTAAATGTACCTGACGTGAGGTGACTCTTGGTGGGATGAAGAATGTTGTGTGGACATGAAGTTCCATCAAGCCATATGGTGAAGAACTCTGTGTGGGAGTGAAGCCTTTGGGCCTCCGTATGGGATGGTTAATGGCTCCTCAATGAACCATACCTATGGAGCTAGAGATGGATTAATGATAGGGCGACACATGATCCTCTCAAAGGTAGAGCATAAGGCCTTTGATCATGAATATGAATATGGATATAAATATGAATATGAAAGTGAATATAAATGATTATGAATATGAAAATGGGATTAAGAGGGAGGTCACTATACCTTATAATCCTCAACAAAATGGAGTTGCAGAAAGAAAAAATAGAACCATTGTAGAAGTTGCTAGGGCTATGTTACTTAATCAGAATATAGACACTTCACTTTGGGCAGAAGCATCTAGTACTGCTGTCTATATACAGAAGAGATGTCCTCACTCTCGTATTGATGACAAAACTCCTGAAGAAGCCTTCACTGGCACAAAACCAGACATTAGTCATTTAAGGATATTTGGTTGTCCTACTTACATTCATGTGCCCAAAGAGAAAAGAACTAAGCTAGAAGCTTCTAGGAGAAAAGGCATCTTTGTAGGCTATAGTGAAACATCAAAAGCTTATAGAATATATATACCTGGTCAAAGACAGATTGAACTAAGAAGAGATGTGATTTTTGAGGAAGACATAGCTTTCAAAAGAGCCAAAAATGATATTGAGTCAGAAATTCAAACTTCCAACTCAAGCATAGAAGAGATCCTACACCTGAGTTTCAGAGGGAGTATCCTGAGGAAGAGGTAAACCATGAACAAATCACATCACTAGAAAATCCCAAGAAAAGACCACCTTGGGCCACCAAAACAATGGAAGAAGCTAAAAATTATGCCGCTCCATCAGGGACTTTTAGGGAAAGCACATAACCTAAGAGATTCTCTAGTTATGTAGCTTTAATGAGTGAATTCATTAAATCAGAACCTTCTAGTGCTATAGAAGCTCTTAAGCACCAAGTATGGAAGGATGCCATGACAGAGGAGTATCAATCCATCCTGAAGAATGATGTGGAGGATATAGTACCTAGACCAAAAGGGAAATCTGTTGTTTCTTCAAAATGGCTATTTAAAATCAAACATGCTACATATGGCAGTATAGGGAAATACAAAGCAAGATTTGTAGCCAGAGGATTTTCACAAAAGGAAGGAATTGATTACAACGAAACCTTTGCTCCAGTTGCTCAATATACATCAATCAGGGCAGTTCTAGCTATTGCAGCAGCTAAAGGGTGGAAAGTCCATCAAATGGACATAAAAACTGCTTTCTTAAATGGAACCATTGAAGAAGAGGTTTACTTAGAGCAACTCGAAGGATTTGAGATTCACTATGCAGGATCCCATGTATGTAAATTAAAGAAAGCTCTATATGGACTTAAACAGGCCCCCAGAGCCTGGTATGAAAGAATTGACAGTTATCTCTTGAGATTAGGCTTCTCAAAGAATGATGCAGATCCAAATCTCTACTTCAAACAAAGCAAAGGTGATATGTTAATATTAATATTATATGTTGATGATCAATTGATTACAGGAGAAAATTACCTTATTGATCAGTGTAAGAAAGATCTAGCTTCAGAATTTGACATGAAGGACTTAGGTCTATTACACTACTTCCTTGGACTGGAAGTATGGCAGAAATTAGACTGTATTATTATAAACCAAGGGAAGTACACAATTGATATATTAAAAAGGTTTGGTATGATGGAATGTAGACCTATGTCTTCCCCCATGGAAACAAATCTTCATAAATTGAAGGAAGCAGCAACAGATTCTCCGTTGGCAGATCCCACTCTGTACAGACAGATAATTGGATCCTTGATGTATTTGGTCAATACCAGACCTGATATCTGTTATGCTGTAAATGCTTTAAGTCAGTTTATGTGTGAGCCCAAGGAGATACATCTTGTGGCTGTGAAACATATAATGAGATACCTTCAAGGTACTCTAAATTATGGCTTAAAATATGAAAAGGTTGACTTAGATCTACATGGATTCACAGATTCAGATTGGGCTGGAAGTGTAACTGACTAGAAGAGCACCTCCAGGTGTTGTTTCAGTTTAGGGTCAGCAATGATATCCTGGATTAGCAGAAAATAGTCTTCAGTTGCTCAGAGTTCTACAGAAGCCGAATATATTACAGCTTCTATGGCTGCTAGAGAGGCAGTATGGCTTAGAAAACTGCTTGTGGGATTATTTGGTAAACCTCTGAAACCAACTATCATCCACTGCGACAATCAAAGCTGTATTAAGCTACTGTGAATCCAGTATTCCATGATAGATCTAAACATATTGAGATTCCTCATCACTATGTGTGTGATATGGTGGAAAGGAATGTGATTCAGTTGGAGTATATCAGTACAGGAGATCAAACTGCAGATATTCTTACTAAACCACTCCTCAAGGTAAAAGTTGAATACTTCAAAAAAATCTTGGTATGATTGAAATGTAAAATTCTAATTGATTTGTACTAATCTATTAAAGATGTTTAACGTCTAAACATCTTGTGTCATATGTGTGACTCTATGACATTATGGGCCTACCCATTCTGTGTTTATTTCCAAAAGGTGACGATTTTTTGGATAATCTACACTTGTACCTAACATTATAAGGTGACAATCTTATAATGTTCATTAGACTGATATCATGTGACTTGATATTGGTATGAATCATGGAGTTATCATGATTAAGTTATGGTAGACATTATGTGACTTAAGGTCAGTGCACATACCATAACTGGGATATATATAAGGAGAATGTAATGTTCTCGAGTATAGTATATCCTTTAGTATCACGAGGTAGGTGATGCTACGTATCACGGGATAGGTGATACTATATATCATGAGTTATGTGATATTAAATTACTTTGAGTAATTCATTATAGATCAGATAATTGATATTCACAGAGATTATTGTGATATTGTTATCTTCCCGAGCTAAGAGGGAGTGTTGAGTTGTTTGTAGCTTCGATCAGATAACATAATAATAAATATGAATATATAAGTAATATTAAATATTACTTATATATTCATACTTAATATATAAGGTATGTTAAGATAAATATCAATATAGCATGATCGAATGATATATTAGCAAAGCATAAACATCTTCTGCATTCTAAACGGTGATTAGTAACTGTTAAAATCAGTGAAACCGATTACAACACAAACAATGACAAAGTCACACCTGTGATAGGCGTGACTCCTTGAGGAGTCATGTCTATCACAGATGTGACTCCTACCGTCACTCACATATTTATATCAATGTCTTTGCCCTGCAATACCACGGATCGACACAAAAATCGGAAGTGTATGAGAAGTGGAAATTGCATCTGAAATACAAAAGTAATAAGTTAAGTCTGCTATATAAATATCCAACTTTCAGAAAATATCCAAGTCAGAGGTTATAAGTTCGATTTGAATTTACACTATTAATATTTTATTTGATAATGCAGATTATTTAAGGAATCATGGAATTTGTCAAGATAATAGCCGCCGCTTGATAAAGAGGATTGAAGACTTTGTTGGCCGCTACATATTGAAGACTGGTTTGAGATCATTTGCATATTCCTGATTATCATTGAGGAGATCGTGAGTCTTAAAAGGAGCTATAGTTATATAAAATCTTCCATGAATATTTGAGATACAATTGTTAGTCGTGAGATTCCATTGAAGAGGTTATATCGAAATTGAAGACATTGCCCCAGAATCAATTCTATAGAGATCGTATTTGGGTGCAGAATGGTGATATGGTGATATCAAAATATTTTGGGCAGGTTAGGAAATTCCTAACTTGAAAACATTAGAGTGGCGAAGCGCTGGGAATAATCATTGAGCTGATTCCTTGAGATTTCACATTCCGTCTGCATTTGTTCGATATTGTCTGAAGAGTTCTGCATTGTATCATTCTGAAGAATTTGCTGCCATTCATCATAAGGGAATTTCGATATATAAAGAATTGTGGCCTTCTAACAGTATCTATATCGGAATATCAAGTTGTGAGTGATTCCTAGTCCTCACACAGAAGTTCCTTGCATTAAGCGCTGCAATAGGTGAAATTCATTCGACCTATATCATGTGATTTGTAAGCAGATCACGGGCTTGTTTGTAAAAGGCATTGTTATGAACAGGAATAAATTACATTCAAATCTTAATTTGAATGTATATTCTATTACTTCTTTTGTTGCCAGTACTCAGCGGATTAGATCAACAGGCCTAACAACTATTTCATCTGATAACTGATTTCATCTGATAACTGATTTGGCAGCATTCAGATAGCTATTCCCATCATCATTTGCTTTGTTATTAGTATGCTAATATATATCCAGAAACTTTTGATCCAGCATAGAATGATTTCAGGGAGTGATCAGATACTGTGCTAGGAATATCAAAGATAATAAAAAAAAATTGCATCTTCCAGGTAACAGTCAATCAGTCATATTGACAGAACTCCAGGTCAGAGATTGATTCAATATTGTTTTCTATTTTACACTGAATGTAATATCTCTAATTTGACTCTTCAAATCTTTAATTTGAAGCATCTATTTTTATCTATAACAAGTGTTTTAAAGAATATCCATTCGGGATAGTACAGTGGTATCAGAGCCATAGACCTACCAGCTTGTGAGTCAGAGCCTCCATCCTACTAGTCTGTTTGAGTTTTTTGAAGGAAGAGCTAAAGCCATAAATACAAGAAGATCATATACACCTACAGTGGACAAGTCTATAGAAGAAGACTTGACAGCCTTGATAAACAAGTATGATGCTCTTTCTAAGTATGTGCAAAACAGAATTAGCTTCAAAGACTACATGAAGTTCAAGAGTTCGTGGTATGATGAAGACTCATTGGATAGTGAGGACACCCAGCCATCAGCTAGCAGCCCTAGAAGAGAAGTTAACACAGTTTCACTCCAGCCACATGAGGTCAAGTCCGAAGAAGAGTACCTGGAGACAAGTGATGTGGAAGATGTGGAAAATGATAATACATTTGAGCATGAACCTGAGACTACAATCGATTATGAAGGGCATACAATTGGTATTCAATCATACATGCAAGGAGAAGACATAGTCTTTGTTACAAAGATCATCCATGAGGAAGATGATTCACATGAAAAACTCATGACACTTCATGATGATAAAGAGGACATGATCATCCATGAAGTATGTGATTTACATGAAGACATAGGTGAGGCATATGAAGTTCCTTGTGTTGGACCAATCTTTGATGGAGGATATGTGATTGAATGGCATGATATAATCCTTGATTTGTTTGAGGACAGCAGTCCTATTCCTTCACAATCAACTCAAATTGATGATTTTGGGGCAGCCAATGATGATGTGCATGAATATCACAATGGTGATGAAAAGGACCCAATTTTGATGGATGCATTAGTTCCATGTGGTGGACTAAATCAGCCTATTCATGATTAAGATGATGTTTGTTTATTGGAATGTGTGGATGATGTGATAGTTTTTTCTCCATGGGTTGATTTTTCTTCATTCCTGAACATTGAAGTACGTGGTTTCAGTTTTGGAACAGCAGCATATGAAAGAGTTTATCATGATGTGAATCCATATTTTCTTGTTGGCAAATGGTTTCATGATGATTCCCTATCTTCATGCATTGAAGATAATACTTTGTATGTCATTTTGAATCACATTTTCAGTTTGCATAATGCTGATTTGATTTATGACAGCAAGGTATCAAGGTTGGATACATTTTCATTGGCACTTATGTTTGACATCCATCCTTTGTTTGAGCTAGACATCCATGTTGGAGGGATTTTCAGCTATGTTGGCTCATTATTTGACATTGGCATCTTCATTTTTGAGTTGATTGATTTCTTCATGATATGGATTTGTCATTGGAGGTTGAGCACGAGTGTGTTTGCTACATTGTGCGACAACGGAAGCAGTCCCAGGATCTTTTTCATCAGCAACCTTGAAGAGATGCGGTTGAGCATGCTTAAGGAGCCTAGCTGGATTTGGGATCCAGGAATTGATTGAGTTCATTTTTTCTTCCCATTGCTTGGGGACAAGCAATGTCGGGAAGGGAGGGCTGTCATGTCCCCATTTTTCTAAGTGACTTAAAATTGTTTTAATTGTAAATTAATTTTATAAAGTATTTTTATTTGCTTTATAAAATTAATATTTTATTAAAAGTCACTTAAGTTGGCATAAAAGTGTTATAAACAAGCATTTTAAAAAGTTCATGTAAAAGCATTTAAAAATGCTTGGGTATGATGTGTACATGTAAACTCTCATTTAATAAAATCAGGCCAGGCCTAATTGATGGGAGACCTTTATAAGGAGAGGTTAGAATCATAGTTCAGCATCTATCTATGTATGTTCTATGTTTTGGTTTTGGGTTTGTGTCTTTTGACAAGTTGTATTCAGCTCATGACAAGGTGATGTTCCCTTGCATTTGCAGAAGTCGGTTTGGTTTACCGTCATTGAGGTGAAGTTGTTTCAGACTTCACAATTGTGCTCCAAAGTATTGTTCTAGGTTTTCTGTGGGTTTGCTATTGATCATTGTATGTCATTGACGACAATGTATGCAGATTTAGAATAAAGTGAGAGGGTTTTTTGTTTGTAAATTTATTGATTTGAAAAATATAAATTTGCTAGTGTTAATCGATATATATGTTTGGTGTTTGAAGTTGAATATATTATTCAGATTTGGAATCATATATATCTCAGTTTATGTTTGGTCTCATATTAGGGAACCATTTCTGACAATATTCCAGTTCAGAGATTAATCAGGAAATAGATATTGGTATAATGTTTTGATATTCAGAAGGAATTATGAACATTTGTCTCAAGCATAAGATCGTGGGTCCCAGTCCAAGTGGCCGCTGTATATAAAAGGAGAAGCTATTAATATTTTATTTGATAATGCAGATTATTTAAGGAATCATGGAATTTGTCAAGATAATAGCCGCCGCTTGATAAAGAGGATTGAAGACTTTGTTGGCCGTTGCATATTGAAGACTGGTTTGAGATCATTCGCATATTCCTGATCATAATTGAGGAGATCGTGAGTCTTAAAAGGAGTTGTAGTTATATAAAATCTTCCATTAATATTTGAGATACAATTGTTAGTCATGAGATTCCATTGAAGAGGTTATATCAAAATTGAAGACATTGCCCCAGAATCAATTCTATAGAGATCGTATTTGGGCACAACATGGTGAAATGGTGATATCGACATATGTTGGGCGGGTTAGGAAATTCCTAACTTGAAAACATTAGAGTGGCGAAGCACTGGGAACTATGTTACATGGGGACGTGTCCCCACCTCCTCCAGCCCCGTCCCCGTCCCTAGTGACGTTTCCGGGACGGGGGGATGGCTGGGGACGTCCCCTTGGCGTCCCCAATAAAATGCAAAATTGCGAAACGTCTCAGGGACACGCAGGAAAAATTGGGGACGTCTCGGGGACGGCAGGGGACGGTTGGATGTCCCGGGGATGGCTGGGGACGACTAGGGATGGCTGGGGAGGTCACGGGGACAGCTGGGGACGGCTAGGGATGGCCAGGTGTCCCCCAACGTCTTAACGCATACAACCAATTTTTTTTTAATTTTAATTGGGGCGTGGGGTCCACAAACCCTCCCACGCCCCTTCCAAAACCCTAAAATCATGATATTGATAGCCCGAATGAGGCATAGATATTAGTCTTTAGATTGTTGTATTTTGAAGTTTGAGACTGTGGGTTTAACAGTTAACTTTATCTTTAATTTTGAAGTTTGAAGTTTGAACTTTAATTTTAGAATTTGAACAACAAAATGCTTTAATATTGTTGTTATGAATCTTCAATCTCATGATTATCATTAATTCTATTGTTGTTTTGATTGTTGTTATACTAGTGTTTAATCATTAATGCTCATTGTTATTGTTTAAACATTATAGTTTATAGTTAGCCAATAGGCTTTTATATGTGAGCATTATAGTGCTCAGAATTGTCTCATGCCATAAAAAAAATTCACGCCGGAAAATTTTCTAAACTTGTCGGTTGTTCCTATCGATGTATTCCTTGAACCTCTCCTATGGGTGCAAGTGCTAGTTATACTGCTGTTATACTATTGTTACACTACTGCTGTCATGATTTATTCACATACTGATATTGTTGTTATGTTATTAACATATATGATATCTCTATTTAGTATTTCATATTGATATTTTGAAAAAATCTTATATATATATATATATATATATATTTTGAAAAATTCATATATCGCCATCCCCAGCTGTCCCCAAAAATTGGCCCTCGGACTATCGTCCCCGAAACACGTCCCATGCCGTCCCCGTCCCCCTGTCCCCGAAATGCTGTGAAACATAGGCTGGGAATAATCATTAAGCTGATTCCTTGAGATTTCACATTCCGTCTGCATTTGTTCGATGTTGTCTGAAGAGTTTTGCATTGTATCTTTCTAAAGAATTCGCTGTCATTCATCATAAGGGAATTTTGATATATAAAGAATTGTGGCCTTCTAACAGTATCTATATTGGAATATCAAGTTGTGAGTGATTCCTAGTCGTCACACAGAAGTTCCTTGCATTAAGCGCTACAATAGGTGAAATTCATTCGATCTATATCATGTGATTTGTAAGCAAATCACAGGCTTGTTTGTAAAAGACATTGTTATGAACAGGAATAAATTACATTCAAATCTTAATTTGAATGTATATTCTATTACTTTTTTTGTTGCCAGTATTCAGTAGCGGATTAGATCAACAGGCCTACCAACTATTTCATCTGATAACTGATTTGGCAGCATTCAGATAGCTATTCCCATCATCATTGGCTTTGTTATTAGTACGCTAATATATATCCAAAAACTTTTGAGCCAGCATAGAATGATTTCAGGGAGTGATCAGATACTGTGCTAGGAATATCAAAGATAATAAAAAAAAATTGCACCTTCCAGGTAACAGTCAGTCAGTTATATTGACAGAACTCCAGGTCAGAGATTGATTCAATATTGTTTTCTATTTTACACTGAATGTAATATCTCTAATTTGACTCTTCAAATCTTTAATTTAAGCATCTATTTTTATCTATAACAAGTGTTTTAGAGAATATCCATTCGGGATAGTGCACTTTTTTTGACACAGTGCATAGAAGCACTTGTGATTGGTTAATAGCCTCTTGCAAGATAAAGTGCAAGTCCCAACCGGTTAATTGGGGGAAGTACTTGGGCTCAAATTCAACCCAAAAACTCATTGTGAGGAATATCCCACGAACCCCTAAATAGCTAGAATTTGAGGAAATTTTGCCAACGAAAAGGTCAACAACCCTACACCCTATAATTAGTAGTTTTTACCCTAAGTGTATACAGTGAGTTGTCATTGAAAGGTAAACCTGTGGTTGGAATATCAACAACAACTACACTTGCAAAAAAGTTGTTGGCACCTAGAGAGCAATACTCAACCAAACAACCTCTGTGACTGCATAGGTTTGCCTTTAAAACCCTAGGAAGCTGCAATTTTGGGGGTCTAATTACTGAAATTGTGGATCAACAAATCCAGTTTTACAATCCTAGCTTCACAAGAAAAATTGTATATAGATGAGAACTGAGTAGTTCAAGAGGAGAATAGGAGTAGTCAAGGCAAGAGTTTTCAAACACAAATATCTCTTGACAAAAAAAAAGCATTTCAAAAAACCATGAAAATCTAGCAATAACATATATATATATATCAATCAGAAGCAAAAAAATGCCACCTAAAGGTTGAAGTTGACATACAAGCCCTTCGTAATATTGTTTCACTTATACAACACCAATTGGATCAACTCACTTATAGTATAGGCCAAGTAGATCTTACATAGATGAGTGCTAGACTCAATCTGTTGGCGAATGGAGTTTCAATTCAGCCCATCTAAAATTCCTCCCATGAGCAACATTTTTGGGGTGGCTTATGGGGTCACCCAAAGGTTGACATGCCCAAATTTTGTGATGGAGCCAGCACATGGTTAGGCATGATGGAATATCACCTTGATGTTCATAAGGTTCCAAATAATGAGCATGTATCTACTGCCAGCTTTTTCTTTAGGAATGACAACCCAATGGTATATTTGTTGTACAAGGTCTTGCCTGGGAATGTCTAGGTGGATAGAATTTGCAAAAGCCCTTTCTAGCTAGATTTAGACCTGGCATCTATGAAGACCCAGAAAGCAAGCTCTTCAATCTAGTCAAAACGTGAACATGAATTGAATACATCACCCAATTTGAGGTGTCAAATTTGACAAATGGATTCTCGAATTCCTCTCATAAAACTTGTTTCATCTTGAAGTTAAAAATAGAAATGTGAGCAAAGGTCAAGATGAATACCCCACAAACAATGGTAAATGTTATTGCGATAGCACGATTGGTAGACAACAAACTAGAAGCTCGGAAAAAAATTAGGTACTCTTTTCTTAGTCATTCTAACATAAGAAAGATTCAAGAGAGAGAGAAATAAGCCCACCATTATTCACAAGTTATGAAGAGAGGAGTTGGCAAAGAAGAAGGCCAAGGGACATTGTTTTAACTGTGATCATAGGTGGGAAAAAGGCTACAGGTGTAGAGAACAAAGGTTGAATCTCATTGATTATGCAAGGATGCCTCATGATATAAATGAATCTTTAAACAAGGAGGCAAAGGCATAATTACAGTAGAAAGAATCAACTAAGGTCAAGTCGAGAGAGTTCCACAAATGCATTGGTGGACCCCACTAGTCTTGTGTCTTTGTTTGATTAGAGGCTCGCAGATTGCATAAGTACAACCAAGGTTGTCATGCCCCACCCACCAATTTCTTATCTTGGCCCATAGACTAACAAAGTTTGGTTGCTATATTTCCATATTGTACATCAAACCTGTTGGGACTCCTATTTTCCAAGCCTCATAATTCCAACATTGTCAATTCCTCAAATTTTCCTAGGGGGTCCCTGTGTATTCGCCTCGCTTTGTGTGTCTAGTGCTATCTCCCCTGAAATTTGACTAAGTCTGAAATTTGCAAAATCCTAGAATCTACATTATAACTCCTAGAGATCCGAAACCACTCTCAAACATCCTGAAACTATATACATGAAATATAACTTAAAGTATAAGAAAGTAAATGTCCATATGTAAATGTCCCTTATACTTTAATGTTATTTTTCATGTATACCTGCAGGTCTTCAAGTTCCTCTAGCACTTTGGAACTTTTCCCTTTGTTCCTGGTTCCTCCACTTCTCCGCTCTCCGCTCCCTTTCCCTTTCTGTGGTTCTGGGCCGAAACTTTTCCCCAACCCAAACCCTTCCGCTCTTTGCTCTTCCTATCCCTTCGGGATTTCGAGTCCCGCTGGAACCTTTGGACCCGATCCCTTCGACCCCCAATTCTCAAACTCCCCGAAACCTCGCCCTTGTGCAATTTATCGATGTTCCAGGCTGGAACTTTTTCCCCGCCCGAACCTTCCCCTGTCAACACTCGAAAACATGTAGGAAAACGCCAACTCTTAGAATCGTCATTAATGCGAAATGGGTGGTTGAAAATGATGTATTTATTGCAATTGGTGGGGTTGTTAGGGTTTTCCCGTCCATTCCACCATTAGATCCAACTTGCTAATGCTATAAATAGGAGATTGAAACTCATTCAAAGGGTTGGTCATTTTTGGGCAATTTTCTCTCTTCAAGTGCCAGACGTCCAGTTGTAGTTAGGGCTTCGACTAGTGATCAGTTCCAGTTCTTCAGGAGGCATTTGTCAAACGTGTATGTGGATTGTATTGTAATTTTTTATATCAATCTATGTTTTTCCCCACTATTGTGAGTGTTCTTTAAGGAAAACCTCTAAGTGCAGTTAGGGTTTTCTCTTGCCACAGTTTGTGGTGTGATTGTAATCTCTGATTTGCATGAATGTGATAGTTCTTAATTCATTTCAAGCTTTTGTAAATGGTCATTTCTATGTTACACATGGATGAATGTTGTATTGTGTTGGATTAATAAGTATTTTCATGGTTTGATATTGATTTCTAAGCATATGAATCCTCAGATAGGCAGTCATACACCTCCTTGCAATTGTTTTCCTTTGATAAACATGACTCTGTAGCCCATTGGATAGGCACCGGTTTGAGAAGCCTATGATCACCTACACCCATTAAAATCAAACAAAACATCAAGATTAAAGTGTAGTTACAGTTCTATATACATCCCTGTTCTATGTGAAAGTCAGGATATCTCTTTTGGAAAATAGTTGTGTTTTATCTTTTCAAAACTTGCATGTATACCCACATCTTGCATTGCTGCAATGATGCTATTTTCAACTTAAAAGAGAGGTTATTTAAGGTAGTGAGCATTGTCTAAATGAGTGACAGTTAGAGGGTTTAGAACAACATTTCGGATATCATTGCCCTTGTTATTGTCTAGTACATTTTTTGCATGATAGTTAATCCCTACTTAGAGATACCTCTCGGAATACCCTTCGTGGTCTAGTTGAACCAAAAATGAAGAGGAGACTACCCACTCCTACCAGTTGGCCCTTAATCACCTACATCCTATTGATAAACCCCCTTTTCACCTCCTTGATGACATCCCTGTTGGAATATGTTGTCATTGATATCAAAGTACATCATTGATGTCAAATGAAAGGTATTGCTTCCAATTGAAGAGGCCGACCTCACTAAGCTAAAGAACGATTTCAAAGGGAGGATAAAATAAATTAAATTCACTTCCAAAATGCTGGCCGACTATCCTCTATACTAAGCGCCATAAACAAATTTTAAATTAAAGATTTAAACTGTTATAGACATGTGGCCGACTCCCACATCAGTGCCAAGATTGGAAGTTCAAATTCTAAATAAATATGTGTATCTAAGATGTGGCTGACTTCCTAAATGAATCGTCACATGCTTAATGAAGGCCAACTCACTCCTTGGTGCCATATGAGATTTAAGTTTAAATTAATATTTAAAAAAAGTAGCCGACCCTCCTCAAGAAGCAGCGCCAAAATTTGAAGAGATGCAACCCTATAAGAAGACATCCATTGGTAATGAAAGAACACATCTTTTTGCATAAGTCGCCCCTCTCCAAGAAATATAAAAAGGTGATTGAAAAGGCTGATTGAAGGGTGTGAAGAGAATAAGATATATATTTGATTTTGAGCAGACCTAGTGCAGGTATTTATGAAGAGTGTTTCAGACCTATTTTGAAGCATATATGCAGCCCATGAATGAAAGATAAGTGCAGATATATTTGATGAATATGTCTGAAGATTAAGAGCAGATTTTGAAGGAAGATGTTGAGATATTTGTGATCAGATTTGTGAGAGAAGATACTGCTTGATTTGAATCAGATTTGTGAAGGAAGGATATTACTAGAGTTGTAATCAGATTCGTGAGGGAAGAAGTATCTACATAGACCTTGTAAAAACAATATTTGGTAACTATCAAATAACAGATTGGTATCTTTTGCTGAGTTGGTGCTCAGTTGTGGGGATTGGTGTCTCCAGTGGGTTGGTGCCTACAAATTCTGTAAGTGGGGATTGGTGTCTCCCGTGGGTTGGTGCCTACAAAAGAAGACTTGTAAAAGTAGGTTGGTACCTACAAAGAAGATCAATATATAAGCAATATTTTGCCATGGTTTTCTCCCACAAGGGTTTCCACGTAAATCGTGTGCTCTTCCTGTGTTCTAAATTGCTAAATCTTGCATGTGTCTTATTGTTAAATTTTGAAAAGTAAAAGTTTGTGTTATACTGATTCACCCCCCCCCCCCCTCTCTCAGTATAATTGTGTGCTCATCAATCCCTAGCCTCAGAGTTTGAATAAGTGTTCTAGGGATTTGGATTAGCTGTTTTGGGACCCAACAGGACCCACCTCATGTATGTGGTATCTTGACATCTTTAGCTTCCATTGATGTTTTGGCATTACCTTGGTCATGAAATTATGATTACTCCGTGTTATTGTTGTGGATGATACACACACTCTCTAGAAATAATACCTTGTTTATTTTAATTTCTCCGACTGTAATTCACAACTTCATATCAAGGATGATTAATTATATTTTAATGGCATTTATCAGCATAAATAGAGCATATGATGATGGATTATTGATTGCATGTATTAACGCATTTTCTTATGTTCTGTAGTGTCCCCATTTTCAGAGTGGTCACAAAAGAAGGCTTGGGAGGCAATTTTCACACTTAGGGATTTTTGTTGGATAAATGGAGTTTGGGAAATGCCTTGTTATATTTTTCTAATAATTGTAAGGTATTTTCCTTGGGAAAAGTATTTTGCCCTCATATGGAGCGAACCATCTAGGGATGATATTTGGTGTGAAAATTGTTTTGTATGGGAGGCTCGGTGGTCTCATGTCACTTGTTTTGCCCACGAGGTTGTTAGATTGTGGTGGATTGCCTTGATGGATGATTTCATTCACGCCGGAAGAAGGATAAGTTATATTAATGTGGTCTCATGTGTGTGCCATCCTTGTGGGATCTTACTTGATGCATTATTGGTTTGGACGACTTGTGAAGGAAAATTAAATAATGAAATAATGCCTATTTCTTGGTAGCACTTGGTTTTGGCCAACTTGGAAGGAAGAAAAAGAAGATTAATTCAAATCTTTAATTTGAATTTCTTGGCACCCTTATGTCTAGAGGTTGGTCGGCCTATGGAGGGAAATGAAGTTAATTTCAAATGAGATAATTAGTGCCTAGGTCGGCTAGGAGAAAGGAGGGAAAGGACATGTATAAATAGAGGATCTTTTGGTGGCAAATAATATCAATCATTCATCATTCATTTGATCACTTGGAGTTTATCTCTTGGCTAAGGAACTTAAGACGAAAACCTTGAGTTTCTAAGGAGGAGTTGGACGAAACCCTAGCTCTTTCTTTTGGAGGATTCCATGACGGGAGTTCACTTGCACTTCATTGATATTTTGTGGAGAAGAGCAGATTGCAAATCAGATTTGGAGATCACTTTGGAGGAATTCCTTTGGCGTGGATTGATCATCATTTGATTAGGAGTTGCCCTAGATTGGAGCGCCACTCATTGGAGGTGGAGCGACTAGCATTGGAGGCGATTTTGGTGGTTCTTGTGCATGATTAGGGTTGCTGATCTGGAGCGGCAGAAGAGCAGACCTGATTCGCCCATTTTTGGAGGAGATTTCCTTGGCGGAATGTTGTCATCTTGCCTAGGGTCTAACCCTACTTCTTGAACGCCACCTTTGGAGAGTTGATTGTGGATGTTTGTTGGCTTCCGTGGCGACTTTGTCATCATTCTTTGGAGCAGCAGACATATCAGACCTGAGCGCACCACTTTGGAGCTGATTTCCATTGCATTGAAGAGTTGAAGACTTAAGGTTTCATGCCTTGATTGGAGCAGCATTCATTGGAGATCATTTCCCATCATTTTCAAGGCCATTTTGCTATATATTTTGGTATGTACAACCCTTAGGGTTAGGGCAGAACATTGCTGGGCATGTTTGTCATGTTTGCCCTATATTTTGAAAGTATTTGAAGACTTTTAAAACTCAGATTTTGTAGCAGCAGACTTCTGAATGCATTTTCAGTCATTTATGTTTGCCAATTGAAGTGGATTTGTTGCTTATTTGGTTATGGAATGCAAGTATATGGTTGATATTCATGTTGAACTTGAGGATGAAATTGTGGTAATTCGAGATGTTTACGAGCTGCCCTATGTGTTTATTGAAGTCTAATTTTAAGTTCAGAAAATTCAGAATTTAGGGTTTGAGCAGAAATCCAAAGTTGAATAGTTTGGAAAGTCCCTAAATCCAAAATTGTCCAAAATATCCCAATTTGGGATATTACATGTTCCTATCGATGTTATTGCCAAATTCTAATTTGATCTTAAGCCATATGTGTTATTTTGTTTTGGACTAACTATTGGGCATAATGAGAGTGCAAATTACAAGGGCAATTGAAGAGTGAAGAGGGGATAAGGCAATCCCCTAACCATATTGCCACATCACATGTATACTCCAATGGTCGCCTAGATCTTATTCCTAAGACTATAGTTGTAATTAATTAATTACATGGCCATGCGATTGGGAGCTTAGAAATCTAATTAGTTGAGTACCCTAATATATCTTAGATTACCATTATTAGTAGCTCGGATTTTCCCTTCTTGACCACTTTTGGGAAGTGTTTGGAACAAGGAAAGTATCCCTTTAGAAAGAATGGGTAAGGGGTCATGTAGGTTTTGGGTAGAGGACATCTTTTAATCATAGTTTGGCTCTTGATGAGCTTAGAATCCTCTAGAAGAGGGCTCAAACAAGAGAAGGGAAGAGAAGGAACACATATCTCTATCCCATTTGTTAGGAAGGAGACTCCTATTTAAGTTGGGAATTTTCCTTGTAGAACACTTTTTTTCTATGAATTGAAAAGAGGGAGCTAAAGGAGAAGAGCAGATAGAGAATCAAGGGCAACCTAGCTAATGTTTGGAATAGAGGTAGGCACCCTTGTCCTTGGAAATGTAGCATTTATCTTCATGTTTGCTTGGATTGTCGATAACATTTCATTGTTTTTCCTTCTAATTTTGTTTTTGTTGGATATTTTCTTTATTGGTTGGTTGAAACCTCTTAGGCAAGGATTTTTCTTAATATGTCTTATAATCATTTTATTGGCCACTCATGTTGGCTTATTTTCTTGAGATTTGATGTCAATGTTATAGAAATCATAGATGGAAAAATCGCCAAAACCTCGCAAAACTCACGAGTACACGCAAGCCAAAATTGGCCGCGAGTCACTCATGACCGATTTTTTCATAAACTCACTGCGAGTTTTATCATGAAAATCGCTTAAAATTCGTTGAAAAATCGTCCAAACTCACATCAGCAGGGTAAAACTCGCCCAATCTGGTATTAAAACAACATTTTTTTACCTTAAGATTTAAAGTTAAACGATTTCGTGAAACAAAGAAAACAGCAACGGCACAAGGGTATGAAATATGCAAATACTTGCAATTTTTTCAACTTTAACTATAGAAAGTCTGAAGGAATACGTTGATAGGAACAACCCAACGAGTTTAAAAAAAATTCCGGAGTGAATTTTTTTTATGGCATGAGACAATTGCGAGCACAATAATGCTCACATATAAAAGCCTATCGGCTAATAATAATATAATATATTATAATATAATTATATATTATTATTAATAATTATAATAATAAAAATATAATAATATTATAATATAATTCTTATATATAATATTAATAATATAAGAATTATATTATAATATAATATTATAGCAGCGTATCTATTATTAAAATTTAATATAATATATTATATATTATTATTATTATAATATTAATACAATATTTATATCTAATATTATAATTTATTATTATTATTATATATATATAGTAGGAGTACCAGGGGAAAACAAATTTGCAACAAATCCCAATCCCGTACCCCCGCCCGTTCTAGGCAACTTAGATGAAATGTATTGAAGGAAATCAATAATATGGTCCATAAATTCAGTAATATGCATGTTTTTAAAGCATATTTTTAAAAATTAATGTATTTTTGATGTTCAATAACTTTGTTGATTTATTACCGAGTTTTTCCCTGAGATTTTGCCAAGTCCCGAGTTTTTAAAATTTTTGGGTCTGCCGAGTAATTGCCTGAGTCCGAGTTTTTCAACTATGATAGAAATTCCTTATAGTGTTTGTTGTGCTTGGTGTTTGGGAGAGGATGTAGGGGATGTAGAGAGTCATGGGCTGCTTCCTTGATTCGGCCCAAGGAGTAGAGCCCATTGATTTTTTCCTAGGGGTTTGAGCACATTGAGGGCTACTTGCAAATCCCTTAGTTTAATATGAACTATTGAATTAATCTAATGGATTTGGGGCTCTTGGAGAGCTGCATGTTGATCCTTAGGAAGATGTTGGAGCGATACGGACTGAAAGGTTCAAAAGTATAAGGTGGAGTTGGAAATTAATTAATTATGTGGCTGAAGACATCCTCCTGCCTTGCTAGCATCTTAGGTGGCATGCCATTGTGTTCCTCTTGGGTAAGTTTTCTATTGTTCTGATTTATTTTCTGCTACAAAAAGAGGGAAACCGCACATGATCATAAGGCAGCTTCATGGGTTTGTCCTAGGTGTCATCTTAATAGGATCAGGCTTAGACCCTTTTGTGTACCCTTGTGAGGTGATGTGGCATCACTGTGGTTTCTTGGATCCCCTTAGTGTAATGTCCCAATTACTTATTTTTGCAATATTCTGATTTTTTTGTATATTTCTGATTTTTGAAAACTGAAATCACCTAGAGTAGCAATGCACACAGCTAACTGGAAATAATTTTTAAACCCTTCAATGTAATGTCACAACCACACATGCCAAATCTGAATCAAATCTCATTAATTTCAAGTGCTGATACTAACCCTAGATGATCAAAATGTACTTAGATGTGAATCAACCTCAATGCTCAAACCCTTAAATACTGATTTTATAAAAATAGTATTTTTGATGACCAAATACATTCACCAATATGCAGATCTGAATTTATTTTGTAAAAACCTGAATTGTACAGCCCCTGTACTTGACTGGTATAGCTGGTAATTGGATGGTACAGCGATTGTACGGCTGTAGCAGGCTCCCAAAGAGGCAAATAAAATTATATTTTAACTCCCCTTGCTGTTGGCGCTAGCAGATCAGACCCTGGAGATGTTCCTCAGACATGTACAGATGCCCAGAATGTTGTTGCAGACCTATAGGTCTCCAATTAATGCTGGTATTGGTATGGTTGGAATTTGAGTGTTGTACTGACTAGATCTGAGTCCAGACATCATGAATAAAATCTCAAACTGTCCTTACTACTGGTGCTGACTGGAAAGATGTTAAAATGGATAATATTTAACCCCTTTCAATGTTGTACGGACCCATGGATGAGTGTTACAGATCTGGTAATGGCTAGCGCACCTCCCAAACAGCCACCAATACTTCCCAATTTTATTCACCTGCCTTGCAAATGATTTCTAAATTTTTAAAATTTTATTTCTGATTTTTCCCAAGCTAGGCAACCTCCAAAAATGATGTAAAAATCCTTCAATGATGCCCAACAACAATTTGCCCTTGTAGAAAATCTCCAAAAAATCCAAATAATTATTTGCTTAGAAATCTTGATTGCCTTAACCTTGAAAATCCGCACAAATGTTGAATTAACACACCATGCAAACCCTGGGTGGATTTTCCAATGCCGGAAACTTGAGGGTTTTTGTCCTCCTAGATCACAAATTGCAGCCAAGGTTTTTCATCCTTAGATGCCCTAGATTGAACAAACTGCTTAAATATGAAAATTGGATCCAAAAGGATAACTTGAATGAATACTCAAATGAAGACAGGTGCCTCCTTGATATACTTTTTCGAATTGGGCCCTTGGGTCCTAAATTTCCCTCCAAGTATTTAAAAATACTTTTTAAAATTTTATTTTATTTTATTTTAAGTATTTAGAAATACTTTTTCTCTTTTTTAATTTTTATTTTTACTTATTTTTAATTTATTTTAATACTAGTGTTTTAAAACACCTTTTATTTTAATTATAATAATATTATTAAGTTGACCCTTAAAATTAGAAATCATTGGGCCCAACTTCAATAATATTATTAATTATTTTAATCCGAAAACGGGGACATGACACTTAGGCCTAGGGTGTAATGTCCCCTTCCTAGACGACACATAGATGAGTAGTGGTTGGCCTATTACCAGGGTTCCCGTAGGTCAGCAAAGTGGTTAGGAGACCTATCCAGGGGCAGTGGAGCTTTGCTGGGAGTTTTTTGAGCCCTTCAGTTTGGTGTCAGTTGATGAATCCAAGGATTGAATTGAAAATATTAAGGTTTGCTTTAATGGAATAGTGAAAAGTGAATAGCAACAGAAAATTAGAAGAGGAATAGTGAAAAGTGAATAGTAATAGAAAATTAGAAGAGAAATAGTGAAAAGTGCCCCCATCCTAGTAGCACAATGTTGTTTTTAAAAGTGGCACTTCCCTTTTCATGAGAAAAGACCCTCAAGGTGGGAGTGGCCTCTTGGAGAGAATATTTGATTGTTTTTTATGGAAAAAAGGTTATGGAGGCTATAAAGCAAGGTATTGGGCTCATTTTTTAGCATTCTATTCTCATTTTTCACAAAACTAAGTGCAGGTTTGGAGCTCTAGAGAGGGTTTCAACAGATTGCAGCTCTTCTGAGGACGAAACCCCTTGGAGGACAGTGGATTGGACAACAACCCAGTTCACAAAACAGGGAAATCTACTTTGGGTTTCCGTTTGGGCATCATTGAACTTCATTATGGGGTAATATTGCATGTTGGAGAGGTTGCAGCAGTGGTTTATCAAGACATATTTGTAGATTGGGCTTCTTATGAGCATATAGCCTCATTTTTGTGCATTCCCTTGTTGGCTGTTCGATTTGGGGGTTATTCTCAGCAAAATCCTAGCTGGGAATTAGGATTTTAACTACTAATTGTTCCACAAATTAAGCATTGGCTCCCGGGTATGTGATTGTCATTTGGATAGTTTATTATTGCGTCCTATAGAGGTTTTTGGGTTGCTGTTATAGTCTGATTTAGTGGAAATCAGACCTCTAAATTTGTAATCAGACTTATGTTTAGTGAGAAATAAAGCTTATTTTGGTGTGGTATTGCAATGTTTATTTGTTGGTTATATTTCTTTTCATTCGGTATGTGAATATTGCAATCAAAACCATTTCATATCCACACAAACATCAAATAACAAACTCAGAAAATCAAAACAGCAGTCAGGAAATCAAAATTCATTAGTTTGCACAACAACTATTTGACAAATTGCCAAGGGATCAAAATTGAAAAATCAAGGCAGATTTGGTAAGGGATCTTTCATAGGCGTTCGCTAGGGTTAACCATTTGATGATGCCATATGGCTGAGTGATGAGCCCTCCCTCTTCACTTCCTTGGTTGGATGGGTGGAGTTTTGTTGTTTTTATTTCTCTATTGTGTACATGGGGTTCACACTTTCTATGAAAAGATAAAGAAATAGACAGATAGTTGCTTTCTTTTATTATTCTTAAGAATAAACAATTGAGTGTTAAGCAGATATTTAGTCATTACAATAAATAAAGGGAATTTGCATATGGTAGCATTACAAAAACGCAATAGTGTTTTATTATCTTGCTACAATCCAATGCAATAATCTATGAATATAGGAATTAGAAATCTTTCAGTGTTAGTGGAAGTATATTCTTCACAATGATGTTTAAATCTGTCACTATTACGGTTTAAAACTGCAAATAAAAAAAGACAAGTAGTACATTGATTTAGTCGCTTCTTGCTTTGAAAAGGTCTTGCATTGCCACGAAGATCAAAATGATTTATTTTGAATAACTTTATTGTTACAATGGACTCCTAAGACCCAACTTTACAAAGGTCCTAAGCACGATCAAGCATGGACCATCGATCTACGATGATGCCACATAGCAAGGTGGGCTCTGTATTGTGGTATGAAGTCTTTGATTGAGCTTTCAGGGATCACTTTTGAACCATAATAAGCAATCTTGCCAAATGGACGTGGTCGGCCCAGAATGATGTGTTAAGGCTTGATCAAGTATCCAAGATTTGGTGGAGGATCTCCCTCATAGATCTGCAAATGTCAACTAGTCATTGATCAAGAAAGACAATCTAAGATCTTTGCACATGTCTTCCTTTTTGTGTCTTGATCGAACATTCACCTATTGTTGAAGCAGATGCCTAAAAGTGATATCCAATTGCACAACAACTATTAGATGTCGCCCTAATGAGCAGTTGAGATTGTGTCACATCACAAGTTAGGATTGGTCATCAATCATTCAAATTTAGACTTTGTTTGTGGGATTTGGAAACCTAAAAAGGCGATCAAAGGAGTGTTTTAATTGTTAACATTACTTTAAATGATTTGTTGAAGTAAATGTGTTATTGTTGAGCCATAATTTGAGTTAGTTGGTAATTTGAAAATAAACACAATGTATAATACATCAATGTCTATGTTTTTCGGCGAGTCAATGATGGGTGTCACACTTTTCCATAGAGTTAATATCATAAATAGAGCCTCTCTCTAAGGCTCCATATAGAATGACTACACCAAAGTTGTGCAAGTTGTGAGTACAGTTGCAAGAGTTGACTGACAAGGGACTAGATAGACCAAATGTGTCTTCTTGGGGATCATCTATGATCTTTGTGAAGAAGAGGGATAATTCTTTAAGATTGTCAATTTACTACAATTAGTTAAACAAGGCAACAATCAAAAACCATTAACCCTTATTGAAGATTCACGACTTATTTGATCAAATGGAAGAGCTCAATTCTTCTCCAAGATAAAGTGGAGATTTGAATATCATTAGCCAAGGATTAAGGAGATTGAAATTGACAAAGACAACTTTTTGCACTCAATATGGTCACTGTGAGTTCATAATGATGTAAATTGATCTCAATGACACACCCAAAGTATTCGATATTCTCATAAATATTGTGTTTCACATAATTTAGGATAGGTTTGTGCTTGTATTTCTTGATAATATTTTTCACATACTCAAGAATAAAGGAGGAGCATGAGGAGCATCTAAGATTGGCATTGCAAAGCTTGAGATGACATCAATTTTACAAGTTCTCCTAGTGTAATTTCTTTTGGAGTGAGGTGCAATATTTGGGACACATCATCTCCATAGATGGCATAGCCGTAGATCCAACAAAAATTAGTGCAATCATAGTGTAGCCACCACCAAAAAACATAACTGAGATGCAAAGATGTCTAAATGTACTTTCTTTCAAAATGAGGTGCAATCTTTGGGACACCTCATCTCTAAAGATAGCATATCCGTAGATCCAACGAAGGCTTGAGCAATCATGGAGTGGCCAATACCAAAGAACATAACTAAGGTGCAAAGATTCATGGGTCTAACTAACTACTATAGGATATTTTGTGGACTTCTCTCAACTTGTAGCTCCAATCAATTCTCTTCAGATGAAAGAGGAGAAGCTCATACAAATGTAATAGTGTGAGGCAGCTTTTTAGAAGTTGGAAGAGTTGTTGATGACAACACATATCTTAGGAGTGTTGGATATAGATAGAGACTTTCTAATGTCAACAATGTGTCCCTAGGGGAACTAGATGGAGTCTTGATCCAAGATGGCAGAATGATTGCATACCATTAGTGTAAGTTCAAGCAAAATGAACTTAACTATTTGAAGCATAACTTGTAGCTGGTTGCCGTTGTGCATGCATTGCAGACATGGCAGCATTACATTATTTTCCATCAATTTGATCTTAGATCGACCATCAGAGTTTGAAATATTTGTTCTCTCACCCTATGTTGAATGTTATGAAAAGGAAATGGATAGAATACTTGAATGAGTAGAATTTTGAAATTACCTATATGCACTAACTTACTAAGCTATGGACACTATAAAGTAAACCTCTAAATAGGATGGTACTGAGTGGACATCAAGTACATAGTATGCATCAACAATAAGAAAAGACTAATGCATGTAATAAAGTAATTAAAAGTATACACAAGCTATGTACCCTAGGGATGCATCCCCTATGTTTTTGACCCTATCCTCCACCATAAATGTTTCGGGACGTAGGGATGGGTAGGAAACGTCTCCTTGTTGTCCCCTGCCCCAAAAAATTCAGAAACATCCCAAGTACTTCGTAGAAATGGCAAGGGATGGCTAGTTGTCCCTGGGACAGCTAGGGGGTGCCTGGATATTTCCCCACTATCCTAGGGGCAGCTAGTTGTCCCCTATGACCCTTGGGCATCATGATTTTATAGCTAGCCCCTTTACTCTCGACATCGTGAATCCATCTAGTATTGTTTGTTCCAACCATTCTACTGGTGTTGGAGTTATAGATGTTGCGAAGGAGGCTATTGTTTTGAATGCAGATGCAAGGGCGGGTTTACATCCTCTTGCAAATGCCACTGATGATAATGGTCAACATTTCCTTGTGTTAGGGCGACAGGTTGGTTTAAAAGTTGAAGGGTGACAGTTAAAAGTTTCAAAGAAGATACAATTGTTGGAATTGGGGATGATGTAGCTAAGGAAGTTGAACACTACATGCAGAGTTTAGGTTAATTCGCAAGTTTAATAATCTTTGGCCCAATCTGCTAGAGTTGCATAAATGGGTCTCCAAAAACTAGAAACCCTTTCTCTTGAAGTCAGTTGTTATTTACCCCTATGCTCAGGGCTTTTTTATCATAGCATGTGAAACAAAGGATAACAGAAAGTTTATTCTAAGAGGGGGTCTGTGGATTTGAGAGAGAGCTTCTCTCCTTGTTTAGCCGTGGTACCCAAATTTTAATCCTTTGACAGAAAACTTCTAGGTCTTATTGATTTGGTTGGGGCTGCCTAATCTTCATTTGCATTTTTGGCTTCCTTTCTTGTTTATAGAATATTAGTAACACTCTAGGTAAGTTCACTTCTATCTCTTCTGAAACTTAAAATCAATCTCATCCTACTTTTGCGCGACTTTGGTAGAGTTGAACTTATCAGAGAGTTTTCTAGTAGAAATTTGGCTAAAAGTGGAAAGTAGTGTCTTTGAAACTGAAAGTTATGTATGAACTGCAATTACTGCTGGAGTGTTAGGTTCAGCATCAAAAAGACTCTTCATTGATGGTTATGTATGAATTGTGAGTACTGCTGGAGTGTTAAGTTCGGCATCAAAAACAATCTTCCAATTGTCTTTCAAGGTGTATTGGTGCCTTTGCTATGAGTTTTTTCTAGCACAACATTTGCCATTAAAGTGTTCAATGATCTTATGAAAGTCTTCCTTATGCTTTCTTATTAGATAAAGCCTTGGATATGTTTGATTATGTTGGTGCAACTTGTAGATATTAAACTACAACTGTTTGTCTTTCAAGGTGCATTGGTCCCTTTACTATGGGCGTTTTCTAGTGACATTTGTCATTAAAGTGTTCAATGATCTTGTGAAAGTTTTCCTTATGCTTTCTTATTAAATATAGCCTTGGATATGATTGATTATATTGGTGCAACTGGTAGATATTTGTAATGTCCCGTTCTAGAATTTCCTTATTTTTGCCTTAAATAAATAACCCTAACTCACAGTGATAGTTGCATAATTAATTATAAATATTAATTTATCTAAAATTGTAATTTTGATTATAATATTCAGATTTAAAGCTTATGGTGTATCTCTGAAAATATAAAACTTGTCCTTTATGCTCTGCTGTAATTCTTCTTCCAATTTGCAGTGATTTCTCTTTGTATGAATGTCTTTGAAACGCTTCTAATTTCTGCCCAAGTTAGGGGTTTTCGTCCATTAACTTGATAAGAGGAATTAAGGGTTTCCGTCCTTAATTTCTAATCTTGAGGGTCTCGTCATCAGATTTCTGAATCCTTATCTTGTTTTCCACAAGGAAAATATATATTATATCTTCATGATTGATATATGATTGATTTGATCTGCTATTCCTTTTCTTCTTGATTTATCTTCCTTAAATACCTTGTCTTTTTCAAGAGACAAAACCCTACATAGGTCTGTTGACCATTCATAACAACTTAATCTTTATTTAACTTCAGTTTGTGTATTATTAATCATCCTTTATGAGCGCTTCCTGAACATCTCGTCTTGCGATTTCTTTTCATTTGTTATCCTTTTGTCTTCTTGCGCTTAGGATAAAAGACAACGGTTACCTTTTGTCTTTATTATTGCTGATGTGGTTTTGTCTTATTTAGCACCTCTAATCCCTTTGGCGGCCATTGGAAATCAGTGGCGGTTTTAAAAATTAAATCCCCTTTGTCTTGTAGCGGCTGCTCTCAGCTGCGTCCCATTTTCACACCTTTTTAAATAAAATAATATTTCTGAATTTATTGAAGCATACTCAAATAATTTGGAGGATATAATCTTAGTTTAATTTCGAGGAGGGGCATTACAATATTAAACTACAACTGCTTCCTGAAGTAGCATTTAATATTATTGAAGGCCTTGTGCTGCTTATTAGGGTTCTACTTGCTTTCTGTAATCTGAGCTTTGACACAACATTTGTCCTCAATTTAGGAAACGTATATCTAAGGATCCCCAAAAGTGTTTATGGTTAGGAATTAAAATTCTGTCTAGATAAAGGGCTAAGGTCACTCCAAAAGTGTAGGCATTTAACATTCGTAGGGTTGCAAATTCCAAGGTCAGCAAACATCCCATAAATGATAAATCTCATTCATGAAGTAGTGGTGCTGCTGGTGCACGGGTGCCACTTAATATATTGCTTTTCATAGCATTTGACAACATCGAATTTTGTAGGAAAAGCTTCCTCCCATGTTTTGAATGGTTCATGCATAATGTGACAGATCTGGTTGTGCATCTCGTGCCAGCACATGGCATTTGGTGATATTTGATGGTAGCAAATATGATTTCTCTTAATTGGTGAAGTGATTTACAATTATTAAGATTCAAAGCTTGTGAATCCAAGCATCCAAAGCATTAATATCAACATTACCTTCAAACTATATAATGTCCAAGTTATCTTGAACCTGAAAAGTGCTGCAAATAAGAGATCAAGCCTTGGCTTAAATCAATGGCTCTATAAAAGAAGCGCTGTTGCAAAATCTGTTGGAATGGTCATAGAGTTCTTTTTTTGTCCCTAGAGAGTATTGTCAATCATTTCATGAACCCGATTGATGGAACTGAAGATTAGAGATGCCATTTGAGACCATGCAGAGTGTTGAGGAAGGTAGATAGAGGGATCATGAGGGGGAATCCAGTGCTTCCTGTACTCTAATCTTATAGGTATACTCTCATATCACTTTTTCAAATCCCTGGTTGTTCAGAGGACAAGATAACAAATGACAACTGTCTATATTATAGTGGAGGAAGCATACAAGAGAGAAATGGTCAATTTTACAGAAAATAAGAGTGCACACTAAATAAAAATATAGGAGGACCCGCTAAATGTAGAACAGTTACTTCGTAATCTGAGTGGAGTTTTACACGACCTCTCTATATTATAGTGGAGGAGGCATGCAAGAGTGAAATGATCACTTTACAAAAAAAATAAGAGTGAAAAATAAACAAAATAATAGTACCCACTAGATGTATAACATTTATTTAATAAAATGAACACAGTTCAATGCAATGATCTCTACGAAGAGATATGGAGTCTTTTGTGAAAAGGAAAATGTGTTAAAATTAAAAAAATAGAACCTAAACTAACTGGTGTACATCTGTTATAAAATGCATATTGTGTAAGTCAAGCATGGTGGGAATTAAGTTGATTGTTTCAGGTTCACAAAGTTACAAGAAGCTGAAATCATAATTGATGAGCACTGTAGCCACAAGGGGTTCTGCAGGACTTGGCATTAAGAAGCTACAATCTGTTGGCTGGCTGGTTGATGCAAGCTGTTGGATTGGATTGATGATTAGCATTGGTACAAGATGAACTTTAGAACAGTCGTTGTTCTCACAGGTTTTGAGCAGGTTAAAATTTGGCGCTAGAATTAAGATCGGCATGGGTAAACAAGTTGAACTTTGGCACAAGGAATTGCACAAAAAATTGGTTCAAGTGATTGGCACATGATCTGTCACTGCAATTATCATCAAATTCATTAGTTTAAATGCAGAATTCAAAGCCAATGATGATTAGAAATTGGCACGGTTGTCGAGAATGGAAATATGGTTGCTCCCTCAAGGTTATGTTCAGAAGTGAGAAGGATAAAAGTAGAATCTTTGGAAATGGTTAACCGTTAAACTAGGACTGGGAAAGTGTACTGGTTTATGAAGCTCTAGGATATGGAATTTAACTCATTTAAGGAGACATTATCAACGGCTTCATATAGGTGCACTTACGAACCTTACCAATGGATTTTTGGCATGAAGAAGTGTTTATGAAAATAGAGGAATCTTCAAGCACATATCTTATGACCTCTAAGCACATCCTCAGGACGGTCAATATTAACTGTCAGTTTCATTAAGCTTTGACTAATTTACTACACATGAATACAACAGGTGAGCTACGAAAGCACTCCATTTAGATATAAGTTCTTCTTTGAGTGGGATCATCTATGTTTCTTGTCCCACAAAACCAACCAAGTTCTTCCTCTTCAAAAGTAGAAGTCAAAGCTTTTGAAGTTGTTAAGATTAGAAACAATAAATAAGGAGCTAATTTGATTGTATCCATTGCTGGAAGGTGGGAATGGAAGACTCTTGAATGTAAAGCAAGGGCCAAGCAAGTCAGAAAACAAGTTTGGTCATCAATGTTCACCATAAATCCACTTCATGTTTTGAAAGTGTACAAATCTAGCCTAAAGAAAGAGAAGCTAGATGATTCCACCACTGATAAATTGGAGAAAACAAGGGAAGAAATAAATAGTCATCTCCTGGAAAGGAAAATCAGAATGTGGAGCAACAAGATCATCATGATCTAGCTGCAGAATAAATGATTGAAGTCAGGGGAAGTAGATTGCTCAAAGCCTCAGACAATTCTTCTAGCATAGGCATCTTGGACTCAAACCTGTTCCAATCCCATAACCTACCATGAAAAAGGGGAGGAAAACTAACCCAAGAGAACAGGGTCATGATTTTGTGGACTGTGGCACTTAGCCATCAATAACCATGATAAACATCAAGATCCTGGTATTGTATAGAATCAAAATCATTGTTCACTATTGGATTGTGCAGACTCTTGAACCTTCCCCTAGTGGGCACTCCAGCTTCTATCCTTTGCATTGCATATAGCAATACATTTCTTTCATGATGTAATATAATTTTATGCCACTTGAAACAATAGTTTACCAATGCAAAAGGAGAAATCATATCAAGCCTGGAGAAAATAACATCAACTCTGTAAAACTTGTTCAAGAATATCCGGCCTTCAAAAAGCACATGTAATTCCATAACATGCTTCAAATAAAAATATAACTTGAAAATGAAGAAAATTTTACTAAAAGCTAGGACCATTTCATTCTTACTGTGATCTATTAATAGAGACCACTTCAATGGTGGTGTTACAGGAGATAAATCACAGTTCAATCATTTTTCTTGATTTGTATTATATGCTATCAAAAATGAATATAGCAGAAATTTTAATAACCTACATAATTTAGTAAAAAAATTGATTACCTTTATTATTTAGACTGTTTGCAGACTGAAGCCAATTCAGAATTCATCTTAGTCTCGTCTTGCTATCAATCAAATAAAGATACCCTTATGGCAAAACTAAATTTGACTGGATTACCTAACTTGTCTGATCTTATTCAATATATCCTGTGACTGTCTTCAAGGATTTAGGCATTTGGCAACTTCTGGAATAGTTTAATCAAATCGAATTATTTATAGTAATTTACTAATAAAAGATAAGGATCAAACCAGAACAACCCTTAATTGATCTGTTTAAAATAGCTGTGAATAAATCCGTGCAGTGACTTGTTTTAACATATTAAGTATCAAAGCTTAATATTTTGGGGGGATTCTATTTAGTACTTAATTACTTTCCTTTGATTGAAACCAGGTATGTAGAACAAGCTACATACAAACGGAGGCCACCAGAAACTGCTAGTTAAGCTAAAATAATAGATATTGGGCTATGTTAAGGCAAATCAAATTAAATTTGACTAAAGTCCGTTCATTTATCTTTGCTTTAGGTACAACAATCCAAAGGCGATTTACTATAATCTGATATTTTTGAATATAATAAACATTATTGATCTGAAGCTATGAGGCCTCTGTCCAACCCCAATTAGTTAGGCTCGTGGCTTACCAAAGCCTGACCAGAGCAACAAAGATACTGTCACGTCTATAACGAGTTTGAGCTAATTTATCAAACAGTAAAAAGCTAGCCAATTCTTGTAAGGAAAACCTAAAATTCGCAAGTGTCCTTAAGTGATTTTACTTGTAAAAGTAAACCCACACCAAAAGACCAGACAAGGATCTTTAGTCTTGCATTCATCTGGCTTTATTCTACTGTCTAAACCAATACAAATGAACTGCACACTTGTGCCTAGCAATAATGGGGAGTGATGATGCAAATATTAAACCAATACAGATCGATAGTAAACTTATATCTATGTAATTCGTGGTCCATTAATCCAAATCGATCCACATTGTGAATTTAAATTAAGGTTGTCGTTCTATGATCAAACAAATAGAGTACTGAGCCTTTCATAATTTAGCATTTAGTTATCCCAAATTTTCATCTAAATAGTATCATTTTCTGAATCTCACTTTGGCAAAGCATGGCACTCTTCACTTGTCAAACAAAATTGAAAATCTAACCAATTTTCCAACAGTTAATGGATGAGAAAAAATGAATAAAGCAATACTGCAAGAAGAGAATTAAAAAAAACCTCGGATGACGCCTATTTTGCAGGGAAGTAAATTCCCTGGACAAACTCCGCATTGGTATAGAATGTGCCATTTCGAGTGATATGGGGTTGACAATCATATGCAGAGCTTATCTCTGTTTTGTGTTGGAAGGATTTAAATATGAAATGGTCACCTTATGAGATGGGGACCTCATTTTCCGGCAGTGAAGGTCCACGTCATCAACTCCCACCGTGCCCTTCCAACGTAGTGGATGCTCGTGGAACCCTGTTTTGCCCGTATCACAGGTGGCGCACATCATTTTTGTTTAACTCAGTTTTTCCCGCCAATGGTTGTTCCTTCCCCCGTGTTCGGCACCCTTTCAGTCGATATTAGTTACCTCCTCGTCTGTTACTTTCACGGGGACTATGCTAAGTCAACGACTCTACCTGATTTTCTACTCTGTTTTTCATAGATTTTTAAATATTCACTATCTCCCAACAAGGACTATTTCTTTTAATGGTTAATTTTCTTGTAACTCTTCCTTCCCGATTAATATTTGGGATTTCTGATTTGGGACGCTGTTTGTACAGCAGTCACGTATAGAACTTTCGTGATTATCTGTGAGTCTAAAAATCTTCGTTCATTCATTCGAGTTATGATGTGATTTTTCATTATGTATTTAAAACTTTGGAATTTAGTATTTGTTTCTTATTGTATAGGAAAATAACATATTTATATAAATAAGGTAATTAACTAGTTTTATAGATTTTGTGTTTTTTTCTATTTTTCTTCATTTTTTCTAATTTTTTTATTTTCTATGTTTTTTTTTTATGTTTTCTATAGTTTTTGTGATTTTCTCCACTTCTTTTTCCTTCCAAGTTCCACCATTTCCAATTTCTTTTTTTTTAATTTTATTTTCCAATTTCTTTTTTATTTCATAGTTTCATTTTTTTTCACTATTTCCAATTTTTTTTGTTTTTATTTTTTATTTTTTCCAATTTCTTTTTTATTTTGTTTTATTTTGACCAAAAGTCTCTTATTTAATATAAATAAGTGTTATATACTACTAGCATATCTATATTTAAAAAATATATCTAAAATAATGTGGTAAATTGATTAAAAAATAGGCATATCTCTCGGCCTATTTTAAATATATTTTTTACATATAGATATGCTAGTTTTTTAAAAATAAATATATTAAATTTATTATGCCAAAAAAATAATTAAATTGATGACTCTATAGTAAAATCTCTAAAATATAATGCACTTACCATTGGAATAAGATTGTTGAGTATACTTTGCTCATTTTTATTTCATGTGATAAAACCCTATTAAAATATAGTTTATTAAAATTTAATTTAAATTTAATTTATTTATAAAAATAAAGTGTCACTATATTAGGGTTTCTTTTTGTTTTCTGCACAATCAATTAATATGTTAAATACATTATATTTTATTAGGGTTTCATTTTATTACATATAAAATAACATTCCACTCACCAATAATATAAAATAACCTCTATAAATGTAGCCAATAAATTTAGGGTTTAATGTTTTTAAAGTTATTGTTCTTAACACACTCACGTCATTTCACCCTATACTGCCACTGTAGTTACGCCTCTCAGGGTAATTAGTTTCTTTGCAAATTAATTAATTAATTTAATTATATTAAGTTGTATATTTTTTTATTTTTTTTTAAATTTAATTATTATATATTAAAATTAAAGTTCTATATTATTCATAATATTAATTAAATATTATATAATTATTTGTGGAGAGGTATTTTACAATGATAGTAAGGGGTGGAGTGTAATGGCATGATTTACCTTAAATTTCACAATTTACACGTCAAAATATTAATATTTATTAATAAACATAATATAAATCCAAAATAAGCAATGTGTAAAAACAAATACATGAACTTTGGATAATATTAATTTAAGGTATTTTTTAATTTATATTTTGATTTGTTAATTTGAAATATGTTTATGCCAATGTGAGTGAGTTACGTCTTACCTTAAATTTACATACTTACATGTTAACATATTAATATTTAAATATGGTAAAAAATTTGCCAAGAGATATCACTCTTGAATTATTTTATTTTATTTACAACTATTTAAGAATTATTTTATTTTATTTACATTATTTATATTTTTATTTACTTAAGAGTTATTTTATTTTATTTACTTTAAAAATTTGCAATTATTTTATTTTATTTACAACTATTTAAGAATTATTTTATTTTATTTACATTATTTATATTTTTATTTATTAAGAGTTATTTTATTTTATTTTACTTTAAAAAATTGGACCCATAAACAAGGATGCATCACGATTTAACTATGAAACTAAAAGTTTATATTTTTCAAATTCAAATTCAAAAATTCGCCACAATATTCTATACTTTTAGATAAGATTCACCATAAGTTATAGTAGAAAATGAAATTAATTTGCCAATATTATTATATAATCATTGGTTACTTTGGGTCATATCACCAATTTTTAATCACTACCATTGATTTTATTTATAATATAACGGTTGTTGTATTCTATGGGTTAAAAAGTACTCATGGATCTCTAATGCCCATCGAGCCTGAAATTGTATTTAGGTCATTGATCTCAATTTATAATCTAACAGCTAGGGTTAAATTTCATGAAATTGTATTTAGGTCATTGATCTCAATTTATAATCTAACAGTTAGGGTTAAATTTCATGGGTCAAAATGTACTCATAGAGCTGCAATGCCCATGGGGCCTAAAATTGTATTTGGGTCGTTGATCTCAATGGAGATCAAATGGCCCAAATGCAATTTTAGTCTCCTTGGAGCTCCACAAGTACGCACGTGGAATAGAACCCAAACTATTAAATTATAAATAAAATCAATGGTGGTGAAAAAGAATGTAGGGTCGATTTAAAATATTCAATGTTTGATTTAAAATATTAAGGAATTATAGACATGAGCACTACACCTTAAACTACTCAATCACTGCCACCCTCGTACTTTTCCATAGGAATTTATTTTTTTTAAAGAAGGATTTGCCATGGTAATTAATACATTTGCCTATTTTTCGTCAAGATTCGCTAGAATTTTCTACAAATTTCTAGTGAGCCAATAAAATTGATATTTTTTTTTAAAAAAATGAAAGATTCGCCAATAGAAATTAATATTTTTTTCCAAAAAAAATGTAAGATTCGCTAAGATTTTATATCTTTTTTAGGGGGGTTTCTTAAAGTTATAACCGATACCCACCCATGGTTGAAAGAAGCCAATCACGAAAAAGGGAAAAAAATCATTGTGGCTATTTTGCCTGTAGTTCCTACTTTCCCATTTTATCATGGGAGCACAATGTCAAATTGGAAACATGTCATTTGACAATTTTGCCTTCTTCCCCTACTTGACAAGTGTCCAATTATTTGTAATATCCTTACATGGATCTTCAATGTCTGAATTTTGGCTTATCTCCTCCAAGGGTGGCTTTGTGCCACTGGAAACCATATTGGTCTTCTCTAATTTTGCTAAGCATTGACTTCATCATCATTCTTTGTCTAAAACCATATTGGCCATCTCTGATTCTGTAGAAGCATTGACCTCATCATCCTTCTTTGTAGTTGGTTTAAAATGTTGATGGTTGAAATTGGCTCCTTTCCACCAGGTAGCTTGCTTTGGATGATAAGATTTGTTTCTAGAAGGGAAGAATTTTGAGCAATCGTTAGCCTTGTGATTTGTTGCATGCATCTAAAAATGATGCCTTCATAATGGCATTCTACAATGGTAGCAAGGGGTGGAGTGTAATGGCATGTTAACAAAACCTATTAACTTTTACCTGATAATTTACATGTCAAAATATTAATATTTAATAATATACATAATAGAAAATCCAAAATAAGCAGTGTGTAAAAACAAAGACATGAACTCTCGACAATATTAATTTGAGGTATTTTTTAATTTATATTTTGATTTGTTAATTTGAGATATTTTTTCACTGAGAGGAATTCTACAATGGCATGTTTCTGACAACATTACACTCCCATGATAAAATGGGAAAATAGGAACCACAAGCAAAATAGCCATATAATGGTTTTTTTTTTTACAGTCAATCATGGATGGGTATGAACTTTTAGTCTCAGAGTTAAATTGTGATGCACAACACTTTATTTTATTTTTTGGTTATATCGAACAAAGGGAGGTCCCAAGACCGTCATTTACCATAAAAAATTAAAATAAAATAAAATAACTCTTAAGTAAATAAAAATATAAACAATGTAAATAAAATAAAATAATTCTTAAATAGTTCTAAATAAATTAAAATAACTCAAGATTGATAACTAGAGATAAATACATTTGAGATATTTAAATATTAATATGTTGATGTGTAAATAACTATCAAATTTAAGGTAAAAGGTAAGAGTTTTTGTTAACACACTCACACCATTACACTCCACCTCTTGTGCCATTGTAGAACACCTATGAGAGTAACTAGTATAGATATCTTAAATAAATCTATCTAAAAATGCTCATATTTTATTTAAGATATCACTAGGGACCAATTCTATCACTAGTTTTGGAATATCCCCCTGCAACCACGCTGCCTGGGCGATTTTTAATATCAATAATTCTCAATTTGGGATTTGTTCCCTATATGCCTCTAATGACTATAATGACAGAATCCACTTTTGGGATTGGCTAACTTCTCTTCCTAGCATCCCTTGGTTCTTTGGTGGAGATTTTAACATGATTGAAAACTCTGGTGACAAAGTTGGTGGCTCACCTTTTGAGTGGAGGCCTGCTGAAAAACAACATTGGGACAAGTTCAAGCATCACTTTCATCTCTTCGATCCCCTTGAAGGAGATATACCTGGGAATAGGTCTCTGTGGTTCACCTAGTGTAACCTCCAACAGGGGGCTAACCGGATTTACTCCAGGCTTGATAGATTCTACGCTGACTGCAATTTTTTCTCTTTTTCTCCAAATCATTGCGGATCTCCTGTCACTACCCTTCCTGCCACTTTATCTGATCATTATCCTATCATGGCTCAAATCAATTTCAGAACCCTCACCCTGCCGACCTATACCTCCCCCCATAAATTCATTCTTAATGTTTCTCTACTTGAGGATCAAGATGTGAACATTGCTATTAAGATGATCAGACTCATAAATTTGCAAAATAAATCCCTCTCTCACATCAATAGATGGCTTCTTAATATATCTTCTTGGACCAAGATCTTTCAAACCTTTGGGCAAAAGAAAGCCAAAGACTACAAACGGATTGAGCAGGTGCTGACTAATCGGCTCTTTGTGGCTGAAAATAATATCCAATCCCAACCGGACTCTATCAGCCTTGCTGAGCAAGTGTCCATGGCTAGGAATTCTCTCAGAAAACATCAATATGTTAAAGCCAAAGGGGCCTTCATCAGAGCCCGGAATCATTGGCTTCAGTTTGGTGACAAAGGTACTAAATATTTCTTTAATCTGCTTAAGGAGAAACAAAGCAGAGAGAGGATTGATAGAATTTTTGATAATGACAAAGAGTTGCTTACGGACCAGGATATTTCTTTGGCCTTTGAAACTTTTTATAAGAATTTGTTTACCTCAGAAGATAATGACACTTCGAGGATGATGCATCTTAGATGCTCTGAGCTTATCCCTAAGGTTCTTTCGGAGGATGATATTTCTACCCTCCAAAGCCCTGTCTCCCAGCAAGAAATTGTTGATGCCATCCAAAAGCTAAAGGATAACAAAGCCCCGGGCCCCGATGGGATTCCTGCTGAATTCTACAAAGCCAATGTTGAATGGGTTTCTAAAGACCTCCATGATTTATATCTTGAGGCCTTCTCGCATGGCACCCTTGGATCTATCATTAACACTGGTATCATTAAGCTCATCCCTAAAGAGGGGGATAGAACTTTGATTAAAAATTAGCGGCCTATCACTTTACTTAACGTCTCCTATAAAATTCTTGCGAAAGCGTTGGCCTCCCGGTTAGAAACTATTCTTCCTAAGTTTATCTGCTCCACTCAGACTGGCTTCATTAAAGGGTGATTCATCTTGGAAAACCTCATTTCCAGCTGGGAGGCCTTGGAATGGGCCAATTCCTCTCATCAAGAGGCTGCTATGCTTCTCCTTGACTTCGAAAAAGCCTACGACAGAATTGAGTGGGACTTCATCTTGATGATGCTAAAAGCCTTTGGATTCCCTGATTTCTTTTGCAAGTATATTCAAATTCTTTTAAAAGATGCTTCTGCCATGATTGATGTCAATGGATCCCTATCCAATCCCATTCCTTTGTCTCGGTCTATTCGTCAGGGTTGCCCTCTTGCTCCTGCTCTTTTTGTCATTGCTTTCGATGCTCTTCATTATATCCTTAAAGATGACACCATCTCCCCTGAGGTGCGTGGTATTACTCTTCCTAATGATTCCGAGCTCCTCAATATTCAATTTGCCGATGACACTTCTCTCTTTCTTGAGCTCAGTTTTGAGAACCTAATCTGCCTTTGTAATAAACTTGATATGTTTGGTAAGGCTTCTGGAGCTCGTATTTCCAGCTCCAAATCCATTATGCTGGGATGGAGTGATCATCCTCCGGACTGGCTTTGCCAATTCGGTTATTCCTGGGGAGGACCTAACCAGATTGTCAGGTATCTTGGTATCCCCTTTTCTGTCAAGCCTTCCCTCAAAGATATGTGGTTATGGATAAAAGACAAGATTTTTAGAAAACTTAATAAATGGAATCATAGACTCTTATCCCTTGCTGGAAGAGTCCAGGTTTGCCAAAAGATTCTCTCCTCCTATAGTATATATTACTCTTCTGTCTGGATGTTTAGCAACTATCAGATCTTGGAAATTCAGAAAGCCATCAGGCACTTTCTTTGGTCAGATGGCAACGGTTCTAGGAAAGCCCATTCTGTTAAATGGGATTGGTGCCATCTTGAGAAAAGTCTCGGAGGGCTTGGTCTTAAAGATCTCAAACTTCAAGGAATGGCTCTTGCTTCTAAATGGATCCTTCAATCCCTTGTTGGTGACGAGCCCTGGAAAGTTCTTGTCAGAAATAACATTCAGAATGGAGTGCCTAAAACTGCTAAATCTTGGAAACATCTCCCCTTCAGTGATTTGGTTTTTGGCAATTTCCCCATATCTGTGAAGGGAACTTGGGTTTTCCGTTCCTTATGGAAAGCATGGGAGAACATTCGTCACTATATTGTTAACTCAGCCTTTGATTATCATTATACTCTTCAAGGTGAGAGATCAATATGGTGGAATCTTCTCCATCAAGGTAAACCCCTTGCTTTGACTAAAGGCTGTTCAGCTAAACTTTGGGCCAACAAGGGTATTAAGTATATCATGGATATCCTTGAACACAATCAGCTCATCAGTTGGGAAGACCTTGCTAATCAATTTGATATCCCTGCTTCTCATAAGCGAACGTATAACCTCATCAAAATGGCTTGTTCTCACCTTAATCTCCCCCGTAATACTGATTTGGATTCTCACCGATTTCTCTCTTTTAGGTGGCAGAATGGTACTCACCTCTCTTCTTTCAAAGCTAAAGATATATACTGATTTCTTAACCATGATACCTCTGTTTCTCAACATCTTAATGTCATTTGGTACTCTTACTTTTCCTCCTCTGATTGGCATAAAATGTTTGATAAGCTCTGGAAAGCTCCTATTCCTCCTAAAATTCAATGCTTTAAATGGTTGCTCCTGCTGGACAGGCTGCCCATTAGAAACCAGCATGCCACCCTTGATATTTGTTCTATCTGTAGAGTCCCTGAAACTATGAGACATATATTTTTCGACTATTCCTTTGCCCGTGAAGTTTGGCTCATGTTTGGTATTTGCATCACTCGCTATGTTTATACTTTGGATATTATTCCTGGTTTTATTGATGGCCTTAGAAAAGATACTAACTTATTTTGGCAGGTTCTCTCATCTTTCATCCTTTGGCATATATGGAAATTTAGAAATGATTCTAAGTTCCAAGGTTTTACCAGATCTCTTACTGGATTTCATAGAAATCTCATTTATTTTAAAATTGCCTCACAGGTCTGCTGCGTGCTCAACCTGGAAAAAAGGAAGTTGCTCAGATTTTTGCGTGATGGCCGGGCTACAATGTTTATATATGAGATGCAGAATGGTTATGAGTTAGCTAGTGTGCTGGACAACCAGATGGCGTTTGGTGAAGCCCTTGCCAAGCTCATGCAGGAGATCCAAAACAGCAAAAACCCCTCTGTTGATAACCTTCAGGTCTTTCATCAACGGCTGGAACAGAAAAAGGCTATCTGGATGGAGGGACCCCTTGGTTGGACATCCTGGGTCAACAAATTTGAAGATGTTTACCCGTAGGACTATTCCTTTTTTTTGGTTGCTCTTCTGGTTCTCTTGTACTCTGTTGCTTCTCGGCTGTATATGTTTCTCGGATAGTTCTTCTCTTTGGTGGTTCTCCTTCATTGCTGATCTCCTTCTAGCTGGTTGAGGCTCTGCCTCCCTCCTTTTTGATGTACTCTTTTGAACTCTCGATTTATAATATAAAAAAAAAGATATCACTAGGCATTTTTAGATAGATTTATAAATTTAAGATATCTATACTAGTTAGTATAGTATTGATTATATATATATAGTCAATAAAGGATGTTGACAACATTTGACATAAAAATTTATATAAATTTAAAAATAGAAAAAATAATTGTTGCCATTGTAGAACACCTCATAGAATAACTAGTATAGATATCTTAAATAAATCTATCTAAAAAATACCCATAGTTTATTTAAGATATCTCTCAACATTTTTAGATAGATTTATTTAAGATATCTATACTAGTTAGTACAGTATAGTCAATGAAGGATGTTGACAACATTTGACATAAAAATATATATAAAATTAAAAATAGAAAATAATAATTAATAAATAAATATTTTAGACATTTGTCATGATTTGTAATTAAAAAATAATAAAGTTTAATTGTGATAAATGTTTTGTTGTCCATGTTGTTAGAATTGTGCATAAACAACAATCTCACCAAGAACAAGCAATCAGATGACAATAAAATTCAATACAAGTAAAATATTCAAGGTGTGCAAAACAAGGAAGTGGGCCACAATGTATAGGCTCCATAATGCAGAAGTTGATATGACAAGTATGCCAAAGAAGAGTTAACTAAAGGACTGACTCAATTTTAGGAGTAGAGGTGTAACTCACCTTGACGAGGGAAATGTGGCACCTAATTACCGTCAATTAAGGAGTTGAATGAGGTAGATGTTCCACGTGCTCCCATCAATCAAGGAGATGACATGTGTTCTTATTTCCTAATTTAAGATATCTGTCTAAAATTATAATTATAATTAAATATATATTAATATACTTTCTTGAGCCTTTGAATAAAAATACCACATATTAATATAGTTTATCTTTATATTAATTTAGTATTTTGTCAAGGTCTATAGAAATGATATTGACATTTTATGGATGGTGAGATCTGAACAGACAAATTTTGTTAAGTTGTTTCCACTTAATCTATATAAATATATATATATATACCTTGTACTTTTAGACATGTAATTGTTGTAATTAATATTTTGAATTTATTATTTAGAATTGATTTATTTATTGTTTTAATTAGGATTAATCTAATTCAATAAGATTGTTGTTTACATGAACAAGGTTGTATATGTGGTCCTACTTTTGAATTGGGCCATGTAATAATCTAATCTATTGAATTTGAACTTTTCCCACTTATAATACCAAGTTTCCTTGATCTTCATTGTTACACGTGGGCTCATGTGTCAAATACCTCGAGTTAAGCTATTTTGATCATATATTTATACACAATGCTAAGTCATTAGTTGTCATGAAAAAAATTTAAAACTCATACTCCATAATATCAAAAAAAATTAAGTTTCACATTAGAAAACACCACATTAATTTAAAATACTATATTATTCTTTGAGCCTTTTAATAAAAACCTAAAAATAGGCAACTCAATTTCACCCTGTTATTAATATAAATAGGCATGATTGAATCATGGTAAATATAGTTTCACCATTGGTAAATTGAAATTTACAAGACGATTGACAATTTGAATGTCTTCTATTCAAAAACCCATTATTATAATTAGTAAGCTTGCTTTTACTTTGTTCACTTATTACAATTTCAATCTATTTATTTTAAATAAAATGTGAATTACTTTGCCATCCAATCAGAATATAAGATGTAGTGATAGAAATTGAAAGAAAAAAATAAAAAAGAGTTACAATCACAACATAACAATGACATTTTAACCAAGATACATACAACAGACTAGGATTTGTTATTAATGATTTGTTATATTAGATATTCATTTTCAATTATTATGTAGGTATGGCTCCACCTAGGTTGAATTTTGAATATGACGAGGAACGAAGACAATATCAAAGGGAATATCGAAGACGACAACACAAACTAATGATAGATACAAAAAGAGAAGAACAAAGGATACGACGAAATGAGATTGAGAAAGAAAGATATCGTACGCATAGAGCTAAAATAACAATTGAACAATTGGAATTACAAAATTGGCAACCATGTACGAAGAGAATAAGTCATGCACAAACATCTCAACAACTCAATGTTCCTGAAAGAGAAGAAAGACAAGAACTTAATCAATAAAATGCTAATACTAATTTTATTGTTGAAGATGAAAATTCAAGATAAATAAATTATGTACTTCAAACACCACAAAATGCACCTCAACATGAGCATACAGAGCAAAGTATAGAGATTAAACTAGAGCATACATAACAGAACATAGAGAGCAAACCGAGACATACAGAGAAGAGCATACAGAGCAAAGATGTGAGGGTTTGTCTTCATCAAGAGCTTGGAAAGTGTGTAGTCTCTCATTGTTCAAAGACTGTTACTGAGTTCATGAATACTTGATTGTCTTCTCTCCATTTTGTCATTTGGAATTCTAATCTCTCTTTGTATTCAATTTTTTTATTACTCTACTTATACTCTTAGGAATCATATTTTTATTGTATATTTTGAGCATATATTAATATAGTTTCTTGAGCCTTTGAATAAAAATACTACATATTAATATAGTCTCTTTATTTGTATATTTTGATTAAAATACTATTAAAATACAATATTAATATTTTGATTAAAATATACATTTTTAAAGTACTATATTGTGATTGTATGTTGTAGATTGTATATTTTAATTAAAATACTATATTGTTTTTAAGCCTTTCAATAAAAACCTAAAAATAGGCAACTCAATTTCACCCTGTTATTAATATAAATACACATAATTGAATCATACAGAGCAAAGCATAGCATAAGAACATAGTAGAGCATACATAATAAAATAGAACAAAGCAGATCACACAAAACAAAGCAAAACATATAGAGCAAAGTAGAACAAAGTAGAGTATGGAATGCACTATTTAAAATTCTATCGGATGTATTACACATTTGAAAAGAAGAGTCACGTATCTTATATATTTGTAATCCTATTTGTAAAGATGAATATACAGTTGGTGCTCTCTTTTTCTAATCCTGGTTGTATTACTAATAATAAAACATTAAATTATGCTTCACTAAACTATATATAATTAAAAAGTAGAATAATATAACTCTTAATTCTAAAATTACAAGATTCATTTACATTAATGCCACAACACATAAATGGATTTAGGGTTAAGGTTACAATTATGATTATAATTAGGTTTAGGGTTATAGTTACAATCAGTGTTAGATTCAAGGTTAGGTTTAGAGTTTAGGTTAGAATTAGGGTAGGTTATCTTCCAATTTCATTGATGTGCATTCTTCAAAATAATGTCCCTGACCATTTCAGGCCATTCTCTTAGTGCTAATCTCTGCATATTGTGGCTCTGCATGTAGTTATACAACTTTCAATTGCTCTTAGCCAACTATAAATAAGAATAAATTTTTAATCTATTCTTCGTCAATTCCTTGAATTAAGTGGCAATTAGATATACAAGAAAACCCACTCAAATCAAAATAAAACTAAAACGCATTTGGAAACTTATAAAAATCATGATGTTTGTCATTTGGAAACATAACAACTGAAGGAAAATCAGATGACTAGTGCAATCTGAACGTAGAATTAGGATTATCGTTTAGGTTAGAATTATGGTTATAATTACGGTTAGGGTTACAATTAGAGTTAGGGTTAGGGTTAAGGTTATAGTTAGGATTAAGGTTAGGGTTATAGTTAGGGTTAAGGTTAGTACTATTGTCAGGATTAAGGTTAGGGTTAGGGTTAGGGTTAGGGTTATAGTTACAATTTGGGTTTGAATTACAAGTGGGTTTGTAGTTACAACTAGGGTTCAGTTAAGGGATACAATTACAATCAGGATTAAAATTAGGTTTACAAATATAATTAGGGTAAGGGTTAGAATTTTACTTAGGGTTAGGGTTAGGATAAGGATTAGGTCAGGGTTACAGTTATATGTTGAACACACTATGATACTAAGAGGGGGAGTAAATCAGTATCTAAACAAACTTTAAATCCTCCGAAGGAGATTAAAACTTAAGCATTACAACATCAACATAAACATGAAAAATCAACACAATGCACATCAACACATAACACCAAGTATATGTGGAAAACCCAAGAAGGGAAAAACCACAGTGAGGATTAACTCACAATATATGAAGCTCAACATAACAACTTTGTTTTATGGCTACAACCCAAGGAAGCTACTACTCCCTGAAGAATTTATTTTAGGGTCACTCCCAAGGAAGCTACAACTCCCTAGAAACCTTGTTTTAGGGCTACAACCCAAGGAATCAACTACTCTTTAAACTGAGAACAAACTCAAAGATCATTACAGTATGACAGTCCTTCTATTATCTAAAAAATGATATTGAAGCTCACACGTTTGATGATTGCAATTCTGCTTCTTCTGATGATTGGATCAATTAGGTACACTCTTCACTTCCCTCCTGTCACAAAAATGTCTTCAAGATGAATCAAGATAGCCTCTGACACTTCTACTCTTTCTCCTTGAGTCGCACATCACAATGCATATGATATTCATATTCTTCTCTTCACACTTTTATATTTTCATTTTCGCAATCATACCTCACCTAGACCAACTAGGTTTACAATATATACATGACATTACATATATTTCATTACAAGTCAGCTAATACAACAAGAATATTACAATTTACAAGTCGGCTAGAGATCGCACAACATGAAACATGCATAGGGCAAGCCCTATCATGAGCTACACGCTACTTTAGAAACAAACACATGCCTTGCAGATCCCAATACATGCTTAGTCTAGTCCTAAACATCCTTCACAGCATCATTCTTCAAGGAATATCATCTGCACATTACACAAATTTGAATTAGGTCACCCTTAAGCAAGAACACATGAAACTTGTAGCACAACAGACATATCAACTTAGCGATACTCATGAGTAATAAAACATTGCTTGTTCTTCTTCCAAGTGAGTCAACAAGACCTATACATCATCTTCAAACACTTACTAAACTCCACATAGCAAGGACTTTGTGGTGCATACTTTAAACATTCTTCAAATAGCCAGATAGAGGCATAACCTGGCAATATCATCATTCTGGACCACAACCAGTTCCGAGAGAGAGAATAAACCTGCCTTATGGAGCAATAGGAGATAACACAAGATCATTAGGATCATCTTTCATTAATCAATGTACCATTCCATGCCACAACAAATTAGCGTACATCATCAGCATATGTCCTGAGAACAACTAGGCATCTGAAATTGTCTGTATCACAACTATTATTTAAAAATTGGGCTTGTAGACCTCTAAAACACCTAAAAGTCATATAGATGCACTCATACATTGATGTGAACATACCTTCAAAACTGCACAACCATATCTATCATTACGGAGGAATGTGGAGCATTCCAAAGAGTCTTCATCATTACTTGATTCTGCGAATGCACAGATTGGAACTCTATCTTTCATAACTTTCACTGCAGATGACAAATGATCTAAAACTTTGGATTTAGCACCTTTACATCATTCTTAACTTCTGAACCGCATGACCATATCTTCAAACATGGAGGAATGCAGAGCATTTTACTAGACAATCTTTTCAAGAAATTCTCTACATCATAAACCTTCACCAACTTCCAAAGGCCATAACCTCCATATAACAACATATACATCATTAGGAACAATAAGAAGGATCATACAACATGCCACAGGCCATCAATAACATCTTTTCATCTTCATCATAGCTTAATGTATCATCATTCATCATTCATCTTTTTGCTTCTAATTCCCATCTTAATATTTCATCATTCATCTTTGTGCTTCTAATTTCCATCTTAATATTTCATCATTCATCATCTTTGCTGACCATAAGCATGCTCAAAACAACTTGACTCAATACTAATCAGGGCATGACATCCAACCATGAACATCACTACATCTCACTTCTTTGTTGATCACAAGCATGCTCAAAACAACTTGACTTGACACTGATCAGGGCATGACATCCAACCATGAAAATCAACAACCCACTATGAACATTAGGAGCATCACTAAATATCAGCAACCATGAACATCAGTATCATCACTACGCCTCTATTACTATACTGGTATATATCATCATCACAAACTAAGTGTTGACCTTACTTTAAGTGTTGATATCAATGACAACACATATTGCCAACAATCTCCCCCTTTGTCATTGATGGCAACACACACTCCTCCTTGGATGTACATTTCTCTCTCTCCCCCTTTAACATCAAGGACAAAGGGCAACTGCTTCTTCCCCTTAGGACACAAACTCTCCTCCTATGGTGCAAATTTTCTCTCTCCCCCTTCTTCAAGGCTCTCTCTGTTAGCAACCAAAACTACCTATTCCCCCTGAGAAGTAGCCACCATTAGTCCAGGAAAAGAATATAGCACGAACTCCCCCTAGACAGATGCACCACTATGCATCTAGCAAGAAGAAGGAGGGGCAATTACCCCTAACCTCTGTCGAAGATCTTTAAAAGTATCCTTTGCAAGAGTCTTTGTGAAAATATTTGTAATTTGATCCTTTGTTGGAACATATTCCATCTTTACTTCCTTATATGCAACCTTGTCTCTCAAAAAGTGATACCTATTTGCTATATGCTTGGTTCTAGAATGCATCAGTGGATTCTTGGAAATATTGATAGCACTTGTATTATCACACAAAATAGGAATAGGCTCATCATAGAGTACCTTTATATCCTTCAGGGTTTGCTTCATCCACAACACTTGTGTACAACAAGATGTTGCTACAATATACTTTGCCTCTGTAGTTGATAAGGACACTGAATCTTTCTTCTTGCTCTACCATGAGACCAATCTGCTTCCTAAAAAGAAAGCACCACCACTTGTACTTCTTCTATCATCAACACAACTAGCCCAATCAGCATCAATGTAGGCACTTAGATCAAATTCATTGCCTCTTGGGTACCATACGCCATAATTTGGAGTTCCTTTCAAGTATCTAAATATTCTTTTCACTGCCTTCTTATGTGTTTTCTTGGGACTAGCTTGATATCTGGCAACCACACATACTGCATGCATGATATAAGGTCTAGAAGCAATCAAATACAACAATCCTCCAATCATAGATCTATAGGAAGTCTGATCAACCTTCGAAGACTCATCATCCTTGCTCAAGTGGCATACAGTGACCATAGGAGTACTCACTAGTTTAGAGTCCTCCATACCAAATTTCTTCAACATCTTTTTGACATACTTAGCTTGAGAAATAAAGATACCATTATCTAGCTGAGCAATTTGAAATCCAAGGAAGAAAGATATTTCACTAATCATAGACATCTCAAACTCTTTTGCATCTCCTCTACAAACATTTTACACATATCATCATCTCCACTAAAGATGGTGTCATCAACATATGTTGCAGCTATCAATATCATATCTCCTTCCTTGATCTAAAGAAATTGCTATTTGTAGTACCTTTATTGAAGCCTTGCTGGAGTAAGTACTTATCCAACCTAGCATATCAATCTCTAGGTGCTTGCTTGAGACCATACAAATCCTTTTTGAGTCTGCACACCATGTCTGGATCTTCTGATATTTGAAAACCATCTAGTTGCTCAATGTAAACTTCTTCCTCTAGATCACTAATCAAAAATGTTAACTTGACATCCATATGATAAACCTTGAAGTTCTTGTGAGCAGTAAGGGTGAGAAACATTCTGATTGCCTCCATCCTAGCTACTAGAGCAAAAGTCTCCTCAAAATCAATGCCTTCAACTTGAGAATATCCCTTACACACCAATCTTGCTTTGTTCCTCACAACTTCACCATCTTCATTTAGTTTGTTTTGAAACACCCACTTTGTTCCTATAACATTCTTATTGTCTAGTCTAGGAACCAATTCCCAAGTCTAATTTTTCTCTTTCTGATTCAATTCTTCTTCCATTACCTTTATCCATCCATCATCTTTGCTAGCATTAGCAAAGGTTTTGGGTTGTACCTTTGATAATAAACACAAGTTTACTTTCTCATATGCCTTTGCAAACCTTCTCCTAGTCATCACACCTTCATTCTTATCCCCAATGATCTAATCTGCTGAATGGTTCTTCTTAACATACTTTGTTGGAGTCTTGGGTATCTACTCCAGTTCTTCTTCCTTTTCTTCTTTCTCTTCTTCAACATCTTCAATGCACAAAAAAATATCAGATCTAGAGTCCTCTAATTATTATGGGATCTAATACAGATCTTCATCTACTTTGACATTTGTGCTTTCAATCATTTCTCCCTTCATCTCTTGTTGTAGCATCTATAGGCCTTGCTTATGGTTGAGTAACCATGAAAGATCCCTTCATCACTTCTTGAATCAAACTTTCCTAGGTCTTCTTCATCTCTTCTAATATAGCATTTGCTGCCAAAGATCCTAAAGTATCTAATAGTGAGAGGTCTTCCATACCATAGCTCATAAGGGGTCTTAGTGCTATTGACCCTCAATTGTACTATGTTAGTCAGATAGACAACAATATGAAATACTTCCTTCTAGTACATGTTAGGTAGATCTGCATCCTTCAACATTGTCCTAGCCATCTCTTGCATAGTCCTATTCTTCTTCTCCACTATCCCATTTTACTGAGGGGTCCTAGGAGCTAATAGATGTCTCCTAATACCATGATCTTCATAAAAATTATCAAATTCATTTGAAGTAAACTCACCTCCTCTATCAGACCTTAAAGATTTGATCTTAATATCCATTTCATTCTCAACCATAGCTTTGAACACCTTAAACTTATCAAAGGCATCTAATTTTTCTCTTAAGAAAGTAACCCAAGTCATTCTAGAATAATCATCAATAATTAACATGAAATACCTTTGACCTTGTTGACTCTTTACTCTTGTAAGGCCACATAGGTTAGTATGAATCAACTCCAATGGCATTGAAGAAGAGTAATCCTTGCACTTGAAACTCGTTTTTGTCTGCTTTCCCTTTTGACATTCCTTGCATAATGTGTTTGCAGGCTTGGTTATCTTGGGCATATCTCTCATCGCATGGATAGAGCTAATCTTTACCATGTTATCAAAGTTGATGTGTCCCATTCTCTTATGCCACAGCCATCACTTACTGGATTGATCCAATAAGCATGTTCTTCTATTTACCTCCTTCAGATAATAGTTGACACCATATGACTTGATACCTTCTACAACTAGTTTTCTAGACCCTGCCTTCCTGATTTCACAACCTTTTGCATGAAAAGTAAGATTGTATTCTTTACTGCACATCTGACTGACACTAAGAAAATTGTGCTTTAGTCCTTTGAAATACAAGACATCCTCAATCCTATTCTTCCCATCAATAATTATAGTACCCTTTTCCACATATTTGTGCTGAATCATCACCACCTGTAATGTGGAAAAGTAGGGAAAAGATAGTTTGCATAAACCAAAATCAAGCCCCTCTTTCACTTACATCACATTAGGAGATAGGAACTAAACTTTCTCACTATGAAGGATCAATCTACTGATTCCTATGACCTTTTATGCTTGTTGTAACTAAATATATGTCTCAATTAGGTTTTCACAAGCTTCAAGCAATCTTATAGCATGAAACCCTAATTTTAAGATATGCAATAATAGACTAATTTCTAGCACAAAAAATGATAAGAAAACTAAAGAAATGCAAAGCAAAGGTTACAGAGAGCATGTACCCAGAAATTGAGGACCTGCTAGACAAGGGCACCCACCCTAAAATATAACCCCCTGTGACCCCCCATCGCGGATGAATGAGCATCGAGGACCATTCATCATTAGGTCATAGATTTGATGGTTGACATTATGTCAGTTCTCTTGCCCTAGAAGGCAACCCCCTTTTATAAGGATATTTATACTGCATTTTTATCAAAGTTTAGAGTAACAGGCGTCGCTGGATTGAAGACTGAAGGAGAGAGGAAGTGCATGTTACATACAACTTGGAGCCTCTTTTCTTGGTGGAATTTTTTTACCAGAAAGGGTTTTCTCCATGTTACTATGTTATGTGTTCTATTCTTAATGTTTGTTATTTTTGTGTAGTGGTTTTTTATTTCTGTTGCAATCTCCATTGATTTTACATTGTTTAGAGGGCATAAATAAGGTTAGAATCAGATTTCCATTTTGTGGTTTGCATCTTCATTTCTACCAATGACTGTATCCGTAATACCTATTCTCCTTCTGCTACTTTTCGCCAAATCTTTCAAATATGACCTACACATGCAAAAGGATGAGAAAAATGGTTGTGGCTATATAGGAGTTTGCCTCAGTCAAACCCTGTCTTTGGTATGTATAGCTCAACAATAGCCAATGATAAAAGTCTATAGATGTGTGTGCTCATGGATCACATGTGTATGAAGAAATATAAAACCCTAGATGACTTTGTTGGCAAGAGACACTGTGTGGCTTCATGAGTGTTATCATTGATGGCAACAAAGTCTATCCCACACATCCACAGTACATAGTATGCCTATACCAGAAGTCAGATTAAAGATTGTTTGGTCTGGTGAACAAGAACAGAGTATGCAACAAGGTCTAACAATCAGGTCTGGATCTCTCAGATGGTGTAACTCAGCAAGTTATAGACTTGGATAATTCAAGAGGGGTATCATGACTACTATATTCCAGAGATTTAGCCTCCAGTGATAAAGCATGAAAAAGATATGAGCATCTGAGTGTTGGGTTCCAGACAGGCAGAGCAAACAGAGAAAGAACTGACCGACAGAGTATTAGACTTCAATCTGGATGAGTAAAAGGTGTTGATCAAGCAATTTGGGGAATTATACATTGTTGGCCGACATGATTGAAGACTTCTATGCCCATGTTTTTGATACGCATCACAAATCAAGCATGGATTCTGCCAACAAATTAGTAACTTACAAATATGTTGAAGTGCTCTTGTTGCCGATTAGAAAGTTGATAAGAATCCTTTATGTGGATATATATACCAGATGGATTCCAGTATGTAAGTGTGTGTGGTGTAGAAGGGATGAAATAAAGTGTGAAAAAAGCAAGATAAGTGTGAAAGCAGCAATTCAAGTCCGATATGTGATAGAGCAACAACACTAAAACATAGGAAGAATGAAGTGCATCAGATCAGTGTATTGTGCCTAATCGAAACTGAACTCTTACATTTGTAGATGCCTCTCATCAATTCAAACACCTGATTACCTTTTGTAAGTTCTGTAGACAGTGAGTCTCTTGTAGGCAGTGTGCCTCTTGTGAGCAGTGTGCTCAGGCAGTGAGCCCTAATTGGCAAGTGCCATCTTGTACTCCTTTATTCTATTAATAGAGAATACAATCTTGGGTTAGTCACCCCGTGGTTTTTCCCTTAACAGGGTTTTCCACGTAAAAATCCTTGTGTTATGTGTGTTGATTTTATTTTTGTTCTTATGATCACATATGCTTATATGATTTGATGTTGCACTAATTATTAAGAAGAAAAGAAAATTAAAGAAATTTGAGATAACTAATTCACCCCCCCTCTCAGTTATCTGCCTTGTTTCCAACAATTGGTATCAGAGATAAGTTCCTCTAAACAAAGCCTAACAGCTTGAGGAAAATCTGGGAGTCTCAATGGATATTTATGGTATGAAGGAACAAATTCAGTCTTCTCTTGATGATCTTGAACAATCCCACTCTGAAGTCAATAAATTGAGAGAAAGACTCAAACAAGCTCATGATTTCATAAATGAACTAAAAGAAAAACTGAGTATCTCTATGAAAAAGAGAAAGGAACTACTTCAAAAATTAGCAAATTAGAGTGAAGCCAATGATACTAATGAAGATCTTGATGAGAAAAATAAGCTATGTGAGAAACTGTCAAAAGAAGTCATTATGGTAAGGCATGAAGTTGAATTAGGGGTTATGAGATTCACCCAATAAATTTAAGATAAGAGGAAAATTGAAGATAATCTAAAACATTCCCTCAAGGAGAAAACAGAGGACTACCACAAAATGGACAAAATAATCAGGCATCTTGAATCAGATCTTGAAGAAGCTAGAGACAATGAAGAACAACTTAAGAATCAGATAGACACTCTTAAACAAGATCTTCAAACAACAAATGAATACAAAGAGAAATTCAAGATAAGCTTAGCCCAACTTGAAGTTCTTTTTGAAAGCCAAAAAAGGGTAGATGATAAGCGTGGCTTGGGATATGAGAAAGGTGAAAGCTCCTGATCCGGTCAGAAGAACTTTCGATCAGAAAATCAAAGAAATAGGCCTAGAAGACCTCTGGTAAGGCAACCAAATGCTCAAAGATATCCATCCTTCAATGGATACTGCTTCAATTGCAATAATTTCAGTCATAAAGTAACTCAGTGCAGGAGGAAAATGAATCATACTAATCCATCCTTCTCCGGACAATGTTTTAGCTACAAAAGGTATGGTCACAAATCTCTTGAATGCATAAATATGCAAATAAACAATTCGTTCAATGGTAGATGCTTTGCATGCAATAGAATGGGACATATGGCTAATCAATGCAGATCAAGAGGATATCAATCAAATAAGCTAAGAAATGTTGTCTGCTACAATTGCAATAGATCTGGTCATATTGCAAAATTCTGTACAAGTAGAAATCAGGATAGAAATGGTCCGGTGCAACATAATCAAAAACAAGATAAGGGCAAAGGTAAAGTGAATGTGGATGAAGTTCAAAAGGAGACAAGAAAGATTTAGGTGAAGAAGAGTACATAAAATATTGGGGATGGATCCACACCAGAATCTGGTGCTAATATTCCTTCCAGAAACTAAAAGGGTGAGCTCTGGCTTAGGGGGAGTCACAGAAAAAAACAAATTTCCCCATCCAGTCAATTAGTGTCTAAATTCGGCACATGGAATGCTGCGGATTAAAGGGTTCTCAGAAAAACATCTACATAACCTTCAATAAAAATATGAAAGATCCACATGGAGTTTTGCAAGAATTTAACTGCTCAAGTTAATCCGGTTCTGACAGTGCTCCAGTAAAGCAGGATTTTCACAGACAGATCCGGTATGATTCAAAATTGAAATACTTTGATCTGCAGACCCATGGTATGATTGAATAAAAGAAGATACATTGTCAATCCTCACTGATAATGATTCTATGTTTAGCACAGTGATTCGAGAAGATCTCTCTCAAAACAGGGCAACCGGATAACTTATGTTGTGCAATTATTAAAAAAGGAATTTAGGGTTTGCACAAGGATAAAAGGGTTCATTCACTCATCATTTTTACATTTGCATTTGAGAAGAAGAAAAGAAGAGCTCTACATCAAAGTTTCTACAACTCACTCAAAGATCAACTGCAAAATTGAATTCAACCATCGATTTGTTCCAGCTCCTACTTCAAACCCTAAAGCGTAAAAAGGTACTTCCATTCTAAAAATCTCTCTCTGAATATTTTGCAAGATGGCTACTCCAATGGTTGTTAAGATCACTAATAGGCCGCGCCCAAAATTCAAGAAACACCCCTATAAATCTCTATAAGTTGATCCTTTAGGCGCATTTTCTAGCATTCTGCATGGGGTATTGCACATAGAAGATGTTAGGGTCTATATCCATGCCAACATTGAGGAATTTGGAGACTCTAAATTGATGGACATCTATCACAAACAACTAATAGATGAGAGTTTTGAACTCAAACCTCAATACAAGGCCCTCCGGGATAAACACTTTGGACATTGCATACACTTCCCCTGTTTTGCAGAAGATGATTGGGTCTGGTATGTCCTAAGTAGGATGCATGATAATTTCATGTGGTTAATAAGGCCCTTCAAGATAACAAAAGATGCCATCAGGGCAGTAACTAGACTGCACTCATCCGGTGGGTTACCTGCACTTAAATATGTCAAGAACCAGATAGTAACTGAAGCCATCAGATCTAAGTTTGACAAAAGAGAAATGACCATAGATGACATCACAAATTCGGATATCAAGTTTGTCTCAATGATAATTGGGTACAAGATCTATCATTCTAGTAGGGATAATTCTGTGTCTGGGACTACAATATATGCAGTATATCAGATGTTGATGGAAAATGTAGATTATGACCTATGTGATCTTCTCCTAAATCAACTATTAGAAAACCTATAGAAGATTAAAAAGGATAAGAAGAATTCCTTCAAATATGGTTGTCTAATACTATGTCTATTCTTTTATTACATGAATGAGCTACTCAGATCAAGTGGTTGGGTATGGCAAAATGATAAACTGGTTGCAATTCAGATTAGAGATTATATGTATGGACTTGGTGATGCTAAAGCTCAAAACACAACTCTTTGGGGTTACTTTAAGAACTTCTAAAGCATGATGCAAGCCAGAGAGAGAATACCTCAATCCATAGTTAAGAAATACAAAGATATAATGTGCTTCATGGTTGACACTGATCAATGTCTAATGGAGGTAGTTGAGCCTAGAACAGTGTGGATAATGTCTATGGGATATGAGGTTGATGAGAAAATCTTGGAGCTACATATTCAACACCTGTTGAGTTAGCCTATGGACCCTGAAGTAGAAAGGTTTGGCACCTTTCAAGAACTAAGTGTAAAAATACATGTTGAGTTAAGACAACAGGAGATAAAGAGGAAAGTAAGAAGGGAATTTGAGGAAATTGTCAAAAGATTTGGCATATCAAAAGAGGCAGTAGATGCAAATAGAGAGAAAATGGAGAAGGCTGAGAAAGAGAAACAAGAAGCAAAGAAAGGAGATGTTCCGGTACAAGCCTCCTCCCACACTAGATCCTCCAAGAGCTCTGCACCTGCCACTCCTAAAAGCTCAAGGGCCACCAAACCAGAAGTCAAGACATCTGAAAAATGAGAAAAGAGGACAAAGACCAAAGCCACAAGGTCATATACAAGCCTCAAAGATGATGAAGAAACAGAATTTGATGAGGAAATCAAGAAAATGAAGAAGAAGCAAATATTCAGAGAATTCTCTGCCAGTAAAAATAAGGAAGAAAAGGCAGAAGAATTTGTTGAAAAGCCTACTCTTTCCATTGATGACATCATCAAGGAAATTACTGTGGATGGGAACCTGTAGCCAATAATAGAGTTCTATGATGAATACAATGATACTAACAAGAGGATTTTGGAAGAAGCTACTGTCAGGTACTTGAATATTTACAATAAGGATTTCATTGAAATTATATAATTAATTCCCAAGAGTCTAGAAAAGGTACTTGAACTGAGAAAAGAGAATGCAAAGGCAAAAGACCTAGAGATTCGGGAACAAATAATGATTCAACTTTATCCTTCTATCACTCCAAGACAAATGGACATGATTTTTAAAGATTGTAAGGATGAATTCTGGAGTAAAGTAAGAATGAATAAACTTATGCTTGGAGAAACTGACCAAGTAGCAAAAGAAACAAAAGACATCCTTCGGAATGCTTTCAAAAGATTCAATCTTCCTATTGTAGAGGAAATAGATGAAGAACCTTCTACCATGCATGTTGAAGGATTAAACGTAACCAATGAAGAATCTTCTAAAAAAGATGTAGAAGGGTCAAAAGAGCTAGATGAAGAGAAGTCTAAGGACTTGGATTCCTCTATTTCGGAAGAGGAAGTTCATGAAGCAGTAATCTCAGGTAATATCTCTCCTCAGGATCCTACTACAGACATTCCAAATTTTGAAGTTGAAGGAGAAGGAAAAAAAGAGGAGAAAGTAAGTCAAGAAGAAGAGGTCAGAGGAAAAGAAGAAGAACAAGCAGAAGAGATTAATGTTGATTGTTCTGATATCTCAAAAGAAAAGAAGTCTCAATCACCGACAAGAGACACTGCAGAGGCAGTGAAGAGCTTCTTGAACAAAGAAATGATGGAGAGAGATGAACCTGAACTATTTCAAGGGCCACTAAATTTTGACTCTCTCTCTCCGGTCTAGACAATGAAAATAGCATCTTTTGCTCAAGCCAAAGCAAAAGAAAAACTCCTGAAATCTCACATGGAAGGTTGTGAAATATTGGAGATGGCATCCGGGATGCTAGAGAAGATCATGCCATCATTCCAAAAGGATCCTTCGGCCTCACCATCCAGCAACCTGAAATCTTTGGTAAATTATGTTACCACTCACTTTGAATCTGCAGAAAAATCAGCAGAAGTAAAGGTCCGGAAGGAGTTTCTGGGAAAAAGATTCACTGAAGTACAAGGACTCATTGCTAATGATAGGAGGACCCTAAACATTGGAATAAAGAGCTTTGAAAATGCTCTTAAAGATGGTGGGGACATATACAAATTTTGTCTATCTTGGCCCAAAGTGACAAAGGATATTGAAAAGAAGGTGAAAGAACAAGAGGATAAACTGTCAAGTTTATCTCAGAATTTTGATCCCCTTTCTACCTCTTTAATGAATCAAGAATGCCAAGCCATTATCATTATAAATGAAATAAAGAGGTTGGACAAAGAAAAGAAGAATATAATAAACATGATGAGTGATCTCAGAGGGATAATTATCCCTAAGTTAGAGACAATACATGAGACCTTGACAGATGCTCAGACCACAACCCAGACCAGTGATCCGACAGATCTAGGAAGGGAAGAAGTATATGCTTTTTTGTTAAGTGGTCACATCTCCATTTTGAATAGGATGAAGCAGAGCTGGGCTACAGAGTTTGTACAGTTGAAGGCTACTTTTGCGGACATACTTAAGTATATGTAAGTATAACATGTATATATACTTATGCGGCCATGTATAGATTAATTTTTGCAAAATTTTGGTATGTGGATTCCGCCCTTTGCCATTGATGTCAAAGGGAGAGTGAGAAGTAGTGAAAAATGTGGAATCTAACTAAGGGGGAGCTCTGGTAAAATAGTGCAAAAAACAAAGCATCAGCCAAGGGGGAGTTTACTGTGACACTTAGCCATTTTTCACTAAGTGTTGCCATCAATGTCAAAGGGGGAGATTATTGGCAAGAGACACTGTGTGGCTTCATGAGTGTTGTCATTGATGGCAACAAAGTCTATCCCACACATCCACAGTACATAGTATGTCTATACCAGAAGTTAGATTGAGGATTGTTTGGTCCGGTGAACAAGAACAGAGTATGCAACAAGATCCGACAATCAGGTTTGGATCTCTCAGATGGTGTAACTCAGCAAGTTGCAAACTTGGATAATTTAAGAGGGGTATCATGACTACTATATTCCAGAGATTTAGCCTCCGGTGATAAAGCATGAAAAATATATGATCATCTAAGTGTTGGGTTCCAGACAAGCAGAGCAAACAGAGAAAGAACTGACCGACAAAGTATCAGACTTCAATCTGAATGAGTAAAAGGTGTTGATCAAGCAATTTGGGGAATTATACATTGTTGGCTGACATGATCAAAGACTTCTATGCCCATGTTTTTGATATGCATCACAAATCAAGCATGGATTCTGTCGACAGATTAGTAACTTGCAAATATCTCGAAGTGCTCTTGTTGCTGACTAGAACGTTGATAAGAATCCTTTATGCGGATATATATACCAGATGGATTCCAGTATGTAAGTGTGTGTGGTGCATAAGGGATGAAATAAAGTGTGAAAAAAAGCAGGATAAGTGTGAAAGCAGCAATTCAAGTCCGGTATGTGACAGAGCAACAACACTAAAATAGAGGAAGAATGAAGTGCATCAGATCAGTGTATTGTGCCTAACTGGAACTAAACTCTTGCATTTGTAGATGCCTCTCATCAGTTCAAACACCTGATTACCTTCTGTAAGTTCTGTAGATAATGAGTCTCTGGTAGGCACTGTGCCTCTTGTGAGTAGTGTGCTCAGGAAATGAGCCCTAATTGGCAAGTGTCATCTTGTACTCCTTTATTCTTTTAACAGAGAATACAATCTTGGGTTCCTCACCCCGTGGTTTTTCCATTAACAAGGTTTTCCATGTAAAAATCCTTGTGTTATGTGTGTTGATTTTATTTTTGTTCTTATGATCACATATGCTTATATGATTTGATGCTGCACTAATTATTAAGAAGAAAAGAAAATTAAAGAAATTTGAGATAATTGATTCACCCCCCCTCTCAGTTATCTGCCTTGTTTCCAACAGACTCAAGCATCAAGGATAGATCAACACAATGCTTCACTCAAGGAAATAACAACTTCACCTCAAGGAGATGATAGCAATGAAGACTTGTAGGACAAGAAGATGAGGCAGCTATATCCGCGAAGGATTTCCAAGCTCAAGTTGGAGGCTTCAACCCTTCTCCCAATCATACAAAGGGCTTGACAAAACCCTAGAAAGAGAAAGATAGACTTAGGATCTTGACTCCTAATCTCCACCGAATATCTCCATGATAGAAAATATCAATATCTTCGAAGAGCTTCAACAAAGTGTTGATCTTCAATAGAAATAGTGGCAGAATCTTGGCATAGTAATATTGCATGTAGATTGTGTGTGGTAAAATGATTTTCAATTCTCTTTAAATACGTAACCTTAGAAATTTAAATATTTGAAATAATACACCGACATTATGCAAAAACCAAAGTTTGAAATCAGAATCCTGAGGTGCACGGGGCAAGCTGACACCACCCCAAAATTTAGGACTTGGGAAAATAGGGTAGGACTAGGGCATGGGCGCCCTAGTCTAGACACTAAATTTCACTCAAGGTCTATCTTTAGGGGGTCTAGAATATCTAGACTCCAAAGTTTGTTTTTAGGTTATGTCAGTTATTGCTTCAAAAAATTAACATTTCTTTGATAGGGTATAGGTCAATCAGGGTTTAGGTAAGACAAAAACAAAAGGGAAAAAGGACACCAAAGGAGAGGAGCTAAACTATGTGAAATTATGCTAATCCATGCAGGAGTACAATTTTTGACATAACATTTAGCCCCCACTTTAGTGGCCATATGACACTACATGCATATGCAACTAAAGGAAAGTAAATACTTTAATCATGAAAGGGATACCCAAAAGGATATTATAGAGGAAGATGAAGTGTTGTCACACAAGAGGAAGAACCCCCCAGTCTGTAATCGTGCGAGACCAAAAAGTTAGGAACTGCATCCTGCAAAGGAACGCTTGTCGAATAATCTAAATCAATCATCCTGCAAACAACAAACAAATAGGTTGGTAAAAAACACTAAAGGGATTGAGTGATGAGACATGATGAGGGAGGAAATTGAGGGAGATACATGCCCCCCTTGTTTCTGCTTGCTTAGTCTGAAAAGGCGAAACAAGGTGGTTATCTTCGCACATAGATTTCAAGGAAAGGTGATGAAAAATGCGTCATGAGGGTTGTTTTTACAAACAACACTAAAGCATAAAGCATTGGGTTAGATGGAAGGCAAAACTAGGAATCTAACGCAACAAATGACGCAGAAATCCTAGTCTAATAGCCTGAGATAGAGGTTCACGGATAAAGCTGTATAGTTTTGCACCTAGATAGTGATAGAAATTCTCATCCATTTACTATAAGTAAAGGGGTTTTTCACTTTTTCGCTTTTCATTCTTGTTTTCATTGTGTAGAGTAGAGTAGGAGAAGGAGAATGAGACCAACCATGCCAACGTGATGCCCATACCAGCTTCCAAGACTAGAGGTGCTTTGATCTCAAGTCGCAGACAGATGGATCGAGCCAGAGGTATGGTTCTAAACTTCACTTCTGTTAGATTTCTTTCCTATTTTTGTAGTTTTCATCATTTTTGTGTGCATGCTGACCAATCTAGACAAGGGTTCCCAAACAAAGCACCCAAGTCCAGCCAGGGCGCCTAATTCCTCTTAGGGTGCCTAGGTCTTCCTAGGGCACCCAAGTCCACAAAGGACAAGTGCCCTAGGGACAGGGTATAGAAAGATGAGTTAGATGTCGATTAATGATTTGATAATGTAAACTGATTTGAATTTGAATGTTTGATGTACAGGATGTCCATGAGACACAAGAGCACATAGGTGGCCGCTTGATGACACTGCTTTGGAGCCACATCAGGAGTTATCTCTGATGAGGAGTGAGGTTTCCTTCAGGAAGTGGACCTATGGTGGGTGTTTATTATGCCCACAATGAGATTCCACTGTAGTATGTCGATGGCGCTTATGGAGAGATGGGATGTAGATACATCTATATTCCATCTGCCTGACTCTAGAGGATGTGTATTGCATCATGCGACTGTTGGTCTGAGGATAGACAGTGAGTATCATAGATCATTACCTAGAGGAGTACACCCAAGAGAGTCATCTATATTGCGTGGGTCACATCATCGCTCAACCGAGATGAGGACACATCATACTTTGATGGTTTGAGTAGGGATGCATTGATATTCCCTTAGTACAACGTATTATGATCACTACCATCACCCTGGTGGTCACAGAGGATGGACGAGGCACTCACCTTCATGGGGGCCTCGTACACACTATCAAGTTGATGGAGGAGCACAAGACGATGTACGCGTGGGGGTGCACTATGCTTATGCACCACTACCATGATTTGGGATGATACATCCATTATGAGGTACATAGTTTGATGGTGTGCACCCTATTACATGTATGGATGTTTGAGCATATTAGGTGAACATGACCCACAGGTTTTCCCATAAAGTCGACATGGACATATCCACGTGCGAATGCATATTCACTCATCAGATGTTGGAGACATGGTGATTTATTATATCAGAGAGCAGTGTTTGATAGACTACGGTGCAACAACATTATTTGGAGACCATATCACGGCTAGAGACCATGGATGGAGCAGCACAGATAGCTAGCTAGGATGCAGCGGGATCAGATGATGGCTAGTGACATTGATCACATAGTTGTCTAGTTCTATTTTGATAGAGCAGCACAACACTTCTGATGCAGGCAAGATGTTCCTAGGATGCGTCTGAGCTACACATGCTTAATATGTAATGTAATTAGGGTGAATACCGTCCCACGACCGACGATAGCTAAGGTAGTGGAGAGTGGTGATGACAGTGTAGAGGATGCAGAGCCACTATCAGATGTAGATGACGTTGGTGTTACCCAAGCGTATCAGACCTAGTGGGAGACAACACGATCTGCTCCTATCTTTCCTACCTGTCACCCCACAAGTGATCCATGACCATAGGTGAGTCACGGGAGTGACACAGGAGTAGAGGACGATGTCAGTGATTTCGCTGGATATTATTATCTTGATGAGGATGACGATGATGATGAGGAGATCCTGACACAGTACATATTTAGAGCAAGACCATGGTGGGACCAGCAGGAGGTGGACGTCAACGAGGAGACTGAGGAGAGGCCCAGGTCAAGAGCTTGTGGTCCAACCCCTACCGGTGTTAGGAGATTGAGTCATCTCGAGTGACAGAGACGAGTAGTCGTATGCCCCCAGCTGAAGAGTCAGGTGCAAATTTCATTATACCAACAACAGTTCAGGATCCATCTTGGTAGGATGGCAATCCAGGTGAGATATTATTATGTTGATGTATTGCTTTGATGATTACTTATGATGTTAAAATGATGAGATATTGATATCGTCTTTGTTTTTCCTTTTGTAGTTGGTACCGATTCATGGGATGATTTTGTGAGTCACGTTATATTAGAGATAGTTCCTACTGATGCGGCTACGCAACGAGTGCAGATAGGGTATTCACCACAACACTTTGTAGGGTGACATGAAGAGTTATTTATGCCTTTAATGAGATATATGGAGTGGCTATGGAGGCCACTTTAGATCGTGCTATAGAGAAGAGAGATCAAGCGATCCAGAAAGCCGAGTGCGCAGAGGTTGAGCTCCACACACAGTCAGATCGGGCTATAGCAGTACCTTCGTCTGAGATGGGTCCTATCGTGACTCAGGTTATACTTACTAAGTAGGATCAGGTGAGAGCTGAGAGAGACATGGCTCAGTTAGAGAGAGACCGGTTCCACCAGATGTACATGGAGTCGCAGGGTGAGGTGATGGGTCTTAGAGGTGATCCCAGGGGTCTACAGTAATGAAGTGCCTCTAGGAGTCATTCGTAGTCTGTGGCCACACATGGGCAGCCCTCTGTCACATGCACACCACTAGGTCCTGAGAGGACCGGTGACTAAGGTTCAGCTATGTGATGTATCTTATATACTATGACATCTCATTTCAAGATGTACATGATAGTCAACTGTGATGTATATTCAAATTGATGCATATATATGATGTTTTCTATTAATGCTTAGAATGTTATTGATTTATCACATGTGGTTTATGAAAATGCAACTAGTGATAAAGATTATGTGGAAATGCAATTAATGCTATTAATGTGATAAATACTAGTCAACTCTTTGCAGAATGTGTAGTAAAATCCACAATGATTAATGAATTTCACACATAAGTACAATACTATGCTATATTCAGTTAATGCAAAGGTAGTCCCAATAAAGCAAGTTTAAGTAAGATACAACAATGATTAACTGAAAAAGATTTTATGTTAAATGAATTAAGACAAAATAATCTATCTTGTTGAAATTGAAGCTAAACTTGACAATACTAACAAATTTGCTTTATGAAACAACATCTAACATATAATCTTAAGCATAGAATTTTCTAAGATGTACGACATTAATAGGTTCTTTAAGTGGCGTACCTTGTTCATCAGCTAATTTTTATGCACATGATCCAAAGGCTTCAATAATAACATACGGTCCAAGCCAATTATGGTTGAACTTTCCTTTTTCTCCAGGAGGTGCATTCACATTACTTTGATTCTCATACAGTACCAAATCTCCAACATAAAATAAATGGTGTATGACATACTCATTGTACAATTGTTGGATACTCTTTTGATGGGCCTTAAGGTGCTCGAGAGAATTGATACGTTGTTCATCAATCAAAATTCAATGCATGCACTTTTCATAAAAGAGGTTTTGTAATCTAAATCTGATTTAGGACAACAAACAATTTCAGATTTGATGTAAAAAGGATGGAAATTCTTTCAAACATGGGTTCACCGAAATGTAATGTGGAAAAGTAGGGAAAAGATCTAGTTTGCATAAACCAAAATCAAGCCCCTCTTTCACTTACATCACATTAGGAGATAGGAACCAAGCTTGCTCACTATGAAGGATCAAGCTACTGATTCCTATGACCTTTTACGCTTGTTGTAACTGAATAAATGCCTCAATTAGGTTTTCACAAGCTTCAAGCAATCTTATAGCATGAAACCCTAATTGTAAGATATGCAATAATAGACTAATTTTCGACATAGAAACTAATAAGCAGACTACAGAAATGCAAAGCAAAGGTTACAGAGAGAATGTACCCAGAAATTAAGGACTTGCTAGACAAGGGCGCCCACCTCGAAGTCTCGAAAGTTTCTGACTATTAAATTCTTTTGTACCTGATATCAAAGTGTCTGAAGAGAGTTCCAGATCTAGGATATGAAGCCCTATTAGACTACGGCACCTACCCTGTAGTCTCGATTATTTTGTGATGATGAAACTTAAAGTTCTACGATGATTGTATTCGTAATACCTGTTCTCCTTCCACTCCTTTTAGCCATATCTTTTCGAATACAACCTGCGCATACAAAAGGAGTAGAAAGATGGTTATGGCTATATAGGAGTTTGCCTTAGTCAAACCTCATCTTTGGTATTTCTTCCTCAACAATAGCAAATGATAAATGTCTGCAGTTGTGTGTGCTCATGGGTCGCCTATGTATGCAAAAATATAAAACCCTAGATGACTCAAGCATCAAGGGTAGATCAACACAATGCTTCACTCAAGGAAATAACAACTTCACCTCAAGGAGATGATAGCAATGAAGACTTGTAGAATAAGAAGGTGAGGTATCCATATCTACAGAGGATTTCCAAACTCAAGTTGGAGGCTTAACCCTTCTGCTGATCATACAAAGGGCTTGACAAAACCCTAGGAAGAGCAAGATAGACTCAAGATCTTGATTCCTAATCTCCACTAAATATCTCCATGATAGAAAATATCAATATCTTCAAAGAGATTCAACAAAGTGTTGATCTTCAATAGCAACAGTGGTAGAATTTTGGCATAGTAAGCTTGCATGTAGATTGTGTGTGGTAAAATGATTTTCAATTCTCTTTAAATACCTAACTTCAGAAATTTAAATATTTGAAATAATACATCAACATCGTGTGAAAACCAAAATTTGAAATTAGAATCCCGAGGTGCAAGGGGCAAGCCGATATCACCCCAAAATTCAAGACACAGAAAAATAGGACAGGACTAGGGTGCCCTAGTCCAGACCTTAAATTTCACTCAAGGTTTGTCTTTAGGGGGTATAGAATATCTAGACTCCAAAATTTATTTTCAAGTTATGTTAGTTATTGATTCAAAATTCAACATTTATTTGATAGGGTATAGGTCAATCTGGGTTTAGGTAAGCCAGAAACAAAAAGGGCAAAAGGACACCAAAGGAGAGGAGCTAAACTATGCAAAATTGTGCTAATCCATGCAGTTCAATTTCTGACATAACACCACCAAACCTAACAACTCCACCATTCCACTTCTCAAGGCTGATAAACTTCTCCTTGTCACTAGTCATATGATTAGAGCAACCACTGTCAATTACCCAAGCCTTGGCTTCTTCTTTTGCATGAAAGGCAGTCAATACAACCATTTATCTATCATTATTTTGGTCAGCTTGCAAGGTATCAGTCTTTTCACATTTTCCAATATCATCCTTCTTGTCACCAACATTCAAGGCCATAAAAAGTGTTTCATCATTTGAATCATCATGATTCTCATCTTCAGAAGAACAGATGTTGTCTATGGAATATAGGCTTCTTTTGAACTTGTCTCTCTTGTTAATTCCCCTTGTTTCTTTGAAAGGAAATTTAGAAGCAAAATGTCTAATCTTTCCACAATTGAAACATTTAAAAGGTAACGTACCTCTGTATTTTTCGTGCCTTTCTTTAGTGTTCTTACAAAGTTTGCTTCTACCTCAACCAGGCCATCATCTTGATCAACTGCTTCATCTTTTGCCTTCTTACTTGCTTTGAATGTTGCTTCCTTCTTTGGAACACCTTTGTCAAATTCTATCATTTCAAAAACTATGATAGAGCCAAACAATTGATCTACTGTATATGTATCCAAATCCTGAGTCTCCTCAATAGTAGATACCTTATGATTGTAAGATTTGGGAAGAGTTCTTATTACCTTCTTCACAATTTCATCTTCTTTCACTTCACCACCAAGACCTGTGATGCCATTAACTATTTCATCCACTTAGAGAATATAACTAGCAAAGTCTTCATCTTCTGTCATCCTTAGGGTCTCAAATTTTCTCTTGAAGATTTGCATCTTGGCTTGCTTCACTTTACTATCTCCTTCATAAATGATTTCAAGTTTTACCCAGACATCCTTGGCAGATTTGCAACTCATTACCTTTTGAAGTTCTAAATTAGCCAGTCCACTCATGATAGTTCTCTTTGCCTTGGAATTATTATCATATAACCTAATCTCATTAGCATCTATAGGCTTAGAATCAAGAGCAATGTAACCCTTCACCACAACTTGCCATACACCAAACCCTAAAGAAGATAGATAGTTTTGCATCCTTAACTTCCAAAAGGAATAATTTGTTCCATCAAACATAGGTACCTTGTGAGATCTATTAGGAGCCATCCTGGACCTTCCTCAAGTAGTTAAGCTTCTTCTGAGTAACTTGGCTCTAATACCAATTGTTGAACACACTAGGATACCGAGAGGGGGGGTAAATTAGTATCTAAACAAACTTCAAATCCTCGAGAGCAGATTAAATTTAAGCATTACAACATCAACATAAACATGAAAAATCAACATAGTGCATATCAACGTATAACATTAGATATACATGGAAAACCCAAGAAGGCAAAAACCATGGTGAGGATTAACTCACAATATATGAAGCTCAAAATAGCAACTTTATTTTAGGGCTACAACCTAAGGAAGATACTACTCCCTCCTGACTTTGTTTTAGGGCTACAACCCAAGGAAGCTACTACTCGCTAAAGAATTTGTTTTAGGGTCACTCCCAAGGATACTACAACTCCATGCAAACCTTGTTTTACAGCTACAAACCAAGGAAACAACTACTCCCTTAACTGAGAACAAACTCAAAGATGATTATAGTATGACAGTCCTTCTACTGTCTAAAAACTGACATTGAAGCTCACACCTTTGATGATTGCAATTATGTTTCTTCTGATGATTGGATCAATTAGGCACACTCTTCACTTCCCTCCTATCACAAAAATCTCTTCAAGATAAATTGGGACAGCCTCTAACACTTCTGCTCTTTCTCCTTTAGTCACACATCACAATGCATATGATATTCATATTTTGCTCTTCACATTGTCATATTTTCATTTTCACAATCATACCTCATATAGACCAACTAGGTTTACAATATATACATGACATTACATTCATTTGATTACAAGTTGGACAATACAACAAGAATATTACACTTTACAAGTCGGCCAGAGATCACACAACATGAAACATGCATAGGGCAAGCCCTATCATGAACTACACGCTACTCTAGAAAGAAACACACACCTTGCGAATCCCAATACATGTTTAGTCTGGTCCTAAACATCCTTCACATCATCATTTTTCAAGGAATATCATCCACACATTACACAAATTTGAATTAGGTCACCCTTAAGCAAGAACACATGAAACTTGTAGCACAACAGACATATCAACTTGGCAATACTCATGAATGATAAAACATTGCTTGTTCTTCTTACAGGTGAGTCGACAGAACCTATACATTCATCTTCAAACACTTCTTGAACTCCAAATAGCAAGGAATTTGTGTTGCATACTTTCAACATTCTTTAGACAGATAGATAAAGACATAACCTAGCAATATCATTATTCCGGACCACAACCAGTTCCAAAGAGAGAAGAAACCTACATTGTAGAGCAATATGAGATAACACAATATCATTAGGACCATCTTCCATCAGTCAATGTACCATTTCATGCCACAACAACTTGGCGCACATCATCAGTATATGTCTTAAGAACAACTAGGCATCCAGAATTGTCTGTATCACAACTATCATTTGAAAACTAGGCTTGTGGACCTCTAAAACACATGAAACTCATATGGATGCACTCATACATTGCTGTGAACCTACCCTCAAAACCACACAGCCATATCTATCATTGCGGAAGAATGCGGAGCATTCCAAACAGTCTTCATCATTACTTGATTCTGCCAGAACACAGACCAAAACTCTGTCTTTCATAACTTTCACTGTGGAGGGACAAATGATCTAAAACTTTGGATTTAGCACCTTTACATAATTATTAACTTAACTTTTGAACCACATGACCATAGACTCAAATGCGGAGGAATGCAGATCATTTTACCAGATAGTCTTTTCCAGCAATTCTCTACAACAGAAACCTTCAACAACTTCTGGAGGCCAAAACCTTCATATAACAGCATGTACATCCTTAGGAACAATAAGAAAGATCATACTGTAACATGCCACATGCCATCAACAACATATTTTCATCCTCAACATAGCTTAATGTATCATCATTCATCATTCATCTTTGTGCTTCTAATTCCCATCTTAATACTTCATCATTCATCTTTTTGCTTCTAATTCCCATCTTAATATTTCATCATTCATCATCTTTTCTAACCATAAGCATGCTCAAAACAACTTAACTTAACATTGATAAGGGCATTACATCCAACTATGAACATCATGAACATTACTAGATGTCACTGCTTTGCTAATCACAAGCATGCTCAAAACAACTTGACTTGACACTGATCAGGGCATGACATCCAACCATGAACATCAGCAACCCACTCTGAAAATTAGGAGCATCACTGAATATCAACAACCATGAACATCAGTATCATCACTGCACCTCTGTTACTATACTGGTATATCATCATCATAAACTAAGTGCTGACCTTACTCTAAGTGTTGATATCAATGATAACACATATTACCAATATTATAATTAGGATTAGGGTTAGTGTTAGGGTCATATTTAGGGTTAGGTTTAGAGTTAGATATGGAATTAGGGTTATGGGATTTGTTATAATTAGGGTTAGGGCTACAATTATGGTTAAGATTAAAATTAGTGTCAGGATTGGAAGTAGTGTTAGGGTTAGATGTAGGGTTACATTTAGAGTTACAATTAGGGTTCAGTTTAGGGATACAATTACGATCAAGATTAAAATTAGGTTTACAAATATAATTATGACAAGGGTTAGAATTTTATGTAGGGTTAGGGTTATTTAAAAATTAGGTTAGGGTTTCAATTAGGGTTTAGTTTAAGGTTAGGGTTAAGAGTATAATTACGGTTAGGGTTTGGGTTATAGTTAGGATTAGGGTTATAGTTGTAGAAACTAGGAACATTGAGTGAATGTGAGTATCGATTCAAGTCACTTGAGAGAAACAAGAGCATGCTCAACCTACAAGAAAACAAGTATTGTAAACAATGGAACATTGGATTGCAATATATGGGATAATGAATTAGCTTCCAAGATGTAGTACATATAGGGCATAATAAACTAAGAATAGTCAATCCAATAATAGGTAAAGCTCACTAAGAATAGTGATGCTCCAAGAATAGGAAAAACAACCACTTAACTTAGACAAAGTTAATCTAGCCATGCCAAGTATAGCTCAAGGCTAAACATAGACTCATAAATAAGCAAGCTTAATATACACCAACACCCCCCTTAAGCATATATTAGGTGGGATAAATAAAGATGGGTCCCGAAAACTTGACCTGCTTAACTACCCATGTACAATGCAATGTAATGTAATCTCTCATAAAAATGGAGAAATGAAGAAAACCATGTGGGAAAAAACTCCCTTCCAAAAAGAGAGAAAAATATAAAAGAAGAGGACTAGGAAGCCTCCTCGAAGATGATAATTCTGCACCAAGCCTGAAACCATGTTGATTTGACTATGATGATGCAGATATGACCCCCCTATAGGAGAGTAAAAGAGACTATGTAGCCGCCCACAATGAAGTGGCCTCTATCCAAAAAGAGGATGCCCATGTATGAATACTGAAAATGACCCATTTGTGGCAAATGCCATTTGTCCCCTTAGGAAGAAACAACTCTAATAGTGAATGTTGAAGTAACTCCAACTCAAAGAAGCGAGGTGAGGTGGTAAGTCTCATCATGTATCCTATCTCAGAACATTACTCAAATGTCTCCATATTGATGTTGAAACAAGTCACAATCAAATCAGGAGTCCAAGACCTAACTGAAATAAGTGACCTCTCAAAATCATGTGAAAACTAATGAAGAGCAATATCCAAAGAAATAATGTAAGGATGTGGAATGTAAATGCATGCCATATGGCTACAAAGCAAATCCCATGAGATGTCCAGTGAACAATCACTGGAAGCCCTCAGTGAAGCCTCACTGAACTCTTTAGTAATAGCATGTGTATGTATATTGTCATCAAATAAAAAGACAATATCCTCTAAAGTGTCATCAAGATCCAAAATGTGGGACTCTTCAAACAAGTAAGAGACGTATGGTAGAAATGTGTCCCAATGAGGTCAATCTAGAAGACATAAATGACCCTACTGTAGAGAATCACTGGAAGCTCTCAAAGAAGCAACATTGGACTTTGAAGTGGTGTCTCAATAGGTACTATAGGTTATGGAATGTCCTCCAATAGAGATGGGGTACCAATATATGTCAACCAAATAGATTGATCATCCCATGAGGATGTGTCCACACATGAAGGGGAAACAAAAGTCTCAGTATCATCCATGAGAGCCTAGTTATCCATAGAAACATCACTTTCAGACGAAGATCTAATGTCTCCATACAATTGTTGGATGATGGTCCAAGTAGTGAAAGGAAACTTAGTGTACTCTATATGATGTAAAATATCAACAGAAATAGTAAGACCTATTAGTCCATAGACCATGTCTTTTTTGTTAAACCATTTATTCTTTTGTTTATAGTCGCTTGGCTCAAGAGCGAGTCTAATGAGATAGGACAATAGATCATGTTCAAGACAATGATTCTTTATCCCTTGTTTCCAAGACAAATAGTTCTTTGAGGTTAGCCTAACTACAGAAGGATGGAAATAGATACCATAATCTATTATGTGCCCCCAAATTTAGAACTTTATCTCAGTTCATTGATTACAAAATACTGTGTAATTCCCCAAAATAAAAATATGAAAGAAAGTGCATAAGTGTACAAGACACAACACAAAGGATACCCCCCCTTGATTCAAAATTGGATTCCCCTTGAATTTGGCACTTTATCATGTAGTGCGTTAGGTTTAAGTAGGTTGATTACAATTGTACCCTAATACTTAGCCTTTTTACAAATTCACTTCAATTTTGGCACTCTAAAGTTGCCTTTTACAAGAATTTGCTTAAATTTGGCACTAACAATTTCTAAAAAGTACCTCCAAAATTAGAGGGTGGAGGCCAAAATTAGCTTAATCCAAAAAAAAGCACCTCCAAGAGAAAAAAAAGCTCCTCCAAGCTTTAGAAAAGTGTTCTAGTTTAGAGAAAAAACTTCTAATTTTAAAAATGTTACTCCAAATTTAGAACAAAACACTTAAAAAAGAACCTTTCCAATAATGCAAATACTCTTAGCAACTCACAAGAATGCGAACAAACATTCAAACAATATTGTTTTGATACCATGTAGAAACCAGGAACATTGAGTGAATGCGAGTACCGATTCGAGTCACTCAAGACAAACAAGAGCACGCTTAACCTGCAAGAAAACAAGTATTGCAAACAATGGACAATTGGAATAAAAAATATGGGATAATGAATTACCCTACAAGATGTAGTACTTGTTACCTAGATTTCACTACTAGCTCAATCAGGTAGAGCTTTCCAGTTTTAAAAGAGAAAAAGGTACATATATTTCTGTTGTGTTAAACCCAAGCACATTTGATACAAATTGAGATGAAATTGTAGTGTTGCATTCATATGTTTTCAGAACTTAAGAGATTGTACAAATCTTTTAAAAGATTAGCAATTTGTATTAAAAAAATAAGTGTATAAGTTCTCACACAAGCCGTGAGACTAACTGTTTCAATGCAAAATGAAAAGACAAACTATACATTTATACATAAACTAAAAACTGAATATGCATATGAGATAGGGTGACTCGTCATTGCCTGAATGACGAGCCTTCATGCTGTTGCCGCATCTTGTGTCGTCCTATCTTGTTTGCATTGTCCTGCATCCAGCCGCTATCTCCTTGCTATCCTGTCATCTGCATAAAATTTTGGAAAAAATGATGTTAGAGCAATGACAAGGCATCATACATTATATGATATACATTCTATAAACATATAATTTATGTTTTCAAATGCAGTAAACCAGTTAGCGTCATAGAAGCTTTTGAGAAGACAAATCAAGAATATCGACTGCAAGCATGCATTTATTTTCTAACAAGTTTGCTTCATGTGCAGATACAGGTGTAATTAGGTTTCTATTTGATTCATCAGTTACATTATGAGTGGAGGAAATGTGGCTTCCACAAGGGTTGAGCCCAGCTCAGTAACAATGAACAAATGCAAAAGGCACAGCTCAAGGAGTGCATTCAGAAAACAGAAACAGATCACAGCTGTCAAGAGCTAGCATACTGAGTAGGACAACAAACAATCAGAGAAATCCATGCAACAGGTTAGAGACAGTTTAGAGAGCAAAGCACGGACATGACATTCACAAGTACAATGGTGAAAGTTGTTGCTATTACAGAAACATATTGTAGCTGATATCCTCAATGATTCTACTAGCACCATAACAACAAAATCATTCATTAGCTCAACTTCTAGTTTACCAACAGCAGCAGCAGTTTGAGCAGAGATAGTCATTAGTCATAGAGAGCTGCAAGAAATGAACAAGATGCAGAGTTGGTATAATAATCACTAAAATGTGAAGTATCTAGGCAAAGAAGGGCTTCTTCTCGGAAAGAAGTCAATGGTTTGTATTGTTTCTTTATGGAAGGATACCATTTATTGGAAATGTTCATCAAACTAGATATGTTTTTATGTCTTGTCCAAGTTCAAATACACAGCCATTGAAAAAGAAGAAAACAAAAAATTTCAAGTTCAAGATCATGCTACAACTGACAGAAAATACAAATTTCGCATAGCAAGACAGTATGTCATTTTTTTCCAAGTTTGGTGTTAAGATGGAGCTCATTTTCAGCCTAGAAATGCAAATGTAAAAGAAAAATACATAGTTTTAGCTCAAAGTAAGCATTCATAATCAGGAAATGTCCAAAAAAAAATCGTGCAACCCAGCAGCAGTATACAAAAGAAGATACAAAGGTGTTCATTTCTATTTACCAGAAAATACTCAGATTTTCAAGAAAGTCAGTCATACAGTAAGTTTGAGCAGCAGATAGGACGAGATGCATGTTTTTGACACTCATTTTTGACACAGATTCACGGAAACCTTCAAGTCGACCATCAACAAAGGCAGAATATGCAAGAAAATCTCAGAAAATGACCGACATTGTGTCTTCTGGCAGCAAATAGCCAAGAAAAATGCAATTTTCCAAGTTTGAATGCTATAGAAGCCATTCACAGGCAGCGAACAGCAAGAGGAAAATGCAAATTTTGTTTTAAGAGCAATGTTACAGAAGCCCCTCAAGTGCTTCAGCATTTTAGAATATGCATGCAAATTCAAAACAAAAAAAAGGTTTTTTTCAAGTTTCCGTCAAAGCAACACACAGGCAAATACAAGTGTTCGAATTTACAAAATATAAAGGCATCAGTTTGCAGGTTTTCTTTCAAGTTTTATCATGTGTTGTGCTTGTTCATAGTCAAAGGGTACAGGTATAAGGAGAAACTGAAAAGCCCTTCGAATCTCTTTCACATAAAATGCTCATAAAACCCTCAGAATCGCATTATAACAACAAGATGCTAGTATAAGAAAACTCAAAAAATGGAAGAAAATCATTACCTCTGTGTTTTTTTTTTTTGCCTTTTGCTGTGTCATAATCACGTTTTTGTCTCTTAGATCACGGCATCATATAGCAAACGACAGCAGCAAAGGGTCGACCATCAAAAAACAACAGAAAATGCATACAAGGCACAGTAAAAAATGCAACCAGAGAAGAAGAGAATCGACCTAGAAAGCTCTCAAAATTGACAGAAAAAAAAATCCATTTTTGGCTTTCAAACCCTCATGATGGCGGCCAAGTTCAAATGACCAGAAAACAAATGCAAAATGAAAGTGTTTTTTTTAGGGTTTCTTTTCTTCTTTTAGGGGGTCGAATGACCTAGTTTTAAGAATCTTTGCCTTTTTCTTGAAACATCATTTTCCTCTTATGGCGACGTGAGGAGGAAGAACTTCATGTGTTCGAACTTAGAAATGCATGAAGGGGTCGTGGCATATCTTATGCCTTTTATTTTATTTTTGAAACCAAGCAAAATGTATTGTAAAAAATACAATGGCCGAGGGTATATTTTGCTAAGTCATCATGCTAGGAGTTACAAAGTGGGTAAGTGATGTGTGTAAGACTTGGTGTGTGGAGAGTTACAAGGTGGTATGAAAGTGAGGTGAAAGTGATGGCACGTGTGAGTGGCTAGGGGGTTATAAGACATGTTGACATGGTCTTAAGATGTGAGATGGTGCAAAGATGTATGGTGAATCACGTCATTTTGTCTAGGAGCTGAAAATGTCTTCTTTGTCATTTCCTTTTACAACATTTAATTAGTCCCTAAATCATGTGAAATCAGGGAAGTAAATTTCATAAATGTTATTATTTTCTGCAAGGGTTGTGTAATTTTAAATTGTAAAATATTTACTAAGGTGGTGCAATTATAAACCTCTTAGTTAAATGTTAATTAGATGCAGAAAATGTGTTATTATGATATTTTTAATGCTACAGAGGATGATGACACAAATCTGACATATGTCAGAAGCATTAGAGAGCACTAAAAGATATTTTATAATATTTTTAAGTGCCTTCATGATAGTGGATGACATGCCTCCACCATTTCTGCATTGGGACCCCTTTTTGGAGTATTTTAAGGGGATATTTTTTCACTATTCATGAGATGCATGGGAATGGAGCTAGTGGAGTTGGTGGAAGTTCATCTTTTTTGAGTGGGGAGTCCATCATGATCTGTAAACAACTGTTTGAGGAGTATATATTCCTCTTCCTTGTTTAATTTTAGGAGGTTCTGGTTGTTCACAGCTTTGTATATTGTAATTTTATGAGTTCTTTTGCAGAAGTTGAAGAGTTTTGTAACCCATTTTCAGAGATATGCAGCATTGTAATACCTCTTTGGCAGTAATAAGCAGCCTATACCTTCCCATTTTCTTTTGTTATTGTGTGTCCTTGTGTTAGTACAGGTCTTTGTGATATTCTGTGTCCTTGGATCTGTATTACATGTTGGTGCCTTTATGTAGGGGTTACATAATTTTTGCAGGTTGTGAACTGTGCAAGGGATAACAATCAGTTTGTGGGTAGTGAGAAAACCCATTTCTCCTTAACAAGATTGTTGTTATTTAGCCTCGTCACAAAGCAATGATGCAAAGATTGTGATTTGCTGGGTTGTGTGAGTGATTATGATTATTACTGATTCTGTAGTGTGTCATTTCTGCATATTTTCTGATGATCATTTGGTGCATCACCTTAGACAGTAGGTTTCATTTTTATGTAATCCTTCTTACCCTATTCTCAGCAAAGGCTTTAGTCTAGGTAGTTTAGGTGGAGTACCAAGAGGAAGCTGGCCTTCTCCGGAGGTTCTTTCCAACATAGGCCACCCATAGACCTAGGAAAGATCCCATGTTTCTCCAGATTGCCTAGTTTCACAACTCGGCGAGGGTGCAAATCTGAGAGATAACAGTACTATTATGGAGTAAAAAGTGGACACTTGCCTTTTTACCTCCTTGTCTCCCAGGTCCTCATGAATACGTTATACATCCTAATGCAAAATCCCCCAAAAACAATGCAAATTGGGAATTAGGGGCCCATATTCTTCCTTACCCTCACCAAAAAGGTGCCTCACCCAAGTCCTCCTTGATTGGTCAGGGAAAATTTCCATGTATGTCGGCACAGGGCCTTTAAAAGGGTCTCTCCTTGTCAACTCTTTTGGTTAATTTCACAAATGTTAGTGGGAAAGCATATATAAGTGAGTTTTTGAATTCATTTGTAACCTAGGTGGAGATAGCAAACTTATGATCTTAGAGCAAAGAGCATTCAAAGTATTCATTGTGTTTCTAGAGAAGATTTGTGTTTGTATTGTGTGTGTTGTTGCAAATTTGGAATCATCATCCATCTCCTTATGAGTTGAAGGATCTTCATTCTCCTAAGGTCTTCACCTCTAAGGTGTTATCATTGTTATTTGAATCATTCTATCATCATTTTGTTTAGCCTCTGCCCTGCTAGAGCACACATTCTTTATCAAACAACGGTGTTGGGAAGTTTTAATGCCATCTCAGGATTTGACTGATGCAAGTCCCTATACACCATAACTGCCAAACCCCTTTTCTTCTTGTATGCATGCTATAGGTATGAGATCCATAAAAGTGAAGGTATGGGAATATGGAGTAAGGGAAGGGGTTTTGGGATCTGAAAGCATTTATGGAATATTCCTTTGTAGAAGACTTGGGCACCCACAAAATAGTCTTACTGCTTAAACAGACATCAAAGCCAGCATAACAACATTAGCTGTTACATTTCTCCAGTTTTGAGTTTCTGACGATTCCATCCTCCTAGACTTGGGTGCTTTTGAAATAGTCCCCCGACTTTCCAGCTTCCAAGAAACATGTTTTGATATCTCTCTGATCACTCTTGTGAAATTGGTTTCTGAATATTTGCTATTTATCTTTTGTTACAATAAGATCTTTTCAAACCTAGGGTTTTGTGCATTAGTTGACCTAGGGTTTAATAAAAGGCCTAATTAAATATGATCTTCCCATAACACTCCTAAGTACAAGATCTTTAGCTAACCCCACCTCCATTTGGTAGTGATTTGGCTCAGTCTTGTCCTTGAATGTTATTGTGGAAGAGGATTTTGATCTAGTGTGCATGCTAGTCTCATCATTCACCTTTTTCATACATAACATTTTGGTGAACTCGTAGCCTCGAGCATTTTCATATTGTTGAGTGTAGAATTCATATCTTGCATTAATTCATAACATACTTTTCATCATTCATTTGAAAATATTGCATTATTTCATATTAATGGTTGAAAATTCATTGTCTTGTAATTACACATTGTGTATTTCAACAAGCATAGTTCTACCTTAATCTTACTAATCATACTCTTGTTTAGTACATTGAATATTATAAGACTTTGTATGATTGAAGTTGTATAACCCACTGTCCTAACACCAATACCTTGGTAAGAAGAAGTTGTAGACTAATGGGTTTAAATGTTGTTGATAGCAACGGTGTGTAAACATTAGAAAATGCATTACACAACTATGTTACGAAAGGTGAATCAACATCTTTGCAAGATATCATAAACACCAACATGATGAAAGAATAAACATTTCATGATTGTTGGTGTCAACCACCACCCAGGAGCACAACCTGCAAATAAATCTTCACAAATGAGATAAGCACAATGCTATTTCACTAGAGATGAAAATATATAATGAGATGATAAATTACATAGTATACAAGCCTTTGAAAGGCATGAAATATGTGACGGGTGAACAACTACCCAATACAAGAAAAACCCACCTATGTGATTAACCCTAAGTGAAAACTTAACTCTACACTAACACCCCCCCTTAAGTGCAACGTAGGGAGATTATTATGCAATATGAATAAGATGCAATATGGGTCTTGGCTACACAACCATGTTAGGTACCCATTTACAATGCAAAAAATAAATCTCTCACAAACGGAGAAAAGGAGAAAAACCATGTGGAGAAAGAACCCTCTCCAAAAGAGAGGAAAGAAAAACAAGATGCATGGATGGAGGACTCAATAATACCCCCAAGGACTATACACATCATGTATATACAATCAATGACCCCCCATAAGAGGGAAAGAGAGACTATGTAGCCCCCCCACAATGTGTAATTGCCTGCAAAAATGGTAAGTGCTTGAAGACAAACCATGATCCAATGTCGACAAACCACTTGTCTTCCTTTTGGAAGAAACAAAACCAAGTACAAATGCAAGTATGCTTCCCATTCCGGATAGGAATTAGCAAGTGAAATCCAAATGTAGGATGATAATGTCTCTGAAATCTGCTCATGTGTCACCAAGACCTTGGAAAATGATGCCACAAACCAATTAGGAACATGCCCAATCACAATAGAAGGTGACAAAGAAGGTACCACTAGAAACTAATTTTGAACATTCTCTAAAGACGGAGATGGAGTGACAATAGTTGTACCACAACTATCACCAAATAGGAAAATTAATCCCTCAAATGTGTCTTCCAAGTTTGAAATGTGAGATTCCACAAACAATGAACCAATGTCCGACAAATACGAATCCTAATCAACAAGACAATGATAATCCTATTGCTCAAGAATGATGGAAGTACTTAATGAAGGTGGATCAACTATCTTTGACAAAGAATCAAGAACCTCTGAAGCAACTGTAAACTCATATGAAGTCTCAAAAACCTCCAAAGGATCACAAGCATGGTTTATCTTCTCTAAATAATAACAAGGCACATTGGTATTGGAAAGAGGGTCATCGAGAGATGGCAGAGTATCATGATCTCCATATGATTCTCAAATGTAAGTCCAAAGAGCATAAGGGCATTCAAAATGAACAAGTGAATCCAAAAGGTCATCATCATTTATATGCTCATAAATAACTCTAAAGACTTGAGCCCTATATCCTTTCCAAATCATATACCTACTATGTGTGCCTGGAATAGGAGCTTCATTATACAAATATGGCAATATATTCTGCTCACTAAGATGAGAGAATAAAATCACTCCATTACCTAAAGTTCCCTTTCTCCAAAGAAACCATTATATTTGATAATTCTTCAAAAATTTCAAAGATAGTGTTTTCACAAGTATAAAAACTTCCAAAAAAGAATTATAAGGTTAAAAAACCTGATTTGGTGCAAAAATTGGTGGGGCCTATTGCCTGATCTCCATACCAAACAAACTCCACCGAGCCTAGAGAGCACAACAGCATATAGACTACCAATCACCACACATGTTCATAGCAACCAAAGACATTGCAATGCTATTTAAATAGAAAAAAGATACCCCATGCTACCAATGTGGGACTAAAAGTCTTATTCAATACCCAAATCGAGCCGTGGACAGGCCCACTTCTTCCTTCTCGCACAACAAAAACCAAATATTTATTGCAACTTTATAAATATATATAGTCTAATGTAAATAATATATATTTGCCACCAAATATATTGTTGTTGCATAGAGTTTACGCCGTTGGGTATGAAGAGGGCCATGGTTTGGATTAAAACTTTGTCACAATAACTATCACCTTCATTGCCCTCACCAGACTCCACATCAACCTCCTCATAATCCTTCTCCAGAGCAGCCAGATCCTTACGTGACTCAAGAAACTCTTCCAACCTAGCAAATGACTCTACTTTTCTACTTGTCAATGCTGTGAATGGTATTTGTAAGGCGATCTATAGTATGCAGATCTAGCGCAGATTTGGAACTCACCCTATAGCCCTTCAAATGGTGTGATTTGCTTCAGTTCTCTCCTCTTTTTCAATAGGAAATCATTCTACACAACAATGCGCCCTTCCATAGAGAGAACTGCTGCATTCATAGGGGTTGCCCAATATGGAAGAGGCACTTGAAAAAACAAATCGAATATCAAACAAGATCTCAAACCTCTGATGAAATCTCTCAATGGAAGGAGGTGCAGGAAGATGATTTTGATACAATGTTGGTGTCAACCACCTCCCAAGAGCATAACCTGCAAATAAATCTTCACAAATGAGAGATGAAAATATATAATGAGATGATAAATTACATAGTATACAAGCCTTTTAAAGGCATGAAATATGTGACGGGTGAACAACTACCCAATACGGGAAAAAACCACCTACATGATTAACTCTAAGTGAAAACTTAACTCTACACTAACAATGATGTTGAAGATGTGATTGATATAGTCTCACATGTGCTTGAAGAACAAATCAAGAAATTGGACAATGAAGAGTTTGAATTTTATGAACTTTGCCAATAAGGCCCCTTTATCTTCTTTGCTTCATGCCTTAGACAATTAACGAAGCCCACTCCTTCTACCTACTTTGTCGGGGATCCACCTTTTTGGTGAACCCAGGGATTTTCAAACTCATGAAGAGTTCAAACTTTTAGTATTTTTTTGATAAAGGCATACTTGCTCCCTTTCCCTTGCCTTAGCCAAATTTTGGCCTTAACTTGCTCTTCTTGCCTTGTCGACGAATTGTTGAATCAGTGAACCTGCGAACAAACAAACTTTCTGCCAAGTTCATAAAAGATAAAAATTGTCGACCAAAGGGGGAAAACCATCTCTCATGCCTTAGCCAATTTTTTGGTTGTTTTGCAAGTTCAAAAACCTAAACTTTTACTGAGAAAGGCCAAAATGGTCCCAAAAACTAAGGTAATGGCTTAAAATATTCTGGGTTTTTCTGGGTTTTCTGTGAGGATTCTCCACATGAAATTTTGGGGATTTTTTCAAGGGAATTCACTAGGTTTTTGAAGGGTTTTAGGTTTTACCTTCTTCTGTTTAAGCTCTCTCTGAACGAATCTTTCTAATAGAAGGAGGGATTCTAGAATATTTTGGGCTGGGCAAAATAGGACAACATTTTGGTGACTTTGTAGGGGTGTTTGCCTGCTAAACACAGGGATCCAGCTACCTTATACAGTCCATTGAGCACATAGTCAAAAGAAAACAACCTCATGACCAAACCAAACTGGAAATGCCTCCACAAAACAAAAACAAACAAACAAGGCAAGCATTCCCCTAATGAGAATCTACCTATTCAACAACACTTGGAGGAAGGGAAATTTAGAACAAAAACCAAATCTACCCTAAATATTTACAATGATCTCAAAACCAAACTCAGAAGTATAGTTTGAGATGAATCCCATTCACTGGGATCAGAAGTTCGTCACCATTTAATTTGGATAGTTGAAACGCATTGGCATGCTTGCAACTGGTGATAATGTAGGGGTAACTCCATATAGCATCAAATTTGGAATGTTTTTCTGCCTTAGCCCTATCTTCATCCCATTTCAACAGTAAATCTCCCTCTTGGAAGCCCCTGTCAACTAATTTTCTATCAAAAGTCCTCTTGACCTATTCTTGGTGTGCCTCAAGGGTTTTCATGGCAGCATTCGTTTTCTCTTCAATCTCAATCAGCTTGGCTAATTTGACTGTCATGGCATCATTTTCAAGCAATTCCAACTGGTGGGCTAGCTCCAAGGATAGTAATTCTAATGATAGAGGAAGCCTTGCTTCCTTTCCATATACTAGCATGAATGACGAGTTACCAATTGCCCTCTTAGGAGTAATACAATCAGCCCAAAGAGTTGTCTTTAACTTGGCATGCCAAGTTCTCTGATTATCATTCACTGTTCTCTTGATTATCCTAATTAGATTTTTTATTTGTGGATTCAACTAGGCTGTTCCCTTGGGGTAGTAGTTGGATGATGTTTTTCATATAAATGCCATAGTTTAATGCCCATTGACCAATTTTTGTACCTACAAAAGCCTTACCATTATTAGAAATAATGGTGGACGGGACACCAAACCTAGTAACTATACCTTCAAGAAAATCTAAAATGGATGCCTCTGTGGCATCCTTCAATGCAACTGCTTCTATCCACCTTGTAAAATGGTATGTGGTTGTTAGAATCCACTTGTGGCCAACACTGGATAGTGGATTAATCATCCCAATGAAGTCCAAGCCCCATTGGGCAAATGGTTGGTTAGTTTGAATTAGATGAAGAGGAAGAGCTGCCAGCCTCTATTTGCCTGCAAAGAATTCACATTCTTTGTAGCTCCTTACCCATTTATGGGCATCTCTTAATAAATCAGGCTAGTAGTAACCAACCCTCATAATTTTAACAACTGTTGTTCTTGGAGAATAATGGCCACTAGCAGGGCCATTATGGAATTCTTCTAATATCCTGGAAGTCTAATCTTGAGTAATACATCTTAGAAGAACCCCATTGATGTCCTTTCTAAATAAAAAACCATCTACAAGAACATAAGGGATAGATTGAAGTCTGAAATACCTTCTTTTTGTTGAGTTTAGTCCATTAGGCCATCTTCCTGATTGTAGAAAAGTGACCATATCGTGATACTAGTTAGTCTGGGAGTGGGAATCAGCTGGTTGCGTCTGCCCTTGGACACATACAACATCATCTCTGTCTTTGACATCTGCTGCCATCTGTTCGCATAGACCTTTGGCACGAACCAACTTGGTAATATGAATGTCTATGTCGTATTCCATCACATTAGTTATCCATCCAATCCCTTTTTCATTGACATCCCTACTCAGCAGGAACTCTTTGACGCCATGGTGGTTTACCATCAACTATATCTTGCTGTTAGAAAGCATATGTCTAAACTTCTTTAGGGATTTCACTACAACAAACACTTGTTTTTCCACAAAATCATACCTCTATTCATAATCTTTGAGTGGCTGACTTAAGAAGGTGATTGGCTGCTCTAATTTCTCCTCATTTTGTTGTGTCAAGATAGCTGATATACCCTCTTTGCCTCTAAAGGCGTAAAGCATGAAATCCTTCTCATAATTTGGGTTTATCAGAGTTGGAGCTTGTGTAATGGCCTATTTGATGGCTCCAAAACTATCCCTACCTTCTTTGGAACATGTGAAGGCAACATTCATTTTTAGCATAGATGTGAGAGGTTTTTCTATTGAAGCAAAATTCAGAATGAACCTTCTCATGAAGTTGATCTTTCCTAGGAAACTTTGTAGACCTTTTTTTTGACTGGGAAGAGGAAGAGATAGAATGGTACTTGTCCTTTTGGGATCTGGTGGTGCCTACCTAGGGTTAGGGTTTTGAGTCAAGTCTGCAAGCTTATATTTTTATTCCCTCTAACTCTTAATGCCTTATGTTTTATCTCCCCTAGGCCTCCTGCATTGTATCTTCTATTTTGTCATTGACCTCCTGTAGTGGGTTCTTGGTCATTTAAGTTGTAACTTAAGCCTTAGCACTTGTAGGTTGACCGGCCCCTTTGCATTGCATTACCATTTTCTCCTATTGCGCTAAAAAAGAAAAGAAGGAAAAAATGCTAAGTCCAAAAACCCTTTATGCGGCGGTGAAATCTGTTGTATGTATCATTGTATGTATGTGTCTTTGTATGTACAAATGCATATGTATAATACCGGACCTGAAAAGAAGTTTCAATCGACCTTTGAAAAGGGTGAATAATGGTTGTATGCATATAAGGTTTGTATGTGGCATTTAGATACATTTCTGGGCATGGAAATGTGGTTGTACATGGCAGATTCCTAGTATATTCTGCGGTTGTATTGAAGGAGATTATATGTATATTTTGTTGTATATTCGATATACAACGAGTGAGATACAACGGTGGATTTCAAATATGTTCAAATCGGGTTAAGACGGTGGTCAGGCCCACAAGTATGTGTAAAGAGGATTGTATGTATATGACTTATGCAAAATGATATACAAGGCAGAACATGCAATCATGGATTTTAAAAGTTATTAAATCGGGCCTGGCGGATGCATACAAGGGCAAAGTTGAAAAGTCAAAGGAATTTCCTTGTATCATGCGTTGTATGTATCTCCAATATACAACCGCATATACAAGGTGATGTACAAGCGGACACGGCTGAGGAGTTAATTGCATTTGTGAAATGGGTGAGGTCCGCCATTGTATATTGGGCTTGTATGTTCCCAATATACAATCAGACATACAACAGGTAGATACAAAGAAATATACAAAGAGGGAGTGGTCAAAGTCAACGGTCTTCAAAAGCATGGTGGGGCCTACACAGTTGTATGTCCCAGATTGTATGTATGTGCATATACAATGCAAGATACAAAAGGCACATGTATAATCCTGGATGCGAATGAAAAGTTTGTTGTGGCAGATAGGTGGTTGGGGTCGGCGGATGTATATTGCACATTGTATGTGCAATATACAAGGTGATATACAAAGAGTTTGATACAAGGCCAGACCCGATTGTGATTTCAATTTGTTTCATAAGGATTTGGGGTCCGCCCTTGTATGTGGTGATTGTATGTATATACAATTACGCATGTAATTTCAAAAGCAAAAATGGATCAATGGCTCGTCGGCAGGACAATGCCTATCGGCGGACACTTCTGAGGTCTTTTCGACAACTGATGAAGATGCAGATATTTAGTGATGGAGGATCAATCAGATGTTGCCACGTGTCCAAGGGCAGTTGTATGTATATACAACTGCATATACAAAGATTTGAAGGCATAAAAGGCAAAATGGGCAACAAAGGTAAAAATGTATGTTCGCGCTGTGAAAAGTCAAAGGGGATAATACGCCTGCGTGGCATAATTTCATTGGTTGTGGTCTTTTCAAAATGATTTGAAGCCGTAGATCTCGGTGGGAAGGGAAATCAATGGCCTGTTTCAAATTTTCAAAACAGGAGGGGATTTCTGTGCATTCATAGCTGCATACCAGGTGGGAAAAGTCCCTGAGCATGCAAACTGTTGCATTTCCAGAGGCCGCGGGTAGGTTGGCCATTAATGGCAGAGTTGCTAAGGTGTGGTCGATGAATGATGGGCCACCTACCATTTTTAATGGAAAATCCCCATTCGGCTGCGTGTTTCCCAAGTTCACCTGTTTTCCTTTCTTTTCTGCCTAGAGCATTGATTGTTTTAGGTGCCATTCTGATGGTGCTCTATATCTAGCAAAATTTTGAAGTGACATTGTACTTAATGCTGAGTACACATTCTTGCTATAAGGGGCAAACTGTGTTACTCATTGGTTTGTTGAAGACTTGGGCAAATTTTTTTTGGAGAAAATAATGAAAAATAGAGCATTTCCTTAGTTGTTCTATCTCTTTTGCGAGTTTATGAGTTGCATTTGAGTGCACATTGCACATATTTTCAGTTTCATTGTTGTTTTATATGAAAAATGCATTGTTGCATGTGTTTAGTTGTTTGTCTCCATTGTTGTATGCATCGCTTCTTCTGAATCTGGTTGCTAAGGGTTCCTTAGATTCTAGAATATAGACTTTCTATATTGCATGCTTGATCTGTGACTTCCATTCAAAGATTGGATTAAACTATTTTAGGTTAAGTATGAAGAAGAATGTATGTCAGTTGGGATATTCATATGTAGAGGTAGCTAAATACTCAGTCTTGGGTGTTGTTTGTAAGGAAAATACCAGTCCTAACCCCTTGAAACTTGAATTCCAGTACAAATCATTCACTTGTATATGTCTAGTTGACTCCTTGCCCTGAGATAGGTACCAGTCTGCCCTTGTGTAGTAGTTATGATCCAAAATCCCCTGTCTTGCATCCAAAACATAAAAATAAATCATTTCAAATCTACAACTTGTTATTTTGTAGGAGTAGGAGTAGGACCTTGCATACTCTCATCCACAACTAGTTAGATATGTCCAAGAACATTGCCAGCCTTGTGATTTATCATGTAAATCTTGGTCTAAACATAAGAGTATTATGCCTGTTGTTGTAAAGCTAAATCTTTTTGTCATTGGGCGAGTCAAGGTTAAATCTTTAGCAATAGGGATACCCCCCTTGATGCGGTAGAACCAGAAGTGAAGGGGAGGCAGCTCACGCAACCTCCTGTATTTGTTGGCCAAATCTGCCTGTGCATTGGAACTGGCAAACCCTTTGCTGATTTGGAGAGAAAAAACCAACAGGATTAATGGCCAATCCTTCTTTGGAGACTACATATCCCAACAACCTGCCTTCTGGGACAACAAATACACATTTTTGGTGATTTAATGATATCCCATATTCATGCATCTTTCAAAGACTTTTCTTAAATGACCCAAGTGGTCAGCTGCATGCTTAGAATACATGGTCAGATCATCAAGACACACTAGAATAATATCATTAATCAGGCCTTTAAAGGCCAAGTCCATTGCCCTTTGAAAAGTAGCTCCAACATTTGTCAACCCAAAAGGCATTTTTTGGAAATCCAAGGTACCTCACTTGGTGGTAAAGGTTGTTTTATACTGGTCTGATTCTTTTACAAGAATTTGATTGTAGCCTGAATAGCCATCTAAGAGTGAAAACCTTTTAGCTCCTGCTACTATTTATAAGATTTGTTCCATAGAGGGAAGCAAATAGTGGTCTTTAAGGGAGGCTCTATTCAAGTCTCTAAAGTCCACACATAATCTTATTTGGACCCCATTCTTTTTCCTAACTGGAACTAAATTTACCACCCAAGAGGAATGTTTGATGGGATAAATAATCTTTGCCTCTATGAGCTTGGACAACTCTTTTCTCATCAATGGCTCTATTTTGGGGTCGATGGGCCTTTGCTTTTGGCAGACATGCTTTGCATTAGAGTCCAGATCAATAGTATGTTGGATTAATCTAGGATCAAAACATTTCAAATCTTGATAATACCAAGCAATTAAATCATTAAATTCATTGCAAAGATCGATAAAACCTTGCCTTTCAAGTTGGTTACATACCTTTCCATGTTTGAGAAATCTACCCTGTGCAATTGCTATCTCCTCATAATCCTCCTTTTTGATAGTCATATCCATCTTTTCTTTCTTTGGCTAATATTCGCGCCAAATATGCTCTCAAAGGTGATCAATCCCCTAGGCAATTTGTTGGTCTTTAACTGTATTACTTGGTCAACATACTGCTCTTGCAATATTGATTGGTTCTTGGTAGCATACTCTACCTCATCTTACAAAAAATTCACAATTTTCTAGTCATTTTCAAATACTTGCCAACTTATGATGTTATCAGGCACAACAGGCCTAACAACAACTTTTACGTGCTGATCTAAATTTTGTTTGGCATTTTGAGGAATGTCAAACTATGCGTCGATTGTGGCCAGTCTATCAACATCCTTGTTTTTTCGCCTGGGAATGATTTGAATGTTGAAGGCATTGAAATCTTCGATCTAGTCCCAGACCTTGTGTTTGTATGACTTTAACAAATCACTCTTTGAAGCACTTAGTTTTCTGATTTGGTGGACAACCAGCTCGCTATCACCAAATACCTGCAAAACCTTTATTCCTCTTTTTTGAGCCAGCTGTATGCCTTGAATCAAGGCTTCATACTCAGCTACGTTGTTCGTACAACTGAACTGCAATCTAAATGAAGACGAATAATTTTCCTTTTGGGGTGAAGTAAATACAACCCCAATACCTGCTCCATTTATGCTTTTGGAACAATCAAAATACATTTGCCACATCCCTTCAGGATTTGATATTGTCTTTTCAATATTGGGGATGACGACATCGTCTTCATGGATACAATAAGTAACCAACTCAGTTTCCTCTACATAAGTAGGGGTGTCAAACTGGAAACAATCCACCCACTTATCAAGTAATATGTCAGGAATCTCCTCCACTAGTGTGGTAGCCTCATGTCTATTGCTACTGCCATCCTCTAACTCATGGATTACATAATTCATATTGGTGAGATTAGGGGAGTAGGGCTCTATTTGGTCATTGGCAATAGGCTTAGCATTGATAGTTACTTTGGTGCCATACCTAGTTCTGAATAACATGTGGGGCCAATCAGAGGATAGGTACCCACCTATTTTGGCTGTGAAATCCTTAGATAGGCATATGCCAAAGTAGGCTGGGAGATCAATGACGAAAATATCTTGGGAAATAGAGCAACCAGGGCATGCATGCAAAGTGAGTTTTAAATCTTTAATAACACCCACTGTATTAAAAGTGGTACCATCTAATTGCACTACCCCTTTGTTCACAGGCTCATAATCTATTCCCAACCTGTCAGCTATGTTTGTGGGCATGACAGAGGTACCTAACCCAAAATCTATCATACAATTATGTAACAATTTGTCACCAATAATTAAAGAATCATAGAATGGAGGGGGCTTACTAGTTTTGCTTGTGCTTTCTTCCTCCTTCTCTAGATGGCATAGGTTGGTTGGGATGGCAGCCTTTTCTTTTGTTGCCTCTACAGTAGGTTGGTTGAAGCTCATCAAAGCTTCCTTCAATAAATCTCTTTGTGTTGGAATCAATAGAGTATCCCACATTGTGACACTTATATTGGTCCTTTTCATCTAATCAACAATATTGAAGGGGATCTTATTTCCCTTTAGTGATGCTTTGGGGATGACAAGGTCAATTCTTGCTTGCACGTTGGCCTAATTTTGTTGCTCAACCTGAGTTTGTTGGAGCGACACTGAACTCACCTTACCAACAAAATAATTTTCTTGCTTTGATGGAATACAAGCCATCGCCCCTTCTATCGTTTGAGATGTATGAGAAAAGGACATCTACTGGCCAACGGTAGGTATTGAGGCATCCTCCATGGCTCTTCTTTTGGCCCTTGTGTTGAATGCAATTGGTCCTGCGCCCTAATTGACTCCACGAAAGTCATCCTGTCTCCAATTCATTAAAGTGGAGTTGTTTTGCATTTGTTCATGTTCACTCACCATATCTTGACTGGAATTAATTTTCTATTCTGAAGAAACAAATTGATTTTGTGCTATTAAAGCCTGACTGAACTATCTGCTTTGGCACAAATTTTGATCATGTGGTTGATTAGATGAATAACACCAATCGTTATCCAGAGCTAGGTTGTTCTATATGGGCATAAGAGGCCCAAATGTACTTGCAACATTTGGATGTACAACATTCAATGTTTTGATGTAGCTGGGTTGATTCTGCCTTTGTACATTACCTTGATATTGTGGTCTGTTCTACTGGTAATTCTGATTGAATGGCTGAGGTGTCTGATTAAAGGGCTAATATTGATGATTTAAGGGTTGATCTGGATGATTTGATTGTGCATTTTGTCTCCTTTCCAGTGTTAATTGATTAATGGTCAACATTCTTATCGTAGCATCCTTATCCATTAATTGCTAAATTGTAGGTGTAATTAGAGGAGCAACAAAAGTGGAGGTGGCAATTCGAGCCACAATAGACTGAATAATAGGGGACTCTAGAAACAAAGGCATTGGTGGCCTTGGAGCAATTTTCTAGCCTAAATCAAGCAATTTTCTGCTCTAATTGTTGTCATATGCATTAGGTAGAACAACCCCTCCCATGGATTGAATCATGACAACAATGTTAGGATTCAAGGATTTCAAAAAGTAGATGAATGTTGTATTTGGGGAGGGCTTCACCAACAATGGGATTTTATCCCATATCTTATGGAATCTATAATTGAAGTCCACCATATATTCATGGGGGGCTCTCTTGATTGTAGCTAGTTGTTCTATTAGTGATAGGTGGTCACTCTTATCCTCAAAATGTTGGCATAGATTAGTACCCAAATCATCCTAGTTATGGATGAAATTTGCTTGGAGACCCCTATACCACTATAGGGATTTTACCTTAAAAGAAGAGGCCAGGAGTCTTACTGCCACGCTGTCAGCAATGACATTATGGACATAACAGACACTGGCTATATCTTGGATGTGCTCAGCTAGGGTGGTGGAGTTTTCTCCTGTATAAAATGGAATATCCTTTAAGGTTGAAGTGGGGATATTGTCATATTGATCTAGGTCCAGTGGGCTACCCCCATTAAAAGCAATGAATGGGAGGTTTCTTACCATATTTTGGATTTTTAAATTGATTCTAGGTATGTGAAAGGTTCTTCTAGAATACTGAAACCTAACTTGGAATCTAGCTAGAGAGGGAGTGGACTAAGCTCTAGATGGAGATGGTTCTGCACTCCTACTTTCCCTCACAGGGGATCTAGATAACCTACTTCTTCTTCTAGATTCAATAAATGAAAGTTCTATGAATTGGAAATTAACTCTAGAAGATGATCTTGTTTGTACTCTAGGCATGTAATATTGAATATTCTGGATACTGGATCAACAAAGTCGCCAGGTGCTTGTTTGCTTCCACAACAATGAATAAAACTAAGAATAGCACCGAATCCTCAAATCAACTCCTACTCAGAGTGGAGGGTCCCACCGAGTGTGCCACAAATTGTTGTCATGTAAAATTACACCCTACTTGAAGTTGGTTCAAACACTTCAATGACACAATGGGACTGATCTCAAGTTGTGGGACATTGCATATAAGATCAGACCTCCAGGAAAGGTTGGTTCCTCTTTTTGAGGTTGAGGCTCAGAGGAATTAAACTAAATCTAGTGCTAATGTTTGTAGGGGAAAAGGGTAAGAAGGATTACTAAATTAAAAGAAGGTGATGCACTAGATTAGGGATGTTCAACTGCAACTGACTCAACACAGTAATAATCTTAAAACTGAAAAGAACTCACACAGATTCATAAAAATTCATACAGAGGTCTAGGAAGAGAGGTGAAGGTATGAAAGTGACCATTTTACCCACAATACATAACTGACATCAATCAAATAGACATAGTGCAAGAATAATGAAGGAGGTAAAATATTAGTTTATATTGATTACAGAGGCCAAATAGCTATTACAAAAGAGAGAATGATGCAGAGAAATAGACACAGAATAGTCAATTACATTCATAGTTGAACATGCAATTGGAGACATGAGAGGCTCAGCAGAAGAGCACAGTCCATTAGATCTAATTGGTTCTTGTAATTGCACTATAGAGGCCTAGTTACAAGAATTCTCCAACCTACAATAGCCCAGAAGAACAACTAATAGAAATACATTACTTTTGTTATGTATATATAACAATTTTAGTCTTTGCAACAGTGGCACTAGAAGTTGGTCAATCAACCGAGGACAAGCCCACGTTTCATTTAATTTTTTTCTTAGAAGTCCCCTACAAACTGGGATGGAACGCATGCCCCTGAATGGTCTATAATTCTACAATGGAGATTGCTTGCACGCATGGGTGACAAGCATTAAAGAAGGAAGCATTGAAGAACCAAGTGTTCCAACTACTCTCGTTCGACCTTGACCTGTAGAGCTTTGAATGCTACGTACTTCCCTGAGAAAATGGCGTGATTCAAGGAGGAACAAGATTGTACAACACTTTAACATGGTGTATCCTCTTTCTTCATGTTGCCTCTACATTTTCATGGTCGGCGACCTTTCTGCATTCATATTTTCCTGTGTTTGATTTTTTCTTCAATAGGTGAATTCCTCAGAACCATCGGGTTCCATTTCCATACCTAGTCTGTCTTCGCAAACTATTCTGGCTCTATTTTGCCTTATCAATGAAACATTATCTTCGTTATTTTCCTTGTTGGTACTATTTTTGCCTTATCGACAATTAGCTCATTTGGTGAACTTTTTTAATTGCTCTATGTTTTTCCCTTATCAAAAAAATATCACCTTGCCGAACTGTGAGGTTTCTCATTGTTGGTGAAGTTCCTCTGTTTTGAACCTTGCTTGTTTTTTTTTCCTTTGTCGATAAAATATACTTTTTCTCAAACTTTGGCCTCTTTCATTTAAGCTCTATTGGCACAATGTGCTTTCCATGAACCAAGCTTCATTTGTTCTGCTTTTCTTTGCTTTATCGACTTATTAGCAAACTTGAAGAAGTACAAATTTTTGAAAAGTTTCACTTTTTACCGTTTCACCGATAAGGCCTCCTTCTCCTCTCTATCGACAAAAATGCCTTTTACCAAACTATCTCTGCCTACTATCTTTTCATCTCGCTCTTTGTCGGTGATTTCACACCTTCTTGAACCTTGCTTTTGCTCTTGTTTTTTGCCCTTATCGGCAAAAGATCTTTTTGTTGAACCTTTCTTCTCTATCGGCAAACTCTTGTTTTCCTAAACTATCTTCATTTGCCACCTTTATCAAGCCCCTTTATCAGATTTTTCACCCTATCGATGAACTATGAAAAAGCCAAACTTTTGAAAAGTTCCTTCGTTGGCCGATTTGTCGACTTTGCCTTAGCCAATTTTTATGCTTTATTAGTGAAGTCTTTGACTTTTGAACCAATTTCTCCTTTATCAACAAAATGTCACTTTGTTGAACCACTTACTTTTCTGATATCTTCATCTCATTTTGCCTTATCAGCAAAATCCCTGTCGGTGAAACCTTGAAATTTCAAACCTTTGATCCCTAGCCGATCTTCCCCTTTGTTTTATCGGCGATTTTCTTCTTTTCAGAACTTGGCCACCTTTATTCATATTGTTGACGAAGTTGCCAATCGGTGAACTTGCCAATTGGTGAACCTTTGGTTCGTCGAACCATCACTTTGTCGACAAGGCAAATGTTTGCTCTATACTTAGCTAATTTCACCAAATTCCTTCTTTGTTGGGGAAGCCTGCCTATGGTGAACCTTGCCTTTGGTGCCCTACCATGTCAGAGATTTACCCCGTTGGTGAACTGAAAGATTTTTGAACTCATGAAGAGTTCAAATTTTATGAACTTTGCCAATAAGGCCCCTTTATCTTCTTTGCTTCATGCCTTAGACAATTAACAAAGCCCGCTCCTTCTACCTACTTTATCGGGGATCCACCTTGTCGGTGAACCCAGGGATTTTCAAACTCATGAAGAGTTCAAACTTTTAGCATTTTTATGATAAAGGCATACTTGCTCCCTTTACCTTGCCTTAGCCAAATTTTGACCTTGGCCTGCTCTTCCTGCCTTGTCGGCGAATTACCGAATCAGTGAACTTGCGAACAAATGAACTTTCCACCAAGTTCATAAAAGATAAAAAAGTTTGACCAAAGAGGGAAAACCCTCTCTCATGCGTTAGCCAATTTTTTGGTTTTTTTGAAAGTTCAAAAACCTAAACTTTTGCCAATAAAGTCCAGAAGGGTCCCAAAAACTAAGGCAATTGCTTGAAATTTTCTGGGTTTTTCTAGGTTTTCTGAGAGGATTCTCCCCATGAAAATTTGGGGATTTTTCAAGGGAATTCACTAGATTTTGGAGGGTTTTAGGTTTTACCTCCTATTTAGGCTCTCTCTAATCAGATCTTTCTAATAGGAGGGGTTTTGGAATATTTTGGGCTAGGAAAAATATGACAATAGGAACATCTACTAGAAATAATTACAAAGCCATGGCATTCAATTAGCAAAACTTGCCACCTCGTGTATCCATACCCATGAATAATTATTCTCAAAGACCAATCATCTCCACTTATTACCAACCACCTATCAATATCACAACTATAACATCAAATACTCTTGTCTCAATTCCACAAGCCACATCATCCAATGATGCTCTCCTAAACCAACTTTTGCAGAGTATGTCATCCTTACAGCAAAAAGTGACAAATTTGACTAATGCTTCCTCTCAACCTACCTTACCAACATATCATGCTCACAGTCCTTTATCTTATACAATACTAAGGGTTCAAATGTTTGACAAATTTGAGACTCCTCGCTTTTAAAAGTACAATGGTAAAGGTGATCCTAATGCTCATGTGGTAGCATTCATAGTGATGTGTAGTGATTTCTTCTTTGATGAGGCATTGTTAGCAAAACTCTTTCCTTGATCCCTCAAAGATATGGCTTTAGAATGGTTTTACTCTCTACCTCCTAATTGAATAAATTCATTCTCACAACTAGTTGATCAATTCTTGCAACACTTCCAAGCAAACATTGGACCTACTATCTTATTGGTTGGTTTGGTTCATTGTAAACAAGGTTCGAAAGAGAAATTAACGAAATTCATCAATCGATATCAAGCTCTCTTTTCACAAATACAATATCTGATTACAGATGAGGATGTTCAAAAAGTATTCATTACAGATCTACAACCAAACATACACAATAAAATACTTTTTATGAAGTATAGTTCTTTCCAACATCTATGCACAACTCTCCAAGATTACCAACTTTCAGCTAGTCAGTATGAAAATCATACCTCATCCGCTCCTTTTAGTTAATCTGGCAAACTAGAACTTCTCAAAATTCATTTAAGAAGAATAACATAAATTTCATCAAGATCAATGGACAACATTTGAATAAATTTCAATCACAAGTGTCTGCTATTACAAAGCCTAGTTGGACACCATTTCAGTTCAAACAACAACAAAGACAATTCACTCCATTATCAGATTCTTTTCATTAGATAATGACTCAAGCACTAAACAACAATCTTTTGGAGCTTCCTCCTACTTGTCCACTAGATAGTAGCAAGATGCAAGGACCTTCATTGATGCTAATGGCCATTGTCACTATCACTGCTTGGCAGAACATGATACCGAAAGATGTATGCACCTGGAACATGAAATTCAAGACCTCATTGATTCTAACGTGATACAAGTGACTGGTGTGAATGACAATGGAAATAAGTTGGTAGCTCCTCCAAATCAAAATCTACAAATATTCAATGATCTTTTTCCTAAATATAGCAACAATAACATGGTGGATCAAAATACAATAGAGATTATGGATATTATCTCGACTATGATGAAATAATTGGCATGATTGAAGGAGATAAGATGTTAAATGAAGATCTACCTTTCCCATGGGGAAAAGGTATCTACGCTGAGTTTCCTCCTCCATTATCCCTTTATGGATCAAAAGATAACCAAAATGCACAAGATACACAAATAGAGAATCCTACATGTAATCACTTGAAGCAAGAGAAAGTTGTGACAATGAAAAGCATCCCATTTCATCATGAAAGGCTCATTCATCAAGCAATGTAGACTAAAAAAGAAAAAGAAAGGAAAAGCGCATGACATGAATCATCTGTGGAAAGAGGTAATGATTCCTGTCCCCGCAAGCATCAAAAGTTTTTAAACATACAAGGACTTGAGAAACAAGCACCGCATGACCATTTTGGATATAACATCAAACACGTATGAGTTCCTCACACATTTTGCTACACTTGATGGAGAACCTCTCTAAGATGATCGCAAGTTTGGCCTCTTCTTAGATAGACATATTTTATATATGTATGTGTTGTGTTCCCCCATATTGTGTTAAATATTGTTTAGGTCTCCTTGCATGAACCTTGATACTCTTGTAAGGTCAAGGATACAAGGATACTGCCTCTATTGTGACACTTCTTCTATTTGTTTCTCTATTCTTCTACTCTCCTCTCTCTTATTATAATTGTTGTGTGTGGTGCCTTGGGGGCATAACATTGTGGAAGATGTCTTGGGGGCATTTTCCACGTTGTGAGTCTAAGATACCTTTTTCTCCTCTCATTTTTAGCGTTTACATTCTTCAGTGGGTTTACTAGTCGGCGAATGATGATAAAAAATAATACTAATAAGGATGTGCATCCCTACAACAAGAAAGAAACAATGGACCTAGTCCATATATGAAGATGGGGTTGATATATTACTGATATTTGACTAGTAGAATCACCTTGTGTTGTGATCATGTGTTGTCTTGTGAATATTCTTGTAACAAACCTTTGCAAAACTTTAATCTGCTTATATGCACTCTGGATTGTTTTGTATCTCACCTTGTTGCTACACTCAGTTCCGAGATACCTGAAATATAACCTAACAACAATACTCAGTTCCAAACTCATAAGTGTAGCCTTGGAACCCATAAGTGTAGCCTCGGTTTGTTTATGTGGTATGTGATGAGGAGCACACAATGGGAACGTACAATTGATCAAATATTGAACTTTTGAACTCTTGAAACTTTTGGAACTGTTCTTAGTCTCGGCTAATAGATCTCTTCCTTTTGTTTTCAGAAACACTTTGTCCGTCGGCCACTTTAGAACTTATCTCTCTGAAGTCTTAGTCACTCCGATGTCGCAACTCTTCCTGATGGGTGACTCTAGGCTTCTTTCCTGTCGGCAAGACAATTACTATCGGCCACGTTAGAATTTGGTTCACCGATATGCAGATGACTTTTGTCTTCGGTGAGACTCTACACTATTGGCAACCATCATTTTGTTAATTCTAATATACGATCACTATCTTCTTCGCTGTGACCCTTGTCATTGGTGAACACTTACAAACTTAGGCTGATGTGCCGATGGACGAACCACTCTTTGGCGTGACTTCAAACTTTGGCGAACTTGCTTTTTTTTGTGTCTTTGATACGCTAGTCACTCCGATCACTCATCGGCTAGATGAATGCTATCGGCCAAACCTTAAGATCTCTTGCCGCTAGCCGATTTCTCCTGATCGATCTCCATCGGTATCACTTATCCCTTATCACCCTGATACGCCTCGATCGGTAAGACCAATACTGTTGGTCCAACACCAAGTTATCTACCTGATGACCTTATCATCCCAATATGAATCTTTAGACTGCGACTTCCATTCAATGGCTTGAACCTCTCTTCGGCGAACTGCAGTGTTATTAAGCTGATACACCAAGAGTCTTCCCACACTTGGCCAGACTGTCCTTATCACTCCGAGAGAGGAATATTTTGCCGATGGCCCCTATTTCACTGACAACGACTTCAACTCCTCTGCTATTTCTACGACTCATTTACTCTCTAACCAAACCCTAGCACATGGAGATGCTAGGCCATCTACTGTGTAAAACGCTCCAATTTGGTCCTCTATGCCACTGAACAAGGAAACAAAATAGAAAACAAAAATGAATATTTGTACAACAAAGCCATTCCACCAATCTTGACAGGAAGCATACCGGTGGAGTGCTTCAGTGAACCATTTTGCAACAGACTACAGGAAAAAGAAATCTACTAAGCACAATTACAAAATCCTTGAACCTAAGAACAAGAAAACACAAAAGGGGACGAAATAGAGCTTTATTGTTCTTCAGCACAATTCATACATCCTTCCAGAAATGAACACACAACAGGACACAAAATAGAACAGAACCCCAATGTTCGTTCTGCTATGCTTTTAAACCATTGTTGTGGGAGGCCAATTGTTTCTCAAGCGGTCAGTTACAAACTGAACAACAGCAACTAAAAAGAAACAACATTGGTCAGTTTGACCTTATTACAAACAAAAACATGATTTGTTAGGTGCTCCTGCACCATACTCCCCAGGTGAAAGTTGTCTCAAGTCCTCTTAGAGACTAACTATTGCAAATCACCACCCTACTTTCTGATGTCTTCTTCCAGCATCCATGTGGCTTCAGAGTCTGGAAGTCCTTGCCATTTAACCAAGTGCTCAAAATAGGTCCAATTTCTGGTCTTCTTGGCTATCCTGCTATCCAAGATGTACTCTAGTTTTGGTGGTTCCTTAGGTGGTAAATGCTGCACCCACTCTTCATTGTCCTAGGTAGAATCTGTTGCACCTTCTCCTATATTAGGACTCCTATTTAAGGTTAGATCAGCAACATTGAATATAGGTGAAATAGCAATATCATCAGGGAGTTCAATTTTGTAGGCATTAGGACCATATTTTTCTAAAATTTGACAAGGTCCAATTTTCCTCATCATCAACTTGTTGTGGCTTCCCTTGGGTAGTCTTTTCTTGTTAAGGTGAACCATGACCAGATCTCTAATTTGGTACTGCACATCTCTCCTTCGTTGATCAACTTTAGCCTTGATTTTTTGACTAGTCTTGTGTAGAGTATCCCTGCTTGTTGATGAATCTCCTTCATAGCCTCTACAAATGTATCATCATGTCCACTCCTCTTGTCCAAACCCTAAACATTTCTCAATTCAAAACCCCCCTGAGGATGACTACCATAGACAATTTCAAAAGGACTTAAACCTATGCTTCTATTTGTAGAATCATTATAGGCATACTCTGCATGTGGGAGTACCACATCCCAACTACTGCCATGTTCTCTTGTCAAACATCTTAGTAGATTGCCTAATGACCTATTCACAACCTTAGTTTGGCCATCAGTCTGAGGATGGTAGGTTGAGCTAAAAGACAAGTTTGTACCCAATCTTTTCCACAAGGTTCTCCAAAAATGTCCCACAAATTTGTTGTCCCTGTCAGACACAATGCTTAAAGGCAATCCATGAATCCTGACAATTTCTTTAAAGAACAAACCTGTAAAGTAGCTAGCATCATTGGTGATTTTACAAGGAATAAAGTGCGCCATTTTGCTGAATCTATCTACCACAACAAACACACTGTCACAACCTGTCCTTGTCTTGGGCAATCCCATCACAAAATCCCTACTCAAACTTTCCCAAGGTCTGTCTGGTATGGGCAAAGGTTGGTACAGTCCTGCATTGGTTGAGACCCCCTTTGCTCTCTGACATACCATGCAACTCTCAACAAACCTTCTAATATCAGATTGCATCTTTGGCCAAAAGTAAAATCTTCTTACTAGATCTAAAGTATTATTGAGTCCAAAATGTCCTCCTAAACCACCACTGTGTTTTTCCTTCACTATATTATCCCTTATTGAACATTGAGGAATACATAGCTAACTTCCTTTGAACAAAAGGCCATCCTGCAATGTATAATCAGAAAATTTAGTATGGAAAGCATTGGCAAACTCATTGCATACCTTATAAATTTCCTTGAAATCGTGATCCTCTTCATACAATCTTTTGAGTGCTTCAACACCCATGCTTTGCAACTGCACTTCTTGCACTGTCAACACCCTCTTACTTAGAGCATCCGCAACCTTATTGGTTATTCCTTTCTTATGCTTGATGGTGAAGGTGTATGCTTGAAGACTTTCCACCCACTTCATGTGTCTATAGCTGAGCTTTTCCTATTCATTCAAAAAACTAAGAGCATGATTGTCAGTGTACACAATGAATTCTTTGGGAAGCAAATAATGCCTCCACTTTTTCAGAGCTTGCACTAAGGCATACAATTTTAAATCATAAGAGGAGTACTTCCTCTTAGCTTCATTTAGTTTCTCACTGAAAAAGGCCATTGGTCTACCTTCTTGGCTCAACACTGCTCCTATGGCCAGCCCACTTGCATCACATTCAATGGTAAAAACCTTATTGAAATCAGGAAATACTAAGATAGGATACTTGGCAACTTTCTGCTTCATACTTTCAAAACTCTGGTTTGCCTCTTTTGTCCACACAAACTTCACCTTACTGCCACCCTTGATGGTCTCCAACATAGGTGCACAAATATCATTGTAGTTCTTAATAAATTTTTTGAAAAATGTGGTTAAGCCATGAAAACTTCTGACCTCTCCTGCTGTCCTAGGTGTAGGCCAATTCAAAATAGTCTCTACCTTGGAAGGATCCATTTTCAAATCACCCTTAGAGATGACAAAACCTAGGTACACCAATTCTTGTTTCATGAAGTCACACTTTTCCAAGTTTATCAGTAACTTCTGATCTTGCAGCCTCTTCAAGACTATCTCCAAATGTTTTAAGTGTTCTTCCTTGCTCTTACTGAACACCAAGATATCATCAAGGTAGACTACCACAAATTTCCCTATGAACTCCTGCAACACCCCATTCATTAGCCTCATAAAGGTGCTCGGCACATTTGAAAGACCAAAAGGCATCACAAGCCACTCATACAACCCTTCATTGGTTTTAAATGCCGTCTTCCACTCATCCCCCTCTCTTATCCTTATCTGGGGATACCCACTCTTTAAGTCTATCTTGGTGAAATAAGTGGCCCCTCCCAAATAATCCATTAGATCTTCTATTCTAGGAATAGGAAACCTATACCTGATGGTTATCCTATTGATGCCCCTAGAATTGGTGTAAAGCCTCCATTTCCCATCCTTCTTTGGGGCTAAAATAGTAGGGACTACACACGGGCTAAGGCTCTTTCTTATCAGTCCTTTGTTTAGGAGTTCTTGAACCTGATTTGCTATCCCTTCATTCTGTTGAGGGGTCATTTTATATGCTGCCTTATTAGGGAGTACTACTCTGGGTATGAGGTCTATCTGATGGCTAATGTCTCTGCTAGGTGGTAGGAAATTAGGTATGTCTTTTGCAATCACTCCTTTGTAACTCTCAAGCAAATCTCTGACCTCCTTAGGCCCTACTTCTCTCACATTTTTCTTCTTTTCCCCCTTAGGCTTCACAATCAAAGAAAAAACTACTCCACCACCTTCCTTTAGTGTATCCATGAATTCTTTTCCTCCTACCAGCATTACACTAGATCCTACAGGCTGTGAATCCCCTTCTACCAACGACTGTATTCTATAAGTTACACCATCCTTTTGGAATGAGTAAGCATTCTTTTCCCCATCATGATGAGCCTTTTTGTCAAACTGCCATGGTCTGCCCAGCAGAAGATGACAAGCATCCATTGGAAGGATGTCACACAAAATCTTGTCTCTATACCCCCCAATACTGAATTCTACCCATGCTTGTTCATTGATGACTATATGTTGTCCCTTGTTTAACCAACTGACCCTATATGGACAACTATGGGGCATCTTTTCTAATTTCAATTTATCTACTGCTTCCAAAGATACAATATTATCAGTAGAACCAGAGTCAATAATAACTTTACAAACCTTACCTTGGATCTTGCAGTTGACTCTAAATAAAGCTCTTCTTTGTGACGGTTTAGTCTGCACTGGTTCTTTGAGCAGCGTCCTCTTGATCATCAGATTTTCTCCCATCTCTGATGTCAAATTCACTTCAGGAGATGTCACACTCCCTGCATCCTCTTGAGTCAATGTGGTTCTTCTCTCATTACCATGAGAAGTTGAGGCCTTCTCTGGACACTTATAAGCTAGGTGCCCTATCTAATTACAGTTATAACATATCATATTGGAGAACTTGGATCCTCTACCTGATCCATTTGTCCCACCTCTTCCATTAGGCCTTCTTCCTTGGTAGCCTCCTTTGCTACTTGAGTCCCCAACTTTCTCTCCTTGGCTAGACTTACCATTAGGCCTCTGGTTAGGACTTCTTCCTCCAAAACTGCCTCTGCCTCTAAAATTTCTACCACCTTTTCCTCTACCTTGCTGCTCACCTTTCCTCTTCAGCTTCTCTTCAGCTCTTAATGCTACTTGAAAGCATTTTTCCACAGTTTCAGGGGTCAATAAACTTATCTCATCTTGAATATTGAACCTCAGACCATTTAGATACCTAGCCACCTTAGCTTTTTCCTCCTCCATGTACCCACATCAAAGAGTGTATTTGTGAAACTCCTCGGTGTAAGTAGCTACATCCATATCTTTTTGCTTGAGGTTTTACATTTTCTTGTAAATCTGCACCTCGTAGTCAGATGGAAGGAACTGGGACTTGATCTTCTCCAGCATTCTGCTCCACAAAGAGATCACACTCTTCCCATTCTTTACCCTTTCTCCTTGGGTGTAATTCCACCACGTAAGGGCAGCACCTTTTAGTTTGGTTTTTGCAAATTTAACTCTCTTATTCTCAGGAACTTCCTTGTATTCAAAGTAGTTGTTTAGAGCCTCAATCCATTCCATGACTTCGTCAGCATTCATCTTTCTACTGAACATGGGGATATCTATCCGAGCCTCCGAAGAGTCCTTGCCAATAGCCTTAATGGCTTCCAGGAAATGCTTTTGATCAGTCGGTATCTCTGCCTCTTCTTATTCCTCTTCTTCTTCCTCGTTCTCTTCCTCTTGATATGAACCTTCCTCTATCCTTTTTCCTATCTTTAGTGCCTTCAATTCTGCTTGGAGTGCTTCCTTGACTCCAGTTTTGATCTTCTCTTCCATCTCCTTAAATTTCTTGACCACTTCGGTGGTCATCCCCTTTGGAGGCATATTGCTAGCCTCTCCTTTGCTCTCCTCTGCTGACATATACTAGATCAACAACAAAACCTTTTAAAGCTCTGATACCAATATGATGAGGAGCGCATAGCGGGAACAGACAATTGATCAAATATTAAACTTTTGAACTCTTGAACCTTTTGGAACTGTTCCTAGGCTTGGCAAACAGATCTCTTCCTTTCATTTTCAGCAACACTTTGTCCGTCAGCCACTTTACAACTTATCTCTCTGAAGTCTTAGTCACTTTGATGTCGCAACTCTTCCCGATGGGTGACTCTATGCTTCTTGCCTGTCGGAAAGACAATTACTATCAGCCATGTTAGAATTTGCTTCACTGATACACTGATGACTTTTGTCTTTGGTGAGACTCTACACTATCGACAACCATCATTTTGTTAATTCTGATATACAATCACTATCTTCTTCATTGTGACCCTTGTCATCGGCAAACACTTACAAGCTTAGGGTAATGCGCTGATGGATCAACCACTCTTTGGCATGACTTCAACCTTCGGTGAACTTACTTTTGTGTGTGTCTCCGATGCGTTAGTCACTCCGATCACTCATCGGCCAGATGAATGCTATCGGCCAAACCTTAAGATCTCTTGCCACTAGCTGATTTCTCTCGATGGATCTCCATCAATATCACTTATCCCTTATCACCCTGATATGCCTCGATCGGTAAGACTAATACTGTCGATCCAACACCAAGTTATCTACCCGATGACCTTATCATCCTGATATGAATTCTTAGACCACAACTTCCATTCAACGGCTTGAACCTCTCTTCGGTGAACTGTGGTGTTATTAAGTCGATACACCAAGAGTCTTCCCACGCTCGACCAGACTATCCTTCTCACTCTGAGAGAGGAATATTTTTCTGATGGCCCCTGTTTCACTGACAATGACTTCAACTCCTCTGCTATTTCTATGACTCATTTACTCTCCAACCAAACCCTAGCACATGGAGATGCTAGGCCGTCTACTGTGTAAAACACTCTAATTTGGCCCTCTGCGCCTCCGAACAAGGAAACAAAATAGAAAACAAAAATGAATACTTGTACAACGAAGCCATTCCACTGATCTTGAAAGGAACCATACCGGTGGAATGCTTCAGTGAACCATTTTGCAACAAACTACAGGAAAAGGAAATCTACTAAGCACAATTACAAAATCCTTGAATCTAAGAACAAGAAAACACAAAAGGGGACGGAATAGAGCTTTATTGTTCTTTAGTACAATTCATACATACTTCCAGAAATGAACATACAATAGGACACCAAATAGAACTGAACCCCAATGTTCATTTTGCTATGCTTTTAACCCACTGCTGTGGGAGGCCAACCATTTCTCAACCGGTCGGTTACAAACTGAAGAACAACAACTGAAAAGAAACAACATTGGTCAGTTTGACCTTATTACAAACAAAAACATGATTTGTTAGGTGCTCCTGCACTAGTATGCTACCTCATTTCTATGCATGAATATTGTTGATGATTAGAATTTGATACTAACGTGTGTGTTTGATGGGATCATTTGATGATCGTAAGCACATGTCACCTTTAGGGCAAGGGCTTTGTGAAAGCTCTTGTTCGTTTGCGTGTTTTCAACTTTACCTTAAATGTGTTTGATACTGACAAGCAGGATCAACCACTTTAAGGTAGGGTCATATATTGTGGTTGATTATGTTAGATATTGATGATAAAGCATGTTTGCGTATACTTCCTTTTCATCGTAAGGCGTCTATGGATGCAGGTGGGTTGTGTACTTTGTTTTATTTTGTGTATACCTCCTTTTCACTGTAAGGTGTCTGTAGATGCATGTGAGGTTGTATACTTTGCGCTTCCTTTTCACTATAAGGCATCTGCATATGCGGGTGGGGTTTTAAAAGCCCTTCTGCAGAAAGCGGGATTGTGTCTTCCCTTGAGTGATTGTGCATCCTTTTAAGAAGCCCTCTGTGGAAGCATGGATGAATCTTGAGTTATTCACCTTTAAGCATGTCTTTGGTGATTGTGGTAGCGTATCTCAACCGTAGGTGTGTTTGGCATGTCTTAGATAGTGGAGTGTAGTGATGAGGTCCTCCCTATCACCCGTGTTTGTTGTGTACAAGACGTATAGTGTGTCAACGACATACTATATGATGCTTGTGTATTTTATGTGTTTTCTGTCTATTTTTGTGTCTTCCTTGTGTGTCTTGCATGTTTTTAGTGGTATAAAGGTGCATAGCGATGAGATCCCCCCATGCCATGTGTTTTGCATTCCTTTGATGGATGTGCATAGCGATGAGCTCCCCCGTCATCTAGTTAAGATTATTTATATATATAATTGTTTAAATCATGTCTTCTTTGTGTATTGCGTGATTGTATTCATGTCTTCTCCATGTATTACATGCTTCATTATATTCTCTATGTTTTGCGTGACTGTCCAGTGTTTTCTTATGTTTGCCTAAGCTTGGGGCTAGAAATGGTCTTCTGAACTTAGGGTGTGTCTTCACTCTAGTCTTTGATGTGTTTGATATGCTTTGACCATACTTTAATGCATGTACTGATCATAAGATCATACACACATTAAAGTGGGGGCTAAATGTTATGGAGTAAAAAGTGGACACATACCTTTTTATCTCCTTATTTAGCTCCTAGGTCCCCGTGAATACATTATACATCCTATATATTCATCCTAATGCAAAATCCCCCAAAATAATGCATATTTGGAACTAGGGGCCCATATTCTTCCTTACCTCAGACCAAAAAGGTGCCTTGGGACTTGGGTGCCCACGCCCAAGTCCTCCCTAATTGGTTGGGGCAAATTTCAATGTATGTTAGCATAGGACCTTTAAAAGGGTCTCTCCTTGTTGGCTCTTTTGGTTAATTTCACAAATGTTAGTGGGAAAACATATATAAGTGAGTTTTTGAATTCATTTGTAACCTAGGTGGAGATAGTGAACTTATGATCTTGGAGAAAAGAGCATTCAAAGCATTCATTGTGTTTCTAGAGAAAATTTGTTTTTGTATTGTGTGTGTTGTTGCAGATTTAGAATCATCATCCATCTCCTTATGAGTTGAAGGATCTTCATTCTCCTAAGGGCTTCACCTCCAAGGTGATATCATTGTTATTTAAATCATTCTATCATTATTTTGTTTAGCCTCTACCCTACTAGGACACACACTCTCTATCAAATAACGATGTTGGGAAGCCTGAATGCTATCCTGAGATTTGACTAAGGAAAGTCCCTAAACACCATAACCCCCAAACCCCTTTTCTTCTTGTGTGTAGGTTACAGGTGTGAGATCTAGAAAACTGAAGGTATAGGAAGATGGAGTAAGGGAAAGGGTTTCAGGATCTAAAAGCATTTATGGAATATTCCTCTATAGAAGACTTGGGTGCCCACGAAATAGTCTTCCTACCTAAATAGACATCAAAGCCAGCATCGAGACATTCTCTGTTACATTTTTCCAGTTTTATGTTTATGAAGATTCCATCCTCCTAGACTTGGGCACTCGTGAAATAGTCTTATGAGTTTCCATCTTTTGGGACACAAGTTTTGATATCTCTCTGATCACTCTTGTGAAATTGGTTTATGAATATCTATTGTTTATCTTCTGTTACAATCAGATCTTTGCAAACCTAGGTTTATACATTAGTTGACCTAGAGTTTGATAAAAGGCCTGATTAAGTTTTATCTTCCTATAGCACTCTTGAGCATAAGATCTGTAGCTAAGTCCACCTCCATTTGGTAGTAATTTGGCTTGGTCTTGTCCTTGAATGTTATTGTGGAAGAGGGTTTTGATCTAGTGTGCATGCCAGTCTCATCATTCATATTTTTCATACATAACAAGTACATATAGGGCATAATTGACTAAGAATAGTTGAGCCAATAATAGGGAAATCTCACTAAGAATAGTGGTGATCCAAGAATAGGAAAAACAACTACTTAGACAAAGCTAATCTAGGCATGCCAAGTATAGCTCAATGCTAAACATAGACTCCTAAATATGCACTCCTAAGCAAGATTAATATACACCAACAATAGTTAGAATTAGGGTTATAGTTAGAATTAGGATAATGGGTTTGGTTATAATTAGGGTTTTAATTAGCACAAATATATAACCAAAAGAATATAATGATTACAATAAGGGTTAGGGTTAAAATAAGGCTTAGAATAAGAATTAGGGTGGACATATAATCAAAGGGTTGGCCTTACATCATAGTTATAGTGTCCCTAACCATTTCAGGCCATTCTCTTAATGCTAATCTCTGCATATTGTGGCTCTACATGTAGTTATAAGTAGTATTCCAAGCAATTCTAAAACAACTTTTAATTGCTCTTAGACAGTTATAAATAAGAACAAATTTTTAATCTATTCTTCATCGATTCCTCGAATTAAGTGGCAAGTAGATATACATGAAAACCCACTCAAATCAAAATAGAACTAAAACTCATTTGGAAACTTATAAAAATCATGATGTTTGTCATTTGGAAATAGAACAACAGAGGCAAATCATATGACTGGTGCAATCTGAATGTAGAATTAGGGTTATCCAAGTTAGGTTAGAATTATGGTTATAATTACGGTTAGGGTTACAATTAGAGTTAGGGTTAGGGTTAAGATTATAGTCAGGATTAAGGTTAGGGTTACATTTAGGGTTAAGGTTAAGATTATTGTCAAGATTAAGGTTAGGGTTAGGGTTATAGTTACAATTTGGGTTCAAATTACAAGTGGGGTTGCAGTTACAACTAGGGTTTGGTTTAGGGATACAATTGCAATCAGGATTAAAATTAGGTTTACAAATATAATTAGGGAAAGGGTTAGAATTTTACTTAGGGTTAGGGTTAGAATAAGGATTAGGTTAGGGTTAAAGTTATAATTAGGATTAGGGTTAAAGTGTTAGGGTCATATTTAGGGTTAGGGTTATAATCGAGGTTAGGGTTAGAGTTAGGTACTAAATTAGGGTTATGGGATTTGTTATAATTAGGGTTAGGGTTACAATTATGGTTAGGATTAAAATTAGTGTCAGGATTGTAAGTAGTGTTAGGGTTAGATGTAGGGTTACAATTAGAGTTACGATCAGGGTTCGCTTTAGAGATACAATTACAATCAAGATAAAAATTAGGTTTACAAATATAATTAGGGTAAGGGTTAGAATTTTACGTAGGGTAAGGGTTATTTAAGAAACTAGGTTAGGGTTTCAATTAAGGTTTAGTTTAAGGTTAGGGTTAGGAGTATAATTATGGTTAGGGTTATAGTTAGGATTAGGGATATAGTTAGGATTAGGGATATAGTTAGAATTAGGGTTATAGTTAGAATTAGGATAATGGGTTTGGTTATAATTAGGGTTTCAATTAGCACAAATATATAACAAAAAAATATTATGATTACAATAAGCGTTAGGGTTAAAATAAGGCTTAGAATTAGAATTGGGGTGGATATTGTTGTCTCTCAGATTTGCAGCCTCGCCGAGTTGTGAAACTGGGCAATCTGGAGAAACATGGGATCTTTCCTAGGTCTGTGGGTGGCCTGTGACAGAAAGAACCTCCAGAGAAGGCCAGCTTCCTCTTGATACTCCACCTAAGCTACCTAGACTAAGACTTTGTAGAGAAAAGGGTAAGAAGGCTTGCATAAAAAGAAACCTACTGTCTAATGTGATACACCAAATGATCATCAGCAAATACATAGAAAATGACACACTACAGAACCAATAATAATCAAAATCACTTACACAACCCAACAAATCACAATCTTTGCATGATCACTTTGTGAGGAGGCTTGAATAACAACAGTCTTGTTTAGGAGAAATAGATTTTCTCACTATCCAAAATTGATTGTTATCACTTGCACAACTCACAACCTGTAAAAATAATGTAACTCCTGTATAAAGGCATCAACATGCAAGACAACTCTAAGAACAAAGAAACATCACAAAGGCCTGTACTAACACAGAAAAACACAATATCAGGAGAAAATGGGAAGGTATAGATTGCTTATTACTGCCAAAGAGGTGTTACAATGCTGCATATCTCTGAAAATGGGTTACAAAACTCTTCACTTCTGTAAAAGAACTCATAAAATTATAATATGTAGAGCTCTGAACAGCCAGAACCTGCTAAAACTGAACAAGGAAGAGGAATATATACAGCTCAAACAGTTGTAAACAGCTCATGCTCCAGTCAAAAAGATCAACCTCCACCAACCCCACTAGCTCCAGTCAAAAAGATCAACCTCCACCAACCCCACTAGCTCCATTCCCGTGTATCTCAGAAACAGTGAAAAAATATCCCCTTAAACTGCTCCAAAAAGGGGTCCCAATGCAGAAATGGTGGAGGCAGGTCATCTACTATCATGAAGGCACTTAAAAATAGTATAAAATGTCCTTTAGTGCTCTCTAATGCTTCTGGCATATGTCATCATCTTCTTGCAGCATCATAATATCTGATTTGTCAAATAAATGATAAAATAACATATTTTCTGCATTTAAATAACATTTAACTAAGAGGCTTATAATTATACCATCTTAGTAAATGTTTTACAATTTAAAATTAAACAACCCTATGCAGAAAATAATGATATTTATGACATTTAATCTAAATCCCTGGTTTTGCAAATGACATAAAAACGTTCGCGACTCCTAGGCACGATGACATGACTCATCACATTTGCAATTATATCTCGCATCTCAAGGCTATCACAACACTTCACAACTCCTAGTCATTTCCTTCATTACACACCTCTCGTCTCATGTCTATACACGGTTTGAAACAATACATTTTTTTATCACTGTTTGATGTATATGTTTCAAAACAACCCTTCACCACCTTATATCTCCTACCATCATGCCATCACAACATATACCAAGTCCTACACACATCACTTACCCACCTTGTAACTATCTAACCAAAATGCCTTGGCAAAAATATCCTTGGCCTTGTACTTCACTTCATCTATATTTTATTCATCACCTTTTGTTTCCCAACCTTATAACTCCCAACATACATCTTGGCCTACATGCATTACTTCCCCACCTTATAACTCCTAGCCACCGAATCCTAGATGCATTTTTACCCTTATACCTCCTAGCCAACATGACCTTGACACATTACATATCTTTCAACCTTGTCTTGCTCATAATACCATTTGACTTGGTTTTTAAACATAAACAAAAGGCATTAAAATGCCATGCCCCTTTTTGCATCACTATGTTCGAATACCTATGCAGTCTCCTCACGTTGCCAAAAGAATGTTTCAAAACAATGAAAAGGTCGAAATACTCAAATAATAGGTCATTCGACCCTAATGAGGAAGAAAACCTAAAAGGACTCTTGGCATTTGCATTCACCTCACGTTTCCTCCTTCGCCGCCGCCATGAGGGTTTGAAGAAGAAAAAAACGCAGCAGTTTTGAGTCATTTTCTGGGCCGTTTCTTGTTAATTCTCTGAGAATAGGAGGTAAGTTGTATTTTTACTGAGATTTTGACTCCATTTTTGTCAATTTTGGGCCACTTTTGGCCACGCTTTGACTGCGAAATGATGCATTTGTTGCTATTTCTCTTGGCATTTCTAATGGCCGACCTTCATGGAGGATTTTGGTCATTTTCTGACTGTGAGACCACTGTCCAAGAGAAAGAAATGTGATTTTTTCATAGTGAAGGGCAAACAAAAACTCAGAGGTAACTCATTGTCAAGCTTTTTTCATTTTTGCTGCTTCTTTTGTCTGAATATTCGTTGCCTGGGGTGCGATTTGACTATATTTCTAAGCATTTTGTGTGAAAGAGGTTTGAAAGGCCTTCATTTTTTTTTTCTTATACCTATATTCCTCTGGCTCAAACAAGCACAACACATGATAAACTTAAAAAAAAACTGAAAACTGTGTGTCTATATCTTTCTGGGTGCTGCTCGAACTTGCTGTTTGACTAACTTTCTTGCAAATCTGAGTATTTCTGAGGATTATTTCTTACAATGAGTTGAAACCTTCTTCTTGCAGTTCAAACTCCATCTTCATTTTTGTCTGTCAGTTTCATTCTAAAATGAATTGAACCTTCAAGTTTGTGGCAAATTCTGTGGTACTTGAACATGAAAAATATCTGCATTTTCTGGTTTTATTCGCTGGCAGAAAATATCTTCTGATGTATTGGTGCCATTAACTTCTCCATCTCATTGTGAAGTGAGCTGCTTCTCATTTCATTATTTGTAGAACTGATTTTTTCTGTAAGCCTTTGTTCATGGAAATTTGGAAAGTATTGGCATGTTGTCAAAAAGAATAATGATACAACTTGCAAAAAATGAAAATTTGCTCATTCCATTTTCTTTATCAGCTGTAGCAAATCCGCATTTTCCATTGTTTCTCTGTCGGGAACAACATTTTGCATTTCTCTTCACCCACTTACTGTTAGAAGGTACTATTGGATTTTTTATGAGTAGTAATTCTTAAAATGAGTTTTAAAAAACTTACCTTTCCTTCATATTCTGCTGTTTTTTGACTGTGAACAAGCTTCAGTTTTGATAAAAAAACTTGAATGATCTTCATTTTCCCGCTGTTGTTTGAAATTTGTACCTTTGTTCATGTTAAAATAGGTACTACAAACCTTTTATCCTTCATGTTGTTCCCATCTCTAAGCATATCTTTTATGAGCTTCTGTTTTGAGTGTTGGCTGTTCTGAAAACTGTCCTTTTCTCTGGGTGCTTGTAGTATGATGTTGAGACTCCATCGTCGTTGTTCTCTTTTAGAGAGTTCTGATATTCTCCATTCAACTGTCTCTCAAACTAATCTGCTTCATTAGTAGAGTGACCAAGTGATGTTCATGGAATATCTAGTTCACATAGTATAAAATGAAACTGTGATCACTTACCCCTAGCACTGTCCATAATTGATTGTTATACATCTTGCACGTGAAGTTGTTGTATAGTGTCCTATTGCTGTTGATCATTTAGGCCTGCCCCTCTATCATTTACTATCCATTTACTATGACAATCTGCTGTTCCAAATGATCTTTGCTATTCTGAAGGAGTGATAGGGTGTCAAATATCATCTGAATGCAGCCTTGTGATTGCTGTTTATACTATTCTTTTCATCATGATTGTTGTCTTTTTGCTGTTGTGCTGTCTTTATTATGATAGTTAGCTGTTTCAAATAATCTTTCAATAGCTCTTCCATTGTATACTGTTTCCTTATATTTATTGCTGGCTGTCATCATTGTTTCTAAAAGTTTTCACTGTTGATGACATCATACCTTGCTGTCCTATTTTTCACTGTTGGCTTTCCTTCAGTTGTTCCTATGATCATGTTGTACCTTGCTGTCCTACTTTTTAACTGTTGGCTGTCCTCTGTGGTTTGCTATCCTAAAGTTGGCTGTCTTTGTATGACTGACACCTCTTGAAAACAGTATCTGCCTTCTGAATGCACTCTTAGATTTATGCTTTTGCATCTGTTCATTGCTTCTGAAATGTTCTGTAATGGTTTATGAGCTGGGCTCAACCCTTGTGGGAGCCACATTTCCTCCACTCATAACGTAATTGAATGAATCAAACAGAAACATAATTTTATCTGTATCTGCATATGAAGCAAACTTGTTAGAAAATAAATGCATGCTTGCAGTCGATATTCTTGATTTGTCTTCTCAAAAGCTTTTGTGACGCTAACTGGTTTACTACAATCTGAAAACACAAATTGTATGTTTATAAAATGTATATCATATGATGTATGATGCCTCGCCATTGCTCTAACATCAGTTTTCAAACTTTTATGCAAATGACGGGATAGCAAGGAGATAGCGGGTGGATGCGGGACACACCGACAAGCTAGGACGAAACAAGACGCGACAGCAACATGAAGGCTCGTCATTCAGGCAATGACGAGTCACCCTATCTCATATGTATATTCAGTTTTTTAGTTTATGTATAAATATATAGTTTGTCTTTTCTTTTTGCATTGAACCAGTTAGTCTCACGGCTTGTGTGAGAACTTATACAGTTATTTTTCTTTTAAAAGATTTGTTCAATCTCTTGAGTTTTTCTGAAAACATCTGAATGTAACAATACAATTTCATCTTGATTTGTATCAAATGTGCTTGGGTTTAACACAACAGAAGTAAAATAAACCTTTTTCTCTTTTAAAACTGGAAAGCTCTACTTGATTGAGCTAGTAGTGAAATCTAGGTAACATATATATAATCAAAGGGTTGGCCTTATAATCAGAGTTATGGATAGAATTAGGGTTACAACTATAATTATGGTTAATGTTACAATTAGGGTTAGGGTTACTATTATTATGTTTTCAATTAGGATTAGGATCAGGGTTAAAATAAGGGTAATGGTTAAGGTTAGGGTTAAAATTAGGGTTAGGGTTAGTATTAGGGTTAGGATTATTGTTAGAATTAGATTTAGGGTTCAACATTGAGATTAAAACATTCCTTAATTTAAATAGGTACCCTAATTATTGTTGCTGTAATTAAATATTTAATTACACTTTATTAAGTTTACTTAGGGCTAATTTTAGTCTTAGGTTGTTCTTAAGTCATATTAGGGGTTTTCTCTAACTTGCAAATATAAAAGCAAGTTTTCACATGTAATTCTTGAATCCATTTCATTAATTGCTTCCTTATTGTGCAAAATATTCCTCTTTTCTTTTTTCTCTTGTGGAAGGTAAATCTTAGGTTTTGCAGGTGATTCTGGTGTTTTGAGTTAATTATCAACCTCAACATGGTATCAAAGTAGATCTGCAAGCCCCTTCTTAGATTTGGAGAAAAATTCAAGCAAGATCTATTTGCTGGGTGTTTTTTTTGTAAAACGAAGTATTCCATTAGATTTAGAGTAGCTAGAAAAGGTGGATTTGTCTTTTGTTTGGCAAAATTTGGTCTGGGGAAGCCAGATCTGTGAAGGTTTCAAGAGTACTTTTTATGAGATACGGAGGAGAACATCAGTTTTAGAGCATTTTTGGCCAAAATTGTCGTGACCAATGCACTTAGAAGGACCAAAAACCCTAGAATCACCTGTTAATTCACAAAAATCAGAGATTGAAAAAAATCTCTATGATTTTTTGAGGGTGCATTCTTTTATCCAGCGGTCCAAAGGGTGCTTCTGTAGGGTGCATCGTTTTATCAAGCAATTCAAAGGGTGCTTCCCTGTCCTTTTATCCAATGGTTTGAAGGGTGCTTCTGCAGGGTGCATCATTTTATCCAGCGGTCGGAAGGGTGCTTCCGCGTCCTTTTATCTAGCGGTCTGAAGGGTGCTTCCGCGCCTTTTATCCAACGGTTTGAAGGGTGCTTCTGTAGGGTGCATCATTTTATCCAGTGGTCTGAAGGGTGCTTCCGCAGGGTGCATTGTTTTATCCAACAATCCTCTATCCTGCCCTCTTCTCTCCAAACCCCAATGGAGTAATTTCATGAAAACTATCATAAATTGGGAAAATGGAGTCAATTTTTTGCAAATGAAATATTCCTGGAAAGTTGGTTCTGCACACTTTCTGATGGTATGATCATTTTTTCTGAGTTTTTTGTTTCACATATTTTTTCTGTTTGAAGTCAAGGCATCATTTTTGGCTTTCGAGCTCCGTTCTTGCGCCCAGAATCTCTGTTTTTCAAAAATGAATAGGCGTTGGAAAGGTATCAATGAGCTCTACACAACCACCTATATAATTTTTTTAGATTCAGCCCCAGGTATATTTTAATCAGTTTGTCAATTTTATGGCTTCTATTGGATATCCTAGACATGCTACCTCTTGGAAAGGTTCTATTTTCTTTGATAGGCTTTTGTTATCAACATAAATCTATTTGCATGTTTTGATCTCTATTCATCTAAGGAGATGGGATTCTACCGTCTAATTGTAGATATTGTGGAAGTAATCAACATGAGAAAGAGATGTGTCCTCATTTCTCACATCATCTTTTTGAAATGCTTGCTTCGATCACTTCTCCTCCTGATGAGATCATTGCTCCACCATCACCTACTGCTACTTTAGAGTTCTATGTTGCATCATCAATGAATTCTAGTAATTCTATTCAGTAGGTCAATATCAGTCTTTCAGATCCACCTCATTGGGATTCCTATCTTGCAGACACATCATCTCTGTTTGTGGAGTCTCACATTGCTGATTTGGAGGACACGTTTGAGGGTTTATCTCTCTTGTTTGATGCTATCTCAAGTGGCTTTGCATCACCACCTTCATCTACTATGTTTCCTAATGCAGTTTAGATCATATCCTCTCTTGGTTCTTCTTCTCTAATTGGGTAGACAATTTATATTTTGGAGAAGACATATTCTCCCAACATGAGGTCACTTGAGTTGCATTCAGAGGCACACATTATGATATGGATTCCTTATTCATCCAAAATGTGGGAATGGCTTCTACATTCACCAGTGGATTTATTTCTTTTGAAAGCAAGAAAAGTTGTTTGCAAGCAGTGGATTGGATTTTGTCTTCAAGGTCTCTTCATTGGTTCTAGAGCTTCTTCTTGGAGGGGATTCATATTCTCTTTTCACTCTCTCTTATGGGGGGCACTCATGATTGTACTTTTGTGATGCATTCAGTTCTTGGGGGTCTTAGTGTAAGTCCTTTTTCCATCACATGTTCATGTACTTGTTGTATTTTATCTCTTTTGGAGAGGAGTTTTCTCCCATTGGGTTTTTTTTTCCTTCTCTCCACTTTATGAGAGATTCTTGTTGTTCATGGGTACCTAACATGGCCTTGTAGTTGAGACCCATTCTTGCATTAGTTGCATGGTTTTCATTTCTCCCTAAGTTGTACTTATGGGGGGGGTGTTGGTGTAATTAAATATTTAATTACACTTTATTAAGTTTACTTAGGGCTAATGTTAGTCTTAGGTTATTCTTAAGTCATATTAGGGTTTTTTTCTAACTTGCAAATATAAAAGCAAGTTCTCACATGTAATTCATTAATCCATTTCATTAATTCATCCTTATTGTGCAAATTATTCCTCTTTGCTTTTTTCTCTTATGGAAGGTAGATCTCAGGTTTTGCGGGTTATCTTTGTGGCTTGAGTTAATTATCAACTTTAACAATTCTAATCTAAACACTAACCCTAACCCTAATTTTAACCCCTAACTTTAATCCTAAATATAATATATAATATAATTATAATTATAATTATTATATAATATAGTATATAATTTTAATTAATATATATTATAATTATAATTATTATATATATTTTTTGATGGATAAGTAACTGCCCGTATGACAACTAATATATTGTAATAGAGAATAAAATAAGTACATAGCAGGACACACAATGGTTATATAAAAGAAAAACAATTATTTATGCTAGAGGGTCATCATCCCTTCTGACAATTCTGAAGCTTGTTCCAGCTGGGAGGCAGATAGTAAGTCTCCATATTTTCCAATAATATACATGAGTGTCTCCATATTATGATTGCAGTTGCCCTCATTGAAGACAACTGAGACATGTCCCATAACACTATTCTCCTTGTTTACTGCAGTAGCATCAAAAACTCTAGCCATAAGTCCATATTTGGGATTCTTGTTGAAGTTAGAAATCACTGTGGTGGTAGCTTGGTACATATGGTCTTTGACGTAGCTATTGGCCATGAACTTCATGATGTTCTTCCTTCTCAATATGAGGACTGAGTTCATCAGAAACTCTTCGTATAGGACCCCCTCATGGACATGACCACCGCTGAAAACTTTGGAGCCTATAACCTTGTAGAAGGCACTCGCTATGTCATCAGAATCTACTTTGAAGAGGCATTTTATCTGCTCCAGTGGCATTTAATCAACCTCCTCGGCATCGTTCTCATCGTCTTCACCTTCTTTTACCTCAGGTTCCTCGTCTTCCTTCGAGCCATCACTATCCTCCTCCTCTTGACACTTGTATATGCACTCAATATTCATACAGTTCGCCATACCTTTGGCTTGGCATTTCTAGATTCTACTATAAATAGCCTTAGGCAGGGAGATCGGTTAACCAACGTTTGAAGCACATACTGACTTGGGAATGAGTTGCCAAAGTAGGACACTCATAAATCTAAGAAATCCTTGATAACTCTTGGTTGGACTTGCAGATTGGTTATTTCGGTCTTAGAAATAATTATTATATATATTATATTATATAAAATTATATATAATTATTATATAATATTATATATAATTATTATATAATATATTATAATAATATGTCTAATCTATATTATAATATTATATTATATAATTATAATAATTCTTATTATAATTATAATAATTCTTCAATTATAATACATCTTATAATTATATAATATACTTAGAATTAGGCTTGCCGCTGCAGATGCTACTAGCATACCTATATTTAAAAAATATATCTAAAATATGCTAAGAGATATCCTTCTCGAGGTGCTTATTTTTTAATCACTAATCTTAACATTAGGCGCCTCAAGAAGGATATCTCTTAGCATACTTTAGATATATTTTTTAAATATAGGTACATGCTAGTAGCATTTGGAGCGGCAAGCCTAATTCTAACTATATTATATAATTATATGAATTATTATAATTAAACATAATATAATATTATAATATAAATTAGATATATTATTATAGTGTATTATAATAATAATTATATATAATATAATATTTAATCATTATAATTATATTATATATTATATTTAGGATTAGAGTTAGGGGTTAAAATTAGGGTTAGGGTTAGTGTTTATCTTAGAATTAGGGTTACAATTAGTATTAGAGTTAGGGCGAGAAATAGGGTTAGAATTATGATTAGAAATAGGGTTAGGATTAGGGTTAGTATTGTGGTGAGGGTTAGGGTTAGGAACAAAATTAGGGTTAGGGTTAGAATTATGGTTATTATTAGAGTCAGGGTTAGCATTAGTGTTAGGATTAAGATTAGGGTTAGGGTTAGAAATATAATTAGGGTTCAAATTAGGGTTGGGATTATGGTTAGTGTTAGTATTAGAGTTACGACCAAAATTATGGTTAGAATTATGTTAAATAGGTAGATTTGGAAATATTGTTAGATTGAGGGTTTTGAGGCTTATAAAATAATGCTAAGTGTAATCTTATGGTTGTGGTAAGAATTAGGATTAGATTGAGAATTAGGGTACCTATTTTTAAGGAATATTTTAATCTCAATGTTGAACCCTAATTCTAACAATAACCCTAACCTTAATTCTAACAATAACTCTAACCCTAACCCTAATACTAATCTTGATTCTAATTCAAACCCTAATTATAATTCTAATCCTAACATGAAGCTTAACCCTAATTCTAACCCTAATCATAAGCCTACATAAAACCCTAGTTCTAACCCTATTTGTAATTCTAACAATAATTGTATCCCTAATTCTAAACCTAATAGTAACCCTAATAGTAATTCTAATTCTAACCCTAACCATAAAATTGATTGTATCTATAATTTTAATTCTAACATTGATTTGAACCCTAAGCCTAACCCTAATTCTAATTGTAACCCTAAATCTTACCCTAACCCTAACCCTAATTATAACCCTAACCCCAAGTCTAACCCTAACCCTAACCCTTATTCTAACCCAAAACATAGCTCTAATGTTAACCCTAAGCTTGATCCTAATTAAAACCCTAACCCTAACCTTAATACTAAACTTAACCCTAATTGTAACCCTAACCCTAACTTTAATTCTAACATTAACCCTAATTATAGTTGTAACCCTAATTCTTAGCCTAACCCTAACCCCAACCCTAATTATAATCCTAACCCTAACCCTAATCCTAATTTTAACCCTAACCCTAACCCTAACTCTAACCCTAACCCTGACTATAATTCAAACCCTAACCCTAACCTTAGTACTAACCTTAACCCTAATTGTAACTCTAACCCTAACTCTAATTTAAACCATAACCCTAATTGTAACTCTAATTCTTACCCTAATTCTAATAGTAACCCACCTTAATTCTAACCCTAATCCTAATAGGATCCCTAATCCTAACTCTAACCCTAATCCTAACCCTAATTCTAATCATAACCCTTATTCTACCCTAACTATAACCCTAATTTTCAATCTAACAATAACCCTATTTCTAACACTTACCTTAATTCTAAGTCTATCTATGATTTTAACCCTAACCCTAACTTGAAATCTAACCCTAACTCTAGCCCTAACCCTAACCCTAACTGTAACTCTAATGCTTACCCTAATTTAGTAACCCTAATTCTAACCCTAACCCTATCCCAAATTCTAACACTATACCTAACCCTAATTCTAACCCCAACCCTAATTTCTATCATAATTCTAACCGTAATCCTTATTCTAACCCTAATCATAAGCCTATATACAACCCTAGTACTAACCCTAATTGTATTTATAACCATAACTATATCCCTAATTCTAAACCTAACCCTAACACTAATCCTAATCTTAAATGCAATTCCAACCCTAATTCTAGTTTTGACCCTCATTCTCATTCTAATTGTCACCCTTTTCCAAATTGTAACCCTAAGTCTAGTTATAATTCTAACCCTAATCCTAACCCTAATTATAATTATATTTCTAACCCTAATCCTAACCCTAATTTTAACTGCAATTCCAATCCTAACCCTAATTATAACCCTAACCTAATTCTAACATTAATCCTAATTTTATGTAATGCCCACTCAGGAAATATCAATAAATAATAAAAATAGTTAAAGTAGAAAGAAATACTAAAAAATATAATAAGTTGATAGAAGAAAATTTACTTAAAATTCAGATTTTGATTAAACATAAGTTTAACATTATTCATTGTAGGTAAAAAATTAAGATAAATCTCTTCTTATACAATTACAATCAACTACAATAGATGCCATTTCATCATCCACTCGCAAAGGTGGAAAAACTCTTTCTCAGCTTCAATATCTTACATGATAACAAACCTGTAACTTCACAACTAAATGTAGACATTAGTTCCACAAAGTCCATCAATAAACATAACAGATAACAATATACTAGCCTAAGGCCCTAAGGGCCGACCTAATGTCTCAGGGGCTCATCCATGATGGCCTTGCGTACGTACGTGTAGTGCAGAGACCTCTTAGTTCAGGACTTGAACTTACAACCGCAAGTTGTTTAAAAAATATATATAAATTTAATAATCTCAAGAGTTGAAGACGACATATACAACATTCAACAATGCTTTTCTCATAACCCATAATATACTAATACAAGAATCATCACAGATAGTACATCATTTTAGAATACAAGTCTGAATAATCAATATAATAATTATCTATCTTCCTTGATTATAATAATAGATTAACTCACAAACCAATCTTAAGGAATAACATTCACAGTGGTAGAGATTCACAATTTTACTCTGATTAACTAAAACAATCACTTTCCACTCTATTTTAAACCCAAATATCATATCATTCTCCATAGCTAACCAAGACATAAGAATAACTTAAATATTAAAGATTTACCTTGAAATCAACAAAATAAACAAGGTTCCCAATCACTTCAAATTTTGAAGTTCAACAAAGCATGTAAACAAATACACATAAACTCCATCAAGGATGTTAGATCCTTATGTAACAACCATTGAGATTCATAAATAAACCCTTAAGTAAAACTAAGAATCATATAGAACCAATCCTAATCCAATAACAATCTTAACTTATAAATTCCTTGCATTCTTGCACCAAAATATTAGCTATCAAGAAATCATCTAGATTAAGTTATAACATCTTAAATATAAGTGAGGCTAAGATATTTATCAAATCTCATTCATAAATAACCATTTATCCAAACATATCATTCAAAACTTATTCGAGCATTAAAAAAGTTCAAATGACTTCTTCTAATATATTATTTTAATCATCTTTTCTATAACTCACAAGTTCCCTCATAATGTAATAGAGACAACTGATCTAGTCTACATGAATAAATGTTCCTAAGATTACCACACTCATGCTAGGTTCTAAAGGCATAACATTATCTCATTAACCAAAGAGTAAAGAGTTTATATTTCAAATAAAAGAAAAGTCAAACTTGGTTCTTAATCATTTGTCAAATGTCTCATTCTTGGCTTACTACTACATTTATATAGCCAAGACCTTCCTTAAAAAAAACTCTTCAACGCTAATAGAAGTGTTGTAGGTTTGCATGGCTCAGATGGTTATCCATTTAAATATCTATTGTTTTTGCTACACATCTCTAACCACTATTATAATAATAAATAAACTTGATATTATAACATTCCTCAAGAAATTATTTAACCAAATATATATGAGTTTGGAGACTTAGTAATATTGTTACATTAAACAACTCACTACTAATGTTAACCCTCAAAAATAAGACCTAATAATCTAAAAAAAAAATATCACAATAACATTCATAATCAATGTTAGTATCGAAATCAAAACTACTTTAAATCCTTGGAGTTTGATGATAACTCAAAACAAATAGTTTATACTATATAGTCTGCAAGATCATTCTCTACCAGCTAATCATAACCAATGATAGAAACTCAACTTTCCATAGTGCAATTCTATCTCAATGAAATATTAAAATAATAATAACTAGAAAATATTCTCCATAATACTACTACAGTTAAAACATTCCTCCTTTATCCATTAAAACAATATTAAAATTCCACGACTAAGCTATATCATTCAAGAATTTAATAAAATGAATATTCTAAATTTGCATGGATTTCTTTTCCTACAAATTGGGATAACGCTCCCCTGGGGCTAGTTGTCTAGAAACATCATCCTTGGCAATTGACAAGTAAAGTAACATGCTGCAGGATGAGCCGTGAAGTCTAATATCTTTTTCCATACATGAAAGATGAGTGACAAGATCATATTTTGATTCAATTAGCCATGGATTTTAGTATCACAATGCAATACAAATACTCTCACATATTGCCTATTGACTTTAAAAACAATTCCACTAAATAAGTAAGATTCTCTAAATGGTACAAGGACTGCATAAAATTTACAAAAAAAACAATCATCTTGATAGAGTATATTATGAATGATAATGCCACAACAGAACACTATGATAAATTATTTTACAATAGATAATGCCATTGTGCCATGTGTGCAAGTCTATCATAAAATCTAAGCTTGATCGATTATAAGTACAACTGCTAATATTATCATTCTATGCTTGATTGATCAACAAATCTATTTTGTCAATTAGTAAATATCCTCTATATCATCATCGCTTTGTTATGAAAAGACGAAAGAAGCAAGATGTTTAACAATGCTCTTCCATCAATATTCTAAAAATGTTATTAATGCACCAAATAGATAACATCCATACCCTAAAAATAGCAACAACATGCAGCAAACAAGACATGGTAAAGGCATTAGAAACTTTTGTGCAACACAAATGGTAAAAGAAGTTGACCATGAAAACCTCTACGCACTATCAAAGATTGTGAGAAGAATAGTCATGCAACATTTGGGGATCCAAGTCAAGAAGAGGCGCCATTGGAAGATCTCCATTGTCTAAATAATATCAAATGCAATGATCAGTTTCGGACCCATTCCTCACACATTACCATCGAACTCTTAGGCTGCGTCAAAATGGAAGTTTAGGAAGAGGTTTTGGTAATCTATCAAGGTATTAGGGAAAGAGGAATTTCAATAGCATTGCAGTTGCCACGGCTAGAGTAGACAAGTATGATAATTTAAAAAATTGTGGAAACATTACGGATTGCTTGATACACTATCTCAAGAAAAGTGGTCTCACAAAAAGCCATGTTTACAGGATAAGAACATTCCAAACTAGTAAAAAGGCTTGGGGAATACTCAAGTAAAAGAAAATAAAAAGTGGAAGCACAGATAAGTCACCCAAACTGGTTGAAAGAAAATGCCTCAAGGAAAAGTAGTTTCATGATATGCAATACTTGCAGGATACCCATAAAATTAAAAGTTAGAAATGCTTCAAGATCCATCAAGCAAAATCAACTATCAAGTGTAAAACTAGAGTGCCTCCAAGACTCTTTTTCATGCATTTGAATGTTTGCAGGATACACACAAGACATGACTAGTAAAACTTATAGGTAAAATCACATATGGTAGATTAGTGATTCCTTAGAAACATACCAACGAATGCTCTAAATGGTGGTAAGTTGGACCTTGAAACCCTGATGATATCCTCCCTGTCACGCATGTGCTGTGTCCTCCAAGGCATTGTTCATCATTCTTTCCCATTTTCATGTGAAGATGGAGAAGATTTCTCTCCCCAAAACCTCCACACAAGAAGCATCAGGAATGAAAATGCATGCTCCCTCTGGAATCCTCCAAAATTCCTTTCTGGTAGAATCCATTTTCACAAATATTTAAAATTTCATCAATTCCCTTGCTTTGTGTCCCTTCAGTTATTTAAAAGATTCAAGATGACTATAACCTTCTCTCCCTTTTATTCTAGAAGCTTCTTGTACATAAATAGATGGAATAAAATAAATAAATTGCATTTACTTCCACTTCTCCCACCTTCCCATTTTTTTTTTCTAAAATTAGCCTTTCTTCATTTCAAATTGAAAAGAAATAATAATTCAAGATTCCCACTTTGCAGAATAATTGCATTATTTTCATTTCTTCACATTATTAAATTATCTAAATTATTTTGACACACTGAAACTAATTAAATATTATAACTAATAAATAAATTTTTAGATATGCCTTACATTTTAACCCTAATTATAACCCTAACCCTAACCACAATGCTAATTATAATGTTAACTCTAATCTAAACGTAACCCTAATTCTCATTCTAATTCTCACCCTATTTCTGACTGTAACCCTAATTATAATTCTAATTCTAACCCTAATCCTAACCCTAATTATTGTCGTAACCCTAATTTTAACCTTGACCCTAACCCTTATTCTAACCCTAAACATAACTCTAATTTTAACCCTAAGCCTGATCCTAATGGAAACCCTAACCCTAACCTTAATACTAAACTTAACCTTAATTATAGATGTAACCCTAATTCTAACCCTAACCTTAACCCAACCCTAATTATGATCCTAACCCTAATCCTAATTTTAACCCTAACCCTAACCCTTATTCTAACCCTAAACATAGCTCTAATTTTAACCCTAACCCTAACCCTAATCCTAACCCTAAGCCTGACTATAATTCAAACCCTAACCCTAACTTTAATAGTAACCTTAACCCTAATTGTAACTCTAACTCTAACTCTAATTTTAACCCTAACCCTAACTATAACTCTAATTCTTACCCCAATTCTAATAGTAACCCACCTTAATTCTAACCCTAATTCTAACCTTAATTTTAATTCTAACCATACTTCAAACCCTAATTATATACCTAATTGCAACCCTAATCTTAAACCTAATTATAAATATAATTCTAATACTAACACTAAATGTAACCCTAATCAAACCCTAACCCTAATTCTAACCTTAACTATAAACCTATTTCTAACCCTAACCCTACTTTTAACTCACACTAATTTTAATATTAACCATAATCCTAACACTAATGATAACCCTAATTCTATCCCTAACCATAATTCTAATTGTAACTCTCACCCCGATACTAACCCTTATTCTAATCCTAACCCTAACCCAAACCCAAACCCTAAGTCTACCCTAACCCTAACTTTAACCATAACCCTACCGTAATTCTAAACATAATTCTAACCATAATTCTAGGCCTAACTCTAATACTAACCATAATTCTAACCTTGATTCTAACCAATACATAATTCTAACCCAACCCTAAACCTGAACCTAACATTTAGGCCAAAACATAATTATATCCCCAACCCTAACGCTAATCATATTTCTAACTCTAATTGTAACTTGAATTTGAACCCTAACCCTAACCCTAATTGTAGGCCTAACTTCTAATTTAAACCCAAATTGTAACTATAAGGTCTCTAACCCTAACATTAATCCTGACAGTAAATCTAAACCTAACCCTAATTCTACCCCTAGATCTACTTAACCCTAATTATATTCCTAATACCAACCCTGATCCCAACCCTAATTGTAATCATAGTTCTATATATAGATATTGTTGATAACTAAGAGGGGGGGTGAATCAGTTATCCTAATAATTCAACTTTCTGTGCTTTCTTAACAGTTAATGCAACATCAGATTCTATAAGCAAGCATAACTATGAAATGTAAATAACACCAATCCACATGACACAATGATTTTGACGTGGAAACCCTGTTAAGGGAAAAAACCACGGGGTGATTAACCTAATATATTATTCTCTATTAGAAGAATAGAAGATACAAAATGGCACTTGCCAATTAGGGCTCACTGCCCGAGCACACTCCTCACAAGAGGCTCACTGCCTACAAGAGACTCATTGTCTACAGAAAAGGAAGGTAACTCAATGTTTGAACTGATGAGAAGCATCCACACATGCTGAGATTCAGTTCCGGTTAAGCTCAATAAACTGATCTGCTGCACTTCATTCTTACTATCTTTTGATGCAGCTGTACTATCACATTCTAGATCTCTTTTACTATCTTTACTCTGCTCTACTGCTTATCTTCGCACCTATCCTTCGCATTCGTACACTTCACATCTAAATCAATCATGTATATATATCCTCACAAGTGATTTCATCACCTTTCTAGTCAGGATCCAGAATAGTCAATATTTTCCTCAAACTCTGGTCTGTCGACTGAATCCTTGCATACCAAGGAATGTGGATCAAGGATATACTTGTAGAAATCATCAATCATGTCAGCCAATCATAACATATACCTTAAGAACCTTTACCATCATTAGTAACACATCCAGAATAATGTCTTATGTCCTGCCAGTCAGTTCTTCCTCTGTTCGCACTGTCAAATAGGAACCTGACACTCTAGTATTCATATCTCTTCATCCTTTCAACACCGGAGGCTAAATCCTTGGATTCTATTTCTCAAGGTACTCCTCTTGACTTCCCCAAATCCGTACTTCATTGAGATACTTCTTCCGAGAGATCCGGACCTGTCTGTCAGACCTTATTGACTGCTCTGTTCTTGCTTACCTGACCTCAACACTTCTTCAATCTGACTTCCAGTAAAGACTCATCATGTCCTGCGGATGTGTGGAATAACCTTTGTTGCCATCAATGACAACATTCATGAGTCCATATAGTGTCTCTTGCGAACAATCTCCCCCTTTGGCATTGATGGCAACACTTAGTGAAAAATGACTAAGTGTCACACTATACTCCCCCTTGGCTGATGCTCTGTTTTTATATACATTTTCTGGAGCTCCCCCTTAGTTGGATTCCTCATTTTTCACTGCTCCTCACTCCCCTTTTGACATCAATGGCAAAGGGTGGGGTCTGCGCATAAGTATATCATCCGGTTGCACTCTACATATACTTTAGTATGTCTACAAAAGTGTTTTTCAATTGTACAACTTCGGTTGCCCAACTCAGCTTCATCCTATCCAAAATTGATATGTGACCACTCAACAGGAATGCAAAAACTTTAGCCTTCTTCAGATCTATCAGATCATTTGTCTTGGCGGTGGTTTGAGCATCACTTAGGGCCTCATGCATGGCCTCCAACTTAGGAATGATTATTCTTCTAAGCTCATTTAACCTGCTGATTCTATTTTTATTTTCTTTCTCTAGCTTCTTAATTTCATCCAAGACTGCAATGGTCTGACATTCTTGATTTTCTATGGATGAGGTAAATGGATCAAAATTTTGAGAAAGTTTTGTTAGTTGGATCTCCTTTTCTTTCATTTTCTTCTCAATCTCCATTGTTTCTTTAGACCATAATAGACAAAATTTATATATTTCCCCGCCATCTTTAAGAGCATTTTCTAAGCTCTTTATCCCTATATCCATATTTCTTCTATCATTTGATATTAAACTTAGTACTTCAGAGAATCTTTTATCTAAAAACTCTTTCTGGACCTTTTCGTCAGCTGATTTCTCTAAGGACTCAAAATGAGTGCTGACTAAACTGACAAGAGATTTGAGATTACCTGATGAGGAGGCTGAGGGATCCTTCTGAAAAGATGGCATGATCTTTTCTGAAACGCCGGATGTAGCTTCTATTAGCTCACAGTCTTCCATGTGAGACTTCAGAAGTTTTTCTTTTGCCTTTGCATTGGCAAATGAAGCTATCTTCATTGTTTGAACCGGAGAGAGAAAGTCAAAGTTAATTGGACCTTAAAGTAACTCTGGTTCATCAATCTCCAACATTTCTTTTATCAAGAAGTCCTTGACAGTTTCTATAGTGTCTCTTACCAGAGACAGAGATTTCTTTTCTTCTGCATGGTCACTTATGTTCTTCTCAGCTTGACTTTCTTCTCTTCCTTTCGCTTCTTCTTCTTTCTCCTCTATTCTTTCTTCTCCTTTAGATCCAAAGACTATAGGGGAAACTAGAGGAGAGATATTTGTTTGTGCATGAGCCACCTCTTCCGGAGTAGAGGATTTTAAGTCCTTGTCTTTACCTTCACCGAAGTCCATTACTTCTTCTGTCATTGCCTCAGTAGATTCTTTTTCAACACTAAGCCGAGGGATCAATACCTAAGTCCTCTATAATAGGAATGTTGAATCTTGAGTATGCCTTCCGTAGGATTTCTTTTGTTTCTTTTGCCACTTTATCAGTCTCTCCAAGCATGAGCTGATTCATTCTAGTCTTACTTCGAAACTCATCCTTGCAATCTTTGAAGATCATATCCATTTGTTTTGGAGTAATTGAAGGGTAGAGCTGAATAGCTATCTATTCTCTGATTTCTAAGTCCTTTGCCTTAGCATTTTCTTTTCTCATTTCAAGTTCCTTTTCTAAACTTTTAGGAATTAGAGAAATTATTTCAATCAAGGCTTTATTGTATATGTTCAAGTACTTAACTGTGGCTTCCTGCAAGATTTTTTTATTTGCATCATTATATGCATCATAGAATTCTGTTATTGGTTGCAGGTTTCCATCCATAGTAACAGCTTTGACTACATCATCTGGGGATAGAGTGGGCTTTTCAATAGATTCTTCTGCCTTTGCACCCGATACTTTCTTTTTCTTCTTCATCTTCTTGATTTCTTCATCAGATTCTGTCTCTTCTTCATCATCCTTCTGACTAACATAAGACCTTGTGGCCTTTGTTTTAATTCTTTTCTCTCCTCTGCCGGATGATTTTGCTTCTAGTTTCGATGTCCTTGAGATTTTAGCAGTGGCAGGTGTAGATCTCTTTGATGATCTTGTTCGGGTGGAAGATTTTACCGGATCACTTTCCTTTTCAGCTTCTTCCTTCTCTTTCTCTGCTCTTTCCCTCTTCTCCCTGTTAGCATCAAGTGCTTCTTTTGGCAACATCTTCTACTTCTTTTCTCACTTTTCTCTTCATCTTCGGTTGTCTGAGTTCCACAAGGATCTTTACACTCAACTCCTCAAAGGTTCCAAACCTTTCTGCCTTGGGATCTTTGGGCTGACTTAGCATGTGCTGAATATGCAGCTCCATAATTTTCTCATCCACTTCATACCCCATTGGCATGATCCATACTATCCTTGGCTCCACAGCCTCCATTAGGCACTGATCAATTTCTACAATGAAACAAACTGTATCTTGATACTTTTCAACTAGAGATTTGGGAATTCTCTCCCTTTCTTGCATCATGTTCTGAAAGTTCTTAAAGTACCCCCAGAGTGCTATATTCTGTGCCTTGGCATCACCAAGCCCATGTATATAATCTCTGATCTGAATGGCTACTGGTCTATCATTCAACCATACCTAGCCACTGGATCCGGGAAGCTCATTCATGTAATAGAAGAAAAGATAGAGTATCAAACCACCGTATTTGAAGTTCTTCTTATCCTTCTTTATCTTCTGTAGATTCTGCAAGAGTTGGTTCAGAAGGAGCTCACAAAGATCATAGTCTACATTCTTCCTCAACATTTCATAAGCAGTATATATAGCAGTTTCGGAGACTGAATTCTCCCTGCTGGAGTGATATATCTTATATCCAATTATCATTGATACAAACTTGATATTCGGATCTGTGATTTCCTCAATAGTCATAGCTCTTTTATCAAACTTTGATCTTGTAGCCTCACTGACAATTTGGTTTTTGACAGATTTGAGCGTAGGCATTTCACCGGTTGAGTGTAATCCGGTTACAGCCCTAATGGCATCCTTAGTAATCTTAAATGGCTTGTTTAACCACATGAAGTTGTCATGCATTCTGCTCAAGATATACTAGACCCATTCATCTTCCAGAAAACAGGGGAAATGGATGCACTATGCAAAATGTTTTTCCCGGACAGCTCTATACTGAGTTTTGAGTTCAAATGAGTCATCTATCAAGTACTTGTGATAGATATCAACCAACTTAGATTCCCCAAATTATTCAATATTCACATGAATATATGTCCTAACATCTTCTACATGCAGAACTCCATGCGGAATACTTGAAAAGGCACCTAGGGGATCAACTTCTAGGGATTTATATGGATGTTTCTTGAACTTGGGTCGTGGCCTCTCAGTGATATTTACAACATTTGGTGTATCCATCTTAACAAAGACTTACTGAGAAATATTCAATAACAGAAACTACCTTTTGCGCGTCTAGGGTTCGTGAAAAGATCTGGATTGATTCGCTGGATGAATCAACTTCTGTAGAAGACCTTTGATGGGCTTCAGGAGATTTGATGCAGAGCTCTTCTTTTGCTTCTTCTCTAATGCAGAATGAACAAGTGTTTGATAGGAAGAACCCTTATATTACTCCGCAAACCCTAATACCAAGTTGCAATAAATGCTTGACCTAAGTCATTTTGGTTTGCCTTATTCGGATGACTTGAAGAACCAGATCAATCTTGATCTGAACATCTTGCGGATCTTCCAAACCATAACCATAATTTATTTGGATGTTTTTCTTATGAACCCTTTAATCCAGAACTCTCCTTGTGCCAGTCCGGCACCAATTGACTAGCTGGGGGAAAATGGTTTTCTTTGTGTCTCCCCCTGAGCCAGAGCTCATTTTTTAATTTCTGGAAGGAATATCAGCACTAGAGTCTGGTGTGGATCCATCCCCTATATTCTTTGTACTTTTCTTCACCCAAATTTTGCTCATCTCATTTTGAACTTCATCTGCATTCACTTTTCATTTTCCCTTGTCTTGATTCTGATTATGATGTACCTGACCTCTTTTGTCTTGATTCTTGTTCCTACAGAATCTGGCAATATGACCGGATCTATTGTAAATTTGGCAAACAACATTTCTTTGCATATTTGATTGAAATCCTCTTGATCTGCATTGATTAGCCATATGACCCATTCTATTGCATGCAAAGCATCTACCATTGAATGAACTATTTATTTGCATGTTTTTGCATTCATGAGATTTGTGACCATACCTTTTGTAGTTGAAACACTGTCCGGAGAAGGATGTATTAGTCTAATTCATTCTCTTTCTACACTGATTAGCTTTATGATCAAAGTTATTGCAGTTGTGGCAGTATCCATTGAAGGATGGATATCTTTGAGCATTAGGTTGTCTTACCGGAAGTCTTCTAGGCCTGTTCCTTGGATTTTCTGATTCAAAAATCTTCTGACCGGATCTGGAGCTTTCACCTTTTTCATATCCCAGGCCACACTTGTCATCTGCCCTCTTTCGGCTTTCAAGGAGAACTTTAAGTTGAGCAGAACTTATCTTGAATTTCTCTTTGTATTCATTTGCTGTTTGAAGATCCCTTTTAAGAGAGACAATTTGATCCTCAAGTTTTTCTTCATTATCTCTAGCATCTTCAAGATCAGATTCAAGATGTCTGATTATTCTATCCATTTTGTGGCAGTCTTCTGATTTTTCTTTGAGACATTGTCTTAGATCATCTTCAGTCTTTCTTTTTTCTTCAATTTCTTGGGTGAATTTTATAACTCTTGATTCCATTTCATGTCTTACCATAATGACCTCTTTTGACAATTTTTCACATAACTTAGTTTTCTCCTTCAAGTCTTCATTTGTATCATTTGCTTCACCTTGACTTGCTAATTGCTGAAGTAGCTCCTTTCTCTTTTTCATAGAGAGACTCAGTTTGTCTTTTAGTTCTTTTATGAAATCATTAGCCTGTCCGAGTCTTTCTTTTAATTCATTGACTTTAGAATTTGACTGCTCAAGATCATCAAGGGCAGACTTAAGTTGCTCCCTCATACCATACACATCTATTTGAATTCCTAGATCTTCCTCAAGCTGTTAGGCTCAGTTGGGAGGAACTTAGCTCTGATGCCAATTGTTGATAACTAAGAGGGGGGTGAATCAGTTATCCTAATAATTCAACTTTCTGTGCTTTCTTAACAGTTAGTGCAACATCAAATTCTATAAGCAAGCATAACTATGAAATGTAAATAACACCAATCCACATGACACAATGATTTTGACGTGGAAACCCTGTTAAGGGAAAAAACCACGGGGTGATTAACCCAAGATATTATTCTCTGTTAGAAGAATAGAAGATACAAAATGGCACTTGCCAATTAGGGCTCACTGCTCGAGCACACTGCTCACAAGAGGCTCACTGCCTACAAGAGACTCACTGTCTACAAAAAAGGAAGGTAACTCAATGTTTGAATTGATGAGAAGCATCCACACATGCTAAGATTCAGTTTCGGTTAAGCTCAATAAACTGATCTGCTGCACTTCATTCTTACTCTCTTTTGATGCAGCTGTACTGTCACATTTTGAATCTCTTTTACTATCTTTACTCTGCTTTGTTGCTTATCTTCACACCTATCCTTTTCATTCACACACTTCACATCTAAATTAATCATGTATATATATCTGCACAAGTGATTTCATCACCTTTCTAGTCAGCATCCGGAATAGTCAATATTTTCCTCAAACTCTGGTTTGTCGGCTGAATCCTTGCATACCAAGGAATGCGGATCAAGGATATACTTGTAGAAGTCATCAATCATGTCAGCCAATCATAACTTATACCTTAAGAACCTTTACCATCATTAGTAACACATCTAGAATAATGTCTTATGTCCTGCCAGTCAGTTCTTCCTCTGTTCGCACTGTCAAACAGGCACCTGACACTCTAGTATTCATATCTCTTCATCCTTTCAACACCAGAGGCTAAATCCTTGGATTCTATTTCTCAAGGTACTCCTCTTGACTTCCCCAAATCTACACTTCATTAAGATACTTCTTTTGAGAGATCCAGACCTATCTGTCAGACCTTACTGACTGCTCTGTTCTTGCTTACTTGATCTCAACACTTCTTCAATCTGACTTCCGGTAAAGACTCATCATGTCCTGCGGATGTGTGGAATAACCTTTGTTTCCATCAATGATGACATTCATGAGTCCATATAGTGTCTCTTGCCAACAGATATAAATGTAAATGACTTAAATTGGTGTTTTATTGTAACTATAACCCTAACCCTAACGTTCAGGCCAATACTAACCCTAATTGTAACCCCAACCCTAACTATGATTCTAATCGTAGTTTTAAGCCTAATCCCAACATAAAACCTAATCCTAACACTAATTGTAACTGTAATCCTAATCCTAATTATAAATGTAATTGTAGCCCTAACCCTAAATCCAATTATAATTCTAAGCTTGATTTTATCCCTAACCCTAACTCTCACCCCAAATACTAATTATATTACTATAGCGCTAATCCTAACCTTGATCCTAATAGTAATGCTAACCCTAACTCTAATTCTAATCCTAACCCTAATTCTAAGCATAATTCTAACCCTAACGAGAACCCCAATTCCCTAACCCTAATTCTAGACCTAATTGTAATACTAACTATAACCCTAATTCCCAAATTTATATTAATAGATAAAACCATTTGGTATGGAGTGACTGTTTAAAGACATCATAAGACAAACATATAATATGAAGTATTCCAATGCATGTACATTGCCACCCTAGTACTTATACACATAAGAATAGTATTTGTCCACATAATATTCTTATCTATTTCTTTGTAAATACTCTTACCCTTCAAAATTACACAAATCATTCATATCATGATTGTTTGATTTGAGTTCCACAAATCACTCATGTTTTATTTGGATCTCTTAGCCTTGTTAGAGAATCTTACTTTTTTAACCCCAAAATTACACTCTTTTGGTTCTAACTTTGCTTATTTAAAAGCCAAAATAATTCATAAATTAAAAATTTAAGTAACTATTATAATAAGCTTGTAGTCCAAATATTTCCATCATCTGGATGTATTTCTTTCCAATTAGTAATATATTTTATATTGTTTTGTGTGAATTTTTCACAATACAATTGAATTGCATACCAAAACCCATTTTCTTAACACTTATATTTTCATTTAAACCTTGGAAATGTTAGTTCTTGTTGAAACAATTTGGTATGTATGTTGTTAAACACTTTTTAGTTGTGTTTATTCTTCATATTTATTCGCTTTGATAATCTTTCATGCATCCATGGGAGATAGAATACCAACAATTGACATAATTATAATACTAGAGAATTGTATGATTCTAAGCTCTTTTTACGTAGTATGATGTTTGATAAAATAATTCAATTGAATGTTTTATATGTATAAAGAGTTGATAGAAATAGAACAATTAATATAGTAGTTAGAAAATTTTACTTTTTGGAGGATCGTGCATTTAATATCTTCCAAAGATGGAATTCCCAATGTAAAATTTTAATACCAACATTCAACAATCTAAAATATTATACGATTATTTTGTTTTATGTTCACACTCCCCTTCAACTCACTTCAAATCTTACAATTTGATATGCTCGCATGAGTTATTTGCCTCATCTTGTAATAGGAATGTGAAGTTATTTGATATGTAGGCACCAATAATATTTTATATGCTCCTTGAGTTATTTAGTTATAATTGTGGGCATACTATTGCTTATATAAATATTTAGTAAGCCCATAAATTTACTCACTGACTATATATTTTATAAATAGCGACCTTATCTGCCATTGTATACTATAGTGTGAATATGAAAGATTTATTAGCCATTTTAATGTATAGCACGAATTCAACAATCTTCTTATATATATATATATATATATATATATATATATATATATATATATATATATATATATATATATATATATATATATATATATTACAACCTTAACACCTCATATATATCTACTTTACACTCTATAATCTTATTTATCTCCTCTCATCTATCTTTTTTCTATTGTCTATGTATGATTAGAATCTCACATCATAAATACAATCAAGTTATACTACAAAATGACAAGACATTAATATTTAATCGTGCATATTCTTCATTCTTGGTGGTAGATCTTTTTCTAAAGCCTCATATCTTGCCACACAATTCTGTAGACTCTCTTCTCCTTAAAAACTGTTGTGGTATCTTTAGTGTCTCCACAAATGTGAAATGAGTTCTACAACCCTTTGATAAAAGAAGTTTCCAACAAATTCATCATAACTTGCCTACTCTAATAGTAAGATTTGGTACAGGTTGATCTATCTCCAATTTCATATAAATCCTTGGATAATTGTAAGATCCCTTTTCTTTAGGAGATTGAGTCTCCAATCAATTGGATTATTAACTACATTCATAGTTCATGAGAGCATATAGACAAATCCACTTAGGGGCTTTTGTTGGCTATCTCTTCAATGGGATTATATCCCATATTTCAGTGTTTCATAAATAGACCCACATAAAATGGACCTCATTAGAAAATCAACTCAAGAACCATTTTTGCAAAACAACCCATGAAATATCCCTCAGGGAATGCATGGGTCTGGTGAAAATTTTCAATAGATATTTGCAAAAGATTATCCTTCTTTCAATTCTCTCCAGATCACCTGCAATTTCCCCCACTTGTATTATAAAAACAGAGATGCCTATATCCTATTGAAAAAAATTGTATCCTCATTCACATCTCCTAAATTATCTCCAACTAAATTTCTATAAATTGTTTAAATTCAATAGACATTTCACTGTAAATGTAGCTCAGAGTAGCCTAAACTAAAAAATTCTGCAATGCATTTTCATGGGACACTAGATTAGGCAACTTGAATGATTTTAGTAAAAGAACTTATTTATCACATAAAAATAATCTTAATTATAGTTGTACAATCATGCCCAAGTAGGCATGGTTAATGAATAATGAATTGGAAATTGATCTTTGCAGGGCAGGCATGGGAATGAATAAAGAATTGGAGATCAATCTTTGTAGCACTTGATTTACAAACAGGGGCGACCATCTCTTTGATAATTAAAAAAATTATATAGACCCTAATGCAATAAGGAAATAAATCTATGTGATCTGAAGAAATAATGTCTTGTATGGAATCACTGCAGGAAATAGGTGAGAAGCAATGCCCCCATCATGAGAATGTAGGCGATTCGTTGATCTATGGCGCTCGCTACATTCATCCATTTATTAAATCAAAAAATAGCACAAATCAAGTATTGAAACAGAGAGAAAAAATTTGGGCTTATTGGTGAAATTAATTGGTTCACATAAAAACTAAGAGATTAAATTTTGTTGGCTATAAGGGCTTCGACCCACAAAAACAAAAATGAGGTTGAATCAACTCTTCAATAAAGAGATATTAGAAGATCTAGATAGAGTCAACCTTTAACCAAAAAAAGTGATAATTTGTGTACCCAATACCAATACTAACAAAAATAGAAAAGACTTACCATCATTGGTGGGGGCAGGTGTAGGGGCTGAAACGTCCTGAGAATTCACTGCCATTAGAGCAATCATGCTCAACAACACTACCATAATTGTGCTAATGAAAGCTCTTCTTGACATTTTTCCAAATGCTAACACTTTCAAATTACAATCCTTCACACAGATAATTCTCCCACGATATCTATTTCCACAGAAGATTAAGCGATGTGAGGGTTGGGTTAGCAGTGAGAATTTAAGAAGAATCGATATGCTCAGAGTTATAAACTATTTGATATGATGGCTTGTGTTTCAGCTTCCACAGTCCTTTCACCTTCTCCATCAACAGGGATTCCAACTCATTCATTTTTTTTTTGTTTTAATTAAGGATTGTTTTTGAATTTTATGATTTTTGTTTACTATTTACGAGAATCTGAATCTTTCGGCTCTTTCTTGCCACTGTAGCACGCCTCTTGGCGTAATAAAAATAAAGACAACAACAAATTCATTTGTAATTAATCTAAATAATTATCATTTATATAATTATTTTCCAAATTAATTCCTTTTATCTCTACTTACCTATTGATGCACATTATACATGCAATTTTTATAAACTATACATGCAATTTATAAATTATACATGCAACTTTTTTAATTAGAAATATTTCTAAAATATTTATTATTAATTTAATTGACTTCTATATGTCATTATATTAAATATTTTGTTATATTATATTTTTATATTTAAATAAAATAATATTACTATTATTATTAATTATAATAATAACATATTTATATTATTAATAATACAATAATATCAATGGGAATGTTATTATGATAATAATACTAATAATTAATATATGTATAATAATTAATAATTATATAAAGGTGCAAGTGGCGGTGCATAATGGCGTGAAAAGCTCGCAAGTGATGAAATCGGGAGTTCAATTGCCATCTGCAAGCATTCCGATCCTTGAAATTGTAGTTAGTTTTGAGGAGAATGGGATTTCTCAAAGCCTTCATATTGGAAGGTAATAAGAAGGTTCATTGGACAACAGATTTCAAGGGAAGAAATTCTGAAATGGGCAAAAACCTCATGGGAAATAGATAATATCCTTTTCCTCCTAAAGGGATTCTTTGTTGCAGTTTTGAAATCAAATGAAGTGTGGAAAGAAATTCTCAACCATGGAATTTGGTTCGCAAAGGAAATCCTGCTATACCTTCAAAAGTGGATACCAAATTTTTATCCAACAACTTGTAACCCAATGGAACACCCTTGCTGGATCAAACTTTACAACCTTCCATTGGAATTTTGGTCAGAGGATTGTCTATGAAAGATTGGAGAGGCAGTTGACACCATAATTATTGTTGATTTGGAGATCTTGGAAGGGAATTCCTGCGTTTTCACCCAATTGAAGGTCTTGGCAATCCAGACCATTCCTAAGAGCATTGCCCTAAGCACGACTGCTGGGCAAATCAAACATACTATAGAGGTTGAAGAAGACAAATTTTTTTGCCTAAAATGTAGAAGCTGAACACATAACAAGTCAAAATACAAGCAAGGAATCAAAGTCACTCAGAAATGGGTGGTAAAGGAAAAAGATCTTTGAAAGGAAAATTTGGAAACTTGAAACCCTAGCCCCCAGCCAAAGATGGATGATGGCTCCACATACAATCTCGATAGGGCTATTGTCCCTTTTAATTACCCCCTCAAGGAACCTATCATGGAGGAGCTAGAGGAGGAATGGTTTGAAGAGGACAATGTGGTAGAGGTTGACATTGGAATGGAGGATTTTAGGGGGATTGGCTAATTAGCCTCTCAAACCTTCAAGGTCAAAATTGGTTTAGAGAAGAAGAAAAGGAGGAAAACCAATAAGGAAAAAAGGGAGGAAGTTGCTCTAACCAAAGGCCAAGCTTTGTTCAACACTTATCTTTTGAGATCAAAGGGAAGAAACCTCTCCCTTAGCAAGAAATGAAGCTCCTACATGGAATGTCAAGGGATTAAATGCCCCTGACAAGAGGCGTGCGATCAAACACCATTTTGATCACATGCGGTCAGACATCATTATGTTCTAGGAAACAAAGATGAAAAAGGTGGAAGTAGATCTGTTTGCGAGATATTGTAAGGGTTGGGATGGTTTTTTGAGGAAGTTACAAGTTTTGCAGGAGGAATCGGAATTATTTGGATGCCAAACAAGATTACCATTTAGATCCTACACTCCTCCAAGTTATGGATTAATGCCCAAGTAAGAAATTACATATCAAATTTAAAATTTTTGTTGATTAATGTCTATGGCCCCATAAAAAATGAAGAAAAAGCCTAATTATGTGATAGATTGCTAAACTTCATCATTCCTTTCCAAAATGACCTCCTCATCATGGGAGGAGATTTCAATGCTATTCTTTTAGTGGGGGAGAAAATGGGTGGATCTGTCATTCCATCAATGGCACAAACCATGTTCTAGAGTTTTGTTTCAAACTCTGGGAGGTCATTGATTTAACCCCAAAAGAGGGAATGTAAACATGGAAAAATAGAAGAGATGGATTCACAAATATTGTTGAGTGGCTCAACCGCTATCTCTACTCCTTGATCTTGCTTGACACCAATACCATTCTAGAATTTGATATCATTCCTATATCTAGATCATTTCCCGATGGCATTAACCATCTTGGAAGATTGTCCTCCCCTCAAGGATCCCTTCAAGTTCAAGAAAATGTGGCTACGAAGTGTAGATCTCCTAAACCTAGTACAAAAATGGTGGTCCAAAGTTGACATTCAAAAATGATAAAAATGTTCAATTCATGAAAAAGCTTGGATATTTGAAGATCAAATTGAAAGAATGGAACAAAGATACTTTCAAAAATATCTTTGAGGAAAAAAAGAAAATAGAAGAACTGGAAGCCCTAAACAACAAGGTCATTGCTCATGGCTTGTTCCAAATTGACTATGAGATTTTAGAAAAGAACTGTTAGCCAAACATGCTGAAATCTTGGCTAAGAAGGAAATTTTTTGGAAGTCCAAGTCAAGAGAAACCTGGCTCTCAAAAGTTGATTCAAATACCAAATTCTTTCACAAATCAACGAAGTTAAGGAGAAGCAGGAATAGGGTCTTTGTTATTTCTCAAGAGGATGGCTCAATTGCCACTAATCCTTGTCACACTTCAAAAATATTTTGGCTTCAGATGGTGGTTTTGAGGAAAGGAAAATGGATACATTGATTGCCAATATTCCTTGGATCAAAGGGGAGGATTTCAACAAATTTCTAATGACACTAGTTAGCGAAGGTGAAGTCAAAGTTGTAGTGTTCCAGATGAACCCAGATAAAGCCCATGGATCAGATGGGTTTCCTTCCTTGTTTTACCAAATATTTTGAAACATTGTGGGCAAAGACATGTGGGAAGTGGTTCAGGCGTCAAGGAAATCTGAAAAGATTCTCAAAGACCTGAACAACACCAACCTTGCCTTGGTACCAAAGAATGATGATTGCACATCTTTCTATGAGTACTGACCAATCTCTTTATGCAACATCATTTACAAGGTCATGACAATAGTAATAGAAAATTGCCTAAAATATGTTCTCCCTAGCATTATCTCACTTGAGCAGAGCGGATTCACTATGGGAAGATTAATCTTAGATGGTATTGTGATAGCTCACGAAGCAATTTAATCTGTTAGACTCTCAAACTAGGAAAGAATGATCATCAAACTTGACATCAACAAAGCCTATGACCATGTCAACTAGCTTCTCCTTGTTGGATGTTTTAAATTCCCAACCCGATCTCAAGAAAACAGATCTATAAAATATTCATTTCTAATAAAATCGATCTCAAGGGATTGGCCAACGAATAGGAAATGAGGTTTCAATCCTTTTCCTCTGCACTTTAGGCTTTGCAAGACCAAGGAGGGTGTTCCTCTTCTGAAAACAACAAGATTTTCCAGTGTTTATTTGAATGGGGGGGTCTAAATACTTGCTCAAAACATTGTTCTAAAGCAGATATGTTCCTTCTAGATTGCTTAAAGGATTAATGATAGAGTAAAGTAATGGGTTAGATTCTTAAGATTCAACATAATTCTTTGCAGAGGAACATGTAGGAAAACTAATATTTAACATGAATATAGAAATAAAGTTGTTATTTAATTTTATGAATGATCAGGGAGATTGAATGAGGACAATAATCCTAAGAGAACAGTGCCTAAATCCAAGGTCACATAGTCAAAACAAATACAAATGAAACTTAGTATAAAAATGCATCCCAAACTCATATAAGAATACTGTAATGATGCATTACACCATTACACCTTGAAATCAATCCAAAACTAATTATACTTGCTTATCCCTGCATACATCTACTATACTTGATATTTTCCTTAAAGCATTAAATTTACTCTTTGAGTAAAAGCCATTTAGAAAAGATATCCTTGCACAGGAAAGATTGTGAAGATGAATAAGATTAATACTTGATCAATTTATTATTCATAAAATATAGCAAAAGATACAACTATAGGAGACAATGTAGTTTGAACCTTGACAATATATTCAAAATGATGAGCTGATACAGTTTACACCAATAGTTGCAACTACAAATGAATCTATTCTTAAATAACACCTAGACGTAGAAAACTTCCTATTATGACTACATACTGTGTTACAAAAATTCCTCCAAGATCCTTGTCAATAGGCCTTGAATTCCCTTTTATAGAAACAAGGGAGAAAAAAAAGCTTCAAACCTAGAGACAAATGTCACTTTTTCACTTGACAAAATTACATCAATCATAAACAAAGATAACTGATTATGATCATATATTTTCATAGAAGCAAAAGTTGTTACCTGTGCGGCCATAAGAATAAGTTTCTCTTAGGAAATGTGCACTTGAAAAAGGTGTAACAAATTCTGCCGACCTCTGTCCATACTCTGCATTTTGATTCCTTCCTTTCTAGGAAACCTGATAGTTCGCAAGAAGACAAAAGGAAACCACTACATGAAAAATAGGCTCAAGATTGAGAAATATGAAGCTTCCCTTTACTAACAAGAAAAGGCGCATAGAAGTATATTCTACATTTGAGAAAGGAATAGATAATAATATTTAATCTTTACAAAGTTTCAAAATACTCCAAGCTTCAAATGTCAGGCAAGTTATTATATTTCTCATCCCAGGCTAGATATTGCTCCTCTGTTGGCCATTGAAAGGTGATGAGATTTTTCACGCAAAATGATTTATTGTTGTTGTACTTGCCCACAGTTGATTCAGCTTCCCTTGTAAAATCTGTTGCAAGTCGATAGGAATCCCACAGTTTGCTGATACTTCTTTTGAATAGGGGAGTGTCAACTTTATTATCTTGATAGATAATGAAAGAAAGGATTGGAATTATATTACTGAACTGAAGGATTCAAGATTGGCAAGGCTTAATATCAATAAGTAGGAGGTATTTTTCGCAGCATGTCAAATTATGATATTATATTTAGGGGTTTAACTGCGTAGTTTTTGAGTCAAACACATGACCCATATTTCATGAGTAGTGGTTCACATGAACCCATCTCTCATGTTAATGAATGGTCCACTTAGCACTCATTGCATCTAGGTGATGCACATAGGGGTGAAGCATCGGGACTTCCTAGGAGGTCACCCATCCCAGTACTACTCTGACTCAAGCACGCTTAACCATGGAGTTTCCCCCAAGATCAAACCCACTTAGCAAATGGGGTAGCAAGCTAAGTGGATTTGATCTTGGGGGAAACTCCATGGTTAAGCATGCTTGAGTCAGAGTAGTACTGCGATGGGTGACCTCCTGGGAAGTCCCGATGCTTCACCCCTGTGTGCATCACCTAGATGCAATGAGTGCTAAGTGGACCATTCATTAACATGAGAGATGGGTTCATGTGAACCATTACTCATGAAATATGGGTCATGTGTTTGACTCAAAAACTACACAGTTAAACCCTGAAATATAATATCAAGGATTAATATCACCATTATCTAGCTTAATTGTAGGGATCACTCCAATATCATCACTGTCAAAATTATAAACCAACCTCAATGCCTCCTCCTCGAGGCGACTTATAAACGCCTATGATTCCCCTGCTTCTTTTGCTGCCATGTAAATTTTTTTGATTTCTTTGGGAGCATTAGGTTCATGATTTGATCCTTTGTAAATACCTAATAAAGAAGCAATCCTTGGGATCCATTTATTGAACAAAGGCATTGTTTTCCCTTTATCTTCAACTATTTTCTTAATGACTTGTGACAAGTTAGAGTAGCATTTGTGAATAATAACTGCCTTGCCTGAAATCTTATCCATTAACAACTCAAAAATACTTGAAATAATAAACCAATTATCCTTCTGTTGACCTTAAAGAGAATTTACAAAAATTTCTTCAAAAGAATTGATTTGTTGCCTTAACTCTTCATTTTCCTTTTTCAAGTACTGATTTTGATGAGGAAGAAAGATCAGAAAAGAGAAGACCTAAATCCCTTATTACCAAAGTTGTATGTGGTGAGGTTGATGTTGAGACTTGTTGTAGCTAGATTTCCCTCTCCTTTAGCTTATTATATTCATGCAACACATGCATATGCTCCTTTTCTAATTCATCATATTTCTTCTGAAGGGCATCAGTGGTTGCCTTACCAAACATTGCAACTTCTACTACCAACTCGGATGATTCTAGAGCAGAGGTATTAGATACTCTTTTAATTATCAAGCCACCTTTCAAATCTCTATCAGGTTCTGTAACCAAAGATTTATTAGTATTAGGAGCCAAATTCCAGATAGCCAAGGTTTCCCATTTTGGATTGAACCTAGCTCCTATTAGTGTAGCCTCTACTTCTTCCTCTGTGGAGAAAACCTCCTTATCTTCCCTTCTTGCAGTATCCAAAACAATAGCAGAAGCTATATCCCATTCAGGGAGTAATAAGATTCCACTCTCTCTGATCATCTGTCTACCTTGTTCTGGAGTGATATCCTTAACCTCCTCCTTCATATGTGGGAGTATCTTGATGGACACTTGCTCCCAAGTTTCTTGAGGAGATTTAGACATTTCTTCATCTAATCTTTTTTCATACTCACTCCTACTCTTCCACAAAAACTTAGAAAATTCTTTAGAATTAACAAAATTATCATCACTTATGAAATTCCTGCAAGCTATAGCTCTTATGTCATCTGAAATATCCTTGCCCTGAATAGCAATGTCAGTGATCCTATTCAAAGGAAACTCCTCAGGCTTACTTCTACTAGGGGATGGCATCTCACGTTGTATTTCCTCCTCAATTATTTCCATTTCTTCTTCATCATCTGGATAATCAAATAAGGGGCTTTTTTCAATTACCCTCCTCTTTGGATATGGTTCCCTATGAGAAGAATCTAATTCAATTATTGACATAGGAGGGTGGGATATTTGTGGAATTGGTAAAAGAGATAGAGTTAATTGAGTCTATGGAGAAACTTGCAGAGCTTGTTCTTTGACTTCTTCCCTTTTGGCTTTTCTCTTGAAAGTATATCTTACTTGATTGATAGTAGAGGGTGGGCATGATGGCCTTTTTTCTTCAGTGGGCCCAATAGACTCACTATTCTGTATGTCAACTAACTCATCAATATGTGATAAAATGTTTTTTATTCTAATGATGGGGTCAACAATATCTAGGAAAATCCCCTTATAAGAAGGCTTATGCTTTCTCATTGCTTCATCATATTTCATGAACATAGACCACTTCGCTCTTTTCACCTTAACTTCCTCATCATTATTAGAATTTCTGATAACATCCTTAGGGAAAAATACTCGATGGGCAACATAAGACCTATTGATACCTTGTCTAATGCTATTTATGTAACCCTCAGGGTCAAAAAATCTGACACACTCTTGCTTCATATTGAAAACAAGAAATTTGTCATTTAGCTTAGCAAATCCTTCCCTATTCATTCTGAAATCAGAGAAAACTGTCAAGTATGGGAAGAAAGATATTTTTTTCTGTCCTGCCAGGTGAATCCTTTCTGATTCAGCTAACTACCAAATGACCTCCAAGAAACCAACCCTTAATGGCACATTCCTAGGTAACATATGAGGACCCACATGGGTACCATAAACTTTTCAAACTATGCCCTCCTCATGGAGGAAGAAATCTCCCCAATTGTGTTTAATATCTGAAGCAAGTATCCTTATTGTAGGTCTAAGGAAATTTAACAATGGGATTGGAATCCTTGGCATGTCTATCTGAAAATGTCTCAATATTGTGACCACAAAATGGTCTCTAAAGAACCTATAACTAGAACTAGGATCATGCCTGTCCCAAATATGAGTCCAACACTAGATTGTCAATATATTCGACATGTTGTCAACATGCTTAATCTTCAACTTAGGGTTCCAGTTTATCTTGTTTTGCGTTGATGTAGGAACATGTGATAGAGCAATGAAAACCATAGAAATTTGATTGGTTCCTTCTTATTCTTGATTTCTACCAGTCCCTTATGTATATGTTTTGCCAGATAAGAAGAAAAATCAAATTGAACACTTTGAGATGGGTGTTGAATATTGACAACCATATAGGTACAATCAATGGGGATTCTCTCATTCGTATCTTCCCCCAAAACTTGACAGAGAGAATAATAGTTGTTAGTAAAATAACTTTCAAAAGTATCTAGCCTGAAAGGCTCTTGCTCACTCTGAGGAATTTTCACTGATCTACCATTTGGTTCCTTTTCCCTAAATGTGGGTAGATATATGATTCTAAAACTACTCTTGTCCTTTGCATATAGTGCTTTGAATCTATCTGTATCAATTTCTGTAGAAGCAACCAAGTTTAACCCAAAGGTTGTGGCAATAGTTTCTTTATTAACTTCCACCAGAACACCCCCACTCTTACTCCTAATTGCATTTCTAGCAGTCTCATCATAATGGGCAGCCATGGCTAAGAATAATTCAATATCTTCAAACACGTTGCTGATTATCAACTTTCCTAAATCCCTCATCCACCCATTTGACAATGGTGAATGAGTATTTCTTTTGCTCCACCAATGGTAAAATAATGACCAGCCAGAAATAGGGATTTGCATCTCTACACTCAAGATACTTATCAGACAGTCCATCTATGCTGCCTGGGCCACTAGCTTTTATCATTTGTGCACTGGAACTGGGGAGTTGGATTATGAGGTCCTCATGCAGGGCTCATTTTTGGGAGGTGGAGCTTGGGCCTTTGGTGGAGCCATTTTAACTGATGAAACAAGGGCGAGGGTTTTCTTCTTTTCCATGTTCAGGGGTTTTTAATTCAGACTTCAGAAAATTTTTAAGAAATGAAAGGAAAGGAAAAGCCTAATGGGAACAATAGAGTGCAATAGAAAAGATGTAGGCAACTTAGTGGATTATTTCACACAACCAATTCTGAAATGATGCTCGGGATGTCGTAGCAACCACCAACCTCAATGCTTGAAATGCATGAAATGGCAAGTACAAAAAAATTGGGGTGTGAGTTATAAAGAATACTATTGAGTCAGGTTGAAACTAGTCATGTCTACCATCACTCCGTCTTGCGCAAAGTAGATATACTGAATCATTTATTTTTATAAATTTTGAATATCAGCCGTCAGATCATGAAACATTGGCAGAAATCAGATGACCATGATTGGTCTGAAGATTTGACCCCACTTGACATGTCAAGCGACATTTGTTAGGCTAATCAGGAGGTTCCTTCTCATTATTCATTGATAGTTATCGGAAAGGACATGCCATTAAAATTAAGTCATTTCTTGCCACGTGGCGGCTTTCCGTTATTCTGCAGTCTGAAGGGGCACATTAATTAATGGCCGAGCTGAATGACAGAGAGATATGGATGCACTCAACCTGGCATGCCTTTCTCCATCTAGACTTCAAAATATAACACAGATGCCATATGTCACCTTTTTTCCTTTTTGTGGACGCTAGGTAGGACCTCTTGGTGAAGCCTGACAGAACGACGGAAACCATTCAAAAAGATTCTACGTGGATTTTAGGACCCACCATTCTCCCTTGTTACAGTTGTCGAAAGAGTTCTTACCAAATGGTATCCTTCCACCTTTCTATAGATGCTTGCTTTATCAAAATTTTAACATAGGTGGAGCGGCAAAAACAAATCAACATACACCACTTGTCAAGAAAGTTAGTGGGACCCGACCTTTTGGCATATATCTTTTAAAACAACCTTCTACTAGGAAAGAAGGGGCCATGGGGCTACTAAAGGGTTAATATGTAAAATATTTTGACATCTTCAGGAAATATTGGGCACATGCCAGAGGTAGTAAATTGTGTGGCAAGGGGTTGGTAAACAACGTACCTCAAGACATAATGAGGCAACCAAAGAATTGAGAAATGGGTGATAAGCAGTCAACCTAAGAATATAATAAAAGTGATTTTCATTATCACTGACCAAAGAACATAAGGGTTTAGGGTTTAAGGGGTATTATTTAGAGTATCTTCATTATGCAAAAACCCTAGACTAGAGACCTTTCAACATGATAACACAAGACTTGGGCCAAATACTAGAACCATGGAAAATTTTTAGAGGGTCCCATCAGTGGATCTAGTTGGGGATGTCTGTTCAGCTTGATTAAGGCAAGATCATAGAAGAACTCTGGAGGAGTAGACCATAATATAAAAAAATGAAAACAAACAAAAGGACACAAACTAAAGTAGGGAGCTACCTAAAAACTAAAATACAATATGCATGGAAGATAATCATACCTTATGAAAAGTATGATTTCAAGAACTATCCATGCATTGGCAGTTAAAGTAATTCTCCAACTAGATTTTACAAAAAATAGGAGTCTCCTCCATGAGTATTGCTGATTAGATATGGTCCAAGCCAAAGGGCATCAAATTTACCATGTTTCCTTTCTCCTGAGATCTGGCATTCCATAGTAATACCATATCCCCTACCTGAAATTTCCTTTCAGATGTTTTCTTGTCATGTAGATTTTTGACCTGCTGCTACAATTTGATGTTTCTCAATTAAGCTAACCTTCTTATTTCATCTAGCTGAGTCACTTGATTGATCCTAATTTTCATTGCATTAGAAATGTCATCATCATGCTCTTGAATAAGATTGAAAACATGTAGTAAGTTATTTATAGGCATTCTTGCATCTAAGCCATAGACTAAGTTAAAGGGGGCTTGCCTAATGGCCTTTTTTATAGTCACTCTATTAGCCTAGACAAGTCTTACTTTGGTATCCCAAGCTTTCTTGTTCTTTTCAATAATTCTTTTAATAATCTTCATCAAGCTCTTGTTGCTTGATTCGGCTTGTCCATTATCCTGAGGATGGTATGGGGATGAGTAAGAAATTAAAATCCCATACTAGCTATAGAAGTTTGTAAATTCTTCAGATCTGAAGCACATTGCATTATCTGAGATTATTCTTATAAGCACCCCAAACCTTGTTATGACATTGTTCATTAGAAAGTCAATCACAACTTTACTAGTTGCTCTCTTGGTGGGGATAGCCTCAACCCATTTGGTGAAGTAATCAGTGGCAACTAGAATCTAGCTATGTCCTCCACTTGACTTTTCACTTGTCTCCGAATAAAATATAATCCCCATTGTTGAAAGGGGGCTTCTATTGTTAGGGGCTTGAGGGGAAGACTTCCAAAGAATTTAAATTTTCCTGAGAATCTCTGACAAGTATCACATCTTCACACCATTTGGTGAGCATCCTTGAAAAGAGTAGGTCACCAATATCCAGCTCTCAAGACTTTATGGGCTGTTGTCTTGGCCATATAATGGCCTCCACACACACCATGATGCATATCCTTTAAGACTTCTAATGCCTACTTCCTGTCTACACACTTGAGTAGAATGTCTTCAAAATTTCTCCACCAAAGTTCACCTTCTATGATCTTATAGCTTGTAACCTTAGTATCCTTTTTTGTTTTTCAATCATTTCAATAGGGCAAGACACGTTCTGCAAATAGTTAACAATATTTCTATACCATTCTAAGTTCTTCATGTCAAACTAAACAATTATCTCCTCCATCTCAACACTGTGTATTTGATTAGATTCCAAGTTACTCAGCCATCAGTTTTGCTAATTCTTGTCCCCTTACCATCTTAGTAATCTGAATGTCAATATTGAACTCTTAGGTCCTGTTGATCCATATGCATCTTCTTCCTGTTACTTCTAGCTGGGTAAAGACATCTTTGACAACAGTTGTTGGGACATAAGAAACAATACTTGCTCCTACCAGATAAGGTCTAAAATTCTCCACAAATTTTACCAGAGCTTAAGCCTTTTTTTTAGTTATGTCATATTTTAACTTAGCAACCTAGAGAGATTACTAAAAAATGAAATCGGTTGCTCATAACCCTCATTATTTTTCTATAGTAAAACAACTTCTATAGTATGGAAAGAAGCAAAAGAGAACAACTAGAAGGGTTTGTAGAAATCAAGGAATTTTAACACATGAGCTTCTTTCATGGCTCCTTTGATGTTTTTTAAAGCATTTATTGGTTCATCATTCCATGTGATATCCTCCCCTTTCTTCAGTATCTTAGATATTGGTCTAGTGGTTTCTGCAAAATTTGTAACAAATCTCCTCAGGAAGTTTACCTATCCGAAGAAAGACTGAATCCCCTTAATACTTTTAGGTATGGGGATCTTTTCAATAGCAGCAACCCTCTTTGGATCAATCCTAATTCCTTCCTTAAAAACTATGTGGCCTAAAAGCTTTCCTTCTATTACCCCAAACACACATTTCTTGAGGTTTAAAGAAATGCCAAATTTCATGCATCGCTCAAACATTTTCTCCAAATGTGAGCAGTGATCATGTTCCTTCATTGAATATGCAGTTAGGTCATCTTGATATACCACCATTATTAGATTTATGAGGTCAGAAAAAGCTACATCCATAGCTTGCTGAAATGTAGCTCTTGCATTAGTCAACCAAAGGGCATCCTACTGTATACATATGTTCCCCATGGAGTAGTGAATGCAGTTTTATATTGCTCAGATTCTTTAACCATTACTTGGATATACCCTGAGAAACCATCCATTATTGACAAGAGCTCATAGCCAGTTACCTTTTGTAGCATGGCCTCCATATTTGGCAAAGTATAGTTGTCTTTTAATGATGCTATATTCAAGTTTATAAAATCAACACAAAGCCTAATATCTCCATTATTTTTTCTAATAGGAACTAGGTTTGAAATCCAAGTGGAATGCCTAATAGGTTTGATAATTCCTCCTTCACTCAATTTGGTTAGCTCTTGCTGCATTTTTTGGTCTCAAGGTAGGGTTTATAGGCCTTTTCGTTTGCCTAAAAGGTTTTGCATCTAATTTTAATGGGATTTCATGCTGAAATAAATCTTCTCTATATGCCTTCAAAACATCATAGGACCATGTAAAAACTTTCCTATGCTTCTTGAGCAAAGAAATCAACATTGCCTTGATTTTAGGTTTTAGGCGCTTACCTACATAGACTAGCTTTGGTTGGGCTTTAGTTGCAAGGTTCACCTCTTCAAGGCCATGTTGGTACACTGGAGTAGATCTTACAGTCTTCTTGTCAATCCCATCAAAGACTCTTTCTAGAGCCAACAATCCCCTTAGAATTATGTTAGTCTTCAATTGGATGATCTCATTTCCAAATACAGTTTGTTTCTCATCCACTGTCTCCACAAATTCTTGAAAATAAATCTCTTATGCATGGTATTCATCTATGTAATTTATAAACTTGTAAAGATCCTGGTCATCATTGAGGATCTGCCAATGATGAATATTATCAGGAACAGAGGGTCTTGTCAGTATTTCCACCTTTGAAATCCCTGCTAATGTGATATCTTCAGATTTGACTACAATATTAGCCAAGAACTCAACCATAACATTCTTGCTCTGCTCCACCCAATCAATAGCAAAAGCATCAAATTCTTCAATGGTATCCCAGACTGCATTTTTGTATTACCTGATCTTTTCATTTTTTAAGGTATACTTGGATCTGATATGTGAAACTACCAATTTAGAGTCTCCCAGAACTCTGAGCTTTTTAACCCCATGCTTAAGGGCCATTTTTAAGCCTATAAGTAAGGCTTCATACTCTGCAACATTATTAGTACATGCAAAACCAAACCTAAAAGAAGATTTGAATGCTTTGCCTGAAGGAGAAATAAGCACCACTCCTGCTCTAGAGCCTTCCTTGGAGCATGCCCCATCGAACTACATAGACCACAATCCTTCCTTATCAACAATTGATTCAAGATCATGATCTACTGAATTATCTTGATCATTCTGAACGCCCTCAATTTTAAAATTTTCTATAGCTACATCCAGGAAATATACTTGATCACCTTCCTCATTGATGCCATCTTGATGCAGAGGCATCCACACTAAAACCTTGACATACAACATGTATGTCTACAACCTTTCATCATCATCATATTTCCCTTAACACTGTTAGCATCATCATATTTTCTCTGTCGACCGATATCCTCCTACAGACAAACCTTCGACCTTTCGCCTGTCAGCAGCATCATCATATTCGGCTATCAGCAGCATCATCACATTCGGCAAGCGCAATCATCCTCCTGACGATCACTGTTCACCTTAACGCCAACCTCTATCTATAGCATCATGATGTTCGACATCATCTTCATCAGCAGGATATAAAATATCTGGTTCCTCCCATATATCCTGATGACGACACTTCACGCACCTTTCCTTCGATGCTTACGTCACCCCGATATCTGACTACTCAAACAAACAGCATCAAGATATGACTTATCCGGTCAAATGAAACATCCTGATGTTGATACTCAACTTTATACTGATGACGAATATTCTGATGACGATGACGTCATATGCAGTTCCTTCAATATCCTGCTGTCGGCCAAACTTAACATTATCGGCCTGCGATGATTTTATCAACCCGATCGACTAACTTATGCCGATATACCCTTCCTCGGCAACACCTGATGATGATCACCTCGAAACGCATTCACCTTATGCAAACGATTGCATCATGCTCACCTCCATCTACTCGGATGACACCCGAAGTAACTGCAGGATATACACAGAAATATCCTGATGATGCCGTTGTGACGAATTTCCAACCTTAGCAAATTTCGATCCGCCGAACCTCTTGAGGTGACCCGATCTGCTTTTAGGGCGATCTTCCAGACTCTAACAACTAGCACGACCTAGCACATACCCATGCTAGGGTTCTCAACACATCTCGACCGTGATCCTGCACACCTGCATGCAAACAAACACAAAATGCAGACTAAACCCTAAGCTATTGTACATAGCCATTCCATCGATTCGACGAATCAACCGGTGGAATGGATCAGCGAATCCATGAAACCGCCAGATCAACAACTTGATTTCACAATGGAGATCAAACAGAAAATGAACACAAATAGGATCTTTATTGATTTCAAAAGATGCAATACAATGCTCAGTCTCTCTCCCCTCTGTCTCACTCTCTGCAATGTCTGATCGATGATCTGCAATACTGCCTAAAACCAACCGATCCTAATGCATAAATAGGATCTTCTGCGAGTACTACCGACCTGACTCCAAGCGGCTAGGAGCTTCCAAGCGACTGGGAGATCCAACCGGACATACAACATAACAGCTGTCCTAACAACCTAGCTAAAAATAGTAAAGTCTGGTCAACATGACCTTATTACATGCATTGGTCTTACAAGACCTTCTTGGAAACATCAACAAGACCTAAAACAAACTAACTGCCTCATGGAGGCCAGCTGTCAGGTAGGTGCTCCTGCACCATACTCCCTAACAGAAAAGAACTCATGTCCCATGAGTTAGGATGTGGAAGTCCTCCACCTTTACACTTTGTCATGTCAGTGTTCTGACCTATTCTAGCTTTATCCTCTGCTGTATCTTGGCTGCTCCAAGATGTCTGAACTGTAACTTGCTGTCTTGCAAGTAAACCCTCATGCCTGTCAATGTAGGCCCTTCTTACACATACCATGTGTTTGTCAGGTTGTCTTACCAGAACCTCTGTTTGAATACCTACCTCTTGAACTTCTGAAATGTTCAATCCTATCTTCCTTTCAACTCTTATAGGACAAACAATAGTCCCAACTATGACAACATCCTTGTCACCCCTCTCAACTGGTGGTTGTTTGTAAACCTGTTTCTGAACCTGCTGCTGACCTCTGTCAGTCACAACTGAAACTTTCTTCAACCTGTTGTCCTTAACAACTCCTTTCCCTGCAGTGTCCTCAACTGCCTTTATGCCTGCTGCTATAGGCATATGCACAAACTCCTTCTTTCCCACTAAAATGATTTTTACTGCCTTCTGTGCTGCAGCATCTTCCTGCAATGGCATCAACATAATAGTTTTCCCATCTTTCTTGATGGTGTAGGTATTAGCATACCCATCATACAGTACCCTCCTGTCAAATTGCCATGGTCTACCCAACAGTAGGTGACAACATTCCATGGGCAAAATGTCACACAAAACTGTATCCTGATATGCTCCAATCTGAAAATCAACATATGCCTGTTCATATACAAAAAGTGATTGACTATCACTCACCCAAGATGCCTTGTAAGGGTGATGGTGTGGAATCCTTTCCAAATTCAGTTTATCCACCATTTCCTGAGAGACCATGTTGTCTGTTGAACCAGTATCAATGACAACCTTACATACTTTACCTTTGCTCTTGCATGTGGTCTTGAAAAGAGCTCTTCTTTGCATCATATCCTTTGATGCCTGCAAACTAATTCTCCTAAGCATCAATGCTTCTCCCTCCTCAGGATACCCATAATTGTCAGGAACTCTATCTTGATAAGTGTTTAAACTTTGCACACTTTGCTCTACTTTCTCTTCTTGCACAAGTTGTACTCTCTTGTCATTCGTTCTATCATCTCTGGATGATGAACCCTTGTTTTCTGGACATTTGAAAAATGGATGACCAAACTCACCACAGGTGTAACACTTTCCTGAAAATGTAGTAGAACCTCTACTACCTCCAAATCTGCCTCTATTACCTTTCCATCCACCTCTGAAATCAGACTGTCCCTGTCCTTTACCAGTGTCTTCTTGACCCTCATTGGTTTGCCTTGTTGTAGGGGCTAATCCTCTTCCCCTCATATTGCTTCCTCTTCCTCTCATGGACTTATCTTGTCTCCTATTCATCTTTTCTTCAATCCTGATTGCCATTTGGTAACAATCTTCCACATTCTTAGGGTTGGCTAAAACTAACTCATCCTGTATGTTCAATCTCAAACCAGCCAAGTACCTAGCCACCTTTTCTACCTCATTCTCATGATGACCAGATCTCATACTCAATTTATAAAACTCCTCAGTATATGCCTTCACATCCATTTCCTTCTGCCTTAAAAATTGCAGCTTCTTAAACATCTGAATTTCATAATCCTTGGGCAAGAATTTACCTTTGATCCTTGCTACCATTTTATCCCATGAAGTGATCTTTGACCTTCCTTGTTTCCTTCTCTCAGATTGTACATAATCCCACCATACCAAAGCATGACCTCCTAACTTGGTCTTTGCAATCTTTACCTTCTGATCCTTAGCAACATCTTCACATTCAAAGTGATTATCAAGTGCAGCAATCCAATCCAGTAACTCATCTTCATTCAAACTTCCATTATACTTGGAAACATCAACCTTTACCTTAGGTTTATCACTTTGTACTGCCTTTAACAGTTTTGCAAATTTCTGGTCTTCAGCATCTAGTTCTTCAGCTACCTCTTCATACTCTTCAACAGCATCTTCATCTTCTTCTGACTCACTGTCTTCCACTTCCCTCTTTTTGTTCTTTTCTAGGGCTACAAGCCTCGCTTGAAGTGCTTCAGCAAGCTCCTTCATCTTCCTCATCTCTCTGGCATGTTTTTCCTTCATCTCCTGCAATTCCCTTGCAGTACCATTACCTTTCGGAGGCATTTTGTCAACCTCTCACTTCTCTACCTCTGTCTTTTCAGTGACAGAATCAACACACAACAGCCCAGACCTTTTGCTAAGCTCTGATACCACTATGATGCAGAGGCATCCACACTAAAACCTTGACATACAGCATGTATGTCTACAACCTTTCATCATCATCATATTTCCCTTAACACTGTTAGCATCATCATATTTTCTCTGTCAACCGATATCCTCCTGCAGACAAACCTTCGACCTTTCACCTATCAGCAGCATCATCATATTCGGCTATCAGCAGCATCATCACATTCGGCAAGCGCAATCATCCTCCTGACGATCACTGTTCACCTTAACGCTAACCTCTATCTGCAGCATCATGATGTTCGACATCATCTTCATCAGCAGGATATAAAATATCTGGTTCCTCCCATATATCTTGATGACGATACTTCACGCACCTTTCCTTCGATGCTTACGTCACCCCGATATCCGACTACTCAAACAAACAGCATCAAGATATGACTTATCTGGTCAAATGAAACATCCTGATGTTGATACTCAACTTTATACTGATGACGAATATTTTGATGACGATGACGTCATATGCAGTTCCTTCAATATCCTGCTGTCGGCCAAACTTAACATTATCTTCCCGCGATGATTTTATCAACCCGATCGACTAACTTATGCCGATATACCCTTCCTCGGCAACACCTGATGATGATCACCCCGAAACACATTCACCTTATGCAAACGATTGCATCATGCTCACCTCCATCTACTTGGATGACGCCCGAAGTAACTGCAGGATATACACAGAAATATCCTGATGATGTCGTTGTGACGAATTTCCAACCTTAGTAAATTTCGATCCGCCGAACCTCCTGAGGTGACCCGATCTGCTTTCAGGGCGATCTTCCAGACTCTAACAACCAGCACGACCTAGCACATACCCATGCTAGGGTTCTCAACACATCTCGACCGTGATCCTGCACACCTGCATGCAAACAAACACAAAATGCAGACTAAACCCTAAGCTATTGTACATAGCCATTCCACCGATTCGACGAATCAACCGGTGGAATGGATCAGCGAATCCATGAAACCGCCAGATCAACAACTCGATTTCACAATGGAGATCAAACAGAAAATGAACACAAACAGGATCTTTATTGATTTCAAAAGATGCAATACAATGCTCAGTCTCTCTCCCCTCTGTCTCACTCTCTGCAATGTCTGATTGATGATCTACAATACTGCCTAAAACCGATCCTAATGCATAAATAGGATCTCCTGCGAGTACTACCGACCTGACTCCAAGCGGCTGGGAGCTTCCAAGTGGCTGGGAGATCCAACCGGACATACAGCATAACAGCTGTCCTAACAACCTAGCTAAAAATAGTAAAGTCTGGTCAACATGACCTTATTACATGCATTGGTCTTACAAGACCTTCTTGGAAACATCAACAAGACCTAAAACAAACTAACTGCCTCATGGAGGCCAGCTGTCAGGTAGGTGCTCCTACACCACATCTATTATTTGGGGACATTTCTTTTCTCTATCCAGTCTCACTTCTTCACCATCCATGGGGATCATAGCATATGAAGAATCCATTTGGATGCTACCACCCATAGTAGAAGCCCATTTTCTTTACAGTAACATCCCATACATAGGAGGAATATCCACTACAATAATGTTCATTTTATACTCCTTATGGGGAAAGGCTGCAAGTCTGAAACTGATATCCTTAATGATTCCAATGATGGTGACTTCTCGGGAATCCATGGCAAAGCATTTCCCATAAGTCTTGGTTACTTGTAAGCCTAAGATTTCTGTGACTCCCAATGGCATTATGTTTGCAGAGGCACCTGAGTCGATCATACAATTTTTTACAAATCTTCCCTTTATCATTAGAGTGACAAAGAAAGGATCTACTTGAGAAGGACAATTTTACAAAATGGTTCCTAGATAGACTTCTGGTATTTTAGTACTCATTTCTTAACATCTTTGGAGAGCACCTTCTTTTCTTCAGGTAGCTTAGTATGTTCATTAGCCACTCCAAGTGTAATAGGAGCTGCATCATTTGTTGCAGCCACAACCCTACCCTTATGCTTAGGTATCCTCATCATCTCTAACAATAGAACTGCCACTCTTATTTGGCTGAATATGTGGGCCATGTCTAGTGGGACATACTTGCACACTATGCTGGAGCAAGTTGTATCATTATTTTCCGCAGGGGCTTGAGGTGTGTTATTTTTATCAGATTTTTGTTCAGTAGGGACTTTCTTAGCATTTTCCATTTCTACTGGTAATTTTGCCTTATGGGGTGGATTGTGATGTGGATTACATTTTCCCCCAGCCTCCTTAGGCCCTCCCATAGATTCCATTTCTCTCTTGGGGTTGGGGGTATGCTGTTTTTCTTTTATAAAAATGCTTCCTGCATTTTCCCTCGTACTACTTTGTCCTTATTTCTTTTTATTCCTTAGGTTATAATCACCTTTAACCTGAGCAATCTTGGAAGTAGTCAAAGTTTTAATTTCCTCAGCAAAGGGTCTTCTTAATTGGATGTCGATGTCCTTAGTATTCAACTGAAGAACACATCTATCATCTCTACTTGCACTTGGGATGGGCTGTTGCTTAACCAACTTTCCCCTCCCTACTGTAACCTCACTCTCTGAGCATTCACTATCAGAAGTGACAGTCTTCAATAATACACTCATGGTTAAAAACCATATTTACATTATGGTCCTCATAATCATCCATATCCTTGTATTCCTCATATGGGGATGTGTTGCCAATCATAGATATTGCAACAACACATGAAGTAGAAGAGTGGGGAGCTTGGCATAGAATACAACATAGGTCTTCATATATAGCATGTATCCCTTTCCTCAGAGGGTCAAGGGTTTGTTTAGACAAACCTCCCCTATCATTAAGAGGGTGTGGCTTTCCATCTGGCCAATTTGTGTTATAGGGTTGATCTACTAATCTTGACACCTTTTCTTGTCTTACAAAAGGAGGCCTATCACTAGGGATCCTTTTGTCATTTCTTATCATAGAGTTCTTTATCTCTTTTACCTCCTTCCATAATTTATCATACTCAGCAGCAATAGGAACCTACTGCTTTGTTCTCTATCTTGTGGGGTGAGTCTTACATAACCTCTCTTAGAAGTCTTTCCAGATGCCTTTCTATTATTTTCAATATGCAAAGCTACTTTGAAAGCATCCCCGAGAGTTTGAGGCTCTCTATTTCTTAATTCATATCCCATCTTGGGATAATATGCATTTTGGTAGATTACCAAGCACATGGGCTCATTTGGTCTTAGATGAGGTGGGATCTTATTTCTCACCTTTAAGAACCTTGCGTTGAAATCATGGACATTCTCATTTAGCCCCTTTTGAATGCTTGTAAACTCATTTACATCAAATCATGGGTCAATGTTATCCCCATATTGTTCCTTGAAAATCCTCTTGAAATCTATCCAAGAATCAATACTGGCATCTGGAAGGCTTCTATACCACTCCCTTGCATCTTCTGTCAAGGACTGTATGGATAATTTTATTGTCACATCCTCACATTCAACCTCAAAATCATCCATCACATTCATGAATGCCCTTAGGTGATCCTCACTAGATATTGTATTATTTCCAGCAAGTCTTGGTACAATATTTCTTATTGTGTTCTCAATAGGGTTTGGATATCTTGGTATACCAGTAAAGTCAATCTACCTATATCTGGCTGATTACATTGGTCTTCTGACAAAATGATTTATCAAGGGCTACCCTCCCTGGTTACCCAGGTTTATTGGGGGATTTAGCAAATTTGGTTGTTGTAGTATGTATAGGTTTTAAATATTTGGCTAGGGATTCACATTAGGTATCACAAGAGGGTTTTGGTTATATCCCCCCTTGTTTTGGATAAGAATTATGTCCAACCACTCTAGCATAAGGATTTAGAGGAGGAGCCTGAAGATGATTCATGGATACAAAGGACAGAGGGTTGTTCACTTGGATTTGGATTAGAGGATCTTGTTGAGCATTAGGTATTGCACTGGTTATTTGTGGCCTATTTGTCGTGGATGCACCAAGAGTACCACTATTGTCAACAACATTTGGTTTATTCACATGTTTTGCAATTTTAGCAGTAAATCCTCTTTTCTTTTTAATATTTCCATCCTGGCTACCCTAAGGGCTAACTCCCTAACCTCTCGATCTAATTCTTCATCCATTTGATTTGTGCTAGAAGCTATACCAACATTAGGGAAATTAGTAGCATCAATAGACTTAGCCTTTTCCAATTTGGGAGAATGCAATCTTACATAAGGTGTGGTCATTATAGACTCATGGGGGTTTTCCATAGGGATTGCTTGGGATTCTTTCAAGGGGGTGACCTTTTCAGTTTGTGAGACAGGAGGTGGTTCCTCAAAAAATACCTCATCACTCTCAGAGTCCACTTGACCTTTAGGGACATTCCTAGTAGCATATAATACTATGTTGTCTTCTTTCTTCCCTAGTTTGGAGTTTATCAGTGCCTTCATCTAAAAGAGGCTCAGTAAATGTCATGAGATCACAAATGGGAGGGGAAGTGTACTCACCTGATTCCTTGGTTCTCCATCTTTGAGCAACAGGCTCTTGAGTTAAGGGTTTATTTGGATGCCCCTGTTGCTGTGATCTCCTTCCATACATTTTTATCTCGCAAGGGGTTATAATTTTCACAAAAAAATTTAGTCACGTTAGAAAAATGATGTAGCCAAGAAATATTGTTAGTCAAATAATGGATCTATCCTTCTCAACCAAATAGCACTATATGATAATTTTTAGAATAACATATAGACACAAGTCTCCTTTAAGAGTAATTTTCCTTATCACTGCGGGTAAGGAAAATGTTCTCAGAGTTGCCACCCTTTTCAGAGGATAATAATGAAAACAAATTTTATGCAAACTCTAAAAACCCATGACAAACTACTGCACTGATGTTAGAACTTTATAGACAAAGTCCCTAGTAGAGTTGCCAATCTGTTGGTTGTTTTAAATTCCCAACATGATCTCAAGAAAATAGATCTATAAAATAGCCATTTCTAATAATTGATCTATCTCAAGAGATTGACAAACGAATAGGAAATGGGGTTTCAATCCTTTTCCTTCACAATTTAGGCTCTACAAGACCAAGGATGGTGTTCCTCTTCTGAAAACAACAGGGTTTTCTAGTGTTTATTTGAATGGGGGGGTCTAAATACTTGCTCAAAACATTGTTCTAAGTCAGATATGTTCCATCTAGATTGCTTAAAGGATTAATGATAGAGTAAAGTAATGGGCTAGATTCTTAAGCTTCAACATAATTCTTTATAGAGGAACATGTAGGCAAACTAATATTTAACATGAATACATAAATAAAATTGTTCTTTAATTTTATGACTGATCAGGGAGATTGAATGAGGACAATAATCATAAGAGATTAGTGCCTATATCTGAGGTCACAGAGTCAAAATAAATACAAATGAAACTTAGTATAAAAATGTATCCCCAAATCATATAAGAATACTATAAGGATGCATTACAACATCACACATTGAAATTAGTCCAAAACTAATTATACTTGCTTATCCCTACATACATCTTCTATACTCGATATTTTCCTTAAAGCATTAAATTTACTCTTTAAGTAAAAGCAATTCAGAAAAGATATCCTTGCACAGGAAAGACTGTGAAGATGAATAATATTGATACTTGATCAATTTATTATTTAGAAAATATAGCAAAATATACAACTATAGGAGACAATGTAGTTTGAACCTTGACAATATATTCAAAATGATGAGCTGATATAGTTTACACCAATAGTTGCAAGTACAAATGAATTTATTCTCAAATAAAACCTAGAAGTAAAAAACTTCCTATTATGACTATGTATTGTGCTACAAAAATTCCTCCTAAAATCCTTGTCAGTAGGCCTTGATTTCCCTTTTATAGAAATAAGGGAGCAAAACAAGCTTCAGACCTAGAGACTGATGTCACTTTTTCACTTGACAAAATTACATCAATCAGAAACAAAGATAACTAATTATGATCGGATATTTTCATAGGAATAGAAGTTGTTACATGTGTGGCCACAAGAATAAGTTGCTGTTGGGAAATGCGCACTTGAAAAAGGTGTAACAAATTCTGCCGACCTCTGTCCATACTCTGCATTCTGATTCCTTCCTTTCTAGGAAACTTGATAGTTCACAAGAAGACAAAAGGAAACCACTACGGGACAAACAGGCTCAAGATTGGGAAATATGAAGGTTCCCTTTACTAACAAGAAAAGACACATAGAAGTATATTTTGAATTTGAGAAAGAAATAGATAATAATATTCAACCTTTACAAAGTTTCAAAATACTCAAAACTTCAAATGTTAAGCAAGTTATTATATTTCTCATCCTAGGCTAGATACTGCTCCTTTATTGGCCATTGAAAGGTGATGAGATTATTCACACAAGATGCATATTTGTTGTTGTACTTGGCCACAATTGATTCAACGTCCCTTGTAAAATCTGCTACAAGTTGACAAGAATCCCACAGTTTGTTGATACTTCTTTTGAACAGGGGAGTGTCAAATTTATTATCTTGACACATAAAGAAAGCAAGGGTTGGAATTATATTACTGAACTGAAGGATCCAAGATTGGAACTAGCTTAATATCACCATTATCTAGCTTAATTGTAGGGATCACTCCAATATCATCACTGTCAAAATTCTAAACCAACCTTAATGCCTCCTCCTAGAGGTGACTTATAAAAGCCTGTGATTCCCCTGCTTCTTTTGCTGCCATGTAAATTTGTTTCATTTCTTTGGGAGCATTAGGTTCATGATTTGATCCTTTGTAAATACCTAATAAAGAAGCAATCCTTGGGATCCATTTATTGAATAAATGCATTGTTTGCCCTTTATCTTCAACTATTTTCTTAATGACTTGTGACAAGTCAGAGTAGCATTTGTGAATAATAAATGCCTTGTCTGAAAGATTATCCATTAACAAATCTAAAATACTTGAAACAATAAACCAATTATCCTTCTGCTAACCTTCAAGAGAATTTGCAAAAAATTCTTCAAAAGAATTGATTTGTTGCCTTAACTCTTCATTTTCCTTTTCAAGTACTGATTTTGATGAGGAAGAAAGATCATAAAAGAGAAGACCTGAATCCTTTATTACCAAAGTTGTATGTGGTGAGGTTGATGTTGAGACCTATTGTTGTAGCTAGATTTCCCTCTCCTTTAGCTTATTATATTCATGCAACACATGCATATGCTCCTTTTCTAATTCATCATATTTCTTTTGAAGGGTGTTAGTGGCTGCCTTACCAAACTTTGCAACTTCTACTACCAACTCAGATGCTTCTGGATCAGAGGTATCAAATACTCTTTTAATTATCAAGCAACCTTTCAAATCTCTATTAGGTTTTGCAACCAAAGGTTTATCAGTGTTAGGAGCCAAAGCCCAGATAGCTAAGGTTTCCCAAAATTTGGATTGAACCTAGCTCATGTTAATGTAGACTCAACTTCTTCCTTTGTGGAGAAAACCTCCTTATCTTGCCTTCTTGCAATATCCAAAACAATAGCAGAAGTTATATCCCATTCAGGGAGTAATAAGATTCCACTCTCTCTGATCATCTATCTACCTTGTTTTGGAGTGATATCCTTAACCTCCTCCTTCATCTATGTGAGTATCCTGATGGACGCTTGCTCCTAAGTTTCTTAAGGAGATTTAGACATTTCTCCATCTAATCTTTTTCATACTCACTCCTTCTACTCTTCCACAAAAACTTAGAAAATTCTTGAGAAATAACAAAATCATCATCACTTATGAAATTCCTGCAAGCTATAGCTCTTATGTCATCTGAAATATCCTTGCCCTGAATGGAAATGTCAGTGATCCTATTCAAAGGCAACTCCTCAGGCTCACTTCTGCTAGGGGATGGCATCTCACGCTGTATTTCCTCCTCAATTATTTCCATTTCTTCTTCATCATCTGGGTAATCAACTAAGGGGATTTGTTCAATTTCCTCCTCTTTGCAGATGGTTCCCTATGAGAAGAATCTAATTCAATTATTGACATACGAGGGGGAGATATTTGTGGAATTGGTAAAAGAGATAGAGTTAATTGAGTCTATGGAGGAACCTACGGAGCTTGTTCTTTGACTTCTTCCCTTTTGGATTTTCTCTTGAAAGTATATCTTACTTGATTGATAGCAGGGAGCGGGCATGGTGGTCTTTTTTCTTCAGTGGGCCCAACGAACTCGCTATTCTGTATATCAACTAACTCATCAATATGTGATAAAATGTTTTTTATTCTGATGATGGGTTTAGCAGCATCTAGGAAAATCCCCTTATAAGAAGGCTTCTTCTTTCTCATTGATTCATCGTATTTCATGAACATAGACTACTTTGCTCTTTTCCCCTTAACTTCCTAATCATTATTAGAATTTTTGATAACATCTTAGGGAAAATACTTGATGGGCAACATAAGACCTGTTGATACCTTGTCTAATGCTAGTTATGAAATCCTCAGGGTCAAAAAATCTGACACGTTCTTGCTTCATATTGAAAACAAGCAATTTGTCATTTAGCTTAGCAAATCCTTCCTTGTTCATTCTAAAATAAGAGAAAACTATCAAGTATGGGAAGAAAGATCCTTTTTTTTGTCTTGCCAGGTGAATACTTTTTGATTCAGCCAACTGCCAAATGACCTCTAAGAAACCAACCCTTAATGGCACAAATGTAGGTAAAATATGAGGACCCACAAGGGTACGTAAACTCTTAAAAGTGTGCCCTCCTCATGGAGGAAGAAATCTCCCCAATTGTGTTTAATATCTGAAGTAGGTGTCCTTATTGTAGGTCTAAGGAAATTTAACAATGGGGCTAGAATCCTTGGCATGTCTATCTAAAAATGTCTCATTACTGTGACCACAAAATGGTCTCTGAAGAACCTATAATTGGAATTGGGATCATGCCTATCCAAAAGATGAGTCCAACACTGGACTGGAAATATATTCCCCATGCTGTCAACATGCTTAACCATCAACTTAGGGTTCCAGTTTATCTTTGTTTTCCCTTGATGTAGGAACATGCGACATAGCAATGAAAACCATCAAAATTTGATTGGTTCCTTCTTATTCTTGATTTCTACTAATCCCTTATGTATATGTTTTTCCAAATAAGAAGCAAAATCAAATTGAACACTTTGAGATGGGTCTTGAATATCAGTAGCCATATAGGTACAATCAATGGGGATTCTCTCATTCTTATCTTTCCCCAAAACTTGACAGAGAGCATAATAGGTTTTAGCAAAATAACTTTCAAAAGTATCTAGCCTAAAAGGTTCTTGCTCACTCTGAGGAATTTTTACTAATCTACCATTTGGTGCCTTTTTTCCTAAATCTGGGTAGATATATGGTTCTAAAACTACTCCTATCCTTTGCATATAGCGCCTTGAATCTATTTGTATCAATTTCTGTAGAAGTAGCCAAGTTTAACCCAAAGACTGTGGCAATAATTTCTTTATTAACTTCCTCCAAAACACCCCCACTCTTACTCCTAATTACTCTAGCAGTCTCATCATATTGGGCAACCATGGCTAAGAGTAATTCAATATCTTCAAACACATTGGTGACTACCACGTTTCCTAAATCCCTCATCCACACATTTGACAATGGTGAATGAGCATTTCTTTTGCTCCACCAGTGGTAAAATAATAACCAGCCAGAAATAGTGATTTTTGCATCTCTACACTCAAGATACTTATCAGCCAGTCCATCTATGCTACCTAGGCCACTAGCTTTTATCCATTGTGCACTGGAACCCAGGAGTTGGGTTATGAGGTCCTCATGCAGGGCTCATTTTTGGGAGGTCGATGGAGCCTACGCCTTCGGTGGAGCCATTTTAACTGATGAAACAAGGGCGAGGGTTTTCTTCCTTTACATGTTTAGGGGTTTTTAATTTAGACTTCAGAAGATTTTTAAGAAATGAAATGAAAGGAAAAACCTAATTGGAACAACAGAGTGCAATAGAAAAGATGTAGGCAACTTACCGGATTATTTCGCATAGCCAACTCTAAATTGATGCTCGAGATGTCATAGCAACCACCAGCCTCAATACTTCAAATGCATGAAAAGGAAAGTATAGAAAAATTGGGGTGTGAGTTATAAAATATACCATTGATTCAGGTTGAAACTAGTCATGTCCGCCATCACTTCGATTTGTGTGAACTAGATATCCAGAATCATTCATTTTTATAAATTTTAAATATTAGCCATCAGATCTAAAACACTGGCATAAATCTAATGACCATGATTGGTCTGAATATTTGACCCCACTTGACATGTTAAGCGATGTTTATTAGGCCGATCATAAGGTTCCTTCTCATTATTCATTGATAGTTACCAAAAAGGACATTCTGTCAAAATTATGTCATTTCTTACCACGTGGCAGCTTTCTGTTATTCCACAGTCTAACAGGGCACATTAATTAATGGCCGAGAAGAATGATGGAGAGACGTGGATGCACTCAACCTGGCATGGCTTTCTCCATTTGGACTTTAAAATATAAAGCGAATGCCATATGTCACCTTTCTTCCTTTCTATGGACGCTAGGTAGGACCTCTTGGTGAATCTCGACGGAACGACAGAAACCATTGAAAAAGATTCTACGTGGCTTTCAGGACCCACCATTCCCCCTTGTTACAGTTTTTGAAAGAGTTCTTGCTAGATGGCATCCTTCCACCTTTCCACAGATGCTTGCTTTATCAAATTTTTAACATAGGCGGAGGGGTGGAAATGAATCAACATATGCCACTTGTCAAGAAAGTTAGTGGGACCCAAACTTTTGGCATATATCTTTTAAAACAACCTTCATCTACTAGGAAAGAAGGGGCCATGGGACCACTAAAGGGTTAATATGTAAAATATTTTGACATCTTCAGGAAATATTGGGCATGAGCCAGAGGTGGTAAATTGTGTGGCAAGGGGCTGGTAAACAACATACCTCAAGACATAATGAGGCAACTAAAGAACCGAGAAATGGGTGATAGGCAATCAACCTAAGAATATAACAAAAGTTATTTTCATTACCACCGACCAAAAAACACAAGGGTTTAGGGTTTAAGGTGTATTATTCAGAGTATCTTCATTATGAAAAATCCCTAGACCAAAGACCTTTCAACATGATAACACAAGACTTGGGCCAAATACTAGAACCATGGAAAAAATTTATAGGGTCCCATCACTCCTGATGCACACCTTGCAGGTCTTCAGCTTTGAGAAAACATGGTTGGGTTGAATCTACAACTATATCTCATCCGCGAGATTTTTTGTTTTGATAAATGGCATTCCATGTGGCTTCTTTAAAACTTCTAGAGGTCTCAGGCAAGGGGACTCGATCTCTCTATTCCTTTTTGTCCTAATGGAAGAAACCTTAAGCAGGGTGATCAAGACGAAGGTCGATAGGGAAGAATGGAGTGGATTCCAAATTGTCAAAGACCTAAGGCCGATTAATCATAAACAATTTGCCAATGACACCATCCTTTACAAATTAGAGACTCTAGAGATGACACAAACAATAAAGAAGGTTCTAGATGGGTAGTCACAAGCATCTGGCTAGGTAATAAACTATGATAAATCTAGTATATATGTTTTAATATCAAATAGACTGCAACGCATGATTGCTACATTGTTGGGCTTCAAATATGAGACCCTTCCTAGGAAATATTTGGGGGTTCCCCTCTTCGAGGGTGCCTCTCAAACCACCTTATGGAAGGACACAACATAATCTTGCAAGACCAAATTGGAAGCTTGGAAAGGACAGCAGCTTTCTCTAGCAGGGAGGATCATAATGGTGAAATTGGTGCTTGGAGTGATCTTGATTTATTTGATGTTATGCATCCAACTCACCAAGCAGGAAACCCAAGACTTTAATAACACCATGAAGAGATTCTTATGGTAAGGATCAAATGAATAAAAGAAAATACCTCTCATCGACTAGGACACTACCAGGAAATCCAAACTCTATTGGGGGGCCAGTCTAAAAAGCATAGAGAAGCATAATCTAGCATTAGGGGCAAAATTAGTATGGAGAATGTATGAAAATCTTGTTGCGTTATGGTGCCAAATCCTTCAAAATAAATATCTAGATAGCATGACTATTGAGAAAGTTTTTATAGTTGCCAACCCCCTAGGTGGCTCTCAAATTTGGCAATTCATGATGGCTAGCTACCATGATCACATCTCTTGGAACATACACAATGGGAGAATCACTAACTTTTGGTCTGACTCTTGGAATAATTGTGAACCTACCCTAGAATCCTTTGATGAACTACAGGGAAGCAAGGAGATAATGAAGGATGTTTGGGGTGACAATGTTACAGATTATGTGGTGCGAACAAACAATGATTCTTGGACTTGGCGCAATTTTGATTCTGCTCCCCTTCCCCAAATTGCTAAAAATAGAATTGGCGAAATCTTGGAAAAAAGAAGTATCTTCCTCACTCAAGAAAATGACAAGATCATTTGGATAGGGGCACAATTAGGAAAATACTCAGTTAAATTGGGAACATTGATACAAGAAAATAGAACATATTTTGATTGGCTAGTTGACCTTTATTGGGGTAACAACGTCCTTCCCAAGGTGGGCATGTTTGCATGGGTGGTGATGCATAACATAATTCTTACGGGGGACAAGATGAAGTGAATTGGCATCTCAGGCCCTTCCAGGTGCCCACTATGCCTAAATGATGAGGAGACCGCAAATCACTTACTTCTCAATTGCCCATTTGCGAGCTCTTGCTAGAGATGGTTTATGAAAAAAGTAGGTTGGATGGGACCTCTCCAATTAAATCTCTTGCAGCTCTTTAGAAGCTAGCCCAAACTAAAGAAAGGTCCAATATGGAGTGAGATTTGGATTGTAGCTTCCTCTATGATCATATGGCACATCTGGAAAGAGTAGAATAAAATAATTTTAAATGACCACTCCCTAACACAAGAGACAATTTGCAACAAGATTGAAATACAAATCAATGAATTCCTAAACACCCATGTTTTGATCAATAACTCTTTCTCCTCTTGGGATGATAACTTGATGAAAATATGGAAGCTAATAAAAATCCCAAGTGGATTACAGAACTCAACTATACAAGGTACAAGTAAGGAGCTTAGAAAATAGGCGAAATGGTTAGCCCCTCTGATAGGCAGATTGAAGCTTAATTTTGATGGGGCCTTCTGATATAATTCTGGGCTATTAGGGGTGGATTGCCTCATCAAAAATGATAGGGTAGTCCTCTTATTCACATCTTCCAAACACATCCCTTGCGGCAAAAATAATGATGTGAAATTAGAAGTTCTTTCAGATGGGTTAAAACTTTGCATCTCCATGAATTTTGATTATGTGGACATCAAAGGTGATTCAATGGTTTGTGTAAACACAATAAAGGCAAAGCACATTCAAAATTGGAAACTATAGAAAAAGGTGGACACCATATGCAAATTGCTAAGTAAGTTAAAGAACTACATGCTGAAGCATGTTTTCAGAGAGGCAAATAGGGTGGAAAAAGTATTGGCAAAATATGGCTGCAATTAATCACAAGCTGCCATTACCTCAAGTCGACCAGAGCTATGGGATGGTCTCACACAAGTAATTTCCACCGAACAAACCCTAAGACTCAATAATGATGAATCCTCTGTACATAAGGATAAGGAAAGGATCAATGAAAACCAAAATGGGAGACAAAGTTGTATTGCTTGAAGTGCGATACGCCTACCTCTAGGAGGAGACTTCCTAGTAGATTTGATGTTTATTTAGAATCTAAGACCTGGGTCGGGAGGTGGCGGTGATGGAGGTGGTTGGTGTGTCTTGTTTGGCAACCAAGCATATTCACGATACGAAGATGGTAGGGGATTTCCTCACCATCTTCATGGATCTCATGGGGCAGAAGCTATTTTCTAAGACTACTGCTAGCCATTGCCTGTAGGAGGTCTTGGTTAAGAAGGCAATTACAGGGATATCAACCTATGATAAGAAGCATTCGAAAAGAGACCTGGGAGGTGTCTAGATCAGGAAGGCTCTCAAAGATAATACTTGAATGCGGGAGTGTTGGGATGCATATTCAGATGGGCTCATAATGGTGAAGTTTGAAAAATATATGTAGATAATTATACACCACCTTGATCTCCTCTCAGCCCAGAAACAAACTCAGTTGGAGGAGATCAAGCATGTCATTAGGTTCCTCCAACTATCTAGGAACTGACACTCCTACTTGCAAGATTTTTTTTCTTTTTTGATATATGTAAAGGGAGCTACCCCTTGGCAACACTTGAATTTTTTTTTAATAATTATATAAATAATATATATTATTAATATTAATATAAGATAATTATTAATTTATTTATCCTATTCACATATATACATTATATAATATAATATTACTATTCTTATTATTGTTCATAATATTAATAACAATTTCTTTGCATGTATTTAGTTCACTTAATATTCTATTTGTTCCCCACCATAAATTTTTCTTAATAACTATTTAGTATTGCCTTCTAGTTTCTTATTATTATACACACATCACATATTACATAGTTCTTATGTGAGGTGTTGTTTCTCCAAATAAAAATGACATTATCATTAGTATTAATTACAAGCAAGACCTTGCCTTGTCTAACCCCTGATCTTATGTACAAGATTAATTACACAACATACATACAATAATAACAATGTATCTATAAATGCTAAAGTAATGCTTGATATTACTTTCATCTAATACTTATTTCATCACTCCAAATAAAAATGACATTATCATAAGTATTAATTACAAGAAAGACCTTGCCTTGTGTAACCCCTAATCTTATGTACAAGATTAAAGACACAACATACATACAATAATAACAATGTATCTATAAATTCTAAAGTAATGCTTGATATTATTTTCATCTAATACTTATTTCATCAACTACTTGATAATGTTTCCTTGTTAATTCTTTGTCATAGTGAAACTTGACTTAGGGTGTATGCACAAAGATGGGGGACCAAAAAGTTGCCACCATGGGACTTTTTGGTCCAAAATAGGCCAAAACTTCAAAAGTTAAAAAAAATTCATTTTCTCCCATTCACCCATGGCCAAAGGAGTTTGTATGCAAAAAATAGTCTTCAAAGCGCAACACATTCAAGGAAAGTCTCTCCAAGCAAGTGCAAGGGAGAAATCGATAATTTCACGGTGCCATCTCGCTGCCAAAGACGTCGTGAAGCAAATTTGGAGGGCCTAGCAGCCAAAGAAGGTAGGATTTGTTTAATTTTTGTTAGTTTGAGAATTTTTTTTGACTTTTGCAATGTTTAATTAGTTTTTTATTTGCATTTACAGTTAATGAGGCAAGAGAAAACCCAAATCTAGTTGAGGAGGGTCAAAACAACCCTCAAAACCCTCCAAACCCTCAAAACCCACCTTCACTTCCTCACAATGTAAGGGATAGTCAAGGAAACTACCTACAAATAATAGAAGAAAACAAGAAACATCTTCAAACTCTTATTCAAATGCTAAACAATCCAAGTGCAAGCACCAATCGTAGGAGAGTGCTTGCGAAGTCACTAGAGGAGATTGTTTCCCACACCGATTCGGTGACAAAACAAATCACCAAATTTCAAGACTATAGGGAAAGGTGTTGACAATACTATGCCGACAAGCTGTCATATGAACAAGTGAAGAATGAAAAAATTGCAAAATCTCAATTATGTGTACACTTTATTAATCCCAAAACTGGCCAAAGATTAGAAGAAACTTGCAAATGGTTTCCTATTCATTGGTGTAGGAATGAAGAAATATCCCAAAACGTTTGGGATAGATGGTACATGGTCTTTGATGAGAGCCCATGCAACAATGATGAGGTGCCACAATATTTCTTGAGGAAACTCCATTGCGAGTTTGTCCTCAAGAAGATTCCCAATTAATTTGACATTCGTGAGTTCCAGGGTAGAGGTGGTGGCTCTACCCAAGATAGAGAGGGGGCTTAGTGAGATCAAAACTGTGTGTTTGTACCCCCTGTTGAGGCCAGAATGTAGGTCACTCCCTTCGACTTTGAAGGAGAGTGTTGAGGTGGATACATTATATTCATTGACTACTCTCACCCAATCTCTATCACAGCATGCCGATAATCTTACCCAGGATGATGAGGGTGAGAGAAGTAGGTGTCATTTGTCCCCACATTTGTGTAGTTCATGTGGGAACCTGTGTGATTATGGGACACAGGACTCATGACAGGATCGTCGGCAAGATGCTGTGATGCAAGAGCAACATCTAATGATGGAGACATCCATATTGGATGAGATTGTTCTCACCGATGATCTATTACAAACTACATTTGATATTAACTCTCAAGTAATTTTTTACAAGTTTCATCTTGATTTAATATATTGTTATTTGAAATTTGTAATTAATTTTATATGACTATCTATATTATAAGTCAAAAATAATGTATGTAATTGTCTCCGGAATGAAATTCCAGGGTCAGAGTCTTCATCCTACCTCCGTTAGTGATCCATTGACGAGATATGAGAGGAGGTCACGTCAGCAAGTATGTAATTTATCACATGATCGTAATTATTGTAGATATGTCAATGGTAATATTATTTTGTGACAATTTGATGATTTCAATAGTCACCGACACCTCCATGGTTTCCTTGGTCCCCTGGATGCAAATCCACCATTTTTACGGAGGTAAATTTTACCATTTCTAATCATTATGCATTTTTAAAATAATGTTATGTATCTATTTTGGTCGAATAATCTTGAACTTGATTTTTAGATGTTGAATGTGGAGACTCCTCCTCATCTTCATGAGTCAGTACAAATAGGCATTGCTACAGCCATGATGTCTTTAAATCCTTTGATCGAGGTATGAGCCAATAACATGAAAATGTCATAATTTTGTATTTCTTGTTTTGTCTCATGTCATTTGATGTACATAAATGATATTTATGTTTAGTCAATTTTGCTTCTTGATGCTTCTCACAGGAGGTCACAACTCTAGCCCATCCAACTACAGACAAAGAGAGAGACAAGATGATGGAGAGTGATCATCAGATGGCGGTAAGTGATCGATTACATATGTGATGTTATATATTTCATGTACATTTTCTATAGTAATGTGCATAGTGTTTTATTGTATTAACAGGTGGAGCTGGATGAACTTTTGTCGAAGAGGTCTACTCGACTACAGAGAGAGGATGAGTCATAGATTGGCTCTCCATCTTCACGGTCAAGCAAGGGCCACCGATTATTGTATAAAAGTCCATAGTAAACTAGTTTTTGGGATAATTTTTATATGCCTAGATGGCTTTGTATACATACTTTTGTATGTTACAGATGTGTATATTTTTGTATATATGCCTGTATGGCTTTGTATATAAACTAGATGTTATGTTCATGACATTATGTATATGACAGTTTATACTAAATAATTAATATGATGATAAATTATCATTACAAGAATTTGGTTTTACACATGCCAATTGCATTTGATTGAAAGTTTATAAATCATTTTCAAATAATCCATTTTGTGCATATCTTGTAATCACTGCATTCTGTGGGACTATGCATTTCTTTGAGGCATCATTTCAAACAGTTCACATGCCTTATCTATGCTTCCACACTTTCCATACATGTCTACAAGGGTAGCTGCAAATACAATGCATGTGACAAAATTCCTATATCATTTATGCTTTGATGGTTGTCCACACCATGTTCCCTAGATCCCATTTTGTCATAGGCAAGGAGGAAGTTAGATAAGGTTGTGCAATTTGGTTTTAGACGTGCCAAAATTTGCGTTTGGTTGAAATTTACTTTTGTGCATTTGCTTGAGAGTTTTTAAAGCCTTATAATGAAAAATCCATTTCATGCATATCTTGCAATCATTGCATTCCATGAGAGAACATTTCTTTGAGGCATCGTGTCAAATAGTTCACGTTCATTGTTTATGTTTCCACACTTTGCATACATGTCTTGCATGGTACTTACAACTACAACATTTAACAAAATTCCTATATCCTTTATGCTTTGATGGATGTCTATACCGTTTTCCAAAGATACCACTTGTAAGGTTTTTGGAATTTGGCTTTACACTCACCAATTGTATTTTCTTGAAACTTTCTAAAGGCTCATAAAAAAATCCATTAAATGTTCATATCTTGCAATCATTACATTCCATGAGGTGACATTTCTTTGAGGCATCATTCCAAACAATTCACGTGCCTTGTCTATGATTCCACACTTTGCATACATGTCTCTGAGGGCAGTTGCAACTACAACATCTAAAAAAAATCCCATATGTTTTATCCTTTGATGGATGTCCATTTTGGCATAGGCAAGGAGGATACTGGCTAAGGTTGTAGAATTTTTCTTTACACCCACCAATCGTATTTTCTTGAAAGATTCTAAAGCCTTATAAAAAATCCATTTTGTTCATATCTTGCAATCATTGCATTCAATGAGGTGATATTTCTTTGGGGCATCATGCCAAATAGTTCACGTGCCTTGTTTATGCTTCCACACTTTGCATACATGTCTATAAGGGTGGCTACAATTACAACATGTGACAAATTTCCTATATCCTTTATGCTTTGATGGCTGTCCATACACTATTCCAAACATTCTATTTTGGTGTATAGATAGGGAGGATGCTGGCAAAGGTTGTGGAATTTGGTTTTACATATGCTAATTGCATTTAATTGCAAGCTTCTAAAGTATTTTCAACAAATCCATTTTTTGCATATCTTGCAATCATTGTATCCCATGAGAGGACATCTCTTTGTGGTGTTGTATGATCAAACAGTCCATGTGCCTTGTCTATGCTTCCACACTTTGCATACATGTCTCACAGGGTAGTTGTAACTACAACTTTTGACAATAAATGAACAATAAGTTAGGTGTATGAACAATCCCCAAACAATAAATGAATAATAATCTAGCAAAACATGAGGTCAAACAAATGTATAACCATTTTTATGATCATCCTATCTATGACAGTCTTATGCAACATTTGCATGGCAGTGCACCTTTAAAGTTTGCACAAGGATAGCTTCTTCAATTCAATGATAGGGCCTTGGACCATTTTCTATGCTATGACTAGTATAACTAATTAGTAACATCACTGTCACAAGGTGGTTGGGTAACTCTTTTGTATAATAGTCCTTTTGTAAAATGAATGATGTGTGTTCTTGCTGAGTGGCAAACCCTCTTCCATAGTCATAGAAAGAAACATGCACATTAGGTCTTATTGGGAAAATTCTCAACATTGGATCAATAATCAATCCCATGAAGATACTGAAACCCCCATGATGACAATCCCCTAGATCTATAGCATATGATTTTCAATTTCAAAGCATGACTGTGCTATTTATAAAAGTCATAAATGACTAATCAACATTGAGAAATGACAATTTCAAAGGCTTATAACCACGTTTGCACTGATGACCACACTTTGTAACTTTAATAACATCAATACATCCCTTCAAAACTTGCCTAGCAACCTAAAATATGACCCTAGCATAATATGGGTAGTGGAAGTCTTGGTTGCTGATGTGGATGTAGGAGGAATATGTAGGTGTTACATTAGTTGTGTAATGAAGGTACAAGTTAGTTTCATGGTTATGAGGTGTACAGAAGATCTAAGAAGGAGATCAAGAGGCTACATGAAGGTAGAAAAATAGTAGAAAGGGTGGAAATAAGGAGAATTGATTATGGAAGGACATTGCAAGTAGTGTGATTTATGACAGAGATTTGAAGGGCTATTTGGAGGCCATGATTGGGTGGCAAAGGAAGTTGCAACAACATTGAAGGAATCCATTCAAGGAAGGATGAAAAAAAGGATAATTGAGTAGATGTTGGTAGCAAAATAATCAGCTGCAAAGGATGAACGTAGGAATTTAATGCCTATTATGAGTGGTAGGTAGTACTGGTGGCTTCAAAGAGGTTATAGAATGCATATACTATATCAAATGCAAAGGTATCGACACTTTAGGAGAAGACAATCATAGTTTGTAAGTTGAACAAATGCACACTATCAATAACAATCATGTTTCAAGTTCTGCTCATTTCATATTGTTTGTTATGTATCATGAAAAGATAACCCTATGAATAAATCCCTCATAGATTGTATCAAATCCTAAGATTTGTGGTTTGTTCACATGATCTTGTTGAAGAGTTTGATTTTCAGTAGAGTTAGGGTTAGGGCAGAATAACAAGGTGCAGAAATTCAGGGTAGAGTTCTGTTTCATGATGACAAGTTGTCCTAAACTATAATATTTTGAGTATATCCCATATGTGAACATTATCATATACAATGATAGACAAATTGCTAAGTATGGAGGTGATGTTGAGGGAAAAGACTATCAAATTGCACTATGACTATTACAAACAACCACATAGACTATCACATCATAACATAGAAGACTATGATGAAACTTGTGATCACTATTAAGGTTAGATATTCAAAAAATGCAATAGACTCTCAATACCCTATTCACAAGGTAAGAGATGACAACATGATGAAAATGACTGATCTTATATATAGATTAGAATTGTCAAGCACCTTAAATGGACTATCAACACAACTAGGACTATCATGATAGTCAATAGGAACATTAAACCAGGTATGAAGATAATTTGATATCTTGTCAAGGTGTAAAGGAGGGGTTTTCTAGGAATCATAAATGTATAGGATAGTCATTGTAACCTTAGGAATATCACATGACATTGTTCAAATAGTAGTCCAAAATAAGAATGATCAAAACCTAGGAGTTTCATAAGTAAATTGGTGCATTACAACCTGGCAATCACAAGATCATTCAAGGATAAATGGTGAGATAGGTTATTAAAGAAAAATATAATGACATGAGAAAATGAAAAGATGAGAAGATGAGAAGGAAGAAGAATATAATGATGACATAGATTTGACATTGTGCTATGGCATGTAGATTTATTACAACCAATAGTTGCTATGGTAGCAATTGCAAGACGCTTGGTGAAGAACTCGCTATTGCATCATGAGCTAAGTGAGTTGCTAGTGCATTTATGGTAGTGCAAGGGCACATGTGGCATTGTTGGAGTGTATGTAATGACAATTGAGAACATGTATATATTTTCTAGAGAATGTTTTGAGGTATCAAAGTGATAAGAAGAAATTGCCAGAGTTTGTCTTTGCTATCGCAAGCCATAGTTAGATTTTGGTTGCAATGTATGAAGACATACATACACGGTTCATGTGTTTTGGTCATAAACTTTTGACTAAGTATGAAAACATATATTTGAAGAACATATCTTAGAACATAAAGAACATAAAGGCATAAAGACATAAAGAACATAAGAAAATATATAAGTGAATTAAAATGGACATAACTTGAACATACCTTAGAATTCGATATTGGAGTTGACCAATTCTCCAAAATATGGCTTCAAAATCCTCAAATTCTTCTTTTTTGCAAGTTTGATTATGAATTCTATATAACTCTAGAATAGGATTAGTGAAATTTACGGAAAAAGCAAACATATATCAACAAATTCAATCTATAACAATGGTAATTAGCTTTTAAACACTAAAAAACATGAAACTTTCAGTTTAAATAATCAAAATTTGTCCAAAAACATGCAAAATCAGTTCTTCTACGTTGAAAAAAGAAAAAAGGTGGTGTATTGATCAAAAAAGTATTCTTAATATGTCAAACAACATGAAAACATGTTTTCTTGTCTGATAGCATGCATGAAAAGCAAGGAATAATAGACATGTGGGGTCTAAATCACGGATCACACATGATTTTTTCCCTTTTTTTTTGCTTCCCATAATGCGAGTGTGTTCTGGGAAGCATGAAACATTAAGCTTTCATTCCAACCAAATTCATTCCTAATCAATCCCAAATCATACCTAATCCATTCAATTTCATCTCTAATCATCCATAAACCACTTCTAATCATCCCTAAACCACTTCACACCATCCTAAATCACATTCAAATCAATTTAAATTCATCCCTAATCATTTTCAAATCAACCTGGATTTCATCTCAAATACCATCCCTAAACTATCCCTAAATCATTCTAATCATTCCCTAATCAACCCTAAACCACTTCACACCATCCCTAAAACCATTCTAATCATTCCTAATCTAGTCAATTTCACCTCTCATCATCCCTAAACCAATCCATTTCATCCCAACTCCATCCCAAATCAATCTAAGATCCATCTCAAACCATCCCAAAAATAATCAAAATCAATCAAAAACCTCATCAGGAGCCATTAGAACATCATAAGTGCCAATCTATCAGTCATTTGCATCATTCTATATATCATATGTGCCAATCTTCTCCTTAGTAGCCCCTACCTATCAATCATAAGCATCATTCTACACCTAGCCACCCACATTTATCATTCTACCCTTTGCCACCCATAGGAGCCATCAAAACATCATAAGCACCAATATGTTAGTCATTTGCACCATTCTATATATCATATGTACCGACCCTAAACCCTAAACCTGATCAACCCTAAACCCCTATCTTCTCGTCTCTATCATCCCTTTACCTCTCAATCTCTCTGCCTATGTCTCTGGCCATGTCCCTCACCCTCTATCTCCCTATCTCTCTCGTTGCTCTCCTCTATATCTCCCTATCGGTCCTCTCTCTGTAAACCCTAACCTAAACCTCTAAACCTTAACCCCTAACCCCTAAACCATAAACCCTAAGTTACCCTAAATAATACCCCTAAACCCTAAACCCCTAAACCCTAAACCCTTGAAGCAACCCTAAACCTCTATCTCCCTATCTCTCCCAATATCTATCGATCCCCTTGCTCTCTCTCTCTCTAAACCCCAAACCCTAAACTCGAGCAACCCTAAATCCCTAACCCCTAAACCCTAAACCATAAAATTGAGCAACCCTAAACCCCTAAACCCTAACCCAAAATCCTCAACTTGAGCAACCCTAAACTCATAAACCTCAAATAATGCCCCTAACCCCTAAACCCTAAACTCGAGAAACTAGGCTAAACCCCTAAACATATAGTTCGATAGGGGATGATGGAGGATCAATGGGAAATGTATGTAGAATTTTTGGATCTTGATTATCAAATTATCCTCATTGGGATGTGATTTGATAGGATCTGAGTTATTTGTTTGATTATCTATGTTTTCGTGGGGACCAAGTGTCTCATCATGGGATATTGATGGATAATGAATAGGACTAGTGGGATGATGGATAGGGCTAATGGGATGATGGATAGGAGTGATGTGGGTTACTTGTGATGAAAGTAGATTGTCATTGATGTCAAAAAGGTGTTGAGTTGTTTGTCATGAGTTCACAGAGATAGGAGTTGATCATGAGCTCATAATATTGTTCTTGTGTGCTTTCATGCATTTCTTGTACATTCATGATACAAGATTCATTTGTTTGAAATCTTTGATGTCTTGTGATGATCATATCATGTGAGACTTACAGAAGCAGAGAATGGACTTGCAAGACTTGTTGTTTTGATCATGACTTAAGAGACCTTCATAGTATGATGTTAGTGATATGATGTTCATAGTTTGGTTGCTTCATGATCATGTTGATCAGGTTCATAGGTCATAGATATATGATCAAAGTTTGGCAGAGATGAGGTAGATATGGGTAGAAAGTGTCATATTGTTAATAAGGGCATTAAAGTTGCAAATCCTTAACATATCCTCAATAAGCACTATGTCTTATGTATACCCTCTTACGAAGTTTTAGACTTTATGGTCTATTTTGGAGTTGACTTGCAATAGCAAGTCACCTTTATTAAAGGTAACCTACAGAAGGGGGATTATGTCATAGATGAAACTGGCCTCTTTACCTTTTTGTTAATCGGTCTTCTTTTCATGTGTATTAAGTGCAAAACAAAAAGTCATATTTGTATGTGGTTAGGGGAGCATTGAAATATATTTGGAGATCATTATTTAATGGAGCTCGATGCATATTCAAAACCTTTATGAAGAGTTTCATTTTATGAAAAGCAACATTCAAAGATTTTTAAAGTTGAAACCATGACTTTAGTCATGAAAAAGAGCATCGAATAATTAAGGGGAGCGCAATGCATAAAGTGGAGATGATATTTTTTAGGTCTTAGTTTTTAAATCTTAAAAACTTTATTTCTATCTCCTAAGTTTATCGGTCCCTAATGTCATATGCTTTGAGCGCTTAAAGTCATAAAGTTTTTTTTAGGGTATGAATTTGATAGAAAGATATAAAAGTTTTTTTAGGACTATTTTTAGTCTTTTTAAAAATCTTTTTTTTAAGGAGATTTTAAGGAGAATTTTAGGGAGACTTTGTGGGAGATTTTTGTGGGGGAGATTTTTGTGGATTTTTTTTGTGGAGATTTATTTCTATTCTCAGTGGCATATTGGAAGGCTATTATGAAGGAGACTTATAAGTAAACAAAAATTGCTTTATAAAAACTTTGATTTTTTTTGGAAAGTTTAAGAGATGTATAAAGCTCTTTTTGATATTATTTTTATGAGGATTTTTTTCATGAAGAAGGCTTTTGAGCTACAAATTGGAGAAAATAAGTTGAAGTTTTGTTTTATTTTCAAAGGTAGATTGGTTATATTATTGAAGATTTGAAGAATCTTTTTGTGAGGAGGTTGAAGAGTTTTTTTTTGAAAAGAAATATGAAAAGTCTTTTTACAGAGATAATAAGAATAATAAGTAGATTGATTAAAATTGTTGAAGACATTTTTATGGTGGACATCATTTATTTCTTTTGCACAGAAGATGAACATATATTTGCAGGGAAGATGAAGAGTTTAAAGAATATTATAGAGATTTTATATTTGTAGAATTGAAATTTTGGTGCAGAACAAGAATATGTATAGTCATCTCATATTTATTGGCTTTACAGGTGCATTGATGATTTTTAAGAGAGTGGTTCTGTGATTCAATATGCAGGGTTGAAGATATTATTGTAAAAATCCTCTTGAAGAGAAAAGATAGATGAGAAGGCACGATATTGGGTATGTGATGAAGAAAGGGTGTCATGAAGTATGGCAGAGGAAATGTTTTGCAGAGATAACAAAGTTGAATGAAATATTGTGTTGATTCATTATCTTGCAGAGATGATTATATGATTGAAGAGACATTAAAGTGATTAATTTTTTATAGAGATGATATCAGAAATATTACAGAGCCAACTTACTTTGTAGAGATAATTTGTGCTTATAATGTGCTTGTTTTTACAAAGATAGTCTTTTTGTAGACATTAAATTTGTGACTCAAACATATTGATGAAACTTTTGAAGTTTATGCAGATATCAAGTGATATTTTGGTGATTTGATTTATATCAAAAGAAGACATAAATTGATTTCTTTTGTAGAGGATGAAGAACATACTCTTGTAATGAATTTCTTGTGAAAGTAAAAAAGGGGAGATATAAGGTTTTTGTACTTGATTGAAATAGGGTAATCCCTTGATAAATTTTGTATATGCATTCAAAGAGTTTGTGATTAGCCAGTGAGGCGTGTAGGTCAGTGAGACCTTTCATTTGTTAGTGAGACACATTTCAGCCAGTGAGGCCTTGTAAAGAACTTTTAAAAGTTAAGCCAGTGAGGTAGTTCATGAGTGGTTTTTCTATCCAGAGGGTTTTCCACTCGGTAAAAAGCTTGTGTCATGCTTCTCATTGATTTCCTGTGTGTGTGTGCATATTAATCATTTGATCATGAGTTTTTGTTTACATCTTTTATTATAAGTCTTGTGCATTTAAACTCAACAAATCATTAATGTCCTCCTCTCTATTTGTCTTGTAAGATAAAGTTTGCAAAAAGTTAAAAATTTATACAACACTAATTCACCCCCCCTCTCAGTGTTGTCCTGGACTCCAACAACTTGCTCATGGATAAGATATTGATCATAGATAATATCTTGATCATAGGGAGGATAAGCATGGATAGCGCAATATTAGATATGGATAGGGTAAGTGGGAATGCATTGATATTCATTGGATTGGGGAGTAAGAGGTGGTGATGCGGGCTCACTAGGAGATGTTGTAGGATCAATGATGGGATTGATGTAGAGGGGTTGAACATGAGATGGTAAGGGATCCGGATGGGATTAGATGGGATGATTGGATTTTGATTAGGATGGGTGGTTGGTGTTTCCACATGCTTTGGACTAGGATCTTAACATAGCTATTGGGTTCCTTAGATGGATGTGATGAGTTCTTGGATGGGATCAATAATCATTGGATGTTTGACAACATGGCTACATGATGGGGTTTGACTTTGACTTATGGTAGGAGACTCTTCAATGAAATGGATAGACATAGGAGTGGATGATGGTGTTGGAGTGGTAGACATGTTATTAGGAGGTTAGGATTAGGATCAAGTGAATGGATATAGGACGGGATGGATTAGGATTGGGAGTGTTAGAGGGGGATGAAATTGGATCAATGGATTTGGATGGATCCATATCTTTGCTTTTATTCTTGGATTTTGTAAAGAGTCTTTGGAGAAAAATTTTCAAGCGTTCATGGGTTGATTGGTGCAGGAGCACCTAGAAAATCATGCTTTCTTTTGTAATAAGGTCTATTTGACCAATGCATTTTCATTTCAGTTTGTATCTAGGCTCATTTTGTAAGTCCCAAGTGAATTAAGACACTTTTATCAAATTGTAACCACATAATGCCAAAAATAGACTGTTGTCTCCCAGCCGCTTGGAGTTAGTTCGGTACTACTTAGGGCGAGTTGATAAATGCCCAGAGGAATGAACCAAATGATCATCAATTGTAATCTGATCAAAGAAGTAGTGTGATTGAATGTGACTGTATTGTGCTTAGGAGAAATAAAGCAATTCTGTTCTATCCATTTGATTTCTGTTTCTTATAACTGTAAATCATGTACCTATAGATTTTCATTCATTCTGCATTTTCCATTATTGCCGTATGTCATCGTGAAGCATTCCACTGGTGAGATTTCTATCAAAATCAGTGGAATGGATTTGTTGTATAAATATTTGTTTTCATTTTCTATTTTGTTTTCCTATTCGACGGGAAGATGTTCCAGATTGAGGAGTGTGTATAGTAGCATGCCCTAGCATCTCTATGTGCTAGGCGTAGAGTGTAGATCAGACTGTGTGAAGGTTAAAAACCCTAACGGCGTATCGCTGTGTTGGTTCATTAGCACATCAGCTAAAGGTTGCAAGTGTTCACCAATAGAGCAAGTCATGCCGAAGGAAGTCTGTTATCGGTGTAAGTTAGACGACGGAGAGACTTTAGAAAGTCGTTCCGACAGTGACTGTCCGGCCGATGGAAATGTTCCGGCAGTTCATATGTGAAGTCTGGCTGACTGTAAGGTATTAGGGCCTGGTCTACATTTACCACTTTGTGCTCCCCATCATATTGTATCAGAGCCTAAAAAGATTTGGGCGGCAAATCAAATTAAGGATTTGTAGAAGTGTTGGCATTTGGGTGCTGTCGGTGAATGTTTATGTCAGACAAAGATAACGAGATAGAGACAGAGAGGATGCCTCCCAAAAGTATGTCGTAGGATGCCATTAAGAAGTTGATTGAGGAGATGCTTAAATCCAAGTTGGGAGAGTTCAAGTAGTCCAAAAGCAAAGATAGGGAAGATGAAAGTGACAGCGATGAAGGCGATACAGAAATTGTTGAAACCAGTAAAAAGACAAAGGAGATACCAGCAGACTAGAGGGCATTTTTAAATACATTATAGTCAGTCAATAGGGACACCATAGATGGGTTACCTATGTATAGTGGAAGTATGGAAGTTGAAGAGGTGATTGATTGGATTGAGGCATTGAACAATCACTTCAAATACAAAGAAGTCCCTGATGATAAGAGGGTTAAGTTGGCAAAGGCAAGATTGAAGGGATTTGCTCTTGCATGGTGGAATTATGAGCAAGGAGAGAGATTCAAGGAGGGGAAGAATATGATAACCTCCTGGGAAAGGATGAAGACCAAATTCAAGGCACAATTCTTACCTCTAGACTATAACGTGCAGATGTATAAGAAATTGCAGAACCTCACACAGAGAGACCTTGATGTGAATGCATACACACAAGAGTTTCATAAACTCAGTCTCAAATCAAAGAGACAAGAAGAAGAGTCAGAGAAGGTGGCCAGGTATTTGAATGGCCTAAGGATGAACATCTAAGATGAGATCAACATCTTAGCACTAGAAACAATGAACAAGTGTTTCCAAATGGCCTTAAGGGATGAAGATAAGATAAAGAGAAAGAGTGAGCAGAATAATAGAGGTAGAGGTGGAAGAAATTTTAGAGGCAGAGGCAGTTTTGGAGGAAGAAGTCTTAACCAGAGGCCTAGTGGCGAGTCTATCCAAGAAGAGCAAGTTGGAGACTCCAATAGCAGAGGAGGCTATCGAGGAAGAAGGCCTAATGGAAGAGGTGGGACAAATGGATTAGGTAGAGGATCCAAATTCTCCAATATGAGATGTTATAACTGTAATAAGATAGGGCACTTGACATACAAGTGTCCAGAGAAGGCCTCAATTTCTCATGATGGTGAGAAGAGAACCACTTTGATTTAAGAAGATGCAAGGAGTGTGACATCTCCTGAAGTGAATCTAGCATCTGAAATGGGAGAAAGTCTGATGCTCAAGAGAACGTTGCTCAAGGAACTAGTGCAGACTGAACCATCGCAAAGAAGGGCTTTGTTTAGAATCAACTGCAAGATCCAAGGTAAGGTTTGTAAAGTTATTATTGACTGTAGTTCTACTGATAACATCATATCTTTGGAAGTAGTGAATAAGTTGAAGTTAGAAAAGATACCCCATAGTAGTCCATATAAAGTCAGTTGGTTGAAAAGGGGCAGCACGTACTCATCAATGAATAAGAATGGGTAGAATTTAGTATTGGGGGGTATAGAGACAAGATCTTGTGTGACATCCTTCCAATGGATGCTTGCCATCTTTTGTTAGGTAGACCATGGCAGTTTGACAGAAAGTCTCATCATGATGGAGAAAAGAATGCTTACTCATTCCAAAAGGATGGTGTGACTTATAGGATATAGTCATAGGTAGAAGAGGATCCATAACATGTAGGGTCTAGTGTAATGTTGGTAGGAGAAAAAGAATTCATGGATACATTAAAGGAAGGTGATGGAGTGGGTTTTGCTTTGATTGTAAAGCCTACGAGAAAAAAGAAGGAAAGTGTGAGAGAAGTAGGACCTAAGGAGGTCAGAGATTTTCTTGAGAGTTACAAAGGAGTGATTGCAAAGGATATACCTGATTCCCTACCACCAATCAAAGACATTAGCCATCAGATAGATCTCATACCAGGAGCAGTACTTCCTAATAAGACAACATATAAAATGACCCCACAATAGAATGAAGAAATAGCAAACCAGATTCAAGAACTCTTAAACAAAGGGCTGATTAGGAAGAGCCTTAGCCCATGTGCAGTACCTACTATTTTATCCCTAAAGAAGGATGGGAAATGGAGATTGTGTACTGATTCCAGGGCAATAAATAAGATAACCATCATATACAAGTTTCCTATTCCTAGAATTGAAGATCTAATGGATTGTTTGGGAGAGGCTACTTATTTCTCCAAAATAGACTTAAAGAGTGGGTATCACCAGATAAGGATAAGAGAGGGGGATGAGTGGAAGATAGCTTTCAAAACTAATGAAGGGTTGTATGAGTGGCTTGTGATTCCGTTTGGTCTTTCGAATGCCCCTAGCACCTTTATGAGATTGATGAATGAGGTGTTGAAGGAATTCATAGGAAAATTTGTGGTAGTCTACCTTGATGATATCTTGGTGTTTAGTAAGAGGAAGGAAGAACATTTGAAACATTTGAAGATAGTCTTGAAGAGGTTGCAAGATCAGAAGTTACTGATAAACTTGGAAAAGTGTGACTTCACGAAACAAGAATTGGTGTACCTAGGTTTTGTCATCTCTAAGGGTGATTTGAAAATGGATCCTTCCAAGGTAGAAGCTATTTTGAATTGGCCTACACCCAAGATAGCAGGAGAGGTTAGAAGTTTCCATGGTTTGGCCACATTTTACAGGAAATTCATTAAGAACTATAGTGAAATCTATGCACCTATGTTGGAGACCATTAAGGGTGGAGGTAAGATGAAGTTTGTGTGGATGAGAAAAGTAGATAGGAGCTTTGAGAGTCTAAAATAGAAAGTTGCTAAATTCCCTATTTTAGTGTTACCTGATTCAATAAGGTTTTCACATTTGAATGTGATGCAAGTGGACTGGCCATAGGAGCAGTGTTGATCCAAGAGGGTAGACCAGTAGCCTTCTTCAGTGAAAATTTAAATGAAGCCAAGAGGAAATACTCCTCTTATGACTTAGAGTTGTATGATATGGTACAAGCTTTGAAAAAATGGAGGCACTATTTGCTTCCTAAAGAATTTATTGTATACACTGACAATCATGCTCTTAGTTTTTTGAATGGATAGGAAAAGCTCAGTCATAGACACATGGAATGGGTGGAAAGTCTTCAAGAATACACCTTCATCATCAAACATAAGAAGGGGATAACCAATAAGGTTGCTGATACTTTAAGCAAAAGGGTGTTGACAGAGCAAGAAGTGCAGTTACAAAGCATGGGTGTTGAGTCACTCAAAGGATTGTATGAAGAGGACCAAGATTTCTAGGAGATTTATAAGGTATGTAGTGAGTTTACCAATGCCTTCCACGGTGAATTTTCAGATTATACATTGTAGGATGGACTTTTGTTTAAAGGTAGTCAACTATGTATCCCTAAGTGTTCAATGAGGGATAATATTGTGAAGGAAAAACATAGTGGTGGTTTAGGAGGACATTTTGGGCTCAATAAGACCTTAGATCTTGTAAGAAGGTTTTACTTTTGGCCAAGGATGCAATCTGATATCAGAAGGTTTGTTGAGAGTTGTATGATTTGCTAGAAAGCAAAAGGGGTCTTAACCATCTAGGACCGTACCAACCTTTGCCCATACCAAACAAACCTTGGGAAAGTTTGAGTATGGATTTTGTGATGGGATTGCCCAAGACAAGGACAGACTATGACAATGTGTTTATTGTGGTAGATAGATTCAACAAAATGGCACACTTTATTCCTTGTAAAACCACTAATGATGCTAGTTACATTGCAGGTTTGTTCTTTAAACAAATTGTCAGGATTCATGGGTTACCTTTGAGTATTGTATCTAACAGAGACAACAAATTTGTGGGACATTTATGGAGAACCTTGTGGAAAAGATTGGGTAAAAATTTGTCTTTTAGTTCAACCTATCATCCTCAGATTGATGGCCGAACTGAGGTTGTCAATAGGTCGTTAGGCAATCTGCTGAGATGTTTGACAAGAGAACATGGCAGTAGTTGGGATGTGGTACTCCCACAAGCAGAGTATGCCTATAATGATTCTACAAATAGAAGTACAGGTCTAAGTCCTTTTGAAGTTGTTTATGGTAGTCATCATAGAGGAATTTTTGAATTAAGAGATGTTCAAGGGTTGGACAAAAGTAGTGGACATGCTGATACATTTGCAGAGGCTATGAAAGAGATCCATTAACAAGTCAGAGATACTCTACACCAGAACAGTTAGAAGATCAAGGCTAGAGTGGATCATAGAAGAAGGAATGTGCAGTACCAAATAGGAGATATGGTCATGGTTCATCTCAACAAGAACAAACTACCCACAGGAAAACATAGCAAGTTGATGATGCAGAAAATCAGACCTTGTTAGATTCTAGAAAAATATGGTTCTAATGCTGACAAAATTGAACTCCCTGATGATATTGCTATTTCACCTATATTCAATGTTGCTGATCTGACATTATATAGGAGTCCTGATATAGGAGAAGGTACAACAGATTCTATCCAAGACAATACAGAATGGGTGCAGTATTTACCACCTAAGGAACCATCAAAGATGGAATGTATCTTGGATAGCAGGACAGCCAAGAAGACTAGAAATTAGACCTATTTTGAGCACTTAGTCAAATGGCAAGGACGCCCAGACTCAGAAGCCACATGGATCCTGGAAGCAGACATCAAGAAGTAGGGTGGTGATTTGCAGTGGTTAGTCTCTAAGAGGACTTGAGACAATTTTCACCCGGGGAGTATGGTGTAGGAGCACCTAGAAAATCATGCTTTCTTTTGTAATAAGGTCTATTTGACCAATGCATTTTCATTTCAGTTTGTATCTAGGCTCATTTTGTAAGTCCCAAGTGACTTAAGACACTTTTGTCAAATTATAACCACATTAATGCCAAAAATAGACGGTTGTCTCCCAGCCGCTTGGAGTCAGTTTGATACTACTCAGGGCGAGTTGATAAATGTCCATAGGAATGAACCAAATGATCATAGATTGTAATTTGATCAAAGAAGTAGTGTGATCGAATGTGACTGTATTGTGCTCAGGAGAAATAAAGAAATTTTGTTCTGTCCATTTGATTTCCATTTCTTATAACTGTAAATCATGTAACTATAGATTTCCATTCATTCTGTATTTTCCATTGTTGCCATATGTCGTCATGAAGCATTCCATTGGTGAGATTTCTATTGAAATTAGTGGAATGGCTTCGTTGTATAAATATTTGTTTTCATTTTCTATTTTGTTTTCCTGTTTGATGGGGTAGATGTTCTAGATTGAGGAGTGTACACATTAGCATGCCCTAGCATCTCTATGTGCTAGGCATAGAGTGTAGATCAGACTGTGTGAAGGTTAAAAACCCTAACGGCATATCACTGTGTTGGTTCATTAGCACATCAGCCACATGTTGCAAGTGTTTGCCGATAGAGCAAGTCACACCGAAGGAATTAGTTATCAGCATAAGTCAGACGACGGAGAGACTTTAGAAAGTCATTCCGACAGTGACTGTTTGACCGATGGAAATGTTCCGGTGGTTCATATGTGAAGTCTGGCTGACTGTAAGGTATTAGGGCCTAGTCTGCGTTTCCCACTTTGTGCTCCTCATCATTGATGGATTAGAGCTTAGAATGTTTGATAGTGGATTAGATGGTGAGTTATATGGTGGATGGATGATAGGGATTTATGGATTAGGAGATGGGTGGACTAATGTGTTAGGATTAGGAGGATTGGAGGGAAATTATAAAATAATTCCCCTTTAACCCTAACCCCTAAACCCTAAACTTGAGCAACCCTAGAAACTCATAAACCCTAAATAATGCCCCTAAAGGTCTGAGCAACCCTAAACTCATAAACCCTAAATAATGCCCCTAAACCTTAGCAACCCTAAACCTCTCTCTCTCTCTCTCTCTCTCTCCCAAAACCCCAAAACCCTAAATAATTCCCCTAAAACCTAAACCCTAAACCCCTAAACCCTAAATAATTCCACTAAACCCTAAACTTAAGCAACCCTAAACTCATAAACCTGACCAATCCTCTCTCTCTCTAAAACAAGAAAAATATGACTCTTTCTCTCCTTATCACACTATCTCTCCCCTCTCTCTCCCCTCCATCTCCATCCTCTCTCCCTCTTCTTATCTCTCCTCTCCCATGTCAACAAAGAATATGGAAACAAGAAAACTAGGACATGCAAAGAGGGACAAGGATATAAATTGGGATGATGAAATGGAAACAAGATAATTTATGAAATTTCATTGGATGGGAAGAATGATGAGGAGAGGTAGAGAGGGGAGGGAAGTAGAGAGTGAGAGAGAGGGTAGGAGGTAGAGACGGGAGGGAAGTAGAGAGTGGGAGAGGGTAGGAGGTAGACATGGGAAGGAAGAAGAGAGAGAGGGTAGGAGGTAGACAAGGGAGGGAAGTAGAAACTGAGAGAGAGGGTAGGAGGTAGAAAAGGGAGGGAAGTAGAAAGTGAGAGAGAGGGTAGGAGGTAGAGAGGGGGAGAAGAGAGTGAGAGAGAAGGTAGGAGGTAGAGAGGTGAGGGAAGCAGAGACTCAAAAAGAGGGTAGGAGGTAGACAAGGGAGGGAAGTAGAGAGTGAGAGAGAGGGTAGAAGGTAGAGAGGGGAGGGAAAAAGAGAGTGAGAGAAGGTAGGAGGTAGAGAGGGGAGGGAAGCAGAGACTCAGAGAGAGGGTAGGACATAGAGAGCGGAGGGAAGTAGAGAGTGAGAGAGACGATAGGAAGTGCAGTTGCCCTTGTAGACATGTATGTAAAGTGTGGAAGCATAGACAAGGCATGTCAATTGTATGACACAACACCTACAAGAGATGTTTTGTAATAGAATGCAATGATTTCAAGATACGCAAAAAATGGATTTGTTGAAAAGGCTTTAGAAACTTTCAAGCAAATGCAATTGGCATGTGTATAGCTAGTTATGCTCAGCATAACGCGAGCGCGTTATAATGCACTCGCCTTATGTGAAACCACATAACGCGAGCGTGTTATAATACACTCATGTTATTGATTTCACATAACGCGAGCACGTTATGTTCAGTTTTCTTTGACGTGTTTTTATTAGTTTTTAGCAAAATTTGGAGATAATCTGGAGCGTGCTCCCCATTAGGATGACACTTTTTTCAATGAAAACTCAAAAAAAATACCACCATAATCTTAAGCTCTCTGTTAGATATCTAACCATATTTTTTTTTCACATTTTGAGTACGTTAAGGGTTTCATCTTGAATTTCTTTTATCAGTGTGTCCATTTTTTTTGTTTAAAATCAGTGTCTAGTATTTTTGACTTTCTTTAAACTGTTCATCGAAATTTGAAATAAGTTACATTTTTAGAAACTAGACTCCATTCTACATGTATTCAATTTTTTTTTTCGATTTTCTATTAGTTTTCAAAAATTTTAGGGGGGAGTACGCTCAAATTTCTATTTTTCAGGATGTCTCCACTTTGAAAATTACTAAAAAATCAATTATTCATGAAAAATTATTAGAAAAATTAGGGATAAACTACATGGTGTTAGCTAATTTCTCACTGAAGCGATTATTGAAATACTAAAAAAAAGTTAACATTTTAGGGGGAGCACACTAGACCCTATGTTATGTTTTTTTGAGAAAAACAAGACCAATTGTGTGCTCCCCCTTTTTGAACCCCTTAATCTCAACCATTTTTGGAAAAAAAATAGTAGTTTAGAAACTAGATTTAGAGCACTACGACTCTTGTTTTTGTTTCATCTTCAAATTTTGAGTGCAACTATCTTCAATTTCTCATCCAACATCAATGTTTCCTGATTTCAGGAAAAAAGTGGTATCTTAAGACCCCATTTTGGTCTCTCATCTTTGTGCACTTACCCCTTAACATTACTAAACAACTACATTTCTTGAGTTACAAAATATGTTGAACCAACTATTTTAAAATAACATACAATCTATTGTTCTCTTCCAATCTTTCTTTAATACCTTCAATAGAAATTTGATATTCTAAAATTCAACCTTTCTTTGGAGTTACTTATTATCATACAATTACAATTGTTCTAAAACTAGATTATTTTAGTGTTCCAAAACAATTTTTATTAGTACAATGCTATAAAGACAATTACAATAGTTCTAAAATTAGATTATTTTACAATTACAAAAAATGTTTTATTATTACAATACTATAAAGGTAGGTACTTCCACTACTTGACACTTGTTTATTTTATAATATGTTTTTAATTTTTCTTTCTAAAATATATACTTAAAGAGTTACATATTTCTAATTTAATTAGCTTCTATGTTTTTGACGTAGTTTTGATTGGTTCAAAATTTCAGATTTTATTTAAGAGTTGTTTGAGGTTTTACGTAAGAGTTGTTTTTAATTTTAATTTTATTATTTTATAGTTTTAAAATATATAATATATATATTATTGTTTAATTAGAATTTAAAATTTTTATAGAATTAATAATTATAAAATCAATAAATTATTTATAAAATTTTAATTATTAAATTATTTTAATTTTTAAATATTGTACCAAATATTTCTTATTTTCATTGGCTTAATAAAATAGTCATCCATTTTTAACACATTCAGGTTTAGTGAATCTAGTTTTAAGATAGCTTAGTTAATGCCAAGTGCAGTTCAAATCTTGTAGATAAAATCTATTGAAGTTTAAATTCACATCCACCATTTGTGAATGCAACTTCATATGGAAACTTGGATATTCCAATAAGTGGAGACCTTGTTAGTTATTTTCCCTCGTTTATTGTAGATAAAATCTATTGAAGTTTAAATTCACGTCCACCATTTGTGAATGCAACTTTATATGACAACTTGGATATTCCAATAAGTGGAGACCTTGTTAGTTATTTTCCCTCACTTAGTGCAACAATGAAATGAACAAGAAAATGCCCCATGGTTTGTATTATCAATCAATAAATAAAGACATTACAAATTTCACATAGAAATTTGTGAATCATAACTTTAATTATAATGTATTATACTTAATATGGTCAATTTATTGTTCACTTTTGTTTATGTAAGTTTTGTTTTATGTACTAATATTAAGCCATTTCTATACAAGTAATTTCTTTGTTAATATTTAACAAATATAATTTATTCTAAGGAACAAGCCCAACTTTAGCTATGCTAGTCATAGTTGTGCCTAGTATGAATCAAACTTTGGATCAAGGTTAGCCATAATAATTATAATCTTCTTCATGATGGAATAAAATTGTGATACATTCAAATTGCAAGAATCTATTGATGTTGTTGTACCCATCCAAATTTTTTGCTTCATCAAGGCATTTTGAAACAAGTCTAGAAAATTTTTTGTCAAAAAGTCAAAAAAGCAAAATTTCTAAAAATAGACGTCGAGTTAGGTTTTCTGGGTTTCTTGAGATATGGATGTTGGCAAAACTTTCTAAAAATAGAAAGTTTCTAAAAATAGAATCTCCAAATTAGGTGTCGCACTCGATTCTCATTGGTCGATTTTCCTTCACGATCGGCACGGTTTAGACGGAATCTTCAAACGACCAAGTTTTCTCTACTGGGTCATTTTTACTTTTTCACAAGGTGAAGCATGAGCTTGAAAGTCATCAACACAGAAAAGTTCACCTACCAAATCTCTTCGATGAGTTTCCAATGCTGTTTCAACGATGCAAAACTGACAAACGGCCGTCGACTCGATGATGCACGCAAAACGATGCAAGATGGATCCAAGGTGAATGGAAAAGTTGGAAAATCACAAAAATGGCTAAGTCTGGTGAAACTGGGCGCCCCAGGAGACTTGGGGCGCCCATCCTCTCCTGTGTTAGTTTTTTTTCACGTTTTTCGAGAAACGTCGAAAATGCTTCCGTCAGCTCCTCTCCGGTTGGTCAAACTTGGTCAAACTTGGTCAAAAGTCAGTCAAAGCCAAGATTTCATCATAGATATGTTCAGACTACTCAGATCACCCTCCGTCCCGCCTCGACAGTCGTCAGAATGACTGAAATCGAAGATCGAACATGAGCAATCGGCATGGAAATCGAGAAAAGGTACAAAATTGACAATTTTTTGAAAAAATGGCTAAGTGTTGACAAACTGGGCACCCCTGGAGGCTTGGAGCACCCATCCTCACCAGTGTTAGTTTATTTTTCATGTTTTTCTTAAAAACACAAATCTCCTTCCGTCAGCCCGCTCCAGTTCAGTGTTGATCAGTTTGGCACATTTTTCGAGGCAAACGGAAGGTACAATCAGCTCAGTTTTCATCAGGATTACATATTCACCAGATCATCAAACTCATTTTCATCCCAGTTGTTAGAAATTGACAACCAAATAGGGGTCTGTGCCTCTGGAACGCGCACGCAAACCAAGAAATTGAAAAAGTTGAAAAAACTAAAAAAATGGCTAAGTGTTGGGAAACTGGGCGCCCCAGGAGGCTTGGGGTGCCCATCTTGAGTAGTGTTAGAATATTTTTGTGTTTTCAGTGTTTTCCGACATGCCTTGTTACCAATCTTCGCCCGTTGGCAGTTTCCGGGAGGTCAAACTTGGTCAAACGATGTCAGATCGTCGAACGGAGACAAGGGATGGAATCTCAGCTGATCAATCTCCAAAATGTCAGGATCAGTTAGCTTTTTCAGTTCATGATGACATTTTTCCACCTTGTCAAATTTGGAGACATGCCATATTTGAGTCAAAACGAGTGTTGAAGTGTCGAAAATGAAGAAAATTTTGTTAACACTTCTTCCAACTCGCGCATTCGATGACATCATCAAAGAAGATATTTTTTGCCATCTTGCACATGAAGCCATAGGCTCCTACAGAATAGGGATTCTTCCTATTCAAAGACATCCACTTGGATTTATGCTTTAAAAGATGCTTTCTTCTTGGATGAGGATGAAGTTTTCTTCTCACACAAGTAAAGCTGCTTTTTCGACTAAAGATTTATAAAGACAAGCTTTGGGCTTCTTTATTTCATTATCTTTTGCAGGTTGCATCTAGAGGAAAGATTTTATTTTTCTTTCAACGAAGATTCGAAGACCCAAACCAGGTGCTTTTTCAGTTTTCTTCATAGATTCGGGTTGAGGAAGAAGAGAGGCTTGCTTTTTCAGGGTCCTTGTTTCAAGGAGATCATTTTTTAGAAATCTGACCAGAGCTTTTTTATTTTTCATCGAGATGGGTCCATCCAGATTATCATTCTTTTGAAGATTAGGAGTTGTGCTTTTTTTCAGGAAACTACTTTTTTCCTGCTTTTTCGAGAAAATCTCCGCTTTTTCAAAATCCGACAATCTGGGTTGCTTAGAAACAGAATTATCTACAAAACCCATGTGCCATCTTTTTTAGCTCACACTCTGCTTTTTCTAAAAATTAGCAAACAATTTTCAGCCATCTGTTCAATACTTTTTCCAACATAGGCGTGCTCACAGTTGATTTTCAAATCTTCCAATATGCAGTACTCTCCAACACAATTCAGGCACAAAACAACATTGGTTCATGATTACCTGAAAACTTGTGAAATAGACTTGCATAAAATACTTCCAGTAATTAATTTACACTCCTTGGAGGATGCAGGAAATAATGCCATCAGGAATCTTGGACACTCCGGTTTGCTTGCAGCGGCATCCTTTCCTATCACCGTGCAAAGTATCGAGTTTGTGATTGCTTGTGTGACGCATTACAACTCGGTCACAAGAGAAATTCAGTCGGGTGATGGACGTGTGCTCTGCAGCTTGAGGCCAAACGACATTGAAAAGTGCTTTACAATACCTGTTTGGAGAGAGAACTTAACTGTTTCACTTGAAGAATGCAAGAGGTTTGGAATAATGATAAGGAAAAATACAGAAAAAAATTGGTCAGAGGTGGTTGAAAGAAAAGCAGAATATTATGCCAAAGAACGTTGGACGTGGAGAATTCAAGGAGGAGCATGCAATAATGATTACTCTGCTAAGTCGTATCACGGGTCAAGCAGATGCAAACAAATTTCAGCCTTGGATGTTTTACATCATGTCCCAGATTGTTGACGGAACCGAATTCTATGATTGGTCGGCACTAACCAGTGATTGTCTCCACCAAAAAATAATTGATTTTCAAAGGGCTCATGAATTCCATATATATCATACCTTGTGTATTTGATGGCTTTTCAGGGTCAATTCAGAGGTTTGAATGTTGTTGGAACTCTGGGTACTCAGCATGTGTATCATCATTTCCCGCAGTTAGAGATCTCTCAAGCTGAACGACATTACAGGCAGGTGAATGATGCATTCTTGATGCATGCAGTGCGAGACATGGACAAGGAGTTGCATATACGATTTTCTGTAGAGGCTAGAATAGCAATGGCAGAATGGGCTGATTGGTTTATCCAATTTCCTACTTTTTCCTACATCAGAGTATATGGCTTCTCAGGAGAGCCAGCCATGTTGCGGCGATATCCTATAGATGAAATAGCATTTATGGAATTTTTGAGGCAAGCTTATCAAGTGCATACATTTTTGCGTAGCAGACGCAAGACTGCCTTCAATTTTCCACTTGGGATGAGTATTTATAGATGTAGATCTGGAGCAGATGCCAAGGCAATCGGTAATGAATCATCTAGATATGGTCTTAAGTTTTTCAACAGGAGATCTTCATATGATCCCCGTGGTGTTTATGCATCACATCTTGGTCAGAATTGTACACACAAGTTTGCAGTTGAAGACTTCTGGGCCAATGTGCTGATGAGTATGAAGTGTGAAGACGCAGTTACAGCAGGTTCACTCTTCAGCAAATGTCTGATATCTTATCAGAAGACATAGAGGGTTTGACAGAGAGTGGTGAAGTTCTACTTCCCACGTATTTCAGGGACCAAATTGAGCAACAACCGTTGCTGCCAGTTGACTGGTCAGTAAAAGAGAGTACTTCCATTAAGGAGAGAACAAGTCAAGTGGTTAAAAATAGTTTGATATTCATGAAGACTAAGTGGAAGGATGATATTCCAGTAGCCGAGCCGCCAGTTGTGCAACCATCAGAACCTTCCACTTCCAAGCCAAAACAAAGAGTTAAGGCTATGAGTGTTCTCCCAGAGGGAACAAAAATGGCAAAGTTAAAGAGGAAGAAAGACAAGTCTCCAGCTCATGTCCAACAGGAACATCCACCAGTTGAACCAGAAGCTCCTGTTGAAACAACGCTGCATGTTGAAGTGTTACCTTCAGATCATGTATCTCCACCTTCTTCACCGATCCCTTCTCCTATTCACATAGATTCAGAGCCAGATTCACCGGTTCGCAACTTTGATGCAAGAATTGATTCATTAGGAGCTATGAGGCGAGAACCGAGTTTCCAAGAGAGGATGGCTCATCCTGGCTTGAAAACATTCTGGGAAGGAAGAGAAGAAAGCCCTCATATCAGCTGGACTTAACAGAGCTAAAAAGCATCTATCAAGACACACCAGACAAGCAGCTGAAGAAGCAGATTCGCATTGAGAAGAATGCGGATGGAGAAATCATTCTTGAGACTGCAACACCTCTAGAAAATAGAAGTGCCAATGATGTCGAGGTTGATGACTTCACAGTTGTCAAAGCTAACCTTGGCAGAAGTACTTGCCATACAGATGTCAATCTCTTTGAGGTTGCAGCGGATAGCTTGGAGGAAAGGGTGTTGAGAGATGGAGAAGACAAGGCAGCCCTCAAAGTTGAGGTTTGACAGTTGCGGCAATATATTTCCAACCTTTTCCATGGCACTTCACAGGTTGATTTGCTTCTTCCACTGAGTCTTGGATCACTAGCCGATCAGCGGCATTTCAGTAAGTTGGTCCTCTATGGGAGGCACATGGACAGTTGGGTAGAAGAATTTGTGACCAAAGGGAGATTTGTACTTGCAGAGCTTTATCAGTTGAAGTACAACGCTCATGATTTATGCCAAGGCATACAGGGGTCGCAGCAGATCATGGCAGAAAATAGACCGGTGTTTGAGATCATTATCTCTGACTTGAAGATTGCACTTGATACTGTTGATTCAGCTAAAGATAAGAAGACAGTTTCTACTTGGAAAGCACAATATCTTTTCATAGTAAAAACTTATGACAGTATGATTTTAGAGTTGACAGAATGGAAAGAAAAGGTAATCAGCATCCTCAAGTTCGTCAGATCCTTTGTCTCTCAGATCCCGTGTTCATATGAGAAAGAAGATGGTACCCTGTATGACTTCGGGGAAGTGCAAGCAGAGTTCTAGACTCTCGTCCGCAACAACTTTAATGATGATATCAATGCCGGCAAGATGAGTCGTCTTGCCGCAATGTCAGTGAAATTTGACAAGGCTGCGGGTGAAGTTCACGAATTTCTTCAGATGGTTGCCAATGGTGAAGAAATGTTAGAGAATCAGAATATTGTTCTAGAGAGTATCAGTGTTCCTGGTAGAGATGCGGTCACTCACTTTTTAGAAGATATTGTTTCCCAGAATATCGACGGATGACATCACCAAAAAGCTAGAATGTTGATGAGGATGCATTCCAAAATAAAGTAGCTTTAAAACATATGCTTTCTGTTTTAAAGCATGTGCTTTCATCCTAAGCTCATCCATTCTATATTTAGAAAGAAAGCACCTTGTGATAGTTGGAATCTTTTTGCTTTAAAGTAGATTGCTTTAAAGCATTTGTTTATTGTATCTTTGTCTTAGAATAGTAATAAAGCTTGCGAGTTGGCAAGTTAGGGTTAATCAAGGAGATTTTAGGGTTCCCTACTCCTTTGATTTTAGTATAAATAAGGGCATCCTTGCCCATTGTTGGTAATGGTAGTTGTGATAGCAAATTTGCTATGCCTATTCTAGCCTGCAAACATTGTTATTCCCAGTGTCTGTTCAATCTGTGTTCATTGTAAGGAATGACTTTTGTGATAACAAATTTGCTGTGCCTATTCTAGCCTACAAACATTGTTATTTCAGGTGTTTGTTCACTTTGTGTTCAGTGTTCTCCGGTGTTTGATCGCTTACTGTATGCCTACCTTTTGCTGCAGTCTTGCTGTCCTGGAGTTGTATTAAACTTTCTGATATTGAATAGAAATCTCATGCCTACTTTTCTCTGATATTCTATATCGATTCATTAAGTTTTCGTCGACAGATGTGTAGATTCTGTGGCTTTAATTTTCAGCTTTCATCATTAAAGTACTCTTAGTCTTGTGGTGTAAATCTAGAGGAAAACTACTTGAGTTTTTGTGTTAACAATCATTCCCCGTTCACTTTCAACTTCCTTTGCTCTGAATTTACTTAGGAGGTTGAAAGCGTCATTAGTCTATGCTAGTTGTAGTAGAAGTTTTATTAAAAAGGAAAAACCTCTTCTGCAACGTTTAGAGTTTTATAACCTTGTGCTCTACAGCTGAGAATCAAAAAGAAGATAGGCGAAGTTTCATTCAAGTTATCTTTTTAGCGAACATCAGCAAGAAAGGGAACTCCCCCTGCCAATAGGAGAGCAATTTATCTGTGCATAGCTGTCCGTTTCCAAATCGCATACCAGAGGTGCGAATTGAAACGCTAACAGATGTGAACCTTCCTTTAAATGGCTATGTCATGGCTCAATTAACAACTACAAAAGCAGATACTCACCATTGCATAACACTTGTTTATATTATACAAATTTATTAAAAAAAATTTCCCTCCTTATCATTACACCAAAGATACATTGCAGCAGAGATACTTTTATGCAATTTATAGACAATACACTTTATTAATAAAAATTCTCAAAACTCTTAGAATCATGTTTCTTGATACCATATTTCTAGCAAAGTAATGGATCCTTTCTAGGTGGCTAATCTGCTAGAACTGGGAGAATGTTGAATTTTTTGACTTGTAATTCCATAACTTGCTAAGCTGTAATCGCGCAAGTAAAATACTCCACTCCTCAGTTTGGGGATAGATTGTTCAAAAAGCAAGCGAAACCCTGATTATGTAATAGTACCTGCTTTGGGAACGGGGCATATGATCCCATTAATGGAGATATCGAAGCCTTTGGCCGCCTCCTATGCCATCTTCATCACACTCATCATACTCAACTGTAATCTCTGCCTGTGCCAGCTCCCCTACGCACAAAACTAACTTCAACACCACTCTCTCCCCATCTATTTCATCAAGCTCCCAGAGGCACAAATCCACCAAGAAAAAAGAAATCGATGACCCTCAAAACAAAGGTCATAGAAAATGTACATCTCTTCTGGAAAAATTATTGAAGAGTTTGCTCAATTCGTCTTCCATTTGCGCCTTCGTGATGGACATGTTCAGCACTGATTAATATTTTACAGTGACCCTCAAAACAAAACAAAACAAAAAATGATGGATTCATTAAAATAATGTTGGACCCTGACTAATATTTTACATGTTACTAATATACCTATCTTAGATAAATCTATGTAAATAGGAAGGAGCTATCATTCTCTAGGCCCCTATTTTCTATTGGTATTTTACGTAGATTTAGATAAGTATGCTAGTTTTATCTTTAAATATGACTCCCACATATACTTGTTAATCAATTCTTTTAAGTGACTATTTGTTCTTTTATTATAAGTGTTTCATCTCCCATTTGCCACACATCCTTGACTAATCCTTCGGTTACTTATTATTGATTTACATCTACCATCTAACCATTATTTTTCTTCACTCTTATGATAGGTTGTTGAGTGTAGACAAAATTCATATAATTTCTTCTTAGAAATATTTTATTCATTTTCACGATTGTGGAAATCTCATGTTTGCTCATGATTGTCGTTTTTAAGTTTATCTTTCACAATCTACATAGAGATAAAACGTAGGCATGCAAATAATAAAATAAAAAAACAACGACCAATTATTTTAATAGTTTATATATATCTAGTAGACATGGTCATGGTCAATTGGTAGGATCATTTGGTTCTCATGTTGGACACCAAGGTTCAAATATATCCAAGGACATCATAGCACCAAAATGGCATTACAAAAGTAGTAGTCCAATTTCAGTTGAGAGTGTATGTGGTAGGTCCACATGTGAAGCTAGAAGATGAGATGGTGGAGCAATAAGAGGAGGATGCCCTGTAGGAAGAAATATGAGGCAACTCTCAAGCCAACCTTTCCAAAGACTAGCCATGTCAGTCTATCTATTGGTTTTTCTTCTGAATCAGCATTAGGGTTTGCCACTTCTAATGCACAGGCAGATTCAGCCAACTGAATACAGGAGGTTGCGTGAGCTCCTCCCCTTCACTTCTGGTTCTGCCGCACCAAGGGGGGTGTCCCTATTTGATAAAAGTATAACCTTGACTAGCTCAATGACAGAAGGATTTAACTTGACAGCAATAGGCAGAATACTCTCATGTATGGACCAAGATTTGTGTAACAAATCACAAGGTTGGCAACATTCTTGGACATGATGTCTGGTTGGGTATGAGAGCATGCAGGGATCCTAATCCTACTCCTACAACTAACAGGTGGAAGGATGAAATGGTTTGATTTGATTTTTGGATGCAAAGCTGGGTATATAACCTCAACACAGAGCTAGATTGGTGCCTATCCAGGGCTTGGAGTCGGTAGACATACACCTGTGAATGATCAGCATGAACAACTAAAACTAGATTTCAGGGGGATATACATGATATCTGCCTTACAGATATCTCCCAATACAGAGTGTTAAGCTGTCTATACTTATGGCATCCCTATTGCAGTATACCCTTCCCGATATTCAATCTGAAAATAGTTTAATCTACCCCTTGAGCAGAAGTTAAAAGATTAAACATTCAACACAGGAATTCTATGTTCTAGAATCTCAGACATTCCTTGAATGCCTAGACTCAGAAGAAAGATACATGCAAAACTGGAGATAGAATCAGCATAACACATGCAAACAGAGCATTATTCATATAAAATTGACCATGAAATCAGTGGATTCATGCACAAACGTACAACAAGAGATACATAAACTCGCAAGTTTTTCTGCACAGAGCAACCAAAACCAGTTGTATCTTATTACAGAGCCAAAATGTCCAGTTTTCAACAACCTCAAAATGAGTAACACTTCCTGCTTATAATAGCCAAAGAAGTGTACTCAGCATTAATTACATGATGGACATCAAAAAATGTCAGATACAGACCCCTAAAGGAATGGCGCCCAGAAGTTATTGCTGCATCAGACAGAAAGGATCTCGAGCCTTCCGCCGCCATCTGGAAGTCTTCACTCAAAAATCAGGCAACTTGATCGCTTGTACCATTGCCCATATCTCTGCATTATCACCATTAAAGGTCTCAACCACCCATGTTTCACTTGGAAACTGTCGCTGCGTTTCAAACAGAAGTTCCTGCCAAAACATACCTCTTCGCAGGTTTGAAATAATGTAGGGAGATTAATCCCGCCACACTCGACACACGACCCTTCGCCAAAGCCCATCGGCCAAACCCAAGCCATCGGCTCACTCCCAAATCCTCCTGTCGATCTCAACAGTCACATCGATCGCTACCTTCGTATTCCCCTTCATCGGCTAGAGATGAACCATCGGGCTAGCAAGAAACCCCTCTGCCGATATAACAACTCCCGCTGATGGCCTTACTGTCGCCAAGACAAAGACCATCGGCCAACACGAAATTCCTCTGGCTGATAGTATAAGTTACCCCGATGGCCAACCTCAAGCCATCCACCATCGGCCAGACCCACGACAGTCGGCCTAACATCTGCCCGCTCACCTGATAGCTAAAGTCATGATGATGAACACTTCATCGGTGAGACCAAACATATAGTCCAGCCGATGAACAAAGTCACTATGCTCCCGTCGGCCAGACCATCCATATCGGCCAAAAACAAACGAAGCTTGCCGATAACAACGATCACCCCAAAATTCCTCTGGCCGATCATACTAGTCTCACCGACAGACATCAGCCTCCCACCTCCGTCGGTATGACCGAAGCCATCGGCCAAACCCAAAATGCCTATGCCGATCTTCAATGTTATGCCGATGAACATCCATCGACCAAACCAAACCTATCAGAGGGACCAAGAAATAGTTCACCGATGATGCTGATCACTCTGATGAACCAAAAACATAAAGCTTTGAACCTTTGAACCATGAACCAGTTCAAACGGATGGTTCAACCGAGAAGTTCAACGCCGAACGGAGCACTTCAAAAAGAACATTCGTCGAACACAAACACAAAGCCTTGAACCGTTGAACCATGAACCAAAAGGGTTCAACGCGGTGGTTCAAAACGATGGTTCAATCATAATCTGAGCACTCAAAAAGAAGTTTCTCCGATAGAGAAAGTCACAGTGATGAACAAGGAAACTTAGGGCCCAAAAAGAAAAAACCCTCCAACATCTGCGCTCTGATCTAGACCAAAATTAGTGCCAACACTGGCTCTGTCTAGGACGTGCAAGTGCAAAACTGTAGCAAGGACCTCAGAATCTCTGGTTTTGTAGATTGGGCCATATCTATTGGGTAACAGAGTCAATCATTGCACCAACCTGCACAAAAACTATATTTTTAGTCATCACTTGGGTGGCCCCGGGTAGCCAAAAAGGAAGAACCAAAATTTTTTTCTGCCAAATGCCTGATTCCAAACTGAAAGATCCCAATCCCAACTGAAAAGATTGGCATAGTTTGTCCATAAGGTCATTTGCTCAATTAGATATTCCACCACCTTTGACAGCTTGCCACTTGTAGTACTGCCTCTGTCACTCTGCATTTCAAAATCAAACAGGCAACCATACATGCTAAAAAATCCTTCAGCATTAAGCAACATATGCATGTTATACTCTTCAGATGGTACATCATACTGCTCTTGGTAGTCTTCATCATTTATCTGGCTACTGCACACCATCAGGCACTCATCCAGCTGATCCAAAACTCAAAATACTCAGAAAAAATGAGACCCCCAATATCTACTGATATTGAAAACAAATCCTGATCCACACACCCAATGTTGCACATATCTAAACCAGGTGATGATGAACATCCATCATTCACAGTTTGCAAATCCATAGTATCTTCACAGGAACTGAAGATACTTAATTCATATGCCCCCCCTCACAAACTGATGCATCACCTAGGTCAACTGTCTCTTTATATTCATCATCATCCTCAAAAAGAGGATTAATCCTGCACCACTGATAGTCAGGACTCACAACACCAAATGCATCCAGAGGCTCATCATAAAGGGGATTAACAATCAATGCAAAGGCCTCTGCTTCTTCTTCATAACACTCCAACTCTTCTTCATTACCATTAGATCCAGAGTCATAAGAAGAACAAACCTGGTCCATGAATTGATCATGGATATCATTTTTATCATCTGATTGCCCCATATACAAGATTTCTGCTGTTTCAATGTACTCTGAAGTTGAACTATCTGCATCATTTTCCAGCCCTCTAATACTTCCTGATGAAACTGATACTGACTGTTGATCCACATGATCACAACTTTGCACAACTGGATCATTTAAACATGAAGGCTCTTTGATGAGGACTGGCATGCAAATACTACTTGAAAAACCATTGTTTTCAACTTCATTTGCTGGGCAAAAAAAGACATCCTCCTCTGTAACAGAAACATCATCAACTTGAAATGATGCAAAAACTGGGACAACAGGGGTGTGAGAACTTTGACATTCATTGTCAACTCCTGAATTAAACCTTTCATTAACATCGGGGGCTGCAGGACAACAAATTTTTTTAGAAAAATAACCCTTTTGTATTCCATACCTCAACTGATGTGCCTAATGCAATGTGGTGGGCTCCTTGTCTCTTAATCTGTAACTCATTTTCTTATCAAAAGCTCCCAAATAGACAACTAAGCACAGTGCATCATTAGGTCTCATGCATTCTGGAATTCTATTCAATGCCCTCATAAATCTGAGGTTAAAGGCTGGGATCAACTCACCTTCTTCAATATGGATGTACATAAAATTACTAATAACTGCATATTCAGAGATTCTTTCACCATATTGTACTAGAAATGTAGATTTAAAACCATGCCAAGAGCTGACAGAGTGAGTTGGAAGGTAGGAAAACCAGTCCCTTGCATCTTCATCTAGAGATTGAACAAATAATCTCATAAACACATCCTCATGGTCAATCTCAAAGTCATCTATCACATTCATAAATTGCTGCAAGTGTCTCTCAGCTGATTCATCCTTTATACCATTAAATTTAGGCAAAAAAATTTTGATTTTAGGTGGAAGAGCATTTGGATAGCCACAAATGCCACTGAAATTTATGGGCTTATATCTGTCTATGTTGAAACTTCTTTTATTACATTGTTGGGACTGACTACTATACATTTTTGCACTTGACACTTCACAAGGGTGCATAGGCTGATAATACATCCCTTATGTTTTTGCAACCCTCCTCTCTACTCAGATTTTCTACAAACAATGACTTTAGGCACTCAAAATTTAGACTGTTTTTTCAAACTTTCCTAAAGTCCTTTAAATGAGTCTTTTTAGCAACATTGCATGCCCTTTGAAATACAGAATAAGTTCTAATAAAAGCATGCAAGCTCTGCTTTCACCAATGTTTCCCTTTTAACCAGTGCTATCTCACCAAATAGGGAGTCTGTCAAACAATATGAAATACCTGGATATGTTGCAGGAGCTGCAAATTCTTCTCTGACTGATTTTGTTCTTTTATCAGGTTCTTTGATACAGAGTCGCCACCTCCTTGAAGAGGAATGAGCTTCAAACAAGCTGAAGCTGCAAATTGATTTCTTTCTTTCTGGGTCATCCACCAGCAGAGTCACATATACAACCTTTTTCTCTGCTGCAACAAACACATCCAGGCCTAATTCTTCAATCTCGTAGACTCAAACTTTCATGGATATGACATTGATCTCCCCAGTAGAGTCGCCATTTTGTTGGTTTTTCTTCTGAATCAGCATTAGGGTTTGCCACTTCTAATGCACAGGCAGATTTAGCCAACTGAATACAGGAGGTTGCGTGAGCTGTCGCCATTTTGTTGGTTTTTCTTCTGAATCAGCATTAGGGTTTGCCACTTCTAATGCACAGGCAGATTCAGCCAACTGAATACAGGAGGTTGCGCAAGCTCCTCCCCTTCACTTCTGGTTCTGCCGCACCAAGGGGGATGTCCCTATTTGATAAAAGTATAACCTTGACTAGCTCAATGACAGAAGGATTTAACTTGACAGCAACAGGTAGAATACTCTCATGTATGGACCAAGATTTGTGTAACAAATCACAAGGTTGGCAACATTCTTGGACATGATGTCTGGTTGGGTATGAGAGCATGCAGGGATCCTAATCCTACTCCTACAACTAATAGGTGGAAGGATGAAATGGTTTGATTTGATTTTTGGATGTAAAGCTGGACATGGTATATAACCTCAACACAAAGCTAGATTGGTGCCTATCCAGGGCTTGGAGTCGGTAGACATACACCTGTGAATGATCAGCATGAACAACTAAAACTAGATTTCAGGGGGATATACATGATATCTACCTTACATATATCTCCCAATACAGAGTGTTAAGCTGTCTATACTTATGGCATCCCTATTGCAGTATACCCTTCCCAATATTCAATCTGAAAACAGTTTAATCTACCTCTTGAGCAGAAGTTAAAAGATTAAACATTCAACACAGGAATTCTATGTTCTAGAATCTGAGACATTCCTTGAATGCCTGGACTCAGAAGAAAGATACATGCAAAACTGGAGACAGAATCAACATAACACATGCAAACAGAGCATTATTCATATAAAATTGACCATGAAATCAGTGGATTCATGCACAAACATACAACAGGAGATACATAAACTCGCAAGTTTTGCTACACAGAGCAACCAAAACCAGTTGTATCTTATTACAGAGCCAAAATGTCTAGTTTTCAACAACCTCAAAATGAGTAACACTTCCTGCTTATAATAGCCAAAGAAGCGTACTCAGCATTAATTACATGATGGACATAAAAAAATGTCAGATACAGACCCCTAAAGGAATGGCGCCCAGAAGTTATTGGTGCATCAGATAGAAAGGATCTCAAGCCTTGCGCCGCCATCTGAAAGTCTTCACTCAAAAATCAGGCAACCTGATCGCTTGTACCATTGCCCATATCTTTGCATTGTCGCCATTAAAGGTCTCAACCACCCGTGTTTCACTTGGAAACTGTCGCTGCGTTTCAAACAGAAGTTCCCGCCAAAACCCACCTCTTCGCAGGTTTCAAATAATGTAGGGAGATTAATCCCACATGCATAGTGCGGAGACTCCCTTAGCACTTTAAAAACATGGTCACACACATAATAGGTGTCGAGCGTTTTGCCACGCTCGACACACGACCCTTTTCCAAAGCCCATCGGCCAAACCCAAGCCATCGGCTCACTCGCAAATCCTCCTGTCGATCTCAACAGTCACACCGATCGCTACCTTCGCATTCCCCTTCATCAGCTAGAGATGAACCATCAGGCTAGCAAGAAACCCCTCTGCCGATATAACAACTCCCGCTGATGGCCTTACTGTTGCCAAGACAAAGACCATCGGCCAACATGAAATTCCTCTGGCCGATAGTATAAGTTACCCCGATGGCCAACCTCAAGCCATCCACCATCGGCCAGACCTACGACAGTCGGCCTAACATCTGCCCGCTCACCCGATAGCCAAAGTCATGACGATGAACACTTCATCGGCGAGACCAAACATACAGTCCAGCCGATGAACAAAGTCACTATGCTCCCGTTGGCCAGACCATCCATATCGGCCAAAAATAAACGAAGCTTGCCGATAACAATGATCACCCCGAAATTCCTCTGGCCGATCATACTAGTCTCGCCGATAGACATCAGCCTCCACCTCCGTCGGTATGACTGAAGCCATCGGCCAAACCCAAAATGCCTATGCCGATCTTCAATGTTATGCCGATGAACATCCATCGGCCAAACCAAACCTATCGGAGGGACCAAGAAATAGTTCACCGATGATGCCGATCACTCTGATGAACCAAAAACATAAAGCTCTGAACCTTTGAACCATGAACCGGTTCAAACGGATGGTTCAACCGAGAAGTTCAACACCGAACGGAGCACTTCAAAAAGAACATTCGCCGAACACAAACACAAAGCCTTAAACCGTTGAACCATGAACCAAAAGGGTTCAACGCGGTGGTTCAAAACAATGGTTCAATCATAATCTGAGCACTCAAAAAGAAGTTTTGCCGATAGAGAAAGTCACAGCGATGAACAAGGAAACTTAGGGCCCAAAAAGAAAAAACCCTCCAACATCTGCGCTTAGATCCAGACCAAAATTAGTGCCAACACTATCCACCAAAAATATCCACTTGAGAAACCAAGGACATGTATTTATAAACATTCCTAGGTCATTAGAAACCAATTGGAATTAATGGAATAACACACAAGAGCAATCTGATTCGCTAGCACTTTAAAGACACATATTTGCATTATACACTAGTTCGTTGGATCTCTTCATTGGCATTTTTGTGAGACATGACTACAATCTTGTTCAATCATCTAAGGGCTTGACTTGTGACCAAGATAAGTCTAGGTCTTTTCCTCTTGTCTTGAAAGCACGCCTCATTATGCTTTTCGACACAACCTTTTTGTCACAAATAGGTTAGGAAATGGATGCACATAGATCCTTGCAAGTCATGTTAACATTAGACTAGGTTGCACTAGACAAACTAGGCCACATGATGTAACCTTATCTAGACCAGGCCACACAATGCAACCTTGTTCCAATAAGCTTGGATCTTGCTAGATTTTTCTCACACTATTCTAATCATTGTTTCTAAATCTTAATTTAATTCTAATTTCTTGTCATAGTCAACCAACAAGTCAACTACCAAGTCAAATTCACCATGTCACCAAAAATAGATGAGCACCTCTTATCCCTCTCTAGCTAGTTAGTTCTTCGCTCTTTGATTTAAATATAATTTGATAATGTTATTGTTTATCATTTTAATTGGATATAGATCATCACACTATAGAACATGATAGGTATCCTAGGGTTAACACTTTATTTCTTCAAAATTTTAGTGAACCTTCACAATGTTTACTTCAACTAGATCCTAGCCTTAGGTTAAGTCTTCATTTGTTTCTAGATCTGTTACAATGTGCACTCGTTGATAAATCTCGTGCTTTTACAAGCCATTGTTTTTAAGCCTTGCATGCCAAAGAAATTCCAACATCCCTAATGCCCCTTAGGTGAAGTCCTAGGTTAAACCCTTCCATCCCAATGGCTTCCTCCTACATGCCTATTATTGAAAATCTAACCACCCATGTCACCTCAATGATGAAGATACATGTGATCACAATGCTCATTTTGAATTGATTGAGAATCAAAAGAAAGGTGAGATGGTTGCAAAATTATAGCTCTCACAAATTTAGATGACATTACACAATCATCATTTCTAGTTAATGTGTTAGGATTAGGTGTGCTATTCACCTTGCATATCCTAAGGTCTATTGTAACTTAATTGTTCATAGATGGGTAAATAATAATTTATGTATATCCAAAGTTTATGGAGTGGAAAAAATGAGACGCCCATGTGAGGTGTTGGAGTAGCCAAGATCAACAAGCAATAACCGAAACAAACTTCAATAAGCTATAAGAAAATAAAATAAGCCTAATTGATATTGCCAAAAGATAAGTAAAAATATACAATATGCCTTGTATAAATAGGCATGAGAGAGGAGGTATGATGGTCAAACACAATGACTGACTAACTTTCCTAAGATGCAACACTTGCAAGCTCAAATGGTAAGTGTTCAAGCAGGTGGCAAGTAAACATGCAAGGTGTCTCAAAATGATGAGGACACATGTCTCAACCATATGAGTTGAGATAAACTCCTAAAAATTCTAAGTATTAAACTTAAGCTAACTGTGAATAGGTCAATCTTAAGGAGGTGATATCTTAACTAGATATAATATGACCTTATTTACACTAACACCCCCCCTTAAGTGTAACTTAGGGAGAAACGATAAAAAGATGATGGCTCCCGACTACTAGGCTATGCTAGGTACCCATGCACAAACAAGTTTCTCATAAGTGGAGTAAAGGAGAAAACCCTGTGGGAGAAACCCCTCTCTAAAATAGAAATGATAAAATTATACAAGTGAATATGAAGAAGAGAATAGGACTCAACACGATCCCCCAAGGACTGCTTCTAACACTAATGCATAATATATGTTCCCCCCATAGGAGAGAAAAGATGAGAAGGTCTATATGATCCCCCCAAAACTAAGAAGGAATGAATTCCATGCGAAGAAATGCTTCCTCCCAAAACTAATATGAGAAGAGAAACAATGCAACCTCCCCTCAAAATACCTCATGTAGTGTTGGTAGGTGCTTGACATTGGATGCTGAAGATGATATGAATGTTGAACCACATTTCTCCCCTTAGGAAGAAAGAAAACCATAGAAGTGTCCAAGTGATCTTCCCATTCTAGATAGGAACATGCAAGAAGAAGAATGAATGTCTTTGAATTTTGTACATGATCCAAAGATGTAGATGATGCCCATGATGTCTTCTTAGGATGCTCAAGTATCTCCAAGCCAATGGTAACATGTGATAAAAGCTGATAAGATGAATCGGGTACCATAAAAGATTCAGGAACAAAAATATGGATGTATAGTGACAATTGGACCAATGAGAATTTGATACAATTGCAAAGGATCTGTCAAAATCAATGATGATTGACTCAAATATGTGGACTCATGAATATCTACAAAATCTGTCACTATAGAAGATGATTTAGGCAAGGCAAGAGCAATAATATCTAAAGAAGACAATGGTGACACAACTTCATCAAAAATGATATCAAATAGAAGACAAATGTCCTCAATGGTGTCATCCAAATTTACAATGTGGAACTCTACAAATAGAGATGAAATGTCTGGTAGATATGCATCCCAATGTGGTAGATCTAGAAAGACGATATCAAAATCTTGGTACATAGAATCACTGGAATCCCAACATGAGTCAACTCTGGATTTGAATGTAGCATCAGGTGATGGTGGAGATGAGATCTCAATGTAAGTCAACTGACTAGATTTTTCATCCCAAAATACGGTGTGTCATACGTTTGTTGAGTGAGACTAGATGATTTTTATACAAGTTCTTTATAATGAGCTATAGCAATATCATAATTACGAATAATTTATTCTATTTTGTTGAGTTGACAAGGAATACATTCCTTTATTGTATGCCTTTTCATCCCACAATATCCACATTTAATTTTTTATTTATTATGAGGTTTATGAACAATATCCACAACAATATACTGTAATAACCACCTTGGTTACTACTATTTTTTTTACACATCAAGTACTAATTTATTTGACCAAGTGCCAACTTCAAAGACTTACCAGTCCTAGTCATGGAAACAACTAATATACTTGAACACCAAGCATGGTAAGCTCCCAAGGTCAGGGTCATCTCTAGACCCAGACCAAAACCTTGAGGGTTCATTCCTAATGACCCTACCTATGTATCCATTTGTGGGAATCAGAGGCTCCATAGTTTGTACATCAAAAATAGAGAGGCTTCATCCTGTCCTTTGATATGAGATCTCTGATCTCACTCTTAAATCATAGCTTTTAAGTAAAACCTATGTTTCCAATTGAATTCATATGCAATAGTATGATAGCAAATGCAATCTAATGAAATGTTAGTTCACTACCAACATCAATGTATGATAACACATAAAACCACATAGTAACCATCTCATATAAACATCACTTGTTCAAACATAGTGACTGGCTCAAGCATACATCACATGTACACAATGTGCCTATCTGTCACATGGGTCACACATATATAATGTGACTAGCTTAGGGGTACAACCCATTTACACAATGGAATAACTCACGCAGACATGTGTCACATATACCTAGAGTGAGTAGCTCATGCATACCACATATACATAGAGTGAATAACTCATGCATGTGTCACATACAACCAAAGTGACTATCTCATGTATACAACACATATACCCAGTGTGATTAATTCGTGCACCTATATCACATACACATAATGTGAATAGCTCATGTAGGCATCGCACATACACAATGTGACTAATTCACATATACACAATGTGATTAGTTCATACAGGAAACATATATACAGAAGGTGGTTGGATCATACATACATCATGGGTACACATAGTGACCAGGTAGTAAAAGGAAAGGTTGCAACCATATTGTAAGCATTTCCCCCTTTTCCTGATTCACTAGTCCTTAAGTCCTCAAATATATATCCCAACTCGAAATAGGAAATTTGGTGTATCTAATGGTACACCATGGGTTCCATCATTTTTCCTTATTTACAACCAACTATGATGACAAGAAAGCATCCCATACTACTTGCAGTCATCACTAGCAAGGGTGCAAGTGCGACAATGCATAACACATAGGGTCCATGATACAGATGCACATAAGAATTGACTCACACATACATAGTGACCAATTAGTAAGAGGAAGTACATGAAACCTACTACATGCATCTTCCCATTACCTAGTTCACTAACACATAAGCTTATGAATACTTCCTAATAAGAAAAAGGAATGTCAGTGCATCTCATGCTACACCATAGATCCCATCCTTTTCCTGATTCACAATCAACTATGATGAAGAAAGCATCTCGTACTACTTGTGTTCAACACTAGCTAAGGAGTAGGTGTAACAACATACATACTCACAACCAACTGTGATGATAAACAAGCATCCCATACTACATGTTGTCATCACTTACTAAGGAGTAGGTGTAACAACATACATCACATGTGGCCATTAATAAGATTTCCACAGCCCATTGAACCATTCGAGTCGGTGGATCCTGACATCTATCGCCTCCATGGCACTAGAAAAAGTCAGTCCAACCTGGTATGGGGTAGCTCCTGACATCTATCAACTTCATGGTACTGGTGAAAGCTATCTAAGTCCTATCATACCAAAGGTTATCTCTTGGCATCCATCACTTCGTGCTACTAATGACAACCAGCTAACCTTATGATACGACAGATAGCACCTGGTATATGTCACCTGCACAGTATTGGTGACAATCGACTAAATCACACCTGTATCATAACCTAGATGGCTCCCAGTATCTGTCACCTCTGTGATAATAGTGACAACTAGCTCATCCTAAGATACAACAGATAGCACCCGACATCCATCACCTACACGATACTAGTGATAGCCGGCTATCTACACATGTATCAAACTCGGTTCCAAAATGTGGGGTCATCTTATAGCCAAGGGTAACATAATCGATACATCACAAGGATTCACCAACATTGGTCAGGTTGACTTGGTCACATGCCACATAGACATCCATAAACTAATACACAAGGTCTTATATGTCCAGGTGTCTAAATTATGGGTTAACACTCAATAAACATAATATGGACTCAATTCTAGCCCTAACCATAACCCTAATTCTAACCCTTACCCTAATCCTAATTCTAGTTGTGATTTTAACCCTAAACCTAACCCCAATTCTAACCCTAACTCTAACCCTAACCCTAACCCTAACTGTAACTCTAATTTTCTTTTACCCTAATTCTAACCTTAACCCTAACTTTTTTTCTAATCGTACCCCTAATTCTAAACCTAACCCTAATTATAACCATAACCATAACCTTATTTCTAATGCTTACCCTATTTCTTGAGGCACCTATTTTTTAATCATTTTACTACATATATGTGGAATAGGTTCCTCGAGAAGGATATCTCTCGGCGTACTTTAGATATATTTTTAAATATAGATATGCTAGTAACAATCACATTTGCAACATCTAAACAACATTATTTTAACCCTAACCCTAACTAATATTACTATATATGTACATTATATATTATTTATATTACTAATATTTCTATTATAATTCTATATTATTTATATATCTATTATAACTCTTTAAGAAATTCAAGTTCATTGAAAAATCTTAGTTATATTTTAAAAGATACACTTTCTAATTTTAAAGCAAATTCTTTATGTTTAAATTCAAATTTAAGTTTAAATTTTTGAACGCATATAAAAAGTTAAAATGAATATTTATTAGTTTTTATTATGAATATTTGTTAGCTTTTTTTATTTATTTCTCTAATAATTTTTTAATTTTTAGTTTTGCAATACATATAGAAAGTATAATTTGAATATAAATTAAAATATTTATCCACATAATTTTTTGTCTTTAAAATTTATATTTTAATATATATATTTAAATTAAGTCTCATATTATAATTTTTTGAGACTTTGAGGGAGAGAATAAAGACACAAAACCCAAAGAAGAATTGATGAATCTTCAGGAAATGAGGCCTAAAAGAGTCATGAAGGGACAAACATGCAGCACAACTATAATCCCCAAACAAACTGCTATCGATCATTACATTCTTTTGTCTAGGCCCTTCTTTTTTCTCTTGGTAAGAAGGGCATCCATGGTCCACTGAGTTCCATCATCCACAATCTCTTGACCTTCTATCTGAAGTCTCTCTGCTTCAGATTTTCTCCCTTTCTTCTTTGGTATGCTTATGTTGGGTTTAGGGATGCCGCTTATTGTTTGGGCGATGGAGCATTTCTTTAGAGGGACCACCATTTTATCATGGTCTAAAAATTTAGGAAGCTCATCCTCAAGTTCCTCCATGAAAGGGAAGGTTCCCTCATCATCAAAGTAGTCATCCTCTTGCTCGAAAAGTTGGTTTGTTCCGTAGTCTTCTCTGGGAGGGTTTTGAGAAGGAGGTGACTTGATCAAAATTGTGACTCTATCCAAAAACTTACTATGATTGCACTAGATGAAATCTAGATTCAGAGAGCCCAACCTCTTAATCCATATTTTGAAATTGATCATTCTCATGCCAGACAAAATTTTGGAGGCACATCTTGCAATTTTGTGACCAATCATGTTGCAGCGGAAACATCTAAACGACATACTTCATAGTTTAGAAATTGATTCCAAGTGCCTGAGGACGAGTGAATTCTTACAGCATGGTGCACAGGCTTCAAAATGTCAACCATGGCACAAACCCTTATGTATCTATTTGGATGATCTATCGATTCGTTGTCCAACATAACGAAGGAGCCCACTTGATCAATCATATTCCTGAGAAGGATTGAATCCCACATGATTAGAGGGAGGTTGTATTTAATTTGATCCAAATTGGAACAGAAGTAATTTTTGTTGTTGTTGGATCAAAGAAGGGGGACTAGGGGGTGATGAAGAGGATTGACTATCCATAGAACCAAGGGTCATTCTGTTTCACAAAATTGCAATCCTCTGTAGAATTAAATCACAAAAGAAAGAATCTGAAATCCAAAATTTTGACCGCAGGGGTAGCCAGATTGCTCCAGGTTGACTTCATCCATTCCACGAACAACTTGAATAAGGTGGGCATTTTCTCATGAATCTTAGGATAAGAGAGTGGCTTCCAACATTTGTCAAGGCTGCATTAACACAAGAATTTGAAATGTGAAAGTCAATGGGCTCATTAGTAAAAAGGAGAATACCCCAAGGAGAAAGATTGATTGCCTGATGGATCAAGATTAGGATTTGGAATGGATTGAGGGATCTAGGTGGTTTCATTAACCAGATTCCCTATCATCATTTTGGGGGAAAGACTAGGGTTCACCTTGTTGATTTGCTCCTTGCAAAAATTGTTGCATTCATGATACAAGTTAGCCCTATTCCTACAGGCCACAAAGATTTGAGGAGGGTTTTGGTACACCACTAGATCTGTAAGCACAAAAATCACGCACTGCCTCCATGAGGACCCCTATGATGATTCAAATCCTTGTCATGTACATGTAAGCATGAAATAATGTCCTTTAAGCAGTAGTCCTCTTGATGACGTGTCTTCTTTTCTTGTCTTGTGTTGTTTCTTCCTTGTCGATTTCCTTCTCTCCCCATTTGTGACACTTTTCGACACTTGTCGACTTACGTTTTCTAGCTTTCGACCTTGATCCTAAGCCTTGTGAGAGTCTTGTAGGTGAGTTTTCACCTCTCCCCTTTGTTTTTCCTCTAGTACACCTCCTAAAAGTCTTGTAGAGGTCCCCTTGTCCATCTCCCGCTTTTAGTTTTCAATTTTGTCGAACCAATCCAAATCTCCCCCTATTATTTCCAGATCTCCCCTAGGAGATCCTGTTGACGCAAGTGGAGATTTGGATTCTTCCACATGACTAACCTGTTTCTTGATGCAGAACCCGTCCTTTTCCCTTCTACCATCTCCCAGCCTATTTTTCTGCATTGGACCCTGTCCACCCTAGATCTCCCCCAAGCGACCCTATTGGCAAAAGGGGCGGCCTTGTCATTTTTGCAGTCGCGGAAAAACTTGAGTTTCTCTCTCGTTTTTGCTCTGTTTTTACCTATTTTTCTCTCTGTTTGCTTGATTTTTGATCCCTGATATAGAGTTAACTATTTAATGCACCCACACATGCATAATTAGCTCTATTTGATCTCAATTTAACTCTTCAATCAATCTCATGCATTCCCTCTCCTCCATTTCCTCTCGGGTGATATGCTATCTTTGCTTCATCACTCTCTAATCAGCTGAGTTCACTAGGTAATCAACCTTGTGAACTCCCCAATCTCTTCTTGTTAACTCCTCAATCAAATGAGTTAACTCTCCAATCAATTCCTTCTTCTAAACCTGTAAATACCCCATCCCTCAAGCACAAAGGGAGGCAAATTCATTGTGCACACAACTCTTGCCAAATATTTCTCTCCAACTTAGCATTCAAATGCTCTTACAGGACTAAGGTGCCTTTTGCTTTATTTGTTCAACCAAGTAGCATCATGCTACTTCATTCTATGCCATTGATCTCAATTAAAGCTCTCATCGAGCTCATACAAGCTTCATCAAAGCTTCTTTCTGCTTCTTTGGGTCATTTTATTGTCAAGAGGATCACCTGCTACCACAAAAGGATTCAAAGTTACCTATTACAAGGATTACTGAGGGTAGTGGAGTCAACAAATCTTCATTTCTCTCAGGTTCCTTCATTATTTTCTTTCATTTCATAGTAACTAGAGAATCAAATTTGCTCTTGGGAACAATAAAACATTACTTTTTCCTTGATAGTTAGATCTTGCATGATAGATTAAATGCTTTCTCATTTCTGGATCTAGTGTATTAGAAGAAGCATTTCCCCTTTTCTTAGATTAAATTGCATTGAAAATATCGAAAAACACAAAAAACATAGGTTAACATTGCATTGAAAAAGTCATATAGGATTGCATACATATTTCGTTTTCATAGATTAGAAGCACTTTTATTTCCAAAATACTCTAAAAATACCAAAAAGAATGTTTTGCATATCATTTAGTTTGCATGCATATAGAAACAATAGAATAGACAACACTGCAAACCCTCGATTCCATCATGAGGTAAACATAGTTTAAATGATTCCAAACAAACCCTTGATTCCATCACAAAGTAAAAATAAAGTCAAAACACAAGTCAAACCCTAGGTCAACAAAACCCTAGGTCAAAACCCCCAGATTTGGTTAAGGTTAGAAATCACACAATTTCCTCTATCCTAATTCACGAATGTGCTTAGGAGTGAGAGGAGAGTGGGTGAGAGCTATCTGTGACGAGATCCAAGAAATCCATCCAAGACTTCAACAACAAACATTTGTCTTACCACAAGGAGACCCATTCGTCCTCTTATTGTTAGAAGAAACCAGACAACGACAAATACAACAATACCTCTTACAATGCATACAAAGACAAGAGGACATCAACGAGAACAATCGCTTACCCACATAGAGGTGGAACCTTATAAATCCAAACATGAGAAGAGAAACTAGTGACCCTTTAGGTCATAGGATTATCTCAACTACAACAACAATCGAATGAAACATACAACAAAGCACACAACAACAAAGGCCGCAATACTTGCTGACCCCTCTCCGTGAAGTCCAGCTCTCCAATGAGCCAGACCCCTGTCGTGTCTCACCTCCTCTCGATTGGCTAATTCCATGTGAGCAAGAGTGATGTGGTAGATCGCACTGTGGCAAGGAGGGAAAGGGTCTGTGTGCGTGCCGAAATCTGACCTGACAGCCCCAAGCAACTGGAGTCACAATTTTGAGCGTACATATTTTGGTGAACTTGACGTGAAGAGCAGAGCCTCTTGGTTATGTTGTTTGCATTCCCATTTCAAACATCTCAAAACAAGTTTAACAAAAACTTCGCAACATTTTCACACCATTCTTCATAGCCGCTTTCACTACTTCAGCTTCTATTGCTTACGCCATCATCCATTCCATTTATTCTGTGGTGTCTATGGCACCCCTGAATATGATGGAACTTGACTTAAACCAAGGAAAAATTCTGTCAAGGGAACTAAAAACTCCCTCATTTGATAGGTATGTGCTGCCACATCTTGACGTGCCAATCACCAATTGTTATGATTACGAGTATTCTGACTATGAGCAAGATCAAAGAGAATCTAGGCGTTCTCTATCCTTCAACAACCCAGCTTAGGAGAACAATTTGGCCATATCAAATGTGCCACATAAAGCAAGAAGGGTGAGGTCAGAAATACATCGACTAGAACAACCTTCCACAAGTACATCGAATACCCACCTTGATGAAGAGGTTAAAAGGTTGGCAAAATGTCTACAAGAAACCAAAGATGCTCAAGAAGCACTAAGGATTACCATATAGGAAGAACAAAAGGAAAACGATGTACGTGAGGAAGCCTTTCACCATGAGAATATTTGTAGAGAACATCCTAGAAATGAAGAAACCCCTAGAGATGTAACTCTTGCAGATTTAATCACAACTCTAGTGCAAAGAACCAGAATCTTGGAGGCAGAACAAGCTACTCTAGAAAGAAGACAAAAGTCCCATGAACAGGACCAGGGGGCATCTCAAAATCCCCCCTACCTCAATTATTATTCATGACATGCTAGTAATGACACCTATTTGAATGGGAACCCTCAGGTATTCAGAACAATACAGCGAATCTGACAATGGGTTATCAAAACCCACCCACAGGGTTATTACTAACAACCCCACAATCTCAAAGTTCCTTTCTAGGAACGTATCTTAAATATTTGAAAGAGCCTCTAGACCAAAACATAAGGAATGTGCAACTACCTCGACCACTGCCCAATCTCCCGAAGTTCAAAGGAGAAGGAGATCCGAATTCACAAATTAAAGCCTACACCATGGCCATAAGAGAACTCCTCCCTTGGGATGGGGTTGTAGCAAAGATCTTCCCAAAAATGCTTGAAGGCATCGCTCTGGATTGGTATTATCGTCTCCCAGAAGCTTCGACCCATTCGTTCAGACAACTCATTGGAGAGTTTGTCATGGCATTTGACATGAACAAACTCATCAAAACATGGATCAGAGAATTCCTCACAATGAAACAAGAACCAAACAAATCTGTAGCACATTTCATCACTCGATGGAGGCAAGTCCTCTATTCTTCAACTAGTGCCCCAAACATGGATCATCGAGAACTATGCGACCTCTTCTTGCATGCCCTTAACAAAGACATGAGAGAAGATGTCCAAAAATTGCCATATAAGTCCTATGAAGAGGCATTGGAAAGTGCTTTAAGAATTGACCAAGCTGCCATTGACAATGGCAGAAAAGTCTATGGAGCAAATGGAAATCTAACAAAGGAAGACATAAAAAACAATGCTTTTTTTCATTAAAATCCTAAAAAAAATAGGAGTGCAACCACAGATGGGGTGACAGATCAACCCCCAATCAAGAAGATGAAAGATGACTACAATGGGAGAGATTACTATCCTCCTGATGTAAACACCATAGATCAACCAAGAAACAATGGGTACTACCGTCGAGACAACTATCAAGGTTGGAATCGCAACAGAAACAAGAATGGAAATGACAGACGATATGAGAGACCCCCGTACGAGTTCAACCAATTTTGTTCTCTTCATAGAACAAGGGGGCATAGCACAAAATCTTGTAGGGAATACAACAGATTCATAGCAAGACTTCCGGAAGACCAACAACGACTGTTCATAGAAATATTCTTAAACCCACAGGAAGTCACACCAGATAACAAAGATACAAGGTAAAATCAAGCTCTGATAGCGCCACAAAATGCAAACATGAGAATTTATCAGGACCTGTTCCCCACGCATCAAGATACCGAAGTGACAAATCAAAGAAAAGCAGCTCAAAGTAGTAACCACAAAATCCCACCACAACTAGGACAAAAAGGAGAAACTAGGTTGATGGGATTGGTTGAGATTATGCATAGTGAAGAACAAGAGGAGGATCATGAGGAAGAAAATGAACAAATAGAACCATATGAGGGTACCATCTCAATAGTAGAACCAATACCAACTCCCATTGGACCCTATGAACTCATAGAAGATCTGAAGAAAATGTATGCACACATTTCATTCATTGATTTACTCAAGAACTCCCCCTTACATCGCTCCACATTGCTACAAGCAATAGGACTAAAATATCTTGACCAAATTATGCCACCACCTAGCGACCAAATCAACCATGTGGACTATGATCTCAGCCCACCAAACTCAGAACTTAAGGATCCAGGGTTTTTCTTCGACTTACAACAGATGCCCTCTGAGGCAGAGTTAACAAAGAAAGGAGACCCCACACTATATCTTCAAGTGTGGATCTATGACACATGCATCAAATGAACATTAATCAATGATGGAGCTGTAGTGAATATAGTTCCCTTCTCCCTTTTAGAGAGGATGGGTTATGGACACACCAACATCATCATTTCACGAGATACTCTAAGCGGATATGATAATCTAAAGGCAGCCACCATAGGTAAAATCACCCTCCCAGTAACTTTGGGGTCCAAAACCATTCCAACCACTTTTTATGTCATAGATAAGGAGATGGGATATAACTTGATTCTTGGAAGGCCATGGATACATAGGATGAAAGTTGTGCCATCCACGTTGTTTCAAGAAGTTCAATTTTTACACTTAGGGAAGATATATGTTGCATAGGGAGATCTAGAGCCTTTTAGCATGTTAAAATCAAATACACAAAACAAACACATAGGCATCCCCATAGACTATGAACTCCCTACCAACAAGTTAACCATCCCAAATCCTACACTTTAGTCGATATGCGTCAAATAGATGGAAACTCCAGAAAAGACCATAAACACCGCAGAAATCAAAACTCTAGAGAATGGGCCACTACCAAAGCAAAGGGAAATGGTTTCCAAGGATAAAATGATTGAAATCATGGAGTTGATCGAATGGGATGGACCACTCCAATTCCCCCTAGAAATACTCATGATCGATTTCCAAGAGGCCTACAAACTCTTTCCTTGCATAGGAGAGAAGCCCCATAGAACGAAAGGACTAGTCTTTCAGACCACCACATTAGATATGAGAAATGTAGACCCACATGCTTTCTCAGATGCAGACGAAGACATGACAGAAGGATACACACCATTATCACCACTAAGTGAATTGCGTGTCCCTGAGACACTGAAAGAAATAGAATCATATGAACCTCTCACACCAACGGAGGATTCACATCAACCAATAATACCCCCATGGAGGAGGCACATTTTATCAATAATGAATCAACCAATGTTATAGGAATGCTACCTAAGATGTTTGTGGTATCACAACCACAAGAAAAACCAACAACATCCTCCTTGGTTCAGTCAAATGAACTTAGTGAATAGGAAGCACCTCAGGTACAAATAAAAATGGTTGATATACTTCCCGAAGAGGATGAAGAGAGCGAAGGCATCTTTCATAGAGAGTGGAAGATGAGAGTGACAGTCGATATTGATGACCCTATCATTTTTGAACTACCAAAAAGTTATATTGGGTATGCCATGGATCTGAGACCAGAACCCAATGGGAGGACAAGCATAAGTTTTGTTCCCCTCGATGAGTAGAGGGAGCCACAAACTCCTCTTGAATTATTCCAATTCTTGCAAAGAATCCAAGAGAGACTTGATGTAAAAGTTTACATGCAAGAATAGTTCGACCTATTAGCAGAGCTATTAAATTGTGATGGAGTTCTTTATTGGACTCCTCATCAACATGCTTTTCAAGACTTACTGTATCTCATGATGCCAAGAGAAACCACTGAGTTGGTAGTGATTGGTTCAAATGACAAACCATACTGAGTAGGAGAACTTGTCCTAAGAAGGGGAAAAATGAAAAACAAGAAAAGAAGATGAAAGAGAGCTTTATTAGAAGATTGGAAAGGTCCTTACATGGTTAAGGAAGATGTTGGAAACAATGCCTATCTCTTGTGCACAATGGAGGGAGAGGAATTTGATGAAACAGTCAATGCCTTTCACCCCAAGAAATATTATGTCTAAAAAACCAAAAAAATCATAAAACATAAAAATACAAAAAAAAATTATAAAATCAAAAATGTCAAAAAAATAATTCTTGCATTTCTGCATCATTCTGTTCATCTTGCATTACAGTTTGTGACTTGCTTTTGTACTATTTTCCCTTTAGTAAGGAGTCCAAGGTTGTCTAGATATATGTTATCTTTTCAGGACCTAGAGATCCCATTTTTCACAATCGCCATTATCTCCCTTCATTCCCAGTAATTTTCATCGAAACCTAGCTCTTATCTTTACACTGATCCTAGTCTTAATGAGTCAAGATGTTAGGTCTAAGAAAAGTCAGTATTCAAACCTACAGTGTTCAAAGGAAGCTTGCAAGTAGACCTTCCCAATTCTTCTCTAGTAGTAGAGAAGTCCAACTAGATTACAAAAACTTTAGGTGGCGCTCAGTCCCTTATCTTTCTTGGCCAAAAATGTTAGAAAGATCAAAACTCTGAAGGAAACAATCTAAGATATGAGTGACTAAAAAATGAGTGATCAAAATAAGAGTGTCAAAAGTGAGAATTGAGAGGTCAAGCATTGCATGTCAAAAGTTCCAAAAGGCATTCATTTCTTGAAAAGTCAAAAATCCAAAAAAATGAGAAAAGTCAAGTGAGGAAAATACACAAAAAGTAAAAAGCAAAAAAAAGAGAGTGAAAGAGAGAAGATTGATGAATGTCCGTACTCTTGGGTGGAGATCAGTCTAAGCTCGAAGCCTCAAGGGTGACATTCTAATAGAGAAAGAGAGGTACTAAGCACACACAAGCACTAGCTGAGCAAAACTGAAGAGTCTAGTAGTCTCTAGGATCATCTACTATCTGGAGATCCTTGTTCTTTCCCTATTATCCTTTACCCCGGGTCTACTTTGCTTTCCATCTATGATCTAATTCTAGTGGACACTAATAAAATTTGCTGCTTGTCTAAGTTGAAAGCTTACCAATTTGTCTTATCTAGATAAGGAACAATGTTTAGCCTTTAGCGAAGTCTAGAAATCAGAAACACTCCATATTCATTTCCACTCCCCACTTGAGTTTCCCTAAATCCTATCTCACAGCCTTGAATAGGTCTCTTGCATCAGGACAACCCGCAATCCCCTGAATAAAAAATCGTATTTAAGAGCAATCACATTGTTTGTTCCACATTGCATTCATGCTAAAATTAGAAAAAGATTCTCAAAGAAATAAAGTCAAATGTCATATCTCACGACATTCAGTAGAAGTAATAGTCTCATTTACAACATTTCTTGTGTTCCTACATTATCATATCGTAAACTGCATATCATCTATATGTCATAAAAAAACTACAAAAATATGTCATCGTTATCATACTTGCATTTGCTAAAAGAGTTGAAAAGGTCAAACATAATCAAAAATTTCCTTAAAACTTCCAAACATGCACAAGAGATGAGTACATATTTCGATAAGAGAAAACCATAAAAAGATAGACTTCCATAGATATATCTGAAGTTTGCATACACAAGGGTATCAAAGAGCTAAGACAAAACACTCTCGAGAAAGTAGAGGCTCCCCATGCAAGGGGGCACAAATTTCAAAGGAAAAGCAAGTCAGGGGTGGTTCCCTCCAATAGAACCCTCAGGAGTTCAGCTCCTCCGTCTATGAGTACCACTAGTCGCTCCCTGAGATTTATGAGAATGAGGTGCTCTACTGTGAGCATGCGACTATGAAGGCCCCGTCATGCTAGCATCACGACTTCCAAAATTAAGGCAGGCCATCTCTCAGAGTACCTAGTTCTCACCCTTGAGCATGTCAACCTGGGTCTTCAACTCTGTAGTTACCTGACACCCATGGTAGACAGGAGCAAAAATGTCAGTGTGTCACCCTGCAGTTGGGGGCACACCAGGATCATCCAAAAGATGATCACGAGTCATCCTAGTGAAGGGAGAAGCTAATCCAACATTGACCTCATGAACAAAGTCCCTCCACTCTCTAATGTTGCCTAAAATAGTGAATCAACGCAAGACTAAGTCAGATCCATGTAAACAGAGAAAGGACAAAAAGTACAAAAAGCAAGTAAACGAGAAACTTGTGTGGATCGCCAAGATGCCAATCAGGGTCAAATTGACGCATCGTCTCATCTGAATGAGGAGGTCGACGAACAACAGGAGGATCCTCGGGGAAATCAGGAATATCATTTGAATCATCAATATCATCAAAGTCCTCATCCTCGGGAGCGACCTCATTTGACAAATCATTGCTATCTGGAACATAGTCCTTGTTAGTGGACTCTGAATCAATAGTCACAATTAGAGATCAGGAAGGAGTCCCTCTCCCTCCCCTCCGTCCTCCTCTAGAGACCCTAGTAATGAAGATACCGGGAGTCAAAGGAGTCCAAATGATATTTCCAAGTTCATCCATCTCCTGAATGGTCCTGTAATAGGTAGACACTGGGGGCAAGTCCTTAGGGACATCCTCACCAAACTCCTCCAAAACACGATCAACTCGATGAGCCTCAACTAGATCGTTGTGGTCTGTAATCTCTGAAACCTCGCGATAGTGCTCTCTAATCTCACCATCTCGGGCGCAAGCCCCCTTCATGTCATGATAAGGATCAAAAATCATATCATCATCATTGAGAGTAGAAAAAGTGGGTAAAGTAGCATCAAAATGACCAACATGCGCCCACCTCATTGCTCTTGTTAGCCATCTATCTAGAAGAGGAATAAGCTTCTGATAAGGCTTCATGTGCTCAAAAATCCATGCCATGATCAAAGAAGAGTGGCTAAAGGGTAAAGCACTTCGCCGTGAAATCCGGTAGAGGTCTCTGTAAACCATAGCCAGGATGTCCAGTCCCCAAGCAAAAACTGTGCCCTCCTCAATCTCATGAATGATGGGTGCCCAACACCATCTTAGACAAGCCAAGGCCTTGTCTCCTGACAACCTCGAATCAATCAAACCAATTAGGAACCTCCTCAAGAGCGGAATGCGGAGACGTGGCACAAATTTAAGATGAACTCCTGTCTGATCTCCAAGATGATTAACCCCCATAAATGCAGCCGAAGAAGCCTTGTCCTCACAAGACTCACTGATAGGAAGAGATAGGGGATGTCCCCTCACAAGTACTCCAAGAATGCGATATACATCATACAGAGTGATAATCTACTCTCCAAAAATTTGTGGGAACTAGAATGTGTTCCTGTCTACATCCCAGTAAGTCAAGATGTCGCAGCATATGCGGGATACAGCATGAATCACAGGAACATGGTAGACTCTAGCAAGACCTGCCCTCTTCAGTATAGCACGATCCTCAGTACTCATTGAAGCAAACATCCCTAAGATCCATCCCTACTCTCTGCAGGCATTCCATCGAATACACATGTCCTGCTAAATCAGAAGAGAACTTTAGATTAGATCTCGTAAACTTATAAAATCCCTAAAAATCGTAAAACTGTAGAAAAACTTACACAAAAAAATCACATAAACCTTCAAAAATTGCAATAAATAGGTAGATTCATTGACCAAATCATGTCAGATCGAAGAGAAACTAGTGTTAAACAACATCAAATGTAGTGAGAAATCAGTCCAACAGGGTCGCCCCCTGGGGACCCAGGTGTTTTTCAAGATCTCCCCCGAGTGACCCTACTACTTTTCAGGATCTCCCTCGGGTGACCCTGTTGTCAAATATTATCTCCCTCAAGTGACCCTGCCTGACAAAAGGGGCAACCCTAGGAGTGAATCCCTCAAGCAAAAATCACTCTAAAAAACTCATTTTTTGATCGATTTCAAAAAAATGAAAGATCAATCTTGCTCTAAACAATGAGATGAACACAATGCAACAGAGAAAATCACCAAAAATAAACAATTTCAAGAGATTTTTCACAAAATCAAGCTAGGGTTTAGAGAAGAGTTTTTCACCGATTGCATACCTGATTCATCGTGGCTGAAGAAGAGGCAACCATCTCTGCGATCTCCTCAACGATACCTCTCTATCGACTGCTCACACAAACGATTCCGTCGCCATTTTGCTCCGATCTCACAAGTTGGCTCACTTTTTTTGCCCTTACCTTAATTCATTTATGCATTTTAGACTAGTTCTTTATTTTTATACATTTGTTTCGTGCATTGTTTTGTGTGCTCTCATGGTTGTAGGTCCAAACTGACAAAGGTAAAAACAAAGTCAAAACACAAGTCAAACCCTAGGTCAAAACCCCCAGATTTGGTTAAGGTTAGCAATCACACAATTTCCTCTATCCTGATTCATGAATGTGCTTATGAGTGAGAGGAGAGTGGGTGAGAGCTATCCATGATGAGAAGACTTCAACAACAAACATTTGTCTTACCACAAGGAGACCCATTCATCCTCTTGTTGTTAGAAGAAACTAGACAACGATAGATACAACAAGACCTCTTACAATGCATACAAAGACAAGAGGACATCAACAAGAACAATCGCTTACCCACACAGAGGTGGAACCTTAGAAATCCAAATAGGAGAAGAGAAAGTAGTGACCCTTCGGGTCATAGGATTATCTCAAATACAACAACAATCGAACGAAACATACAACAAAGCACACAACAACAAAGGCTACAGTACTTGCCGACCCCTCTCTAGGAAGTCTAGCTCTCTAATGAGCCAGACTCCTGCTGTGTCTCGCCTCCTCTCGACTGGCTAATTCCACGTGAGCAAGAGTGACATGGCGGATCGCCCCGTGGCAAGGAGGGAAAGGGTTCGTGTGCATGCCAAAATCTAACCCGACAGCCCTAGGCAACCGGAGTCATGATTTTGAGCGTATAGGATTAAAGAATTCAAAGCCAGAAGGGTGAGACTCCTTCTGTACACCATTCACTACCTCCTCAAGAGATGTGTTCTTCCTTGATTTTCCTAACACCTTGTTCACATTTTTATTAGGATGCAGGTCGCCTCACCTTCCTTCTCCATGTGTATCATTCTTTGCTCCTCTTGCCTTACTCTACTCCCCGTGACACCCTTCTACTCCCGAACCTTCACACATGCCTTCTCCAACACTTGAGTTTACTAAAGACATAGTCTTTGCATGTTGTCACAATATGCAATTGAAATATTATTATTAGAATGTGAATTGCATAATATTATAGTTTTATATATATTTATGAATTAATATATTTATAATTTTATATATAATTAAATTTATATATTTATAGTTTTATATTAGATATTATATAGAACCTCAGCAACAATTATAATTTAAAAATATATATAAATAATATAAATAAATATATATATTTTTTCTACAGTCAAAGGGAGGTTGCTTCAATATAAAATATTATAAAAAAGTGATAAATAATTATATATTAATTATATATAATTTTCTTTTAAAAAAATATAATTTAAAAATTATAAATGTATATATTAATTATAAATTATAAATGATATATATAATAAAAATAAGTAAAATGTGGCGCATTGCTTATACAAAGAAAATTAATGAAGGTGAGCTATAAATTCTTTAATTTTGATGCAACTTCTTTAATTTTTAAGAAAACTTTAAATTTAAACATTTCTAAAACTTTAATTTTATAAATATGTTATTCTATTTTAAAATCATTTTCATGGTTGTTCGATTTTTGTAAATATAAAATAATAATTTTATAAAAATGTAAATAATATATGTTATATAATATATATTTTAATATTGACAAATTCTGGATGGTGTGATTGTGGAAACGAAGGCTATTCATTCAATGGTTGCGTTGAAGGAGAAAGCAATGTTCATTAAGTTGGATATGGCCAAAGCCTATAATCGAGTTAACTGGACTTTTCTGTGAAAATTGTTGTTGGCTTCTGGATTTGTGTTCGATTGGGTGGACTGGATTATGAGCTATGTTACTTCCACTTCCTTTTATGTTCTTATTAATAGTGAGCCTACTGATCTATTTGGTGCTTCAAGGGGTCTTTGACAGGGGGATCCTTTGTCTCCGTACTTGTTCATCCTTTTGGCTGAGGGTTTGGGGAGACTCATAAAATCTCATGTGGCTCAGGGTTTGATCCAAGGTTAGAGTTGGAGAAACAGATTGCCTCCTCACTCTCATTTACAATTTGTTGATGACACTACTCTGATGTTTTTAGCCAAAGTCAATGAAGCAGTTAACTTAAGAAAGACTTTGGATATTTATCTGGCTGCTTCTGGTCAGAAAATTAATGAAGATAAGTCTTTCATCTATTTCTTTAATACTACTCATCGTATTCAAGACAGGATTGATGGGATTCTCAGATTTTAGATTGGGATTCTTCCTCTAGTCTATCTTGGTATCCCCATTAATGTTGGTACTGTGTCTAGGGGCTTTTGGCAGGATATCCTGGACAAGTTTCGTAAGCGGGTTAGTCACCAGACTTGCAGATGGTTGTCCTCTGCTGGGAGAGTTAGTTTATTAAAATTAGTGATTCAAGCTCTTCACATTTACAGGTTTTTTTTGTTCAAGGAACCCCTCAAGCTTTATTGAGGAATTTAATGCTTTGTCCAGACAATTCTTATGTGTTGGGAATTTGGAATCTTTAAAGTGGAGTTTGGTCAAGTGGGAGTTTGTCTATAGGCCAAAACAAGAGGAGGGTCTTGGTCTTCGACAGACTAGTCTTTCTGGGCAGGCCTTAGCTGCCAAACTGTATTGGAGGTGGTGCACTTGTCAGGATCAAGATTGGGCTAAGATTCTTAACTATAAGTATTTGGGGGGAGTTGAAAGTGCTTACATCCCTAGGATTACTCTCTCTAGTAAAGGGTCTATGGTTTGGGTTAATCTCAAAAGGGGGGCCAACCTTGTTAAGCAGGGGTTGTTTTGGATTTGTAATAGGGGTTCTGAGGCATTATTTTGGCATGACTCTTGGGACAATCATCCACCTATCTTGTCAGAGTTTCCACATTTACAACCTTTGTGCAACCTCTTTCTTGATGTTGGATGGAATTGTGTGGATCATTTCAAATCTATTTAGTCTTTGGACGGGGTGGAGGTTTTCAGATTGAAGGATTCTATTGAGTGGCCATCTGGGGGATTGCAAGCAGATCAGGAAGAGTTAGCTCATATTCTTGCTGGTAGAGTTTGTAGTTCCCTAAGGGATAACAATTCTTTAGCCTGGATATCGTGTGCTGGACAATCTAAAATTTGGGGAGATAGACTCTCCTTGGTGGAATTTTGTGTGGGATAAATTTGGATGGCCAAAATGTAATTACTTCCTTTGGTTGGTTGCTCAGAATCATTGTCTCACTTGGGATAACCTACATAAAAGGGGTTTTCAGGGGCCTTCTATTTGCTTCCTTTGCAATGGGGGGGGGAGTCTCAGGTCCATTTGTTCTTTTAGTGTCCTCATGCCTGCGAGATTTGGCACTTTTGGTGGGGTGCTTGGAAGCAAGCATGTGCTCATGCTTCTTCTTTGGTTGATTTTTGGACAAGTTTGGGCAGACCCCCAACTAAGGCTTCTTTTTTACAAGTGGCTTGGAATATTGGTCCTTTTATTTTATGGCAGCTTTGGTTGGAAAGGAATCAGAGGATTTTTTAGGGGACGAAGTTGGTGGTCCAGCAGGTGTGGCAAAGGATTCTTAGTATAATCCAGGAGACCCTTGCGGCTAAGTGTGATCTCTCTACTCAGTTAGACATTGGGGAGTTGCAAATTGTACAAAATTTAAATCTTGTTGTTGGAGGCTCATGCTCTTCCTAGCCAAGGAAAAAGAGTCATCTTAAGAGTAAGATTTAGAGAGATGGCTGGTGGTCCCCTCCACCTCCAGGTATTTTTAAGATCAATATGGATGGTTCTTCCAGGGGGAATCTTGGTCATGCTGGGATTGGGGGGTTATGAAGAGATAGTTGTGGTGCTGTCCTCTTTTTCTTCTCTATCTATAAGGGGCAACAAACTAATAATTTGATGGAAGCTCTTGCTATTCTCTATGCTTTGGAAAAAGGGTGTGCTTTGGGATGGTGCAAGGTTCTCTATGAGTCCAATTCCCAGATTGTGATTAATCTTTTGAATGAACAGGTATTAGATACCAGTGTGCAATGGTGATTAACATCAATGGTTTGACCGATAATCCTATTGATCCACTCAATGGACATTATTTCATTTGTCGACATGTCCCTAGGGAATGGAACTGTGTGGTTGATTGCTTGGCCAAGTGGGGGTCGGAGCAGGTGGGAGATTGGAATGTTGATAGTTGGGACCAGTTGTCCCAGGAAGGTATTCAAAATTTGGAAAGGTTGATTGCAGCCCATTTATATGTAAATTTTCCCTAATGATTGGTTCTTATACCCAAGGTTCCCTAATCCACTCAAATAACTTTCCACTTAGAAGTGAAACAGGTTGAATACTATAGTAGAAAAACCATAAAAAAGAATTGAAACCCAACAATATAAAAAATTGCCATTTACCAATACCCATTCTAAAACAAAGCCATAGCTCAATAAGTTTCATATACTACTATTGCATTGCCTAACAAGCTTCCTTTTAATGCTTCCCATAATGGTAATGCTTAATAGTAGGTGAAGCATTACAACTAGGTACCATGTACAACAATCCTACACTAAGATCTTCCACCTAAGGACACCAAGATCTTAGGTATAGGCCTCTCCTTCAATAGTGTTGTAATTCAACATAGACTTATTAGAACCCTTACAAGTTCATCTCCTTAACATAGGGGCAAGGTTGACTACGTACCAACCTATAATTCTCTGTGTTTTCACAATCATATTATGACCAATATCATATAATTATTTATACTTACCAAGTTGAAGTATTTGTACCAAGCTACTAGAATAATTGACTTAGATTAGTTATTTACAACCCCTTTTAGATTTCCCACTAGGTACAAAATGCTACCTTATTAATGTCAACATATAAGTTAATTATCTATCTCTCATGCTAACACCAATATGATCTAGGGTTGATTATGTCTATATATTTGACCCAATAGACCTTAGCTCCTACTTATATCTCGATTATCAAATGAAGGTCAAGTATGATTATTATTCGATTCTATTCCAACACTTACTACTATTGCCAGAATCAACCATACACATAAAATATGTGTAACAACATAATCAATATAAAATAAATCATTCATCACATAGCACATGACATCAATGGACATTTAATATCTTCACCATGTAACAAATATGCAAAGTTACGATACGGTTCCACGTGATGTATTACTATAATATGAATCAATGATACCAAGAATCATAATCATAATATATTATGATATCCCGCTTAATAAGTTAGAACACATCATGCACCAACAAGGCCATGTAAAAGATATCCAAACTACAAAATACATACAACCATAATTATAAACTTTCTTTAAGCATGAACATTACCATGTCCTACCCAAGATTGTCATTCGATATATAAATATGTCATGCCAATCTGATATGTTGATGATAATGTTGGGAATTAAGGTGTCTCAACCTTGGTAAATTCCTTGTATTATTTCATTGTATTTATTTATTTATTGCCTATTGTGTAATTAGGATGCAAATCCTATGTTGTCATTTTGTGGGAGTTGGCACGGTGATGTGTCATCCTACATGGAAGATGACAAGTTGTAAATTTGTCCTCACATGAGGAGATAGGCGTCCCCCTTAGTGGTAGGAATATTTTTCCATGTGTCAGCATCTTGTATAGTGTGTAAGGGAATATTGACCAAAATGGTTATGACATATTCCTATGACAAATCTATGACATGTAAGAGTCAGAAATGGAAGATTCCATGATAGGTGAAGACATGTGTCGAGAAGCATCTTTGAAAAAGACATTTTTGGGCACCCCAAGGAGGGTTATGACACATTGTAAGAGAATATGCTATTTATAGCCTGTTTATGATAGATTCTCTTACAACTGTAAGATATGTCAGTATGACAGATTCTAAGACGGGTGTAAGAGTCGTAAGAGCATCTGTCATTACGCAAATTGGGAATAGGCAACCTCTTTCGGATGGGGTGACTTGACAAGTGTCAGGAACATCTTACAATGTTGGACAAGTATCCATAGGCATGGGTTTTGGGCCATGAGGCCATTTGGATGCCCATCCCAAGATAGAGCGATTTTTGCCTTGTATTTTCTTTATAAACAAGTGCTTTGGAGAGGAGATGTATTATGTGATTGATAGGTATTGTTATGCTGCCAGATTGTCTCCAGATATGAGTGTCGAAGACTCTTGTAAGAGCATTGGCTCTATGATTGTATTGTAACCTCCATTGTTTACGGAATACATTTGAGATGTGTTTTGGAGTGTAGGGTTTTTCACCCGCAAGGGTTTTCCCCACGTATATCTTGTCTCTCTCTTCTTCTGTCTTACATTCTTGTGTATGTGTTTGCTGCAATATCTCTGTTAGTGGGTTAACATTGTTGTAACTGTAAAGATTAAAATGAATTTGCACTCATCTCTCCTTATTATATTAGTGTAGGAAGCAATTTTTGCACACCTAGCTTCCTTTTAGTTGGTATCAGAGCTTGATCAACTTTGGTCCTAGTTGTTGGGTAGGGGTTTTTTGAGCTAATCTTAGGTTAAGTGGGAGCTTTGTGCAGAGAATTCTATAATCTTGTTGCAGGAAAAGAGATGGCAGTCACATCCAGAAGATTAGAGGTGGAGAAATTCAATGACACTAATTTTGAGTTATGGAAACTTAAGATGGAGGACATGCTTGTTGATCGTGACCTATGGGAAACCATATCCGGTGTAAAACCAACCACAATGGCATAAGCAGATTGGGATCTCAAAGATCAGAAGGCTAAGGGTCTCATAAGACTTAGTCTAGCTGATTTTGTCCTGTTAAATGTCCATGAGGAGAAGAGCACAAAAGACCTTTGGAAGAAGTTGGGTGATGTTTATCAGGCCAAATCCCTGGTGAACAAAATTTTTCTGAGAAAGAAGTTGTATTCTCTAAGGATGGAGGATGGAGGATTGGTTGTAGATCACCTAAATGCTTTCAACATGTTAGTTGCACAATTGACATCCGTTGGTGTGAAGATGGAGGAGGAGGATCGTTGTATGACCTTGCTTTGTTCTTTGCCGGACTCATGGGATCATTTTGTGATGGCTATTTAGAGCACCACATCCACATTCAAAATGGATGACGTGGTATCTTCTCTGTTATTTGAAGTGATGTAGAGAAAGTTTTCTGAGGTAGCCAAAGAGGCTCTTGTGGTTCGTGGAAGACCTAAGGAGAAAGGGAAAAAGAAGGACAAGAAAGATGAGAAGGGCAGATCCAAATCCCGTGGGAGATCCAAGTCTCTTGGAAAGTCCAAGGCTCTCTGTTGGAACTATAGCAAAATTGGGCATTTCTAAAAGGAGTGTAAGGAAGAAAAGAAAAAGAAGAAGAAGAATGTCCCAGATTTAGATTCTGACAAGTCTCAAGATGATGGTGATGCCTTCATCGCAGCCCTGGCCACCCATGCATCTGATGATGTGTGGTTAATTGATTCTGGTGCTGTTGGGAATTAAGGTGTCTCAACCTTTGCAATTTTCTAGCATTGGTAATTTAATTGTATATTTAATTATTGCCTAATATTGTATTTTACTTGCACATTCAGTTTGGTCACATAGTGAGGTGGCATGGTGACATGTCAGTTTACTTGGATGGTCAAGTCAATCCTACATGGATTTGGGCATCCCATATTGAGGTGGTATTAATTTTCCATGTGTCAGCATCTTTGGTATATGGAAGGCAATATTCCATACGATAGAATCTATGATGCGTAAGGGCCAATTTTGAAGATTTCTATGACAAGTGGTGACAAGTGTCAGTTGACATCTTTGCATGAGGGGAATGCATCTTTGGGCACCCAAGTTGGGCTATGACATGTTGTAAGTAGAATATGCTATATTTAGCATTGAATGATGGATTCTCTTACAACATCTAAGTTTGATATTGTGGGTAGATTTTATGACGGTTGTAAGTCACGTAAGAGAATCTATCTTAGTCTATTTTTAGCCTGGAGTGCTCTACATTGGGAAAGTCAAATCTTCCATGTATGACAGATGTAAGGATAACAAGGATAAGTATTCTTTGATGTTGGAAATGGTCATTTGACCAAGGTGGACACCTAGCCCAAGATGCTCTCAAGATATGCCTTGTAATCTCTATAAAATGCATAGTTTGGAGTTGTAGTTGCATAGTATTTTACAAGTCTGTTATGCTACCAAAATAACTCTAGAATCAACATTTGTGAACTCTTGGAAGACTTGCATTGCAGGTGTATTGTAAACTATTGTTGTTTTGATAATACATTGTGCAGGTTTAGAGTGTGGGGTTTTTTACCTGAAAAGGTTTTCCCCATGGTATATCTTGTGTCACCTTTCTGTGTTGTGTTGCTGCTGTAATCTTTATGTTATTAGTTTAATGTTGCTGCAATTGTAAGGGTTTAAATGAATTTACACTCCATTCCCCTTATTAGATTGGTGTAGGAAGTGTGTTCCATGTACCTTGCTTCCTTTCAGTTGGTATCAGAGCTTGATCACTTGTGATCCTAGTTGTTGGGTAGGGGTTTTTTGAGCTAATCTTCGATTGAGTGGGAGTCTGTGCAGAGTATTCTGTGATCTTGTTGCAACAAGAAGATGGCTAGCACATCCAGAAGAATAGAGGTGGAGAAATTCAATGGTACTAATTTTGAGTTATGGAAACTTAAGATGGAAGACATGCTTGTTGATTGTGACCTATGGGAGACCGTATCCAGTGTAAAACTAGCTGCTATGGCACAAGTTGATTGGGATCTCAAAGATAAAAAGGCTAAGGGTCTCATAAGACTCAACCTAGCTGATTCTGTCTTGTTGAATGTCCATGAGGAGGAGAGCACAAAAGACCTTTGGAAGAAGTTGGGTGATGTTTATCAGGCTAAATCCCTAGTGAACAAACTTTTCCTGAGAAATAAGTTGTATTCTCTGAAGATGGAGGATGAAGGATCTGTTGTAGATCACTTGAATGTCTTTAACATGTTACTTGCACAATTGACATCAGTTGGTGTGAAGATGGAGGAGGAGGATCGTTGCATGACCTTGCTTTGTTCTTTGTTGGACTTGTGGGATCATCTTATGATGGCTATTGGGAGCACCACATCCACTTTCACAATGGATGAAGTGGCATCTTCGCTGTTATTTGAAGAGATGTGGAGAAAGTCTTTTGAGGCAGCCAAAGAGGCTCTTGTGGTTCGTGGAAGACCCAAGGAGAAAGGGAAAAATAAGGACAAGAAAGCTGAGAAGGGCAGATCCAAATCCTGTGGGAGATCCAAATCTCTTGGAAAGTCCAAGGCTCTTTGTTGGAATTGTGGCAAAACCAGGTATTTCTGAAAGGAATGCAAAGAGGAGAAGAAAAAGAAGAAGAAAGCTCCTGATTTAGATTCTGACAAGTCACAAGATGATGGTGATGCCTTCATCGCAGCCCTGGCCACTCATGCATCTGATGATGTGTGGTTGATTAATTCTGGTGCATCATTCCACATGACCTCGCATTGAAGCTGGTTCACGAAGTATGAAGAGTTCGATGGTGGAAGAGTGTACTTGGGTGATGATTCTCATCTGATGATTGTTGGTTGTGGAAGAGTCTCTATTAGATTCCCTGATGGATGAGTAAAGGGGATCACCAGGGTTATGCACATCTCAGGCTTGGCATGAAACCTGCTTTCTGTAAGTATGTTGAATGATGCAGGTGTGCAGGTTGTCTTTTCGAAGGATGGATGCAAGATGACTAGAGGATCTATGGTGCTTACGAAGGGTACTCGAAGAGGTACTCTATTTCAGCTGGAGGCATGCACTTCACAATGCAATAGTTCTTCTAACTTGAAGAAAAGAGCTGCAGTCACTTCATCCCCACCATCTGAACAAGTAGTGAAGAAATTTGTTGTAACACTTTTTGATGGTAGTGCACATGCTTTGGAAGTTAAACGTCCTACTGAAAAGACAATGTTATGTCATATGAGATATGGCCACATTGGTGAGAAGGGTCTGCGTACCTTGAAAAATAAAAACCTCGTTGACGGGTTAAATGATTGTAATCTCGAGTTTGACTTTTGCAAACATTGCATTTATGGAAAGCAAAACCGTGTTCAGTTTTATTTAAGTTCTCACAAGTCTTCTGGTGTATTGGACCTTGTTCATTTTGATGTGTTTGATCCTGTTAGTGTTCCTTTGATTTCCAAATCTGTATATTTTGTATCTTTTATATATGATTACAGTAGAAGGATATGGATTTATTTTCTTAGAAGAAAATCTGAAGTCTTTAGTCAGTTTAAAGAGTTTAAAGCTTTTGCTGAAAATTAGACTGGTAAAAAGATTAAGTGTTTGAGAACTGACAACGGTGGTGAGTTCTGTTCTATAGAATTTGATAAATATTGCAAAGAACTTGGGATTGAAAGACATAAGACAACTCCATACACCCCATAGCAAAATGGAGTTGCAGAGAGGATGAACATGACACTGATGGAGAGGGCTAGGAGTATGCTTAGTGGAGCAAGGCTCAAACAAAAGTTTTGGGCTGAAGCTGTAGCCACTGCTTGCTATCTGGTAAACAGATCTCCTACATCAGCCCTTGTTGGTAAGACACCTATGGAGGTGTTGTCTGGTAAGAAGCCTTTAATTAGACATCTTCATGTTTTTGGTTGTGAGGCATATGCACATGCCTAGGGAGAAACGGTCTAAATTGGAGAACAAAGCTGTTAAGTGTATCTTCATTGGCTATGGTGTCGGTGTGAAAGGATACAAGCTTTGGGATCCTGTGGCTGAAAAGGTGTTGTATAGCAGAAGTGTTATCTTTAGAGAGCTAACACCATCTTCCATTATTTTACAGCCAAAACAGACAGAAAAGAAAGAGGATGCGGTTTAGTTTCCTTCTACCCCTGAGAAGACTGAACAAACAGACCCTGTGAAACCTTATGATGAGGAGAGCTCTAGCAACTCTCAAAGTTCAGAAGAAGAAGCAAAACCTCAACCTTAGCCATTGAGGAGGTCTACACAAACAAGAAAGCAACCTGATTGGTTTGGTTACTCATTGCTTGATTCTAGTTGTGCTTTTGCTTTACTTGCTAACACTGATGAACCTAGAACTGTGTTAGAGGCTATGGGTATGAAAGATGCAGGTTCCTAGAAGGAGGCCATGGAAGATGAGATGGCTTCTTTGGAAAAGAGTAAAACATGGGACTTGGTGCCTTTCCCTGATGGACGGAAACCTATTGGATGCAAATGGGTGTTCAAGAAGAAATTCGGTGCAGATGGTAGTGTTGAAAAGTACAAGGCTAGATTGGTTGTGAAGGAGTACTCACAAGTGGAGGGAATTGATTATGGTGAAATTTTCTTTCCCATTGCAAAGCTGACATCCATTCAATTTCTATTATCTCTTACAGCTGCTTATGACTTAGAGGTAGAATAGATGGATGTGAAGATAGCTTTCCTTCATGGTGATTTGGAGAAAGAGATTTACATGTCACAGTCAGAGCATTACATAGAGAAAGGTAAAGAAAATTTGGTTTGCAAGTTAAAAAAGTCTTTGTATGGTTTGAAGTAGTCTCCTAGGATGTGCACTTGAAGTTTGATGCCTTTGTGTTGTCAATTGGATATCTGAGATCGAAATCAGACCATTGTGTGTATTATAAGTTTGACAATGATCGTATTCTCATTATTACACTATATGTTGATGATATGTTGCTGATTGGGAATGGTAAGAATATGATTTCTGATTTGAAGTCTCAGTTGTCAGTACAATTTGGGATGAAAAATCTAGGAGCAGCCAGGTACATTCTAGGAATGGAAATTAGAAGGGACAGAGAAAACATAAAACTTTGGTTAAGCCAGAGTAAGTATGTGAAGACCGTGTTGGATAGATTCAGCATCGCAGATTGCAGACCATTGAGTGTTCCTGTTTCATTGGGGATAAAGTTATCTGTGAATGATTGTCCAAAGTCTCCTTCTAAGATAGAGGATATGAGCAGAGTACCTTATGCTAGTGCTGTCGGCAGCTTGATGTATGCTATGGTCTGCACAAGACTAAACATTGCCCAAGCAGTGGGAGTCCTTAGTCAGTTTATGGCTAATCCTGGTCAAGTACACTGGGATGTAGTGAAGAGAGTGTTCAGATATTTGAGGGGTACTTCTGCGTATTCCTTATGTTATTATGGTTATCCTAATAGACCTCAGCATTTTGTGAATACTCCTGGATTTGTGGATTCTGATTAGGCAGGTGACATTGACAACAGGAGATCCACCAGTGCTTATGTGTTTACCATGTTTGGTGGTGCTATTAGTTGGATGACTAAGTGACAACATGTGGTTGCTTTGTCCATGATAGAAGTAGAGTATATGGCAGCAACTCATGCTTGTAAGGGAGCATGCCTTGTAATCTCTAGGCAAGTGCAAGAAGATGGGGGGCCAAAAAGGGGTCTTAAGTGGCCACTTTTTTTTTCTGAAATCAAGAAATGTTGGCCTTGGATGAGAAATTGAGCATAGTTACACTCAAAATTTGGAGATACAACCAAAATAATGTTCGTAGTGCTCCGAGTCTACTTTCTAAACTACTATTTTTTTTTGAAAATGGCATAGATTAAGGGGTTCAAAAGAGGGAGCCATAGAAATTGGTGTTGTTTCTGTCAAAAAACATAACATAGCATGTTTTGTAGCTCCCTCAAAAGGTCAACTTTTTTTTGGTATTTTTAAAATCGCTTCAGTGAGAAATTAGCTAATAGCATGTAGTTTATGCCTGATTTTTCTGATAATTTTTTGATGAATATTTGATTTTTTACTAATTTTTAAAGTGAACACATCCTAAAAAATAGAATTTTGGCCGTGCTACCCCTATAAATTTTGAAAACTAATTGAAAATCATTTTTTTATTTTTTTAATATTTGTATAATGGAGTCTAGTTTCTAAATATGTAGTTTTTTTAAAATTTCAATGAATAGTTAATTTACAATGAAAAAAAGACCAAACAGTGGTTTTTGCCCAAAAACGGACACAAACAAAAAAATTAAAGATGAAAGGCTTAACATTGTTAAAATGTGAAAAAAATCACATCGTCAAATAGCTAAGAGAAAGCCTAACATTACCCAGGTGTTCGATTTGTTCGACCTTGAAACATGTGCAAATTTGAGGGTTAGCACGAACAAAATTATGTGAAATTTTGAAGAATATGGAAAAACACGTCTGTGGATGTTGAGAAGGCACTCCAAGCCTTTAGGTTGGAAATCCAAAGCAAATCCCAAGCCCAAGGCTTAGGATTCCCAAAGAAAAACATAATGTGAGCACGTTATAACGCGCTCGCATTAGTTTTTGCTTTGCATTTTTCCTTTTCCACAAAAGTTTGTGTTGTTTGTCATGTTTGAAATAACGCGAGCGCGTTATAACGCGCTTGTGTTATGTTCCCCTTAAATTTTTTTGTGTAAGGCTATTAATCATGTATGTATGTATGTATGTATGCCTATATGTTTGTATGTATCTATGTATGCCTATATGTATGTATGCATCTATGTATGCCTATATGTATGTATGTATAGTGTCGAGGGCAGAGGAGGGTAGAGATGGGAGTGAGCCAGATAGGGGAGGAGAGGGGTGGATAAGGATTGAGTGATTAAGGTTTAAGGTTGAGGGTTGAGCATTTAGGGATAGGATTTAGAGTTTAGGGATAAGGGATTAGAGTTTAGGACCTTGAGGGATTAGGGTTTAGGGTTAAGGCTTTAGGGATTGCGTTTAGGGTTAAGGGTCGAGGGATTAGGGTTAAGTAGAGTGTTGAGGGTAGAGGGATTAGGGATAGGGTTTAGGGTTAAAAGTTTAGGGTTGAGGGATTAGGGTTTAAAGTATAGTTTAGTAGTTCTTGTGGATAGAGCCAGTAAACAATGGGAGATTATTTGCCTATTTCATAACAATATACCTCCCCTAAGTGCGGGGTGGATAGCAAGAAACATAGATGTACCCCCAATGCAAAGCTTTCCTCATAATGATCATCCTTCTAATTTCAACTGTTAATTACTCACTGTGGATGTACCATACGCAAATCTTTTCTCATAGTGTGTACACCTATTGGCATAATGAACCCCAGATGGGCCAGAAAAACATGCCATATAACATTACTAACATTAAAAAAGTTCATAGCCATTTTTCTGACATATTCTTTCAACTCAAATATCTTTAAGAGAAGAGTGTCAAAAATGATGGATTTAACAACCTAACATAAGGCAAAGTAGTTTTGCTGGGTTGAGGGATAGGGTTTAGGGTTTAGGGTTGAGGGATTAGGGTTTAGGATTGAGGGATTATGGTTTAAGGTATAGTGTTGAGGGTTGAGGGTTTAGGGATAGGGTTTAGGGTTGAGGGAATAGGGTTTAGGGTTTAGGATTAGGGTTTAGAGTTGACAGATTAGGGTTTAATGTTGAGAGTTGAGGGTTGAGGGTTTAGGGATAGGGTTGATGGTCAAGGGATTAGGGTTAAAGTAGAGTGTTGAGGGTAGAGGGATTAGGGATAGGGTTTAGGGTTGAAGGTTTAATGATTGAGGGTTGAGGCTTAAGGGATTGGGGTTTAAAATATAGTGTTGAGCGTTGAGGGTTTATGGATAGGTTTTAGGGTTTAATTTTTAAGAGTTAAGGGTTGAGGGATAGGGTTTAGGGTTTAGGGATAAGGGATTAGGGTTTAAGGTATGGTGTCGAGGGTTGAGGGTTTAGGAATAGGGATAGCGTTTAGGGTTTAGGGATGAGGGATTAGGGTTGAGGGTTGAGGGATTAGGGTTTAAGGTATAGTGTCGAGGGTTGAGGGTTTATTGATAGTGTTTAGGGTTGAGGGTTGAAGGATTAGGTTTTAGGGTTGATGGATTAGGATTTAAGGTATAGTGTTGAGGGTTGAGGGTTTAGGGATAGGGTTTAGGGTTGATGGATTAGGGTTTAGGGTTGACAGATTAGCATTTAATGTTGAGGTTAGGGTTAGAGTGTCGAGGGTAGAGGGATTAGGGATAGGGTTTAGGGTTGAAGGTTTAAGGATTGAGGGTTGAGGCTTTAGGGATGAGGGTTTAAGGCTTAAGATATAGTGTCAAGTGTTGAGGGTGTAGGGATAGGGTTTAAGTTTTAAGGGTTAAGGGTTGAGGCATAGGTATTAGGGTTTAAGGTATAGTGTTGAGGGTTGATGGTTTAGGGATAGGGTTTAGGTTTGAGGGATTAGTTTTTAGGGTTGATGAATTAGGGTTTAATGTTGAGAGTTGAGGGTTGAGGGTTGAGGGTTGAGGGATAGGGTTAATGGTCAAGGGATTAGGGTTAAATAAGAGTGTCAAGGGTAGAGGGATTAGGGATAGGGTTTAGGGTTGAAGGTTTAAGGATTTAGGGTTGAGGCTTTAGGGATGAGGGTTAAGGGATTAGGGTTTAAGATATAGTGTCGAGTGTCGAGCGTGTAGGGATAGGTTTTAGGGTTCAAGTTTTAAGGGTTAAGGGTCAAGGGATCAGAGTTAAGGGTTGAGGGATTAGGGTTTGACGTTGAGGGTTGAGTACATTTAGGTTCAAGGGTTAAGGGTTTTGGGATAGGGTTGAGGGTCAAGGGATTAGGGTTAAAGTAGAGTGTCAAGGGTATAAGGATTAGGGATAGGGTTGGAGGGTTTAGGGATAAGGGATTAGGGTTTAAGGTATAGTATCAAGCCCGTTGAGGGTTTAGGAATAGGGATAGCATTTAGGGTTTAGGGATGAGGGATTAGAGTTGAGGGATGACGGATTAGGGTTGAGGGATTAGGGTTTAGGGATAAGGTTTAGGGTTGAGGGTTGAGGGATTAGGGTTTAAGGTATAGTGTTGAGGGTTTAGGGATAGGGTTTAGGGTTGAGGGATTAGAGTGAAGGGTTGAGGGATTAGGATTTGATGTTGAGGGTTGAGGCTTTAGGGTTTAGGGTTTAGGGATAGGGTTGAGGGTCGAGGGATCAGAGTTAAGGGTTGAGGGATTAGGGTTTGACATTGAGGGTTGAGTACATTGAAGTTCGAGGGTTAAGGGTTTCGGGATAGGGTTGAGGGTCGAGGGATTAGGGTTAAAGTAGAGTGTCGAGGGTATAAGGATTAGGGATAGGGTTGGAGGGTTTAGGGATAAGGAATTAGGATTTAAGGTATAGTATCGAGCCCATTGAGGGTTTAGGAATAAGGATAGCATTCAGGGTTTAGGGATGAGGTATTAGAGTTGAGGGATGATGGATTAGGGTTGAGGGTTGAGGGATTAGGGTTTAAGGTATAGTGTTGAGGGTTTAGGGATAGGGTTTAGGGTTGAGGGATTAGAGTGAAGGGTTGAGGGATTAGGATTTGACATTAAGGGTTGAGGGTTGGGGCTTTAGGGTTTAGGGATAGGGTTGAGGGTCGACGGATCAGAGTTAAGGGTTGAGGGATTAGGGTTTGATGTTGAGCGTTGAGTACATTAATGTTCAAGGGTTAAGGGTTTTGGGATAGGGTTGAGGGTCAAGGGATTAGGGTTAAAGTAGAGTGTCGAGGGTATAAGGATTAGGGATAGGGTTGGAGGGTTTAGGGATAAGGGATTAGGGTTTAAGGTATAGTATTGATCTCATTGAGGATTTAGGAATAGGGATAGCATTTAGGGTTTAGAGATAACAGATTAGAGTTGAGGGATGATGGATTAGGGTTGAGGGTTGAGGGATTAGGGTTTAGGGATAAGGTTTAGGGTTAAGGGTTTAGGGATTAGGGTTTAAGGTATAGTGTTGAGGGTTTAGAGATAGGGTTTAGGGTTGATGGATTAGAGTGAAGGGTTGAGGGATTAGGATTTGATGTTGAGGGTTGAGGGTTGAGGCTTTAGGGTTTAGGGTTTAGGGATAGGGTTGAGGGTCAAGGGATCAGAGTTAAGGGTTGAGGGATTAGGGTTTGACGTTGAGGGTTGAGTACAATGTGGTTCGAGGGTTAAGGGTTTTAGGATAGGGTTGAGGGTCGAGGGATTAGGGTTAAAGTAGAGTGTCAAGGGTATAAGGATTAGGGATAGGGTTGGAGGGTTTAGGGATAAGGGATTAGGGTTTAAGGTATAGTATCGAGCCTGTTGAGGGTTTAGGAATAGGGATAGGATTTAGGGTTTAGGGATGAGGGATTAGAGTTGAGGGATGATGGATTAGGGTTGAGGGTTGAGGGATTAGGGTTTAGGGATAAGGTTTAGGGTTGAGGGTTGAGGGATTAGGGTCTAATGTATAGTATTGAGAGTTTAGGTATAGGGTTTAGGGTTGAGGGATTAGAGTGAAGGGTCGAGGGATTATGATTTGATGTTGAGGATTGAGGGTTGAGGCTTTAGGCTTTAGGGTTTAGGGGTAGGGTTGAGGGTCGAGGGATCAGATTTAAGGGTTGAGGGATTAGGGTTTGACGTTGAGGGTTGAGTACATTAAGGTTCGAGGGTTAAGGGTTTTAGGATAGGGTTGAGGGTTAAGGGATTAGGGTTAAAGTAGAGTGTCGAGGGTATAAGGATTAGGGATAGGGTTGGAGGGTTTAGGGATAAGGGATTAGGGTTTATGGTATAGTATTGAGCCCGTTGAGGGTTTAGGAATAGGGATAGCATTTAGGGTTTAGGGATGAGGGATTAGAGTTGAGGGATGATAGATTAGGGTTGAGGGTTGAGGAATTAGGGTTTAGGGTTGAGGGATTAGGGTTTAAGGTATAATGTTGAGGGTTTAGGGATATGGTTTAGGGTTGAGGGATTAGATTGAAGGGTCAAGGGATTAGGATTTGACGTTGAGGGTTGAGGGTTGAGGCTTTAGGGTTTAGGGTTTAGGGATAGGGTTGAGGGTTGAGGGATCAGAGTTAAGGGTTGAGGGATTAGGGTTTGACGGGTTTCGAGATAGGGTTAAGGGTTAAGGGATTAGGGTTAAAGTAGAGTGTCGAGGGTATAAGGATTACGGATAGGGTTGGAGGGTTTAGGGATAAGGGATTAGGGTTTAAGGTATAGTATCGAGCTCGTTAAGGGTTTAGGAATAGGGATAGCATTTAGGGTTTAGGGATGAGGGATTAGAGTTGAGGGATGACAGATTAGGGTTGAGGGTTGAGGGATTAGTGTTTAGGGATAAGGTTTAGGGTTGAGGGATTAGGGTTTAAGGTAGGGATTAAGATTTGACATTGAGGGTTGAGGGTTGAGGCTTTAGGGTTTAGGGTTTAGGGATAGGGTTGAGGGTCGAGGGCTCATAGTTAAGGGTTGAGGGATTAGGGTTTGACGTTGAGGGTTGTGTACATTGAGGTTCAAGGGTTAAGGGTTTCGGGATAGGGTTGAGGGTTGAGGGATTAGGGTTAAAGTAGAGTGTCGAGGGTATAAGGATTAGGGATAGGGTTGGAGGGTTTAGGGATAAGGGATTAGGGTTTAAGGTATAGTATCAAGCCTGTTGAGGGTTTAGGAATAGGGATAGCATTTGGGGTTTAGGGATGAGGGATTAGAGTTGAGGGATGACGGATTAGGGTTGAGGGTTGAGGGATTAGGGTTTAGGGATAAGGTTTAGGGTTGAGGATTGAGGGATTAGGGTTTAAGGTATAGTGTTGAGGGTTTAGGGATAGGGTTTAGGGTTGAGGGATTAGAGTGAAGGGTCAAGAGATTAGGATTTGATGTTGAGGATTGAGGGTTGAAGCTTTAGGGTTTAGGGTTTAGGGATAGAGTTGAGGGTCGAGGGATCAGAGTTAAGGGTTGAGGGATTAGGGTTTGACGTTGAGGGTTGAGTACATTGAGGTTCGAGGGTTAAGGGTTTCAGGATAGGGTTGAAGGTCGAGGGATTAGGGTTAAAGTAGAGTGTCGAGGGTATAAGGATTAGGGATAGGGTTGGAGGGTTTAGGGATAAGGGATTAGGGTTTAAGGTATAGTATAAGGCCCGTTGAGAGTTTAGGAATAGGGATAGCATTTAGGGTTGGAAATGAACTAGTAGAGATTGGCAAGTATAAAATAGTGGCATATAATACAAAAGATGGTAAAGAAACAAAGAGGTGTGAATTGGTTATTGAAAAGATTCCAGTGTATCAATTTATGAATATATTTTGTGACAACATAGTGTATGAGTATGCAAGACATGCCCACAGAGCTCGATGGTTGGACTTGCAATTCAAGTTATGCAAGGACACATTTCCAGCTGGTAGCATTGTTTCAGTTGTTGACTTTGTAGAGAACTACAGTCTATAGCCACAACATGAGGTGTAATCACAATATTACAGCTCCACACAAGTTTCTATATTTGTGCACATCACATTCATTCATGTGAATGATAGTACAAAGGATGACAGAAAGATCATAAGGGAGTGTAATTTCTATATTAGTGATGATCGCACGCATTCTACGGAGTTCGTGCAAGGTTGCTTTCAGGTGTTCTACAATGATTTGGCCAGAAGGCGCATATCGTTCAGTCAGCATATCATATGGTTGGATAACTATGTGTCACAATTCAAGAACTTGCAGAATTTCTATTGGTTGAGTAGGAGGCATAATTTTATAGGTATTCAGCATATGTGGAACTTTTGTGAGGCCGGGAATGGAAAGGGGGAGCATGATGATGCAGGAGCATGTATCAAAAGAGTCATAGCACAAGAAGAGTTAAAGTATAAAGACAATGCAAAGTTGATAGATGCAAAATCGATTGTCGAGTGGTGTAATGCTTCCATGGGTCCAGGTAATGAAGGTAAGTCTTCAGTTCGTAGATTTTTTTGGTTGATAGATGATACTAACATTGCACCATATGAGGACTGTTGTACACTGATAGGATCAAATGAGATGCACTCTTTCAGAAGCTCAATTGCAGGTTCATGGAGTATCCATACGTGAAAGATGTCATGCTTTTGTTCTTCCTATACAATTCAAGTCTGGGATGAGTGTGAGTCAAAGGAGTGGGTTGACGAATGGCAGTTAAGTTATCTTAGCCCACTTGACACGTATCGACCCCCGACGACACTGGAACTAACACAGATGGAATCATCAGTTAACTTTGACCATATATCAGATTTAGTTCAACCAGGTAATATAGGGCACATATATGCATCTAATTTCATCTAGTTTAACCAGGTAATGTCATCTTACTTTGTAGTGTTGACTAATTTCATCTAATTTGCTACACATATCAATGTAGGGCATGTATATGTAGTTATTGCAGATGAAGATAATGAAGAGGGAACAGGTTATTACTTATGTCGTTGTGTTGAGGCCAAAAAGAAATTGGAGGCCCCTATTACAGATGGAGAAAACATCAAATACCCTACAGGCTCAGTGGTTATTACTGGAACATGGCTTAGAAGGTACCCACATAAGAGTGTTAATATTTGATTGTTTCAAGACTTTGACATGCATCAGAAGATTCTTCATTACTCGAACCTTGTCATGGCATCCAATGTTCATTTGATAAAGTATCAGGGTAGACCTTTGAACAAAATCTTGTGGAAGGTGCATGAGTCTGACCATGAAGCAATACTTGACACAATAAAGAGTAGAGCAGACCCGGATGGTTCATTGGATTAATTTGTAAGTATTCACATTGATTTTGTAAAGTCATGTTACATTGAGTTGTAAGTATGCACATTAATTTGTAAGGTTTGTCTTTTTTTGTTTCCTGCTGCATTTTTACACATATACACATTTTTACATCATCATGTTATGCATTTCTGGTGTCCTGCTCTTGATACGACCAAACTGATAGTTCCAATGCATCCGGATGGGTACGTTTAGGCTAGGCATTGTTCTATTTTTCACCCAAACATGTTGAAATAGTTTGAGCTACATTGTACCGACGATATCCTTGAAGAGTCCAAAGTGCAAAAAGGAAGCAATCTTTGATGAGATGTTACTCGAAAACTATGTAACTTAGAAACATTCCATCTAAGGCAACATGATCACGTAGAGTGCCTCTACAATAACCTCTCTCAATTTTTTATATCTCTGAAGCATTTGCCCATGGTGAAAGGTTTTCTGTTACCCCAAAAATTGTCAGAAGGAGGCAGTGTAAAGTTGTAAAGGGGTGTAACTTTCATCCTGCTCCTGATGCGACCAAATTGACTGTTCCAATGTGTCAAGATGGGTACATCTATGCTAGGAATGGTCCTATTTTTCACCCAAACATGTCGAAACAGTCCGAGCTACATTGTACCGACGATATCCCTGAAGAGTCCAAAGTGCAAAAAGGTAGCAATCTTTGACAAGATGTTACTCGAAAACCATGTCACTTAGAAACATTTCATCTAAGGAAACACAATCACATAGAGTGCCTCTACAATAACCTCTCTTAGTTTTTTATATCTTTGAGGCATTTGTCCGTGGTGAAAGGTTTTCTGCTGCCCCAAAAATCGTCAGAAAGAGGCAGTGTAAAGTTGCAAATGGGTGTAACTTTCATCCTACTCTTGATGTGACCAAATTGACTGTTCCAACGCATCCAGATGGGTACATTTACGCTAGGCATGGTCCTACTTTTCAGCCAAACATGTCGAAATAGTCTGAGCTACATTGTACCGATGATATCCCTGAAGAGTCCAAAGTGCAAAAAAGTAGCAATATTTGATGAGATGTTACTCGAAAACTGTGTCACTTAGAAACATTCTGTCTGAGGAAACGTGATCATGTAGAGTGCCTCTATAATAACCTCTCTCAGTTTTTATATCTCTGAGGCATTTGCTCATGGTGAAAGGTTTTCTGCTGCCCCAAAAATCGTCAAAAGAAGGCAGTGTAAAGTTGCAAAGGGGTGTAACTTTTGTCCTGCTCCTGATGCGACCAAACTAACTATTCCAACGTGTTCTGATGGGTACATTTACACTAGGTATGGTCCTATTTTTCACCCAAACATGTCGAAACAGTCTGAGCTACATTGTACCGACGATATCCCTGAAGAGTCCAAAGTGCAAAAAGGCAGCAATCTTTGACGAGATGTTACTCAAAAATCGTCACTTAGAAACATTCCATCTAAGGAAACATGATCACGTAGAGTGCCTCTACAATAACCTCTCTCAGTTTTTATATCTCTGAGATGTTTGCTCGTGGTGAAAGGTTTTCTGCTGCCCCAAAAATCATCAAGAGGAGGCAGTGTAAAGTTGCAAAGGGGTGTAACTTTCGTCCTGCTCCTAATGCGACCAAATTGATTGTTCCAACACATCTGGATGGGTACATTTACGCTAGGTATGGTCTTGTTTTTCACCCAAACATGTTGAAACAGTCTGAGCTACATTGTACCGACGATATCCCTGAAGAGTCCAAAGTGTAAAAAGATAGAAATCTTTGATGAGATGCTACTCAAAAACCTTGTCACTTAGAAACATTCCGTCTGAGGCAACGCAATCATGTAGAGTGCCTTTACAATAACCTCTCTCAATTTTTTATATCTCTGAGGTGTTTGCCCGTGGTGAAAGGTTTTCTGCTGCCCCAAAAATTGTCAGGAGGCAGTGTAAAGTTGCAAAGCATTGCTAAGAAATCCTCAATACTCAAACACTCCAATGAATTGAAGCAACTTCTTCTTAGGTGCAAATGTAAGGGTACACAAGGGGAAAATGGTGCCTAGATGACTTAGTGCATTTCTATGACTTCATTCACATGTTTAAATGTTTGAGAAACTCTCCTTTACTAAGTGCTTGTCCTCATGTCAATGTTAAGCTTTATACCTCCTAGGCGCTCAATTAGGTGATGTCATTAGATACAACTTACCCTTAGGCGCCAATGTAGCTTCTTCAATCCATCACACTTCTAGGCGCTCAAATTTGAGGTCTTGGATTTGTATCTTATTCCTAGGCACAATTGGATGATCTTCCTAGATCTAGGCGCTCATGATGGTGGGAAATTACATGAAGGGGCGCCTAAGTCCAATTTGACTTTGTATTTGATATTTTATGACTCCAATTGACTAGGAATGGCTCAATTTCTAAAGTGTTGACTCAATAATGTAAGTTTAAGGTCTTTTCCTCCTAGGCGCCAATTAATGAGTTCACTAGATGCAATTTCTCCTTAGGCGCCAAAACTAGATAATAGAGACAAGAGGAGGTGCCTAGCATCAATTTGGGCTCTATTCATTATTTGTAAGACCTTGAATGATTAAACATGCTTGAAGTAAGCCTTTCTCTCTTGGAACTTAGTCAATGATATAGATTTGTGATACTTTATCTAAGGCGCCAATCTAGATCTATATGGAGGTGAAAGAGCACCCAACATCATGAAGCTTTATACTTGTCATTTTTTATGCTTTAAATAATTATGAAGGTCTTAGGATGACTTTTCCCCTCTAGGTGCCTACTCTTAGATGTCCTTGGATGCAATTTCAATCTAGGCACTCATGGAGGTATTGAATGACAAGCAAAGGTGCCTTAGCTTACTTAGCCCATTTCTTTGGATTTTGATGATCTTGACTCTTAAATGCCATCTAGTCTCATGCTCTTAAGCTCTCCTCTTACAAGGTGCCATATTGAATGGATTTAAACTCTCTTGTTATGCTTAGGCGCCAATTCAAGGTCATTCTGAAGGCAAAGAGCGCCTAGAATCCATTTGACTTAGCTTTTAACATTTCAACAAGTTTAAGCAATGGGAGAGATCTTATCAAGGAGTCCACTCAAAGGATTGTTTCATGTCAACTCTTCCTAGGCACCAATGTGTGATTAGATGACAAGGAAAGTGCGCCTCCAAACATTCAATCAATCTTTATATACATAATTCTCTCCTTCAACGCACTCAAAGTGGTTAACTCATTCTTCAATTCCTTATTCTAGTTGGTTCTAAGACCTTTAGGTGCTATCATTCACCAATTCAAACCTTCAAACACTTTTAAGGCGATCAAAGTGATCTCCATCACTAATCCACTCCTTAGGCACTCAAATTTGATTGTAGAAGCAAGAAATTGTGCCTAAGGTTTATGTTTCTAAAGACCTCCTTTACAAGGTGCCTTAGATGATGATCAAGGTGTGAAAATGTGCCTTACTTGAATTTGGATTATTCCTTGATATTTTAAGGCTTTTAACACTTGTTTGCACCCTTGTATGACTACATCACCCTTAGGCGCTCATTTTGAGGTGTTATTCATCTACTATGTTGCCAAGGCACCAAAATTGGTGATATGAAGCATGAAGGGCGCCTAAACTCATAATGTGTTTTCCTTGTCAAATTTTCAATGCTTAAGGTCATTTATATCAATTCCATTCAAGGCGCCATAACTTGGGATGATCAAAGGTTTGTTTTCTTCTCTAGGCGCACTTTGAGGTCTCAATCTTAGGTGCTGATTTGAGTCTGCAGAGGTGGAAAAGCGTGCCTAACTCCTTAGAGCAATTTTGCGCCTAGAAGTGTAAGTCCCAAAGGATAAGGTATATTGAATATACTTTAAATATTTTTCAATATACCTTTCAAGATGTTTGAGATAGGTCTCGAATCCACCGGATTTAACATGTAGATTATAGAATTTGGAGGATCCACCAGATTTCAGACTTAGTCAATCTTTAGTGTTTTAAGATATCAGGCTACTAGACTTAGTCATTTTCAGGATCTCAAACATAAAGAATAACATGATGATTCATTTTTTTGTATTGCATATAGTTGACATTGTATGCTACTCATAAAGAATATTAATATTTTCTGTTCAACATGATGATTCATTTTTTTTTAAAATACAACTTTTATCTTTTAGTTCCAAAATGAGGTTTAGGTGATACTTGAATAACAATAGCTAGCTTATTGGATCAACAAACATCCTATGTAATACAATTGGACTTTAAATATTTGAAGTAGCCATCTACAAATATCCATTCAAACGTGGATTTATAATGCAAGTATGGATGCCATCAATAAAAAAAGATTTGTATTAACCAAATATCCATATAGGTATACATCAATATCTATCGATATAAGTATAACATATATACAAAATAGCCATATAGGGTTACAAGAATGCCATATAGGCATACAATGTCAACTATATGCAATACAAAATATATGTCCACAAATGCCATATAGGCATACAACAAAGGAACACAATAAAAAGTCATTCCCCTCTAGTTGGTGAAGAGAATAGATCACGGGCAGCCTTTGATCTTCTAGGGGATGGAGACCTGCATGTGGGTGGTCTACTACGAACCCGAGGGCTGCTCCTGTTTAGTTCTTCCTGCATCTTTAGTTGTTACAATAAAAAGTATAGACATTAATATATAGAAATTACATGTTATAAAAAATGAAACATTTAACAAAATAATCACTTACTGCTACCATAGAATCTGTCTCCTCACTTGCCTCAGTAGCAGGAATAGGCTGTGGTGATGTCATGTCCTATAGAAACCATCCAGATAGAAATTAAACTTCAAATCAATAATCTTTTGATTTTTCAAAAATAAACAACTATAACAATGAATATAAATTGAAATTTACTAATCTGCCTCATACCCCTGTCAATGCCATGGAGCTATGAATCACAGAGGTTACACCATGCTCCATTGCCCTATGGACATCGGGAGGTGTCTCCATGGCTTGCATCATTTGGAAATAAAACAACATTATTCAATTATGAAAACTATAATAGTGATGCAAATCATGGCTCCTAACATACACACGTTCATATAAACATGGAAGTACACACAATAAAGCACACAAGTCACATACAAAAATCTAGTAAGTACAATTCATTCATTAAACTATTTATTTTATTACCTCCATGAAGCTTTGAAGTTCACCACCGCTGGCAGGTGTTGCTTTGAAATCTCCAATATTAACCTATTCAACATCCAAAATCAGATATTAGAATACCATTCATATAACGATGCTATTCATGTGTAATATTTATAATTGTTTACTAGTTACATACCCCGACAGTAGATGATCTAGCGTAATATGCAGGCGGAGAACCACTGAAAATTGCATCAACGCTATGACCCCGAAATTTCATTAAAATCATCAAACTAAATTAGTTAATCTTGCATTTCAAAAATGAAATTTAATAAATTAAATTTAATAAACTTGCTAATATTTACCTGAGTTTCAAGGCCGAAAGTCTCACTCAAGAGGGTATCTGTCATCACTATCTGCTCAGCTGTAGATGTAGCCTGTGCACCTGCATCCTGACTATCCATGGGGTCATAACCATAGGCTGACTCGTAAGTCTGACAAGCATGGGGTGGGACCCTACTTCTCGCACTATCTCCCAACCCACTCTGTGTTGCAGAACTGGCATGCTCGATGATGCTCTGGGTCAAGGCACTAATGGACTGAAGTGTATCAACCTCAACACTCTCCTTCACAATGGAAGGGATAGAAACATGCTCATGGGCAAGTCTACTGATTACTCATCTCACTGCATGCTGTGGGTCAACACGTGCCCCTGGTCTATCTTGTACTGACCCCCCACCTCTACCTTGGAAGTCCCACATATCAAAATAGTTTGGCACTTTATTGAGGACAAACTCGCAGTAGAGTTTCCTCAAAAAGTATTGCGGGAGCTCATTATTATTGCATGGAGGATGGTCAAAAACCATCCACCACCTCTACCCAAAATTGTCCCTTATCACTTGGTTGTTGCACCAATGGATAGGGAACCTCTTGCGTGTAATGGGTGGAGGTTGATTTGTTTGTGGGTTTGTGAAAATTGAACACAAGTCTAATTTTGTAATGTGTAATTTTTTCACATCTTGGTATGACAACTTGTCTGCATAATAGTCTCTAAACTCTCTCCTCTTATCCATCCAGCTAGATATTTGCTTGCTAATTGAATCTACATTTGATAACATAGATTCAAGAGATTCAGCAAGCGTGGACCTATGCAAGGTTGAAGTGGAAGGATCTTTCAACCTTGCAATTATATCTTCAATTTCTTTTTGGTTATTTTTAATTTGCCCCATTATATTTTCTTGTGTTCCAGGGGCATGTCGAGGAATGGATGGAGGAGGTTGTTGTTCCACAGGGTTTTGTGGATTTTGAGGAGGAGGTGCATTAACATTTCCTGATAATTAACAAAATTTACATCAAAAATCAACTCAAACCTACCTATTTAGAAACAAATTCAAACAAACAAAAAAAAAACTCACTCCTTTGGCGTGCTCGACATCGTGGTGGCATTTTGGCGATGAATTGCAAAGATTTTTGTGTTGAATTGAGTTTTCCAAAATGTGAGCGCGCTTCCTAGGGTTTGCAGGCCGCGGGTATATAGGAGAAAAAAGAAATGAAATGAAGTGAAAAGCTTTTTAATTTATTTATAAGAAGTAATTATGCGCTTGCATTATAACGCGCTCATAACGTGAGTGCGTTATAACGTGCTCGCGTTATGCATTTTTTTTTTTGAAAACAATGTAGCCACTTTTTGGCCCCCCATCTTTTTGCACTTACCCCTTTATAAAATGTATAGTTTGGAGTTGTAATTGCATAGTGTTTTACAGGTACTGTTATGCTACCGGAATAACTCCAGAATCAACATTTGTGAACTCTTGGAAGACTTGCATTGCAAGTGTATTGTAAACTATTGATGTTTTGATAATACATTGTGCAGGTTTAGAGCGTGGGGCTTTTTACTTGAAAAGGTTTTCCCCACGGTATATCTTGTGTCACCTTCTTTCTGTGTTGTGTTGCTGCTGTAATCTTTATGTTATTAGTTTAATGTTACTGCAATTGTAAGGATTTAAATGAATTTACACTCCATTCCCCTCATTAGATTGGTGTAGGAAGTGTGTTCCATGTACCTTGCTTCCTTTCAGGTGCTTCATTCCACATGACCTCGCATTGAAGCTGGTTCACGAAGTATGAAGAGTTCGAAGGTGGAAGAGTGTACTTGGGTGACGATTCTCATCTGAAGATTGTTGGTCGTGGAAGAGTCTCAATCTAATTCCCTGATGGATGAGTGAAGGGGATCACTAGGGTTATGCACATCCCAAGCCTTGTACGGAACTTATTTCCTGTAAGTATGTTGAATGATGCAGGTGTGTAGGTTATCTTTTTGAAGGATGGATGCAAGATGACTAGAGGATCTATGGTGCTTGCGAATTGTACTCGAAGAGGTACTCTGTTTTAGTTGGAGGCATGCACTTCATAGTGCAATAGTTCTTCTGACTCGAAGAAAAGAGCTGCAGTTAGTTCATCCCCACCATCTGAACAAGCAGTGAAGAAATTTGTTGTAACACATTCTGATGGTAGTGCACATGCTTTGGAAGTTAAACTTTATGTTGAAAAGACTATGTTATGGCATTTGAGATATGGCCACATTGGTGAGAAGGGTCTGCGAACCCTGAAAAATAAAAACCTCGTTGAGGGGTTAAATGATTGTAATCTCGAGTTTGACTTTTGTGAACAATGTGTATATGGAAAGCAAAACCGTGTTTAGTTTTACTCTAGTTCTCACAAGTCTTATGGTGTATTGGATCTTATTCATTCTGATGTGTTTGGTCCTATTAATGTTCCTTCAATTTCCAAATCTGTATACTTTGTATCTTTCATAGATGATTACAGTAGAAGGACATGGGTTTATTTTATCAGAAGAAAGACTGAAGTCTTTAGTCAGTTTAAAGAGTTTAAAGCTTTTGCTGAAAATCAGACTAGTAAAAAGATTAAGTGTTTGATAATTGATAATGATGGTGAGTTTTGTTCAGTAGAGTTCGATATGTTTAGTAAAGAGCAAGGGATTGAAAGACATAAGACAAGTCCATACACCCCGTAGAAAAATGGAGTTGCAGAAAGGATGAATAGGACATTGATGGAGAGGGCTAGGAGTATGCTTAGTGGAGCAAGCCTCGAACAAAAGTTCTGGACTGAAGCTGTAGCCACTGCTTGCTATCTGGTAAATAGATCTCCTACATCAACTCTTGTGGGTAAGACACCTATGGAGGTGTGGTCTGGTAAGAAGCCTTCAGTTAGACATCTTCATGTTTTTGGTTGTGAGGCATATGCACATGTGCTTAGGGAGAAATAGTCTAAATTGGAGAACAAGGCTGTTAAGTGTATTTTCATTGGCTATGGAGTCGATGTGAAAGGATACAAGATTTGGGATCCTGTGGCTAAAAAAGTGTTGTATAATAGAAGTGTTATCTTCAGAGATCTAACACCTTCTTCCGTTGTTTTATAGCCAGAATAGATAGAAAAGAAAGAAGATGTGGTTCAGATTCCTTCTACCCCTGAGAAGACTGAATCGACAGACCCTGTGAGACCTGATGATGAGGAGAGCTCTAGCAGCTTTGAAAGTTCAAAAGAAGTAGCAGAACCTCAACCTCAGCCATTGAGGAGGTCTACACGAACAAGGAAGCAACCTGATAGGTTTGGTTATTCATTTATTGATTCTAGTTGTGCTTTTGCCTTTCTTACTAACACTAATGAGCCTAGAACTGTGACAGAGGCTATGGGCATGAAAGATGCAGGTTCTTGGAAGGAGGCCATGGAAGATGAGATGACTTCTTTGGAAAAGAATAAAACATGGGACTTGGTGCCTTTGCCTGAAGGATGGAAACCTGTTGGATGCAAATGGGTGTTCAAGAAGAAATTTGGTGTAGATGGTAGTGTTGAAAAGTACAAGGCCAGACTGGTTGCGAAGGGGTATTCACAAGTGGAGGGAATTGATTATGGTGAAATTTTCTCTCCCATTGTAAAGCTGACATCTATTCGATTCCTCTTATCTCTTTCAACAACTTATGACTTAGAGGTAGAGCAGATGGATGTGAAGATAACATTCCTTCATGGTGATTTGGAGGAAGAGATCTACATGTCACAACTAGAGCATTACATAGAGAAAGGTAAAGAATATTTGGTTTGCAAGTTGAAAAAGTCTTTGTATGGTTTGAAGCATTCTCCTAGGATGTGGTACTTGAAGTTTGATGCCTTTGTGTTGTCAATTGGATATCTGAGATTGAAATCAGATCATTGTGTGTATTACAAATTTGACAATGATCGCATTCTCATCATTGCATTGTATGTTGATGATATGTTGTTAATTGGGAATGGTAAGAATATGATTTCTGATTTGAAGTCTTAGTTGTCAGCACAATTTGAGATGAAAAATCTAGGGATAGCCAGGTACATTTTGGGAATGGAAATCAGAAGAGATAGAGCTAACATAAAACTTTGGTTAAGCTAGAGTAAGTATGTGAAGACCGTGTTGAATAGGTTCAACATGGCATATTGTAGACCATTGTGTGTTCCTGTTTCTTTGGTGACAAAGTTGTCTATTAATAATTGTCCAAAATCTCCCATTGACGTGGAGGACATGAGTAGAGTACCTTATCCTAGTGCTATTGGAAGTTTGATGTATGCTATGGTCTGCACAAGGCCAGACATTGCCCAAGCAATGGGAGTCCTTAGTCGATTTATGGCTAATCCTGGATGGGTACATTGGGATGCAGTTAAGAGAGTGTTCAGATATTTGAGGGGTACTTCCGAGTATTCCATATGCTATCATAGTAATGTTATAGGACCTCCGCATTCAGTTTGTATTTGTGGATTCATGGATTTTGATTAGGCAGGTGACATTGACAGTAGGAGATCCACCAGTGCCTATGTGTTCACTATGTTTGGTGGTGCAATTAGTTGGATTAGTAAGCAACAACCTGTGGTTGCTTTGTCCATGATAGAAGCTATGTATATGGCAGAAACTCATGCTTGCAAGGAAGCCATTTAGCTTAAGAGATTGTGTTTAGATATTGGTGTTGATGCAGGATAGATTACGATTTGTTGTGACAGTCAGAGTGCGATTTGCCTAGCAAAGAATCTGACTTTCCATGCTAGAACAAAGCATATTGATGTACAGTTTCACTTCGTGCGAGACATGGTAGAGGATGGGAAGGTGAAGAATGTTGCGGATGCATTGATGAAACCAGTGGGCATAGAGAAGTTCAGATGGTGTTCGAAGTCTATGGGCCTCTCGGCCTATAGCAGTTAAATCCTGTTAATTCCATTGGCTCTTACAAGGTGTTCGACAAGTGGGAGAATGTTGGGAATTAAGGTGTCTCAACCTTGGTAAATTCCTTGTATTATTTCATTGTATTTATTTATTTATTGCCTATTGTGTAATTAGGATGCAAATCCTATGTTATCATTTTGTGGGAGTTGGCACAGTGATGTGTCATCCTACATGGAAGATGACAAGTTGTAAATTTGTCCTCACATGATGAGATAGGTGTCCCACTTAGTGGTAGGAATATTTTCCATGTGTCAGCATCTTGTATAGTGTGTAAGGGAATACTGACTGAAACGGTTATGACATATTCCTATGACAAATTGATGACATGTAAGAGTCAGAAATGGAAGATTCTATGACAGATGTAGACATGTGTCGAGAAGCATCTTTGAAAAAGGCATCTTTGGGATCCCCAAGGAGGGTTATGACATGTTGTAAGAGAATATGCTATTTATAGCCTGTTTATGACAGATTTTCTTACAGCTGTAAGATATGTCAGTATGACGAATTCTATGACGGGTGTAAGAGTCGTAAGAGCATCTGTCATTACCCAAATTGGGAATAGGCGACCTCTTTGGGATGGGGTGACTTGACAAGTGTTAGGAACATCTTACAATGTTGGACAAGTGTCCATAGGTGTGGGTTTTGGGCCATGAGGCTGGATGTTGGACGCCCATCCCAAGAAAGAGCAATTTTTACCTTGTATTTTCTTTATAAACAGGTGCTTTGGAGAGGAGATGTATTATGTGATTGACAGGTACTGTTATACTGTTGAATTGTCTCTAGATACGAGTGTCGAAGACTCCTACAAGAGCATTGGCTCTGTGACTATATTGTAACCTTCATTATTTACATAATATATTTGAGCTGTGTTTTGGAGTGTGGGGTTTTTCACCCGTAAGGGTTTTCCCCACATATATCTTGTCCCTCTCTTCTTCTGTCTTACATTTTTATGTATGTGTTTACTACAATATCTCTATTAGTGGGTTAACATTGTTGTAACTATAAAGATTAAAATAAATTTGCACTCATCTCTCCTCATTAGATTAGTGTAGGAAGCAATTTTTACACACCTAGCTTCCTTTCAGATAACGCCATACATTTATCTATCACTCGCAACCATGGGTCATGGAGACATTGCCCCATGACTAAGTAATTGATAGATTGTGTTGGTTATAAGCTAGTCGATATAGTATCATCTCATTCCATTATGAGTGAGCTCACAAATATCACTAGAAGAGAGCTATATAATTGTATGTCATAATTCAATGTATTGGGTCTGTGTAATACATCATAGGGAAAGAAACTCTAATTACTTAACTATTCAAGACAACTACATAAATTTAAACATTTCACTACTCTTCATTTTTAGTAATAGTAGCATGCCCAAGGTCAATCTGTGCATGTGTCCTAGTATGATGAACATTCAATTACGTAATCTAATTTATTGATACCAGAGTCACTTATACTTGTGACATTATCAAAGAGCAATGACCCATATGACTATGTTGTTTGATCTAATAGAAATTATACTTGGAGTTCACATCCATTTGCATGTTATTATTCACATGTGTTATTTAGTCAATCACAACACTCAAACTGATGCCAAGATACCTTAAGGATTTTAGGCTTGCACAAGACTTATGAGTTGATTAACAATTATCTTGATTCTATCAAAGTGCCACACCACATATATAAATTTTGCTTCTTACCAACCTCGTTATGCTTAATAGTGATTATAATTACGTCTTTCTATCATGAATATGTTGGGTATTCCTCATGCATAGGGATAAAAGGAATTTCATCAGAAATTATCATTATCATTGCCACGGGTAGGTAGGTATGTCATATATGCCGGTTTATACAAGGTAGAGAACAATATGATAGAAAACCTTAAGAAGGTATGCATTTATGGTATCAAAATTGGTTAACCAAAATGTCTCAAAGAAAAGTGATATCATGGGATGCCTTGTTTGCAGGGCATGTTCGAAATGGTTTATTAAAAACCCAAGAAACCTATAAATAATTGCATTTGGCAAATGTAAGGCTAGACTCCAAAATACCAACAGTCTTCTTGCTATAATATCCATATGCAGAGATCAACTTAGATTGCTTAGATTAATTATCTTAAATTGTGGGAAAGAATAACTTAGAGTTAAATATTGTTTTAAAGAATAAATTGCAGAGGAGTATACTTAACCTATGCACAATGTCAAAGATATCTTGAGTTTAGGCATTGGAGTAGCTTTGTCAAACTTCTCTAGCTGAGATCGAGGATCAAACACCAGTATTGATAGAAGTCTTGAGCTCTCACTTTAAGCTTCCACACATACAATTAGAACAACATTGTTGCAACACAAATAAACCATGACGAGTCGCCATCGCTCTATAAGTTCTTAAACGTCTCTTGACTTCTCCCTTATAAAACTCTTTTATCTTTCTCCCACCTCTTCTTTGCTGCTCCTCCAAGAATAAAGTGTGTTCCTCCTCTCTCCTTTTCAAATTTGTTGAAAGCAATATATGCCCTCTTCTCTGATAAAATTCATCTATCCTTCTTAGTTGCACACACCTCCATCAACCTCCCTCAAATAAGGTTAGGTCTCTTCTTAAATTAGGTAGCATCGTGCCACCATTACAGAGCCATTTCCAATGCTATCCATGATGCCAAGAAATGGAGAAAGGAGCTCCTAGGGAATCTACTTTTAAAAGATAAAATGGCCTTCAAAGTCAACTTGAACTAATTTGCGCTTCTGTACCAAACTAGCTTCCTTGTTGTTATCCATCACATGCGACGTAACTTCCTACACTAGGAAATGCGGCGCTATCTTGGCATTGTGAAATGTCACCTTCATCAAGTGCACTCTCATATTCACCTGTAGGAGCTGAGAAATCAGCTTAACATTTTTTTCTCCTCTTTTCTTTCTTTAACACCTCTCTCAAGCCACAACCTGCACACCAATCAAACTTTTGCCTTCCCCTTTCTGGTCGCAGTCAAGGGATGCCATGCCCAGTAATGGCATTTGCCGACTATTTTCCTCTTAAAAAATGTTGCAAGTCTCTCTCTGTCAGGGCACCCATGCTGATGCCATTACTCTCTATCTCCCTCGTAGAAAATGGTTTGAATCCTCCTATTTATTTCCCCCATCGACCGCTTTAAAGATAGATCTTCCTATTTTATTTATTTTTATTGTTGTCTTCTTTGCCACGTATTTTCTACGCCAGGTATCCCTCCATAGGGGATGTAACATATACATGATCAAGTGTAGAGCACTATCCAAAGCATAAATGCAAGTTTGCCCTCTCCAAAATGATTAGAGTTGTAACATAGGCCCCCCTAAAAAAATGCAAGAAAAGGTATAATGTAGTTAAGTTTGGATGCCAAAATCGATCGTTTATAACATATGGTGATTTTTACAAATTTGAAATCCAAAACTTAATTTTACAATTGTAGATAGATTTCCTATTGAATTTTGGTAAGTTTCAAGAAAAGTTTGAGAAATTTCAAAATTGGGGTGAAAGTTATGCCCCGTTGAAAATTTTACAAAATATTTGACTTCAGAGGCCAAAAAATGTAACAAAACACCACAATAATCAAATTGTCTCGACACCACGTTGAAGAGGATAGAAAGACCTTTCTGTTGACTATACATTTTCCAAAAAATACCTCCATGGTCGAAAGTTAAGGCAAAATGAAAAAAACAACCTCCTTGGGCACTTCACAAAGAGCTAGAGGTTAGCCTAGCGTAAAATGTCAACATGGGTGGTTAAGAAAACTACTAGTGGTCAAAACTTAATGTTACAATTATAATAAATGCTAGCAGATAATACTAGCAACTAACATAAAAGTTAGCAGTTACATTTAATGTTAAGGCTTGAAATAAACTGTTAGTGTTAACATGAAATTTTACATGACATTAAATACTAACAACTAAGGTAATCAGTTTACACACAATAACATAAATGTTACATGAAGTGTGAGAGCAATATACAATGCTGGATAGTTAGTCAACAACAAATGTTAATATAACATATAATGTTATTGACCATTGTTAAACCTTGGTAGCATTGGTTGATTGCAATGTCAAGTGGACCAGGCCACAACCTACAAAGGGGAACCTACGACTAGAAATGAGCAAACCAAAACTTGAATGGAGTGATCAACGATGTAGAATCCAAAAAATAGCTGACTTGGGCAAATAGGCCTGACTCTTAAGGAAGCCTGGCGGGCGGTATCCAAAGGAAAAAGTACCTAATGCAAACAAAGACTGAATTCAATGCTTGAGGCACTGTGAATAGAGGGATCCGAGGTTGGCCCGAACATGATTTGAGTAGAAACAAGTGTTGAAAGAGATGAGCAGCCTGTAGAGTGGGCTGGAATGGGTGTCGAAGAGGAGTTTGCCTTGATGTGGAAGCCAAGTAAATGCAGAGCCAAACACTGCCAAAATGTCGACCTCAGTGAAACAACGACAAAGAATGAATGTCATCCTACACACAAAGTGACCCTGCAACAAATGGTAAACAACATCAAGTGGAGTGTAATGTCCCCTTTCTAGAGGAAACACTTAAACTTGAATCTGCATTCAAAATGATTCTCAAGGAGACATTAGTAACGTTAGAGAACAATAAATTTTAATGATAAGATCAGATAAGATCAATGATAATGTATTCACATCATTCCTTGTTAAAGGATTATTTATTTCCTAATTATTACTTTCTATTGATAACCATTCCATAATTCAATCATTCATATTTCCTTATTACTCTTCCTCAGGGAACTAGGCTTTACATGTATAGGGGCACTGAAACCATCTCTTGACCTAGCCTACGGGAACTATGTCCCAGCCTATGGGCTTTAAACGGATGGGATTACTCTGCCTCTCCCTCACAACACCTATCATTCCTTAAAGGATGAAGTAATAGAAAACTATATATAGAAGTAACAACTACGTTTATCTCCCCATGTCATCTTCCTTCTATTCCTTAACCATGGATGGGGAATTATATGTCTAGGGCGCGTTGAACCCTCTCCAGTGCATTATGAATGGAATTACTTCGCCTTTCCCTAGTATTCTTGTCTAGGGCACGTTAAACCCTCTCTAATGCATTGTGATGGAATTACCTTGCCTTTCCCTAACAAGACCGCCTCTCCTATATTATAGGAAATGGAAGTGACGGGATGGTTATGTTTTTCTCCTCAAGTTTCATAATGTATATATATGTTCATATATGTCTCAATCATGTTTCTTTATTTAAGAATGTACTTTCAATCAACTATTTGTTCACCTAGTATAGTTCTATTTTGATATAGGGATCCCATACATACATACATACATACATACATACATACATACATACATATATATATATATATATATTCTTTTATATATAATAATCTTACCATTTATTTTTACTAATTATAGATTGAACAAATTAAATATAAATACTTACTTGCCTGCTTACCTGGAATTCTACCTATGCTGCCGTAATATAATTTTTATTGTTTTGTTGTTATTGTTTATATATTTTATAATATATATTTCACTCCCTTTTACTGCTGATGTACACATCTTTATATATTAATTTATATATATATATATATAATGCATATTTAAATATATGTATTTATCCGATACTCTTTTTATATTTTTCTTCTGATGATGTTTTCCTTCTATCTCACAACCTTTATTTATTTCCCTTTCAAGGGATATATTCGAAGAGGCACATCTCTTATTATGCTTGGTGGTAAAAGACATACTTACCCTCTTATAATTTTTATTACTTTATATTAATTCCCTTTTGTGGTAAAACTAGTTCTAACCATACGTAACTCCCTTATCATAAGAGGGTAGGTTAAAATATGTTTATTTATATTATTATTTATTTAGATTATTTGTATTTATATTATATCATTATAATAAATGATATATTATTTATTTTATATTATTTATATTATATCATTTATATCATAATAAATTATATATGGTTTAAATTGTATTATTTATATTTATATTACAATATAAGATAATAATAATAATATTTGTATTTATATTATTAGATATATTTATATTATATTATTTATTTATGTGATCGCTGGTGTCAACCAACTTAATTGTTGCACTTATAAATATCCTCCTTCGGCCTCCCCTTAATCTTTTTAAAGTACATTATTTATATAATATGGGTAAGTGCAAAAAGATGGGGGGCCAAAAAGTGGCCAAATGGTTTTAAAAAAAAATAATACATAACGCGAGCGCGTTATGAAGTACTATAAATAAAAAAAGGTTTGCATCTCATTTTATTTCTTTTTCTTCACAATTCCCGCGGTTTGCAAACCCTAGAAAGCGCGCTCGCATTTTGGATTCCTTAATTCAAAATAAAAATCTTATCGATTCATCGCCAAAATGTCGCCACGACATCGAGCACGCCAAAGGAGTGAGTTTATTTGTTTATTTGTTTGAATTTGTTTCTAAATAGGTAGCTTTGAGTTGATTTTTGATGTATATTTCATTAATTGTCAGGAAATGTTAATGCACCTCCTCCTCCTCAAAATCCACAAAATCCTGAGGAGGAAATACCTGCGGAACAACAACCTCCTCCATCCATTCCTCAATATGCCCCTGGAACACAAGAAAATATAATGGGGCAAATTGAAAACAACAAAAAAGAAATTGAAGATATAATTGCAAGGTTGAAAGATCCTTCCACTTCAACCTTGCATAGGTCCACGCTTGCCAAATCTCTTGAATCTATGTTATCAAATTTAGATTCAATTAGCAAGCAAATAACTAGTTGGACGGATAAGAAGAGAGAGTTTAGAGATTACTATGCAGACAAGTTGTCATACCAAGATGTGAAAAAATTACAAATTACAAAATTAGACTTGTGTTTGATTTTCACAAACCCACAAACAAATCAACCTCCACCCATTACATGCAAGAGGTTCCTTATCCATTGGTACAACAACCAAGCGATAAGGGACAATTTTGGGCAGAGGTGGTGGATGGTTTTTGATGATCCTCTATGCAATAATAATGACGTCCCGCAATACTTTTTGAGGAAACTCTACTGTGAGTTTGTCCTCAATAAAGTGCCAAACTATTTTGATATGCGGGACTTCTAGGGTAGAGGTGGGGGGTTAGCACAAGATAGACTAGGGGCATGTCTTGACCCACAGCGGGTAGTGAGACGAGTAATCAGTAGACCAGCCCATGAGCATGTTTCTATGCCTTCCATTGTAAAGGAGAGTGTTGAGGTCGATACACTACAGTCCATTAGTGCCTTGACCCAGAGCATCATAGAGCATGCCGATCCTGTAGCACAGAGTGGGTTGGGAGATAGTGCGAGGAGTAGGCTCCCACCCCATGCTTGTCAGGCTTGCGGCTCAGCCTATGGTTATGACCCCATGGATAGTCAGGACGCAGGTGCATAGGCTACATTTGCAGCTGAGCAGATGGTGATGACAAATACCCTCCTGAGTCAGACTTTCAGCCTTGATACTCAGGTAAATATTAGCAAGTTTATTGAATTTAATTTATTAAATTTTAGTTTTGAAATACAAGATTAACTAATTTAGTTTGATGATTTTAAAGAAATTTCAGGGTCATAGCGTCGATGCAGTTTTCAGTGGTTCTCCACCTGTATTTTACACTAGATCATCTACTGTCAGGGTATGTAACTAGTAAACAATTATAAATATTACATGTGAATAGCATCGTTATATGAATGGTATTCTAATATCTGATTTTAGATGTTGAATATGTTAATATTAGAGATTTCACAGCAACACCTGCCAACGGTGGTGGACTTCAAAGTTTTACGGAGATAATAAAATAAATAGTTTAATGAATGAATTGTACTTACTAGATTTTTGTATGTGACTTGTGTGCTTTATTGTGTGTACTTCCATGTTTAGATGAACGTGTGTGTATGTTAGGAGCCATGTTTTGCATCACTATTATAGTTTTTGTAATTGAATAATGTTGTTTTATTTCCAGATGATGTAGGCTGCGGAGACACCTCCTGATGTTCATAGGGCAATGGAGCACGGTGTGGCCTCTGCGATTCATAGCTCCATGGCATTGACAGGGGTATGAGGCAGATTAGTAAATTTCAATTTACATTCATTGTTATAGTTGTCTATTTTTGAAAAATCAAAAGATTATTGATTTGAAGTTTAATTTCTATCTGGATGGTTTCTATAGGACATGACATCACCACGGCCTATTCCTGCTACTGAGGCAAGTGAGGAGACAGATTATATGGTAGCGGTAAGTGATTATTTTGTTAAATGTTTCATTTTTTATAACATGTGATTTCTATATATTAATGTCTATACTTTTTAGTGTAATAGGTAAAGATGCAGGAAGAACTAAATAGGAGGAGTAGCCCTCGGGTTCGTAGTAGACGACCCACATGCGCGTCTCCATCCCCTAGAAGATCAAAGGTTGCCCGTGATCTATTCTCTTCACCAGCTAGAGGGGAATGAATTTTTATTGTGTTCCTTTGTTGTATGCCTATATGGCATTTGTGGACATATATTTTGTATTGTATATAGTTGACATTGTATGCCTATATGGCTATTTTATATATATGTTATACTTATATCAACAGTTATTGATGTTTGCCTATATGGATATTTGGTTAATACAAATCTTTTTTATTGATGGCGTCCATACTTGCATTATAAATCCACGTTTGAATGGATATTTGTAGATGGCTACTTCAAATATTTAAAGTCCAATTGTATTACATAGGATGTTTGTTGATCCAATAAGCTAGCTATTGTTATTCAAGTATCACCTAAACTTCATTTTAGAACTAAAAGATAAAAGTTGTATTTAAAAAAAAAATGAATCATCATGTTGAATAGAAAATATTAATATTCTTTATGAGTAGCATACAATGTCAACTATATACAATAAAAAAAATGAATCATCATGTTATTCTTTATGTTTGAGATCCTGAAAATGACTAAGTCTGGTAGCCTGATATCTTGAAACACTAGGATGAATATCCAAGTCATTAGGATGATTGCGCCTTGAGAAAAAGTCATTAAGATGAGCGCCTAAAGGAGACTTTCTTAAACATTCAAACATTGAGCAACAAGCATGAAGGGTTAAGACACAATTTGCAACTCATAAAGCCTCAAAAGGGTGCCCAACTTGGAGAGAGCATTCATTTAAGACAAGGCGCCCATTGACACCTGTTCCACCATAAAAGTGCACCGAAGGTGGAAGGAGAACAAGCCTCTAGTAGGTGAAGCGCACCTATTGTCTAAACCACTTCATTATGGTGCCCTAGCATGAGGAGGAGTATATAAGTCAATAGGAAATGGCACCTATAATGCAAATGAAGGACTAAGTGGCATTTTCAATAAGCATCAATTCACCTTAAGCTTTCAATAAATACATCAAATTGAGCCCCATAAGCCTAGGTGCCCTTTGCCTTCAAAAGAACCTTGTATCGACGTCAAGAGTTGGTCGTATCGGCGTATCGGTAGACCTTGGTTAGGCTTCGCTGATAGTGGTCTGTCTTGCCGACGAGTGTGGTTCAAAGTCGAAGACATCAGTGTATTGGAAGATAATCCCATCGGTACATCAGAAGAGTAGTTGAGAGCTTCACCGATGAAGGGGGTCACACTGACAGTCAAAATGCATCAGTGTATTGGCCCAACGAGATTAGAGTTCACCGATGTTTGGAGTCTCACCGATGGGTGTGGTCCGAAGGTTGTCATTGGTGAGATCAGTGTGTCGGCAGAAGAGTTTTTGAGTGTGTCGATGGTATTAAGTCCTACCGATAGGCGAGGGACTTAGAGTCTTGTATCGGAGTGACAGAGACATCGGTGTGAAAGGATATAAAGTCACCGATAGCGGTCTGTCTGACCGATAAGAGTCAATGATGGGATGTTTGTCAGAAGTAAAATCAAATGGAGTCATGGTGGCATCGGCCTATCAGCCGATGAAATTTTAAGCTCGCCGATGGTATGTTGTCTCGCCAATAGTGAGTTTGAAGGTTCAAAAGTTGATAATTCTATGCTTCCACTGTGTGCTCTACATCAGACATTCATCCCTACTACAGTCTAGCATTCTCTAGTTGTGTTCTCCCCTTTGTTTTTGTGAACACCTCTGGAAGTAATGTTGAGTTACTTGTGATGTCCTTATTGACTGGTGTTGTTTTGGATTCATGTGTAGTCCTTGTTCCTTATAGTCTATTATCTACCTGACTATTTGTTGTAACTTATTGAACCACTATGATTTTGAATATTTAGATTTAGAGGGCATTAAACACCAAAACTTCTTGACCTTTAACAACCCAACCTAGAATCAATAGATTTTTGTCCATCCCAACTATTCTAGTCAAGACAAAGCATGTTGAGTCTCATTCAATCCAAAGTTCATTAACAGGATTATCTTATCATAATATTTAGCGAAATGACCACCTAGATGGACAATGATGTGAGCTATCTATAAAGAAACTTGCAAGAAGTATAGGAGGCATGAGAATCCCTCCATGTTGTTTATCAAGTTGAATGATCTATAACACATCATGTATCATTAGAAAATATTCTTGAAGAGAAAGCAAGTGAAAATACTCAAAACAACCCATAACAAGGTGGAGAAGTTTAAAGGATGGAGGTTGCAACACTTTCCAACCTCATAGCCACACTAGTCTAATGGATTAGGATAATACTATCAAGCATCCACATAATAGTAGATAATCTTATCAAAAGTCATAGAGAAATTTCTAAGGACCATAGTGTTATCCCTATGACTTGACACATACTGCTTGTTTCATAAAGCAAAGGGACATGATATAAATATTGTTGTTATATGGAGCCTAATCAGACTCGGAGGTTAAATTTACCCAACTTTTATCAGTGTGGTTTCCCCTGAAATATTTTCCTACTAGTTTTGGCGCCTTGAAGTCTAAGTGCATGAAAATCATTCTAAGTTGGCAACCTAATCCAATGACTTGACACGGATCCCAAAACCACCTATTGGACCAATAGGATCCTAGGCGTTCACTTCATGCATTATGATTTCTAGGCGCCAGTTTGATGCTCCATCACAAGGAAAGTGCGCCCACACTTGCAAGTGTTTTTCTTCAAGATCTAGGTGCTAGTTGAAGGTTGTAGTTGCCAAGAAGAGTGCCTAGCAAGAGGAAGTCTTTTGGAGTCTCCAAAACACATCAAACACTTGACTAACAACAAGATTACTTTTTCCCAAGTTAGGTGTTTCAAGAGGGAAGTTAAAACATGAATAAGCACCAACTTGTCTAGGCGTAAACTCAAGCTTGTTGAGGATACACATGGTGCCCAACATTCCTTGGTGATTTCACGAACTTCAAACGCTCAGAACTGTTCAAGGAATGCCCAATGCCCCTTCTTGATGATAGGCACCAAAGTGAGGGTGGAATTGCACCTTGATGGCATTAGGCGCTATCTAGAGTATGCTACTCCATGGAAATGCACCTTCTTGCTTAGAGTAATTCAAACACTCCAAGGTCTTCAGTGATCAATTCCCCAACTTATGAAATGTCCTTCATTTTAAAACACATTGTAATGCTCCAGAGAGATTACTATACCTAGGCATCAATCTAGGTTAGAAATGCCTCCAAAGTGCGCCTTCTCTTTCAGAATGCAAAACAAGGTCCAAAGGTGCTAATAAACTGAAGTGCTTCTTTGGAAAAGTCCCAGAGGTTAAGATGCGCCTTGTCTTAATGAGGTGCAACTCTTGGGTAAGAAAGCTTGTAAAGTGCGCCTAACTTAGTGAAGAGGTTGATAACTTCTAAACCCTTCCTGGAACTTAGATTGCTTCAACTGAAGATCATCTTGCACCAATACATCACCAAACTTTCAATCACAAGATCAATTCAAACTTAGGCGCTCATTAAGAGTCTTTCCAATGTTGGTGCATCTGAGAGGTTGAACTGGCAAAAGATGGAGCCTAGCTTCCTAGACCTTGTTTCAATATGTTTGAGTTCCAAAGTTGACTCAATGGTATCAAGATGGTGCCATAGAGTCTTTGGACTAGTTCCTTAGAGTTTCAAAAACATTCTAGCTCCTTGAAAATTCCTCCTACATGCTTGGGTGCCATTTCAAGGTCCTCAAACCATGATGTAGCGCCTTATTGCTCTAGGCGTCCATTCATGATTGTGCAACTTGAGATTGGCGCCTAGAGTGAATAGGCTTTCATCCTGACTTAATACATTGCTTCCTTCTGACAATTTTTGGGGCAGCAGAAAACTTTTCACCATGGGCAAATGTCTTAGAGATATAAAAAACTGAGAGAGGTTATTGTAGAGGCACTCTACGTGATCGCATTGCCTCAGATGGAATGTTACTAAGTGACATAGTTTTTGAGTAACATCTCATCAAAGATTGCTGCCTTTTTGCACTTTGGACTCTTCAGGGATATCGTCGGTACAATGTAGCTCGGACTGTTTCGACATGTTTGGGTGAAAAACAAGACCATGCCTAGCGTAAATGTATCCATCTCAATGCGTTGGAATAGTTAGTTTGGTCACATTAGGAGTAGGATGAAAGTTACACCCCTTTGCAACTCTGATGATTTTTGGGGCAGCAGAAAACCTTTCACCACGGGCAAATGCCTCAGAGATATAAAAAACTGAGAGAGGTTATTGTAGAAGCCTCTACATTTTCGCGTTGCCTTAGACAGAATGTTTCTAAGTGATAGGATTTTTGAGTAACATCTCGTCAAAGATTGCTGCCTTTTTGCACTTTGGACTCTTTAGGGATATGTCGGTACAATGTAGTTCGGACTGTTTCGACATGTTTGGGTGAAAAATAGGGCCATGTCTAGCATAAATATACCCATCCCGACGCGTTGGAATAGTTAGTTTGGTCACATCAGGAGTAGGACGAAAGTTACACCCCTTTGCAACTTTACATTGCCTCTTGACAATCTTTGGGGTAGCAGAAAACCTTTCACCACGGGCAAATGCCTCAGAGATATAAAAAATTGAGAGAGGTTATTGTAGAACCACTCTACGTGATCACGTTGCCTCAGACATAATGTTTCTAAGTGACATGGTTTTCAAGTAACATCTTGTCAAAGATTGCTGCCTTTTTGCACTTTAGACTCTTCAGGGATATCGTCGGCACAATGTAGCTCAGACTGTTTCAACATGTTTGGGTGAAAAAAAGGACCATGCCTAGCGTAAATGTACTCATCCAGATGCGTTGGAACAGTCAGTTTGGTCACATCAGGAGCAGGACGAAAGTTACACCCCTTTGCAATTTTACACTGCCTCCTTCTGATGATTTTTGGGGCAACAAAAAACCTTTCACCATAGGCAAATGCCTCAGAGATATAAAAAACTGAGAGAGGTAATTGTAGAAGCACTCTACGTGATTGCATTGCCTTAGACGAAATATTTCTAAGTGACATGGTTTTTGAGTAACATCTTGTAAAAGATTGCTACCTTTTTGCACTTTGGACTCTTCAGGGATATCGTCGGTACAATGTAGCTCGGACTGTTTCGACATGTTTGGGTAAAAAAAGGACCATGCCTAGCGTAAATGTACCCATCCGGACGCGTTGGAATAGTCAGTTTGGTCACATTAGGAGCAGGATAAAAGTTACACCCCTTTGCAACTTTACACTGCCTCCTTCTGACAATTTTTGGGGCAGCATAAAACCTTTCACCACGGGCAAATACCTCAGAGATATAAAAAACTGAGAGAGGTTATTGTAGAAGCACTCTACTTGATTGTGTTGCCTTAGATGAAATGTTTCTAAGTGACACAGTTTTCAAGTAACATCTCGTCAAAGATTGCTGTCTTTTTGCACTTTCGACTCTTTAGGGATATCATCGGTACAATGTAGCTCGGACTGTTTCGACATGTTTGGGTGAAAAATAGGACCATGCCTAGCGTAAATGTACCCATCCCGACACGTTGGAATAGTCAGTTTGGTCGCATTAGGAGTAGGACACCAAAAATGCATAACATGATGATGTAAAAATGTGTATATGTGTAAAAATGCAGGAGGAAATTTAAAAAAAGACAAACCTTACAAATTAATGTGCATACTTACAAATCAATGTAACATGACTTTACAAAATTAATTTGAATACTTACAAATTAATCCAATGAACCATCTGGGTCTGCTCTACTCTTTATTGTGTCAAGTATTGCTTCATGGTCAGACTCACGCACCTTCCACAAGATTTTGTTCAAAGGTCTACCCCGATACTTTATCAAATGAACATTGGATGCCACGACAAGGTTCGAGTAATGAAGAATCTTTCAATGTGTGTCAAAGTCCTGAAATAGCCAAATATTAACACTCTTATGTGGGTACCTTCTAAGCCATGTTCCAGTAATAACCACTGAGCCTGTAGGGTATTCGATGTTTTCTCCATTTGTAACAGGGGCCTCCAATTTATTTTTGGCCTCAACACAACGACATAAGAAATAATCTATTCCCTCTTCATTATCTTCATCTGCAATAACTACATATATATGCCCTACATTGATATGTGTAGCAAATTAGATGAAATTAGTCAACATTACAAAAACACTACAAAGTAAGATGACATTACCTGGTTGAACTAGATGAAATTAGATGCATATATGTGCCCTCTATTACTTGGTTGAACTAAATCTGATATGTGGTCAAAGTTAACTGATGATTCCACCTGTGTTAGTTCCAATGTCGTCGAGGGTCGATACGTGTCAAGTGGGCTAAGATAACTTAACTGCCATTCATCAACCCACTCCTTTGACTCACATTTATCCCAGACTTGAATTGTATAGGAAGAACAAAAGCATGACATCTTTCGTGTATGGATACTCCATGAACCTGCAATTGAGATTCTGAAAGAGTGCATCTCATTTGATCCTGTCAGTGTACAACAGTCTTCATATGGTGCAATGTTAGTATCATCTATCAACCAAAAAAATCTACGAACTGAAGACTTACCTTCATTACTTGGACCCATGGAAGCATTACACCACTCGACAATCGATTTTGCATTTGTCAACTTTGCATTGTCTTTATACTTTAACTCTTCTCATGCTATGGCTCTTTTGATACATGCTCCTGCACCATCATGCTCCCCCTTTCCATGCCCGGCCTCACAAAAGTTCCACATATGCTGAATACCTGTAAAATTATGCCTCCTACTCAGCCAATAGAAATTCTACGAGTTCTTGAATTGTGACGCACAGTTATCCGACCATATGATATGCTGACTGAACGATATGCCCCTTCTAGCCAAATCATTGTAGAACACCTGAAAGCAACCTTGCACGAACTCTATAGAATGCATGCGATCATCACTAATATAGAAATTATACTCCCTTATGATCTTTCTGTCATCCTCTGTACTATCATTCGCATGAATGAATGCGATGTGCACAAATATAGAAACTTGTGTGGAGTTGTAATATTGTGATTGCACCTCACGCTGTGGCTGTAGACTGTAGTTCTCTGCAAAGTTGATGACTGAAACAATGCTACCAATCGGAAATGTGTCCTTGCATAACTTGAATTGCAAGTCCAACCATCGAGCTCTATGGGCATGTCTTGCATACTCATACACTATGCTGTCACGAAATATAGGCATAAACTGATACACTAAAATATTTTCAATAACCAATTCACACCTCTTTGCTTCTTTACCATCTTTTGTATTGTATGCCACTATTTTATACTTGTCAAACTCTACTAGTTCGTTTCCAACCGCATGTGTTCTTTCCATATGTTCACATATTGGCAAATGTTGCAAGCCACCACAACGATGACATGTGCCATCCAAGCATAATTTCTTGTAGAATATTTGACCTTCCTCTCTTTCACATAAAATTCTTGATATGAAGTCTCTTGAAGATGTTGGTGGGGCACATATGGCACAACCCTGCAAATCATTGTTAGTATGCATATCTAAACATATAGACCTATAAGCATCAAAATGGTTAAAAAATTCAATATGTAATCTACAACAACAAGTAGTGCGTGTGTGATTTATCTTAACATAGAAAGATTTTAGCATTTCAAAATATCTTTGACAAATTTTAATTTGAGGATACTTCTCTAGAAATTTACCATAAAACTGTGTTTGAGTCTCATCCAAAAAATACTTTGGATGTGGCTTGAGATTCTGACTACCGATTCTCCTTCTTACCACATCCCTTTGATTCGGAGATACCCTTGTGTAATTCTTCCAAAAGTTTTCAATTAGTGATCTCAATGCTTCAACAAATGGTTTATCTTTTCGTGGTAGTCTCCCCGAGAACGCCCATAATTCATTGGCATTAGTGTCCTCAATTCTTTGGCGTCTTCCAACGGCTCTTGATAAAGTTTTCCTATTAATTCTCAATTCTTGACTCGTCTTTCTAATGAGACGAGCTTTCCTTGTTTGACTACTTACTATAGTCGATGTAATCACATGCTGTGTTGCATTACTATCTTTTGTGTGTGAGTTGTTACCCACACTCTCATATGCACTCATTAGATTCTTGACAATAGATTTTTCACTTGAAGCCTCTGATGTTCTCAACCCAATAATCTTCATGATAGACCTATACTTTATACTTCGCATCATTTCAACGAATAGTTGACATCTTGCAGTCTCATTTAACTTTTCAAAGAACAATCTCCAAATCTTATTAGCATATCTTCTACAAGTACGTTTTGGAATCTTACCTTCGATTGGTTGCAAAATATTCTTATCAATATCAATCAAATACTTTGGCTTTCTATGCAAAATTCTAGGTGGTGTTAAGTTAGGTAAATTCATCTCAACATTAGGAATTTCATCAATATTTAAATGAGATGGGTTAGATGGCATACCTTCGATTGAAGATGGAATATATGACATACCTTGAGGTTGAGGTGGGAATGATGGCGTACCTCCTTCATCACATGTGAGTGATGATTTACTCTCAACTTGAGATGTGGTAGATGGTGTCCCTACATGTTGACTTGTGGTAGAGGACGTGTCTCCAACTATGGTATTCAAATCTCTCGTACCACGAAGTTTTTGCATTCATTCTTTGTGCCGCCAATACCATCTCTCTTTGTGATGGTTGTGGTTCCTCTTCAATTGGTATGTCTTCATTTATCGTGTCCAATTTCCTCTTCTCACGAAGTTCCCTCATAGCCACTGCTTTCTTTGCATTCTTAGCTTCTATCTCTTCCTGTGTTGGTTTAATTCTTGATCGTTTCCTTGCCATAACAGAGAATTTGTTTGTAGCATGATAAAGAAACCAATATTAGTTCCTAAGAAATAAATACAAGATAATAGTGGGATTGTATTTTTATTATGTTGTAAGGATTTATTCTTGTATAGTTTGACATCATGGTATGTTAAGGTCTGTTTATTACACATAATTATTAAAGAGCCCAGGTGTAGAAAATATACATGGCATCATGTGAGATTGTAGGTTGCTTTCTTGATTGGGAATGTGTCTATTTTAAACATGTATGATAAAGCATGATAAAGTAATTCAATCCGAAATAAGGAAAATGTAAAGAACATGCATGTAAAGACTTGACATACCTAAAAAATGAAGATTCGAATGGAGAGAGTACCCAATTATGTAGTGTTTTTTTCTTCTTGCATCAAACTCCTCAACAATTTGAGTTTTTCACCACTTGCTTCCTTTTCAATGTTAAATTGAATAACACTCAAATATAATTACTAACAACAATACTATTAACCAATCTATGGTGTTAAATTCCTAAAATTGAATCACAATTAACATTGCAACACTACAAAATTGAAACTTGAATAGATATATATCAAACTTGGTGTGAAAACTATGTTATTTCCTCCTTCTCAAGTTGGCAAAGCAGAAAAGGTGGTGGAAAGATCATGCAAATGTGGTACAATGTGTCAAATGTGCATGTGAACTTCCCAAAAGCATGAAAGCACTTCTTTTTTGTCGGAGCATGCACAGAATCAGTATGAAAATAGAGCATGTGGGCCTGGATCACGGGGGTCAACACTTTTTTACCGTTTCTATAGCAAGACAAAATGTGAGCGCGTTATAACGCGCTCGCATTTTGTCCTGCTATAGATTGGTCACATCCTTTGCATTGATCACATCTCTTTCCAAACCTTCCCCTTTAGACTTGAATGACCACAAGGTTTTTGAGGGAGAACTTTTCCTGTTTCCTGTAAGAGCTTACTAGATGCTCTGCCATATGATAGGCATAACAATGAAGGGGCAAGCCCTCATAATCAAGTTCTTGATAGAAAATGCCCATCGAGGAAGAAAGACAGATCTTCTTTGGAAGCAAAAGTTCTATTTTGTGACAAATCCTTATCCAAGCATAAATAGCAGGGGTTCTGTCAAGTGATTTCCAATCCACTTCCACAAAGTCTCCTGAAGACTTCCTGATTGATTCCAAAACATCCACACCCCAAAACTAGAGAGGCAATTAGTATACTTGAACCCATAAACCTACATTTGACGACATAAACCCTTAACACTATACCTTAAACCCTAATCCCTCAACCCTCAACCCTAAACCTTATCCCTAAACCCTTATCCCTAAACCCTCCAACCCTATCCCTAATCCTTATACCCTCCACACTCTACTTTAACCCTAATCCCTCGACCCTCAACCCTATCCCTAAACCCTTGACCCTCAAACCTCAACCCTCAACCCTCAACGTCAAACCCTAATCCCTCAACCCTTAACTCTGATCCCTCAATCCTCAACCCTATCCCTAAACCCTAGACCCTCAACCCTCAATGTCAAATCCTAATCCCTCAACCCTTCACTCTAATCCTTCAACCCTAAACCCTATCCCTAAACCCTCAACAATATACCTTAAACCATAATCCCTCAACCCTAACCCTAATCCTTATCCCTAAACCTTGATCCCTCAACCCTCAACCCTAATCTGTCATCCGTCATCCCTCAAATCTAATCCCTCATCCCTAAATCCTAAATGCTATCCTTATTCCTAAACCCTCAACAGACTCAATACTATACCTTAAACCCTAATCCCTTATCCCTAAACCCTCCAACCCTATCCCTAATCCTTATACCCTCCACACTCTACTTTAACCCTAATCCTTCGACCCTCAACCCTATCCCTAAACCCTTAACCCTCAAACCTCAACCCTCAACTCTCAAACGTCAAACCCTAATCCCTCAACCCTTAACTCTGATCCCTCGACCCTCAACCCTATCCCTAAACCCTAAACCCTCAACCCTCAATGTCAATCCTAATCTCTCAACCCTAAACCCTATCCCTAAACCCTCAACACTATACCTTAAACCCTAATCCCTCAGCCCTCAATCCTAAACCTTATCCCTAAACCCTAATCCCTCAACCCTCAACCCTAATCCATCATCCCTCAACTCTAATCCCTCATCCCTAAACCCTAAATGCTATCACTATTCCTAAACCCTCAACAGACTCGATACTATACCTTAAACCCTAATCCCTTATCCCTAAACCCTCCAACCCTATCCCTAATCCTTATACCCTCCACACTCTACTTTAACTCTAATCCCTCGACCCTCAACCCTATCCCTAAACCCTTGACCCTCGAACCTCAACCCTCAATCCTCAACGTCAAACCCTAATCCCTCAACCCTTAACTCTGATCCCTCGACCCTAAACCCTAAACCCTAAACCCTCAACCCTCAACCCTCAACGTCAAATCCTAATCCCTCAACCCTTCACTGTAATCCCTCAACCCTAAACCCTATCCCTAAACCCTCAACACTATACCTTAAACCCTAATCCCTCAACCCTAAACCTTATCCCTAAACCCTAATCCCTCAACCCTCAACCCTAATCCGTCATCTGTCATCCCGCAACTCTAATCCCTCATCTCTAAACCCTAAATGCTATCCCTATTCCTAAACCCTCAACAGACTCGATACTATACCTTAAACCCTAATCCCTTATCCCTAAACCCTCCAACCCTATCCCTAATCCTTATACCCTCCACACTCTACTTTAACACTAATCCCTTGACCCTCAACCCTATCCCTAAGCCCTCGACCCTCAAACCTCAACCCTCAACCCTCAACGTCAAACCCTAATCTCTCAACCCTTCACTCTAATCCCTCAACCCTAAACCCTATCCCTAAACCCTCAACACTATACCTTAAACCCTAATCCCTCAACCCTAACCCTAAACCTTATCCCTAAACCCTAATCCCTCAACCCTCAACCCTAATCCGTCATCCGTCATCCATCATCCCTCAACTCTAATCCCTCATCCCTAAACCCTAAACGCTATCCCTATTCCTAGACCCTCAACGGGCTCAATACTATACCTTAAACCCTAATCCCTCTACCCTCGACACTCTTATTTAACCCTAATCCCTTGACCATTAACCCAATCCCTCAACCTCAACCCTCAACTCTCAACATTAAACCCTAATTCATCAACCCTAAACCCTAATCCCTCAAACCTAAACCCTATCCCTAAACCATCAACCCTCAACACTATACCTTAAACCCTAATCCCTATCCCTCAACCCTTAACCCTTAAAACTTAAACCCTATCCCTACACCCTCAACACTTGACACTATATCTTAAGCCTTAAACCCTCATCCCTAAAGCCTCAACCCTCAATCCTTAAATCTTCAACCCTAAACCCTATCCCTAATCCCTCTACCCTCGACACTCTAACCCTAACCTCGACATTAAATGCTAATCCGTCAACCCTAAACCCTAATCCGTCAACCCTAAACCCTATCCCTAAACACTCAACCCTCAACACTATACCTTAAACCCTAATCCCTCAACCCTCAACCCTAAACCTTATCCCTAAACCCTAATCCCTCAACCCTCAACCCTAATCCATCATCCCTCAACTCTAATCCCTCATCCCTAAACCCTTAATGCTATCCCTATTCCTAAACCCTTAACAGACTCGATAGTATACCTTAAACCCTAATCCCTTATCCCTAAACCCTCCAACCCTATCCCTAATCCTTACACCCTCCACACTCTACTTTAACCTAATCCCTCGACCCTCAACCCTATCCCTAAACCCTTGACCCTTGAACCTCAACCCTCAATCTTCAACGTCAAACCCTAATCCCTCAACCCTTAACTCTGATCCCTCGACCCTCAACCCTATCCCTAAACCCTAAACCCTTAACCCTCAACGTCAAATCCTAATCCCTCAACCCTTCACTCTAATCCCTCAACCCTAAACCCTATCCCTAAACCCTCAACACTATACCTTAAACCCTAATCCCTTAACCCTAACCTTAAACCTTATCCCTAAACCCTAATCCCTCAACCCTAATCCGTCATCCGTCATCCCTCAACTCTAATCCCTCATCCCTAAACCCTAAACGCTATCCCTATTCCTAGACCCTCAACGGGCTCGATACTATACCTTAAACCCTAATCCCTTATCCCTAAACCCTCCAACCCTATCCCTTATCCCTTAACCCTCATGATTAATAGCCTTGAACATGAAAAAATTTAAGGGGAATATAACGTGAGCGCGTTATAACGCACTCGCATTATGTCAAACATGACAAACAACAGACTTGCGGAAAAAGAAAAATGCAAAGCAAAACATAATGCACTCGCGTTATGTCTTACTTTGGGAATCCCAAGCCTTGGGCTTGGGATTTGCTTTGGATTTCCAACCCAAAGGCTTGGAGTGCTTTATGAACAGTCACAGACGTGTTTTTCCATATTCTTCAAGATTTCACATAATTTCGTTCGTGCTAACCCTCAGATTTGCACGTGTTTCAAGGTCGAACAAATCAAACACCTGGGTAATGTTAGGCTTTCTCTTAGCTATTTGACGATGTGATTTTTTTCACATTTTAACAACGTTAAGACTTTCATCTTTAATTTCTTTTTTTTGTGTGTCCGTTTTTAGGAAAAAACCACTGTTTGGTCTTTTTTTCATTATAAATTAACTATTCATTGAAATTTTAAAAAAATTACATATTTAGAAACTAGACTCCATTCTACAAATATTAAAAAAATAAAAAAATGGTTTTCATGTAGTTTTCAAAATTTATAGGGGTAGCACGGCCAAAATTCTATTTTTTAGGATGTGTCCACTTTGAAAATTAGTAAAAAATCAAATATTCATCAAAAAATTATCAGAAAAATCGGGCATAAACTACATGCTATTAGCTAATTTCTCACTAAAGTGATTTTAAAAACACCAAAAAAAAAATTGACCTTTTGAGGGAGCCACAAAACATGCTATGTTATGTTTTTTTGATAGAAACAACACCAATTTCTGTGGCTCCCTCTTTTGAACCCCTTAATCTATGCTATTTTTTTTTTAAAGTAGTTTAAAAAGTAGAGTCGGAGCACTACGAACATTGTTTTGGTTGTATCTCTAAATTTTAAGTGTAACTATGCTCAATTTCTCATCCAAGGCTAGTATTTCCTGATTTTAGAAAAAAGTGGCCACTTAAGACCCCTTTTTGGCCCCCCATCTTCTTGCACTTACCCATATATAATATAAAATTTAAATAAATACATTTGTTATTAAGTATGGGAGCTCTTTTATCTTGTTTTATTCACAAGCATATAATATGGTGGGATAATGTTTGTCTTATTAGACTTTTATCTTTATATGATTTTATTTTGAATTTGACCTTTTGTTTAACTGTATTACTTTGCCTTATTCTAAATTACTTTACTTTCTAAATTACTTTACTTTCTAACTTTAATGGGTAATAGCTTTAATGGGTAAGACTCTTCGTAATATTTATTTATATATAATAATATATCTTATTAATTATTCACATAAATATTATATTAAAATATTTATATTTATAATATATCTAGTTAATTAAATATATATATTTCATATATTTTATAATATTTATATTATATTAAATTAATAATATTATTTATTAAATAATACATATTAATAATATATTTTAAATAAATATATTATATATTTAGTTTATATAAGGCTAACTTATTATTTAAATAAATGATTCAATTATAAATCATTATAGGGACATGACAACCCTAACTTATTATTTAAATAAACAATTCAATTATAAATCATTATAGGGACATGACAACCCTCCCCACTATTGCTTGTCCTCAAGAAACTATTATAATTTATTAGGTTTCCTTATATAAAATAACATTACACTCACCAATTATATAAAATAACCGCTATAAAATGTAACAAATTAATATAGCTAATAAACTATAGTGCCATAAAATAATAATTTATAAATTTGGGTTTACCCTTTTAAATTTTCAGCACTAAATTTTATAAATAATTTATTTTATAACTATATTTTATTAAGGTTTATGTACACCATAAATACTTTGGGTTAATTGTTTACATATATTTTAATTTGTTTTTTCACTCATTTCACTTGGCCATAGGTTACCCATAGATGAAAATAACTTTGTGAAATATATTACTTATAAGAACTAAATAGAGATGTTTATTTATAAATTATATTTTAATTATTTTATTTTACTATTTCATTTAGTAGAATTTTATTGTTATTCAGAGTTGTTTTATTTATTTATTTATTTTCTCAATTACTCATTATTTATTACATATTTGTAAGTAAATTTTAATTTTTTAATGTTGCATCATAACATATTTAGTAAATTTTAATTTTTTTAATGTTGCATCATAAATATTTATTTAAAAAAAAATTTTTAGCAATGTATTAAACACCATTATTCCAACAATTCATAAATTCATACCTACGATTTTCATTGATTCTTGTTTTTTTTAAAAATTTTTAATTTTTTTTTTATTTAACTATTATTCACAAGATGGCAGGATCACTGCTCTGATACCACTGTAATGTCCCCTTTTTAGAGGAAACACTTAAACCTAAATCTGTATTCAAAATGATTCTCAAGGAGACATTAGTAATGTTAGAGAACAATAAATTAAGATCAGATAAGATCAATGATAATGTATTCACATCATTCCTTGTTAAAGGATTATTTATTTCCTAATTGTTACTTGCTATTGATAACCATTCCATAATTCAATCATTCATATTTCCTTATTACTCTTCCTCAGGGAACTAGGCTTTACATGTATAGGGGCACTGAAACCATCTCTTGACCCAGCCTACGAGAACTATGTCCCAGCCTACGAGCTTTAAACGGATGGGATTACTCTGCCTCTCCCTCACAACACCTATCATTTCTTAAAGGATGAACTAATAGAGAACTATATATAGAAGTAACAACTATGTTTATCTCTCCATGTCATCTTCCTTCTATTCCTTAACCATAGATGGGGAATTATATGTCTAGGGCGCGTTGAACCCTCTCCAGTGCATTATGAATGGAATTACTTCACCTTTCCCTAGTATTCTTGTCTAGGGCATGCTAAACCCTCTCTAATGCATTGTGATGGAATTACCTTGCCTTTTCCTAACAAGACCGCCTCTCCTATAGTTATAGGAAATGGAAGTGATGGGATGGTTATGCTTTTCTCCACAAGTTTCATAATGTATATATATGTTCATATATGTCTCAATCATGTTTCTTTATTTAAGAATGTACTTTCAATCAACTATTTGTTCACATAGTATAGTTCTATTTTGATATAGGGATCACACACACACACACATATATATATATTTACTCTTTTATATATAATAATCTTACCATTCATTTTTACCAATTATAGATTGAACAAATTAAATATAAATACTTACTTGTCTGCTGTAGCTTGCTGCCGTAATATAATTTTTATTGTTTTGTTGTTACCGTTTATATATTTTGTAATATATATTTCACTCCCTTTTACTACTAATGTACATATCTTTATATATTAATTTATGACATCTTTCCTAAGAAATATATATATAAAATGCAGATCTAAATATATGTATTTATCTGATACTCTTTTTATATTTTTCTTCCGATGATGTTTTCCTTCTATCTCACAACCTTTATTTATTTCCCTTTCAAGGGATATATTCGAAGAGGCACATCTCTTATTATGCTTGGTGGTAAAAGACATACTTACCCTCTTATAATTTTTATTACTTTATATTAATTCCCTTTTGTGGTAAAACTAGTTCTAACCATACGTAACTCCCTTATCATAAGAGGATAGGTTAAAAGATGTTTATTTATATTATTTGTATTTATATTATATCATTATAATAAATGATATATTATTTATTTATGTGATCGCTGGTGTCAACCAACTTAATTGTTGCACTTATAAATATCCTCCTTCGGCCTCCCCTTAATCTTTTTAAAGTACATTATATATATATAGTATAAAATTTAAATAAATACATTTGTTATTAAGTATGGGAGCTCTTTTATCTTATTTTATTCACAAGCATATTATATGGTGGGATAATGTTTGTCTTATTAGACTTTTATCTTTATATGATTTTATTTTGAATTTGACCTTTTGTTTAACCATATTACTTTGCCTTATTCCAAATTACTTTACTTTCTAGCTTTAATGGGTAAAACTCTTCGTAATATTTATTTTTTATATATAATAATATATCTTATTAATTATTCACATAAATATTATATTAAAATATTTATATTTATAATATATCTAGTTAATTAAATATATATATTATATTAAATTAATAATATTATTTATTAAATAATACATATTAATAATATATTTTAAATAGCCGATGACGACGTGGTTCAGTGGTTAAGTCGCTTGGTTGTAATCGTGGCCACCAGAGTTCAAACCCTCGCTGGGCCAATGAGCTTGCAAGGCTTTACGCCTTCGTTGGGCCAACGAGCTCACGGGTTTGAAGTGTTCTTCCTAGGGGATGAGGTCCCCCATGTTGTGGCCTCACTGGTTCATTGCCCCAGGCAAAAGCATTCGCGTGGAGCCAGAGGGCGTGTCACACCAGCGTCACCGGTCACGTTAAAAAGTTTACAGGCGCATTTAATATATATATATATATATTAAATAAATATATTATATATTTAGTTTATATAAGGCTAACTTATTATTTAAATAAACGATTCAATTATAAATCATTATAGGGACATGACAACCCTAACTTATTATTTAAATAAACAATCCAATTATAAATCATTATAGGGACATGACATGGAGGCCACTAAGATGACTGTCGACCTACCACAAATTGGGAAGACTTTGACTGATAAGTGATTGGTGACCATTGGAAATCAAAATTACGACTGGAAACTTCAAAATAGCGACCGCGTAGGAGAATGAGGACTGTTGGGAATCTTGAAACCTCGACTTTGTGCTTCAATGGAGACCTCTGTTAAAACAAGTAACAATAAACCGCATGTTGTTGATATGGTCGCGACCTCAATATGAAAGCATGATGTCCTTAAAGAAAACCTCGTCCTGCAAATTGGAGACTACGACTGGTGCCTCTTTGAAACTGTGTGGATTGTAGGATCCGTTGAAGCCTGCAAAAAATAGAGAAAACCATGACCCTTGGAAAATAAATGTCGACAGGAAAACTCCAAACAACAACCTTTAGATCCGGATGAACACAACCTACAATGGGTTGAAGATGGTGATTGGTTATGAAAGGGATATGGATTAGGGCTTGAGAAAGCCATTGAAACAATCTAGTAAACCCTCAACTAGCACAAAACTGCCCAAAATCAGGCCTTTAAACTATGAAAATTTTGACCAAACCGAAGAAATTTTAGATAAAACACAAATCAAATGCTTGCAAAGTCAATTTTGCAAAAAAAAAAAAAGCTTTTTCAATTGTTTAAAATCCATACAAATCCGTACGACCGTACTACCATACGGTACAAGGGGCTTGGGGCAAAAAAAAGAATTCCAAAAATTGACAATATCCAAAATTATTTTTTGGACAGTCAATCCTTATTGATTTGGGTCTTTCGGACTCAATGATGAGGTCCATTTGGCCCTACAATGAACTCTTGACTAGGCTAGGTGTGGGATTTTATCAATACGAGAAAGGTTTTGCTATTATGACTTTGATACCATGTTAGAGCAGACAAAATCAACAAGCAATAACCAGAACAAACTTCCATAAGCTATAAGAACACAAAATAAACCTAATTGATATTACTGAAAGATAAGTAAAAATGTACAATATGCCTTGTATAAATAGGCATGAGAGAGGAGGTAGGATGGTCAAACATAACAACTGACTAACCTTTCTAAGATGCGACACTTGTGAGCTCAAATGACAAGTGCTCAAGCAATTGGCAATAAAACATGCAAGAGGTGTCTCAAAAGGATGAGGACACATGTATCAACCATATGAGTTGAGACAAACTCTTAAAAAGTCTAGGTAAACTTAAGATAAGTGTGAATAAGTCAATCTTAGAAAGGTGATATCCTAACTAGATATAATATGACCTTATTTACACTAACATGAGGGTGGGGACATATGCAATTATTTTATTGTTCTCTTGGGACTTAGAAATATTATTTGTAATGAGGCATTGAATAGGGGATTGCATAGTGAATGTGTAAGAATGTCTTCTATTATTAGTTGGCATGTGGGTGTAATTAGTGCTTCATGGGGTAGTGCTTGGGAGTTACGTATGCCAACTTGAGTGATGGAAGTCAAAGATGCTTGCAAATGAGTTACATTCTATTTTGTAGGCCACTCTCTTGTTGTGAGTCATAAGCATTCTTATCATGTAGTGAGAGAAGCCATGAAGGTCGATTTGACAGAGATCAAGCCAAGAAGATTAAAGGCTTAACCCCAAGCCTTCACCAACTAAAAAATCAGAAAAAAAAGGTTTCACTCGCAAATAATGATAGATTGTCAAATTCTTTTGTAAGTTAGTTTTACTCCCCACATTATATTACATTCATTTTAGGTACCTAAGCTAAACTTCAAAGCTCTAATGAATATATTTTGATTGACATAGTTGCAAGACTACATCCTTGGTTTAACACGGGATAGTGAAGCCTAAAATAAAGGCATAGCTGAGCCCAAACAAACAGGTCCAATTATTAGATTGAAAATAGGTCCAAAGAGAGTATACCGTTACATTGAAAATAGGTTCAACCATTCAAACAATTAAGGTTACAATTTTCTAAAATGTGGAATTTTTTCCCTTTATTTAACATTTTTTCTTTTTGTTCATTTCTCTAATGTTTTAGTCCCTCAAACAAAATGGTATCTAAGGATAATTAGTACTTAAGCTCCAATAAGAAAGTTGTTCCCTTATACACAAACACAAATTATAGAATTAATTAAGCTTGAATAGTATAAGCCAAAGAATCAATGCTAAAATATTGCCAACAGTTTGTGAATGGGACAACCATGTTTTAGCCCCAAATGAACGGTACTTCTAATAAATCGAAGGTAAGATTTTTTTTATAAGTATTTCAAATACCCAAAGCCTTTGATAGGAGTTCCTATACATTCTATTGCTTTCAAAAATGCCAACCCAACCTGATAAAAGAAAGATTAAAAACACACTAAATACTCACATAGAAATTCACAATACAATATAATTCGCTTGTCTAAATTTCTCTTTCACTGTCCTAATTTTAAAAAAGTCATTTAGGGGAGAGGACCCAGTAGTGGTGCACCCTAACTTCACGCCTCTCAAAATCATACGTGGCAATTTCGAATCACTCCAAAATTTTTACAATAGCTTACTTGGCAACACCCCTGCTTATAACTAAGGTTTCAGGGCCACATCATCAAATATGATGCCACATCAACATGCTTTTTGTTGAGGTGTCAAATAGTTCCCCCAAAAAAGGGTGGACTAATAGGTGTGCATTAAGTCATGTTTTGTTGGTGGGCTGATGTGCCATCACATGATTGGTTGCTTATTAAATTTAATGGGCACATTTCATTCAATTATTAGTACTTATAGTAACATTAACAATCTTAAAGTCACAACTACTAGTACTAAACTTTAAAAATATTGGGCCTTAAATACACATATACTAGTACTAAACTTAAAAAATATTGGGCCTTAAACACACATATACTTTATCAGCCATTGGAACTATCTCACCTATTGGGTCTTTACCCCTATCATATACAATTCCTTATAATAAAATTTAACTAGAAATTTAACAAAAAGACAGTATACCATAGCATGCACTCCATCACCACCCTGCTTGAGAATCACTAAATAATATGATATATATGCCTTCTAATACATATTGCATTAGGACTAGTGGAGATCAAAATTGCGACTGGAAACTTCAAAATAGCGACCGCATAAGAGAATGAAGGCCGTTGAGAATCTTGAAACCTTGACTTGTGCTTCAACGGAGACCTCTGTTAAAACAATTAACAAAAAACTGCATGTTGTTGACCTCAATATGAAAGCATGATGTCCTTCGAGAAAACCTCATCCTGGAAATTGAAGGAGACTACGACTGGTGCCTCTTTGAAATTGCGTGGATTGTAGGATCCGTTGAAGCCTGCAAAAAAAACAGAGAAAACCATGACCCTTGGAGAATAAACGCCGACGGGAAAACTCCAAATAGCAACCTTTAAATTTGGATGACCACGACCTACATTGGCTTGAAGATGGTGATTGGTTAAAAAAGGGATATGGATTAGGGCTTGAGAAAGCCATTGAAATAGTCTAGTAAACCCTCAATTAGCACAAAACCACCCAAAATCAGGTTTTTAAACTATGAAAATTTTGACCAAATCGAAAAAATTTTGCCTGAAACACAGATCAAATGCTTGCAAAGTTAATTTCGCAAAAAAAATTACCTTTTCGACTGGTTAAAATCCGTAGAAATCCGTACGACCGTACTGCCATACGACAAGGGGCTTGGGGCAAAAAAAAGAAAAAATTGGGAAGATTGACAATATCCAAAATTGATTTTTGGATAGTCAATCCTTTGAGCCTTTTAGACTCAATCAGGTGGTCCATTTGGCTCTGCAATGAACTCTTGATTAGGTTAGGTGTGGAATTTGCTCAATACAAGATGGGTTTTGTTAGCATGACTTTGATACCATGTTAGAGCAGCCAAGATCAACAAGCAGTAACTAGAACAAACTTCCACAAGTTATAAGAACACAAAATAAGCCTAATTGATATTACCAAAAGATAAGCAAAAATGTACAATATGCCTTGTATAAATAGGCATGAGAGAGAGAGGTAGGATGACCGAACACAACAACTCACTAACCTTCCTAAGGATGAAGACACATGTCTCAACCATATGAATTGAGACAAACTCCTAAAAAGTCTAGGTAAACTTAAGATAAATGTGAATAGGTCAATCTTAGAGAGGTGATATCCTAACTAGATATAATATGACCTTATTTATACTAACATGAGGGTGGGGACATATGCAATTAATTTATTATTCTCTTGGGACTTAGAAATATTATTTGTAATGAGGCATTGAATAGGGGGTTGTATAGTGAATGTGTAAGAATATCTTCTATTATTAGTTGGCATGTGGGTGTAATTAGTGCTTCATGGGGTAGTGCTTGGGAGTTACATATACCAACTTGAGTGGTGCAAGTCAAAGATGCTTGCAAAGGAGTTACATTCTATTTTGTAGGCCACTCTCTTATAGTGAGTCATAAGCATTCTTATCATGTAGTGAGAGAAGCCATGAAGGTTGATTTGATAGAGATCGAGCCAAGAAAATTATAGGCTTAACCCCAAGCCTCCACCAACTAAAAAATTAGAATGATAGATTGTCAAATTGTTTTGTAGGTTAGTTTTACTCCCCACATTATATTATTCATTTTAGGTAACTAACCTAAACCTTAAAGCTCTAATGAATATATCTTACTTGACATAGTTGCAAGACTACATCCCTGGGTTTAACATGGGATATTGAAGCCTAAAATAAAGGCATAGCTGAGCCCAAACAAATAGGTCCAATCGAAAATAGGTCCAAAGAGAGTATACTGTTACATTGAAAATAGGTTCAACCATTCAAACAATTAAGGTTGCAATTTTCAAACTAGTTTTATTCATGTAGGATTTTTTCCCTTTATTTAACTTTTTTCTTTTTGTTCTTTCTCTAAAGTTTTAGTCCCTCAAGCAAAATGGTATCTAAGGATAATGAGTACTTAAACTACAGTAAGAAAGTTGTTCCCTTATACACAAACACACATTACAGAATTAATTAAGCTCGAATAGTATAAGCCAAAGAATCAATGCTAAAATATTGCCAGCAGTTTGTGAATGAGACAACCATGGTTCAGCCCCAAATGAACGGTACTACTAATAACTCAAAGGTTAGAATTTTTTTTTAAAGTATTTCAAATACCCAAAGCCTTTGATAGGAGTTCCTAGGCATGCTAGTGCTTTCAGAAATGCCAACCCAACCTGATGAAAGAAAGATTAAAAACACACTAAATACTCACATAGAAATTCACAATACAATATAATTCGCTCGTCTAAATTTCTCACTGTCCTAATTTTTAAAAAGTCATTTATCATGTACAATTCCTTATAATAAAATTTACGAGCAACACATAAGAACTAAAATTTAACAAAAGACAGTATACCATAGCATGCACTCCATCACCACCCTGCTTGAGAATCACTAAATAATATGATATACATGCCTTCTAATAAATATTGCATGAGGACTGCATGCTACCCTTCTATGGCTTTATCACAAACATTAGATCTCCTGCTACCAATATCTCCGCAGATTGTGGATTGGTATAGACATATGAAACAACCGAGTTGTATGTCCCTGCTGGCCTGTGAAGGCCCAATACAAGAATATATTCTCGCAAAGCCTCTAGGAAGAGTTCCATAAATGTTCTCCCTACATAGCCTTTTGGGATTGGAAGCTGGTCAAGTTTTCCAACAAAAGCTTGATTACCTGCTACATTTACTCCGACTGATAAGAACTTCTCAACTATATCAACTGCATTACGATTAAAAAAGGTAGCATACCTGCAAAAGGACAACATTTTCTATTATTATCAGCTTAAAACTATATAATTTGCAAGTCCATATCTGTATGAGATTTTTCTGACAACCTGTACATAGATTATTCAAGTACTTTACAAAAACCATGTAAAACTAAACATGATCTGCCCAATTATTTATTTGCTAGGGAGCAAACAAGCTTCTTGAAGTGTTACCCTAATAGAATAACAGTTATATGTCTTTGTATAATCAATCTCATCAAGTTTGCTCCCGGATAATTTATTTGATAGATAATCAAATTAACAAGAAGCGAAAGGTCAGAGTACAACTTTAGAAATTCACCAGAAAATTTCAATTAAAAATAGTAATGAAGGCAAAGAAAATTACATCAAAAAATTGAGTGCAGCAGGACTGAAACCCTTTCCCTCAATATATGGGGGTGAAAACATGTAGTCTGAAGCCCGGTTCCTAGCATAAATTCCACTCTCAAACATTTTGTTATTCATATGAAATTTAGGCCTTAAATAATGAATTGCAGCTTCCTTCTGTAGTTCAACAATAATGCGGTCCCTTATTGGTCGAAGAAGGCGTTCAATGGTTGCAGCTATCAAAATGTTGTTTATATCAAAAAAGGCTTCTGTTATAGACGACTGATCGCTTTCATCTTTAGTTTCTTCCTCATAGCTGTGTTGTGCCAATATAATTATTCTTTCTGTAGAAGCAAGACAAAACCAATGAGAACTGCTGAATTTACAACCAATAATGATGGATGTAAAAATCAGACAAGTTAATTCGTCAAGTAAATATAATGTTGCTCAAAACCAAAAGAGCACTGGATACAAATTTGAATCAGTTTTGAAGAAATCGATTCTGCTTGACATTGTTGGAAGGCCAATCTAAATCCTCAAGAAATCATATATACATAACATGTACTAGAAAATAAGTTATCGAAGTTGAAGCAAGGTCATGTCAATAAGGAAAAGATACGTGCCTGCTTGCATGACACCAGCCCGAACCAGATCTAGCTCATACAATGGTGACCCTTTTACAAAATAGACATCTTCGAACATTCCAACACATCCCCATTCAGAAGCAACTGGTTCTTTGGGATGTAAAATAACCACTGGTGGATTTGGTAGATCTGGCGTTCTAAGACGGTTAATGAAATAGAAAATGTTAATAGGCCATGTTCCCAGAATACACAACAAAATATGTGGTGCATTCAGATCGATTACTGAAATGGTTCTGGAACACAAATTTTCCATTATGGCACCCACCCTTCGTTCCAGAACCGATGGATCAGGTTTCTCCCACTTCTGTTGTGGTGGCCATCTTGTTGCAATGTCTATTGCTTCCTCCAGTGAAAATATGTGCTGTCGTCCTGCACTAGAAATATTTTTATGAAAAGGGGAATCACTAGGTGATTGATTGTCCTCATGGCTGGCAGAAATAATCTGTTGTATCTGGCTCTGACGTTTGCTTCTGTATCTCGACCTCATAAGCGATCCAGAGCCTCCAGAACTCGATTTACTGCTACCATCGCCATAACTGATTGAAAAATCATAAGTTGTGAGATCCATGGGTTTCATATTTTGAAGAGATCTTCGCTTCTTAATTTCTTCTAAGAGCTCGCTGTCTTGTATGAAGTCTTTTTTCTTGGAACAGGAAAGAAAAGTAACTTGGTGTCCAAATTTAGAAACTTCCTCTGCAGCCCAAAGGTCTTCAGCAATAACTAAGCCAATATCGGAAGACGAAATCTGGTGCCCTTTTGGGTATAGAACTACTTCCCTTGTATCGTCCATAAGAATGTCAAGACCAAACAGGATAACATGAAGCTTCCTATAAACTACCTCTGCGGCCTGCTCAAAAGGGAAAAAATACATAGTAAAGAATAGTCGTTGATTGTAGACCAAGAAACCTAATCATCACTACTGCAAAAATTACACATATCAAACCCTCATTGATACACAATACAGGAAAAGAGTTGCACAATGCATTCAAATCAAATATGGAAATGTCAAATCTGTCAATGATTAGCATTAACAATTCGGTCCAGCTACATTGTTTTCCTCTTGATTAACCCCCTTTCTAAGATATCAAATAACAAGTTCTATTAATTTTCCAAAAACACATATAGTTAGAGCAGGAGTGGGCTAAAGGCAGAACAATATGTTTACCACCTCAGTATCGCACAGATTAAAGCTAGAATAAGTAACATGCATCTAGCTTCTTCATGTGTCTAGCTAGAGCAGTCATTGCAATTTTGAAGCAACAACTGACCTCTTCAAATAACAACCCTTCTGTGTGAAAGCATGGAGGCAATATCACTGGAAAAACTTCCTGCTTACAACCAGCTGAATATTGCTGCACCCAATGTTCAGATCCAATAGTAGAGACAGCCAAGCCAGACTTGAACAGATTTGTCAAAAAGGTTGGCAGCCCTTTGATGTGGCAGCTGAAATGGAGATATGCAAAAATTTAGAAGCAATAAAGTGTCCTTTGGCAAACCAATTCACCATGCAAATTAAAAAAATTAACCACCTTCGAGCAAGGAGCTGAAAACGAATTGCTTCTGGGCACAAAATCTCAATTTCATCTCCTACATCATCTAAAATGGCACTGTTCTGATTCTCAGGTTTCAACATCTCTACAATAACTCGAACCCCTGTGCCACAGTGTCGATGTACACTCAATGTACGAACAAACTGTGCTGCATCCTCTGCATCAGCATTCTTCAAGACCATACTTATCAGATATTAAATCACCTAATGCAACTTGATTAATAAGTTTATCTTTTATCTTGAATATAGCAACATATAGCTTAGTGGTGGAAGCATCAGCTTAAGGCAAGACAACCCACTTGGAATCCAAGGTTCAAGAAAAGATAGTATTACCACAAATCAGATTTAAGACTCTCAGTGACACTATGTCCTTTCAATATATACTTGTGAATAGTAATCACAAAAGAAAGAAAAATCATATTAACTGGATAGATAGAAAATCCAGAATCTCACCACAGCCTGTCGATCGGCCATTAAGAATACAGCTGAAGCCATCTTAGCACAAACACGATCAAGATCAAATTCATTCAAAGGTGTGCCCTCAATAAACTCAACACGACCTTTATAATGCACTAGGAGGGTCTTCATCTCGAATCTGTACATAAGAAGCACCAGTACATCGAGTGAACAAACAAATTTTTGAGAAACACCAGAAAGAAAAGGAGGATACAATAATATGTAGATTTGTACTGTAACAAATCCAAATATAAAACATTTGGAATAGAAGAATGCAAAGACTACAGAATCATTCAAAGTAATCTGGAACACTTTATCCAAAGTTAGAAGCTTACGAGGGTTTATATGGAGCCATAATCACAACTCGAAGAGGAAATGCTGGCAAATCTGCAAAGAAAAATTAATAATGCAAATAATTAACCAATAACTTTAACTTGAAGCATACCTTATCTCTGAATATTAAAGAAGATGCATTTACGAGACAGAAGTAACAATTCCTAGCTATGAGCCAAAATCTTTAATAGTCGTTTTAAGTTTTAACTTCCCAACCTTTATCATGAGAAGGATGATAGAACTCTGAAAGAAAGTCCTGTACAGTTCGATATGACAAATTTCCACTAATTATAATAAATCTTGAATCAACAACCTTTTGCACAGCAAATTTTCCCCCATATGGCCTGAAAAAGTGTAATTATTTGTTCACAAACTGGATAAATATGGCTGTATTAAATCATGCCTTGTGAGCATCCAACTAAACAAATCATAGTTATTAAACAAATGCATAGAGTATTAAAGTGCACCTCCGTGATGCAAGCTCCATGATTTTATTAATCTGTACAGGTAAAATGAGTAAGGCTATTAATATGGTAAGTAACGTAACAGCACGGCCCCAATCTGAATTCATTGTAATATCACCATATCCCACAGTTGAAATCTGTCCCAGAAAGAGAAAATTGTATCAGTTTTATTATGTACTCAATCATCAAGGTTCTATATTTAAGGCCACATATTATGTTAATGTAAAATCAGAGGATGCAGGCCATACTGTAACAATAATGAAGTAGAAGGCATGATAAAATGTTAAACATCCATGAGAACCACAATTCTTATCTCTCTTGATATGAAGTGGGGTAGCCTTTTGCTCGACCCAATGTAGCAGACCGGCCATAATAAAAACTGCACAAATGTAAATCTTTTATTGTAAATAAATAAGAAAAGTTGTCATTTATTGCATATTAAGGGCATATAAACTAGAATAATTCCTGTATTGCAGTGCAACTCATTTGCAACCTCCCTATAACCAATAAGCAAATCAAAACAAGCAGAAAAGAATGAAAATTCAAATACTATGGTAAAACTTCAGTGTTGTTTTTCCTGTTTGGTACATTTTAGATACTGATAAATATAGCTACAGAAACTGTGATTGGAAAACTAAAAATCAGGATAACTTTGTAGAACACCAGCCAAATATTGCTTCACCTAACTATGTTTCAAATAACTATAGCAAATATGGTTCATTTGAGACTAGAAATGGAAGAGACGGGCATGAAAAAAAACAGAAATCAACAATATGAATGTCCAGTAAAAGAAACAAATAGAGGAAAAAAAACAGAAACTCTACTATTGTTTGTTGAATTCTTCCAAATGCTCTTTTTTATGCCTTCAAAATATAAGTTTTTTGAGATCATTATGATGGATTTGATATAGATTTGGCATGTTCTGAGGAAGGGGATGTACAGGCCCTCTAGGCCACTTTTTCGTACACATTGCCACAAGATCAATACCCCTTATCTCCCCAAGGCTGGTAGAAGTGGCAATCAAAAAATCTTACAAGCAGAAGGAAGGACATTATCAGAGGCCAAACAAGGGATCACTAGAAGTGATGGAGAATATTCCAGTCCTTAGATTGGATCATATCAGATTCAACAATTACATTTCAAAATTGCCTACAATAGAATTGATTTGCAAGTTTCTGGACATGCAAATTTCGTTGAGGAATCTATATGAATGGGCTCTTTCAATTTTAAAAGATGCAGTGTGAGTATTAGATTCCTTTATGGCGAAGAGGTTATTTTACTTTAGCCTTTGTAATGAAGCCAAACACGATCAGATCTTCCAAGCAAGGCCGTGGTATTATAGAAATACACAATTGTTTATGAAATGGTGACACCTAGGTTTCAAGCCAATGGAGGGGACGCCTCCCTTAGCACTAGTACAAATTCAACTTTAAGTTTCTGTTACAGTTTGTGATTCTGTTAGAGTTTGTGATCCAAAAGTGGTTGGTTTTTATTTGTATTAAATTGATAATGTTTAACTGCTTGTAATATGTTAAAGTCATGTTAGTGGGTAGTTGGTGGTTGGAGGATATAAGAGATTTAGTATAATAGGTGCATTTTCAGACGAAACCAATACCCCTCTCCTTCTGAGATGGTTGCATCCTCTTATGTTTGAGCTCTCAAAGATTGTACTATTAAACACTTTGATTTGATTGTTGGAGCCATTAATGCTACATCTAGCAAATAAGATCTATAAGGATTTAAGTAGAGGTTGGAGGACCCAAGAGGTTGGAGGATAATTCCCATATCAAATTAGCTTCTCGCTCAAAAATTGGGTTTACTGCTAGACAAGTAGTTATGGTAGGAGTAGAAGGATTTTCATTTTTCAGTTGGGTGTGAGTGTTTCAATGTTGTGGTCTTTTTTGGTTTTCCATTGAGTTTTAATGAGGAGCAATAGTCTGGTGGATTTAAGTAGTTTTGTTTCTTGCCTCTTGATTGATAGGGAGAAGGTCGGTCTTCATGATCACGCAATGAGTGGTTTTATACCTCTGATAGGTGTTGCCTATGCGAAAGGAGCAAAAGGCAAAGTGTGGTCAGGCAATTGGGCATTGGTTGAGGATACACCTAAAGGCTGTGGGTACAAGGAATTGCCAAGACAATGGTCATTGTAGTTGGGCAACGATGAATCTTGCTCATATTGCATGTGGTGTGGATGGTTAGAGGCATGCTAATAGATGAATTTCAGCATGATCATGTCAAGTAGTGTCAAAGGAAAAGGAAATGGATCTTTAGACTACAGGAGGCAGTGACACAGAGCAATAGATGTACATTACTAAAAGGTGTTGCTCACAGAGGAATGTGGAGCAAAGGATCAGGCAGCAAAAGGATGTGTATAGGTGTCAACACAAGTTGATCAGTACTTTACAAAGTGGCAAAGGAAGTCAAATTTACAAATGCTCGAGATTGTTTGTTTGTTTCAGGTTTGGATCAAGGGGGGTTTGCTAGAGTTTGTGATCCAAAAGTGGTTTATGAATGTTTAAGTTTTAGTTATATGTTAAGTCTTGTTTGTGGATAGTTGGTGGTTTGGTAGTTGTTGGGGTGGTTCACAAGAATGGTTGAAGGATTTATAAATGCCTCATTTGTAACAATAAATTTTTTACCTCTATAATATAGTCTATTATTTCTGCTTTAGTTTGTTGATGTAAATTCTGTTTCCTGTATATTGCCTATTCCTACAGTTACCCCATGCATTTTAGAATGAGTGTCTTTAAAATTTGGAACTTGAAACATACAACACAATCTGTATTGACTTGGAAGTTTGGAACTGAACCAGCCTTTTCCAAAATCATTAATTTACAAGAGGGATTTGAACAGATCCAACAAATCAGTTATGTCGCACTGTCTTCTGATGTAGAGATTTTTGTGGTCACTTTGCTTAACCTTGAGATTCTAAGATGCATCTTTTTAAAGCTATGCTGACTCTCATATCCTTTAGCCAAGGTTGTCCAAGAAAAACTTTGTAAGACCGTTCAGCTAGTTTATGATACTTGGGTAAAACATCAAAATAGATCTCGAGCCTAAAATTTCCAACATGCAATCTTAAGGCACTCCAAGTGGTCTCATGATATATATTTTTTTTCACCAGACAAAGCACAAGTAGAAGTTTATGCAGTTCTTCCCAAAAAACATTTGTGATGAGGTTTCCACTGGCCCATTGCTACCTTAAAAGTTGCTATAGCTTCTTGGCTTATGTTGGAACCTAGTTTAGTTGGTCTCAAAATTCGTGAAATCCTAATCTAGTGCCCCTTTGTTGTCTTGGAAGCGTTTTACCCATCATTGATAAGTGGTCTAAGATTCCCTTCAATGGGTTCCACCTTGGTCATATTTTTATCTTGAAGTTGTGCATTGCCTTCCCCATGTTCCTATCATATGTTGAGGTTTCCAAAAATCTATGAAAATTCTAAGTGGAGATTTTTTAGGTCATTTTGAGTGTTTTGTAGAATTGCAGACTTTTAGTGGACTTCCAGACATTTCCCCTTTGTTCCCCATCCAGTCCTCACCTCCTTTCCCACATGAAAGTCCCACAAATCTTATTGGGCCCTTAGTTTTTCTCGTTCCGACCATTTCTTCCAGTTTGCAGGATCCCACTAGATTGTCAAACCTTAAACCTTGATGTTCCAATGTCCAGTCCTCCTATCCCTTTCTGCTAAATTCTCGTTCAAGCTTTTCACTTCCCTTTTTCCTTTACTTTGCATTTTGCAGAGTTTCGGTGAACTTCTTCCATTTTCATTCCATCTCCTAAAATCCTAACCTCCTTTCTTGCATAGAAGTTCTATAGAACTCTATCATTAGCCTTTTCTTTCCGTTTGTTTCTTCTAGTTTATGGAAGCTCGATGGACTGCCAGACATTCATTTTCAAGCTCCAATATCTAGTCCTCCCGTCCCTTTTCACATTTTTGCAAATCTTGTCCCTTTGATCCCCTTCACTTTTCCTCTATTTTGCGGACTTTTGAGTTCCTCTAAACTTCATTCGTTTCTCCCAACCTCTTGACCTCTGGTCTTTTTCGACATTTCTTCATCTTCCCTTCGAACCCAATTTGCGGAATCTCCCTCCTGAGTCGGACATTTCCACCTCCTATTTCTCCTTTCTTTCCGGCATTCCTCACGAACCCTTTTGTAGGATATCGTTGGACCCCTAGATTTCTTCCATTTAATACCTCCATTTCCTACCTCCGATCTTGCATTCTTTTCCCGCACCTTCATATCTTCCATTCCCTCCTATTTGCGGACTTTCCATGAACTTCAGGATATCTTTCCTTTCACCTCACATCCCGTCCTGTTGTCTAGTTTTGCAACCAAACCCCACATCTACTGATGCCATCAAATCACTCATTTTCTTCCTTTGTGGAATCCCGATTGACTTCTGGATTTCCTTCACACCTTTTCATAGTTTCCAAAAATCTTGTCCCATGTCAAATTCCCACAATTCTTCAGAAAGCTTCATCCACCTCAACCACTTCCCTGCATGATCCAGGATTGCCATTAATGGACTCCAATGGACTTGATAAAATGGATGAAGACTTTCACACACCTCCTGACACATGTGGACCCCGCTTGGACATGATTTGTATGCAAAAGCATGGGTTGTTGATGCAAAGGGCATCGCTCCAAGTGCAAATCCACATGAAGATGATGCAATGGGCATGGGCAACTGGAAATGTGTGTTGACCACTCTAGGATTCCTATCCAAGTAACAAAAATGGATTGAAGAGCTATATATAGGTTTAGAGGATGTAATAGGGGTTGGTCATTGAGCCAATTTTTTATTGTAATTGTCTCGAGTAGGTTCTAGGGTATCAAATAATGAATATCTAGCTTTGTAAATGATGAAGCATGTTTGTAAATCAAAGGAAGGGGTAGCCTAGTAAGGTTTTGCTTGGAAATGGTGTGTCTCCATCGACAGACTATAATATCTTAGGAGGGGCTTTGAACAAAATTTGCATAGAGAGCATGACACCCAAAGAAAACCTTCGAGATGCAATTCTAGATGAGTTGTAGGTCTACAAGGTTGTAGTGGGAAGCCTCTTTTCTTCATTTGTATGCATTGACAATCCAATAGCCAAGTTAAAGTAATTGAGTCCTTTAATCACACACTTCTTTGATAAACGTAATTTTAGCTTAATACTACAAAGTTTTACTTAATACTTATTATGTTTTAAATGTATAGTTCGTAAATTTGTGGTGGGCAGCATACAGTGCTCGAACATCAAGTCTTCAAAGGCTAGCCATATGTGTTTTGTACCATCCCTATAGAGCTTATAGGTGTGAACGCAATTAGAGCCTATTTGAGAGAATTCACACCAAGAAGAGAAACAAGTTGACCCAAACGTGCCTCAATGACCTTGTCTTCATCCATTACAACCTTTGCCTTCACACCAAAAAGGTGGAGGTTAAGGAGTCTCATGATGCCATTGAATTAAATGACATTGATCAATATTCAAACTGGAATGCCAAATATGCCAAATATGTGGGTGTAATGTTCACTGACGAAGATCTTGCTGAATTGGAGAGAGAAGCAGCAGCAAGATGACATACTTGAGGATTCATTCATTCCTAGGGAGGATGAGCCAGATTTACCTTCTAGTTCAAGGCTGCATATTACTAGGAGGGGGAAGAATAAGTTGTAGACTGTGGTTGCAGAATTTTCAATATTTGAAATTTTGAATTTTGACCCTTTTGAGAGATACGAGTCATATGACATATTTAACTGTTGATTCACGACAAATTAATACTCAAGATATACTTATGTGTTCCATAAATTTATTCTTTGAATCTTTATGCTTCTCATGGAGTATTTAAGTTTATTTTGCGTATCTATGAATTTATTTTATTTGCCAAGTTTTTTTGCTGAGTCTGAATCAGTTTTTTTCGCTGCCAAGTTTTAGCCGAGTCTGAGTCAAATTTTTTTGTTGCCAAGTTTTAGCTGAGTCTGAGTTTTTGAACTATGGTCTGGCCTATTTTCTCAGATTGGAAGGTCATTTGTCATTATTAATACAGTTAATATTTTCCTGTCAGGAAAACATCCTAGAATATCTCCATCATCCATGCAAATGGGGAAGAGAGGAACACTATAGAATACATGCTCAAAACTACAAGTTCAATATTTTGGAAACAAAAGGAGAAAACCAGCATTCCAAATATGCCTCAACCTTGGTGAAGGGCTTCTCAAATCCCTGAATAAATTAAATCAAGCATCAAACATAGCTTTAGACACCTAACCATTAAAGCAAAGGATAACCAAAGTGATATGATTAAGAAGCCAAGATGAAAGCCCAAAAAAGTCTTCAGTAAAATGAAGAATAACTTGGAAATTTATGATAAACTTACCAACTCCAAATGTATATGCTGTAAGAAGAAATATTTGCTGTCCTATGGTATTCCTCGCAAGCACTATGGATGCCAAAGGAGGGAAAATTCTGGTTATACAGAATGCACCAAATAAATAAAGCATGGGTCAGAACAAAAATCAACTGGTCTTACAGTTTACTTATCTATCAAAGCACTAAAGTGCAAGCTTGTACTTGTTTCATTGATTAGACCCCAAATAACCAAGAGAGCATATGCACCTTAAGAAGCGTAAAACCAATATAAGTTGTGGAATAGCATCGTCTTGTTTCCATGGACTGCAAGAAAAGAAAAGCAATTGTACATAAAGTTAACTACTTCACTTTTTCTTGTCAATATTTGGCAAAGGAGAGTTTATTGAAAGTTGGTATCTAGGAAATATTATGGTGAACCTCCATATTATGAGAAAGGGAAGAGCACTGATCAGATCAATTATGCCCTTATATGATACGATATAGTAAAGTCGAACAGGTGCGCTGCCACAAAAGGGGAAACAGGTGCGTCATTTCTTCCACATGACAAATCTTTCTAATATAAAGGTTTACAATTCTGTAAATATAGAATCCTGGTTCTTCATTGGGCATAAAAGTAGCACACAAGTAACATTCCATGTCTCACCTGTAGAGTTTCACTAAGTAGTCCACCACAAAGAAAGAAGCACATGCGATCCTTAATACTTTAATAGAACGATGAAACTCTGAAGTGTATCTGTCAGAAATCACTGAAATCAAGTCCCTACGAATAGCAACGGTATCTAAAGAATAAATCCAACACGAGGTTAACTGATTTTTTCCCTGATATCTAATAATGCCTCGATGAAAGATATGTTCATTAGACCAGAAATTTCTAGAAGTTTGAAAATACATACGTTGACCTCACATAAAGGACAATAAGTATAAGAGCTGCCAAAGATTCCGCCTGCAGAAAATTCCACAAGCATGTAAACTGGAAATGACAATAGAAGCCTATCCTCAATATATAATCAAATGATTATAATGCAAGTATAAGATATCTAAAGTCAATAGAAGGAAACCAGAATCAATAAAATCCTGACACTAACCCACATAAGGAGAGGACTCCATTTTCCACCTCGAATAGCAGCACGAACCTTAATTGTCGGTACTACTTTTCCATAGAGATAAGAATCATGGTAATTGGACAGGACGTCCTACATCCCAAAGCCAAATGTACTAAAATAGTAAAATCTAGGAGCTTGTAATTACAACAGACATAAAGAAGTGCTGGTTGATTGAAAAAATACCTCATTTGCATGTATGATCTTATCCTTTCTTCGTTTCTTAAGATTCAGAAACTCTTCTTTAATACTCAAGTTTCCAATATCAGATTCTGTTCTCCTCTGCTGAGGGTTGAAGTCAGGCTCTTGTATAGGTTCCTTCTCTTCATTTTCAACAACTGGAATGCATTGACCACTGGGAGATATAAGCAGCGTTCGGGAACGAGTAAGTTTCCTCTCACTAGAAGAATTATACCCCTCAGGTTGTTCAACTGCTGATTCATCTAGGGTTTGAACACACACTTCTAACGATTTCTCATCCTTGAAGCTTTCAAGTTTGCTTTCACCAAAAGAAGAGCAAGTCAGAGCTAAATATGTTGCACAAACCATCTTTTAGCTCAAATGGATGAAAATTTGAATTACTGAATATATACATTAACAAATTAGGCAACGGAAGTTTAAGTTCAATACCATTGTCAGAAAACATTGAAAAGGTGGGCAAACAGTAAAGATGGAAAGCAATAACGTTCATAAGCAACACTAATTAGTTTGATTCACAATTATTCAACAAATAGTGCTATATAAATTATGCAAAGTACATGAAAACTCCCTATATTTGATGGAGACAATGGAAAAGTTATTCAGCTAGAATAAATAACCAGTTAGAAGAGATGCAGAAAATTATAATTTATCATGGCAGTTGAGAATGGGGGGAATGGTGCATATCCTTTGCACCATCCATTGCAGGCTGCAGGCTATCTGGCAGTTGCTTGCTGGTTATGATTAATGTGCCCCTAACTATGATTCCATTTCTATCTTTGTAAGAACACTATATTGGGCTCTCGCACCTAGATAGGGTTCAAGTGAAGTAACAGTTGGCATTCTGAGTGGTGCAATTATAGGCAGAGAGAGACGGTAACCACTACCTTCTTTGTCCTAGAGTTAGATAACCTACAAAAGTGCAAAAGAAAGGAGTAGATTGTTCAATTCTTAACAAACCAAAGGGTTTTTCAGCACGGAGATGCCCTGGTGGTTACCCCAAAGTCAAAAACATGTATAATAGAGACGTTGAATAAGAGAGCACTAATGTGTCAGTTTTTAGGCATCCATCTGTTGGCAAAGACCATGTGGAAGTGGATTCTAGAAAACTATAGGATGTGAAAGGGGGTGGTATGGTCCAGATCCCAAAGGATATCTAGTAGACAACAGGTGCATGAGAATAATTTGTGTTATGGTCGATGAAGCAAGCGAAAGTGAAATGGCCAATTTTATAGAAAGTCAATGGAGTGCACAATAAAGTTATAAACATAAGTATAGGAGGATTCTCTAAATGTAAGTTGCTCTTCATTAAAAAAAAAACAGTCGGTACAATGATCGTTGAGAAGAGATTTCAATGAAAGAGAAGAGCTCCTGATCTAAGAAAAGAACTCAAAGCTAATTAGCATACTTCTGAATCTGATGATAATATACATGTATTACAGATCATTATAGGTGGATGGTTGAGAAGTTGAAGCAGTTCAACTTCCAACCATTGCAACATGCTAAAGCTGTAATTGATGAGGCATCATAGAGGCAAAAGAAAGAACAGAAAGAAAGAAATAAATTATATTAACGTCCACGAATGGCCAAAAATGATCAGAAGGGGCTGGAACATAGCGTTGGTACAAGAGCAAAGGACCAGGGCAAAAAGTTCCCTACAGAAAAGTGAGCAGAAAACCCTGCAAAGCAGTGGAAGATGAAGATCACCTAGGTGGGGAACCAAAAACCTCAATTGTCAGTGTTCAAGAGACGCGTTGCAGGAGCCAATGATATTGTCATCAATCACTATAGGAGTACCAATGCAGATTCTGAGAAAGCTAAGGGTTTTGTGTGGGATAGAACTAGCAAAGAAATCACATTAAGATGTTGCAGAAAATTTGGAACCAGTTTGTTACTTTGATCTGCAAGAGTTATAAGGTGTGCGTTGACACAGTGTGGCACTATTAGTGCTGACACAAGACCTTGTGCAGCCAGCATTGGCTTGGTTATGGTACAAAATTGAATTTGGAACCCGAGGTAAAATTAGCACAGGCATATGAAGTTAAACTTTTGCTTAAGGAGTTGCGCAGAATTCGCACAGGAGCTGTCACCACAAGTTGAAAAAACAATTATTGCTCAAATCGTGACAGGTTTGTCAGAGAACTTAAAGCCAAGATGGCACAAAAATAACTCAACTATAGACTGAGCCAAATTTGATTCCATAAACCAATCATTGTACCCTCTTAAGAAGCTCTTTTGACCTCTAAGCACCTCCTCAAGATGGTCAATATTAATTGTAAGTTTCATTAAGCTTTAACTGATTTACTACACTTGAATACAACAGGTGGGCTACGAAAACACTCCATTTAGGTGGGAGTTCTTCTTTGAGTGGGATCATCTATGATTCTTGTCCCACAAAACCAACCAAGAAGTTCTTCCTCTTCAAAAGTAGAAGTCAAAGCTTTTGAATTTGTTAAGATTAGAAACAATAAATAAGGAGCTAATTTGATGGTATCCCTTGCTGGAAGGTGGGGATGGAAGACTCTTGAACATAAAGCAATGGCTAAGCAAGTCAGAAAACAAGTTTGGTCATCAACATTCACCACAAATCCACTTCATGTTTTAACAATGTACAAATCTAGCCAAGAGAAAGACAAGCTGGATAATTCCACCATTGATAGATTGGCAAAAACAAGGGAAGAAATTAATAGTCATCTCCTGGAGAAGAAAATCAGAATATGGAGCACCAAGATCGTCATGATCTAGCTGCAGAATAAATGATTAAAGTCAGGGAAGTAGGTTACTTGAAGCCTCAGACAACGAAATATGTGGACAAGGATCAGTGCCCTTTCTTCTAGCATAGGCATCTTGGAATCAAACCTGTTCCAATCCTGTAACCTACTATGAAAAAGGGAAGGAAAACTAACTCAGGAGAACAGGGTCAAGATTTTGTGGACTGTGGCACTTAGCCATCAATAACCGAGATAAATATCAAGATCCTGGTACTGTATAAAACCAAAATCACGGTTCACTACTGGATTGTGCAGACTCTTGAACCTTCCCCTAGTGGGCAATTCTGCATCTTTTCTTTGCATTGGATATAGCAATACATTTCTTTCATGATGTAATATAATTTTATGCCACTTCCAACAATAGTTTACCAATGCAAAAGGAGAAAATCATAACAAGCCTGGAAAACATAACATCGACTCTATAAAACTTGTTCAAGAATATCCGGCCTTCAAAAATTGCATGTAACTCCATAAGATGCTTTAAATAAAAATATAACTTGAAAATAAAGAAAATTTTACTAAAAGCTAGGACCATTTCATTCTTACTGTGATCTATTTATAGAGATCACTTCAATGGTGGTGTTACAGGAGATAAATCACAGTTCAATAATTTTTCTCGATTTGTATTATATGCTATCAAAAATGAATATAGCAGAAATTTTAATAACCTACATAACTTAGTCAAAATTGATTACTTTTATTATTTAGACTGTTTGCAGATTGAAGCCAATTCAGAATTCATCTTAGTCTCTTCCTGTTGCTCAATCAATTGAAGATACCCTTTTCTCCTATATACTGGATCTGTAAGGAAAGTTTGTTAATCTATGGCAAAACTAAATTCGACTTTAATTACCTATCTTGTCTGATCTTATTCAAGTATCCTGTGACTCTCTTCAAGGATTTAGGCATTTAGCAACTTCTGGAATAGTTTAATCAGATTGAATTATAATTATTTATAGTAATTTACTAATAAAAGATAAGGATCAACCCAGAGCAACCCTTAATCGATCTATTTAAAATAGGTGTGAATAAATCCATGCAATGACTTGTTTTGACATATTAAGTATCAAACCCTGATATTTTGGGGGGGTTCTATTTAGTACTTAATTACTCTTAAGTCTTTTGGTTGAGACCAGGTATGTAGAACGAACAACATACAATCTTAGGCCCCCAGAAACTGCTAGTTAAGCTAAAATAATAGGCATTGGGCTATGTTAAGGCTAATCAAGTACTAATTTGACTAAAGTCCGTTCATTTATCATTTCTTTAGGTACAACAAACCAAAGGCGATTTAATATAATCTGATCTTTTTGAATATAATAAACATTATTGATTTTAAGCTATGAGGCCTCTGTCCAACCCCAATTAATTAGGCTCGTGGCTTACCAAAGCCTGAGCAGAGCAACAAAGATACTGTCACGTCTGTACCGAGTTTGAACTAATTTATCAAACAGTGAAAAGCTAGCCACTTCTTGTAAGGAAAACTGTCCTTAAGTGATTTTACTTGTAAAAGTAAATCCACACCAAAAAACCAGACGAGGATATTTAGAAGGCTCTTGCATTCATCTGGCTTTATTCTACTGTCAAAACCAATAAAAATGAACTGCACACTTGTGCCTAGCAATAATGGGGAATGATGATGCAAAGATTAAACCAGTACAACTACAGATCGATAGTAAACTTAAATCTATGTAACTCGTGGTCCATTAATCCAAATCGATCCACGTTGTGAACTTAAATAATGGTTGGCTTTCTATGATCAAACAAATAGAGCACCGAGCCTTTCATAATTTAGCATTTAGTTATCCCAAATTCTCAATCTAATAGTATCATTTTCTGAATCTCATTTTGGCAAACCATGGCACTCTTCACTTGTCAAACAAAATTGAAAATCTAAGCAATTTTCCAACAGTTAATGGGTGAGAAAAAATAAATAAAACAATACTGCAAGAAGAAAAAAAAAACCTCGGATGACGCCTAGTTGTCATGGAAGTAAATTCCCTGGACAAACTCCGCATTGGTATAGAATGTGCCATTTCGACAATCGTATGCAGAGCTTATCTCTGTTTTGTGTTGGAAGGATTTAAATATGAAATGGTCACATCATGAGATGAGGACCTCATTTTCCAGCAGTGAAGGTCCACGTCATCAACCGAGTCATAAAAATTTTCACTCCCACCATGCCCTTCCAACGTAGTAGATTCTCGTGAAGCCTGCTTTGCCCGTATCACAGGTGGCGATCATCATTTTTGTTTAACTGAGTTTTTCCCGCCAATAGTTGTTCCTGCCCCGTGCTCGGCAGTGGGCACCCTTTCAGTCGATATTAGGTAGTTACAACTTATCTCCTCGTCTGTTACATTCACGTGGACCGTGCTATTTCAACAATTTTATGTGATTCTCTCCTCTATTTTTTCACAGATTTTATGATATTCAAATTCCAGGCCTGGTTACCTCCTCCTCTGTTACTTTCACGTGGACCGTGCTATTTCAACAGTTATATCTGATTCTCTCCTGTGTTTTTTCTGAGATTTTATAATATTCAATGGCTCCCAACAAGGACTCTTTCATTTAATAGTTAATTTTCTTCTGACTCTTCCTTCCAAGTTGAGAATTTTCATTTTGTATTTAGAAATTTGGAGTTCAGTATTTGTTTTTTTGCGCATGTCCTCAAATAAAAATAAATTATTTTAATTATAAAAATTAAAAAAGAGAAGAAAATATATACAACCATATGATATATTTTTTTTCAATATTCGGCATTTCAAGCCCTCTTTTTTTCCCCACAAAAATAAGAAAAGACTCTATATTATCCTTTTTACAAGGGACTTAAATTTAAGCAGAAAAATAACTTAAACAGCAGTATGGGGACAAAGAGTTATTACATAGGAAAATAACATATTTATATAAATAAGATAACTAATGATTTAATATAAACAAATGTTAATTTCTATCATTATAATGTATTTACAAATTAATTAATTTAATTTAATTAAATTATATTAAGTTATATATTTTAAAATTTAATTATTACATATTAAAATTAAAGTTTTGACATTTTTTATAATAACAATTAAAGAATCTAAATAAATATATATTTTATAAATAAATTAAATTTATAAATTTAATATTATTTATATATTATAAATGTTATTAAATATATAAATATTAGATAATAATTATTAGTACAATATTTATAGTATATATAATTAAATAAATATGTAAATAATATCTCAAAATTAAATTTTATATTAATTTTAAGAAATATAAAATTATAATTAATAGTTATTAGTATAGTATTATAATATATAGTCACTAAGGATGTTGACAACATTTGACATAAAAATTTATATAAATTTAAAAATTGAAAATAGAATCTTCCCAAGGTAATAAAATTTAATACAAGTAAAATATTTAAGGTGTGTAAAACAAGGAAGTGGACTACAATATATAGGCTCTAGAATACATAGGTTGGCATGGACAAGTGTCCCAAAGAAGAAGAGTTAACTAAAGGACTGGCTCAAATGTAGGAGGAGAGGTGTGAAGTGAACTAACCTTCATGAGGGAGATGTGGTGCTTAACTATCGTCAATCAAGGAGTTGAATGAGATAAACGTGGCATGTGCTCCCATTAATCAAGGAGATGTTGTGCTCTTATTTCCTAATTTACCAAGTAAATAATATTAATTACCTATATAAACTCAATATAAGGCGTAATAAATAATTAATTACACCAACATGCATGATTTCACATAATTATATTCAATTATTATAAAGATCAATGGGTAAGTGCAAAAAGATGGGGGGACAAAAAGGGGTCTTAAGTGGCCACTTTTTTTTTTAAATCAGGAAATACTGGCCTTGGATGAGAAATTGAGCATAGTTACACTCAAAATTTGGAGATGCAACCAAAACAATGTTTGTAGTGCTCCAAGTCTATTTTCTAAACTACTATTTTTTTTGAAAATGGTATAAATTAAAGGGTTCAACAGAGGGAGCCACAAAAATTGGTGTTGTTTCTGTCAAAAAAAAACATAGCATGTTTTGTGGCTCCCTCAAAAGGTCAAATTTTTTTTGGTATTTTAAAAATCGCTTCTGTGAGAAATTAGCTAACAGCATGTAGTTTATGCCCAATTTTTCTGATAATTTTTTATGAATATTTAATTTTTTACTAATTTTTAAAGTGGACATATCCTAAAAAATAGAATTTTGGCCGTGCTACCCCTATAAATTTTGAAAACTAATTGAAAATTATTATTATTATTTTTAATATGTGTAGAATGGAGTCTAGTTTCTAAATATGTAATTTTTTTGAAATTTAAATGAATGGTTAATTTACAATGAAAAAAGACCAAATAGTGGTTTTTGTCCAAAAACGAACACAAACAAAAGAAATTAAAGATGAAAGGTTTAACATTGTCAAAATGTGAAAAAAATTACATCGTCAAATAGCTAAGAGAAAGCCTAATATTACCCAGGTGTTCAATTTGTTTGACTTTGAAACACATGCAAATTTGAGGGTTAGCACGAACGAAATTATGTGAAATCTTGTAGAATATGCAAAAACACGTCTTTGGACATTGGGAAGGCACTCCAAGCCTTTGAGTTGGAAATCCAAAGAAAATCCCAAGCCTAAGGCTTGGGATTCCCAAATCAAAACATACTGCAAGTGCGTTATAACGAGCTCGCGTTATGTTTTACTTTGCATTTTTTCTTTTTTCGCAAAAGTTTGTGCACTGTTTGTCATGTTTGACATAACGTGAGTGCGTTAGTGTGTTATAATGTGCTCGCGTTATGTCTTCCTTGAATTTTTTATGTTCAAGGTTATTAATCATGTATGTATGTATGTATCTATGTATGCATATATGTATGTATAGTGTCGAGGGTAGAGGAGGGTAGAGATGGGGTGAGGCAGATAGGGGAGGAGAGGGGTGGATAAGGGTTGAGGGATTAAGGTTTAAGGTTGAGGGTTGATGGTTTAGGGATAGGATTTAGAGTTTAGGGATAAGGGATTAGAGTTTAAGACCTTGAGGGATTAGGGTTTAGGGTTGAGGCTTTAGGGATAGCGTTTAGGGTTGAGGGTTGAGGGATTAGGGTTAAGGCAGAGTGTTGAGGGTAGAGGGATTAGGGATAGGGTTTAGGGTTAAGGGATTAGGGTTTAAGGTATAGTGTTGAGGGCTTAAGGATAGGGTTTAGGATTTAAGGTTTAAGTGTTGAGGGTTGAGGATTTAGGGATAAGGTTTATGGTTTAGTGATAAGGGATTAAGGTTTATGGTTTAAGGTTTAGGGATTAGAGTACCATAAATTATAATTAGGGATTAGGGTTTATGGTTTAGGGACTAGTGATTAGGGTTTAGGGTTAAGGGATTAGGGTTTAGGGTTTAGGGATGTACAATTAAAGGGTACCATAAATAAACTAGAATTTAGGAAGGGTTGGAAAAATTTTGTGAATCATCATGCGCTGGAGATTAGAGATTTTGTTGTGTTCAAGTACATATCCAAGTCATAATTTAAGGTTAAGATATTTCAAAGAACAGGGTGTGTGAAAAACATCAATGCTCTTTGGCTTATGAATACCAACATTGATATAAATAAAAGATGCCCTTCTTCTAACAGAGTATGCAGTTCAAGTCAATCGACGGGCAACAAGTTGTCGAATGAGTTGGTTTAATGGGCGTGCCTCCTTCAAAGTTATGCTTGGAGACTTTACACAAAACTAATAACTCTATACATTATTTTTCATTATTTTATTTCCTGTACACTGTTAAGAACTTGTAAAATCTAATTGTGTAATGTGTTTATGGTAATGCATTCCTCCTGCATTTGTTTCACAATTTATAGACAACACAGACGAACATATGTTGTTGCAAGGCCCAGGTGGGCAGGAGTGGGATGTACAATTAGAGGGTACCATAAATAAATTGGAATTTAGGCAGGGTTGGGAAAATTTTGTGAATCATCATGGGCTGGAGATTGGAGATTTCACTGTGTTCAAGTACATATCCAAGTCATATTTTAAGGTTAAGATATTTCAAAGAATAGGGTGTGAAAAATATCAATGCTCTTCAACTTATGAATACCAACATTGATACAGATAAAAGATGCCCTTCTTCTAACAGAGGATGCAGTTCAAGTCAACCAATGGACAACAAGTTACTGATTGAATTGGTTTAATGGTTGTGCCTCCTTCTTCAAAGTTATGCTTGGAGACTTTACACAAAAACTAGTAGTTCTCTATACATTATTTTTCATTATTTTATTTCCTTTACACTGTTAAGAACTTGTAAAATCTAATTGTGTAATGTGTTTATGGCAGCGCATTCCTCCTGCATTTGTTTCATAGTTTATAGACAACACAGATGAACATATGGTGTTGCAAGGCCCAAGTGGGCAGGAGTGGGATGTACAATTAGGGGGTACCATAAATAAATTAGAATTTAGGCAAGGTTGGGAAAATTTTGTGAATCATCATGGGCTAGAGATTAGAGATTTTGCTGTGTTCTTGAGTACATATCAAAGTCATATTATAAGGTTAAGATATTTCAAAGAACAGGGTGTGTGAAAAATATCAATGCTCTTTAGCTTATGAATACCAACATTGATACAGATAAAAATGCCCTTCTTCTAACAGAGGATGCAATTTAAGTCAACCAATGGGCAGCAAGTTGCTAATCTTGAATTGGTTTCTGATGAAGAAAATAATGTTGTTGTTGAAGCAATGGAAGAAAATTAAAATTATAAGTCTAATTTAATTTATTTCAACTTTCAAAGCAGGCATTTGAATTGTAGCTTTACCTGGAGGATTGGTATAACAAAAACTTAATTATGTTATAGGCCTTTCTTTGAAGAACCCTGGACATTATGGACCCTATCATCTACAAAAGCACATGACAGTGAACTCTTCCCCACCTTTCAAATTAGATATTTACCTTTTTATTCAATGAAAATGAAGTCACAGAATGTAAACCAACCATGCATACTAGTAAGATCAAATTCTCTGCCTTATATTCTTATTACTCTTACTTTATTAAGAGAAGAGTGTCAAAAAGAATGGGTTTAATTGTAAGCTAACATAAGGCAAAGCAGTTTTGTTATTACATTTTTCTGAGGGATCTCTAATAGTCTAATATAATGTAGTCTTCTATAATATGAACATTTGATTTGTGTGAATGCTAAGCTTTAATATAGTAGAGTATTAAATCAATGCAATCAACTATTTATTGGGTTAAAATAACTTAGTTTTTGTAATGGTTTGGGAATGTAGGAGTTGCCAAAAATAGGTGAATGTCTCTACACTTACCAAGAGAAAAAAGTTTAGTGGTTCTTATGGATAGAGCAAGTAAATAATGGGAGATTATTTGCCTGTTTCATAACAATATACCTCCCCTAAGTGCGGGGTGGACAGCAAGAAACATAGATTAATGTTTAGAGTTCATATAGATCGAAAGATAAAATAAGGATCCTTTGAAAGAACTTCTAGGAGGGAAAATACAGGCCAAAGATAAAAGGAGAATATTATACAAGAAAAGATCTTCATGAGGATTGTAATATTTTGTCTAAAACAAACAAAAATTAGTTAATTAAAGATAGAAAATCAAGAAAGAAACCGTACTAAAATGTTTAGTTACTGATATCTAAAATGTATAGTTACTAATATCTATTTTTAAAAGACTAATTGATTTTTATGGCCAAAGTTGTTTATTTTATCTAGTTGATGATTTTAATTACACCCAGGTTATACATTGGGAGCAGATGTGTGCACATTTTTATGGCCCTAATTTAAATTCAAGCAAATAGGTGGAGAGAGTATGCTGATCTTTTAAAAAAATCTTAATAAAAAATGCTCACTTAATGTTGACCAGGGGTTCTGATTTCAACAATTCATTGCCCACTGTGGATGTACCCCAATGCAAAGCTTTTCTCATAATGATCATCCTTCTGATTTCAACTGTTAATTACTCATTGTGGATGTACCATACACAAAGCTTTTCTCATAGTGTGTACACCTATTGGCATAATAAACCCTAGATGGGCTAGAAAAACATGCCATATAACATTACTAACATTAAAAAAGTTCATAGCCATTTTTTTGACATTCTTGCAACTCAGATATCTTTAAGAGAAGAGTGTCAAAAATGATGGTTTTAACAACCTAACATAAGGCAAAGCAGTTTTGTTGGGTTTAGGGATAGGGTTTAGGGTTTAGGGTTGAGGGATTATGGTTTAAGGTATAGTGTTGAGGGTTGAGAGTTTAGGGATAGGGTTTAGGGTTGACGGATTAGGGTTTAGGGTTGAGGGATTAGGGTTAAGGGTATACAATAAATAAACTAGAATTTAGGGAGGGTTGAGAAAATTTTGTGAATCATCACGGGTTGGAGATTAGAGATTTTGTTGTGTTCAAGTACATATCCAAGTCATATTTTAAGGTTAAGATATTTCAAAGAACAGGGTGAGTGAAAAATATCAATGCTCTCCAGCTTATGAATACCAACATTGATACAAATAAAAGATGCCCTTCTTCTAACATAATATGCAGTTTAAGTCAACCAATGGGCAACAAGTTGCTGAATGAATTGGTTTCTGATGGGGAAAACAACAATGATGTTGAAGCAATGGAAGAAAATCATAGGGTTGAGGGTTGAGGGATTAGGGTTTAGGACCTGGAGGGATTAGGGTTTAAGGTTTAAGGGTTTAAGGGTATCTAGGGGTTGAGCGTTTAGGGTATAAGGGTTCAAGGTTTGAGGGATTAAGGGTTTAAGCATTGAGGGATTAGGGTTTAAGGCATAGTGTCGAGGGTAGAGGGTTTAGGGTTGAAGGTTTAAGGGTTGAGGGTTGAGGATTTAGGGTCGAGGGTTAAGGGATTAGGTTTTAAGGTATAGTGTTGAGGGTAGAGGATTTAGGGATAGGGTTTAGGGTTTAAGGTTTAAGGGTTAAGGGTTGAGACTTTAGGGACAGGGTTTAGCATTTAGGGTTTAGGGTTAAGGGATTATGGTTTAAGGTATAGTGTCAAGGGTAGAGGGTTAGGGATAGGGTTTAGGGTTTAAAGTTTAAGGGTTGAGGGTTGATGCTTCAGGGATAGGGTTTAGCAGTTAGGGTTAAGGGATTAGGGTTTAAGGTATAGTGTTGAGGGTTGAGCGTTTAGGGATAGGGTTTAGGATTTAAGGTTTAAGAGTTGAGGGTTGAGGCTTTAGGTATATGCTTTAGGGTTTAGGGTTAAGTGAGAGATCTAGATGGCTAAGGACAGATGGAGATTAAGTATAGGGTTGAGGGTATAGGGTATAGGGTAGATGTTTGAAGGTTGAGGGATAATGTTCAAGGTTGAGTGTCCAAGGTTAAGTGTATAGGGTATATAGGGTTTAAGGGTTTAAGGTTTGAGGGATTAAGGGTTTAAGAGTTGAGGGATTAGGGTTTAAGGCATAGTGTCGAGTGTAGAGGGTTTAGAGACAAGGTTTATGGTTGAAGGTTTAAGGGTTGAGGGTTGAGGCTTTAGGGTTGAGGGTTAAGGGATTATGATATAAGGTATAGTGTCGAGGGTAGAGGGTTTAGGGATAGGGTTTAGGATTTAAAGTTTAAGGGTTGAGGGTTGAGGCTTTAGGGATAGGGTTTAGTCTTTAGGTTAAGTGAGACACCTAGATGACTAAGGACATATGAAGAGGCATACAAGGAATGACTGAGAGACCTAGAGAGGGGAGAGGTAGAGAGGTGAGTGGGAGATAGAGGTGAGAGATAGAGAGGTGAGGGGAGAGATAGAATAAAATGAGAGAGTGAAGTTGACAACTTGAGGGAAAGATGGGTAAGGAGGAGGGAGAGAGGTGGAGTGGAAGGGAAATATCTAGAGAGCCCTGAGAGATATACAAGTGAGAGACCTACAACCTAGGGAGAGAGGGGTGAGAGAGATAGGGGAGAGATGGGGGTGAGGCAGATAGGGGAGGAGAGGTGTGGATAAGGGTTAAGGGTTTAAGGCTTTAGGGTTTAAGGGTCAAGGGTTTAGGGTTTAAGGGTTGAGGGTTTAAGGGTTGAGGTATTAAGGGTCTAAGGGTTGAGGGATTAGGATTTAGGGTTGAGAGATTAGGGTTTAAGGTATAGTGTCAAGGGTTGAACCCTAATCCCTCAACCCTCAACACAATACCTTAAAACCCTAATCCCTCAACCTTGGGGTTTAAGTTATAGTGTCGAGGGTTGAGGGATTAGGGTTCAACCCTTGATACTATACCTTAAACCCTAATCCCTCAACCCTTATACCCTTAATACCTCAACCCTTAAATCCTCAACCCTTAAACCCTAAACCCTTGACCCTTAAACCCTCAACCCTTATCCACCCCTCTCCTCCCCTATCTGCCTCACTCCCATATCTCCCCTATCTCTCTCACCCCTCTCTCCCTAGGTTGTAGGTCTCTCACTTGTATATCTCTTAGGGCTCTCTAGATATTTCCCTTCCTCTCCACCTCTCTCCCTCCTCCTTACCCATATTTCCCTCAAGTTGTCAACTTCACTCTCTCATTTTATTCTATCTCTCCCCTCACCTCTCTATCTCTCACTTCTATCTCCCCCTCACCTCTACCTCTCCCCTCTCTAAGTTTCATAGTCACTCCTTGTCTACCTCTCCATCTGTCCTTAGCCATCTAGGTCTCTCATTTAACCTTAAACCCTAAACCCTATCCCTAAATCCTCAACCCTTAAAACTTAAACCCTAAACCCTATCCCTAAATCCTCAACCCTCGACACTATAACTTAAACCCTAATCCCTTAACCCTAAACCCTATCCCTAAAGCCTCAAACCTCAACCCTTAAACCTTAAACCCTAAATCCTCTACCCTCGACCCTATACCTTAAACCCTAATCCCTTAACCCCCATCCCTAAAGCCTCAATCCTCATCCCTTAAACTTTCAACCCTAAACCCTATCCCTAAACCCTCTACCCTCGACAATATGCCTTAAACCCTAATCCTTCAACCATTAAACCCTCGACCCTTAAACATTGGGAAAACTTTTTCAAAAAAGAAAAAAATGCAAAGAAAACAATAACACACTTGCATTATAGCACGAGCGTGTTATGGTTTTGTGTTGCCGAGCCTTTGGCTTGGCAACACCAAGCCATAATGCGAGTGTGTTATAACGTGCTTGCGTTATGGCTTTTTAAAAAGTTTTAAGAATTTGGCCACTTTTTGGCCCCCCATCTTTTTGCACCCGCCCCAATGTCTAAAAATAAAATAAAATAATATATAAACAATATCATAATTAAAATTCATGTCATTTCATTTTGTCATTAGGTAAAGTGAAGGTTGCAATTTAAGAATTTAAATAGTTCTATCAACTCTAACACCATTCTAGTAGAACTTGTGTACCTGTGAAAGTATGATATCAAACACTATATCACACCTCAAATATATAAGTGAGAGGCAAAACTATAAATGGTTTTACCAAAAAATGGATACCAAAACCATGGTATCATGCAAAAACCTAATGTCCACCTTAGAGAGCATCTTCTAAGAATAATAAACATAATCAATCTAGCATCACATGGACTTCGCACGGGCACAATCAATGTATCCTCAAATAGCATATGTAATTGCAAAGGCATCTTTGACTCATAACTCCCTAACAACTCACATCCTCAAGTGTAGTGCTCCATTATGAATACCACAACTCATGTGGGTCCCATCCGTTGTGACAAGGTTCTCCACTCCTCAATCCTAGTGCCTAGAATTGGGAATTTGCATTTGGGGAGTCCAAAGTCAAATGTAACGACTATTGTAGTGCTCCACCTCCCTCATGAATGCATAGACAACTAATATCAAGATTCCTAGGAGAATATTAAATACAAATAATCTCTCCAATTACACCCTAGGTGTCCATGTAGACCTTCCAAGAGTGTTGGAGACACATAAAATATACATAAGATTTGCAAGGCTAATGACACCTTAATTGTAACATTCTCTCGCTTGACACTATACATTATAAATACATCCATAGGAAACATAAAGAAATTAAATATAGGATATGAGGCCCATTACCTTCCTACACCAAGATAACTTCTCCATGCTCACTAGCTTCATAAGGGAATCTATAACATTTTTCTGAGTGTCAACCTTTTACAACAAGAACTTACCATTCTCTACCATCTCTTGCATAAAGTCATACTAAACATCAACATGCTTAGTATAAGAATGGTACATGGGATTCCTAGCCAAATAGATAGTACTATGACTATCACAACCAATTCTAACAACCCTACAATCAAAACCAATACCTATACAAAGTATTTGTAACCATAATGCCTCCTTGGATGCATGTGTAGCAACCATATACTCTGCTTTGGTGGTGGACAAAACAATCATGGGTTGCCTCTTACTCATCCAACTCACTACACTGCTAAACAAAGAAAATGCATAGCTAGTAGTGGGCCTTCCACTATCCAAATCACTTGCCTAATCTACATCCACAAAACCTTGTATGTCCAATGTCTTGTTTGCATCATTAGTACCATGATAATACAAAAATAGAAATCAAAAGTCTCTTGCAAATATCTAAAATCCCTCTTAACATAAGTGATGAAGGGGGTAAATCACAAAACACACAACACTAGAAATTGAACACAGAAAATAGAACTTTCTTTTATTGACCTGGGCAACTCATTACATTACAGAAGCTTAATTACAATCAGAGGAATCAATCCTCCACAAGCTACAACACACCACAGCTTCCAGTCACAAGACTCAAGAATCCCCTGCCTTCTGTAACCCCAAATCAGCTAGGGTTTTTGTTTTCCCACCTATTCTTGACTCTACGCTTGCCCCCTTAACTCTACTACCCTAAGGGTTCCCAAAAATGGTTATATATAGCACTTTTTGGCGACCACCAGCTTAATTTCAAAAGTTGCATCTCCCTCCAAAAATAGGTCAACTTTGCGGGGCCATAACTTTCGATCCGACCGTTGGATTTTCAATTATAATACCTTTTCGGAAAGCTCTCGAAAAGACGGTGGAGCAACAAGTAGTACCGATAGGTAGACTACTTGGGTTTCCCACCAAATTTCGGGCCCATCTGGAGCCTCTAAGTGCCTCAAATTTGACTTTGAATATTTCAATAGGATTTTTAGAATTAGAAATTTTAATATCTCACAAATGACAAATGATATTGTAGTGATTTTTTCACCATTAGCTTCAATTCACCATTCTAGAGGTCTATGTAAGATTTTGTATCCAACTGTGCACAAATGCAAACTTACTAAAAATAGTAACCCTGCCAAATTTAGCCCTTATTGAAAAGAAATAACAATTTTTTTTTTTGGTTGATACAAGATTGCTCTTACACCCTAGATGCTCCTGCATCAGACACCTGGGGTAATTTGAAAAGTGACCCTGTCACTTCTCATGTGTTAGAAGGAAACCAAAACGATTAACCTCAGTCTCAGATAACCATGATGAATCTTCAACAGGCCTTCCTTTCCATTTCACCAAGTATTCTGTATACTGTCTGTTTCTTGTACTCTTACCCACACGGCTATCCAGAATGCCCTCTATCTCCTCCTTCTCTGAAGTAGATGCTGGAATGTCCCACTGTGTCCCTTTATCAAGTCCATCATCATGATACTCTGTCAGATCTGAAATGTTGAACACTGGTGAAATATTGATGTCATCAGGCAACTCTACCTCAAATGCATTTCCTGAATTGTGCTTCTTCAAGATTCTACACGGTCCAAATTTCCTCATCTTCAGCTTATTAAATGTACCAACAGGAAATCTTTCTTTTTTCAAGTGAACCATGACTTCATCACCCTCCTGAAACTCCTTATGTCTCCTCTTTTGATCTGCCTTAGCCTTATACTGAGAATTCATCTTATGGATATGCTTTCTTACCTCTTCATGCAAATTCTTCATGTGCTCAGCAAAATTTTTAGCTTCGGCACTACTCTTCTCCCCCTTATCCATCCTCCTCAATTCGGAAGCAGTTCTTGGGCTACTCCCATACACAACCTGGAATGGAGATTTACATGTGCTCCTATTGACAGAATTGTTGTAAGCAAATTCTACCTGTGGTAAAATCAAATCCCATCCCTTGGGCTTATCTCCTACCAAGCATCATAGCAGGTTACCCAAACTCCTATTCACCACTTCTGTCTGTCCATTAGTCTGTGGATGGTGTGCAGAACTGAACTTCAAATCTGTCTTCAACTTCTTCCACAATGTCCTCCAGAAATAACCAACAAATTTGGTATCTCGATCTGAAACTATGCTCTTAGGTAGACCATGTAGTCTCACCACCTCCCTGAAAAATAACTCTGTAATATGAATAGCATCATTAGTCTTCTTGCAAGGAATAAAATGGGCCATCTTTGAGAATCTATCCACCACCACAAAAATGGAATCATGCCCTCTCTGCGTCCTTGGTAAACCAAGAACAAAATCCATACTAATATCATCCCATGGCTTCTCTGGTATAGGTAATGGCTGATATAGCCCTGTATTCTGACTTGTTCCTTTTGCCATCTGACACACTCTACAACTCTGCATAAATTTCCTCACATCTTGCTGCAATTGTGGCTAGTAATAATGTTCACCAATAATAGCAATGGTCTTATCTCGACCAAAGTGTCCAGCTAATCCTCCACTATGCTTCTCCTTAATCAGGTTCTCTCTCATGGAACTCCTCGGAATGCACAACTAGCTTCCTCTAAACAACATGCTATCTTGGATTATGTAATCCAACCATTTTGTCCTGTCCAAAGTAACAGGTTCCAAACAAGCTTTCCAAGCCTCTGCAAAATCTAGATTTTCAGGATACAAACTTTTGATTTCATCAAACCCAACAACCTCTAGCTTCATTTCTATCAACAAATTTCACTTTCTGCTCAAGGCATCTGCAACCCTGTTGGACTTCCCACTCCTGTGCTTCAAAACAAAAGTATAACTCTGCAAAAACTCAACCTATTTTAAGTGCCTTTGATTTAACTTTCCTTGACTATTAAGATACTACAAAGCCTAATGATCAGTATATAGAACAAACTCTTTTGGCAACAAATAATGTCTCCATTTCTTCAAAGCCTGAACTATTGCATAAAACTCCTGATCATAAATAGAATACTTTTTCTTGGCATCATTAAGCTTCTCACTAAAATAGGCAATTGGCTTACCTTCTTGACTTAGAACAGCTCCTATACCACTACCACTAGCATCACAATCTACCTGAAATACCTTATTGAAATCTGGAAGTGCCAACACAGGTCGTTCTATGACTTTCTGCTTTAATGTATCAAAGCTCTTGTCTGCTCCTTTAGTCCATCTAAACTCTTTTCTATCCCCTCTCATTGTCTCAGTTAGGGGTGCACAAATGCTACTGAAATTCCTGATAAACTTTCTGTAAAAACTTGCCAAACCATGAAAAGATCTTACCTCGAAAGCACTCCTTGGCGTAGGCCATTCAATGATAGCCCTCACCTTCTCTAGGTCCATCTTAAGACCTTCCTCTGAGACAACAAATCCCAAGTATACCAACTGCTTCTTTGCAAAACTACATTTCTTCAGATTGATCAACAACTTCTCCTCCCTCAGCTTCTCTAAAACTCTTCTGATATGCATCAAATGGTCATCCCAAGTCTTACTGAAAATCAAAATGTCATCTAAATAAACAATAACAAAACTTCCCAAAAATTCCTTCAGTACCTTGTTCATGAGCCGCATGAATGTGCTCGGTGCATTGGTTAGACCAAATGGCATGACTAACCACTCATACAAACCCTCCTTTGTCTTGAAGGCTATCTTCCATTCATCTCCTTCTCTGATTCAAATTTGGTGATACCCGCTCTTCAGATCAATTTTCGTGAAGTACTTAGCTCCACTCAAACAATCCATTATGTCATCCATTCTCGGCAATGAAAATCTGTACTTGATTGTGATCTTGTTGATGGCTCGGGAATCTGTACACATCCTCCACTCTCCATCTTTCTTTGGTGCTAGTACTGCAAGTACCGCACATGGACTTAGGCTCTCCCTTATTAGTCCCTTCCTTAACAGCTCATGAACTTGTCTGTTCAACTCTTCATTCTCTGCTGGAGTCATTCTGTGGGCTGCCTTATTTGGCAAACTAGCTCCTGGTATCAAATCTATTTGATGACTTATCTTCCTCACTGATGGTAAACCTTCTGGTACATTATCAGAGACAATATCTTGAAATATTTCCAACATTTTTGAGACTTCTACTGGTACATCTTCACATTTCTCTTGACTAATCTTAGGAATCAATGCAAAGCAATGATGCTCATGCTTCATACCCTCCAAAAACTTTCTACCATCTACCAAGGAAATTCTGGCAGTACTACATACCTTTTCTTCCACCTCCTTCAAGGGCTTCAACTTATGACGGACTCCATCATTTGTTAGGGAGTATGTGTTTGCACGGCCATCATGGACAGCACTCCTATCATACTGCCACAACCTCCCCAATAACATATGACATGCATCCATCGGTATGATGTCACACAGCACTTCATCATGGTAGTCACCAATCTTGAATTTCACTAAACACTGTTCATTGACCAAAGCTCTATGGTCCTTCTGCAACCATGCAATCCGGTATGGATGCGGATGCTTTCTTCTTGTCAACTATCTCCTCTGAAACAAGATTATCAGTGCTTCCACTATCAATAATAATATCACAACACTTACCTTCACATTTGCACCTTGTGCAGAATAAACTCTTCTTCTGATTGGGTTCTTTCTCCTCATTCAGCAAGGTTCTTCTAACAACTAGGGTTTCTCCCCTTTCAACATCTTCAGAATGCTAAGAATGTGCATCTTCATCTACATGTGCAACTCGTGCATTGCCTTCAGGCCTTCTATTTGTCCTTCCTTGATGTTACAGACAATCGTATGCTCGATGCCCTTCTTCTCCACATTGGAAACAGGTTCCTCTAAAACCTCCTCTTCCGGGTCCTTGCCCAGGTCTACCCCTTCCTCTTCCTCTTTGCTCACCATTGTTTTGGTCACGTGGGCGGTAGGTGTTATCTCCTCTCTGATTTCGACTGGTGTCGGCTTCTTCACTTTTCCTTGAATCTTCATTTCGGTCCCTATGGGGTCTTCCACCAGTCCTTCCACCTTGACCTCTTCCCCTTTGCTTGCTTTCAAATCTCTTATTCAGCTTCTCTTCCACCTTCAGGAAAAACTGGTACACATCTTCTATGGTGGTCATTCTGACCAGGCTCAACTCTTCTTGAATACTTGGCCTCAACCCATTAATGTAACGAGCCACCTTCTCCTTGTTGGCCTCTCCATGGTCTGTCCTGATAGTGATCTTATAAAAATCTTCTGTATACTCCTTAACAAACTTGTTACCTTGTTTCAATCCTTGCAGCTTCTTTAGCAACTCCATCTCATAGTCCACAGGAATGAATCGCTTCTTCAATTTCTCCACCATCTGATCCCATCTGGTAATCTTTACTTTTCTTCTTCTATTTCTCTCTAACTGGACCTCTTTCCACCAAATACTAGTGTGGCCCTTCAACTTTGTCTTTGCAAACTTGACTCATTTAGGGTCTTCCATATCTTCATACTCAAAATACTCCTCCATATCATTGATCTAATCAATAAGTTGTTCCAGATTCAAATCTCCAGAATAGGTAGAAACTTCGATCCTGGGCCTCTTTTCGATCTTTGAAATGGCCCTCAACAACCTAACTTCTGCAGGATCTCCCGTAGCTTCTTGTTCTTCTTCAGATAGCTCTTCTTCAGCTTCATCTTTGCCTTCCTCTCTCCTTCTCGGCTCGAACCCTTTTCGCAGCTCCTCTTGCAATTCATCGATTTGTCTTTGCAGGGCTCTAAAACCCTCTTCCGTCAAAGCATTCCTCCCACCACGGTTTCTTCGTGGAGGCATCTTGATCTATGCAGCAAACCCACAACCTCAGGTCCTGGTGCAAACTGCCTCATGGTCAGCGATCTGTCTACACACTCAGGAACCCTTGCTCTGATACCACTTGATGAAGGGGGTAAATCACAAAACACACAACAATAGAAATTGAACACAGAAAATAGAAATTTCTTTTATTGATCTGGGCAACTCATTACATTACATAAGCTTAATTACAATCAGAGGAATCAATCCTCCACAAGCTGCAACACACCACAGCTTCTGGTCACAAGACTCTAGAATCACTTGCCTTTTGTAACCCCAAATCAGCCAAGGTTTCTGTTTTCCCACCTATTCTTGATTCTACGCTTGCCCCCTTAACTCTACTACCCTAAGGGTTCCCAAAAATGGTTTTATATAGCCCTTCTTGGCGACCACCAGCTTAATTTTGAAAATTGCATCTCCCTCCAAAAATAGGTCAACTTCGCGGGGCCATAACTTTCAATCCGACCGTTGGATTTTCAATTATAATACCTTTTCAGAAAGCTCTCAAAAAAATGATTGAGCAGTAAGTAGTACCAATAGGTAGACTACTTGGGTTTCCCACCAAATTTCAGGCCCATCCGGAGTTTCTAAGTGCCTCAAATTTGACTTTGAATATTTCAATAGGATTTTTGGAATTAAAAATTTTAATATCTTACAAATGACAAATGATATTGAAGTGATTTCTTCACCGTTAGCTTCAATTCACCATTCTACAGGTCTGTGTAAGATTTTGTATCCAACCATGCACAAATGCAAACTTACTAAAAATAGTAACCCTGCCAAATTTAGCCCTTATTGAAAAGAAACAACAATTTTTTTTTTTGGTTGATGCAAGATTGCTCTTACACCCTAGATGCTCCTGCATCAATAAGTCTAATGCTCCTTATCAAGGTTAGATATAAACCTACTCAAAACTCCCACCACTTGGGCAATATCTGGTCTAGTGCAAACCATTACATACATCAGACTACTAACAACACTAGCATAAGGCATAAAATCAAAATCATTATCCAATTTGAGACATGTATTTAAAGAAACCTTAGTACCAATAGGAAACAAAATACTCATAGGTTTATGTAAGATTTCTACCCAAGAATGCAAGTGATTGAGAGAAAGCAAAATAGAAATCACATATGAGCCAAATAAATTGTATTCAACTCAAGAGCATGCAAAGCAATACAATAGAATGGGATTGCTCATATGAGAGAAAGAGGTGGGTATATATAGGATATTCCACCCAAGAGACTAAAAACACAACCAATGTGGGATAAAGTGAAAAAGTCCCTAAGTAAACTTAACCTAGTGTGAAGAGAGCTAAAGCAGAGAACAAGCCAAGAAAGAGCTAGATAGAAAAGTAACCCTATTCACACTAACACCCCCCCTTAAGTGCAACTTAGGGGGAAATGTAGATAAAATACAAAGATGGGTCCTGACAACAAGGGCTGATGAGTACCCATGTACAAAAGATCCCCTCAAATAGAAAAGGAAGGAGAAAACCCAGTGGGAAAAAACTCCTCCCCAAAAGTGAGAATGCAAGAAGTGTGGAAAGGTAGGGTCAACATGAATCATATGCTACCAATTCCAACACAAATACAATGAATAATCCCTCCTAAAGAGAGGAAAAAAAGAGAGACCAAGTAGCCCCCCCTCAATGTAAAGTCTCCTACACTAATGGTAAATGCCCAACAATGAATGCTGAAGATGATCCACGATTGTCGAACAACGTTTCTCCCCTTAGGAAGAAACAAGACCAAGAATGTATGTAGGATTTCTTCCCTTTCCTGAAAGGAATATGAAGGAAGATAACTCAAAATGTATGAAGTCTTTGAACTCTACTTAGGTGTCGCCATGTTAATGTTGAAAGAAGCCACAATCCAATCAGGAGTCTCATGCCAAACTGAAAAATGTGACAATCCAGAACCAAGTGGAAACTGAATAGAATAGGATCCAAAGATGAAGATTTCTCATCTAAAGACAACGATGCCTTCTCCAAATGTTGCTCAATGATCTCTAAGCCAATGCCAAACTGTGACAAATACTGATATGGATCAGGTATCATAGAAGATTCAGGTATAGTAATGGGTTACACTTTCTATGACATCCTAATTTTTATTGAAATCACATATTTTTAGAAAATATAATGATTTAAGCCTTGAAAGGTTCCATTTAAAGGATTTTAATTGAAGAGGGTTTGATCAAACCCCCTTAAATTCAAACCCCCTTGGATAGAACCCCACTAGTTTTAAACCATACTTATAATGGAGTCTCCTCTACACCTATCAAAATGCTGATAAAAAACCACTTTTGATTTACCTTTTGAGGGATCAAATAAATTCATTTAAAATTTATGTTTTGTAAGTATGTAGTCCTTATTTTAAGCTTCCCAAAAAGTATAATTTTAAATATATTTAATTTGATTATTATATTTATTTTTTATTTCTTGTGAATGTAGGTTTTTCACCTAACATCAAGTTCTTTGTTCTACACACATGGAAAATTAGTAAATTAGTGAATTTTTTTTTAAAAAAATCTATGCCCTAGGTATTGATGTCCTTGTTTCAACAAAAAAAAAATTGAATTTTGATACATACATTAAAGTTATGTTTTATGGAATACGCCTATGTCTAAATTATAATTGGTTTGACTTCAAAAGTTAATTAAAAAAAATATTCAACAAAACATTATGAAACCAAATGCATGTCCTATATATTGGTGTTAACAATCTAAATTCAAAAGAACCAGAATTTTATCCTTTGTAGAAAAAAAGTTATGTGCTACAGAATACACATCACATTAAAAAAAGTTGTTTACTATTAAAAACCAGTTATCAAAGGAGACGCAAAAAAATTTACAATTTAACTCCATTTTTTTTTAAAAATATATATTTAGAATCTACAAACAAAATCTCACAAATCACTAGTTCGCATCATCTTCAAATTCGTAATGGTTTAGCGGCTATGGGTGTCAGAAAGTGAAGATTTAGTTTGAAATGTTGATTTCAATGTCAAGTTTGACCAAAAAGTGTAACCCATTATTGTGGGATGACCCCGCCGACGCCATGTTGATGTTGAAAGAAGCCACAATCCAATCAGGAGTCTCTTGCCAAACTAAAAAAATGTGATAATCCAGAACCAAGTGGAAACTAAATAGAATAGGATCCAAAGATAAAGATTTCTCCTCTGAAGACAAGGATGCCTTCTCCAAATACTGAGCTCAATGATCTCTAAGCCAATGCCAAACTGTGACAAATACTGATATGGATCAGGTACCATAGAAGATTCAGGTATAGCAACCATGGATGTATGGTGCTCACCATCGGTAAGACAACTGGACCAATGAGAATCTGGTACTTCTACAGAGGATGTCAACATGAACGATGACTGAGTCAGATATGTGGACTCATGAATATCTGCAGAAACTGTCACTGTAGAAGCAAATGTAGGCAAAGCAGGAACAAGAGGGTTTGAATGTGCCCTCAAAACATCTAAAGAAGAATCAACTCAATCAAAGAGAAGATGAATGAAATCAATAGTGTCTCCCAAATCCAAAATGTGGGACTCTACAAACAAGGATGAGATGTCTGGTAGGAATATATCCCAAGGAACTGCTTCTGGAAGACTGATATGAGCAGCATACAAGATGGCTATGTATGAACATGTGAAATATCTGCTAATGTTGGATTGCATGAAGTCTCTAAAGAAGAAATATCTAGAAAACTCTCTATCATCTGGACATTCAAGTGCTTTCCATTCATCAAGCTTCATAGATGTTTGAAAATCATATGGTAGAAAAACATCAAGTGGTTTTAAACAGTCTACAACAGGATCCTTTAAAAATGGAGACTCATCCAAGTCACCATACATCTCCCAAAGTTTGGTCTAATGAGTACGAGGGGAAGAAACCCATGTCAATGTACTCATTATGTCAAAGTCGACATTTGAACCAAGAAATGCTGCTACATAGCCATTCTTTTGATACCATACCATGCTTTTTTGAAATGATACAGGTTGAGGAACAAGTTCATAGAGATAGGGCATAAGATTAAGCCATCTGAAATGTTTTAGCATACCATCTCTTTAGTTCAATTACAATCGGATGCTTTGTGATACCCATGATTACTCCTTAAATTTAGTCACACATAAGACCAATTAAGAGACTGAATCCAACAAAAGAAACAACACCAAGAGACCCCCCCGAATTACTCGATCAAGAAACCCCCCCAAGAAAAATGATTTGACACTTTATAAGTAGTGCAGTTATAATGGCCACTAGTAAGAGAACACTAAGTGGACTTGACTTTAATACTTTTTACAAATCCTCACAAAATGAGCATATACTAAAATTACAATGTTGGTATAAAACCAAGTGAAGTTATCAGCACCCCTGCAAAGGACACAAAAAAACACACTTTCAAAAAAAGAATCGCTTCAATCCGAGGTCGTATGCAAAAGTTACGCACCTTTGAAAGTCCCAAAATGGGAATTGCATAGAGTCACCTGTGAGACTATGAGATTTTTGTAAAATCTGAGAAAAAAATCAGAAACCATCTACACCAGTGCATAGAGTACAAAAAATAGCTCAAAAAAAGAAGCTTGGAAATCGGAGGTCAGGAGCCTGAGTTATGGCCTTCAGAAGTTGAACTGCAATTTCTAAAATGCCAACGGAGAGGGGGTAGGATGGGGAATGCTTTTAACCACTGGATTAAAGGCCAAAACTTGTAGATCATGCTTTAGACCATTGGATAAAAGGCCGAACCCTGTAGATCACGCTTCAGACCACTGGATAAAAGGCTGAACCCTGCAGATCACGCTTTCGACCATTAGATAAAAGGTTGAACCTTACAGATCACGCTTCAAACCACTAGGTAAAAGGTTGAACCCTACAGATCATGCTTCAGTCTGCTGGAAAAAGGGCTAAACTACAGAGCACCTTTCAGACCACTGGGTAAAAGGCCGAACCCTGCAGATCACACTTCGAACCACTAGATAAAAGGCCAAACCCTGTAGATCACGCTTTGGACCATTGGGTAAAAGGCCGAACCCTATAGCTCACGCTTCGGACCATTGGGTAAAAGGCTGAACCCTGCATATCACACTTTAAACCACTGGGTAAAAGGCTAAATTGTGGAGCACCCTTTGGACCACTGGATAAAGAGTCGAACCCTATAGAAGCACCCTTCGAACCACGAGACAAAAGGATGTACCTTCATAGAAAATTTTTTGAGCTCTAATTTCAACATTTAAATAGGCGTTCTTAGGGTTCTTGGCCCTTTTGAGCGCAATGGCAGGGTCAGATCTAACCCAAACTGCTATGAAATGGTGGTTCCCTGCTGGATTTGGCAACAAACCTCTAACTTCAAACCCTTACAGATTTGGCTTCCGATGTTCAACTGGAACGAAAAGAAAGGAAAACTTGACTGTTTCGGTTGCTCTGGACTCAATGGTAAGCTAAGAAAGTCTCCAGGAAGCTCCAAAAAAACTTGCAACTAGCAAGTCAAAATAAGAACCCCCTAGAAACTAGAGTTTTCTCCACACTTTTCTAATTTTTTAGATCTTCTGAAGATGCAAGAGAAGAGCATACTCATGTGCTTCAAAAACAACAACCCTACACTCTCAGATTTCAAAAAAAGAATGCTAACCCACAACTCACAACTGCTCTGATACCATGTAAGATTTCTACCCAAGAATACAAGTTGTAGACACCCAAATTTGTCCATGTCTAGCAACACCTTGTTAAATCATTATCCATTAAGCCAATTAATTAAATAAATTTTATTTATTTAATTAAAATCCCTTTCAATCCCATTCTCATCCTACTTAGCCAATTAATTAAATGAATTTTATTTATTTAATTAATTTCCACATCATATCTTATCCCATCCTATTCATTTATCCAATTAATAAAATAAATTTAATTTATTTAATTAATTTCCAACTCATATCACAACTAATTCAAATATTTTATTTGAATTAAACACTCATCTTTTATCACATTCCAACACTTATCCAGTCAATCATGTGTTGTTATACAACTTTCATTCATATCCTTCACATGCACAACTAATGGAACCTAAATTTAGTATCTTTCAATCCTAGCCATTCACACAGCCTCTGAATCTCCACCATCGATTGATCTTGGCTGAGCCCTATATAAACACCCTCTCATTCCATATGAGAGGATCCAGCAATCATATAGCACCTACATTATCATCTTGAGCATCTTGAGCATCTGAGCATCCAATTGAGCTTTTATCATCCATCATGGCAGCTTTCAGCTTTGCAATTGTTCATTGTTGAAGAAGCAGTCCACATCTCACAAACAAGGAATCACACGGTCTAGGTGATGTTATGCATGAATTGCATTGTTTTTTGATTTCATTTAGATTAGATTCCTTGATGATGGTAGGGTTAGGGTTTCATGACTATGTCTGATCTTCTAAACCTGACTTTTCACCTATCACATAAGTGATTGAGAGAAAGCAAAACAAAAATCACATATGAGCCAAATAAATTGTATTCAACTCAAGAGAATGCAAAGTAATACAATAGAATGGGATTGCTCATATGAGAGCAAGAGGTTGATATATATAGGATATTCCACCAAAGAGACTAAAAACACAACCAATGTGGGATAAAGTGAAAAGGTCTCTAAGTAAACTTAGCCTATTGTGAAAAGAGCTAAAGCGGAGAACAAGCTAAGAAAGAGCTAGATAGAAAAGTAACCCTATTCACACTAATAGTTTACAATTATACATACTAAATTGCTACAAAATGCTAGCAACATACTTACTCTAACTTAACCAATGCTTTATGTGTACTTGATCTCTACTGATCTCCATTCAAAGAATGTATTTTGCAATCACCAAATTATTCATATCAAATGTACCAGAAAGATGAGTTTTAAGCTCCTTAATCATTACCTTGCTATTACCAATAGAGAACATGTCATCTACATATAGGAAAATGATTAGAATCTATTCATCAGAAATTTTAATATAAGCACAATGATCCTCCTCGCTCCTAAGAAAGACCAAACTCAATGCAAAGGCATCAAACTTCTAGTATGACATCTTGGGTGACTATTTTAGACCATTCAATGACTGTTTCAACCTACAAACCAAATATTCCTTCTCCTTCATAACAAAACTATCAAGTTATCACATATAAATCTCCTCTTTAAGATCCCCATGTAAAAAAGTAGTCTTACCATCCATTTGCTCAATCTCAAAATTGCAAGTTGTAGTAATAGATAATGGGGATCTAATAAAAGTTAACTTAGAAACAAGAGAGAAAATTTCCCCAAAATTGACTCCCTCTCTTTGGGAGTAGCCTTTGGCCACTAGTTTGGCCTTGTATGACTGCAATCATTCATCTACTCTTTTTTTCTTCTTATACACCCACCTACTGAAAGTTTAAAGTTGTGCCACACATTTATAAAGGAAATGACCAACACTGATCTAACTTTTTGATTTGAATCACTACAAAGTGATGTATATGGGGTAAGTGCAAGAAGATGGGGGCCTAAAAAGGGGTCTTAAGTGGCTACTTTTTTTTTGAAATCAGGAAAAGCTGGCCATGGATGAGAAATTGAGCATAGTTATACTCAACATTTGGAGATGCAACCAAAACAATGTTCGTAGTGCTCCAAGTCTACTTTCTAAACTACTATTTTTTTTTGAAATTGGCATAGATTAAGGGGTTCAAAAGAGGGAGCCATAGAAATTGGTGTTGTTTCTGTCAAAAAAATATAACATAGCATGTTTTGTGGCTCCCTCAAAAGGTCAACTTTTTTTTGGTATTTTTAAAATCACTTTAGTGAGAAATTAGCTAATAGCATGTAGTCTATGCCTAATTTTTCTGATAATTTTTTTATGAATATTTATTTTTTTATTAATTTTCAAAGTGAACACATCCTAACAAACAGAATTTTGGCCGTGCTAGCCCTATAAATTTTGAAAACTAATTGAAAATCATTTTTTTCTTTTTTTAATATTTGTAGAATGGAGTCTAGTTTCTAAATATGTAATTTTGTTGAAATTTAAATGAATAGTTAATTTACAATGAAAAAAGACCAAACAGTGGTTTTTGCCAAAAAACGGACACACAAACAAAAGAAATTAAAGATGAAAGGCTTAACATTGTTAAAATGTGAAAAAAACACATCGTTAAATAGCTAAGAGAAAGCCTAACATTACCTAGGTGTTCGATTTGTTCAACCTTGAAACACGTGCAAATCTGAGGGTTAGCACGAATGAAATTATGTGAAATCTTGAAGAATATGGAAAAACACATTTGTGGGTGTTGAAAAGGCACTCCAAGCCTTTGGGTTGGAAATCCAAAGCAAATCCCAAGCCCAAGGCTTGGGATTCCCAAAACAAAACATAACGCAAGCGCATTATAACGCGCTCGCTTTATTTTTTGCTTTGCATTTTTCCTTTTCCGCAAAAGTTTGTGTTGTTTGTCATGTTTGAAATAACGCGAGTGCGTTATAACGCGCTCGGGTTATGTTCCCCTTAAATTTTTTTATGTTCAAGGCTATTAATCATGTATGTATGTATGCCTATATGTATGTATGTATCTATGTATGCCTATATGTATGTATGTATAGTGTCGAGGGTAGAGGAGGGTAGAGATGGGAGTGAGCCAGATAGGGGAGGAGAGGGGTGGATAGGGATTGAGTGATTAAGGTTTAAGGTTGAGGGTTGAGCGTTTAGGGATAGGATTTAGAGTTTAGGGATAAGGGATTAGAGTTTAGGACCTTGAGGGATTAGGGTTTAGGGTTGAGGCTAAGGGATAGCGTTTAGGGTTAAGGGTCGAGGGATTAGGGTTAAGGTAGAGTGTTGAGGGTAGAGGGATTAGGGATAGGGTTTAGGGTTGAGGGATTAGGGTTTAAGGTATAGTTTAGTAGTTCTTGTGGATAGAGCTAGTAAACAATGGAGATTATTTGCCTGTTTCATAACAATATACCTCCGCTAAGTGTGGGGTGGACAACAAGAAACATAGATGTACCCCAATGTAAAGATTTTCTCATAATGATCATCCTTCTTATTTCAACTGCTAATTAATCACTGTGGATGTACCATACACAAAGCTTTTCTCATAGTGTGTACACCTATTGGCATAATGAACCCCAGATGGGCCAGAAAAACATGCCATATAACATTCCTAACATTAAAAAAATTCGTAGCCATTTTTCTGACATATTCTTGCAACTCAAATATCTTTAAGAGAAGAGTGTCAAAAATGATGGGTTTAACAACCTAACATAAGGCAAAGCAGTTTTGTTGGGTTTAGGGATAGGGTTTAGGGTTTAGAGTTGAGGGATTAGGGTTTAGGGTTGAGAGATTATGGTTTAAGGTATGGTGTTGAGGGTTGAGGGTTTAGGGATAGGGTTTAGGGTTGAGGGATTAGGGTTGACAGATTAGGGTTTAGGGTTGACAGATTAGGGTTTAATGTTGAGAGTTGAGGGTTGAGGGTTGAGGGTTTAGGGATAGGGTTGATGGTCAAGGGATTAGGGTTAAAGTAGAGTGTTGAGGGTAGAGGGATTAGGGATAGGGTTTAGGGTTGAAGGTTTAACGATTGAGGGTTGAGGCTTTAGGGCTGAGGGTTAAAGGATTGGGGTTTAAAATATAGTGTTGAGCGTTGAGGGTTTATTGATAGGTTTTAGGGTTTAATTTTTAAGGGTTAAGGGTTGAGGGATAGGGTTTAGGGTTTAGGGATAAGGGATTAAGGTTTAAGGTATAGTGTCGAGGGTTGAGGGTTTAGGAATAGGGATAGCATTTAGGGTTTAGGGATGAGGGATTAGGGTTGAGGGTTGAGGGATTAGGGTTGAGGGATTAGGTTTTAGGGTTGATGGATTAGGGTTTAAGGTATAGTGTTGAGGGTTTAGGGTTGATGGATTAGCGTTTAATGTCGAGGTTAGGGTTAGCGTGTTGAGGGTAGAGGGATTAGGGATAGGGTTTAGGGTTTAAGGTTTAAGGATTGAGGGTTGAGGCTTTAGGGATGAGGGTTTAAGGCTTAAGATATAGTGTCAAGTGTTGAGGGTGTAGGGATAGGGTTTAAGTTTTAAGGATTAAGGGTTGAGGGATTAGAGTGAAGGGTTGAGGGATTAAGATTTGATGTTGAGGGTTGAGGGTTGAGGCTTTAGGGTTTAGGGTTTAGGGATAGGGTTGAGGGTCGAGGGATCAGAGTTAAGGGTTGAGGGATTAAGGTTTGACATTGAGGGTTGAGTATATTGAAGTTCGAGGCTTAAGGGTTTCGGGATAGGGTTGAGGGTCGAGGGATTAGGGTTAAAGTAGAGTGTCGAGGGTATAAGGATTAGGGATAGGGTTGGAGGGTTTAGGGATAAGGGATTAGGGTTTAAGGTATAGCATCAAGCCTGTTGAGGGTCTAGGAATAGGGATAGCGTTTAGGGTTTAGGGATGAGGGATTAGAGTTGAGGGATGACGGATTAGGGTTGAGGGTTGAGGGATTAGGGTTTAGGGATAAGGTTTAGGGTTGAGGGTTGAGGGATTAGGGTTTAAGGTATAGTGTTGAGGGTTTAGGGATAGGGTTTAGGGTTGAGGGATTAGATTGAAGGTTGAGGGATTAGGATTTGACGTTGAGGGTTGAGGGTTGAAGCTTTAGGGTTTAGGGTTTAGGGATAGGGTTGAGGGTTGAGGGATCAAAGTTAAGGGTTGAGGGATTAGGGTTTGACGTTGAGGGTTGAGTACATTGAAGTTCAAGGGTTAAGGGTTTCAGGATAGGGTTGAGGGTCGAGGGATTAGGGTTAAAGTAGAGTGTCGAGGGTATAAGGATTAGGGATAGGGTTGGAGGGTTTAGGGATAAGGGATTAGGGTTTAAGGTATAGTATTGAGCCCGTTGAGGGTCTAGGAATAGGGATAGTGTTTAGGGTTTAGGGATGAGGGATTAGAGTTGAGGGATGATAGATTAGGGTTGAGGGTTGAGGGATTAGGGTTTAGGGTTGAGGGATTAGGGTTTAAGGTATAGTGTTGAGGGTTTATGGATAGGGTTTAGGGTTGATGGATTAGAGTGAAGGGTTGAGGGATTAGGATTTGACATTGAGGGTTGAGGGTTGAGGCTTTAGGGTTTAGGGTTTAGGGATAGGGTTGAGGGTTGAGGGATCAGAGTTAAGGGTTGAGGGATTAGGGTTTGACATTGAGGGTTGAGTACATTGAGGTTCGAGGGTTAAGGGTTTCAGGATAGAGTTGAGGGTCGAGGGATTAGGGTTAAAGTAGAGTGTCGAGGGTATAAGGATTAGGGATAGGGTTGGAGGGTTTAGGGATAAGGGATTAGGGTTTAAGGTATAGTATTGAGCCCGTTGAGGGTTTAGGAATAGGGATAGCGTTTAGGGTTTAGGGATGAGGGATTAGAGTTGAGGGATGACAGATTAGGGTTGAGGGTTGAGGGATTAGGGTTTAGGGATAAGGTTTAGGGTTGAGGGTTGAAGGATTAGGATTTAAGGTACAGTGTTGAGGGTTTAGGGATAGGGTTTAGGGTTGAGGGATTAGATGAAGGGTTGAGGGATTAGGATTTGACATTAAGGGTTGAGGGTTGAGGCTTTAGGGATAGGGTTGAGGGTCGAGGGATCAGAGTTAAGGGTTGAGGGATTAAGGTTTGACGTTGAGGGTTGAGGGTTGAGGTTTGACGGTCAAGGGTTTAGGGATGGGGTTGGAAGGTTTAGGGATAAGGGATTAGGGTTTAAGGTATAGTATCGAGCCCATTGAGGGTTTAGGAATAGGGATAGCATTTAGGGTTTAGGGATGAGGGATTAGAGTTGAGGGATGACAGATTAGGGTTGAGGGTCAAGGGATTAGGGTTTAGGGATAAGGTTTAGGGTTTAGGGTTGAGGGATTAGGGTTTAAGGTATAGTGTTGAGGGTTTAGGGTTGAGGGATTAGAGTGAAGGGTCGAGGGATTAGGATCTGACGTTGAGGGTTGAGGGTTGAGGCTTTAGGGTTTAGGGTTTAGGGATAGGGTTGAGGGTCGAGGGATCAGAGTTAAGGGTTGAGGGATTAGGGTTTGACGTTAAGGGTTGAGTACATTAAGGTTTGAGGGTTAAGGGTTTCAGGATAAGGTTGAGGGTCGAGGGATTAGGGTTAAAGTAGAGTGTCGAGGGTATAAGGATTAGGGATAGGGTTGGAGGGTTTAGGGATAAGGGAATAGGGTTTAAGGTATAGTATCAAACCCATTGAGGATTTAGGAATAGGGATAGAGTTTAGGGTTTAGGGATGAGAGATTAGAGTTGAGGGATGACAGATTAGGGTTGAGGGTTGAGGGATTAGCGTTTCAGGATAAGGTGTAGGGTTGAGGGTTAAGGGATTAGGGTTTAAGGTATAGTGTTAAAGGTTTAGGGTTGAGGGATTAGAGTGAAGGGTTGAGGGATTAGGATTTGACATTGAGGGTTGAGGGTTGAGGATTTAGGGTTTAGGGTTTAGGGTTTATGGATAGGGTTGAGGGTCAAGGGATCAGAGTTAAGGGTTGAGGTTCAAGGGTCAAGGGTTTAGGGATAGGGTTGAGGGTCGAGGGATTAGGGTTAAGGTAGACAAGGAGTGACTGAGAGACATAGAGAGGGGAGAGGTAGAGAGGTGAGGGGGAGAGATAAGTGAGATATAGAACATGAGCTAATAGAACTAGAGGTGAGATATTGTAAAGGTGCCATCGAAGGTGAGATAGGTAAAATATTTATGGATCAATCTATAGCAGGACAAAATGTGAGTGTGTTATAACGCGCTCATGTTTTGTCCTGCTATAGAAACGGTAAAAAAAGTGTTGACCCCTATGATCCAGGCCCACATGCTCTATTTTCATACTGATTCTGCGCGTGCTCTGACAAAAAAGAAGTGCTTTCATGTTGTTGGGAAGTTCACATGCACATTTTACACATTCTACCACCTTTGCATGATCTTTCCACCACCTTTTCTTCTTTTCCAACTTGAGAAGGAGGAAATAACATAGTTTAAACACCAAGTTTGATATATATCTATTCAAGTTTCAATTTTTGTAGTGTTGCAATGTTAATTGTGATTCGATTTTAGGAATTTAACATTATAGATTAGTTAATAGTATTGTTGTTAGTAATTATATTTGAGTGTTATTCAATTTAACATTGAAAAGGAAGCAAGTGGTGAAAAACTCAAATTGTTGAGGAGTTTGATGCAAGAAGAAAAAAACACTACATAATTAGGTACTCTCTCCATTCGAATCTTCATTTTTTAGGTATGTCAAGTCTTTAAATGCATGTTCTTTACTTTTTCTTTAATTCTATTTGAATTACATTATCATGTTTTATCATACATGTTTAAAATAGACACATTCCCAATCAAGAAAGCAACCTACAATCTCACATGATGCCATGTATATTTTCTACACTTGGGCTCTTTAATAATTATGTGTAATAAACAGACCTTAACATACCATGATGTCAAACTATACAAGAATAAATCCTTACAACATAATAAAAATACAATCCCACTATTATCTTGTATTCATTTCTTAGGAACTAATATTGTTCTCTTTATCATGCTACAGACAAATTCTCCGTCATGACGAGGAAACGATCAAGAATTAAACCAACATAGGAAGAGATAGAAGCTAAGAATGCAAAGAAAGTAGTGGCTATGAGGGAACTTCATGAGAAGAGGAAATTGGACATGATAAATGAAGACATGCCAATTGAAGAGGAACCACAACCATCAAAAAGAGATATGGTATTGGCAGCACAAAGGGAACGAATGCAAAAACTTCGTGCTACGAGAGATTTGAATACCATAGTTGGAGACATGTACTCTACCGCAAGTCAACATGTAGGGACACCATCTACCACATCTCAAGTTGAGAGTACATCATCACTCACGTGATGAAGGAGGTACGCCATCGTTCCCACCTCAACCTCAAGGTATGTCATCTATTGCATCTTCGATCGAAGGTATGCCATCTAGCCCATCTCATTTAAATATTGATGAAATTTCTAATGTTGAGATGAATTTACCTAACTTAACACCACCTAGAATTTTGCATAGAAAGCCAAAGTATTTGATTGATATTGATGAGAATATTTTGTAGCCAATGGAAGGTAAGATTCCAAAATGCACTTGTAGAAGATATGCTCATAAGATTTAGAGATTGTTCTTTAAAAAGTTAAATGAGACTGCAAGATGTCAACTATTCATTAAAATGATGCGAAGTATAAAGTATAGGTCCATCATGAAGATTCTTGGGTTGAGAACATCAGAGGTTTCAACTGAAATATCTATTGTCAAGAATCTAATGAGTGCATATGAGAGTGTGGGTAACACCTCATGCACAAAAGATAGTAATGCAACACGGCATGTGATTACATCGATTATAGTAAGTAGTCAAACAAGGAAAGCTCATCTCATTAGAAAGACGAGTCAATAATTGAGAATTAATAGGAAAACTTTATCAAGAGCCGTTGGAAGATGCCAAAGAATTGAGGACACTAATGCCAATGAATTATGGGCGTTCTCAGGGAGACTACCACGAAAAGATAAACCAATTGTTGAAGCATTGAGATCACTAATTGAAGACTTTTGGAAGAATTACACAAGGGTATATCTCTGAATCAAAGGGATGTGGTAAGAAGGAGAATCGGTAGTCAGAACCATGAGCCACATCCAAAGTATTTTTTGGATGAGACTCAAACACAGTTTTATGGTAAATTTCTAGAGAAGTATCCTCAAATTAAAATTTATCAAAGATATTTTGAAATGGTAAAACTTTTCTATGTCAAGATAAATCACACATGCACTACTTGTTGTTGTAGATTACATATTGAGTTTTCTAACCATTTTGATGTTGATAGGTCTATATGTTTAGATATGCATACTAACAATGTTTTGCAGGGTTGTGCCATACATGCCCCACCAACATCTTCAAGAGACTTCATATCAAGAATTTTATGTGAAAGACAGGAAGGCCAAATATTCTACAAGAAATTATGCTTGGATGGCACATGTCATCATTCCGGTGGCTTGCAACATTTGCCAAAATGTGAACATATGGAAAGAACACATGCGGTTGGAAATGAACTAGTAGAGTTTGGTGAGTATAAAATAGTGGCTTACAATACAAAATATGGTAAAGAAGAAAAGAGGTGTGAATTGGTTATTGAAAAGATTCCAGTGTATCAGTTTATGCCTATATTTCATGACAACATAGTGTATGAGTATGCAAGACATGCCCATAGAGCTCAATGGTTGGACTTGCAATTCAAGTTATGCAAGGACACATTTATGGTTGGTAGCATTGTTTCAGTCGTTAACTTTACAGAGAACTATAGTCTACAGCCACATCGTGAGGTGTAATCACAATATTACAACTCCACACAAGTTTCTATATTTGTGCACATCAGATTCATTCATGTGAATGATAGTACAAAGGATGACAGAAAGATCATAAGGGAGTATAATTTCTATATTAGTGATGATCACACGCATTCTACAGAGTTCGTACAAGGTTTCTTTTAGGTGTTCTACAATGATTTGGCTAGAAGGGGCATATCATTCAGTCAGCATATCATATGGTTGGATAATTGTGCATCACAATTCAAGAACTCACAGAATTTCTATTGGCTGAGTAGGAGGCATAATTTTATAGGTATTCAGCATATGTGGAACTTTTGTGAGGCTGGGCATGGAAAGGGGGAGCATGATGGTGCAGGAGCATGTATCAAAAGAGCCATAGCACGAGAAGAGTTAAAGTATAAAGACAATGCAAAGTTGACAGATGCAAAATCGATTGTCGAGTAGTGTAATGCTTCCATGGGTCCAGGTAATGAAGGTAAGTCTTTAGTTTGTAGATTTGTTTGGTTGATAGATGATACTAAAATTGTACCATATGAGGACTATTCTACACTGACATGATCAAATGAGATGCACTCTTTTAGAAGCTCAATTGCAGGTTCATGGAGTATCCATATGCGCAAGATGTCATGCTTTTGTTCTTCCTATATAATTCAAGTCTGGGATGAGTGCGATTCAAAGGAGTGGGTTGACGAATGGCAATTAAACTGTTATCTTAGCCCACTTGACACGTATCGACCCCCGATGACACTGGAACTAACACAGATGGAATCATCAGTTGACTTTGACCACATATCAGATTTAGTTTAACCAGGTAATATAGGGCACATATATGCATCTAATTTCATCTAGTTCAACCAGGTAATGTCATCTTACTTTGTAGTGTTTTTGTAATGTTGACTAATTTCATCTAATTTGCTACACATATCAATGTAGGGCACGCATATGCAGTTATTGTAGATGAAGATAATGAAGAGGGAACAGATTATTACTTATATCATTGTGTTGAGGCCAAAAAAAAATTGGAGGCCCCTGTTACAGATGGAGAAAACATTGAATACCCTACAAGCTCAGTGGTTATTACTGGAACATGGCTTAGAAGGTACCCACATAGGAGTGTTAATGTTTGGCTATTTCAGGACTATGACATACATCAGAAGATTCTTCATTACTCAAACCTTATCATGGCATCTAATGTTCATTTGATAAAGTATCGGGGTAGACTTTTAAACAAAATCTTGTGAAAGGTGCGTGAGTCTGACCATGAAGAAATACTTGACACAATAAAGAGTAGAGTAGACCCGGATGGTTCATTGGATTAATTTGTAAGTATTCACATTGATTTTGTAAAGTCATGTTACGTTGAGTTGTAAGTATGCACATTAATTTGTAAGGTTTGTCTTTTTTTTTATTTCCTACTGTATTTTTACACATATACACATATTTACATCATCATGTTATACATTTTTGGTGTCCTACTCCTGATGTGACCAAACTGATAGCACCAACACATCTGGATGGGTACGTTTAGGCTAGGCATTGTTCTTTTTTTCACACAAACATGTCGAAACAGTCTAAGCTACATTGTATCGACGATATCCCTGAAGAGTCCAAAGTGCAAAAAGGTAGGAATCTTTGACGAGATGTTACTCAAAAATTGTGTCACTTAGAAACATTCCATCTGAGGAAACATGATCATGTAGAGTGCCTCTACAATAACCTCTCTCAATTTTTTATATCTCTAAGGCATTTGCTCGTGGTGAAAGCTTTTCTGCTGCCCCAAAAATTGTCAGAAGGAGGCAGTGTAAAGTTGCAAAGGGGTGTAACTTTCGTCCTGCTCCTGATGCGACCAAATTGACTGTTCCAACGCGTCCATATGGGTACATTTACGCTAGGCATGGTCCTATTTTCACCCAAACATGTCGAAATAGTCTGAGCTACATTGTATCGACGATATCCTTGAAGAGTCTAAAGTGCAAAAAGGCAGCAATCTTTGATGAGATGTTACTCGAAAACTGTGTCACTTAGAAACATTTTGTCTAAGGTAATGCAATCATGTAGAGTGCTTCTACAATAATCTCTCTCAATTTTTTATATCTCTGAGGCATTTGCCAGTGGTGAAAGGTTTTCTACTACCCCAAAAATCGTCAGAAGGAGGCAGTGTAAAGTTGCAAAGGGGTGTAACTTTCGTCCTGCTCCTGATGAGACCAAACTGACTATTCCAACATATCTGAATGGGTACATTTACGCTAGGTATGGTCCTATTTTTCACCCAAACATGTCGAAATAGTCTGAGCTACATTGTATAGACGATATCCCTAAAGAGTCCAAAGTGTAAAAAGCAGCAATCTTTGATGAGATGTTACTCAAAAATCATGTCACTTAGAAACATTCCGTCTAAGGCAATGCGATCAAATAGAGTGCTTCTACAATAACCTCTCTCAGTTTTTTATATCTCTGAGGCATTTGCCCATGGTGAAAAGTTTTTTGTTGCCCTAAAAATCGTCAGAAGGAGGCAGTGTAAAGTTGCAAAGGGGTGTAACTTTCGTCCAGCTTCTGATACAACCAAACTGACTATTCCAATGTGTCCGGATGGGTACATTTACACTAGGCATGGTCCTGTTTTTCACCTAAACATGTCCAAACAATCCGAGCTACATTGTACCGACGATATTCCTGAAGAGTCCAAAGTGCAAAAAGGTAGCAATCTTTGACGAGATGTTACTCAAAAATCGTGTCACTTAGAAATATTCTGTTTGAGGCAACGTGATCATGTAGAGTGCCTCTACAATAACCTCTCTCAGTTTTTATATCTCTGAGGTATTTGCCTGTGGTGAAAGGTTTTCTGCTGCCCCAAAAATCGTCAGAAGGAGGCAGTGTAAAGTTGCAAAGGGGTGTAACTTTCGTCATGCTCCTGATGTGACCAAGCTGACTATTCCAACATGTCCAAATGGGTACATTTATGCTAGGCATGGTCCTGTTTTTCACCCAAACATGTCGAAACAGTCCAAGTTACATTGTACCGACGATATCCCTGAAGAGTCCAAAGTGCAAAAAGGCAGAAATCTTTGACGAGATGTTACTCAAAAATTATCTCACTTAGAAACATTCCATCTAAGGCAATGTGATCACATAGAGTGCCTCTACAATAACCTCTCTTAGTTTTTTATATCTCTGAGGCATTTGTCCATGGTGAAAGGTTTTCTACTGCCCCAAAAATTATCAGAAGGAGGCAGTGTAAAGTTGCAAAGGGGTGTAACTTTCATCCTGCTCCTGATATAACCAAACTGACTATTCCAATGGGTACATTTATGCTAGGTATGGTCCTATTTTTCACCCAAACATGTCGAAACAGTCTGAGCTACATTGTACCGACGATATCCCTGAAGAGTCCAAAGTGTAAAAAGGTAGCAATCTTTGACAAGATGTTACTCAAAAAATGTGTCACTTAGAAACATTCCATCTAAGGTAACATGATCACATAGAGTGCCTCTACAATAACCTCTCTCAGTTTTTTATATCTCTGAGGTATTTGCCCGTGGTGAAAAGTTTTCTGCTGCCCCAAAAATTATCAAAAGGAGGTAGTGTAAAGTTGCAAAGGGGTGTAACTTTTGTCCTACTCCTGATACGACCAAACTAACTATTCCAATGCATCCAGATGGGTACATTTACACTAGGTATGGTCCTGTTTTTCACTCAAACATGTCAAAACAATCCAAGCTACATTGTACCGACGATATCCCTGAAGAATTCAAAGTGCAAAAAGGAAGCAATCTTTGATGAGATGTTACTCAAAAACTGTGTCACTTAGAAACATTCTGTCTAAGGTAACGCGATCACGTAGAGTGCCTCTACAATAACCTCTCTCAATTTTTTATATCTCTGAGGCATTTACCCATGGTGAAAGGTTTTTTGTTGCTCCAAAAATTGTCAGAAGGAGGCAGTGTAAAGTTGCAAAGGGGTGTAACTTTTGTCCTGCTCCTGATGTGACCAAACTGACTATTCCAACGCATCCGGATGGGTACATTTACGTTAGGAATGGTCCTATTTTTCACCCAAACATGTTGAAACAGTCTGAGCTACATTGTATCGACGATATCCTTGAAGAGTCCAAAGTGCAAAAAGGTAGCAATCTTTTACAAGATGTTACTCAAAAATCTTGTCACTTAGAAATATTCTGTCTAAGGCAACATGATCATGTAGAGTACCTCTACAATAACCTCTCTCAAATTTTTATATCTTTAAGGCATTTGCTCATGGTGAAAGGTTTTCTACTGTCCCAAAAATTGTCAGAAGGAGGCAGTGTAAAGTTGCAAAGGGGTGTAACTTTCATCCTGCTCTTGATGCGACCAAACTGACTATTTCAATGCGTCCGAATGGGTACATTTATGCTAGGCATGGTCCTATTTTTCACCTAAACATGTTGAAACAGTTTGAGCTACATTGTATCGACGATATCCCTGAAGAGTCCAAAGTGCAAAAAGGCAGCAATCTTTGATGAGATGTTATTCGAAATCCATGTCACTTAGAAACATTTTGTCTAAGGCCACGCGATCACGTAGAGTTCCTCTACAATAACTTCTCTCAGTTTTTTATATCTCTGAGGTGTTTGCCCATGGTGAAAGATTTTCTGCTGCCCCAAAAATTGTTAGAAGGAGACAGTGTAAAGTTGCAAAGGGGTGTAACTTTCATTCTTCTCCTCGTGTGGCCAAACTGATCTTTGTATGATATCTTCAATATGATTACTTTGATAATGAACACTTTAGATGTATCTTGTTGATGTTTCCTTGTTCAAAGGGGTTCAAAGCATTGCTAAGAAATCCTCAATACTCAAACACTCCAATGAACTGAAGCAACTTCTTCTTAGGTGCAAATGTAAGGGTACATAAGGGGAAAATTGCACCTAGATGACTTAGTGCATTTCTATGACTTCATTCACATGTTTAAATGTTTGAGAAACTCTCCTTTACTAAGCGCTTGTCCTCATGTCAATGTTAAGCTTTATACCTCCTAGGCGCTCAATTAGGTGATGTCATTAGATACAACTTACCCTTAGGCACCAATGTAGCTTCTTCAATCCATCACACTTCTAGGTGCTCAAATTTGAGGTCTTGGACTTGTATCTTATTCCTAGGTGCAATTGGATGATCTTCCTAGATCTAGGCGCTCATGATGGTGGGAAATTACATGAAGGGGCGCCTAAGTCTAATTTGACTTTGTATTTGATATTTTATGACTCCAATTGACTAGGAATGGATCAATTTCTAAAGTACTGACTCAATAATGTAAGTTTAAGGTCTTTTCCTCCTAGGCGCCAATTAATGAGTTCACTAGATGCAATTTCTCCTTAGGTGCCAAAACTAGATAGTAGAGACAAGAGGAGGCGCCTAGCATCAATTTAGGATCTATTCGTTATTTGTAAGACCTTGAATGATTAAACATGCTTGAAGTAAGCCTTTCTCTCTTGGAACTTACTCGATGATATAGATTTGTGATACTTTATCTAAGGCGCCAATCTAGATCTATATGGAGGTGAAAGAGCGCCCAACATCATGAAGCTTTATACTTGGCATTTTTTATGCTTTAAATAATTATGAAGGTCTTAGGATGACTTTTCCCCTCTAGGCGCCTACTCTTAGATGTCCTTGGATGCAATTTCAATCTAGGTGCTCATGGAGGTATTGAATGACAAGCAAAGGCGCCTTACCTTAGCCCATTTCTTTGGATTTTGATGATCTTGACTCTTAAATGACATCTAGTGTCATGCTCTTAAGCTCTCCTCTTACAAGGCACCATATTGAATGGATTTAAACTCTCTTGTTATGCTTAGGCACCAATTCAAGGTCATTCTGAAGGCAAAGAGCGCCTAGAATCCATTTGAATTAGCTTTTAACATTTCAACAAGTTTAAGCAATGGGAAAGATCTCATCAAGGAGTCCACTCAAAGGATTGTTTCATGTCAACTCTTCCTAGGTGCCAATGTGTGATAGATGACAAGGAAAGTGCACCTAAACTCCAAACATTCAATCAGTCTTCATATACATACTTCTCTCCTTCAAGGCGCTCAAAGTGGTTAACTCATTCTTCAATTCCTTATTCTAGTTGGTTCTAAGACCTTTAGGTGCTATCATTCACCAATTCAAACCTTCAAACACTTTTAAGGCACTCAAAGTGATGTCCATCACCAATCCACTCCTTAGGTGCTCAAATTTGATTATAGAAGCAAGAAATTGTGCCTAAGGTTTATGTTGCTCAAGACCTCCTTTGCAAGGTGCCTTAGATGATGATCAAGGTGTGAAAATGCGCCTTACTTGAATTTGGATTATTCCTTGATAGTTTAAGGCTTTTAACACTTGTTTTCACCCTTGTATGACTACATCACCCTTAGGCGCTCATTTTGAGGTGTTATTCATCTACTATGTTGCCAAGGCGCCAAAATTGGTGATATGAAGCATGAAGGGCACCTAAACTCATAATCTGTTTTCCTTGTCAAATTTTCAATGCTTAAGGTCATTTGTATCAATTCCATTCAAGGCACCATAACTTGGGATGATCAAAGGTTTGTTTTCTTCTCTAGGCGCACTTTGACGTCTCAATCTTAGGCACTGATTTGAGTCTGTAGAGGTGGGAAAGCGCGCCTAACTCCCTAGAGCAATTTTGTGCCTAGAAGTGTAAGTCCCAGAGGATAAGGTATATTGAATATACTTTAAATATTTTTCAATATACCTTTCAGGATGTTTGAGATAGGTCTCAAATCCACCAGATTTAACATGTAGATTATATAATTTGGAGGATCCACCAGATTTCAGACTTAGTCAATTTTTAGTGTTTCAGGATATCAGGCTACCAAACTTAGTCATTTTCAGGATCTCAAACATAAATAATAACATGATGATTCAGTTTTTTGTATTGCATATAGTTGACATTGTATGCTACTCATAAAGAATATTAATATTTTCTGTTCAACATGATGATTCATTTTTTTTAAATACAACTTTTATCTTTTAGTTCCAAAATGAGGTTTAGGTGATACTTGAATAACAATAGCTAGCTTATTGGATCAACAAACAGCCTATGTAATACAATTAGACTTTAAATATTTGAAGTAGCCATCTACAAATATCCATTCAAACATGGATTTATAATGCAAGTATGGACGCCATCAATAAAAAAGATTTGTATTAACCAAATATCTATATAGGCATACATCAACATCTATCGATATAAGTATAACATATATACAAAATAGCCATATAGGCTTACAAAAATGCCATATAGGCATACAATATGCAATACAAAATATATGTCCACAAATACCATATAGGCATACAATAAAGGAACACAATAAAAAGTCATTCCCCTCTGGCTGGTGAAGAGAATAGATCACGGGTAGCCTTTGATCTTCTAGGGGATGGAGACGCGCATGTGGGTGGTCTACTACGAACCCAAGGGCTGCTCCTCCTATTTAGTTCTTCCTGCATCTTTAGTTGTTACAATAAAAAGTATAGACATTAATATATAGAAATTACATGTTATAAAAAATGAAACATTTAACGAATAATCACTTATCGCTACCATATAATCTATCTCCTCACTTGCCTTAGTAGCAGGAATAGGCCGTGGTGATGTCATGTCCTATAGAAACCATCCAGATAGAAATTAAACTTCAAATCAATAATCTTTTGATTTTTCAAAAATAAACAACTATAACAATGAATGTAAATTGCAATTTACTAATCTGCCTCATACCCCTGTCAATGCCATGGAGCTATGAATCGCAGAGGTCACACCATGCTCCATTGCCCTATGAACATCGAGAGGTGTCTCCATAGCCTACATCATCTGAAAATAAAACAACATTAGTCAATTACGAAAACTATAATAGTGATGCAAATCATGGCTCCTAACATACACACATGTTCACCTAAACATGGAAGTACACACAATAAAGCACACAAGTCACATACAAAAATCTAGTAAGTACAATTCATTCATTAAACTATTTATTTTATTACCTCCGTGAAGCTTTGAAGTCCACCACCGTTGGCAGGTGTTGCCGTGAAATCTCTAATATTAACCTATTCAACATCCAAAATCAGATATTAGAATACCATTCATATAACGATGCTATTCACATGTAATATTTATAATTGTTTACTAGTTACATACCCTGACAATAGATGATCTAGTGTAATATGCTGGTGGAGAACCACTGAAAACTGCATCAATGCTATGACCCTGAAATTTTATTAAAATCATCAAACTAAATTTGTTAATCTTGCATTTAAAAAATAAAATTTAATAAATTAAATTCAATAAAATTGCTAATATTTACCTGAGTATCAAGCCCGAAAGTCCCACTCAGGAGGGTATCTGTCATCACCATCTGCTCAGCTGCAGATGTAGCATGTGCACCTGCGTCCTGACTATCCATGGGGTTATAACCATAGGCTAACCCGCAAGTCTGACAAGCATGGGGTGGGACCCTACTCCTCGTACTATCTCCTAACCCACTCTGTGCTGCAGGACTGGCATGCTCTACGATGCTCTGGATCAAGGCACTAATGGACTGAAGTGTATCGACCTCAACACTCTCCTTCACAATGGAAGGGATAGAAACATGCTCATGGGCTGGTCTGCTAATTACTTGTCTCACTGCCTGCTGTGGGTCAACACGTACCCTTGGTCTATCTTGTGCTGAACCCCCATCTTTACCCTGGAAGTCCCGCATATCAAAATAGTTTGGCACTTTATTGAGGACAAACTCACAGTAGAGTTTCCTCAAAAAGTATTGTGGGACCTCATTATTATTGCATGGAGGATGGTCAAAAACCATCCACCACCTCTACCCAAAATTGTCCCTTATCGCTTGGTTGTTGCACCAATGGATAGGGAACCTCTTGCATGTAATGGGTGGAGGTTGATTTGTTTGTGGGTTTGTGAAAATCAGACACAAGTCTAATTTTGTAATTTGTAATTTTTTCACATCTTGGTATGACAGCTTGTATGCATAATAGTCTCTAAACTCTCTCCTTTTATCCATCCAACTAGATATTTGCTTGCTAATTGAATTTACATTTGACAACATAGATTCGAGAGATTCAACAAGCGTGGACTGATGCAAGGTTGAAGTGGAAGAATCTTTCAACCTTACAATTATATCTTCAATTTCTTTTTTGTTGTTTTTAATTTGCCCCATTATATTTTCTTGTGTTCCAAGGGCATGTCGAGGAATGGATGGAGGAGGTTGTTGTTCCATAGGATTTTGTGGATTTTGAGGAGGAGGAGGAGGTGCATTAACATTTCCTGACAATTAATGAAATATACATCAAAAATCAACTCAAACCTACCTATTTAGAAAGAAATTCAAACAAAAAAAAAAAAAAACTCACTCCTTTGGTGTGCTCGATGTCGTGGCGGCATTTTGGTGATGAATCAGCAAGATTTTGGTGTTGAATTGATTTTCCCAAAATGTGAGCGTGCTTTCTAGGGTTTGCAGGCCGCGGCTATAGAGGAGAAAACAAAAATGAAATGAGAAGATTAGCTTTTTTTTATTTATTTATAACAATTCATAACGCGCTCGCGTTATGCATTATTTTTTTAAAAAAACAATGTGGCCACTTTTTGGCCCCCCATCTTTTTGCACTCACCCTATGTTTTGAATTTTAAAATGATGTAAGCTAATAAAATTTAGATTTTTTAGTGTATTTTATGTTTGTATTTTTTAAAAATATAAAAAAAATTATTTAAATGTAGTATTTTATAAAATTGACACTATAATTTAGTTGATGATAAAATGCTGAAAAATAAGGTTGAATGGGATGTTGCACTTTATATAGTAAATTTCATTTATTTTCCTTCTATTTTTTTGTATATTTATAACTTGAAACTTTAGTGCATGGATTAATTTTTCCCCATTTTGATAAATAAATATTTGAAGTTGAGTGTAATAAAAACACAACTACTTTGATGGAACGTCAACTCTTGTCTTAACTATTTATCCAAAATAGTAAAAAAAATATATCATCTCAACATGAAATCTCTCCTCTAGTGCATCATATTTTTTTAATTTTTTTTGATAAACTTTACTATTTTTTTGAGAGGACAATCAACATCATATTTTGGTGTTGATGACCTACTTTTAGTAAAAATAAAAAAATAAAATATAAACACTAATTGAAATGTTAAATTTTTACAAAGTACACTTATAGATCTACAAAAGCATATTTTTAGGTTCTTTGAAAATGATTATTTGCACTCAAGTAGTTGTTAGAACATAAGTATTTCAAATAATTTCATTTTTTTGGTAAATTAGCCCCAAAGTGATGCTACATATGCTTTTAGTGGATGGTTCTAGTTTTAAAAATTGTGACCTAGACCTAATTTAGTTAGAATGAATCCAGATAGTGTTAAGTATGGCATGAGTCATAATGGTTGTCTTGCCATTGATGTCAAAATGATATGGTCACAAGGTATGGTTGATCTCTCAGGTTCTTGTTTTCATGTGTCAAGCAATCAGGATGTTGTCATGTGGTGTGGTGTCTTCAAGGGTTAAAAGAATGCTCTCATCATCAGAATGTATTAGCTTCTTGTCTTTTTGATCATTCCTTCACATAAGGATTAGGAGTTGCTTCATATTGGTAGAAATGACTGAGTGTGCTTGATGTTCATAGTTTGTTTCATCATGATCATCAGGAGTTACAGATGACAAAGGAGTTGTATTTCAGGTCTTCATGTTTCATGTAATGGTGTTCAATATGGTTGATGATGATCTTGTTTTGAGATCAGTCCAAGGTGAATCATGCTTTATCAGGATTGCAATTGAGTGAGGTATCTTTTATGGCAAAAGTCAGATATTTCATGTAGAGATCTTTGTAGTAAAGGTTTAGGGACTTAAACTCTAATCAAACATCCAAATTGGTTTAAGTCTAAAAGCCTAAGTTTCTAATGATTCTTCATAACTCTCAGTTCTTCTTTATACAACTTTATTCCTCTATTATTGTTAGGGTTTACAAGTGTTCATGAATTGAGTTGATCTGTATTCAGGGTTTGAAATATATTTTCAAGTTCTTAATAGATCCTAAACCCTACCTGCATATCTAAAACCCTCAATGTTCTTAATGCATATGGCAGAGTTGAGGTATGAAGAATTGTTTTATGTCAGAGGTATCTCTTTGAAGGACTGTGCAGAGTCATTATTATTCAAGTTAATGGATCTAAGATGCAAAACTTGTCATTTATCCTATTAGGGTTTGGATTGCAAAGAGTTTAAGGAATAAAAATCCTAAATTGAAGTTCCTAAAAGCATATCTAAAAATCCCTACCCGTCAAGTGCTTTATTTATATTTTTATATTAACTGGCTAAGTAGGTAACATGTAACTTAAGTTACATCTTATGGGCACCGGCCCCATGAGGTGACTGACCTTGACCACCTAGGGGCACTAAACACAAAAGGTAAGAAAATCTTTTGAGAGCCAAAAGCACATCGTACGGTCCAAGACAAAAGGCTAAATGACGTGAAAAGGTCATCGAATGGATGATGTTCAATTTGCTTTTTGAAGTCCAAAGGACACTTCACCATTCTAATTTTGACATGCTTTGTTCTATATAAGGCACAGAACCTATTTTTTCTATCTCCATTTGTGTGTAGAGGGTTAGAGATTTTTATTGTGAAGTTTGTTTGATGTCTTTTTGAATTTTGATTGTTGCTCTAAGTTGGTAAAGGCAATACCAACATGATGATATAACAATTATCAGTTATATGAAGAACATAGTGAATTTTAATGTATTTGAAGCTTAAATCAAAGGATGAAGACAATGTTCAGTGCAAGAGAAAGATTGCAGGGGTTGATACTTGAATAGAGAAAAATATTGTTAAGTATAGGGTTTGTAATGTGCAGATTGATGATTGAAGAATGGTGCTTGCATAATGATGTTTGCAGTAAGGGGTCATAACAAAGTTGATTGGTAATTGCAGATTGGTAGTTGCAGATTGATAATGATGTTTGCAGATTGATAGTTGCAGTTTATGATGTTAACATCATTCATGTTTTTCAGATATTGAAAAAGGTTTTGCTTTATAGAGAAACAAAGTTTTTCCTCTGTATATTTTTCATATTCATGTATTAGGGGTTGGTGCCCTTGAAGTTGGTGCTTCTAAATGTATTAGGAGTTGGTGCTCCTTGAAGTAGGTGCTTCTAAATAAAGTAGCCAGTGAGGCTTTGTAATAAGTGGAACTTTTGATTAAGCCAGTGAGGCAGTTTTGAGTGGTTTTTCATCCCTATGAGGGTTTTCCACTCATGAAACCTATTGTGTTATGGTCTCAATTTCTATGTGATTTATTTGTCCTTCATGTTTTTGACTCCTTCATTTGATAAAGCATATCGTCAAGTTTGATTTCTACTCTTTCTCTTTTCAAGTTTGATAAGAAATAAATAATTTGTTTTGATACAACATTGATTCACCCCCCCTCTTAGTGTTGATTGCACTCCAACAGATAGAACATATGTTTCACCAAAATTGACTTTTAGTTGGAAATGCTTAAATTCATTTATGCTGATAAGTTGGCTTGAATTGTGACATAACTTTGAACTTTTTCTTCCTTTGATCAAGTTCACAAGATCTTGTATCACATCTATCTAGGGCCATCATCTCCTCCTACATGGCCTACATCCAAGACTCGCTATCCTCTAAAGAGAGATCCTCCCTAAAAGATATAGGTTCATCATTAGTACTCAATTTAAATAAAATATAGAATAAAAATCTAGTGGGATATATCTGTCAACTAGATTTCATTATCTCATGGATCTGCTCAAGGTAGGAGTAAGGGGCTATGCTTGTTCTTCTACATGTTTGTCCTACACATCCTCATATTAACCCTCTTATTCATCTCCATCCTTTGATCCATCGATCTATTCTTCCACATGTGCATCTTCCTCCTTTTAGATCTTAGTCTCAAAATGCACTAATTTCTTTCCTTCTTTTTTCCTTTGGCTATTTAGGACCTAAAAAATCTCTAAGCTCCCTAAAAATCACATCTATAGAATAAATCATTTTCTAGGTCAATGGATTCAAAATCTTATAACCTCTTACATTTTCACCATATCCTACGAAGTTAGATTTTTGATCTTTTGGATGTAATTTAGATCACTTTTCTTGAGGCACATGAACATAAGCCTCACAACCAAAGACCTTCAAATGTGAAATAGAAGGCTTCTTACTTGTCCACACTTCATAAGGTGTTTTATCAACAAGAGCCAAACAAAGAGATCTATTAATCAAGTACCAAGCAATACTTACAACTTTTTCCCAAAAACATTGATCTAGTTGTGTACCACTTCACATACTTATAGTTCTTTCGATTAAGGTTTGAGGTTCATCCTTTCTACAACCCCATATTTTTGTAGTGTGTAGGGGTTTGTCTTTTGTCGAACAATACTTGTATGTTTACAAAACTCATCAAATTCCCTGGAATAATATTCACCACCATTGTTAAATCTCAACACCCTTATAGTATGTTTTCTTTTCAACTAAGGCCTTAAATTCCTTAAATGTAATGAAAACTTCAAAGTTAGCACATATAAAATGAATTCAGAAACATAATACTGATATTTTTCCATAGAACCCACATATATTGGACCAAATACATCTAAATGAATGATCCTCTTAGCTTTATGACATCCAAAAGGAAAATATGATTTGTTCTATTTACCACACTCACAATTCTCATAGAAATTGAAAAGCTCATTAGAATAAGAAAAATTGTCAACCATTTTTTATTAATTAAGGTTCTAAGACATTTTTCTCTAATGTGACCCAAATGTTGGTGCTACAATATACATGTATTTTTAGATTTGTTAACTAAATTAGCAGAGTTATAAAATGTGGAGGCATCCAACCTAAATAAAGTCCCAACATGATATCATTTAGCTACCACCAAAATTCCTCTCACATCCTGCAACCAAACTTGTCAAATGTTGCATGCATTCTAGAATCATTCAACTTAAATACAAAAAGTAAGTTTCTTGCAAGTATTGGAATGTGCAAAACATTATAAAGATATTTAATCCTCTCACCATTGAAACATAATTGTACCTTTCCCTAACCAACAATTTTATGGGTAGAGTTGTCACCAAGGAAAACTTCTCCATCATAAGCCTTGTACAATGAAAACCACTCCTTATGAGGAGTCATATGGTAGGAGCAAACCAATTCAATAAGCCAAGAGTCATCACTAATAATGATAGTAGAAATAAACAAAGCATCATTATCGCCAACATTAGAAAATTTTTCTATGGAGGAATCAGATGATTTATTTTTGTTTATGCAATCCTTCTTCACATTTCCTCTCTTCCCATAGTTCCAACACTTCACTTTGCTCTTCCCTAGGGTTTTGGATTGACCTAAGTAATTTGTATCTTTTTAATTTTTTCCTATCCTCATTAAACCCACCTTTATCCTTGGGCCTTTCATAAAAATGTAGGGCATCCTTTGAACCATTATTATTCATGGATTTTCTTCTCATCTCCTCTAAAATAAAGGCAACAATAAGACCACCCATTTCCAACTTTGCACCACTATCATTGATAGCAACAATTAGATTTTCTAAAGTGTTGGGTAAAGAACAAAGTAATAAGATACAATTATCTTCTTCTTCCATCTTAACATCTACAAAAACTAGCTATGGGAATATGTGGGAATTACATATGGTATCAGAGCATGGTTGCAACATTAGGAGCTTTGAGAGTTTTTAGGTTTTCCTTATTGTGTAGGCTTATTGTGTGTATTTGTAATGTGATAGTTTTGATTGTTGATTGCATACAATTAAATAATTATTTTGTCGAGTAGTTCTCATTCTTGAAATTGACTTCTAATTACATCTTATCACCACCCTTTGTGAAACCTTAAGTAGGTTAAGTGAATGAATTATTTGCAACAAGTCTTAAATTTAGTTTTTGTGTATCAACATGTGCTTGTTGGATTCCTTGCCTTATTTATTTCTTGATGAACTTAAATGACCACGAGAATAAGAAAAATGTGGTAATTAAAGAAATGTGAGTGACCCATAAAGTGTTTATGTAGTTTAATAAATGTATGTGCAAATATTTTTATGATTGTCTAATTGGAATTCTTGTTAAGAGTTAAACCTTGATGTGATTGCCATGTTGTAACTGTTAGATTAGCATTATTAGATATCTTGAAAATTCAAGATTAATGTGATGATAGGAGGGTTAATATTGTGGAAATTATTAATTAGGATTTCTTATTATTCATAAATACTATGTTTTTATCATATATATCTTTGATATGAAATTATTTCTAAGAGGGACTGTGCTAATGGCCTTAGACTACATAAACAAATCATTATTGTATTAAACTTTGGACCATCACCTTAAACTTGAGCCTTGATACTCTTTCACTAAGTCTATTACTATGATTGAATGTAATTTTACCTTATGAACTCATACACATGTGACCTACTTAGTTGACCCTACTAGTGTTTGTCATTACATTTTCATATATTGACTCTATTTTCTTAAAGCTATAACTATGTAAGACTTAAATTTAAATATATTAGGCCTTTATTTGAATTGTTTAAAGGGTAGAAAATACATGGTTGATTTAACTTTTAACCAATGAGTAGTTATTAATGTTATTTGATTGTAAAGATTCATAAAAAAAATAGAAAATAAAATTGAATGATGATTTATGTTGAAAATAAGCATTTGAGTTTAAAATTGAATGTGGATAGATTGTAAATGATAAGAAAGAATTAAATATAATTACACCAAATTGGATTAAAATTATGTTGTGATTTTTCTGATTATGAGTGTTACATGTGAAAGCTTCATGTGGGTGGCTATTAAACGATTAGATTTTTGTATGAATGTTTTTGGATTTGACTATGTTCATAATTTTTTCTCCTCTCTTGCTCTCATTCTCTTGATGATGGATCACTGAGTGTGATCCAAAATGTTGAGTAAAAATTATGAACACAGTCAAATCTAGAAACATTCATACAATCACCATGGACTGTGGAAAACTAATGATCTCGAGTAGATTTTTATTGAAAGTTTAATCCTAATTATGTCATTTTTATTATTTGTGCATTTTCATTGTGTTTATAAGGGGAATTTAATTAAGTTTAAATATAAAAATTGTTGTAATATGTGCTTGATATCATAAATGTAGGATAGAATTTTAATACTTTTATATGAACCTAAGAAATAATACAATATGTAGAAAGATATCAACTGTTATGTTTTATGTTATTATAATTGAATGCATATATATTTTATGATTTATCAACAATATTATGTTGATATACATTTAGAAATGCTTGGGAATGCACCTTAACATTAGATTTCCTTAAAAAATTGTCTCTAAAGTTAGATATTCTAAAATGAACTTAGTTGTGATGTGGAAGGGAGAGAAAACTAGGGTGGAATATACAAAATAGTCTTTTATGTTGTATGAGTCTTAAAAGAAATATAATTAATGTAGTGTTTTCAAGTGAAGATTTAGAGTACTATAAAATAAGAATTGAATTGTGATGTAATGTGGACATATTAAAATATGGTTGTGAATATAGAACAAAATGATTTGTTGACTCTATTTTGAATAGGATTGAAATGAGTTAACAATTACAATGTTAAAATGATATTCAAAAAACTAATTAATTTATCAATTAGAAATATGAACTTGATAGGATAAAATGAGATGTGTGTGTGCACTCTTATATGGTCAAATGTGGAAAAATTATGTGATATTTAGATATAGAGTGTGATATGTGAACACCTAGTGAATTTTGTGATCATATCATGAGTATGTGATATAAGGTATCCATCTTAAGAAGAGCGTATGGTGGATGCCACACATGATCCACATTTATGCACTCCCTTGTGATAGTTGCATGTGTAAGTGATTATATTTGGGTTTAGTTTGAGCACATGTGGAGTTTCTTTGAGAGTGTGTAAATATTTTCCCAATTAGGTAAGGAAGTGTTGTGAATCCTCCTCTATGTTCCTATGATTTTATTGGTTTTGATTTTGTGTCTCCCCTAGTGTTGACCCTCTGACTTGATTGAGAGCATGATAGCATAACTAGGGGTTGAGAGATATGGGACCTCCATTAGAAGGTTTTACTTTTCCATGGACTTTATGTTCCCTAATTAACTCCCTTGTGATTAGAACCACGTAAGTTGGTTCGTAGTGAAGACCTACTCCTACTTGTTATTCATATTTTAATTGGGAATGGACCATGATGTTTCCATTAAACTGGAATCCTATTACTATAATGGCTACTAGCACTTGGTATTACCGTCAGCTATGAACACTAGTTACAACTGCTAGTTGTTAGCACTTAATGTCATAATTGGTTACTGGCATTAGAGCTACTACTAGTTTTAAATCATTTGTACTTCTACTAGATATAGATAATTGATATATACATTGGTTATTGGCATTTGGTATTGGCTCATGGGTTTCGTTGAGCATTTAGAATAGTTTAATTAATAACTTTCAACATTGGAACATGGCATTTTTTTAGGATAATTGGTATAATGATAGTATTGGCATTGGGATAGTATTGGCCTTGTGATAGCATTGACATTATAATAGGATGTGTATGGAAAGATAATAGTGGTTTTGACATTATGATGTAGTGGTGACTTAGGATTATGAGGTGATGGTTGATATTCTACATGATGGAACTTTGGTTATATTGCTCTTATATTAGGAGCTATATATGTTCTTATAGATGTGATACTTCAAACACTTGGTACTTGGCATGTGCTACAAGACATGTCTTGATTTGTGTAGTACATGTGGTTGTATGACACAATGTTATATTATATGGTCTATTTGTGGTATTAAGACTATAGACACATACTTTTTGTCTATCATCTCTCCTAACACCATATCGACATTCACCACCATACTAACATCAACCTGGTTAAACTACCTGTACTAACAATCTCATCATTAATTAATTAAATAATTATATTATTTAATTTAGTTCATCTCACTCCTAATTAAATTATTTTATTTATTAATTACTCAAACTCATCATATCACATCTAATTCAATAATTTTATTATTTAATTAGTGTAACTTACATCTCTCATCTAATTAAATAATTTTATTAATTCATTAGTCTAACTTACATTTCACACCTAATTAAATAATATTTTATTATTTAATTAATCTAATTTCCCTCCACCATTTCAAAAAATAAATGATCAACTAATTACTTTTCCCTCCTATTTTTGGTTGCAACTAATTCTTTATGACTATTTCTATTTTAGGTTGATTTAATCTCATTAATTCATTTTGAACAAACTAAATCAGCACCCCTCATCTTCTCCTTGATCCAAGGAAAATCCTCCCATTCATTTTCCATTGTATATCTTTTATGTAAATCCCATTCGTCCATCCTTCTAATAAAAAATTATAAATGGAGCTTCAAAGCTTCTAGAAAAAAGGAAAAATGTGAATATACAGGTACATGTAGAGATTTTGAAGTAAATAGTTAAGCAACTACATCTTATTACATCATGAATCCATTGAGCAAATGCATTTCACTATGGAATTCACATTTGGTAACTTTTTTATTTGAATGCTACTTTTTGAACTCCATTTTTTCTTTCTCCTTGATCTTTTGGAAGGCCTAGCAATAATATGAAGCAAACAAAGATCTCAATTGAGTATGGGTCAAATGCCTTCATACAACATGGGATCCTAATAGATGAAAAGATAGATGATATAAACGGTTTCTAGCTCTGTGACGAAGACAAATTTTATTCCTATTTTGAAAAGCATGAATATGTTGTAGCCAATATAACATGCAAAAATATGAACTACAAAGGAAAGGGCCTTGAACTTTATGAGAAAGGCATTATAGAACTTGTGCATATACATGATAATGTTTCAACATGGGGACTAGGATACATGACTCATGATGAACAATATAACATGGTTAATGACACTTCTACGATTTCTGAGGACACTTTGTCTGATGGAGATATTGAAACAAAGTCCATCTATAGCCTTTATGATGATCTTGCTACCACAAAATTATTCAAGGACACTACCATATTTACTATCAACCTTGAACCCCATTATCCTAAAATCTTTTATTGAGACCAGAAAAATCATGCATCATTTGACCTATTCCAAAATAGTGAAGTAGTCACAAAAATCATGGGACTTTAAGATAACATTCTGCCATGGGATGAGAGATCTCCTACTCATATATATATATTGCCTTGCAAATAAAATCAACCTAGAAAGTGAAAACAAATCAAGAAAGAAGGAGTATCTTAGCACAATCTTCTAATTCTACTTAAAAACTAGAATTACAAGAGAAGCAATGATAGAGGAATAAACATTGTGAGTTATTATAGAAGATCCAATATGGACTTTACTTGAACATTAGAGAGTAGGTGGGCCACATTAATTATTCACAACCCTAAGTTGGGGGCTAAACAATCTTTCTATGGATGACTCATGAGGCATGCCTATAAAAAATAATTTAATATGAAGGGATTGACAAACCTTGTGGGTCACAATTTTTTAATTTTGATGCATTTACATTGGTGTAATTAGACAGTCTTTTTATGCCCAATTCAAAAAGATTTATGCTTGAGAGGAAGACAATTTAATGTTTGTAATGGTGAAATTTGTATACCCATGCTAATGTCCATTTAATTTTAGGATTATTTTGAGAAAATATCTTAATATAATTATATAGTGATATATGGCATATTTTTGTTTTAAGTTTGGTTTCTTTTCTAATTCTTGGCATATTTATTCACATTCTAATAATTTATTGGCCTAGATTTTCATACATCCATCCTTAACTCTAAATCATAAACTTGTTGTCAAGGGTAATTTTTGCAACACATAAGAATTATATCCTACATGGCATATATTTGACTCAAAATTTAAAATTGTTAATGTAGACACCTCAAATTTTCTTTCCCCATCAATTTTCTATTAATTTGGATAATTATCCTTGCAAATGACCATTTATTGACTAATTAGCTTAATCCCTCGTCACATTAACTAATTTTTATTTTTATTTAATTAACTAATTCATCACTAATTTTCATCCTCACATTAATAAAATATATTCAATTTATTTAATTAATTATCCAGAGGTCGTCATTAAGGACGTGGTTTGGTGGTCAAGTCACTCGGTTGTAGTGGCAGCCTTAGGGTTTAAACCTCCACTAGGCCAAAGAGCCCGTAGGCATTGTGCCTTCACTAGGTTGTTGTGCTTGGAGGCAATGGGACTTCGCTAGGCTGTTGTGCTTGGAGGCTCTAGGACTTCTCTAGGCCAATGAGCTCGCATGTTTGAACCTCTGGCATTAATACAGGTGATCATGCTAGGGGATCAGGTCCCCATTGGTTCATAACTTCAGTCAAAAGCATTCACTGATAAAAAATATTAATTATCCAGGGGTCAATGATTATTAGGAATGGGGTGGTGACCGGGCCATGGTGCCCCTACACTCTCTTGACATTCCCATAGAATGAGGCTTGTAGGAGGAGGGAGGCATCACAAGGGGGTTAAATTTCTCAAGAAACCACTTGGATTTGTGTTTACCAAAGGCATTGCATGGCTCAGTTCCCTGGTTTTTGATAGCTCTGAGGACAAGGTGGAGGTCTAGTTTCTTTATTATTTTGCTCACTTAGCATAAATATAGCTTTGTTCTATTAGGGTATTTTGTATATTTCTTCCCCTATCATAATAGGTTGGTTTACTGTTAAAGTTGATAGGGGCATTTTATATCTTAACCCTTTGTTATGATAGGCTAGTTGAATGTATAGGATGACAGGGCATCTTGTGACTGGTATCCCTAGATGTATGTATGGTATACCTTTGTTGATGGCCAACATGAACAATTTCTTATGCATATTTTAAACTTCTTTAATAAAATGAGCATGATCCCTGTGATCACTATTTCCCAATAAAAAATATGAATATATTTTTTGCTTAAAATTAATGATAAAAAGGTACTTTTTAAATGATTCAACCTAAGGATGTGATATATCATCCTAAATCAAGGAGAGAGAATGACGAATACTCCTCCATAGTCATGCACAATAAGAAACACTTCCTATGGTAGCAACATTTGTGTAAACTACTCCTTTGGCAAACTATTAACTAAGGAAACAAACTTATATAAAAAAGGCCATTTTGACACAACTCATGATAACTACCATGAACTGCACAATTAATACCAATTTTTTGATGCTTTTTATTAGACCTAGAATTTGGTGGTCACCCTTGCTTGTCATATGAATATTTCATAATGTTAATTGCCTTTCAATTAATGTTTTATGAAAAATATAGATTGTAAAAATGTTCAATTTATCAAAATTAATAAAATAATAATTTTACCCATTCATGGGTTGGCCACATCAAATTCCTCTTCTAAGGACAAATCTAGAATCAAGTGGATACCTCCTCTGCTAGAATTCTAGAAACTGAACTTTGATTGGGCCTCTAGAGGCAACCCAGGCCCCTCCAGGGTGGGTTGCATAATTAGAGATTCTAATGGTTTCCTAATCAAGGAAGCTTTAAAGAAATTGGCACCAGGCATGAATAATGAGACAAAGGTAGATGCTCTCCTACTCGAACTGTAATTGATCAAATCCTACCCCTAGCATAAGGTGGCTATTGAAGGAGACTCACAAATTATTCTCCAATGTCTAAAGAAGAGAGCTTTATTAAATTGGAAAATTCAAAACATTATGAAAGAAATAATATTAATCCTATCTACACATTGGAGGAATTTGTAGTATCACATTGCTACTGGGAAGGAAACACAACGACCAATTTTCTTTCCAACTATAGTGTTGACCAAGCAGCGGCAATTATAACTTTTGATCATATCAAGAGATGGCTAGGTTTGGCCATGTGTGGATTATAGAATCAAGAACGAGGCAAGCCTCACCTTGAAGTAATGTTAGTGTATATGGGCTCCCATCGGTTGTGTTGGTGCCCAGAAAAACCAGTTCCCAAAATGCCCTATTTTACTCCAAAAAATATAGAAAATGTTGTTATATGGAGCCTAATCAGACTTGGAGGTTAAATTTTTCCCACTTTTATCGGTGCAGTTTCCCCCCAAATTATTTAACGGGGGAGTGCAGGGGGGCAAAGCCCCTCTTGCGGGGCCTGTGGGGCTTATTCCCCTGGCACGGGATTGGGGACAGAGCCCACAGTGGGGGTCTTGTTAGGGTTCAGGCAGATTGAAGCAATAAACACTAACAATTATATGCAGATTAAATAACCCAAATATAACAATGAAGAACAACACAAAAGAGATCAACACAGAAATTCAACGTGGTTCACCCAATATGGGCTACATCTACAGAAACTCATCCATCCAATGATTTTATTATCTAGTGCAAAACAAATTATAATCTCACAAATTCCACACCCACAACATACATCCTAGCTGCTTATATGAAGCTTTTTGGAAGCTTCTAGAATTAGGGATTTACAATGTCATTTTTCTTTTGTCAGTTAACAAAAATTAACAACTGACTCCGAACCCCAGCGAGGATACATGACAAGTGTATAGTACTTGCATGATCAGTCACGACATACCAATAATCTCCCACTTGGTGATTGATTAGGCTCCACACCAAACAATCTCCCACTTGGAGACTGATCCTAGATGACACCGCTGCACTTGCAGCTCCCACTGGATTACAGGCCTGGCTGGTTTCTTATGTCCACCATTTTCAGTCATAAAGGCCAATAGAAACTAATGAGGAAATCAATTTCTCCTGTGTAACTGCCTTTATGAACATATCTGCAGGATTCTCACTTGTGTGAATTTTCTCTAGCTTCAATTGTCCATCCTCCAAAACTGACTGGATGAAGTGGTATCTGAGCTGTATATGCTTAGTTTTTGAATGCAGAGCTGAATTATTAGCAAGATGAATGACACTCTGGCTATCAATGTACAAAGGGCTATCTTCTTGTTGTTACCCCAATTCCTTCAAAAAATGTTGTAACCAAATCATCTCCTTGCTAGCTTTAGTGGTTGAAAGTGCAACAACCTTTTGTAGTCTTGAAATCCAACTAACTGCAGTACCTCCTAAGTAAAAACATACCCTGTAGTACTCCTCCTGCTATTAATATCACCTGCGAGATCAGAGTCAACATATCCTTTTAGAGCAAAATTTGTTCCTCCAAAACATAGTTTCTTTGAAGTAGTAACTCTCAAATATCAAAGAATCTATTTTACTGCATTCCAATGTTCCATTCCCAGATTGCTCATATACCTGCTCATAACTCCCACTGCATGTGCAATATCTGGCCTTGTACATACCATTGCATACATCAAGCTGCCAATTGCTGATGCATATGGTATCTTAGACATTTTGTCTTCCTCCTCTTGTGTCTTTGGACACATGTCCTTAGTCAACTTAAAATGACTAGGCAAAGGTGTACTAACTGCTTTTGTATTATGCATGTTAAACCTTTTCAACACCTTCTCTACATACCTACTTTGGGACAAAAATAATTTTTCTATTTGTCCTGTCCCGTGTGATCCTCATACCAAGGATTTGTTTTGCTGCACCCAAATCCTTCATAGCAAATGAATTTACTAATTTCTGCTTAAGTTCATTAATATGCTGCATGTTAGACTTGGCAACAAGCATGTCATCAACATAAAGCAACAGGATAATATAGTTGCCATTACCCAATTTCTTGAAATAAACATAATAATCAGAATGACATCTTTTGTAATCATCTTCAGCCATAAAATTATCAAATTTCAAATACCATTGCTGAGGTGCTTGCTTCAAGCCATACAAACTCTTCTTTAACCTACACACAAAATCCTCTTTACCCTTGACCTCATATCCCTGTGGTTGCTACATGTATATTTCCTCTTCCAAATCCCCATGGAGAAAAGTTGTTTTCACATCTAACTATTCAAGATGCAAGTCTTCTGTAGCCACAAGACTCATAATAGTTCTAATAGAAGTCATCTTTACAACCGGAGAAAATATTTCATCAAAATCTATACCTTTTTTCTATGCAAAACCTTTTACCACGAGTCTGGCCTTATATCTTTTCTTTCCTCCATATTCTTCCTTCAACTTGTAAACCCATTTATTTGGCAATGCTCTTTTTCCTGTAGGTAATTTGGCTAAGTCCCATGTCTGATTCTGCAACAAGGGATCCATTTCCTCTTTCATACCTAGCTCCCACTACTTTTGGGTATCTACCTGCATTGCTTCTTCATAACCTTCAAGTTCACTAGAATCAATTATTAATATAGAATATAATGATAGAGAAAATCTTTTTAGAGGTCTAGTTATCCTTGTAGAATGTCTAACACTTGTAGGAGTCTATGGGATAACTTGTTGCTGAGCATCAGGTACCACTGGCATTTTATTTTCTAGAATCTCATCTAGCACCACATATTCCTTTTTGGCCTGTTCATGCTTCTTTTCCTACAGTTGATCCTTATACATGACCTTCTCATTGAATATAACATCTTTGCTCCTAATGATTTTCATAATCCCATAACTGATAACTAAATTCATCTACTCCATATCTAATGAAGGTACATTTTTGAGACTTATCCTCAAGATTGATTCTATTTTCAATATCAACATGGACAAAAGCTTCAGAACCAAAGGTTTTTAGAAATGAATAGTTTACCTTTTTACCCATCCATGCCTCCTCTGGAATGCCACCATCCAAAGGATTTGAAGGTCCTCTATTTGTTAAATAAATGGCAGTATGTACAACATCTGCCCAAAAGTGTAAGGGTAGTCCAACATGCAATCTCATGCTCCTTGCACACTCTATAATGGTCCTATTCATCCTCTCAAAAACACCATTTTCTTGTGGGGTTCCAGGAATTATTTTCTGCATACGGATTCCATTATATGAATAGTAACTTTCAAATTCTCTATTGCAATACTCGCCTCCATTATTAGATCTAAGACACTTCAACTTTTTTCTTGTCTCATTCTCAACCAAAGCTTTCCACTTTTTAAAAGTTTCAAATACTTATTATTTTTGTTTTAGGAAATACACCCATGTTTTCCTAGTTACATCAGCAATAAAAGTAACATAATAGTAAGAGCCACCAAGAGAAGATACCTGATCTGGTCCCCATACATCTGAATGCACAAGCTCTAATTTGTCACTCTTCTTCTCTTTCCCAACTTTGAGAAATCAGACTCTTTTCTATTTTCCATAAACATAATTTTCGCAGAACTCCAAGTCAATCTTCTTCAGACCTAGTAGCAACTTTTTGGAGTGAAGAATCTTCATCCCTTTCTCACTCATGTGCCCAAGTCTATGGTGCCACAATTTTGTTTCTATCCTTGTAGCAAGTGCTATAACTGTCTCAGTAGCAACTGTTTCTATAGCAGCTAAGGTAGAATAAGTATTACTAGTACATAAATACAATGTGCCTACCTTTTCACCTTTAGCTACTACTAATGCACCTTTAGTGACCTTCCAGACTTTGTCTGAAAATGTAACTATGCAACCTTCACTACCTAGTTGTCCTACAGAGGTTAAATTCCTTCTCAAATTTGGAACATGCCTTACCTCTTGTAGCAACCATTCATTTCCATTCTGCAACTTGATTTTTATCTTTCCTTTCCCAACAATTTGATAGGGTTCATCATCACCCAAATATACCTGTCCAAAATCACCTTGAACATAATCTACAAAATATTTCCTATGGGGTGTGGCATGAAATGAAGCCCCTAAATCTATTACCCAGAAATCATTAGCATTATCTAAACATAAAATTAAAGCATCCTGTGATTTAGTACTTGCAACATTAGCTTCCTTACTATCATCATGTTGTCCGTCTCCTTGTTTTCTCTTTTGAGACTAGAAATCCTTCTTCAAGTGTCCTGGCTTTCCATAGTGCCAGCAATCCATTCTTCCTCTGGATTTAGATCTTCCTTTCTTTGAATTCCCTTGTGACTTCCCATGATTTGTAGGGCTTTTTCCTCTTTCCTTTGTTCTTCCCCTGTTCTCTACAGTTAAAGCATTACCAGATGTTGAAGTCTCACTTGTGCTTTTCTGTCGCATTTCCTCACTAAGGATAACACCAACATCATCATCAAATTTTAAAATATTTGAACCAGAGACAGAGTTACTTACAACCATAACCAAGCTATTCCAGCTTTCTGGCAAAGAACATAAAACCAAGAGAGCCCTCACCTCTTCATCAAATTTCACTTTTACAGAGATTAACTGACTGGTAATTGTATTAAACTCATTTAAATGATCTGACATAGATCTACCTTCAATCATTTTTAGATTAAACAAATGCTTCATGAGAAATACCTTATTTGAGGCTGAGGGTTTTTCATACAATTTAGCCAAAGCTTTCATCACTTCATCTGTTGTTTTCGCTTCTATTATATTGAATGCCATAGATGGTGCCAGGCACAACTGAATGGTTCTCAATGCCTTTCTATCTAGAAGATTCCAATCCTCGGCAGTCATTGTTGCCAGTTTCTTAGCTATTCCTTCCAACGACCTCCATAAATCCTTTTGATAGAGATAATCCTCCATTTGCATCTTCCATAACTGATAGTTCTTCCCATTGAATTTATCTACCTTTAATTTACCCTCGTCCGCCATTGCTCCCACTCAACCGTGAGACTCCCACTCAACCGTGAGACCTTCCTGAAGATGATAATCGAACATAACCTGCTCTGATACTAGTTGTTAGGGTTCAGGAAGATTGAAGCAATAAACACTAACAATTATATGCAGATTAAATAACCCAAATATAACAATGAAGAACAACATAAAAGAGATCAACATAGAAATTTAACGTGGTTCACCCAATATGGGCTACATCCACATAAACTCAGCCATCCAATGATTTTAGTATCCAGTGCAAAATAGTTTACAATGTCACGAATTCCACACCCACAACATACATCCCAGCCACTTATATCAAGCTTTTTGGAAGCTTCTAGAGTTAGGGTTTTACAATGTCATTTTTCTTTTGTTGGTTAACAAAAATTAACAACTGACTCTGAACCCTAGCGCAGATACATGATGAATGTATAGTACTTGCATGATCAGTCGCCACATACCAATAGCTTTGGGGGCAGCGCCCCCATTCGGGGGCTCGAGCGTAGTGCCCCTGAAGCAAAAATTGGCTATTATTTTATTAAGGGGTCGGGAGTTATTTTTTATATTAGCCGACATAAGAAAACCCTATTTTGTAACTGACATAAGTGTTGATAAAAATGGCTAAGGGTTAAGGTTTCTATTGATATTGTATTGTAGCATTTTTGCACCGATATTGAGTTGCAAGGATTATTGGTTGTAATCGGTTTGATTTGCTGGATAATAATATTAGACTCTCAATTGGTGGATGTAGCCTGAGTTTAGGTGAACCGTGTTAAAAATTGTCTCTTGCTGATATTATTTCTATGTATTTTCATTCCTCTATTTAATCTTTATTTGCATTTAATTAATATCTTCTACATGCAATTCCTAACAAGTGGTATCAAAGTGAGTTGTGTTCGATTATCATTTACAGGAAGGTCTCATGGTTGAGTGGGAGTCTCATGGTTAAGTGGGATCAATGGCAGATGAGGTTAAATTAAAGGTAGATAAATTCAATGGGCAGAACTATCAGTTATGGAAGATACAAATGGAGGATTATCTCTATTAGAAGGATTTATGGAGGCCATTGGAAGGAAAAGCCAAGAAATTGACAGTAATGACTGATGAGGATTGGGTACTTCTGGATAGAAAGGCATTGGGAACCATTTGGTTGTGCCTAGCACCATCTGTGGTGTTTAATATAACAGAAGTGAAGACAACAGATGAATTGATGAAAGCTTTGGCTAAATTGTATGAAAAACCCTCAGGCCCAAATAAGGTATTTCTCATGAAGCATTTGTTTAATCTAAAAATGTTTGAAAGTGGATATGTGACAGATCATTTAAATGAGTTTAATATGATTACCAGTTAGTTAACTTTTGTAAAAGTGAAATTTGATGAAGAGGTGAGGGCTCTCTTAGTTTTATGTTCTTTGCCAGAAAGCTAGAATAGCTTGGTAATGGCTGTAAGTAACTCTGTCTCTGGTTTAAATACTTTGAAATTTGATGATGTTGTTGGTGTTATTCTGAGTGAGGAAATGTGACGTAAAATCTCAGGAGGTTCCACATCAGGTAGTGTTTTGAATGTAGAAAGCAGGGGTAGATCAAAGGAGAGAGGAAAAGATTATGGAGTTCATGGAAGTCATGAGGAAAATCAAAGGACAAGAGATCCCAATCTAGAGGATGGAAGGATTGTTGGTACTATGGGAAACTGGGTTATTTGAAGAAAGATTGCTGGTCTCAGAAGAATAAAGAAGGAGACAAACAAGAAGGCAAATTTGGTAAGTAATAAGTTTGAAGATGATGCTTTGATTCTTTCCCTAGATAATGCTGATGATTCATGGGTTTTAGATTCAGGGGCCTCATTTCATGCTATGCCCCATAGAATTTATTTTCTTGATTATGTCTAAGGGGATTTTGGACTGATTTATTTGGGAGATAATGAACCCTGTCAGATTGTTGGAAAGGGAAGAATCAAGATTAAGTTGGAGAATGGGAATCATTGGCTACTACAAGAGGTAAGGCACATTCCAAGGCTGAGTAGGAATTTAATTTCAATAGGGCAACTAGGTGATGAAGGTTGCATTGTTACATTTGCTGATAAAATTTGGAAGGTTTCAAGAGGTGCCTTAATAGTAGCAAAAGGTGTGAAAGTAGGCACCTTATATCTTTTGTATAGGTCATACTATTCCTTCTACTTTAGTTGTTGTAAAGGAAAATCAAACAGGTTCAGGAATAGTTGTTGCAGGTTTGCGGGAAGAGACTGAAACAGTTGCTACAGGTTCTGAGACAACACTGTGGCATAACAAACTTGGGCATATGAGTGAAAAAGGTATGAAAGTACATCATTCTAAGCAAGTTTTACCAGGTCTAAAATGTATTAATATGGATTTCTGTGAAAGTTGTGTGTATGGCAAACAAAAGAGAGTTAGTTTTCTCAAGGATGGGAAGCAAAAGAAAGATGAAAAGTTGGAGCTTGTGCATACAGATGCATGGGGACCAACTCAGGTATCTTCTCTTGGTGGCTCTTAGTATTATGTTACATTCATAAATGATGCAACTAGGAAGGTTTGGATTTATTTCATTAGGCAAAAATCTGATGTATTTGAAACATTTAAGAAATGGAGAAGTTTGGTTGAGAATGAGATGGGTAAAATATTAAAATGTCTCAGATCTAATAATGGTGGTGAGTATTGCAGGAAAGAATTTGAGGATTATTGTTCCTTTAATGGAATTTATAGGCAGAAAATGGTTCCAGGGACTCCACAGGAGAATGGAGTGGCTAAGCATATGAATAGGACAATAATGGAACGTGCAAGAACCATGAAATTGCATGCTGTGTTACCTTTAAACATGTGGGAAGAGGCTGCAAATACCCCTATATATTTAATTAATAGAGGTCCTTCAGTTCCTTTGGGTTGTGGTATTCCAGAGGAAGCATGGACGGGTAAGAAGGTGAGTTATTATTTTCTCAAAACCTTCAGATGTGAAGCATTTGCACATGTAGATTCTGAAAATAGAACCAAGCTGGATGCAAAATAAAAAAAGTGTATCTTCGTTGGATATGGCATTGATGAATTTGGTTATAGGTTTTGGGATGTTGAAAATCTAAAAATTGTGAGAAGTAGGGATGTTGTATTCAATGAGAAGGTGTTGTACAAAGACCAGTTGTAGCAACATGAGAAGAAAGAAAGGATTATGTGGTGCTAGATGATACTCCAAATAGTGATGTTCCAGTAGTTCCTCATGCTCTGCAACAGCAACAAGAAATACCACAAACTCTAGTGAATGTTAGATGGTCAATAAGGCTAAGTAGACCTCCTGAAAGATTTTCTCCCTCTTTGTATTCTATTTTGTTAAAAGATGCTAGTGAACTGGAAGGGTATGATGAAACTATGTAGGTGGATACAAAGGTTCAGTGGGATCTTGCAATGAAAGAAGAAATGAACTCCTTGCTGAAAAATTAGACTTGGAAATTATGTAAGTTGCTTGCAGGTAAAAAGGCTTTACAAATGGGTTTATAGGTTGTTGGGAAATAGATTTGTCACTGCGAAATAACCTTTGAAAATGACTCGTTGCCCTTAGAGTGGTGACTAAATAGTCCCAACAGTTGGAGAGATCGCGACAGAGCAATGATCTTCCTCTGTGTTTGAGAGGGGCAGCTCCCTCGTATGATGGGGGTATTTGTGGTTTTTGTGTACTTTTAACCTGAAAGTATAGAAAAGAGGAAAAGAAAAACTAACAAGACAAATGATTTATTAAAACCCTAATAGTAGACATATGAATACTGGTTTGGATTTCACAAACTCAAGACAAATTACGAGGGGATTTCACCATAAAAGTTAGAAACTATGTTCCTGAACCTATATGATGAATTGCATAACAATAAGTTTAATATGCAATGATAATGAAAAGAAGATGATGGATCTCAACATATGAAGAGATAGGTTTCTCTAGCGCATTCAAATCTAGATACCAAGAAATGTTTGTGCTTCATTACATCAATTACACAGTTAAATATTTCAAAGGATGACCTATGATTTACACAGTGATACAAAAGTATTACCAATCTAACATATGAGAAATCAATAACAATAACTTAGAAGTATCATTGGAACATACGAACCAAATGCACTCTTTATTATCCTTGTGAAATTATACAAGTTCAAAAGTCTTCATGTACAATGTGTTAGACCAAAGGTCTCTGAAAAGATTCCCCATGAGTTCCCCTGTAAAAGTCTCTTCCAAAAAGTCCTCTTTTTCCAATGATCCAGTCTTATATATATAGTCTTGTCTCTTTGTAACCAACTTGTAACTACCTTATAGCTACTTTTTTTAACTACCTCCAAAATATTTTTGAAAATAGAAGTACACTTTATTTAAGTTAGACTTTTCTCAAAGTTTCTGGAAATAAAGTCTACTTTCTAACTTTCAGTTACAATAAGTGACGCGAGTCACTTTTACAAAATGAGAACCAAAACTTGTAACTTGCAAACTTTTGGAAAGTAGACCAAATGATTGGTCTTATTTAGGCAGGCACTATGTCTTCTCCCAATCCATGAATCACCTTCTCATTGATAACTTATCTTCCATCTCATCGGCATTCTCATAATCTTCTAGTAGCTTTCCAACTACCATCTCTATAAATTCCTGATCATTAGTTGCATCTTCTAGTCCGTCTTTCTTTAAGGCTATATAATCTACTTCATCTTCTACATTCTTCAAGGCTGCCTCAACATCTCCATTTGACAATTGATATTCACTTTCATGATTTATAATATTAGGACTAGTTATGGTTCCATTATCTGATCTCACTCCCAGGACATAAAATAACTCCATAGGATTAAGATTATGAAGAACTTGGTATTATAACCACCACTTTGTATCACCAAATCATCAAGCACTCATTTATGATTTGCTTCACTAAGCATCATCAACAATCTCCACACGAACAGTGCCTTAGGTTAAAATGGTGAAACCACTTTGTCCCTCTCACAATGATTACTCTTGCAACAATCTTGGAAATAAACTAATGCATACTGAAATGTTCTTGACAAGTCTAAATAGATGTTCCAAACCAAATGCAATTGCTAACTTTTCACAATGATGACAAAGAAATAATTATTTTTAGGTCCTCTTAGACATCATCAAGTAAATGTCTTGAATTTTGAAGATACCTGACCTTCATCTCCCAAGTCAATTTTTCGAACTTCACATAGATCTCATGTCTGGATGTGATCTATCCTCTACCAGGAATGCATGTATTATTTTATGTCCTTTAATCCAACTATATTTAGGGCTCTTTTTAATTCCTCTTTCTTTCATCAATTTTATTACATTCCAAACCTCAACCTTCTAAAGGACCTTTGGTAGTGCGATGAGATAAATCTAGAATGCTATAATGTTCTCTCTTTGGAACCCCATCGAGTGCATATAACTAGAGATATATCATATAACATCTACTGCCGCTACTTTTGCTTCAGTATCTAAACCTTGAAGAATCTTGATCAAGCTTTTAGAGATGGCAATGACATTCTCATCTGCAACAACCAAATTAGAGAAAACATCTTCAACATTTTCTTTCCCCTGTGGATCATTCCCTTCAAGCAATTCTACAAAGAGTGAAATGGCTCCTGCCTAAGCAACAGATCGAGAGGATGCTGGTAAGGATTACGAGAGTTTGGCGTTGCACCTACCAAGAACATTTTCTTTAAAGTTTCTAAAATCTTTACAAGTAATCCATTTTGTATGTATCCAGGGAAATAGTTACATCTCATGAGACCATATTTATTTGAGGTGGACTGTCACACGGTCAATGCACCATGTCCATGCTTTCACATTGTACCAAAAGATTGTGGAATGACTTTTCAATAACCGAATGCATATACTTGAATGCTTGAAAAGCCTTGTTCAACAAAACTATTTCGTATGCACTGCACTCAATGCATTCCATGAGATTATTTCTCTTTCATGCATTCTATCAAATAGTTCATGGGCTTAGTCTTTGCTTCCAAATTTTGCACACATATCTGCTAGTGCGGCTGCAATTACATTAGTTGATAGAAAATCATTTTCAATAGTGCTTTGAGAGACGTCCATACCTTGACCCAGAGCTCTCATATAGGCACAACAGAGAGAAAGTTTACAAAGGTTGTAGAATCTGGTTATAAACTCGTCAATTGCATTTGCTTCAAAGTTTTAAAATCTTTTTAAGGAATCCATTTGTTGCATATTGCATGCCGTGAGATTACATCTTTTTGAGGCATCTTGTCAAACTGTTCGCGCATTGTGTCTATCCATACATGTTTATGAGGGCACTTGTAACTATCACATTTGACAAAGGTTCATACTTTGATCGCTATCTATAAATGCTACTCCAAGACGTGGAGGATGCTGGCAAAGATTGCGGAGTTTGGTTTACTCCCGCAAATGGCATTTGTTTGAAAGCTTTTAAAGCATTTTTAACAAAATCATTTAGCGCACGTCGTTCCATCTTTGTGTGTATCACATAATAAGTCTTTTAGGCATTTTGTCAAGTAGTTCACAAATCTTGTCTATCCTCCCACATTTTATGTATATGTCTACCAAGGCGAGAGCAACTACAATATCAAATATAATTCCATTTTTCAATATACCCTGCTGCATGTTTATACCATATTCTAAAGATCCTTATTTTCCTGCACACAAGAATGAATAAGATGAAGATTGTGCAGTTTGAATTTATGCCTATCAAATACCTTTTCTTGAAAGTTTCCATCACCATTTCAACAAATCCATTTTGTGTATATCCTACAATCGCTGGATTCCATGGGACCATATTTCTTTGAGGCAGTTTGTCAAACAAATATCTTGTGAATGCCGTCAAGGTTGTGGAGTTTGGTTTTAACCTACCAAATGTCTTTTCTTGAAAATTTTTTAGAACCTTTCCCACAAATCTATTTTGTATGCATCTTGTAACAATCCCAGTCCACAAGATTAAATTTCTTTAAGGTATTATGTCAAATGGTTCACATATTTCATCCATACTTCCATACCTTGCATATATTTCTGTCAAAAAATTTCCAACTACAAAATCAAACAAAAACTCTAGTTCCTATGCTGAAGAGCTGCTAGTAAACGCTCTATAATTCAGCTTTACACCTTGCCAATTGTATTTGCTTGAAAGTTTCTAAGGTCTTTTCAACCAACACCTTTTATGAGTAACCCACAATTGTTGCATTCCATTACATGACATCGCTTGTTTTGCATATGCTTTCACATTTTGCATACATGTCTGCTATAGCATTTCAAGTTATAATAACTGACAAAGATCTCTGTCCATTATGCTTTGATGGGCGGCCATACCCATTTCAAAAGTTATCATCTTGGCAGGGTATGAGAAAACACTGGCAGAGGTTGCAGAGTCTTCATATCTGCAATAATTAAAAATCTATGTATGGTCTCTAGAATGTGCAGCACCTCTTCTAACCAGCTCTCTTTAAACATTTCTTGTGCCTCCATGATTGCATACATGCACACCAAGGCAGCTGAAAGTATAATAAATGGTAAAAATCTTACTTTGTTATGCTTTGATAGTGTCCCATGCCTTGACAAGGGTTTTAGATTGTAAGTAGTTATTATAACTACTTTTCCTTTTAACCATCGACACACTTTGAGTGTTCTTAAAACCTCTTCTCACAATTGTTGAAGTTCAAAACTTATTTCTTTTGACCAACATCCCTCGCATTTGAAAAGACTTTATCGGCAACTTTGAAGGATTTTAAAACATTATCGGAGGTTTATGACACTTTCAAAAATAATCTCAACTTCCAAAAGTAGAAGAAATTAGTTTGTTTGGCTAATGGAGGAAGTGGTGGAGGTTAGGTTTGCTAAAACTATAAGTGAAATCCCTTTTCTTTTATCCCTCTATTTTTATTAAAACTTGTAAAATCGTGCCTTTTGGTTTTGGTTAGCCAAAAGTAAAAGTGGATCCCAACTTAGCCGAAAGTGCAAGTTGACGCGAACTTAGCCAAAAGTGCAAGTTGATGCGAACTTTCACTTTTTCCTAAGTAGGCCAAAAATAACTTCTTTTTGAAAGCAAACTCTCCACTTAGCCAAATTCACAGGTGATAGCTTTTTGACTTAGGTGCAACTTGTGAACCTGGATTCATACAGACATAGTTGATCTTCAATCTGACTTGGAAAATATCAAAATAACTTTACACAAACAAGTGAAATATTTTTCCTTCTTCTATGAACTCCATTGCAAATGCATTGACCCACTTAAATGTGCAGACGCGAAAAATGGTGAAAAGTGTATAACTTTCAACTAGAATGTCAGATTGTCATGAAATCTTGGCACATTGTCCATAATAACACCATAAGATCTCCTACCAGATGATTCTGCTCCAACCTTTATAGAAACCACAATTTAATTGTTTCCGCCAACCGCCTGTTGAAAAATTGAAAGTTTAAAATCTCTCAAACCATAAGGCGCCATGACATGAAAAGTTGCCACATTAGGAAAAATAGCCATATAAACTTTCTTGTAAAATGATTTCTTTGTACCCTTTGCAGATTTTGAAATTTAATTGTTTTTGTGATTTATGGCATAGCAGAATCGCTTCTAGGATTTAAGCTGAAACAAGCAAACAATTCCTCCTTCAAACTAGAAATCAATTTGACACTTCAGGAGAATTTGTGATGAGGGGCGACTCAACATAAGGATTTGACACAAAAGTTTAAAATTTGGCAATTTGAAAATGAGGGCAACATAGGTTGAAAGAGGAAGATGGAGGTAAGCAAAGATTTAAAGCCAAGTTAGTTGTAAAAGGATTTGCACAGAAAAAGGGCATTGATTTTGATGAGATTTTTTCTCCGGTTGTTAAGATGACTTCTATTCATACTATTTTAAGTATTGTAGCTACTGAAGATTTGCATTTGGACTAGTTAGATGTGAAAACTATCTTTCTCCATGGTGATTTGGAGGAGGAGATATATATGGAACAACCCCAAGGATTTGAGGTCAAAGGTAAGGAGAAACTGGTGTACAGATTGAAGAAGAGCTTATATGGCTTGAAACAAGTACTTTGGCAATGGTACTTGAAATTTGATAGTTTTATGGCTGAGCAAGGCTACAACCAATGTAATTCTGACCATTGTGTTTATTTTAAGAGGTTAGATAATGACAACTACATTATTTTATGTTTATATGTTGATGATATGCTTGTAGCGGGGTCTAACATGGATCACATAAGTGAGTTAAAATAGTAGTTAGCACAATCATTTGCTATGAAGGATTTGGGGGCAACAAAACAAATCCTTGGTATGAAAATTTGTAGAGATAGGAAGAACAGAAAATTGACTCTATCTTAGGATGATTATGTTGAAAAGGTGTTGTAGAGATTTCATATGGAGAATGCACAAGCTATCAGCACACATTTTCCTAGTCATTTGAAATTGACTAAGGAGATGTGTCCAAAGACATAAGAGGAGGAAGACAAAATGTCCAAGGTACCATATGCTTCAGCTGTAGGAAGGTATGCACGAGACCGGATATGGCACATGTTGTAGGATTCGTAAGAAGGTATATGAGTAATCCCAGATTGGAGTATTGGAATGCAGAAAAATGGATTCTTAGATATTTGAGAGGTACATCCAATAAACACTTATGTTTTGGAGGCTCTAATACTATTTTAGCAGGCTATGTGGACTTAGATTTGGTAGGGGATATTGATACCAAGAGGAGTACTATAGGTTATGTCTTTACTGTAGGTGGGACAATGGTGAGTTAGATCTCTAGGTTACAAAAGGTGCTTGCTTTATCCACCACGGAGGTAGAGTATGTAGCTATAATAGAGGTAAGCAAAGAGATGATATGGCTGCAATCTTTCATGGAAGAATTGGGCAAACAACAGGCTAACAGTTATTTGTTTACATATAGTCAGAGTGATATACATTTTGCAAAGAATTCTGCTTTGCATGTTCAAAGACCAAACACATACAACTAAGGTATGACTTCATTCTGTTGGTGTTGGATGATGGATAGTTAAGGCTGGAAAAGATACATATGGATGAAAATCTAGTAGATATGTTTATGAAGGTAGTGACAAGGGAGAAGCTGAGCTCCTCTTCAGCTTTGGTTGGTCTTGAAGACTGAAAACAATAAAATCAAAACAACAAGGTCTAGGCTGCTTATTTCTAGTGGGAGCTATAGGGTTAGCGGTGTTATGATCTATTTCCAAGTGGGAGATGATATGGTGTGGAGTTTGATCAGTCTCCAAGTGAGAGATTGTTGTTATATGGAGCTGAATTAGACTCAGAGGTTAAATTTTACCCACTTTTATCGACACGGTTTCCCCCCAAATTATTTAACATGGGAGTGCGGGGGGGCAGAGCCCCTCTTGTGGGGCCCAGGGGCAGAGCCCATGGTGGGGGTCTAGGGGAAATGCCCTTGAAGCAAAAATTGCCTAAAGGTGTCGGGAGTTATTTTTTCTATTGGCCAACATTAAAAAAACCTATTTTGTAACCAACATAAGTCTTGATAAAAATGGCTAAGAGTTAGGGTTTCTGTTGATATTGTATTGTAGCATTTTTGCAGTAGTATTGAGTTGCAAGGATTGATGGTTGTAATTGGTTTGATTTGTTGGATAATAAATTTGGACTCTCTGTTGGTGGATGTAACCCAAATTTGGGTGAACCACGTTAAAAATTGTCTCTCACTGATATTATTTCTATGTATTTTCATTCCTCTGTTTAATCTTTATTTGCATTTAATTGATATCTTTTGCATGCAATTCCTAACAGAAAATTCCATCAATTTCCCACTTTACCCAAAAAATCAGTCAAAACCCATCAATTATACCCGATCTGAGATATTTAGCATGGGTTCCCTTCTAAAAAAATTTCTAAGTAAAACCCCTTTTTTCCTTGTGTTTCCTTGGGTTTTTTCCCTTAGAAAAATTTGGCCTTTTCTGCCCTTTATGGGTGAATCGGCGATTTCCCTAACTTTTGAACTAGTTCAAAAGTTAGCCCTTTTTCTGATTTGCCGATATAGTGGCTGGGCAGGCTATCAGTGATGTACAAGGGTGGTAAAAAATGCACTAGGACACCTTTGTCAGCGAATTTTTGAGTTTGCGAACTCGAAAGTTCATCGATGGTGAACTTCACAGACAGAAGAAGAGAGGAGGTATCCGCGACACAACTAAAGCAAGATAATAAAAAAATGATCCTGTGTCTATGAAGTTGGAGGTTTGCGAACCTCCAAAATTACTTGACTAGGAGTTTGCTTGACGACAGATTCGTTGATGGAAAGCATGGGAACAAGGAGAAAGGGGGAAGTTTGGCAAAGGTCAATTTTGCTGATAAAGGTGAACAAAGAAAAGGGATAAGGCAAAGTGTTCCATTGAGGAATTGACAGAAAGCTGAACTATTCAAAAGTTTGGATTTTTCAAGGTTCACCGATGAGTGAAAGGACCGATAGAGGAAAAAGATTGAAGGAGCTAGCTGGTTTGGCAAAATGAGGATTCACCAAAAAAAATGGAAAGTTTGCAAAGGGTACATTTTGCCGACAGAGCTAAATATGATGCAAAGGTCAAGGTTTGCAAATATTGACTTTTGTCGATAATGCAAAATTAAGAAAAAATAACTAAGGGAAAATAGTAATGAAGGAATTTTGTCGAGGAATCGACAAAGCCCCGAACTTTGTAAAAGTTTAGTTTCTTCCAGATTTGCCAACAAGAATAATAAAAGGAAGAGGCGCTAAGGGAGAAGTTAAAAAAATGGATAATTTGCCAATAAGGAAGTAGAAGGGCAAAAGAAGTAAGGTTTGAGAAAAGTCAAAATCACCGATAAAGGCGAAAATGGAGCCTAAGGCATAGTGGTTCACAAAAATGATTTTTCACTAACCAATGGAAAGAAGGCAAAGTTGATGAAGGTTGATTGTCATTGATGTCAAAGGTCTTTTAGGTTCACATGATGTTGAATTTGACCATATCATCAGGAGTTTGTTCATGATATTACTCATTGTGTTGTATGGTGTTATATGAGGTGCATGATGCATGAATTAGTGTTGAGTTGTCATAGGTGTCACTGTGTTAGCTTCATGATTATCATTGATATCAGTATCGTCCTAAGTTTGGATTGGTGCCATTATGCTATCATGCCTTCTCATACATTAGAAGTTGTGTTATGGTCATATGGAACATCAAGATTTGCCATTACCAATAAGGGGGTCTTAAGTTCTATTGATTGATTGTTTGATTCAAGAGGTTGATGGCTACATTATGCAGAGGTTGTTCGTCATGTACAATTATAATGGTGCTGCAAGTTGAGTAATAATGATACTTTGTGTACTTCATGTGCTTCACAATGTTGACAAGTTTTACATGACTGAGATGCAGTGAAGTTGTAGCCAAGAGTTTGCTTAAAACGATAGACAGAAGTAGGATGTTTCATTGTGATATAAGGGTTGATAAAAGTCAAGAGTTTGTGGAACACAAAGCCAAGTGCCCATTAAGGCCTATAATATGCTTAGAAGTGTTGTCAGCTATTCATCATGAAGAGCATGATGGCACATGCTCTTTCAAGTTATTACTCTGCAAACAATCTTGTGGGGCAACTTGTTGAGGAAAGACTTGGAGAACCACTGCTCCATAATGTGTCCAAATTAAGTAGTGCCCTACCATTTCAATGAGGTTGGTTGTGATGTTGTCCTCCCACAAGGTTCATTGAGACAACACTACACTGATTGCATAGCTTCCCATCTTCTCTATGTGTTTCAATCACTGCACAAACAGGAGACTATAGTCGGTATTCAGGCACAATGAATTCATATTCTCGAGAAGATCTTATCCATAGTATCTTTGAGATTTGAAGTAGTAGATGTTGGTTCAATATCATGATTAACATCATTGTGTTATGTAGGTTATAATCTTTGTTTAGACTATCATAAGAATTTACACTTTATGATATGTTTGAGTATTGGCTTGCAATAGCAAGTCACCTTCACTAAAGGTGACCTATTGAAGGGCATTTAAGACATTGCATAACCGGCCCCATCTATTCTTTTACTGATGGTAGCAGTCTCTTCATTTTTTGATGGGCACCAAAAGGTTGATCTACGATTCTCTTTGAATACTCGATGGGCGCATGATAGGAAATCGAAGGCCATCATTTAAACTTGTCTCCTCACTCCTCGAGCACCATTTTTGATGGTTGTTGGAACGTCAACACTATTTTTGATAGCAAGGAGAGCCTTTTAAGGCTATTTTTAATTACTTTAAAAAGCAGTTTGTCGATAGTTTCAAAAAGGTGAATTTTTTGTGAGTTTTAAAGGCTATCTTTGGAAGATTTATTTCTAATTTGAAGACTTCTTCAAGTGAGCCTCTCATGACAATGAAAAGAAAAAGGAGGGCAGATGTCTTAGTGTGAATTAATTCTTTTGTGAATGGTGATTAGGATTTTTATGATTTTATTTTCTCCTCATGAAGATGAGTGAGTGTCTCCGAGGATGGAAGATAATAGGGCATATGGAATAACAATTTGAAGACATTTTATGGTTTTATTTTTGAAAAAGAAAATTGATATGCAAAGAGAACAGGAGATGAAATGTCATTTCATTCATATGGGTTCATTATGGATTAATTTTTTTTGGGTGTGATATAATATGCAGCATTGAAGACATTATTTGAGTGTGATTTTTGAAGATAAATTTCAGGTGCTTTTGAGAGATGAATATATGTATGAATTGTAGTAAAGTGGGTGTTGATTGAGATGTGAATTAGAAAAATGAAGAGTTGATGCATGTTGAAGAGGGAGAGGATTGTTGTTAGTCAGAGGAGTAGATTTTATTACAGAGTTTGCATTGATTACCTTGGAGAGAGTTTTTGTATGTCCTTGACATGAATTAAGGAAAGTGATGCAGTGTTTTTGAATTGTAAAAAAAAGAGAACATGTGATATTGTGTTTTGATTGACAGTTTTGGTTTATCATGAGAAGAGGGATGTTGTTTTCTTAATGAGTCTTAGATAACTCTGAGAAGTTTATTGCTTATATTATCTTTGATATGAATTGTAGGGGCATGTGTAGTGAATTGATAGTTATGTGGTCAATGTCAAACAAGGTCTTATTGTTCATCAATTAAATAACAAATGCAGATTAAGGAGATGATCTAATCTTAATGATCATAATCCAACAATTAAACGAGTGAGACACAATGGTGCATACTTGATTACATAGAATCATTAATTGCACATCTTATCCTTTTGGAGTTATTGAAAGTTTTCATGTTGTTGCCAGTGAGGCATATTGTAGCTAGTGAGGCTTATATGGTCAGTAAGACCTATTTGTTGCTAGTGAGAAATTCATCAACTAGTGAGGCTCATTATGTATCAGTGAGATATTTTGTTTTGCTAGTGAAGCAATAAAAGAAGGAGTTTAAGAGTGGTTTTTTAATCCCTTTTAAGGGTTTTTTCCACTCATCAAATTTTTGTGTTATGGCTCATGATCTTCTCTATTTGTATGTTCTTTTAGTTTGATGTCTTGTTCCTTAGTCACATCACTATTCTTGTGTATATGTGTCCAAGCAAGCTTTGAGGTCTCATGTGTTTTGTATTTCAGTGAATTGATAAGTGTAAAAAGATTTTAAGGTTTTAGATCACTGATTCACCCCCCCTCTCAGTGATCTTGTACTCCAACAAAAGTTTAGCAAATTGGAGATTTACTGATAAAAGGAAAAAGTTGTCAAAGTTTGAAAATGATATAATTTGCTGATTAAATAGATAGAGATCAAGTTCAGAAAATTAAAGATTTACTGATAAAGGGGAAAATGGTCTAGTTCATAAATGTCCAATTTTGCCAACTAGTAAAGGAAATGAAGAGGAAAGGGAGTGAGTTCATGCTGGGATATTTTACTGATGAGGCAAAGTCAAATTGAGGGTCAGATGTGTGGCGTGAATGCATAATTGCTGATGTTAGGATGGTTGCTTGAATAGTGTTTTCCATCAATGCTCGAGTACCCCAAATTTAATGTGAGGATGTAGTGTTTCAGTGAGTATATTTTCTATAGGTCCTTCCAAGGATGTGAGATCAGTATACAGGGCATGGGCACCCAAATATCCACTGATTCTTCTGACTGATGGCCCTGTGCCTCATTTAATGTAGCACAATTACTTGTTGACCATTTTTCCAGTGTCTAGAAGCTTAATTGCTATATATGTATCAAATTGTGACATTCTCAGGGTTGATTGTTGAGGCAATTGTCTAGTCTGGGAGAGCCTAAGGAGTTTCTTTGGCACCAACACATGATCTGTCTAGTTTATTAGTGAAGGGATATGTTCAACATAGAGTAGGAAGGTTATGTAAAGTAGATTTGAATGCAATGGTATGTTTCCACGGGAGTTTTTATTGATTTTGGTAAATATATAATCGTAGTTATGTATTTTCCCTTGCCACATTTGTTGGTATGATTGTAACAGATGTTTGGAGATGTGTGACAACATCCAAGTAACACAAGGCTTTATGTTTTCCATTCTTTTGTTGCATATGAATCATTGCATTTCTCTTTTGGTTTATTAAGTATGTCCATTTTATGAAGATCTATCTAAAGTCATATAGGTAAATGTATGTCTAGTTTTGTTGATCCTTTGCTGTGTGTTTCCTTTCCTCCTTGTATTTTATGAATTTGTTGCCCAATGGGATAGGCACTAGTCCATATTGGAGAGGGATCAAGCACTCTTTAAAATAAAACAAATCATTCACCTGTAGTTTAGGGGAAAAGCCATCTTTTTATGCATGTACATTCACACAATTGAATCAACTATATAGGGGTTTTGTGATAGCCAATCGTTCTTGACTTAGTGACAACTTTTAGAGTCAAGATGATGAGTTGGGTTTGGTTGTTCATTTATTTTAGTTGTTCATCTAGTTTGAACTTAATATCCCTCTAGAGTCTAAGATGAGCTCAAAGTGCAGAGGAGTCTACCCACTCCTATTAGTTGGCCAAAATCCCTCTTAACTTGTTGATAAACCTCTTCCTATCACCCTGACATCAATCCTTGGCCTAGGTGATTTAGGAGTGTTTTAGAGTTTTGGGTTGCAGCTATTTTGGGTCCCAACAGATTGGCACCGTTGTCGGGGAGAGTGATCCTTTGGTTTAGATTTGAAGACCCCTATTTACAACCATTGCCATGTGTAGTTTGTTACTGTGTGTAAGTTTGGTAGCCCGTCAACTTACACCAATAGATTCGTGCTATTTCCAGGGAAATCCAGGGAAAGATTATTGCCAGGTTTAGAAAGATTTGAAGAATCTGCTAGTGTGAGCAACCCAAAATCAGTTTTGTAGCCTTGAAGATCAGTCATGCTTCAAGGATTTCCTCATTCAATGAGGTGACGACTGTGCTATCAAAAGAAACAAAGTTCCATTGTTGTGTGCATGTTTTAAAGAGGTTACAATTGGTTAAGATATAAGTTTTTCTTCCTGCCTTGACCATGGTTTCTTTCTCAGTAAATGAACATGTTGTTTTCTTTCCTTTGTCTTGAGCATGTGGTTTGTAGTTGGTCATGGCTAGCTGGTATGAATATGGATACCCTATGAAGGATTCTTCCTGTGCATCTTCTTATGTTGCAGACCCTAGGAATTATATGGCCTTTGACGATTCGAATAATGCATTTTCTGATTGTAGCCCTGTAAATTTTACAAACCCATAATTTTTTGAGCCCTTGCCTAATAGAAATGAGACAACTAGGCTACAGTATGAAATTGAAAAAGAAAAGTAGTTTCTTGAGTCTTTGCTGTAGCAAGAAAAAGAATTAGAAAGCCAAATTAGGCTGCATCAGTCCATGTTGTAGTCTGATTCCCCTCTCGCTATTCTCAATTGCTCTTTTCCTCGGCCTCCCCCTATTGCAAATGAAAATACATACACACAACTGGACCTCTCATGGGTCAGTTATGAGTAGCAGTCGATGCACAAAAGGATTTATAATCAGATGCCATTATTTGATGGTTGTGAGATTTTTGATGGGAGGGTTCACATTGATGTATTTTCAGATTTCATAGACAAATTTCATTTTGAAGATGAAGATATGTGGATGAGAATTTTTGTAAGATCTCTATGTGGAGTAACATGGAAGTGGCTGGTTAGTTTCCCTGATCTACATTTTTCTTCCTGGGATAATTTGGTGGCTGCATTTGAAGACTATGCAAATAGTCTAGACCCTATTTTTCTTGTCCAAGAACTAGAAGATATTAGAAGGTAGGAAAGATAGTGTAGCATGGAGCTTAGCCACAGATTTGCAGTGGCCTTGTCTCACATCCCAAAAAATTTAGACTTGATCTTCCTATTTGCATTGATATGTATTTGAGGGCTTACAATGCTACCTTAAGCTCAAGTTCTATATGGGAGGAATTCAATCTAGTGGGTTTGCAATAAGCCTACGTGTTCATTGATTATGTTGACAAAGTTAAGCAGGATATGATTGCCAAATCTATATCCTCAGATGTAGAGGTAGCTGATAATGAATAGGTTGTTGTAGACAACAAGGATGTGTATGTTTCATATGATCCAGACACAATGTCAAGTGATGATTGTGTGTGCAGAAGGGTGGAGGAAGATGCTGGTGCAATGTATGACGACGATTCAGATGAAAATAGTAGTGACTGCACTTACCTTTGTTGGATCAGTCATTGGTAGATGATGAAGATGAGAAAATCAATGATGATTTCCAATTTGTTGAAGAAAGTTTTGACCCTGTTGTCTGTTGTAATATTGTAGACCACCTGGAAGGTATGTATGCAAGTGAAACATCGAATGACTCAGCTCATGTAGTTGATTATGAAGAGCATTCATATCTTGATATAGCAAATAATGATGAAGAGATGGGCATAAAAGATAATACCCTTTATGAAGAGCATGTAAGTCTGTCAGATAGCACAATTTGTGATTTTCATTGGTGCATGGATAATCCTTTTTTTGAAGATGAATTTGAGTTTAGTGAATTTGAGCTGTCAGCTTTGGAGGTGGAGAGTTTTATGTTGTATGAACCGATTACCTATGGACAACAAGTGGATAGAGAGGGAATAAAAAATAATCTTAAGTGGACAGAGTTTTATGTTGTATGACCCGATTATCTATGGCTACCTTGCCCTGGTAATAATTCTTTCCATCTTTAGTGCGATGATATGAATTTTTCTATATTTTGTATGCGCATGCATACAAAATATTTTTATTGCTGATGGTGGGTGATCAGTGCAGCAAAGGATTAAGGGAGATTAGATTCTTCAATAGACTTATCTTTGACAGAGGCAAGAAGCTTCATTAAGTTTTCTATAGGGGCAGCCTGGAGTGTCCCCAATCTTTTTGACTGTGTTGTTTTGTAAATATGTTTTGTGTGTGTCCCTTTGTGTGTTTTGTGTGTTGGTCTGCTTGGAGACATTCTGTGGTTCTCACTATGCCATACAAGTTTGCCACATGTCCCCAACCAGAGCCACTGTTAGTGCCCAGAAAAACTAGTTCCCAAAATGCCCTATTTTACTCCAAAAAACCTAGAAAATTCCATCAATTTCCCACTTTACCCAAAAATTAGTCAAAACCCATCAATTATACTCGATCTGAGATATTCTACATGGGTTCCCTTCTACTTTTAAAAAAAAGTAAAATCACTTTTTTCCTTGTGTTTCCTTGAGGTTCTTTCTCTTAGAAAAATTTGGCCTTTTATGCCCTTTATTGGCAAACTGATGATTTCCCTAACTTCCGAACTAGTTCAGAAGTTAGCCCATTTTTTGATTCATCGATATAGTGGCTAGGCGGGCAATCAATGATGTACAAGGGCTACAGAAAAATGCACTTGGATGCCTTTGTTAGCAAATTTTGGAGTTCACGAACTTGAAAGTTCATCGATAGTGAACTTCACCGATAGAAGAAGAGAGGAGGTGACCACAACACAAGTAAAATGTTTCTAAGGAAAAAAGATAATAAAAAATGATCTTGTGTTAGCGAAGTTGGAGGTTCATGAACCTCCAAGTTCGTCGACTAGGGGTTCACCTGACGAAAGATTCGTCAATGGAAGGCATGGGAACAAGGAGAAAGGGGGAAGTTTGGCAAAGGTCAATTTTTCTGACAAAGGTGAACAAAGAAAAAAGATAAAGCAAAGTGTTCTGTCAAGGAATCGATAGAAAGTTAAACTATTCAAAAGTTTGGATTTTTTAAGGTTTGCTGATGGGTGAAAGGGCCAATAGAGGAAAGAGATCGAAGGAGTTGACTGGTTCAGAAAAATGAGGATTCATCGACAGAAAAGGAAAAATAGTGAAAAAATGGAAAGTCCACAAAGGGTGCATTTTACCGACAGAGCTCAATATGATGCAAAGGTTGAGGTTCGCAAATATTCACTTTTGCCTCAATAATGCAAAAGTAAGCAAAATTGACTAAGGGAAAAGGGTAATGAAGGACTTTTTCCAGGGAATCAACAAAGTCCTGAACTTTGTAAAAGTTTAGTTTCTTCCAGGTTTGCCGACAAGAATAACAAAAGGAAGAGGCACTAAGGGAGAAGTTCAACAAATGGATAATTTGTCAATAAGGCAGTAAAAGGGAAAAGAAGTAAGGTTTGAGAAAAGTTATTTAAAATCGTTGATAAATGTGAAAATGGAGCCAAAGGCATAATGGGTTGCGAAAACATTTTTTTGCCGGTCAATAATGAAAGAAGGCAAAGTTCAGCAACTTGGAGATTTGCTGATAAAAGGCAAAAGTTGTCAAAGTTTGAAAATGATGTAATTTGTTGATTAAGGAGATAGAGATAGAGTTTGGCAAATTAAAGATTTGTCGATAAAGGGGAAAATGGTCTAGTTCAGAAATGTGCAATTCTTCTGATTCTTGTGGGCACCCAAATATCCACCGATTCTTCTGACTTATGGCCCCGTGCCTCATTTAATATAGTGCAGTTGCTTGTTGACCAGTTTTCTAGCTTCCAGAAGCTTAATTTCTATATATGCATCAAATTGTGACATTCTTAGGGTTGGTCACTGAGCCAATTGTCTAGTCTAGGAGAGCCTAACGAGTTTCTCTGGCACCAACACACAATCTGTCTAGTCTGTTAGTGAAGGGATATGTTCAACATAGAGTAGGAAGGTTATGTAAAGCAGATTTGAATGCAATGGTATGTCTCCATGGGAGTTTGTATTGATTTTGTTAAATATATAATCACAGTTATTATTTTCCTTTGCCACATTTGTTGGTTTGATTGTAATAGATTTGGAGATGTGTGACAACATCCAAGTAATACAAGGCTTTGTGTTTGCCATTCTTTTGTTGCATATGAATCATTGTAGTTCTCTTTTGGATTATTAAGTATGTCCATTTTATGAAGATCTATCTGAAGTCATATAGGTAAATGTATGTCTAGTTCTGTTGATTCTTTACTTGTGTTTCCTTTACTTATTACATTCTATGACTCTGTTGCCCAATGGGATAAGCACTGGTCCATATTGGAGAGGGATCAAACACTCTAAGTTAAAATCAAACAAATCATTCACCTGTGGTTTAGGGGAAAAAACCATCTTTTCTGTGCATGTACATTCACACAGTTGAATCATCTATATAGGGGTTTTGCGATAGCCAGTCGTTCTTGACTCAGTGACAACTTTTGGAGTCAAGATGATGAGTTGGGTTTGGCTGTTCATTTATTTTAGTTGTTCATTTGGTTTGAACTTAATACCTATTCAGGTATACCCCTTTGGAATATCCCTCCAAAGTCTAAGCTGAGGTCAAAGTACAGAGGAGTCTACCCACTTCTGTTAGTTGGCCAAAATCCCCCTTAACTTGTTGATAAAACTCTTCCTATCACCTTGACGACAATCCCTGGCCTAGGTGATTTAGGAATGTTTTAGAGTTGTGGGTTGCAACTATTTTGGGTCCCAATAGGTCGTGTTATGGTAATTATTACATGGCACTTGGATTTATTTCACCCACCATTTGGACCACTCATCACATTTCATTTCATACCTTTCCTGCTATTTTGTATCTAGATATTTGCTAAAACAATGGAGGACATCATTCTAGGGGAAACTATTAAGAAGATGGATTTTCTTGGGTAGATCACCCCATCCAATTTGAAGAAATTTTTCTTCTTTTAGGAAGAAAATGTTTAGAATGCCATTATAGAATTTCTAGGGTTGGATTACATAGAAATGTGGTCAGTCATATGGTTAATTTAGAGATTGCTTCAAAATTTTCTCCATAACATCTTCAAGATTTTGGGAGATAAGGAGATGGCAAAGCATTTGGAAAATTTTACACATGGGAGACATTTCACACTAGTTTAGAGGTTTCTATAGACAAAGCAAATGCATAAAGGCTCACTTCACTGCTATGCTTAAGTTTTGAGTTGAGAAGCCTTGTGTTGGTGCATATGATGTGTGTTGTAGAAACTCACATGGAGGTTTTGGTTAAGGAGATAACTTCCATCCAACACTTCCTACAGAAAGGATGTTGGATTGAAGGATATCGACTAGCTATATATATGGATGACCTTCTTCACCCTATCAAAAACTCTCCTTCACAAGAATGATTCTTGGTTGCCAGAGTTGAGAAGGCTATCAACTTCCTCACATGCAAAGTAGTTCTGATGAAGATGGAGGATGGCTCCTTCGGCCTCGAAGGTAGGTGTTGAGGATCATTGGTTTGTTTGTGTTTACATATATTTTCCATGTCTTTAATCTCTAGTCTATTATAGTAATTTTTTGTCCTATAATTATAGTAAATAGAATTGTGAAAATTGAAGAACACAATTGAAATTTAAAACTTATGCACAAAACAAACAAACTAAATTTACCATTACAATTAAAAACAAATTTCTAAAATTAATAGATTAAAAATTAAAAAACATGCAAACTAATAAGAAGAGTTAAACTATTTTAAAAAAGAAAAAATCATTCATAATTGAATAAATATTCTTATATTCTATTTTGAAAATTACTCTAAATTAATATATTTATAAGAAATATTCTAACTTAAAAATATTTTTCTAAAACTTACATTTATATTTGAATTTTATAATAAATATTTATAGTTTATTAATAATTCAAAGTGATATAAATATAGTTATCTAAAAATATACAAAGTTAAAATTATTCAAGCTAATAAATTTTAAAATTGTAAAATGTGACTTAAAATTGAAAAATGGTTCAACTATCAAATTTCAACTGTTTTCTTTATAAAAAGATGGACACATATGCTTGTATGTAATACATAGTATATGATCATTTTAGAATTGTGGTGTATACTTTTTATGTTTAATAGTTTAATCGAACTAACTATTAGTTTTGGGTGCATGCATGAGTTTTTCTATTTTCAATCATGGTTTTAAAGCATTCATGCAAATTGTAACACCATCTATAATTTATTTAAGATGCATAAAGGGTGAGTAAGAGCTTGATTATTGTATTGTGAATAGTTAAATTTCTATGCAATAATGAATAAGGTTATTGTGATGAGTTTTTTATTCAAATGAATAAGAGTTTAATTATTGTATTGTGAATGGTTGAGTTTGTATGCAATAGTGAATAAGGTTATTGTGCCAAGTTTTTTTGATTCAAAAGAGTAAGAACTTTATTATTGTCTTGTGAAGGGATGAGTAAAGAGTTTTCTCACTTGTTATGCCATGAATCATGAGAGTAAAATAAGAAGATAAATAAATAAACAAAATTTGCTATTACTTGCGCAGCTTTACCTTGTTTCACCATTTAGGTAGAAGGCAAAAACAATGGAAAGAAAATAGAATGAGGTGAAAAAAAGTAGGAAAAAGATATAGGGTTGTTATGTGTCCATGTATGTAGTAAATAAAATAGTTCTAAAGTAAAATAGACTAGCATACCTATCTTTAGAAAAATATATGTAAAAGACACCTAGAGTTATCAATCATTCTCCATGTACCTATTTTTTACTAAATTTGTGATTAAAGTGGGAATAGGCAAGAATGATATGTGTCCGTGTCTTTCACATAGATTTTTCTAAAGATAGGTATTCTAGTATGCACTACATACCATATGATCATCTTGGAGTTGTGTTGTCTTTCTCACTTGTATGCAATATATATGGTGTAATCATCTTGAAATTGTTGTATGTTTTTCATAGAATTGTGTTGTATATTTTTCATATTTAATAGTCCAAACCATTAGTTTTGGGTGCATGCATGGGTTTTCTATTTTCACCCATAATTTTAAGGCATTCGTACAAGTTGTAAAACCACCTATTAATATTTGCATACATAAAAATTGAATAAATTTTTTATTATTATGTTGTTAATAGTTAATTTTTTTTACAATAATAAATAAAATTACTATACTAATTTTTAAATCCAATTTTATTTTTCCCACACTAATTTTTTATTTGCTTGAAATTCTACATACATTGTTTATATCATACAAATTTATTCGATTATTTTCCCTACATATCATTGCACCACAGAGACACTCTTACGCAATTTATGGACAGAAATATATTAAAATAAAAAATGGAAAGTACATAGGGGGCCCAAAATGGGCAAAGAGGCACAAAGGCCAAACTAGCCAAGACATGTTGGCATATGAAAGTGTCCAAGAAAACAAAAGAAAGACATTACATGATAGGCGGTAAACCGTAACTACTAACTTGAGTAGCCACACATGCTATCGAAGCGTTTGGTGCGGGGTACCCATGGTTGCCTGGCCCATTCAGATATAACAGAAGATGAACAGATTGTTGCTCATAAAGCAGTTGAGGGTGGCAATGTAGGCGAAGATGAACAGATTGTTGCTTGTAAAGCAATTTATGGCAAGGGAGGAAGTGGTGATGGAAGTTCCTATAGCTGTCTGTTGGCGCTTCTCTCCCGGTGGAAAAATGGATCTTCACCGTTGCCCTACGGTCAAGAAACAGATGACGGTGTCAAATCTCTACAGGGGTTAACATAGAATTTATATGAAAGAAAAACCTCTTCAAGTTTGTTTTAAAAAATAGGGTTGATATTTGTGGCTATACTTGGTTTTAGGAAGATTAATAATATACAATCAAAATTTTAAAAAAACTGGAAGGAGAGATTTTAGAGAGATTGTAAAAATTTTATATAACATTATAATGATATATATTTGGTTTATATATAATTTTACTTATACTAAGGTATGTTATAGTATTTTGAAGGCACTTTTAAATGGAAAATTATCATAAACAATTTGTTTGACAAGCAAGGTGGACTGTCAAATTTATGCCATGTTTGGAAGGACTAATAATATGGCTATATATATGATCACAATGAAAAGATTAAAAATAAAAACAATTTTCTAATAGGGGGAGAGACTAAAGTTGTTAGAAGATAAATAATATCATCTGCTTATTACAAATTTGTTTCTATGAATATGAAATGATTGATTATTTCATAATTTTGTAATGTGTATGACTCATTTTGATGAACATTAAATGATTCTTTATTTTTCATTTCATCTTATGTAAAGTTATTGCTTTTGTTATTATGAAACAAAAATGACCGATTTATTAAAAATAATATCTTCGTGGATAGGTTAACTAAGTACGCTCATTTTCATATCATATCTTCTCAATTTAGAGCACCACAAGTAGCTGATCTCTTCTTTAGAGAAATCTTCAAACTACATAGACTACCCAAAAACATTGTAAGTGATAGAAATAGTAAATTCCTCAATTTATTTTTCGTAGGAACTCTTTAAGTTGGCAGGAACATAACTTATCCCAAGCACTAGCTACCACCCCTAATGGATGGGCAAACTGAAATTGTAAATAAATGGCTTGAAGGATATTTGCAGAATTATATCACAGAGCAACAAATAACATGGGTCAAATGGTTACATCTTGAAGAATATTGTTATAATTCTACTCATCATATGTCAATAGGAATGACTCCCTTCAAGGCACTATATGGTTATGAGGTAGTATCATTTGGAGATTTGATTCTTACAGATAGCAGAGTCTTGGGAGCAAGAGACTTGGTGCAACAAAGTGTGGATATTTTAAACACACTCAAATAAAACTTGCAACATGCCTAGAATCAACAAAAGATGTATGTTGATCGTCATAGAACTAAAAGAACATTTGAAGTTGGAGACCTAGTTTTCCTATTCCTAAGGTTGCAACCTTATAAGCAATCCTCTCTCAAGAAGTGGTGTGGACAAACTCAAGCCACGTTTCTATGGGCCTTATAGGATTATAAGAAGGATCAGTGAAGTTGCTTATGAATTGGAGTTACCAACAAATAGTCAAATTCATAATGTCTTTCATGTATCTCACCTCAAGAAAGTGCTAGGTCAACATATTACACCATGTCCAGAGTTACCCTTGCTTGATGATGAGGGAAAATTAATCTTGGAACTTGAGACCATCATTAACATGACATAAAATAAATTAAGAAATAAGGTTATTCCAGAATATCTGGTTAAATTGAAGAATCTGCCTATGGAGGATGCCATGTGGGAAGGAGCAGAAATTTTTTATCATCCCAATTTGAAATTGCTTAGGGACAAGCAATTAGGGACAAGCAATCTTGGGAAGGGCAGATTGTAATGTCCTCGCCTTATGTTCATCTGCCTTGATAAAAAGAGATAAACATTAATAAAACTAAACATAAGGAAATAAGACTAAATTGCATGATAAGAGAAGCTATTAAGGTGATGCCAATATAAAATTCATAATACTTAAGGAATGGGATGCTAGTCTCATAATAGCGATTCAAATAAAGCCAAATCAAATTACCAAGGGTAGCGGCTGTTTTAGAATGAGTAATTAAAATTAAAATTAAGCTATAATTATCAAAAGGCAGTGGTTGCTATTTAAAAAGATATGACTCATTCAAAAGGCAATAGTTGCTTATGAGAGGTTGTGACTCTCTCCATATAAGATATAAAGAGAGGATTATTTCATTTAGAAAAGGACAAGCAACAACACGAGAATTTAATAGAACATAAAAGATGAATAATTCATTCAAGCATAATTTATTGAAGCCTCATTCAAGCATTAACTTGTCAATCCATCAAGAATTATCAATCTGTAAAAGCAATTAACAATAATCTAGAAAATTCATCAAACAATCAGTTTTGAATTTGAGGAAGTGTCTTGAAAATAGGAAGGATGAAATCCCTTCCAAGTTCATGAGAGAATAATGACAGAAACCCTTATTTCTCTTATCAAGTTTGGACATGAGTTGGAAGGATGAAAACCCTTTCATGCTCTTAGCCTTGATCAATGAGGACAAAAACCATCCAAGATGGACTAAGAGTTGGAAGGAAAAAAACCCTTTCATGATCTTGGCAAGTTAAGGATGAAAACCCTTGATATTGCCATTGTTGAGTTAGGGATGAAAATCTCTAATTCAGTAGATTTGTAAGTATTTCCAAAGAATTCACAATATGATTGATTTTGAGAATTGTGTTATGATTTATTGAGCTAAATATTATCATAAATCCTTGATCTTTTTTGGGATAAGGTGCCATTAACCTTGTAAATCTTAATATTATATTTATTCCATTTATTATATGTCATTTGTAATTATCCTTGAGGAGATGTACTAGTTTCACTGGCAGGGGTAATTTCAGAGTAACCGAAGGTAATTACGGAGTGACTTTTACTATTGGCAAATGTAAAAACTCAAATTAAATGAGGGTAGGCATGCTCCCTTGAGGAATATACTATTTTTGGCATGTATGACAATTGTCATAATATTTGGTAAGTGAGTCTATGACAGCTGTAAGTTGTCATAAGATTCTGAGATTCTATGATGCATATGACGGATATGTTAGTTGTATATTTGCTATTTTTAGCCCAAGGTTCCTATCTTGGAAAGATACTCTTTTGTGGAATCTATGACGGTTATGATGCATCATAAGATGCTATAAGAGGCCAGATTTAGTCTTGGGTGCCCAACCTTTGCATGGCTATTTTTGGACAAGTGTAAGATGCTTGTAAGATGGTAATTAATGTTTACATGTTGGAGAATCTCATGAGAGAGAAGGTGAATGCCTAGAATGGAGTGGAAAATGTTTCTATAAGTATTTGCCATGTATTTATTTCTGTGATAGATTTTAGGTACTCAAGTGCTGCCGGAATGCTGTCGGATTGAAGACTTGTGGAGAGAGTTGTGTAGTTGATGTATTGTACAATCTTGTTGAGATTAATACAAAATTGTGCCTCTTTCCTGGTGGAGTTTTTTACCTACAAGGGTTTTGTCCACGTAAATACTGTGTCATTATGTTGAGTTCTTCATGTTTGACATCTTTTTTGTAGTGGGTTTTATGTTTTGTTAAATCTCCATTGTTAATGCACACTTAAAGATTGCTGAAATTTATCTTGAATCAGATTTCTATTGAGGTAGTGTTTTTTTCATTTCTAACATTTGGTATCAAAGTCTAGCTAGCTTTGACTCTTGGGTGGTAGTGTGGAAGCTGTAGTTGCAATGAGAGATTTGGTTGTGTTTGTTTTGTAGATCTTGTGTTGTTATTATGGTTGCATCTATTGTTACATCAACCTCTCGATTAAACATTGAGAAGTTCAACAGATCGGGGTATGAGTTGTGGAAGCTAAAAATGAGAGATTTGTTGGAAGAAATAAAGCAATGGTTGGCTATTCAAAAAGAGAAGAAACCTGATGATGTCTGATCTCTAGATGAGTGGGCTAGACTAGATAAGAAGGCACAAGGAACCATTCGTTTGTGTCTTTTAGATTCTGTGCTACTGAATGTTGCAAAGGAAGAGACTGCATACAAATTATGGAATCGGTTGGGTGAGATCTACCAATCCAAAAGTATGGTAAATAAACTTTATTTAAAAAGAAAATTGTTTTCCATGAAAATGTGAGAAGGTGAATCAGTTGAAGAGAATTTAAATTCTTTTAATTTGTTAGCGAGTCAGCTTGATTCAATAGATGTTGAGGTTAGTGAGGAAGATAAATGTATTTTACTTCTTTGTTCTTTACCTGAGTCTTGGGAGAATGTTATCCTTGCTATCACTACTAACCTTATGGACCCGAAGTTGGATGCTCTTGTGTTAGTGCTACTGTCATAGGAATTAAGGAAGAAGAATTTAGATAGTTCAGGGGATACTCTCAGTGTCAGGGGAAGGTCAAAGGAAAGGGGACCTAAAGGAGATCAGAAAGGGGCTAAGGACAAGTCCAAGGGCCAGTCTAAAACTCCTGGTAAAAAGAATAGAGTTAAGTGTTGGATCTGTGGTAAAAGGGGACATGTGAAGGAGTCTAGAAAACCAAAGAAACAGTGGGAGAGTGCTTTGGATAAGTCCTCGAATGTAGGTGAAGATGTTTTACTTTTTGCATGTAATGTTGTTTCTAATGATCACTAGTTGGTTGACTCAGGATGCTCATTTCATATGACCTCGCATAAGGAATGGTTCTCCACATATGAAGAATATGATGGAGACCAATATCTACCTTGGTGACAACTCTTCATATCCGATTGTTGGGAAAGGAAAGGTATTGTTGTGAACTTTAGTGATGGGAGGATTAAAACCCTCCCTAGTGTTTTGAATGTTCCTGGATTAGCTAGAAATCTAATTTTAGTTTTGAAGTTGAATAATTTGGGAATGCATGTGACATTTGACAAGCATGGATGCAGATTGGTGAGAGGGAACTTGGTGGTAGCAAAAGGGAAGAGATTTGGGAACTTGTTTAAGCTTGAAGCCACTATAATTTGTAATGCCTCTTATGTTTCTAAGGCTTTTGAAAACACTTGTATGTTGTGGCACCACAGATTGGGCCACACAAGTAATAATATACTGAAAACTATTAAGAATGAAGAATTGTTGGACAGTTTCTCTTATTTTGATGAGAACTTTGATTTCTGTGAGCATTGTGTGTTTGGTAAACAAAATAGAAAATCATTTCCTTCAGGAAGCAATAGAGCAAAAGAGAAATTAAAAATTATTCATACGGATGTGCTTGGACCTGTGGATAATGAATCTATTGGAAAATCTTGTTATTTTGTTACCTTCATTGATGATGTATCCAGATATACATGGATTTATTTTATGAAACATAAATCTGAAGTTTTCACTAAGTTTAAGGAATTCAAAGTCATAGTAGAGAACCAATCAGATTTAAAGATAAAAATATTAAGATTTGACAATGGAGGGGAATATTGCTCTAAGGAATTTCATGAGTTTTGCAAGCATGTAGGTATAATCAGACAAAAGATAACTCTGTATACACCACAGTAGAATGGTGTTGTAGAAAGGATGAACCAAACAATCATGGAAAGAGCTAAAAGTATGCTTAGTGATGCATAGTTGGATAAATGTTTTTGGGCAGAGGCTGTGTGTACTATTTGCTACTTGATAAATAGATCTCCTTGTAAGGATTTTGAGTCAACACCTTATGAAGTGTGGACAGGTAAGAAACCTTCTATTTCACATTTAAGGGTTTTTGGCTATGAGGCTTTTGTTCATGTGCCTAAGGAAAAGCGATCTAAGTTGGATCTAAAAGTTGAAAAATGTACATTCATTGGATATGGTGATAATGTGAAAGGTTATAAGCTTTGGAATCTACTAACCCGCAAGATTATCTTTTCTAGAGATGTTATTTTTAGGGAACTTAGAGCTATTTCTGAACTTGAGCAGCCAAAAGAAAAAGAAGAAAAGGTAAAGAAGGTGCACTTTGATTTAGAGTAGTAAGATGCACCTCAGCAAGAACATAATGATGGATTGGGGGGTGAAGAAGAAGAAGATTCGAGTAGTTCTGATGAAGATGAATCTATTGTGATAGAAGAAGTTGGTGTAGATGATCATGCAAAAGAATGAGTAGAGTCTCTTACTCCACTCTTAAGGAGATCCACAAGACAATTGAATCCAGTTGACATGTATAGCCCACTAGATTTATGTTGTGTATATGCTTTATTAAGTACTAACGATGAACCTAGATCCTACAGGGAAGCTATTTCTGTAGATGATAGTGAGTCTTGGTAGTTAGCCATGCAGGAGGAGATGATGGCTTTAGACTCAAGTGTAACATGTAATGCCCCTCGCTTTTTGGCTTGTGTTGGATGTTATTTCTATTATTACTTTTGTCAGTTCTGGAACAGTGGATAGTTTTATTTTATAATTTCAGTTTTGATACAGTTGGACTAGTGTGTATTGGTTTATGTTTTCCTTAATCTCGATGGATTATGTTTGAGGGATGTATTGAGACAGGTGCTATGGTTTTTTATGATACTATGTTTATTTCAGTTTTTGATGAGATGATTATGCTTAGTGATGGTTAGTAAGTATCATGGTTATTCTCTGATTATAGTTTTGTGTTGGAGCGGGGACGGTGTAGTACTACTCAGATCGAGCACCCTACTACGCCACGATTCTCCGTCTCGATGGGTGTGATTTTATATGTGTACAGTTGATCATGTTTAACCCAATGGTTTTCACGCAGGTTGCAGGTACCGGGCCTCGACTCCACCTGATTTAGCAGGTCCAAGCGGGCCCTACACCATGGATAAGGTGGTGGAGATAATATGAGGTCCTTACCACTAAGTCAATTTCAGTCCTTGTCATGAGCTTGTGCATTTATCGTCATCTTGTGTCCTTGCCATAGTCGTATGTGAGTCGCGACGTTGTCCTTTGGTCCTGGTGGTTAGTTGTCGCGAGTTGTGGAGTGTAGTTAATTTGTCATACTTGTTTTTTTTGCATCTCTTGTATCCTTATGGTCTCATTGTATTGGACATAGTCGTATGAATTGGTATTTTGTTTTTGAAAAGCCTATATTGCTTTTGAAAAGCCTATTTATTGGCATGATCAGTATTGTAAGGTTTTAATGTCTATGATTCTTAAGTTGATTAGTTTTTGGTTAGCTTATTATTTTATTCTGGGAATATTTTAGTAATGTTGAAGGTAATTAGTGCATAGCCGTTTAAAGCTATTTTTGGGCGCATAAATTTATTATTGAGAATTGTCGGATATTCTGGGGAGATTTGAGAATCCCTATGTTAGGAAAAATTTCAAATTTCCTTATGTAGGGGGATTGTGGAATTACTTGGGAGTTACGGGAATTAATGGCTGTTACCTATTTTGGTCTGGGGAAGCTGGCATGGGAGAGGTTTTATGTCGGTGATTTCTTTTGAGTGGGGGGATTTTGCTGGGGAGAGGAAGCAGGTTACAAGGGAATTCGTGCGCAGAAGAGGAAAAAGTTTCTGGAGAAGATTCAGGTTTTGAGCGTGTTTTGATCGGGTATGTCTTGTGAATTTTGGTATTATTTCCCTGTCTTGTTTTCTTGTTGAATCCTTGTTAATGGTTGCTCGAGCATAGTATCGACGTGTTAGATACCCTTGTCATGTTTAAGTTCCTGGATTTTTGTTCGTTGCTCGTTGGAAGGATTGGTTAATCTTTTATTCCCTCATGAGACTGTTTCATCACAGCCTATTCTTCTGGGGATTACTGCAATTTTTGGCCTGTAGATCGACTCTTGATCTTTTCTCTATTTAAGATATTTTCTTTCTCTCTGGCTTGATTGATTGATTTGTCTGTAAAATCTTTCTTGCTGCATCTTTCATATTCCGTCAGTAATATTTCTGCCTCAATCATCAAATTTGTTTCCTAATGTTTAAGGTGGCCTCTGTATCAGCCACATCACTTCTATAGTACATGTAGCCTCTGTGGTAGAGCATAGGTTGTCCTAGTCGGTCACCAATCCAATTCCTGGAAGGAATTATGGTAAAGTTGAACTCAGCACCTCATTTTGATTCCAACCAAACCAAAATGGTTGCCCCTGTCTTCCTTCCAAGCCTTTACTTTCGTTAAATATTAGCTGAGTTTGTACTGATCTCAGGAAAATGACATGAACCCTTCGGGCAATTGCACATTCAGTAAATCTGGCCATTTAATGGCACATCTGGATGGTCATTCCTAGCATGTTTCTCCTTTTACCTTTCAGCTAGAAAATGTTAGCTTGCCAGTTTCAGATGGGGATAGAATCGTTAAAAAGAAATTAAACGTATTTTAACCAATTTGCAAATAATACTTACCTATGGGTGAGCCAGATTTTGGTCGATAAGCCTAGCCTATCATCGATTTCCTCTCTCTTTCGAACCAGATTACCGCTGCTGTTAGAACTGAGAGTTTATTCTACCGAGCTTGTCTATCCTTTGGAACCGCTCCATGAACTCATTACCAGGTTTCAACTTGTGGCGATTTGAGTGTCTCGACCTATTCTTGTGGGCGTGAATATCAAATTCTCTGGCTGATAGTTCCCTGTAGTAAACCACTGTGGGCTGTCCAAGATACCCCGGTCGGCAGATATGGGTAGAATGCTCCCTTCTCAGCTTTCAAACTTTTCGATGCATTTCTTCTTGCTATTCTTCCCTGCAGGCAGCGGCGGATCCTTCTTAGGATTGATCTTAGGTTGGTCTTAGCGAGTTTCCCTTCTTATTGGCGAGTTCACCTCAGTAGACTAGCATTCTATTTTGGCGTGCTGATGTGGGAAGAGTAACTTTCCTTGCCTCGTGGTCACTGTCAGTGTCGTACTGCAGAAGCCGACTGCCATAGTAGTTTCTTTTGCCGTTAGAGCTCGGCTTAGACTCTTAGGCTTTCTTTTGTGCCCGGGGAGGTTCGTATAATTAAAATAGGAAGCTCTTTTTTAGATGGGACCTTAGCAATGCATTTGGTATCATGTTTTGTACAATCCTTTATGTATTGCATGATTGTAGAATTCAACCTTATGTTAGAATGATGTTAGTTAATTATTTTCCTATCCGTGTAGAATTAAATTTATACTCTAGAAGTAGAATTAAATTGGTATCATAATGAAGCAAGTTTGTGTAAGTTTAGATGTTCAATGCGTCTACGTGGTTAATTCTTTTGGTAGGACTGAAATAGTAATTTCTTTGGCTTTGGCTAAACAAGGATAGATGAAATTAAACTTTCTTTTGTTTCTTGTAAATAGAATAGTATAGGACGTCATTGTAGGATTATGGTTAAGGGAAGGTAAAAATTTTATAGCATTGTCAATTAGGAATAGAGTCTTAATACCCTATGGTATATAACTATGCTTATAGTGAATAAATCATTTTTAGTCATTGTGTTCTTAGATGTTGTTGATCTATGTCCCTTGAGTTTTGCGCTGAGTCAAATTAATTCAATGGCCTTATTGGAAACTTTCTTGCTAGGAGTAATAATGTAGGAAGGGTAGACATTCCATGTTGCATTATTGTAGTACCTCTTTCTTTTTTATCCTCTGTATATTTTCTTTCATAGAACAATGGAGTGTAATAAGGTTAGTATTAGGACAATGGTATTTGGTTATTATGTTTCGACCGTCACAATAATGGAGATGTAACTAAGTTAGATATTTAATTCTTGTTTTCTTTAGGAGTAGTATGAGGAGCTAGTTGTGTTTAGTTGTGTTAAGATTTTGGGTTAAGGATAACATGGTTGTTTCTAATTCGAGGAAGGGAGAACTTTTGGTTATATTGAATGTGGCATTGTATTTTTTTTTTTTATGTTATGAATTCTTCTTTTGCAACCTGTGGGGAGAAGCCATCCTTGGATTTAAATTTGATTATTTTACCATTTTAAAATTAAGAATGTTTGGATGATAATTACCTCCTTGTCGTTGTTCTAAGGTGCCATGGTCCTAGAAGACCTAGTCGTCACAACATGGTTAAGTGTCTGGTCATCAACTCCAGAGGTTTAATTTTGTTTCCTTTCTCTTCACCCTTGGTATTTGGGTCTATTGTCACTTGAAGTTGTTTGAGTCGAGAAAGGTAATGGGTATTGTATCTTTATGGTCAAGAAAATGGCACTTGTTTTGAGATAGAATCTCTTTTTTGTAACCTGTACCCTTGCATGTTGTGGATTGCCTGGTTGGTCAGAGAACACTAAGGGAGTGGCTTCCATGGTGGGGCCGGCGCCTAGGGAGAGGTCGCCTGGGTAACCCCATGGAAGTTGTAAACTAGTGGAAACCTAACAATGTACTTAGGAGGGTTGGGTAGTGTTACACTAAACAAGATAATTAATATGACCTCACCCACACCTTGAGTGCTTTTATAGGCTAAGGGAGGGATGAGAAGGCCTGGTTGGCAAGGCCGACCTCCTCGTCTTCACGAGAGGACATGTCGGCTCCGCATGTGTCACCCTATGAGGCCGGCACCTAGAGAGAGGCTGCCAGGGTAACCATAGATGGGGGCCGACTTCTGGTGGGAGATAGCCTGGGTAACCCATGCTAGGGCCATGTGATGACACTCTCCTTACGCGGTTCATTTATTCTCTCTTCATTCTAGTTGGTACCTCTGGAGTGTGATCTTGTCTTCATGTTTGATCTAGTCGGATGTTTTTGATCTGTCTGGTTGAGTACTGTCGGTCCTATGCAGTCCGTTCTTCATGTGGTCTTCTTGGAGTCTGGTATTGGTAGTTGTGTTCTTGATGGCAGTCTTGACCTAGTGGTAATCCTCTTATTATCTCCTAGCTCGGTGGGGTGGACCTCAGGGTTCCACATGGTTGGGAGGTAGAGCTATCCATTGGTGTCCTGGAGATTCTGTTGCGTCGTGTGCGGAGATGTTCCAGTTTCAGATGGTTCCCTTTTTGCAACAGTGTTGTATACCTTCTATGTACTACTTTGTAAATCGACGAGCTCGATCATGTAATCTTGCAACCTTGTAATTTGAAATCTTGTACTCTTGTAACCTGGTATTCTTGTAATCTTGTATTTGGCACTGCGACTATGTAATCAATCATTTTGTTGTTGTGGAAGCTATTGGACTTGTTATCTCTGCAGATTGATGGATATCACTCTTATGTTTTTTCTTAATGCAGTTATGTTACCCTAGAGTGGTTAGAAGTGTACTTTTCTATTTACAAGTTGGTTTATGTTTGTATTTTATTGTAAACAAATATATATAAAAAAAAATAGCTCTATTTTCTGCTCTGATTAAACTAACCCACTAGGGTTGCATGACAGGGCGTTACATTTGGTATCAGAGTAGGGTTCAAACATTGGGTACCCTGGTTATAATTGAGCCTATCTCACGAGCTCCATACAGGATGACCACTCAGGAGCTCAAAGAACTTCGTCTGCAGTTGGAAGAGTTGTTAGCCAAATGGTTCATAAGACCTAGTGTTTCTCCTTGGGGAGCACCTATGATCTTTGTCAAAAAGAAGGATGGATCTCTGCGGCTATGTATCGATTATCGACAGCTCAATAAAGTAACTGTGAGGAATAGGTATCCCTTGCCTCGGATCGATGATTTGTTTGATCAGATTAAAGGAGCAAAGGTATTCTCTAAGATTGACCTTAAGTCAGGATATCACTAGTTGCGGATATTTGAGGCAGATATTCACAAAATAGCTTTTCGTACCCATTATGGACATTATGAGTTCACCGTGGTACCATTCGGGTTGACGAATGCACCTTCTGTTTTCATGAGCTTGATGAATGGTGTTTTCCATACTTATCTTGACCGATTTGTCCTTGTGTTTCTTGATGACATACTGATTTATTCTAGGACCATGGAGGAGCATGAGGAGCATTTGCGGCAGGTGTTGCAGTGTCTGAGAGAAAATCAGCTCTATGCCAATCTATCAAAGTGTGAGTTCTTTCAGTCTGAGGTTAAGTATCTAGGTCATGTCATCTCTGGAGAGGGTATTGTGGTGGATCCTTCGAAGATCCAAGCTATTATGGACTGGCCTGCGCCCACTAATGTTTCTGAGGTCCATAGTTTTATGGGACTAGCAGGCTATTATCGTCGTTTTGTCATGGGGTTTTCGAGGATTGCACATCCTATAACTTCTCTTCAGAGGAAAGGAAAGAAGTTTGTTTGGTCAGAGCAGTGTCAGACAGCTTTTCAGACTCTTAAGGAGCAGTTGACTAGTGCACCAATTTTAGCAGTTCCTGATCCTGATGGAGGCTTTGTGGTTTGCACCGACGCTTCTTTGGAGGGTTTGGGGGCAGTTCTAATGCAGGATGGTTGCGTGATTGCCTATGAGTCCCGCAAACTCAAGGATCACGAATTGAACTATCCCACTCATGACCTGGAGTTGGCAGTAGTGGTGCATGCCTTGGTGAGATGGAGGCATTTTCTGTTAGGACATCAGTTTGAGCTGCATAGTGATCATCGTAGTTTATAGTATATTTTCATGCAGCCAAACTTGAATGCGAGGCAAAGGCGTTGGATGGAGTTCCTGTGTGAGTACGACTTTGAGGTCAGATATATTCAGGGCAAGGAGAATGTGGTAGCAGATGCTCTTAGTCGTCAGAGGCATGAGATCTCAGCAGTTTCTTTTACAGTTGATTTGAGAGGTCAGATTCTCGCTGCTCTTTCGACAGACAGTTGGTGTCAGGAGGTAAGATCTGAGATTGAGTCTAGTAGACCTTTAGAAGGGAGATTCTTCAGTTTCTCGTTTGAGTCAGATGGTCTTTTGCGACATTTGGGTCGTATCTATGTTCCTAGTTCTGAGGGCCTTCGTACCCTCGTTTTGTCTGAGGCACATCGGGCACCCTACTCAGCTCATCCAGGTGTTAAGAAGATGTATGCAGATCTATGTCAGCTATACTCTTGGAGTGGCATGAAGCGGGATATTGCTGATTTTGTGTCGAGATGTCTTGAGTGTCAGAGGGTGAAGGCGGAGCATTAGCACCCTGCAGGTCTTTTGCAACCTCATTTGATTCCAGAGTGGAAGTGGGACATTATTTCGATAGACTTCATTCTTGGTTTGCCAATGTCTGCTCGGCGACACGATGCCATTATGGTCACTGTGGATAGGTTGACAAAGGTGGCTCACTTCTCTCTTGTCCGTGCTTCTTACAATGCTTCTATGGTGGCCAGAGTGTTCATGGAGGACATTGTTAGACTTCATGGGATTCCTCGCAGGATCATCTTCGACAGGGATCCAGTGTTCACTTATGCCCTTTGGACTTCCTTGCAACATGCCTTGGGGACACAGCTGAACTTTAGTTCAGCTTATCATCCTGAGACTGGTGGTTAGACTGAGAGGGTTAATCAGGTTCTCGAGGATATGTTGAGGATGTATGTGATGGATCGGCAGAGCTGTTGGGAGGATTACCTTTACCTGGTGGAGTTTGCTTATAATAATGGATATCACAGTTCTATCGGCATGTCTCCGTTTCAGGCTCTATATGGTCATCCTTGTAGGACCCCTTTGAGTTGGGACCGTCTGGAGGATAGAGTTCTTCTGGGTCTTGATATGCTGAGAGACATGGAGCAGTAGGTGGAGAGGATTAGAGAGCATTTGGTGGCAGCTCAGGATAGACAGAAAAAGTATGCTGATGCTCATAGGATCGATCGTCAGTTTTCAGTTGGGGATCGGGTGTTCTTGCGTGTGCGACCGCGAAAGAGTCCAATCCGCTACAGAAAGGGTTCTAAGCTAGTGCCACGCTTTGTTGGACCTTTTGAGGTGTTAGAGAGGATTGGCCCTGTTGCTTATCGCCTTGCCTTGCCGCCTAGCCTTTCACTCATCCATGATGTGTTTCATGTTTCTGTACTTAGACCTTATTTTCCAGATATTGTTCATGTTCTTGATTGGACTGCTCTACAGGTAGAGGACGAGCAGCTGGATTTAGAGCCCGTAGGCATTCTTCAGCACAGGAGACTTGCTCTCAGGGGCAGAGACGTGGAGCAGGTCAGGGTTCAGTGGGATCCTAGTGATGAGACCTCTGCTACTTGGGAGGATGCTACCAGGATGAGGGAGCTATATCCTCACTTATTTGCAGGCTTCCAGAAGTAATCCTAGATTTAGGGGGGGAGGATGTAATGCCCCTCACTTTTTGGCTTGTGTTGGATGTTATTTCTATTATTACTTTTGTCAGTTCTGGAACAGTTGATAGTTTCATTTTATAATTTAAGTTTTGATACAGTTGGACTAGTGTGTATTGGTTTATGTTTTCCTTAATCTCGATGGATTATGTTTGAGGGATGTATTGAGACAGGTGCTATGGTTTTTTATGATACTATGTTTATTTCAGTTTTTGATGAGATGATTATGCTTAGTGATGGTTAGTAAGTATCATGGTTATGTCTCTGATTATAGTTTTGTGTTGGAGCAGGGACGGTGTAGTACTACTCGGATCGAGCACCCTACTACGCCGCGATTCTCCATCTCGATGGGTGTGATATATATGTGTACAGTTGATCATGTTTAACCCAATGGTTTTCATGCAGGTTGCAGGTATCGGGCCTCGACTCCCCCTGATTTAGCAGGTCCGAGCGGGCCCTACACCATGGATAAGGTGGTGGAGATAATATGAGGTCCTTACCACTAAGTCAATTTCAGTCCTTGTCGTGAGCTTGTGCATTTATCGTCATCTTGTGTCCTTGCCATAGTCGTATGTGAGTCGCAACGTTGTCCTTTGGTCCTGGTGGTTAGTCATCGCGAGTTGTGGAGTGTAGTTAATTTGTCATACTTGTTTTTTTTGCATCTCTTGTATCCTTATGGTCTCATTGTATTGGACATAGTCGTATGAATTGGTATTTTGTTTTTGAAAAGCCTATATTGCTTTTGAAAAGCCTATTTATTGGCATGATCAATATTGTAAGGTTTTAATGTCTATGATTCTTAAGTTGATTAGTTTTTGGTTAGCTTATTATTTTATTCTGGGAATATTTTAGTAATGTTGAAGGTAATTAGTGCATAGCTGTTTAAAGCTATTTTTGGGCGCATAAATTTATTATTGAGAATTGTCAGATATTCTGGGGAGATCTGAGAATCCCTATGTTAGGAAAAATTTCAAATTTCCTTATGTAGGGGGATTGTGGAATTACTTGGGAGTTACGGGAATTAATGGCTGTTACCTATTTTGGTCTAGGGAAGCTGGCATGGGAGAGGTTTTATGTCGGTGATTTCTTTTGAGTGGGGGGATTTTGCTGGGGAGAGGAAGCAGGTTACAAGGGAATTCGTGCGCAGAAGGGGAAAAAGTTTCTGGAGAAGATTCAGGTTTTGAGCGTGTTTTGATCGGGTATGTCTTGTGAATTTCGGTATTATTTCCCTGTCTTGTTTTCTTGTTGAATCCTTGTTAATGGTTGCTCGAGCATAGTATCGACGTGTTAGATACCCTTGTCATGTTTGTAAGTTCCTGGATTTTTGTTTGTTGCTCGTTGGAAGGATTTGTTAATCTTTTATTCCCTCATGAGACTGTTTCATCACAGCCTATTCTTCTGGGGATTACTGCAATTTTTGGCCTGTAGATCGACTCTTGATCTTTTCTCTATTTAAGATATTTTCTTTCTCTCTGGCTTGATTGATTGATTTGTCTGTAAAATCTTTCTTGTTGCATCTTTCATATTCCGTCAGTAATATTTCTGCCTCAATCATCAAATTTGTTTCCTAATGTTTAAGGTGGCCTCTGTATCAACCACATCACTTGTATAGTACATGTAGCCTCTGTGGTAGAGCATAGGCTATCCCAGTCGGTCACCAATCCAATTCCTGGAAGGAATTACGGTAAAGTTGAACTCAGCACCTCATTTTGATTCCAACCAAACCAAAATGGTTGCCCCTGTCTTCCTTCCAAGCCTTTACTTTCGTTAAATATTAGCTGAGTTTGTACTGATCTCAGGAAAATGACATGAACCCTTCAGGCAATTGCACCCTCAATAAATCTGGCCATTTAATGGCACATCTGGATGGTCATTCCTAGCATGTTTCTCCTTTTACCTTTCAGCTAGAAAATGTTAGCTTGCCAGTTTCAGATGGGGATAGAATCGTTAAAAAGAAATTAAACATATTTTAACCAATTTGCAAATAATACTTACCTATGGGTGAGCCAAATTTTGGTCGATAAGCCTAGCCTATCATTGATTTCCTCTCTCTTTTGAACTAGATCACCACTGCTGTTAGAACTGAGAGTTTATTCTACCGAGTTTGTCTATCCTTTGGAACCGCTCCATGAACTCATTACCAAGTTTCAACTTGTGGCGATTTGAGTGTCTTGACCTATTCTTGTGGGCGTGAATATCAAATTCTCTGGCTGATAGTTCCCTGTAGTAAACCGCTGTGGGCTGCCCAAGATACCCCGGTCGGCAGATATGGGTAGAATGCTCCCTTCTCAACTTTCAAACTTTTTGATGCATTTCTTCTTGCTATTCTTCCTTGCAGGCAGCGGCGGATCCTTCTTAAGATTGATCTTAGGTTGGTCTTAGCGAGTTTCCCTTCTTATTGGCGAGTTCACCTCAGTAGACTAGCATTCTATTTTGGCGTGCTGATGTGGGAAGAGTAACTTTCCTTGCCTCGTGGTCACTGTCAGTGTCGTACTGCAGAAGCCGACTGCCATAGTAGTTTCTTTTGCCGTTAGAGCTCGGCTTAGACTCTTAGGCTTTCTTTTGTGCCCGGGGAGGTTCGTATAATTAAAATAGGAAGCTCTTTTTTAGATGGGACCTTAGCAATGCATTTGGTATCATGTTTTGTACAATCCTTTATGTATTGCATGATTGTAGAATTCAACCTTATGTTAGAATGATGTTAGTTAATTATTTTCCTATCCGTGTAGAATTAAATTTATACTCTAGAAGTAGAATTAAATTGGTATCATAATGAAGCAAGTTTGTGTAAGTTTAGATGTTCAATGCGTCTACGTGGTTAATTCTTTTGGTAGGACTGAAATAGTAATTTCTTTGGCTTTGGCTAAACAAGGATAGATGAAATTAAACTTTCTTTTGTTTCTTGTAAATAGAATAGTATAGGACGTCATTGTAGGATTATGGTTAAGGGAAGGTAAAAATTTTATAGCATTGTCAATTAGGAATAGAGTCTTAATACCCTATGGTATATAACTATGCTTATAGTGAATAAATCATTTTTAGTCATTGTGTTCTTAGATGTTGTTGATCTATGTCCCTTGAGTTTTGCGCTGAGTCAAATTAATTCAATGGCCTTATTGGAAACTTTCTTGCTAGGAGTAATAATGTAGGAAGGGTAGACATTCCATGTTGCATTATTGTAGTACCTCTTTCTTTTTTATCCTCTGTATATTTTCTTTCACGGAACAATGGAGTGTAATAAGGTTAGTATTAGGACAATGGTATTTGGTTATTATGTTTCGACCGTCACAATAATGGAGATGTAACTAAGTTAGATATTTAATTCTTGTTTTCTTTAGGAGTAGTATGAGGAGCTAGTTGTGTTTAGTTGTGTTAAGATTTTGGGTTAAGGATAACATGGTTGTTTCTAATTCGAGGAAGGGAGAACTTTTGGTTATAGGGAATGTGGCATTGTATTTTTTTTTTTATGTTATGAATTCTTCTTTTGCAACCCGTGGCGAGAAGCCATCCTTGGATTTAAATTTGATTATTTTACCATTTTAAAATTAAGAATGTTTGGATGATAATTACCTCCTTGTCGTTGTTCTAAGGTGCCATGGTCCTAGAAGACCTAGTCGTCACAACATGGTTAAGTGTCTGGTCATCGACTCCAGAGGTTTAATTTTTTTTCCTTTCTCTTCACCCTTGGTATTTGGGTCTATTGTCACTTGAAGTTGTTTGAGTCGAGAAAGGTAATGGGTATTGTATCTTTATGGTCAAGAAAATGGCACTTGTTTTGAGATAGAATCTCTTTTTTGTAACCTTTACCCTTGCATGTTGTGGATTGCCTGGTTGGTCAGAGAACGCTAAGCGAGTGGCTTCCATGGTGGGGCCGGCGCCTAGGGAGAGGTCGCCTGGGTAACCCCATGGAAGTTGTAAACTAGTGGAAACCTAACAATGTACTTAGGAGGGTTGGGTAGTGTTACACTAAACAAGATAATTAATATGACCTCACCCACACCTTGAGTGCTTTTATAGGCTAAGGGAGGGATGAGAAGGCCTGGTTGGCAAGGCCGACCTCCTCGTCTTCACGAGAGGACATGTCAGCTCTGCATGTGTCACCCTATGGGGCCGGCACCTAGAGAGAGGCTGCCAGGGTAACCATAGATGGGGGCCGGCTTCTGGTGAGAGATAGCTTGGGTAACCCATGCTAGGGCCATGCGATGACACTCTCCTTACACGGTTCAGTTATTCTCTCTTCATTCTGGTTGGTACCTCTGGAGTGTGATCTTGTCTTCATGTTTGATCTAGTCAGATGTTTTTGATCTGTCTGGTTGAGTACTGTCGGTCCTATGCAGTCTGTTCTTCATGTGGTCTTCTTGGAGTCTGGTATTGGTAGTTGTGTTCTTGATGGTAGTCTTGACCTAGTGGTAATCCTCTTATTATCTCCTAGCTCGGTGGGGTGGACCTCAGGGTTCCACATGGTTGGGAGGTAGAGCTATCCATTGGTGTCCTAGAGATTCTGTTGCGTCGTGTGCGGAGATGTTCCAGTTTCAGATGGTTCCCTTTTTGCAACAGTGTTGTATACCTTCTATGTACTACTTTGTAAATCGACGAGCTCGATCATGTAATCTTGCAACCTTGTAATTTGAAATCTTGTACTCTTGTAACCTGGTATTCTTGTAATCTTGTATTTGGCACTGCGACTATGTAATCAATCATTTTGTTGTTGTGGAAGCTATTGGACTTGTTATCTCTGCAGATTGATGGATATCACTCTTATGTTTTTTCTTAATGCAGTTATGTTACCCTAGAGTGGTTAGAAGTGTACTTTTCTGTTTACGAGTTGGTTTATGTTTGTATTTTATTGTAAACAAATATATATATATATAAAATAGCTCTGTTTTCTGCTCTGATTAAACTAACCCACTAGGGTTGCATGACGGGGCGTTACATAACACCTAGGATCTTGTTCGTTTGCCCAAAGGAAGAAAGGCCATAGGTTGTAAGTGGGTCTTCAAGAAGAAGTTTGGAGCAGATGGGTCATTGAAGAAGTATAAGGCTAGACTAGTAGCCAAGGGTTACTCCCAGAGACAGGGAGTTGGTTTTGGTGAGATATTCTCTCCTGTTGCTAAATTGAGTTCTATTAGATTTCTTTTATCCATTTCTATAGCTTATGATTGGAAGATTGAGCAAATGGATGTTAAGACTTTGTTCTTGCATGGAGATCTTGAAGAAGAAATTTATATGCAACAACCTACAGGTTTTGAGGTAAAAGGAAAAGAACATTAGGTTTGTAGATTAAAGAGGTCTCTTTATAGTCTGAAATAGTCCCCCAGAATGTGGTATCAAAAGTTTGACTCATTTGTTTTGAAATTGGGCTTTGTTAGAAGCAAGGAGAATCATTGTGTTTACATTCATTGTGTTGATGATTCTATACTGGTTATTCCTTTGTATGTTGATGACATGTTTTTTAACAATACTAAGGGTATGATCAGTGAGCTTAAAGCCCAACTTTTAGGTGCATTTGAGATGAAGGATCTTGGTGCTACAAGGTATATTATGGGAATGGAGATTAAGAGGGATAGAGTTAACAGAAAGCTTTGGTTGTCACAAAGTAAGTATGTGAATACTATTTTGCAAAGGTTTAGTTTGTAGGACTATAAACTAGTTAGAGTTCCTTTACCCATTGGTACTAAGCTTTCATTAGATATGTGTCCAAAGACTGAGGATGATCTTGAGGACATGTCTAATGTGCCATATGCTAGTGTTGTAGGGAGTTTGATGTATGCAATGGTTTGCACTAGACCAGATATTGCCCAAGCAGTGGGAGGTTTGAGCAGATTTATGTCTAACCTTGGTAGATAGCATTAGAATTATGTGAAGAGGGTGTTTAAATATCTTACATGTACTCTTGATCATTCTTTGGTTTATTTATATAGTACTGATAGTGCTGATAAATCTTTGGACATACAGGGTTTTGTTGATGTAGATGATCATGTAGAAGAACGAGTAGAGTCTCTTACTCCACCCTTGAGGAGATCCACAAGACAACAAAATCCAGTTGACATGTATAGCCCACTAGATTTCCGTTGTGTATATGCTTTATTGAGTACTAACGATGAACCTAGATCCTACAGGGAAGCTATTTCTGCAGATGATAGTGAGTCTTGGTAGTTAACCATGCAAGAGGAGATGATGGCTTTAGACTCTTGTAACACCTGGGATCTTGTTTGTTTGCCCAAAGGAAGAAAGTCCATAGGTTGTAAGTGGGTCTTCAAGAAGAAGTTTGGAGCAGATGGGTCATTGAAGAAGTATAAGGCTAGACTAGTATCGAAGGGCTACTCCCAGAGAGGGAGTTGATTTTGGTGAGATATTCTCTCCTGTTGCAAATTGACTTCTATTAGATTTCTTTTATCCATTGCTACAACTTATGATTGGGAGATTGAACAAATGGATGTTAAGATTGCATTCTTGCATGGAGATCTTGAAGAAGAAATTTATATGCAACAGCCTATAGGTTTTGAGGTAAAAGGAAAAAAATATTGGGTTTGCAAGTTAAAGAGGTCTCTTTATAGTCTAAAATAGTCCCCAGAATGTGGTATCAAAATTTTGACTCATTTGTTTTGAAATTGGGTTTTGTTTGAAGTGAGGAGGATCATTGTGTTTACACTAATTATGTTAATGATTCTATACTGGTTATTGCTTTGTATGTTGATGACATGTTTTTCAGCAATACTAAGGGTATGATCAGTGAGCTTAAAGCCCAACTTTTAGGTGCATTTGAGATGAAGGATCTTGGTGCTGCAAGGTATATTTTGGGAATGGAGATTAGGAGGGATAGAGTTAACAAAAAGCTTTGGTTGTCACAAAGTAAGTATGTGAATACTATTTTGCAAAGGTTTAGTTTGCAGGACTATAACCCAATTAGAGTTCCTTTACCCATTGGTACTAAGCTTTCATTAGATATGTTTCCAAAGACTGAGGATGATCTTGAGGATATGTCTAATGTGCCATATGCTAGTGTTGTAGGGAATTTGATATATGCAATGGTTTGCATTAGACCAGATATTGCCCAAGAAGTGGGAGTTTTGAGAAGATTTATGTCTAACCCTAGTAGGTAGCATTGGAATTATGCGAAGAGGGTGTTTAAATATCTTGAAGGTCCTCCTGATCATTGTTTGGTTTATTCTGGTGCTGATAAATCTTTGGACATACAGGGTTTTGTTGATGTAGATTGGGCAGGTGACTTGGATAGTCGAAGGTCCACTAGTGGCTATGTGTTTACTTTATTTGGAAGTGCAATGAGTTGGATGAGTAAGAGGCAGCCCATAGTTGCTTTGTCCACCACAGAAGCAAAGTATATGGCTGCTACTCATGTCTCTAAGGAGGCAGTTTGGTTGAGGAGACTATGCACAGGTATTGGTTTTGATTGCAGGAACATTCAGATTGATTGTGATAACCAGAGTGCTATTTGTTTGGCTAAGAATCCCATGTATCATGCTTAGACTAAGCATGTTGATGTTCAATATCACTTTGTTCGAGAGTTGGTTGCAAATGGAGAGATTGAGCTGAAGAAGATAGACACTCAGGAGAATGTTGCAGATTCATTGACCAAGCCTGTGAGCACAGAGAAGTTTGTTTGGTGCAGAGAGGCCATGAGCCTTATTTCTAGTGCCTGATTATTTTCATTTGATTTCCTATGGGTTGATTTACAATGTATAATGTCAAGTGGGAGAATGTTGGGATAAGGCGCCATTAACCTTGTAAATCTCAATATTGTATTTATTCCATTTATTATATGTAATTTGTAATTATCCATGAGGAGATATACTATTTTCATTGGCAGGGGTAATTTCAGAGTAACCAAAGGTAATTACGGAGTAACCAAAGGTAATTACGGAGTGACTTTTACTATTGGCAAATGTAAAAACTCAAAGTAAATGAGGGTAGGTGTGCTCCCTTGAGGAATATACTATTTTTGGCATGTATGACAACTGTCATAATGTTTGGTAAGTGAATCTATGCCAGCTACAAGTTGTCATAAGATTATGAGATTCTATGACGCATATGGTGGATATGTTAGTTGTATATTTTCTATTTTTAGCCCAAGGTTCCTATCTTGGAAAGATACTCTTTTGTGGAATCTATGACGGTTATGATGTGTCATAAGATGCTGTAAGAAGCTAGATTTAGTCTTGGGTACCCAACCTTTAGATGGCTGTTTTTGGACAAGTGTAAGATGCTTGTAAGATGGTAATTAATGTTTACAGGTTGGAGAATCTCATGAGAGAGAAGGTGAACGCCTAGAATGGAGTGGAAAACATTTATATAAGTATTTTCCTTGTATTTGTTGCTATAATACATATTTTAGGTACTTAGGTGTTGCCAGAATGTTGTCGGATTGAAGACTTGTGGAGAGAGTTGTGTAGTTGATGTATTGTACAATCTTGTTGAGATTTATACAAACTTGTGCCTCTTTCTTGGTGGAGTTTTTTATCTGCAAGGGTTTTCTCCACGTAAACACTGTGTCATTGTGTTGAGTTCTTCATGTTTGACATATTTTCTGTAGTGGGTTTTATGTTCTGATACAGTCTCCATTGTTAATGCACACTTAAAGATTGATGAAATTTATCTTGGATCAGATTTCCATTGAGGTAGTGTTTCTTTCATTTCTAACAGTTTTTGATAAAGCTATTATCATTTTGAGTAAATATTATTGTTTTAAGGGAAAGAAATTAGGAATATCCCAAAAAGGGACATTACAAGTACTCTATTGTAACTTTATTGAATGAAAGGAAGACTTTCATCCCATTTATGTTGCTTCCTAGAGTTGAACATTTGAAGAAGATACACTATCATACTATTGACTGTACTTATATTTTTCCATTAATTTGTAGATGCCATGAAGCATATTTCTCCAATGTTGTGTCCATTAGTTGCCAAAGTACTTTCCAAAAATGGCTCAAGAATGTGTCTTAATCAAATATGATGGTGGATGTTAACCTAATGTGAATCCATATATTCAAAAACTGCAACTGAGTTATTTTTGGAGTTAAAATTGACTTCTTAAGCAAGGCATGAGACTTGACATCTTAGAGAGACTATCTACCACTATGTACACATAGTCACCACCTCTTTTGGTTGCAAGATAACTATACATAAATGGATTCCCAGGGATTTATCATTACTTATAAAGATATGTACATACCTTGTTTCTTGACTAGCTTGGCTATGTCACATGTGGTGCAAGATTGGGCATATCTAAAAACATCTAATTAGAGATGTAGCTAATAGAAATATTATTATAGTATTGTGAGGGTCTTTTCAACTCCAAAATGTCTTGCAATCTTGCTAAATGATCCTCCCATATGAATTATTGCTTCTCTTCCTTGTGTGGTACACAGAAGCGTCTAATTCCTTATATGGTACACAAAAGTGTCCAAGGCATTATAGTAGTCCATCCTACAAGTAGAAATCTAGAATTGACTTACCATTGCCAAGCTTTGATAGATCTTAAATAAGATGGTGACTCAAATATTCAACTACTAGATTGTAAGTTCCAAATGTTCCTATTGAAGCTTGTCTTGTGTTTGTAGAAATAAAGTGATTTGTGATCTATGTGGACTACTATTTCTTTTCCTAGTATGTAATTTCTCCATAGTTTACATGCCTAGAAAACATCATAAAGCTTTTTCTCATATGTGGGATACCACTAGACTGCTACAGTGAAATTTTTTAAAGAAAAGTGAGTGGATGGTGTATTGAATTAAGATTGCTCCAATTGCATACTCAAAGGTGCCAGTCTCTATCTTGAATGGATACTAAAGGTATGGTAGTATGAACACTAGCATGGAATAGAGTTTGTATTTTAATTCATTGAATGATTTATGTTGTGTGATTGACTACGTGAATCTTAATTTTGTGCCACCTATGATTATTTAATTTAATGACAATGAATTGAGAGAAACCAAGTACAAACCTCCTATAGAAGTTTTCCAATCCCAAGAAGTTGTAGAGCTCTATGATAATATTTAGTGTAGACTACTCTTAGATGATGTATATTTTAGATAGGTCAATGTGTACTTGTCATGTATTCAGAACGTATGGAATAAATATTGTATCTCCCACATAAAAATTAAATATTTTTCCAAATCAACATAGGTTTTCTTTTGTTGCAAAGTGAAATGCATGTTGGATGTGGTACAAATTTTATCCCATGTCTTTGTAAAGATTAGGTTGTCATAAAGGTAAACAAAAACAAAGGAGTTGGTGAAAGGCTAGAGTATCTTATTCATCATTTACATGAATGTTTGGGTGAATTGGTCAAGACAAAGGGAATAATCAACCATTATACTAGGATCTCTTTGGGTTTGAAGGTTGTCTTCCATATATTTGTGGGCTTACTATGAATATGATGATAGCTAGATTCAATATCAAATTTGCTGAAGAACTTAGTGCTATAGAGATGGTAAAAAAGAACCTCATTTTAGGGAAGTGGTTAGCAATTCTTCACTGTGATCTTGTTGAGTTATCTATACTTAATGCATAGTCACCCTGTTTTGTCCTTCATTGGTGCAAGCACAACTAGGCTACCACAAGTAAAAGATCTAGGCTTGATGTGTCCTTTACTCATGCATTTTGAAAATTTTTACTTGATCTACTAATGCTCAAGTAATGATTTATAATATAGAGATGATGATCCATATTGAGCCTAGGACATGTATAGAGGATAATCTACAACATATCTAAGTGATAATAATTTCTCAAATAGTATATAGTATAACATGTAATAGAATATTAAAAGATAAGATGTGAAACAACTATTACACATTTGAGTGGCTAAGAGATTAGAAAATAATTTAGTTCTATTTGGTGGTAGAGTAGGATAAAATAAATGTGTACAAAGAATAATAAGGCTAATAATGAGAATTCCCATGATTAGAAAGGGGTAGCAGATCCTTTCTAATTTTCCTAGACTATGATGGAATTGATACTAGTTATATGGAGCATTCTAGTATGTTTCTCTTTGTGCACTTGTATAAGATGTATAGTGTAGGTATTTATAGATGAATTACCACTAGGATGATAGCTAAGCAACATGAGTATGTTGACATGTGTCCAACATGTATGGTCATGTGGCATGTGTGGATAGGATGTTGCCAAGTGTCAAACTTGAATAGTGGTATTTCTTGTGGCATGGACACTATGAGGTGTCAAGCATGTATGGTTCCACATGTCAAACTTGTATGGAGTTATTTTCTATTGAAGATGAGCTAATTGATGTTGTGCATGCATGGTTGCATTTCTTATGAAGGATTTGATGTCATGTGTGGCACACATATTGTTTGATAGTAGGTAGAATAAAGCATAAAGAGTGCATAGTGGAGCATGATGCTAAAGGGATTTATGCATGGGAACAATGTACAAAGAGCTACTAGAGCTTGCATAGTTTCACAGAGGAATTTTGAGGCTTATGCATGAAGCAACATATTAGATGAGATACTAGAGTTTGCAAGATTGCATAAATGATTGTTGAGGCTTGCACAATTGCACAAGCAACATTGGACTACTACAACTTGCATGATTGTACATGAAGCAATGTAGAAACTTTTGAACATGCATAGATTCATGCACAAGGGTTCATCTTGGTGCTATGATAGCAAACAAATGGATGCAGAAGGAATGTAAGGACTATAGAGTTGTTGATGAACTAGCATGCAAGGTTGTGCTTAGATTATTTTCCATTTCTTGAGAAGAAATGGTCACCATCAAGGTTGTTCTTGGATCATATGCATTATGTAGAGGTAGCCCTCATATCCATTTGATGGTATGATTTATAATCCTACAAATATCGAGGAACTACATTTTATGACTAAAAGATATCCGTATACTCCTCCATCATGTTGTTTAGATTATATTGAAGGGGATATGATACTGTATTTAAGCCACAAGGACTTTCTCATTTTTAGGTTTGACCCTGAGAGGATAAACTTTATGCTAGAACCAACTAGCTTCTTGCATTATTTGGTATTGATGAGTGATAACTTGGGGACTGCTTCTAGTATACAATATCTATTTTCATCAATATCTATGATAACATTTCTAGAGTTTTCTTCATAGATTACATGTTGATGGAATAGATATGGTTGTCCAACTAAAAATCACTACCTCTAATGACGCGACATCACAAAGGACTAGATCTTGGAAAGGATTGATTTTGTACCCTGAGTAACATTGGTGAATGACACATTTCTTTGAACTTAAATTGAGCTATTCAATAAAGTATAGTTGAGGGTGAGGCATAAATAGAAAGTTCCATTTGTGAACTAATTTAGGAGAAATTGGGTTCTAATTTCTATTGTCAACTTTGAAGTGTACTATTTGTCCATTGACCCACATTTAAGGGTGAAGTCACAACATTCTCACTTCCTCTAAATTGATGTTGGAGGAAGAAGTGATGTTTTTGGTACTAACCATGGCACTAGATTCTACATGCATAACTTACTTTCTTTTATTAGGTGTTACAATGGTAGTTCCAATGAAATATAATTGTGCAAGCAAGGATTTTCTGGTTTGACACTTTATAGTTGAGTGACTAATAGTATTGTGAACCATGCACCACTTTCTAGTATTGGATTATTTCTTCTTCTCACTAGACAATTATTCTTTTTTGAGTTTGTTGTGGAGGTCCTGTACTTTTCTTACAACTCTCTCAAGTTCTACCCTTGGTGTTCTTTGTTCACACCTTGTCCTAAGACTCTCTCTTGGGTTTCTACTTAGCTTTGGCCTCAAATTTATAGGTGAATTTGTAGACTTCTCCAAGAGTGGAGATTTGGAGGAAATCCATGTTTGATTGAATGTATGGTCTCATGTCTAACCTATACTTGAGAATACAATTATGCTTAGTCTCTTCAATGTATTTATTGGAAACTAGAGTTTAAAATATGTCAATGTACGCTTGCATAGATTGCTCCTTTATTAGTGTAATTGTGGAAACTTGATGTATATCATCATAGTTCCCAATTGGGTTCAATGCAGCCTTTTAAGTGCATCAATGAAACCATTCCAAGTGCCTAGGGATTGTGACATAATGTCCTTCTCATGGGGTGTACAATGGTTTTGTGACCATTGTTTGATGGGTACAGAAACTTTTAGAAGGGTGAAAGCAATCCTTTCTTTGTAAGAGAATTTATTTACCATGTAGCAGGAGAGAAGGATATCACTAATCTAATCATCTAGAGTATCTACATTTATTTTTCCTTCAAATGGAGATGTCTAGATTGACTTGTACCTTATATGGTATAGGACCACCAAAGGGTGTGGAAGCGCTCTAGAGTTTTTTGGAGGGTGATGCACATGCTCAAGGAGTTGGGCAAAGTGGTAAAAACTACTTTCTTTATCATGTGCATATTGCTATTCTAAATCTTCCTATTGTCATCACCACACCTCATCTATCATTCTTTGGAGCATATTCATGGTATCTTTTTAATTTTGTTTGTTATCTTGGGTTACTGGAGACAAAGGTATGTTGATGATTCAAGAGTCTCAAGCCCCAACTTTTTGTAGTACAACCTCATGAATGACCTTGCAAATTAAGACATGATACATATGTATACCTCAATACCATTGGACATGATATACAATGTAATGGCTTAGATACCATTGATCTACAACCCATGATGAGACCTAGTGGATTGATACACTCAACAAACTAAATGTGCTATGGTGAAAGTGTAAAATATCAATGATAGAGGATGAAACTAAAATAGGATGCAAATGATGAGGGGAAGGAGGATTAACAAAACAAATTAGACACTTTAATGATAATTGTATTGCATATTTTTTAGTATTTGAAGTCGTATACATGATCTAAGAGGTTGGATGTACTAAATGCTTAAGCTATCCTCATTGAGACCACTAACTTTTACGTTCTTTTTCATTCAAAGAGTGATAGTTTATAATATTATACACAAGAAGGGTGAAGGAGTTGGGAAGTTACAAGACTATTTGTAGCTCTAATGAGTGTTGACTTGAACGATGAGATTCCCCTATAACATCATTACCTAGGAATGGCATTGTAACCAACAATTTAGAACATGTGTGTGAGAACAAATACAATTAGAATGTGTGCGATAATATTGGAGGAGTTAGATTGTTGCACTACCACATGTTCTACAAGTGGTGACCAAGATTATTAACCATAAAAGCCAAATGTTAGTGGTAATAGAATTATAGACTTTGACGTGTTCCCACTCTCCTAAATCACCATACAACCTTATAATATCACATCATACTTTTTATGTAAATATCTCCCTATTTTATCCTTAATCCATCTTCTAATTTCCTCCTTGTCTATCATAAGGATCTTTCTTTCTTAGTAACAATTTACATAGTCTAATTTTTTTTTTTTTTGAGGTGGATGATCTCAGACTATATGGGTTTCCACGGTCCGCCCATAATCTACTTCTCCAACCATTGACCAACAACGCATCCCAATAGTTGCACACCTTATTACCTCAACTTTACAATTATAATTCTGTCATTTAATACAAATTTAGATCATAATTCCCCATCCTACAGTCATCCCAAAATATAGCCTTTCTCTCATTTTATTTCCCAAGTTAGGTAGTTGCTCACATGGTAGCGCAAGGTTGCAATAAAATTCTAAATATGAAAGCCAAAATGTAAATGTACAATCGTGAATATCCTTCCAAGTTAGAACCCATTTTTTTTCCTTCATCAGTTTGTTCCATGGCTGTTTGTTTTCTTCACAGATCAGGCACAAAGACTTAAAACTGGATTTATATTCTCTTAAATAGAATATAGGAAACTTGCTTTTTCTTTTTTACATTGTTTGTTTTATGTTTTTTTATCTCTTTTAATTTCATAAATCAATATTAAACTGTATTAAATATATATAGTAAATACAGAAACTAAATTAAATAAAATATGAAGAAATCAAGAGCCATTACCATAAAACTTGAAAAAACTACCACATTTAAACTTACCGAATATAAAAAATTCACCATAAACAAGATTGCCCTTATATGAGTCCCAAAAGAGAATCGGAGCTGCTTCAATTTAGGATGTCTGATTTTAGACTTGGACAAAAAATGGTTGAAATAGGATGGGAAGTTTCAGCTATGGACAAAAAGATTTAAAAGTATGCCCACACGAGATTACATTTTCCTTCTAAATTTTATCTGTAGCATTTAAAAACCAGCCATAAAATAAATTTATAAACCCATCTAACAATTACTTCCTAATTTTCTAAACAGTGGTTGCATACAAAATCTAAGAAGCTTCTGCATGGGACCTTGTCAAGCTGCAATTCTATCAATCATGAAATGGCATTAACATGCTAAAACAGGGTTTACTCATTAATAACCCTCCTTGACCATCTCTCCTCCATGTATTTCTCTGTGTTCTGCCGTATTTCATTTGAGGTCTTATAGAAGTTGGCCTTCATCGCTAACTCCACCATGGTTTTCTGGGACTCGGGATAACATTGCAACTCGTATTGATAAGTTGGGTATAAAACCAGGTCATCAAATATGGATAACTGCTTTCTGACCGCATCGATGGTTTTTCTCATCTCTGCATTTTCAGATTCCAAAGCTTTAATCCTTGCATCTTGCTGAGAAAGCTTCTCTAAATCCATTAGTAAACAGTAGTCCCACCTTCCTGTATGAAACAAAAACAGTGAGGATAAAAAAAATGGCAATACAGCTCTTTACATTTTGATAGTCCACTGAACCAGAATGTGATACAAAAAAACAGCCCCAAGACTTAGCGTACATACCGTTTGGAGGATCAAATATGCTGGGTAATGGAAGCAACTTAATACAGCAGGAGAAACCCAAATCAAGGACTTCGAAAAAAAACACACAGAGAAGTTGTTAGGTCCGCTAAGCTCTTACCCTAGAGTTGAGCAGATTGATGATCGTGGAGAATCCAGTAGCAGAGATATATATTGCCTTACAAAACAAAGCAACCTAAAAAGTGAAAACAAATCAAGAAAGCAGTGGTAACTTACCACAATCTTCTAATGCTACTTAAAAACTGGAATTACAGGAGAAGCGATGACACAGGAATAAGCGGTGTGACTTATTATAGCAGATTCAATATGGACTTTACGAGGTGAACACCATAGTGTCGGTGGGCCGCATTAATTATTCACAACCCTAAGTTTGGGAGTTGAACAATATTTCTATGGATGAATTATGAAGCATGCCTATAAAAGGTAATTTAATATGAAGGGATTTACAAACATTGTCGGTCACGATTTTTTAATTTTGATGCATTTATATGCCATTGGTGTAGCTAGACGGTCCGTTTATTCCCAATTCAAAAAGATTTATGCATCACCAAAATTTCTTCCTTGTAATTAGAAGAAAATTTTATATTTGTAATTGTGAAATTTGTATATCCGTGCCAATTTCTATTTAATTTTAGGTCTATTTTGAAAAAATATCTTGTTATAATTATATAGTGATATGTGGCATATTTTTGTTTTAAATTTTGTTTCTTTTCTAATTTTTGTCAACCTTTATTTACTCATCCTTACACATGTTCCTATACACTATCCTTGTTGGGGCTCTATTCATATTTATTCTCACATTCTAGTAATTTATTGGCCTAGATTTTCATACATCCATCTGGAACTCTAAATCGTACACTTGTTGTCAAGGGTAATTTCCGCAACATACAAAAACTATATCTTACATGACATAGATCTAACTCAAAATTTAAAATTGTTAAGGTAGACTCCCCAAATCCACTGGGGATTTTCCCCATGGCTTTTTTGCAAATTAATTAAATCGGACCATTTCCTAACTAATTAGCTTAATCCCTTATCCCATTAATTAAATAAATTTTAATTTATTTAATTAACTAATCCATCACTAATTTTCATCCTCTTGCATTAATTAAATAAATTCCTTTTATTTTAATTAATTATCCAGGGGTCAATGATTATCAAGAATGGGGTGGTGACTGGGCCATGGTGCCCTTACACTCTCTTGACATTCCCATAGAATGGGGCTTGTAGGAGGAAGGCATCACAAGGGGGTTGAATTTCTCAAGAAATCACTTGGATTTGTGTTGACCAAAGGCATTGCATGGCTCAATTCCTTGGTTTTTGATAGCTCTGAGGAAAAGGTGGAGGTCTAGTTTCTTTCTTATTTTGCTTACTTAGTATAAATATAGCTTTGTTTTGTTAGGGCATTTTGTATATTTATTCCCCTATCATAATAGTTTGGTTTACTGTTAAAGTTGATAGGGGCATTTTGTATCTTGACCCTCTATTATGATAGGCTAGTTGAATGTATAGGATGACATGGCATCTTGTGACTCATAGCCCTAGATGTATGTATGGTATGCCTCTATTGATGGCCAACATGAACAATTTCTTATGTATATTTTAAACTTATTTAATAGAATGAGCATGAATATATCTTTTGCTTAAAATTTAATAACAAAACCACTTTTTAAATGATTCAACCTAAGGATGTGATAGAACATCCTAAAGCAAGGAGAGAGAATGAGGGACACTCCTCCATAGTCTTGCAAAATAATAAACACTTCCTATGGAAGAAACATTTGTGTAAACTACTCCTTTGGCAAAATATTAACTAATTACAACAAACTTACATAAAAAAAGGTCATTATGACTCAACTCATAATAACTAGTGAACTACATAGTTAATACCAATTGTTTGATCCTTTTTATTAGGCCCAGAATTTGGTGGCCTCCCATGCTTGTCATATGAATTTTTCCATAATGGTTTGGTTATTAATTGCCTTTCAATTAACGTTTTATAAAAAATATTGATTATAAAAAATGTTCAATTTATCAAGATTAATAAAATAATGATTTTACCCATTCATGGATTGGCCACATCAAATTCTCCTTCTAAGGACAAATCTAGACTCAAGTGGATACCTCCTCCACTAGAATTCTAGAAACTGAACTTTGATTGGACCTCCAGAGGCAACCCAGCCCCTCCAGGGTGGGTTGCATAATTAGAAATTCTAATGGTTCCATAATTAAGCAAGCTTCAAAGAAATTGGCACCATGCATGAATAACGAGGCAAAGGCAAAGGCTCTCCTACTCGAACTATAATTGCTCAAATCCTACCCCTAGCATAAGGTGGTTATTGAAGGAGACTCATAAATTATTTTGCAATATCTAAAGAAGAGAGTTTAATTAAATTGAAAAATTCAAAACATTATGAAATAAATATTCTTAATCTTATCTAACATGTTGGAGGAAATTGCAGTATCCAATTGCTACTAGGAAGGAAACAAATGACTGATTTTCTTTCCAACTATGGTGTTGAACAAGTGGAGACAATTATAACTTTTGATCGTATCAAGAGATTGCCAAGTTTGGCCATGTGTGGATTAAAGACTCAGGTGAGGCAAGCCTCACCCTAAACTTATGTTAGTGTATATGGGCTCCCATCGGCGGTGTTATGGTAACTATTACATGGTACTTGGATTTATTTTATCCACCGTTGGGCTCACTCATCATATTCCATACCTTTCTTGCTATTATGTATCGAGTTATTTGCTAAAATGATGGAGGAAATCATTTTAGGGGCAACTATTATCAAGATGGCTTTCCTTGGGGAGATCACCCCATCAAGGTTGAAGAACATTTTCTTCTTCTAGAAAGAAGATGTTTAGGATGCCATTATAGAAATTCTAGAGTTGGATTACATAGAAAATGTGGTCAGTCATAGTGTTAATTTAGAGGTTGCTTCAAAATTTTCTCCATAACATCCTCAAGATTTTGGGAGATAAGGAGATGGAAAAACACTTGGAAAATTTTACATATGGGAGAAATTTCACACTATTTTAGAGGTTGCTATAGACAAATAAAATTCATAAAGACTCACTTCGCTGCCATGCTCAAGTTTTGAGTTGAAAAGCCTTGTGTCAATGCATATGGTGTGTGTTGTAGAAACTCACATGGAGTTGAGGAGATAATTGCCATCCAACACTTCCTATAGAAGGGATGTTGGATTGAAGGATATCGACTAGCTATAGATATGGACAACCTTCTTCACCCAATCAAAGACTCTCCTTCACAAGAATGATTCTTGGTTTCCAAAGTTGAGAAGGCTATTGACTTCCTTACACGCAAAGAAGATATGGTGAAGATGGAGGATGGCTCCTTTGGCCTTGAAGGTAGGTGTTGAAGATCATTGGTTGTTTCGTGTTTAAATATATTTTTTGTGTCTTTAATCTCTAGTCTACTATAGTAAATTTTTGTCTTATAATTATATACTTTGTTGGGTTTCATTATGCATCCATGAAGATTGTAATTGTTAATATCTATTCTTTCCATAATTATTAGACATTTTTTTCAAAGATTAAAGGTTTTAGGGATATGTTTACATGTTTGGTAAATACAGTATGGCCATCTACAATGGTAGATTTCGATTAAGCCTACAACTACACATAGTAAATGTAATGTATTTAGAACAGGATCCTACTACCTTTTACTGTCAACCTTACAATTATTAAGCATGTATCTTTACTTTTTGCATGTTAATAAAAAGGTACCCTCACTTTACCTATCAAAAAGATAAAACAAGAATTTTAAATAAAATATTTTATTTTAGAAGAAATTTAACTACAATATTTTTATCAAGTCTTATTTTTTTATCAATGAATGGGCATTAAGGGAGCCATACCCCATAAAATAAAAAGAGAATAATAAAAAATTTGAAGACTTGAAAAATATGGGTGCATAGGGACACCTAAAGACCTGTGATCACCCTAAAAGCTATTGTCCTTGTATTTCTTGTCTAGCCATCTTAACATGGGAGAACAAAGTCATTTTTCTTTTCTCATTTCCTACTAATTTATTTTTCTATTTAACCATTGTCCATTGATTGTTATCATCCCCCAATTGATATACTGAAGAAGATCTATTACTTTGTGAGAGATCCTCCGCAGTTAGAGTTGGAGTGGCCTCGTTGTATTCTAATTTACTTTTAGTAGATAAGGAATCATTGTTTGTCATTTCTGAAACCTTCGTATTTGAAATTAAAACATTTTCAGACTTACATGCTTTCATGTCTAAAGATTTACCATTCCCCACCCTAGAAGGAGAAGATTCAAGAATTGTTGTAGTACACCTATTTCTGAAGTCCTCAGCTTTGGAGGTGATTCCTTATTAACAGTCTCCTATGGAATACAATCCTGGGGAGGTGCAAAAACTTCTTTTTCCACAAAATAATGTTGGACAAAGAATTTTTTCCACCACAACTCTTGTCCATCAATCTTGTTTTTGGAGCAATTTGTACCAATGCTAAAACACTCGTGACATCGAAAAGGCAAGTTCCCTCATAATCTAGAATTTAGTTCTAGCTATGAATAGAAGTCTTTATATTATTAATATCATTTGGGAGATTTTTGGAGGTATCTAGATAAACCAAAATGTGTGCAAAAGTGGTGTGAAGGAAATCAGAGGAGCCTTCATCAACAATCTAAAACTTCCCTAGTTTATCACCAATTGCTTCAAAAAAAGATTCAAACTAGAATTATAGTAGAATATTAGGAAGTTGTACCTATGTAGGTGTTACAAAAAAAGATTTAGATGTAGGATTGAAACTTGGGTGCCATGGTTTAAGCACAAGCAGGTATTGTATTCTTGTCTTGAACATCATCAAAAACCATAATAAAAAACTGTGAGCACAAGGGTAAATTTGAAGATCACCTTTCAATATGGGAATCCAAGTATTTGTGATCCATTTGTGTAGATCAACTAGATTGGGCCAATACCTAACAGATCTACTTATTAAACCCTTATCTACAAAAACAACTTCATTCTCATCTACTCTTTAGTTTCATCACCAAATTCAATCACTTGAGTTACATTGGTGCTTTGTAGGGGCCGAATCATTTGTGAAAAACTAGAATCTCACACTGCTTTTGCTCCAATGAAATCTAAAATCTTCCTAACCACTTGAGACAGGAAACCCTTCCCATCACCCAGATTCCAAGGTTACTCGTATTTGGTTGAGTGTTGAGCTGCCTGCATTGCTCGCACAACCCTACTCTGTCGTTGCTTTGGATGCAGACCACCATTTGGTAGATCTCTCAACTCCTACCATCTAGTATGTGGCCTAGCCTCACCTAATTTTGAGAGATTCAACATCCTTATCTAAATTACTATTGATATATTAATATATTTTTATCAAGTCTTATTAAGCAAACTTAAATATTTAAAATATAAATTTTCTATCTTAAAAAATATTGCAAGTAATTTACTCATTATTTAAAAATATATTATTATCTATAATTTAAATTAACATACCCAAGGTATTGTTAGAAATATAAGTAGTGCATAATTGAAATAACAGTGAATTAACAATAAAAGCACAAAATAGACAACACAGATTTACGTGGAAAACCTGGTAATATACTAGGAAAAAAAACCATGGGAAAAGAACTCTCAATTTTATTCTCAGAAGAAAATTTGCAGTTATAAAATTTTTCTCATGCCTTGGGATTTAAGCTCAACCACCCTAAATATTCATGAAAAATCACATGCAACAACCGATCAAATCTAAAGATAGATTTCCATGCATAAAAGCATGAGTGGCACTTTTGCATGCAATTTTTCATGGTGAACATGTGGAACATGGGCCAAATTTTTTTTTTAGGTTTCCATTCCTTGGCCTTCGACCCTATTGGGCAGGTATCTAGGGCACTAGATGAGATCTCAATCAACTGCTCGTCACTACTGGAATAAGTCAAATTGACTTCACATTTCAATAATCTACCACTTGAAGTCATATTTCTACCTTGCGAATAAGTCCTCATATTGAGAGACCAATGTCACTGCTGCCTATCATCAAGTGATATACAAGCCAAGAGAAGTTCTACACCATATGAACTTCTCTCTACTAGTAGGCTTCATTAAAATATCTGTTGGATTTATATTAGTGTGTATCTTAGCCAAAGAGACCTGTCCTCCTTCCACCACCTCATGTACAAAGTGATATTGTACATCAATATGTTTTGTTCTAGCATGATAAGTTGAGTTCCGTGCTAAGTGTATAGCACTTTGGCTGTCACAATGCAACATCATCCTGCTTTACCTACAATTCAGTCAAGAGTCTATGAAGCCAGATTACCTCCTTACTAGCATGTGTCACTGCCATATATTCTTCTTCAGTAGTAGACAAAGCCACCACTGTCTGCAACTTTGAAATCCAGCTAACAACACCTCCTGCTAAGGAGAAAACATAACCTGTAGTAGATTTTCTCTTATCTCTGTCTCCACCAAAATCTGCATCCACATATCCATTAACTTGAAGACTATTCCCACTATAACAAATAGTAGCATTAGAAGTACCCCTCAAATACCTGAGAATCCACTTCATAGCCATCTAATGATCACAACCTGGATTCTCCATGAAACTACTGACTACTCCCACTACTTGTGCAATGTCTGGTCTGGTGCACACCATAATGAACATAAGACTACCAACTGTTGATGAGTATGGTACACAAGACATCTATGTCTTATCTACTTCTGTGCTAGGGCACTGTTTCGAAGACAATTTAATATGAGTAGGAAATGGAGTACTAACTGGTTGAGCATTTTGCATATTGAAGCACTGCAAAATCTTCTCCACATAAATCTTTTGTGCTAAACCAAATTTTCTTGTTCTTTCTATCTCTGTGTATCCTCATTCAAAGAATCTGATTTACATTTCCTAAGTCCTTCATTTCAAACTCCCTAGCAAGCTAATTTTTTAACCTGATGATTCTCTGCATGTTGGGACCTGCTACCAACATATCTACATACAAAAGAAAAATAATAAAACTATCATCTTCATACCTTTTAAAATAGGTACAATGATCAGCCTCACATCTACTAAAACCCTAACTATACTTAACCGCACCATGGGTGAAAATATTTCATCAAAATCAATATGAAATTTCTATGTATACCCCTTAGCCATCAACTGAGCTTTATATCGCTCCACATTATCATTTATATCCCTTTTCAATTTGAAGACCCACTTGTTGCTCATAGATTTTTGCCCCTTAGGTAATTGCACAAGCTCCCACATTTTATTTTTATGTAGATCTCTCATCTCCTCATCCATGGCTTCTCTCCATTAATTTTCATCTTCATCTTCACAAGCCTCCTAATACGAGCTTCTCTCACCAACATCAATAAGTAAAGCATAAGCTGAATTACAATTAGGAGAATACCTTGTTGGTGGTTTGATTACTCTAGTGGATCTCCTTAGAAGGGGTAATGTGCTACCTTGTGGCTCATTTGGTTGTTGTTCAACCTCATCAAAAAACAAATTTTGATTATTATCTTGCTGATTTTCATGAATAGGTGGCTGATTTTCATCTAGCACCTTTGAATTAGAATCATATTTTTCCACCTCTACTGGAACAGTTTCTGTACTTTGTTGTTCTTTACTTCCTTGCATTGATTTTTCATTAAAATAAACATCTCGACTAATAATAATCTTGTGGGCAACAATATCCCACAACCTGTACCCCTTTGTACCTTCTGCATAGCCAAGAAAAATACATTTCGTGGACTTCACGTCCAACTTATTCCTATCCTCTTTGGGAATATGAGCATAAGCATTAGAACCAAAAATACGAAGAAAGAAATAATCGATAGGTTTACCTGTCCAAATTTCTTCAAGGATTTGACAATCTAGAGTTGTAGTGGGTGATCTATTAATCAAGAAATAGGTTGTATTAACAACCTCAACCCATAATTTCTGATCCAATGCAACAATGCTCAGAATACATCTAGCTCTTTCTATAATTGTATGGTTCATCCTTTCAGCAACACCATTTTGTTGTGGTGTTCTAGGAACCATCAACTGTCTTGCAATACCATGCTCACTGTAAAACTGATTAAACTCCCCTAAACAAAATTCCCCTCCGTTATCTATTCTAAGACACTTAATTATCTTACCTTTTTGATTCTCTACCAAAGCTTTAAACTTCTTAAAATAAGAAAACACATCAGATTTATTCTTCAATAGATAAATCCACACCTTACGGGAACAATCATCTATAAATGAAACAAAATATGGCGAACCCCCAATTGATGTAACAGGTGCTTGTCAAGTATCTAAATGAATTAAATCTAGAATTTCTTTACTTCTAGTAGTGCAACTAAAAAAACTCAACCTATTTTATTTTCCAAACAAACAATGCTCACAAAAATTCAAATCTCTAGATTTAGCACCTGGGAGAAGATTTCTATCTAGTAGTACCTTTAGACCATGTTTGCTCATGTGGCCTAGCCTTTGATGCCAAGTAGATATTGAATCCATTTCTACATCTGATACCACTAAAACCTCTCCACTGCAAGTTTCTCCAACTAGCTTGTAGAGATTGCCAATCTTTTCCCTTTTAGCACCACCAATGCTCCTTTTGTTACCTTCAGACAACTATTTTCACCACTGAATCGGTAACCTTGCTCATCTAATACTCCAAGTGACACTAAATTTTTCTTCAAGCCTGGTACATGTTTTACATGCTGAAGAGTCCTTACAATCCCATCAAACATTTTGATTTTGACCTCTCCTTCACCAATAGCTTCACATGGGTAGTCATTTCCCATGTAAACCATACCTCCTTCACATGACCGGTAAGAAGAAAACCAGTCCCTATGAGGAGTCATGTGAAAAGAGGCACCAAAATCAATGATCCAATCTTGATGAAATGAACATCTTAGATTAGCAGACAAAACCTCTCCATCTTCCAATGGTGCTTCAGCTTCTATTGTATTTGCCTCTGATGGCTATGAGCTAGGATTTTCTTTGTTTGATTTTGGCAGCCTGCAATCCTTTTTGACATGCCCTATTTTTCCACAATTCCAACACTTAACTCTTTTCCATCCCTTAGATTTTGACCTAGCTTGTCCATGCTCAGCTTTCTCTCTTTCTGGAGATCTACCCCTTGCAAAAAGGGCATCAGAGGAAGAAGAAGTCCCTTGAGATGTCTTCCACGTTGAATCTTCAGAAATTACTATGGCTACCGCATCTTCAAAAACAAGTTTCCCCTTCAGTGCTGAGTTACTGAGCGCCATAACTAGTTGATCCCAATTTTCAAGTAAAGAGCACAATAGTATAGCCGCTTTATCCTCTTCTTCAATTTTCACCTCCACTGAAGCCAACTTGCTAATCAATGTGTTGAAATTATTGAGATGATCTATGACTGAAAAACTATCATGCATCATCAGATTGTACAACTATCGTCGTAACAGAATTTTATTTACCAATGACTTGGTTTCATATAGCTCTTCTAGCTTAGTCCACAAGTCATGTGTCATTTTCTCCTCTGCAACATTGAATAAGACTGAATCAGCCAGAGACAACTAAATTGTAGCTCTAGCCACATTACCTTGCTCATTCCAATCCCCTTGCTTCATGGCTGCAAGTTTTGATGATGTCCCTTTGAGAGCCAAGGTGCATCCATCCTTCACCAAAAAGGCTTGAACCTTTAGCTTCCACAAAGCAAAATTAGTGTAGAATTTTGTTGTCACACCAAAAGCATGTACTAGTGGTGGACAGGGATCTCATTGTCGATATAGTCGCTACACCAACACCCCCCACATGATAGAGCCAGATACAACCATGTACCATGTGGGATTCGTACCCACTACGTACCACATCGATTAGCTGAGCTTACGCATATGAAGAGTCGAGGGCTTGAGGGACTCGAACTAATGACCTATGCTCTGATACCATGTAGATTTTATCATCACACCAAAAGCACATACTAGTGGTGGAGAGGGATCTCATCGTCGATATAGTTGCTATGCCAACAATTAGAACCATCAAATTTTGTGAACCTCAAATCTAGTAACCGTGCCTCCTGTCATTGCTTTTCAAAAAGATGGGAAAAAAACCCACAAAATAATTTCTACACAAAAACCGTGTGCTCTAATACCAATTGTTAGAAATATAAGCAGTGCAGAATTGAAATAATAGTGAATTAAAAATAAAAGCACAAAATAGACAACATAGATTTACGTGGAAAACCTGGTAATATACCAGGAAAAAAAACTATGGGCAAAGATCTCTCAATTTTATTCTCAGAAGAAAATTTGCAGTTACAAATCTTTTCTTCATGCCTTGGGATTCAAGCTTGACCACCCTAAATATTCACGAAAAGCACATGCAAAAATTGATCAAATCTAAAGATAGATTTCCATACATAAAAGTACGAGTGGCAATTCCGCATGTAATTTTGCATGGTGAACACGTGGAACATGAGCCAAATTTATTTTTTAGGGTTCCATTCCTTGGCCTTCGGCCCTGCTAAGTGGGTACCTAGGGCACTAGATGAGATCTCAGTCGACTGCTCATCACTACTAGAATAAGTCAAACTGACTTCACATTTCAATAGGTATAACCTAATAAATAAATATACATGTGGAGATTTTGAGCATAAATATGAGTGCAAAATCTAGGAAAAATTGAGCATTGAATAAGGTTACCATCTTTTCTACTAAATAATTAGACTCCACCCTAAAATATGACTATCATCCAGATCTTGGTCCTTTCCAATAAAGACTTAAGGAACAAGTAAATCCCTAAAAATATTATTCTTGTCTTTGTTTATTAACAAAACCTTTTAGAAACTAGTTGAACAAAAGAAATAGAATTGAGTTAAATAACCTATGATGAAAATACACATTTACTTGATGTATATAGTTAAAATAATAGAATCTCAGAAAAAAATATATTAGTTTTTTTGTTAAATATACCCTAGTTTAGGTCCAAGACCCATGAAAAAACTAGAGATCACCTCAACATAACCAAGTCTTCTTCTATTCAGAAACAACATTCACCATTCAATGTAACACAGTTACTACCAGTCACCAAAAAACTAAACCCTATATACTATCTATACTATGGAATCACAAATCACAGAGTTCACAGACCAACATAAAAAAAACCTACATGAGGCAGGGAAAATTACATAGGCCCTACCTGAGTCACATTATCATTGCAATTATCCACATTGACAATGCCTACCAGACACACTTCCACCTCTAGCAATGCCTCAGTCGATTCTGCCACCCTGACCATGCAACAATCCTTGATATCTAAAAATGTAGTTGCTGAGAGAACCACCATCAGACCCTTCACCAATTCCTCGACTGCATTCTGTAAACAAGCCTACCTACACTTGATTCCATGTAGATGATCCAACACACAGTCATGAAACGTGTCCATTTGGTTTTCCACCTCCATCAAGTCATCATGCAACATAAATGAGCTAGTTATCATCACCATTAATGTTGCACAAGCCAATGACTACGTACTGTCAAAAGCAAACCATCGGCCTCTAGTATAACCAGGATCTAACAAGAACTCTGCCATGGCTTCCCTCAACCCTGTCTCTAGTAAGCCATCCATATCTTTCGCTACCCCCCACATCCTCACCATCCAGCACCTTAGACACAGGTTCTCAATCTCCTCCACGAAGCTCATGATATCTTTGACTGCCTCCTTACTAGTCACCCTTCTCTTCCTCTTCTGCCCTCTTGTTGCCCTTGTCCACCTCTTCTCCCTCTCAGTGAATAACATGCATCCACCTACATGTCTATTTCTAGCCACCTATGCCATGCCACACAGCCACTTAGCCCTGGCTTCTCTAAACACTCACCAATCTATACCTACGAGAAAATTAGAATACCACTCTCTCCAGATGCTTCCTCTGATATCCTTAACTTTGAATTATCTCCACCCATCACATCTCATTATTATCTTCATGCCAAGGACTTCGCCTTTTATTGCTTCATCATTCCTTTTGATCATCATTCTATCATCATCCTAACGCTTTCCCCTTTTCACCTTTCATGGAGGTTACCCCTTATTGGGTGGATGCTCCTTTAAAAAATTACATTACTTATAAGTTATATAATACTCCAAAATAAAACTTTAAATTATTTTTTAAAATATATTAAAAAATTTGAAAAAGATGATAAGTAGAATTGTAAAAAATGAAGAAATTGTATAATACTCCGAAATAAAACTTACACAAAAAAAAAAAACTAAATTTACCATTACAATTAAAAATAAATTTCTAAAATTAATATAATAAAAATTTAAAAAAAACATTTAAACTAATTTGAAGAGTTAAAACTATTTTAGAAAAGAAAAAATCATTCATAATTCAATAAATACTCTTATATTCTATTTTGAAAAATACTCTAAATTAATATATTTTTATAAGAAATATTCTAACTTAAAAATATTTTTCGAAGATGAGTTCACTTTTTGGCCAAAAAGTGGACGTGTTTTCCCTATTTTTCAAATTTTCTCGTACTTGGAGTGACAATTTGAAGCACTTGCACATAACATATTAAGATGATGTAAAAATAAGAAATGTAGGATTTTGTTTCTAGTTTTCAAATATGTATTTTTTTCAAATACCCAGATGATGCAAGTTGGGTTTTTATTGGATGTACAAAAAGTGGCTTTTTAAAAGTCCCTGTTTTTTTGCAAAAGCATGCATGTGTACGGCCAACATAATTTGACTTAAATTAATGTATTTTTCTAATTCCTTTTGTGGAAAGATTCTTAGGATGTTGAATTTTGGTTAGGATATTTTTTGTAATTTTTTGATAAATATTTTTTTATTAATTTTTTAATGAGCCTAATTAGTGTTTTTTAAAACCCCTCGTGTACAGCCAACATAATTTCAGCTAAACTAATCAATTCAATAAAAAAAAAATTCATCATGTAGAGAATGATGTCTAGTTTGGTTAGACATAATTTTTTTTCAAGTAACTTTCAAAATCAAAAGTTATTAAAAAAATAGTAACCTGTGTTATTTCAAGTTTATGAGTTAGTTTGTTTAGAAAATAATTAATAAATAGAAAATTATGTTCAATAGTAAAAAAAATTACATATTTGAAAACTAGACTTTCAGATCTATAATGGGTTTTAATTTTGTTAAAATATTCTAAAAAAAAAGTCGTCAGCCACAGTGGTGAAACTAGTTTTTTCTCCCATTATTTTCATGGCTTCTTAGTTGCAGGTTGGTTGTAGGTCCAAGGCTTAGGCTCGGGTTTCCAAGCCTTTAACAATCCTAAAACAAAGGCAAATTGGTGGGTGTCACATTTGAAGAAACAAGAAACGGGTACTCGTTTGCAAACGGGTATCCGCTCATAACGGGTGCCCGTTACAAACGGGTACCCATTTTATTTTCCTTTTCACAAAATGGGTACCCATTTCTTCTTTTTTAGAATGGGTACCCATTTTAAAATGGGCACCCATTTCTATTTTAGTTGTTATTTATTTATTTTCATAAATTTGCAGTACGACCTGAAACCTACAACATTCCCTTTTACCAGCACGGTGGACAACGACAGATTGTGCGATTTTTTTATGTGCAAAGTGTCGATTTGAGCTCTCAATGGGGCATATCTTATGCAATTTTTATAGGGATTCAATCATAAGGAGAATTTCCAGATGGAATGAAGTAGAAAATTTATTTTTTACAGGCATTCAACTTCTTGGAGAGACATTCATTTTTACCAATACACCGACAACGACAAATTCTGTGACTTTTTTATATAAAAAGTGTTAATTCGAGCTCTTAAGAGGACATATTTTATGCAATTTTTATAGGGATTCAATCATTAAGAGAATTTTTAGATGTGATGAAGTAGGAAATCCATTTTTTAGAAGGATTCATTTTCTTAGAGAGATCAAATAAATATCAAGCAACTATCATATTGAACAAAGGATCTATTTCTATTTGTATTTCATACATTTTTTTAAGAAGAGATCCAACACATTTTGATAATCGTGGGATCAAATAAACGTCAAAAAAAAAAGAAGAGGAAGGTTATGACAGTTGAAGAAATTGAAGCACATCAAAGGAAAGAGGCAAAATGACAAAGAGATAGGAGATAGAGGATTAAAAAAATGAAGAATGATGTAGCATCTAGTTCGATGACTATTGAAGAGGAGAACATTGAGGAGGAGAACATTGAAGAGGAGACCAATTTGAATGAAATGAATGTAGAGTATGCAAATGTGGAAGAGGTCAAGAACATGGAAAATGCAAATATAAGAACGAATCTAGGCATTTCTTCGAGTGATCCATTCAATGATAATGAGATTAAAGATTTAAAGCAAGCTAGATATAATGTTGATGAGATAAATGCTTCTACTAGAAACAAGACAATAAAAAATGAAAATAAAAACCATTGTATGCATGAAAATGAAAATATTTTTTTTTAAAATTGAAAGTAATGTTTTGAAGGATCTTCATGGTAAGATATCTTGGAGACAAATTTGAACACATGCAAATAGATTGTACAAACAATTTTTTTTATAGAAAAGCTCTTGGATTTCAATGTCAACTTGTATTACAATTGATGAGAATGACAAAAATGAGAAAAGTAATGAAAAAATTAGGCATTTTTGTAAAACCCAAAAAGGTGGATGAATCAATGGAACAAGTTACGTCTAGTGTTGCTAATGCTATTGGTTCTATAGGAAAAAATAGTCGATCTAAGGATAAGAATGTAGCACATAGAGCAATAACAACTGCTTTAGTTAATAAATTAATTGTGAGCAAAAGAATGATACGTAAAACAAGTGGATATTTAAATGTGAATGCTATAACTTTAAGAAGAGCAGTAAAGAGAAGACTAAATATTGAAGAGGATCCAGTCAACCAATGTTGGACTTTTAGTGGTAGACTCCCAAGGTTTGACATGAAATTAAACAATGAAATTAGGTCTTTGATTGAAAACTATTGGCATGATAATACAAGGTTTTCATCAAATGCTCGAGATGTTTTGAAATTAAGGGTGGGGTCAAAAAATCATTTTCCTCATCCAAAACATCTTTTAGACATGACTCAAATAGAATTATATAGAAAATTTCTAGATGATTCAGTTATAAAAAAATTTAGTATAAGTCAAAGATCATTTAAGAAATGCAAACCTTGGTATGTCAAGATTAATAAGCAACGAATCTCTTGTTGTTGTAAAACTCATGTGCAATTTCATTATTTTTATGATGTTTTTTGAAATATATGTTGTACTTTGCATACTAACCAAATTATACAGGAATGTGGTATTAATATGCCACCTACAATAGTTAATGATTTTATAACAAGTATACTTTGTGAAACAACTAAGGGGCAATTCTATTTTTCAAAACCATGTGTTTCTAGACAATGCAATAGATGTGGTAACCTTTCGTTGTTAGAAGAATGCATGCATGAGAGTAGTTCACATGATTTTGGACAATAGTTAGTGGAGGTGAAGAGGTTCACCAATGTTCAATATCCATTAAAGGATGGAAAAACTGGAAAGTGTTGTGAGTTAGTCACAGAACAAAGTAGTGTACATGCATTTATCACAGAGTTCAAGAATAAGATTGTGTATAAATATTTCAAACATTCTCAATATGCTCGGTGGCTTGATGAACAATTCCGCAGATGTAAGAACACATTTCCTATTGGAACTATACTTTCGGTGGTTGACTTTGTAGAAAACTATACACTTGCTCCACAAGAGGAGATTCAATCACAATATTATAACTCAGTACGGGTGGCCATATTTGTTCATATTGTATACAGACATGCAGTTGATAGTATAGAAGATGACAAGAAAATTTTGAGAGAGTACCATTTCTATGTGAGTGATAGCCGATTACATTTATCAAAGTTTGTGCAGTATTGTTTCAAAGTATTTTACAACTTAAAAGAAAAACAAATCCAGATGACACAACATTTCATATGGTTAGACAATTGTATAGGACAATTCAAAAATTCTCAAATGTTTTTGTGGTTAAGTAGGGTCCATAAAGAAAACAATATCCAACATATTTGGAGTTTCTTCGAAGATGGACATGGTAAAGGAGAACATGATGGAGCTGGAGCATGTGTGAAAAGGGCCCTTGCTAGGGAGCAACTAAAATTTCATGATGTAGTAAAGTTTCAAGATGCACATGAAACTGTGGATTGGTGTAATGCAAAATTGACTACAGGATCAAGTGAGAACTCTAAAGTTTAATAGTTTTTTTTGGTTGGTTGAAGAAGAAAACATTCCTCCCTGATTTGATTGTGATATAATTAGTGGATCAACAAAATGGCATTCATTTAAGAGTTCAAATGCAAGCACATGGAATCTATGGACTAGGGAGCTCACATGTTTTTGTCAGTTTTGTATCGCAGGTGAGTGGGAAACATGTGAAAATATAGATTGGGTTGAAGAATGGCAACAAAAGTCCTTAACACCTCTACAAACACATGATCAAAATGAGATAACATTTGAGGAGGATAATCATTTGTAAGCATCGGATGACTATGACCATATTTCAGATCTCGTATAAGAAGGGACAAATTCATTCAATATTTCTTTTCGATACATTTTTTGGAAATATATATTTAATTGTACATATGTATGTATGTATATTTTTGTGATTTATTGAATTTTAAATGTTTTTATAGGACATGTGTATGCTGTTGTTGCACCCAAGGGTAATGAAGAGGAAACAAAGTATTAGTTGGCTTGGTGTGTTGAGGCAAAACATAAGTTGTTACAACCTAGAGTAGATGATGATAACTTTGAGTGTCCAATAGGTTCTGTGGTTATTATTGACACTTGGCTACTGTTGTCATATTTTGCTTGACCCCAAAATATTCCTATCCCCCTCTTTCTATCAAAGAAATCTGATTAGAGAAAGCCTAAATAGAAGGAGGAAAGCCTTAAATTCCACATTTCCCCATGCTATGCCTTGCAAAATTTCCCAAAATCTTTCCTAGAGTATCCTTGTAGAAAACCCAGAATAACCCAGAAATCTTGTCTTCAAGTGCCTCCCATTGCAGAGATTTCTTAGTTTTTATACTTAGTCATTTTATGCATATGAGGGTGACGTCATCCCCTGTTTGGGGTTTTTTTATCATTTGGTCAAATTTGTATCTCTTATACATTTTTGTTTGTATTAGGTCTCTTTGTATGTATCTTTGTATGCATTTTTGTATGTATATTCGCATATACATTTGCAGATACAAAGGAAGATGCAAAGTACATATACAAAGGCAGATACAAAAGGGGGAGATACAAAGACACATCGGTGGGAGATTTGCACATTAGCATGACTCAACTCAAGGTCTCCTTGATGGTTCGATGTAAATACATATACAAGGTGAGATACAAAGCAAGATGCAAGTTCGGAGCTGAAGGAAAGATGCAATCGGTTTGAGATGCAAAAGCAGTTGCATGCGGTTTTGTTTGTATATTGCATTGTATATGCGATATACAAAGGTAGATGCAGAAAGGCAAAGATACAATCTGGATGTGACTGGAGAATTAATTCGGGCGGACTTCAAAATGGGGTCTGCGGTTGTATATCACATATACATGATTAGATACAAAGTGATATACAAAGGTGAGATACAAAACCCAGATCCAATTCCAATTCCAATCTGCTTCATAAAATGTTGAAGTCCGTTTTTGTATATTTGTATGTTTTGTATATGCAATCGCATATGCAAAGGCATATACAAAGCCCGAATGGGTTTTTTTGCTGGTCTATTGTGCAGTGGTGGGTCCCAGTTCCTTCATTAGTCTGTTTTGCAGCGATGGACTCCAGGCACATCTCAGTGGCCAATTGAATGATTCAAAGGTAGATCCTAATGGCCAATGCAAAGGAATATACAATGGATTTTTGGCGAGACTTTGCTTATCGGTGACCCAGTTTGAAGTCTCCTTGATGGCTGATGGAAAGGAAGATACAAAGGACATTTTGGTGAGACCTTTGTATATTGGTGAGACTAGTTTGAGGTCACCCTGATAGCCTGATATATACAAAATTTACAAATGCAAAAAGTGAATGAAGAAATTACATAAGTGCAAAATTGAACAGTTTGAAGGACCCGATATGCAGGTGACGTCATCCAGATCCCCTCCTCGACTAGGTTCTCCAGGATGGTGACATCATCATGCTTTTTCAAAATGCATCCATTTTTGTATGTTTGTATGCATACAAATGACGTTTCTACTTGCAGCGAAGATAAAATTGACGGTCAGTCTGCATTCAGTCAAAAATGGTTGCCAACTCTAAGGATGAATATGCAATTTTGGCGACAGGACATCTCAGCGGCCGAATTAAGTTTTGCAGAGATCCCTCAATCATATAATCGATGAAAATACATAGAATTCAAAGGGCTCATGGATTTAAAGTGTTGTAAAAGCTTTTGTCAAGGGGGGATCTGTCCCATCTGTCATCAATGCAAATCTGATCTCTCAACTGCCATGCTTTATATATTTTCTGTATTCATTGTTGTAGATAGATGATTCAACTACTCACATTGAAGGCCCAAAATATCTTCCACCTACCCTGTTCTAGATATTTTATCCCATAACTTCTTGCAGGTGGACGTCCCTTCTGGCGATGATATTTTTCTGATAGAGCCCATTAGTCGAATTCATTGTAAACTGACTTACGTCAAATGCAAAATGCTATATATGCATAAAAATGAGATATAAAAGAGGTTGGAAGATTTAGTAATCTATGCTTCTGATTCCAAACAGAGTATTCTTCTACTGTAACCTTGCCTTCTAATTAAATACATGTTGGTTATTTTACCTCTTCATGCTAATTTTTGACTTTGTGTGATCTAAGAATGATGTGTTTGCGAATGCTTAATTCCTTCTAATCATTTCTTTCTCTTTGCCTCTTTTAAAATCAGTTTGATCTGTGTATGTTTATTAGTTGTATTTAGTCATTTTGTGTATTTTCTCAGTTCTGTGAGGGCTCTTTCATTCAAACCTAGTGTATCACCCTTTTCATTTCAGTTTCCTTCTAACCCTTTTCCCCTACAAGCATTAGCACTAGGTTTAGATATATTTCTCTAAGCATTAGTCTTAGAATGAGGAACCAACCTTCTTTGGAGGTCTGATCTCAATTTGTAAAGTCCCACACTTTCGAGATCATTTCTATTATGTCATTAGAATGCTTGGACTCTCTCCAAGAAGGGTGCAATTTTGTGTGATAACAGTTTCTGGCATGCCTGGTGGGACTACTTTGCTCTAAGTGAGAGCTAGACTGAGGATTTGGTGTGACTCTTAGTCTATATGCTATTGTGAAAGCACCAATAGATACATGGGGACTCTACTAATCCAGTTCCTTCATCAACTTTGAATATTTTATGCCTGGAGTGCAGACAAGGTCTTCTTCTAGAGGTAATTTTGAGTTTATTGAACTCTCCTTTGTTGATAGAAGAAGAAGAAGAACAAGACTCTCAAGGTCCCCTGTGAGAGAAAGTACAAATAATTGTTCAATTCATGCAAGGGCGCAGTCCACTCCTCCATTAGATTTTCAGGTTAGGTCTCAAAATTCAACGAGAACTTTTCATATCCCCTTTGTTATAAACCTAAATATATTTAACATGGCAAGGAATTTGCCATTTGTTGCATTTTAAGGAGATAGCCCTCTGGCCCTAACCTAATATGATGACATCCCTACATTTTTTAACAGTGAGAACTCTATTACCCCTACTGAGCATATACAAGATGTTGCCAGTGTTTGTTCAGTCCACCATGTCACCGCTGACAACATGGCTGTGAGGTTGCTAGCCTCTTCTTTCAAAGGCAAGGCCTTATAGTAGTATAGAGGCCTCCAACCTAATTCAATACACAACTGGGATGACTTGGGCACTAAATTATGCCAACACTTTGAAGATAGAAGTGACCATTTGTCACTTATGGAATAGTTGGCTTTAATCAAAAGGGCTCCACACGAGTACATGGTAGATTTCAACTACCATTTTCATAAGACATGGGATAAGATCCCTTAGCTAGTGAAGCCCTCTCCAAACACTACATTTATATATTATTTGATGTCTTTAAATCTAGTTATTGCAGTTATGATTCAATCTATCGGTGGAGTTGTATTGCCTGATGCCTATGATACAGCTATTAGGGCAGAAAATTACCTAATTCAGGCAGGGAAAATTGCCCCAAGGCCGCTTATGCCTCTGTTTCCAAAAACCCCTATCATGCAGCCTACTGCTATTGCTCCAATTCCCACTGTAGTCAACCCTATCCCCTCTCTAGCCTCACCTACATTTGAACAAATAGAGGAGAGAGATGCTCAAATTAGAAAGTTAACTAATGAATTAACATTGACAAGGAAACAAAATGCACAACCAAGATAGCCATATCAACAGCCTAATCAACCCTATCAACCCTTCAATCAGGGGTATCAATAGAACAGGCTATCATATCATAATAATATGCAAAGACAAGGATAGCCTAGCTACATTAGACCACTAAATGCTATTAATCCTAATGCAGCTACCACTTCAGGGCCTCTTGTGCCAATCCAGAACAATCTAGCTCAAGATAGTGACCGGTGTCAACCTTGCAATCAACCACATGGCCAAAATTTGTGCCAAGGAGGACATTTTAGTCATACTTTGATAGTGAAAGATCAGCCATCAAGCTCAGAGCATCAGGTTAACATCAACCAAGGAGTGGTTGACAGTTAAGAACAAATGCAAAATGATGCAACTCTAATGAATTGGACTTATGATGATCATTGTGGTGTTAACAAAGTTCTGGTCCGGTTGCATTCAATACAAGATCAAAGAGAAGGGCTGTTGAAGATACTTCAGTACCTACAATAAGCCATGCACCTATCCCTAATATGATTCCAACCTAATCTGCAAAGGAAAAGGTGTCTACCGTTCCATCAAAGAAAGCAAATCAAATAGTGGAAGGGGCAGAAACATTGCCAACTGTGCAGCCTCAATCCAATAAACAACAAAATAGAAGTGACCCTGTAGTCACTAAAATATCTCACAAGGGCAGCCAAACACCTTTTAATAGAGTGAAGCAGATGAAGAAAATGAATATAGGTGGCAGCATGTGGGATGCATTGTTGATTCTATCTCAAAGGAATCTTCTTCAAGAAGCTCTAACGGATTTTGGTCATTCTAGTGCAGAGTTGGCAAATAAAAGGATGATTGCCCCAATTCATCTATGTTAGCCCAAGGAGGAGGTAAGTACAAAAAAAACCAACAAACCTCCTCCATTTTATGTTTCCCTGGTCACAGGTGATAAATTGTTGTATAACTGTATGATAGATTTAGGGGCGGGTACCTTTGTCATGCCAAAGGTTATTGCTGAAAGATTAGGTATAAAATATGAGCCTATAGACAAAGGTGTACTGTAATTAGATGGTACTATTGTCAAAATAGTAGGTGTTATTAAAGGTCTAGAACTCACTCTACATTCATGCCCTGGCTGCTCTATTTCACAACACATATCTGTTATTGACCTCCCTATGTACTTTGGTATATGTTTGTCTAGGGATTTCACTACAAAAATAGGTGGATATTTGTCATATGATTGGTCACATATGTTTTTTAGAACCAAATATGGTACCAAAGTGACCATTAGGGCTGAACCAATTGCCAATGACCATATAGAACCCTACTCTCCAAACCCTGACAACATGAATTGTACAATACATGAGTTGGAGGAGAAAGATAACAATAGACATGAAGCTACCACACCTGTGGATGAAGTACCAGATATCCTACTTGATGAATGGGTTGATTGTTTTTAGTTTGACACTCCTGAGAATATAGAGGATACAGGGCTAGGTACTTATTGTATCCATGAAGAAGATGCTATTATCCCCAATCTTGAAAAGGAAAAATCAGATTTAGGTGGGATATGGTAGATGTATTTTGATGGCTCTAGAAGCAAAAATGGAGTAGGTGCTGGGGTTGCACTAATTTCACCTCAAAAAGAAAGTTATTTCTCTTCATTTAGACTACAATTTAGCTGTACTAACAATGTGGCTGAATATGAAGCCTTGATTTAGGGCATACAGCTAGCTAAAAAAAGAGGGATAAAAATTATGCAAGTATTTGGTGATAGTGAACTTGTTGTACACCAAATCAGAAAATTAAGTGCTTCAAAGAATGACTTATTAAAGTCATACAAACATAGAGTTTGGGACCTCATGACTTATTAAAGTCATACAAACACAGAGTCTGGGACCTGATTGAGGACTTTGATGCTTTCAATATTCAGGTTGTCCCTAGGCAGAAAAACAAGGATGCTGATAGGTTAGCTACAGTTGACGCCCAGTTTGATATCCCTCAAAATGTCAAACAAATTTCAAATCAGCATGTAAAGATTGTGGTTAGGCCTGTTGTGCCTGATAATGTGATAAGCTAGCAAGTGTTTGAAAGTGACTAACAAATTGTGAACTTTTTGCAAGATGAGGCAAAGTTTGCTGGTAAAAATTAGTCAGTATTACAAGAACAATATGGTGACCAGGTGATCTAGCTAAAGACCAATAAGTTTCCCAGAGGACTGATCACCTTGGAAAGCATATTTGGTGCTGACGATCAGTCAAAGAAAGAAAAAATGAATATGATAGTCAAAAAGCAAGACTATCAAGAGGTAGAGGTTGCACATGGCAAATCTTTAAAGCATGGCAAGGTAAATAGTCAGGCTGAAAGGCAAGGTTTCATTGAACTTTGTGATGAATTTAATGATCTGATTGCTTGGTATTATAGGGATTTAAAATATTTTTATCCTGGTTTAATCCAACACACCATTGACCTAGATCCTAATGCCAAACCTGTCTATCAAAAGCAAAGGCCTGTCAATCCTAAAATAGAACCATTAATGAGAAAAGAGCTATCCAAACTCATAGAGGCTAAGATCATTTATCCTATTAAACATTCCTCTTGGGTAGCCAACTTAGTTCCAGTTAGGAAGAAGAATGGAAAAATTAGACTATGTGTGGACTTTAGAGAATTGAACAAAGCCTCACTTAAAGACCACTACCCACTCCCTTCCATGGAGCAAATCCTACAAACAATAGCAGGTGCTAAAAGGTTTTCACTCCTTGATGGATACTCAGGCTACAATCAGATCCTAGTGAAGGAATCAGATCAGTACAAAATGACCTTTACCACCAAATGGGGTATTTTGGCCTATCAAAAGATGCCTTTTGGATTGACAAATGCTGGATCCACCTTTCAAAGAGCAATGGATGTGGCTTTCAAAGGGCTAATCAATGATATTATCTTGATGATTTGACATTATATTCCAAGCATGCAGCTGACCATTTGGGTCATTTAAGAAAAGTCTTTGAAAGATGTAGAAGGTTTGCGATATCATTAAATACCAAGAAATGTATATTTGTTGTCCTTGAAGGTAAACTGCTGGGGCATGTGGTCTCCAAGGAAGGATTGACCATTGATCCAGAAAGAACAAGTGCCATTCTTGCTCTTCCTCTTCTCAGCCATAAGAAAGGTCTGCAGAGTTTTCTAGGAAAGATCAACTTTGTGAGAAGGTTCATACTTAATTTTGCCTTCATAGCAAAACCCCTCACAGCTATACTAAAAAAGAAAGTTGTCTTCACATAGTCTAAAGAAGGTAGGAACAATTTTGAGGCTATCAAACAAGCTATTGCACAAGCTCCTACACTGATAAACCCTAATTATGAGAAAGATTTCATTCTTTATGCCTTTGGAGGCAAAGAGGGTATATCAGCTGTCCTGACACAACAAAATGAGGAGAAGTTGGAGCAACCAATTGCTTTCTTCAGCCAGCCCCTCAAAGAATATGAATTGAATTATGATTTTATAGAGAAATAAGTGTTTGCTATGGTCAAAGCCTTGAAGAAGTTCAAGCATATGGTCTCCAACAACAAAATTCAATTGATGGTGAATCACCCTGATGTCAAGGAATTTCTCCTGAGCAAGGATATTAATGAAAAAAGAGCTGGGTGGATCACCAAAGTAATGGAGTATGATATCAACATCAACATTACAAAGCTAGTCCATGGGAAAGGCCTATGTGAATAGATGGCGGCAGATGTCAAAGATAGAAGCAATGCTATATGTATTCAAGGACAAGCGCAACCAGATGAGTCTCACACTCCAGCCGACTGGTATTACGACATGATCACATTTCTGCAATTAGGTAGATGTCTAGATGGATTGAATCAATAAAAAAGAGGGTATTTCAGACTTCAATCCATCCCTCATGTTATTATTGATGGTGTCTTGTTTAGAAGAGACAACAATGGAGTTCTTCTTAGGTGTATAACGCAAAACTAGACTTCAAGAGTACTAGAAGAATTTCATAATGGCCCTGCTGGTGGCCATTATTCTCCCAAAACAACTGTAATGAAAATCATGAGGGCCGGTTATTACTGGCCTAGTTTATTTAGTGATGCACATGAGTGGATCAAAAATTGTAAAGAATGTGCATTATTTGCTAGAAAGTAGAGACTAGCGGCTCTTCCCCTTCATCCAATCAAAACAAATCAGCCTTTTGCTCAATGGGGTTTAGACTTCATTGGAGTAATCAATCCTCCTTCTAGTGCAGGCCATAAGTGGATTCTTATAGCCATTGATTATTTCACCAGATGGACAAAGGCGGTTGTATTGAGGGATGCCATAGAAGCATCCATTGTGGACTTCATTGAAGGAATAGCCACAAGGTTTGGTGTGCCATCCACTATCATTTCTGATAATGCTAAGGCCTTCATAGGAAATAAGGTCAGTGAATGGGCATCAAATTATGGAGTGTACATGAAGACTTCTTCAAATTACTATCCTCAGGGCAATGGTTTGGCTAAGTCCACTAACAAGAACTTGATTAGAATCATCAAGAAAATAATAGAAGATAATCAAAGGACTTGGCATTCCAAGTTAAAGATTGCTCTTTGGGTTGACAAAATCACTCCCAAGAGAGCCACATGCAATTCCCCTTTCATGCTGGTATATGGAAGGGAAACAAGAGTTCCATTATCACTGGAGTTGCCTTCTCTTGAGTTAGCACAACAACTTGAATTAATGAAAAATGATGCCATGACGATCAGACTTGCAGAGTTGATGGAACTTACAGAGAAGAGAGATGGTGCTATAAGGACTCTTGAGGCTCATCAAGATCAAGTTAAGAGGACTTTTGATAGGTCAAGAGCTAATAGGACATTTAGTGAAGGAGATGTAGTGCTGAAGTGGGATGCAGATAGAGCCAAAGCTGGAAGACATTCAAAGTTTGATGCTTTATGGAGTGGCCCTTACATCATCATTGGTTGCAAGCAGGCTAATGCATTTCAACTTTCCAAGCTGAATGGAGAAGTTCTACCCATCCCAGTTAATGAGATCCATCTCAAACCTTACCATTAAGATTGGTATGAGAGTTTGTATATATTGTTTTAATTTTTTTTTTAGTTTTAGGTTTCCCATTTTCCTAAGTGCTTTTGCATAGGCCACATTGTCATTAAGAGAATGCGGGCCCTTTCTCCTTTTTTATGTTTTTGAGGCAGGTTCTAGTTTTCCACCATGTTTTAGACTTGACTCTTTGCCTAATGGATGCATAAGGCCACTGATCAATTTGTTTAGCAGGCAAACATCCCCGAGAGGTTGCCAAAAATGTTGTCATATTTTGCCTGACCCCAAAATATTCCGGTCCCCCTCTTTCTATCAAAGAAATCTGATCAGAGAAAGCCTAAATAGAAGGAGGAAAGCCTTAAATCCTGTATTTCTCCATGCTATGCCTTGCAAAATTTCCCAAAATCTTGCCTAGAGTATCCTTGCAGAAAACCTAGAAAAACCCAGAAATCTTTTGTCTTCAACTGCCGCCCATTGCAGAGATTTCTCAATTTTCATACTTAGTCATTTTATGCATATGAGGGTGATGTCATCCTTTGTTTGGGGTTGTTTTTATCATTTGGTCTAATTTGTATCTCATATACATTTTCTTTTGTATCGGGTCTCTTTGTATGTATCTTTGTATGCATTTTTGTATGTATATTCGCATATACATTCGCAGATACAAAGGAAGATACAAAGTACATATACAAAGGCAGATACAAAAGGGGGAGATACAAAGACACATCGGCAGGAGATTTGCACATTGGCGTGAATCAGCTCAAGGTCTCCTCGATAGTCTAATGTATATACATATACAAGGCGAGATACAAAGCAAGATGCAAGTCCGGACTCGAAGGAAAGATGCAATCGGTTTGAGATGCAAAAGCAGTTGTATGAAGTTTTGTTTGTATATTGCATTGTATATGCGATATACAAAGGTAGATGCAAAAAGGTGAAGATACAATTCAGATGCGACTGGAGAATTGATTCTGGTGGACTTCAAGATGGGGTCCGCGGTTGTATATCACATATACATGATCAGATACAAAGTGATATACAAAGGTGAGATACAAAAGTTGGATCTGATTCCAATTCTAATCCACTTCATAAAATGCTAAAGTCCACTTTTGTATATTTGTATGTTTTATATATGCAATCGCATATGCAAAGGCATATACAAAGGTCGATTAGGGTTTTTTGCTGGTCTGTTATGCAGTGGTGGGTCCCAGTTCCTTCATTAGTCTGTTTTGCAGCGATGGACTCCAGGCACATCTCAATGGCCAATTGAATGATAACACATGTCAGGGACATTCAAGTTTGATTCAAAGGTAGATCCCGATGGCTGATGCAAAGGAATATACAATGGGTTTTCGACGAGACTTTGCTTATCGGTGACCCAGTTTGAAGTCTCCCCAATGGCCGATGCAAAGGAAGATACAAAGGACATTTTGGCAAGACCTTTGTATATTGGTGAGACAAGTTTGAGGTCACCCCGACAACCTGATATATACAAAATTTGCATATACAAAAAGTGAATGAAGAAATTACATAAGTGCAAAGTTAAACAGTTTGAAGGACCCGATATGTAGGCGATGTCATCCAGATCCCCTCCTCGACCAGGTTCTCTAGGATGGTGATGTCATCATGCTTTTTCAAAATGCATCCATTTTTGTATGTTTGTATGCATACAAACGACAGTTCTCATTGTAGCGAAGATAAAATTGACGGCCTATCTACATTTAGTCAAAAATGGTCACCAACTCTGAGGATGAATATGTAGTTTTGGCGACAGGACATCGCAGCAGCTGAATTAAGTCTTGCAGAGATCCCTCAAACATAGAATCAATGAAAATACATAGAATTGAAAGGGCTCAGGGATTTAAAGTGTTGTAAAAGCTTTGTCAACGGGCAATATGTCCCATCTGTCATCAATGCAAATCTAATCTCTCAACTGCCATGCTTTAGATATTTTCTGTATTCATTGTTGTAGATAGATAATTCAGCTGCTTACGTTGAAGGCCCAAAATATCTTCCACCTGCCCTATTCTAGATATTTTATCCCATAACTTCTTGCAGGTGGAAGTCCCTTCTGGCGATGATATTTTCCTGACAGAGCCCATTAGGCGAATTCATTGTAAATTGACTTAGGTCAAATGCAAAATGCTATATATGCATAAAAATGAGATGTAAAAAAGGTTGGAAGATTTAGTAATCTATGCTTCTGATTCCAAACAAAGTATTCCTCTATTGTAACCTTGCCTTCTGATTAAATACATGCTGGTTATTTTACCTCTTCATGCTAATTTTTGACTCTGTGTGATCTAAGAATGATGTGTTTGTGAATACTTAATTCCTTCTAATCATTTCTTGCTCCTTGCCTCTATTAAAATTAGTTTGATCTGTGTATGTTTATTAGTTGTATTTAGTCATTTTGTGCATTTTATCAATTCTGTGAGGGCTCTTTCATTCAAACCTAGTGTATCACCCCTTTCATTTTAGTTTCTTTCTAACCCTTTTTCCCTACAAGCATTAACACTAGGTTTAGATATATTTCTCTAAGCATTAGGCTTAGAATGAGGAACTGGCCTTCTCTTGAGGTATGATCTCAATTTGCAAAGTCCCACACTTTCGAGATCATTCTCATTGTCTCATTAGAATGCTTGGACTCTCTCAAAGTAGGGTGCAATTCTATGTGATAACAACTATGTAAATATTTGATAAGGAGGAATGGTATACCTGCATTTGAAGATTATGAAAGACAAGAAAATTTTGCACTAGTTACTCACATCTGATTGTGGCAACAAATATACAATTAGTGAGATATAAAGGGAGACCTGTCACGAAAGAATTATGGACACTTTCTATGGAAGAGCATGAGGCAATCATAGATGCAATACAAAAATGAGAGGATGCAGATGGTACAATGGAGTAAATATTTTAAATGATTAACAAGTATGTAGAAATTTTTAAACTTTTAATCTCTGTCTAGGATGTGAGTTTAGGATTTAATATGATTGATAACTTAACTAATTGAATGCATCTCACCTTAAGGCATCCTCTTAAGTCCCTTTAAGACATCCCTTAGTTATGTTCCATAAGTTAGGTATGTCATATCCCTAATTGATTGCATCTCCCCTTAAGATATTCTCTTAACTCCTCTTAAGCCAACCCCTAGCTAAATGATATAAGTTAGTGCATGTACCCTTACCCAAAATACTATAGTTGATTGGACCATCTCCCCTTAAGACATTCTCTTAACTCCCCTTAAGCCATCCCCTAGCTAAATGATATAAGTTAGTGCATGTACCCTTACCAAAAATACTATAGTTGATTGGACCATCTCCCCTTAAGACATCATCTTAACTCCCCTTAAGCCGTCCCCTAGCTAAATGATATAAGTTAGTGCATGTACCCTTACATTTAAATACTACAGTTGATTCCATCCCCCCTTAATCCATCCTCTTAACTCCCCTTAAGCATTCATATTAATATTCCTAGTTCTCTTAAAGATCATTACACATTCTATCTTTTTTACAATACATTACATGGTGCAGGAGATGTTTTTTGTAGTCATAATAGAGGCTGGAAACATATAACCCGTGTTAAATTTCACTTACACTTTATTTCAGGTATTCACTAGACCTATACTATTAATTATTTTAATTTATGCTTCAATAGTTCTTTCCTTTCATTATAATTTAAATGGAACTTCTTAACACATTCTATCTTTAAATAAAATGATCTCCAGAGACCTTCTAAAATTTTATATATGTTTCATCGTGGCCTGACCTCTATATTTGTTTTTGCAATTTTTCACATGTAGTGTTGAAAGGATTCAAATCTATTGTTTCTTGTTGCACAGGTATGATCTCTACACATGTTTCATATCTAGAGTCTTCAACTTCTCTAGGTGTCAAGTATAAAATCTTAGATGATCTAGACTTAGAGAATAACATTGTATAAAGTCTAGGTGTCTCTAGGTGTCTTGGGTTCTAACTATATAATACCCATGTCTCTACCTGTGTGTTAGGTATTCTATATGTCAACTAGGTAGATAGAGACTAGAATAAGGTTTTAATTTAATCAATATAGCTTAGGTGGATACTAGATATGTCAACTAGGTCTACCATGTAATAGGTGTCTAGAGCCTGTGTCTTAGGTAGAAAGTTATAATTTCTAGGTGTCTATACAATATGTGTCTTAGGTGTCCTACATAGAACTAGAATACATGTGTCTTAGGTCTTAGGTGAGGCCACATGAGCTTCCACCTTCACGTGGTTGGCCTTGTCAATATAAAATATTTATATTTCTTGAAGCTAAGGGGAGCTCTTTTTATTGTACATAGAAGTTATGAAAAACTAACTAATGCAAATTGATTAAAAGTTATTATCTAGTGCAGTTGATGAAATTACATTCAAAATGCTAATTTTTGAGTTTGTTACTTTCTTTGACATGAATAAGCTGGTTAAAAGTACATGATTAGAGAATTCCCTAGTGTCAAATAGGACCCAAATGAGTTAGTGGCCCATTTCATAACTAGGTGGAGACTGGTGCTTTACTCTTCAACTAGTGTACCACACATGGACCACATGGATCTTTGTGATCTTTTCTTGCATGCCCTAAATAGGGAGACACAAGAGGAGGTTCAAAATCTCCCATATAAATCCTACAAGAAATCTTTTGAGTGCATTTTGAGAATTGATGGACGTATAATCATCAAAAGAAAAACACTTATTAATGGATGTATAATCATCTCTAAGACACCCCAAACCATAATTTCCTATAGCCCTTCGCCACTCAAAACTCCAATTTGTGGATCTACCAAAATTGCTTCCCACCATGTAAGCACAAGAACACTTTGAATCATCCCAATCATCGTAATCCCTCCACATCTAGATCAATAGTCACTTCTCACCTAGAAGTATCTAACACCCCTCAAATGGGGATAAAGTGAGAGACCAAAATGTTTGGATTAGTTGAATTAGTTCAAAATGATGAAAACCAAGAACCTTGGGCATCTCCAAAACTAGAGTATCACATCCATGCAGTTTGCATGGTTGACCCCACTCCTAATTCTATTGGTCCTTGCAACTTGGTGGATGATCTCAAAAAGATGTTCACAAAAATCTTGTTCATTGAGAGAAAATCCTCATCATACCATGTATCCCCTGTAGAAGTCATCGAATTGAAATATGTAAACCATATAACACCACCCCCAAAAGATCTTATCAACCAAGTTGACCTAATTTGAGCCTACCCAACACTGAGTTACATGATCTAGGTTTCTTTTGAAACCTCAAGAAAATCCCTACAAAGGTTGAGCTAGCTAGAAGAGAAGACCCTTCAACCTATATTTACAAGTATGGATCTATGATAATTGATTTAAGAGGATCCTCATGAATGATGGGGCCATGGTCAACATCATTCCCTTATCCCTCTTGGAGAGTGGGATATTGCCACACCAATATCACTGCATGTAGAGAGACCTTATGTGGCTTCGACAACCTAAAGGTAACCACTATTGGTAAAATTAGGGTTTTGATTTCCACTTTGATGGAGCTAGATGTAGGACAAGAGCTAGAGTTGGGGTAGTTCTAACTTGAGAAAATGGGAGAGTAGAACTCCCATTCCCCTTTTAATTAGACTTCCAAAAATGTTGTTGACTAAAAAACTCTTTCCTTGGAAGTCATGTTAGCTTTGAAATTGAGAACTTGAAACATTTGCCTTTGAAGATTCTTAGCTATTGATAAATTAGGTTTCTGAGAACTATGAGATGAAGTTGGAATGATTACAACCATACAAAGACATGATTTGAAAGCTAATCCAGTAGTTTGTCTACTTTGGGAATGTTATTATTTAATGCTCTTGATGAAATTGATTAAGTTATTAAGTGCTTGAATTGATTAAGTTATTATTATGTTACATGTAAACTGCTCTATTTTTCTTTTGATATGATTGAGGGTAGACTAAATAATTTCTCTAATTTTCAAAATTTCTTAAATTTTAAATTTAAATAGTACATGTATTTCTCTAATTTTATTTAAATTCTTTTCGTAAATTTCTAGGGAAGGTATTGATCTATGAAATGTTTAATCTAAAATTAAAAATAAATTGATTAAACATGGTTAGTAGATTGAAAAATTCTAATCAATAAAATTTTCCTAAATATTTAACTCAATTAAAATTTAACACAAGTGTCCCAACATTTGACTCATGTAAATCCAAACATATTCATTCTAGTTCAACAACTTGTTAATTTTCATTTTATTTTTTAAATTTATTTAGGGAAGGTACATTTAGTCTATAAACTATCCAACCTAGCTCATCTATATCTAATAAATGTTTAATAAATTAAATCAATTGAAAATTTTCTCTTATCTAATTAGAATTAGTAAATTTACAATTTTATGTAATTAAACATGTGATTTAATTTAAAGTGTTACATATGAGATATATGAAATTAAAGTTTGAATATAGACATGTATATAGTGGAAATTCAATAAATAGCAAAATCTAGTCTAGATGAAATAGTCTATGAGATATAAATACTGACATAATAATAGTCCATGTAAAAATAGTGAAATAGTCAAAAAACATATACATGTCTAGTCAATACTAAAATAGTCATGAAATAGTCAATACTGAAATAGTCATAAACAATCTAATACATCATGTCATCATCGCCATCCATCATCCATCCATCAATCTAAAACATGTGTGTACACTAAGTTTGATCATCATCCATTTCAAGCCACCTTTTGGTCCCATGCGGCTGAGAGGGCAACTCATGCTGTGTACAAGAAAAAGAAGCTTCAAATCAATTTTAATGTCAAAACTGCATCCTAAATAAATTTAAATCAAATATTTAAAACCAAACCATCAAATTAAATTTTTAAATCTAAACTTCAAAATGTCTAAGCATACCACAACAGGCTCATCATCTCTCCTACCATGCTCCTATGCAACAGATGGTACTGATTCAGATGACAGATGGAATGTCTATGTCGCCAATTCCCGTATTTCAATAAAACACTTGAATGAACTAGTTAGGCTCTAGAGTATAGATACAAAATGCAAGGTTGAATGATACAAAAGACTTTGAAATCACATAGGATTTAACTATAGGACCTAAAATATGAGAGATGACTCGCGCACCTGTGCAGGCTCATCAATGATATGATGAATTGAGCCTGCACCTAAACTAATCTCATCCTACATATATATGTGTACATGTATATATAAATTCAACTTTAAAGACATGAATTTAATAAAATCATGAAATTACATTGGAAATTCAAATTTAAACTAAAAATGTACAATTTTAAGATACAAACCATGGCATATGAAGTAGGCTTCTCTATAGATGATGTTGCCACTGGTCCTAGATGACTAGGTTGGTTTGACACAAGAGTGTCAGAACCTCTCATCTGCTTTAAATTAAAATGTCACATTTCTGCATTAAATTATATATTATTAAATTAGATATATCTAATTAAATAATCTTTAGAGGTCCTAATTTTATACCTTGTCTGTATAAGGTCTACCCATCTCTACTGCCATTGACACTAAATGGTGTAGCCATGATGAAGTGGCAGCAACTGATGGAGTCATCTGTACCAATCAACATGAACATATATATTTATTAATATATATTTAAATTTTTTTAAAAATTGATAATTAATAATTGTCTAAATCTATATTAATTTGTATTAATTTTAATTTTATTAAATGTGGCATACATACTGAGTCCATAGGAGCGAATAATGTAGCCAAAAAAGACTCCTCCTCTAAAGCAGATGTAGGACCAAAACATGGTTGATGACAATTCTGACAAAAATGCAGTGTGGACCGCAATGGTGTCAATCTAGGTGATGCATCAGGACCAGCATCAGATGCTCCTCTAGGATGTGCAGGCTCTCCAGGATTGACTTCATCTGCCAAGCGAGTAGCTTGGTCAGTTAAGTTTCCTGAGAGCGATGATAACACTCTGAGTGCTGAGACGACCGTCCGCTGGAGAAAGGGCATGGGAACAGAGGGTGGAGAAGGGACAATAGGTGCAATGGGAAAATGTCAATTTTGATCGACACGTGCTCCTGGTCTATACTGTCGCATTCCACCAGCCATGCCCTAAAATGATCTCATATCAAAATAATTGGGCTTTTGGTCCATCTCAAACTCTACCCATAATTTCTTCAGAAAATAAAAGGGAACCTCAAAATTAGCATGAGGTGGATGGTCAAAGACCATCCACCATCGATCCCAAATTTTTTTAGTTATCTCTTGATGTGTGCACCATCTGATTGAAATTCTCTTTTTAGTTGGTGCTATTTGTTGACCTGTGGAGTGATCAATGAAATACGGGGCAATTGTACTTTTGGTAATATGTAAATCATTGATTTGTTTATATGAGAGACCATCTAAATAAAACTGCCTCCTCTCTTCTTGCCATGAGCCGAATGTGTCTAGATCCGTGTGGATAGCTCTCGCTGAATCAACAATAGTTTGCATCATAGATGTAAACCATGAAATGTGCAGAGGGGTTTGGATTTGGCTTTGCAATAAATTGATTTTTTCTTCCAGAACATGTATGTTTTCATCAATTGTGGCTTGCAAATGAGCCTCATCATGTAGTGGTGGTGGTGGGGGGGGGGCATGTTGGGTGGGGGGTCCTGGGGGGTCATGGGGGGGTCATAGGCTAGATCAGCCATGTGTCGAAATAAGGTCTACAAGTAGAGTTGCAATTACAAAAAATATAGATTAAATTGCATGCACAACATATGTTTAAATATATACATATACATATAAATTGAAAATTTGGAAATATAAAAATTTGTGTAGTTTAATCAATATACATTAAAACATTTAATTTAACATATACATGCATTCAAAATTTAAACTTACATTATAAAATGTTTAAAATCAAAATTTATACATTTAAGAATCATGACATGAATAAAAAATTTATGTCCTAACTTATCTAGTCAAAATTTATTCACTCATGTATTACATTCAAACTCCTAAACATGTCACTAAGTTCACGACCTATTTGCTACAACTACTCCTAAACACATGTCACTAAGTGTTAGGGTTAGCTGACAGAAGATATCAATTAAATGCAAATAAAGATTAAACAGAGGAATGAAAATACACAGAAATAATAACAGCGAGAGACAAGTTTTAACGTGGTTCACCCAAACTCAGGCTACATCCACCAAATAGAGAGTCCAATATTATTATCCAGTAAATCAAACTGATTACAACCAGCAATCCCTACAACTCAATACTGTTGCAAAATGCTACAATACAATATCAAAACCCTAACCCTTAGCTGCTTTTATCAAGCCTTATGTTAGTTACTCCGTCTTGGGGGTGCTGCCCCCAAACCCCCGCAAGGGGTGTTGCCCCTTAACCCCATAGGAATTTGGGGGGAAACCGCACTGATAAAAGTGGGGTAAACTTAACCTCCAAGTCTGATTAGGCTTCATATAACAACACTAAGTTCATGTAGACCTATTGGCTACAACTACTCCTAAACATGTCACTAAGTTTTTTGTCGACCTATTTAATCTTTGAACCTATTCTATGTACACTCAACATTATTTTAATTTTTTTCTGGATTGTTGTTGTCTCCTTTACCCCTTTGTTAAAAGCATCAAGTTCTCATAGATATATGGATATATGTTTAAATTAAAGATTTAAACATAATAAAATGACTTCTAGTTTTTAGGTTTAACAATTTAATATAGGTCATTTAGGTTAGGTCTACAAAAAGATATATTAGGGTCTTATCATGTCTAATGTGTAGGGTTTTAGCTTCATGTAAAAAGAGTTTTACAAATGGTTAATTTAGGATTATGAGACGAGCATCAGGAACATTAAAAACCTAGAAGACTAAAGAATAAGGGGAAAAGACCTAGTCGGTGAGATAAAGAAGATTATAATAACGTATAACTAGTTCAAGGTCTAGATATAGGGGAAAATACCTAATAGGTGAGATAATATATGTGCATTTAATGCCCAATATTTTTAAAAGTTTAGTAGAGTAGCTATGACTTTAAGCTTGTTAGTAAATTGTACTATATAACTACTAAATATTTAATGACTAAATAACCAATCATACATGGTATCAACCCACCAACAAAGTCTTAATAGATGATTAAATTCAGAGTTCCTTTCATTCCACGAAGTCTTGATAAATTTTAAGGAGGAGGCCTCTAAAGGGAAGAAATTTATTCCTAGTCAAAAGGCTAAGAAAACATATAAGAGGAAAACTATAGGAGCATAAGGAGATGTGGAGGAAGAAGAAATTCCTTTGAGGAAGAAGATGAGAGGGACAACCAAGCCACCTCCTTAGAAACCTTCCACTATTGAAAACCCTATCTAAGTTCTATCGAACTAGGTATATGAATATTGAACATTTAAATTAAAGATTTAAACGTAATATATATGTCCATATGTTTAAATTAAAGATTTAAACATAATAAAGTGAAGTTTCTAGGTTTTAGGTTTAGGTTTAATAAGTCATTTAGGTTTTAAAGAATAGGTTAGTTTAGTTTATGAAATCCTAGTTTATGAATTAGGGTTTCTAGTGTTTATGAATTATAGTTTTATGTTTTACTGTTTATGAAATACTAGTTTATGAATTATAGTTTAGTGTAAATATGAATTAGGGTTTTACCTTTTACTATTTTTGAAACCCTAGTTTATGAATTAAGGTTTTATGTTTTACTATTTTTGAAACCCTAGTTTATGAATTAGGGTTTTATGTTTTACTATTTTTGAAACCCTAGTTTATGAATTAGGGTTTTATAGTTTAGTCTTTATGAAATAGGGTTTACCATTTCTGAATTAAAGGTTTATAGTTTATGCATTAGGGTTTACCTGTTTTCAATTTTAGGTTGAATATATATAGCTGAACATTGCAAAAACAACAAAATACAAAGCAAAAAAGAATAAAAATCAACAGAAATGGATGGGCAACCAACCTAGGGCACTGCTGAATCGATATGAGGAGGCAGGGATGCTGTGGAGGTTGAAAGTTGGGTCAACAAATGTGGGTACCCATTTTTTGTCGTCGCTTTCCTTGATGTCTCGCAACCTGTAGCTATTAAAATGAAGCTACAGGCTTGTTTATTAAAAAAAATTATACTTTTAAAAAATGGGTACCCGTTTCATAATGGGTGCCCATTTTTGCTTTAGGTGCCTGATCATAAACAGGTACCCGTTTTGGCTCGGGCACCCATTCCAAGCGGCATTTTCCACCTACGGAAAACTTCCGCGAAATGTATACTCATCTCCTTGCTACAACCCCTTACATTCCCTTATAAAATAATATATTATAATTGAGTTTTATAATAAATATTTATAGTTTATTAATAATTCAAAGTGATATAAATATAGTTATATAAAAATATACAAAGTTAAATTATATGACCTAATAAATTTTAAGATTGTAAAATGTGACTTAAAATTGAAAAATGATTCAACCATCAAATTTCAAGCATTCTCTTTATAAAAAGATGGATGTGGAAGTGTGATGTATACTTTTCATGTTTAATAGTTCAATCTAGCTAACTATTAGTTTTGGGTGCATGCACGAGTTTTCTATTTTCAATCATGGTTTTAAAGCATTCATGCAAATTGTAACACCCTCTATATTTTATTTAAGATGCATAAAGGCTGAGTAAGAGCTTGATTATTGTATTGTGAATAGTTGAGTTTATATGCAATAATGAATAAGGTTATTCAGTTGAGTTTTTATTCAAATGAGTAAGAGTTTTATTATTGTATTGTGAATGGTTGAGTTTGTATGCAATAGTGAATGAGGTTATGTGCCATGTTTTTTTATTCGAAAGAGTAACAACTTTATTATTGTGTTGTGAAGGGTTGAGTTTTTGTACAACATAAGTACTAATTTTTTTATTCCAAAAAGTTTTCTCATTTGTTATGCCAGAGGTGTAAGTACAATGGCAGCAAGAGGTGGAGTGTAATGGCATGAGCATGTTAACAAAAACAAAAATATAGCTGAATATAATTTAAAAAACTATAAAATAATTCTCTCTACACATTTTCCTATACATTTGATCCATGAGAGTGAAATAAGAAGATAAATAAATAAACAAAATTTTCTATTACTTCTCATATTTACGTTGGTTCACCATCTAGGTAGAAGGTAAAAACAATGGAAAGAATATAAAATAAGGTGAAAAAAAAGGAAAAAGATACAGGGTTGTTATGTGTCCATGTATGTAATAAATATAATAGTTCTAAAGTAAAATAAACTAGCATACCTATCTTTAGAAAAATCTATGTAAAAGACGACTGAGATTTATTATTCTCGAGGTACCTATTTTTCACTGAATTTGTGATTAAAGTGGGAATAGGTACCTTTTATATAGATTTTTCTAACCTGTGATTATCTTAGAATTGTGTTGTATGTTTTTCATAGAATTATGTTGCCTTTCTCCATTGTATGCAATACATACTCTATGATCATCTTGGAATTGTTGTATGTTTTTCATAGAATTATGTTGCCTTTCTCGATTGTATGCAATACATACTCTGTGATCATCTTGGAATTGTTGTATGTTTTTCATAGAATTGTGTTGTATATTTTTCATATTTAATAATCAAATGGAACTAACAGTTAGTCTTGGGTGCATGCATGGGTTTTTATGCTGAGAGGTGTTCCTATATTCATAACACAAATGGAAGCTGAAAGATTCTGGAATTTTTATGTAAACTTATAAGATTCCAATCTAGAATCTTTATTAAAAAAACCAAATAGTCACTCCACAAATTAAGAAAACTAAAAAAGAAGATGAAAGGAATAAAAAAAAAATACATGTTGGATGGAAAGAAAGGTGGATGGCAGTTTCATAGAAGCCATCACTATGCACTACAAAATGGTATATGAAAAGACACGCATTCAATCTATTTATATTGCCTCCTTCCTTCATTTTTTTTCACATGTAGAATGAAAATATCATTTGAGTGAGTGCTGTAAATTGATAAAAAAAATAAGTGCTTAGAGAAGGTACTTTAGATATATTTTTTAAAATATAAATATTCTAGTCTATTTTCACCCATGATTTTAAGACATTCATACAAATTGTAAAACCACCTACTAATATTTGCATACATAAAAATTGAGTAAGAATTTTATTATTATATTGTTAATAATTAATATTTTTTACAAATTGTAAAACCACCTACTAATGTTTGCATACATAAAAATTAAGAATTTTATTATTATATTGTTAATAGTTAAATTTTTTGTACAATAATAAATAAAATTACTGTACTAAATTTTTAAATCCAATTTTATTTTTCCCAACACTAAAAAAAAAAATCTCCTCAGAATCATGTGTCTTTGATACCATATTCCTGGCGAAGTAATGGATCCTTTCTAGTTCGCTAAGCCACTAGAAGTGGGAGAATGTGGAATTTTTCGATCTGTAATTTCACAACTTGCTAAAATACTCCACTCCTGAGTTTGGGGATAGATTGTTCAGAGAGCAAGCGAAACCCTGGTGTTGTAATAGTGCCCGCTCTGGGAATGGGGCATCTGATCCCATTGCTCGAGATATCGAAGCGTTTGGTGCGGGGTACCCATGGTTGCCTGGCCCATTTAGATAGAACAGAAGATGAACAGATTGTTGCTCGTGAAGCAGTTGAGGGTGGCAATGCAGGAGCAGATTGATTTATGGCGAGGGAGGAAGTGTTTTGGGTGGTGAGGGAAATGATGGAGGAAGATGACAGAATTAGGGTTGATATTTGTGGTTATATTTCATTTTGGAAGGAGTAACAATATTGTTATTTTGTTTGGAAGGACTCATAATATATGGTTATATATGATCCTAATGAAAAGATGGGTGGTTGAGTGTGATTGGAAATGTTGATGTAAACAAAACTCATATAGTTTATTCTTAGAAATATTTTATTCATTTTCATGAGTGAAAATTTCATGTTTACTCATGATTGTCATTTTTAAGTTTATCTTTAACAATCTACATAGAGACAAAACCTACAAGTGTAAATAATAAAATAAAAAACAACCACCAATTAGTTTAATAGTTTATATATATGATCAACATGGTCACAATCAATTGGTAGGACCATTTGGTTCTCATGTTGGAGACTGAGGTTCAAATACATATATCCAAGGACATTATTACACCAAAATGGCATACTAAAGTAGTAGCCCCATTTTAGTTGAGAGTGTATGCAGTAGCCCCATAGGTGAAGTTGGAAGATGAGATAGTGGAGTGATAATAGGAAGATGCCTTGCAGGAGGAAAAAGGATGCACAACATTGAGAGTATGTGGTAAGCCGACATGTGACATTGGAGGATAGTAGAGTGATAAGAAAGATACCCTACAAGAGAAGATATGAGGAGGAGGAATTCAAGTTCGAGAACCATAGGAGGAGTAAGAATTGTAATTGCAGTAGTATCCCTCACAAGTAGAAAGTTAGATAAAGTGGTATCGTTGCAAAAATGAATTATTTATGATGTGGGTTTTGTGAACAAATACTCACAATTCAAGGGTGAGGGGCCCAATAGAAACCACCACTAATTAATCTAAAAATTAGTTTTTATATGTATAACGAACATGGCATTTTCATAGTTTATAATATTAAGTAAAATGGAGATATTGTTTATGTTCAATTTGTAACAACATTTCATATAAAAAATAATGATATGAAAATTATAAGAATAAGTTAATAAATAGTTTTATTTATTTTTATATATAATTGAAGGTTATATTTTAAAACTATAAGTTAAAGGGAAACTTAAAGATGCAACCATATATATATATATGAATGATAATGCAAAACTATTAAATTAAAGGAGATGGAGAAGACAAATATTTGTGTTAAAAGCAAAAAAAATGTAAATGGTTGTCAATTTGAAACACAACTTGCTTGAAGGTAAAACTACAAGGAATAAAAGTGCACACCCTACACTTTATACTTTATTTTACACCATTTGAGCACACCATAATATACTAGCATGGTAGTCAAATTGACCCATTTGGTGTACTAATCATCTCTAGCCCCAGATTCCACCTACTAACCACTACTACAGATCCTCATGGTTCAAAACAATCATCATTCCCAATACTTTCCTATCTAGGACTAGGTCATGACTTAGTGCCCCAGACCACATGATACAATCCAACCTCTGGACTAGGCCACATAACATGACCTAGTCTGTGGATTAGGCTTGATGACACGACCCAATCCACCTCATGTAAAATTCAGATCTCCTACTCTCGAGCCAACCTTTCCAAAGACTAGCCATGTCAATCTATGCACCAAAAATCTTTAATTGAAAAATTAAGGACATGTATTTATATACATTCCTAGGTCATTAGCAATCAATCAATTGAAATTCATGGAATCACACACAAGAGCAATTTAATTCACTGGCACTTTAAATACAAATCTTTGCATTATACACTAGTTCATTGGATCTCTTCATTAGCATTTTGTGAGGCATGACTAGATAATCTTGTTCAATCATCTAAGGTCTTGACTTTTAACTAAGATATGTCTAGGTCTTTTCCTCTTACCTTGAAAGCAAGCCCCATTGTGCTTTTCTTGACACAACCCTTTATCACAAATAGGTTAGGACATGGATATACATAGATCCTTGCAAGTCACATTAACATTAAACTAGGTTACACTAGATAGACTAGGCCACATGACACAACCTTATCCAAACCAAGTCACATAACACAATCTTGTCCACATATGCTTGGATCTTGCTATAGTTTTGTCACATTGTTCTAATCATTATTTCTAAATCTTAATTATTAATTCTAATTACCTATAATGATGCACCTATAAAACAACTACCAATTCAAATCCACCATGTCATAAAAATAGATATGCACATATGACCCCTCTCTAGCTACTTATTTCTTCACTCTTTGATTTAAATATAATTTGTTAATTTTATTGTTTTATCATTCTAATGGATATGGATCATCATAGTATAGGATATGGTATGAATCCTAGGGTTAACACTTTATTTCTTCACATTTTTGGTGAACCCTGACAATGTTACTTCAACTAGAGTCTAGCCCAAGGTTAATCCTTAATATGTTTCCAAATATGTTACAATGTACACTCATTGATAAATTTGTGCTTTTACAAGCCATTGTTTTAAATCTTTGCATGCCAAAGAAATTCCAATGTCCCTAATTCCCCTTAGGCGAAGCCCTAGGTTAAACTATTCCATCCCAATAGCTTCCTCCTACATGCCTATCATTGAAAATATAAACACCCATGTTCACCTCAATGATGAAGACACATGTGATCACAATGTTCAATTTGAATCAATCGAGAATCAAAATAAAAGTGATATGGTTGAAAAATTACAACTATTAAAGAGGGAACTTATAAATTTAGATGATATTGCACAATCATCATTTCTAGTTTATGGGTGGGAAAAATGGGATGCCCATGTGAGGGTGGGGACACATGTAATTATTTTATTATTCTCTTGGGACTAAGAAATATTATTTGTAAAGAGGCATTGAATATGAGGTTACATAGTGAATGTGTAGTAATAGCTTCTATTATTAGTTGGCATGTGGGTGTAATTAGTGCTTCATGGGGTAGTGCTTGGGAGTTACATATTCCAACTTGAGTGGTGGAACTCAAAGATGATTGTAAAGGAGTTATATTCTATTTTGTAGGCCACTCTTTTGTAGTGGGTTATGAGAATTCTTATCATAGTACTTTAGGACCTTGTTTGGGACCGTGGTATAGTCTTATGATGGTTTATTGGGCTTCCTTGAGTCTATATATTGAGGGCTTGAGATGGAGGCATTGCACAATATCTCTTGTAGGGTTATGCTACCATTTTTCTCCAAGATTGAAGAGCATTGATCTCCTATTTGTCCTAATAAAGCACTCAACTATGAAAATGTATTGTAATTATTGATTATTGTTGAATAATACATTGGGTGTGGTTTGGAGGTTAGGTTTTTCTAGGGTAAATCGGTGTCACTTCTATTCTTGTGGTTGATTCTATTCTTCTCTCTCTCATTTTTGTTTCCTTTCTAAGTGTTGTCTATATGTTGTAATATTCTCCTCTTAGAATCAATATGGAAATACCTACATGTTTAGTAGTAGATATATGTTTTGATTTTCATTTCTAAGGGGTTTATCTGGGTATATAAATCCTAATTAGCCAAATTATTGGGGACACTATCTCCCCTCATGATACTTCCCTTCCTTCTCATTCCCATGCATCTAGAGTCTACCATCCTTCTCTTCTACTCCAAATTCCCCAAATTCCATATTCATCCATGTCAACTTGCTTCTTTTACCCCACTATCACTTTAACATGCTTTGTTAATCCTACTTCATCCCACACTCTTTGTGTTACCTTCATTATCACCCCTACCTCCCACACATATCTCCTCACACATCCAACTCATTCCACTCTCCACTCCATCCAGTTATACCCTCCATCACAATTCCATCGTAATTCATTTATAAACCACCCATTACTACTCACATTCCCACTCCATTCTCTACTCCTTCGCAACCATCCATATAAAGCATCATTAGAGAGATAAGTGAGACTAAAATCCACCTTAGCAATGTTCCATCTCTCTCTAAAAAAGATCTATGACATTGAAAGAAAATAAATTAATCATTCTTAAGAATGCACAAAATTAGATCAATGAAATGACTTTTATAAAAATGTTCATGAAGAGTTATAATTTGGATTAGTTAGATCACACATGAGACAGGAATCACAAATAAACAAGAGACAAAACATATGAATTAGAAATACAAATAGAAAACACAACTATGAAACTAAACTAAGAGAGAGAAAGCTTGAGAGAGAATAAAATAGAATTTGTGCACTTTATAGACTAATGAGCTATAAAAAAGGTGCTTAGAATTATGATGATTTGCTAGAGAGATCTAGGAATTGTTAGAGCTGATTTTCACCAAAGGGGTGATTTGTTCCTTTCAAGGGGTGTTCTTTTTTCTATCTCAGATTCCTATTAAATTTTAGAGTGAAAAATCTTGAGGTTATTTGGAATCTAGATTTTCCTATCACTTGTTAGGATCTTGCACACAAATAAATAAATTGATAAATCAAAGGAATCAAATTAGGTAAAATAGATTGAAATTAGAAACCCTAATTTACAAACTTGAGATATTAATGATCATTAAAATAGAAAGTGTAAACTACTAAAATGCTTAAAATTACAAAATGTAGATTTTGAGAAAAAATGAAAGTCTTGTGAGTTGATTGTGGTGAAGGGGCGAGCATGTTCCTATTAAGGGGTGCTCTTGTAAGGGATAAAATTTTGTATAAAGCTCCATCAAAATCTATAATTAATTTTTCATTATGGCCACCTAACATAGAAACACTTACAAAATAGGGAAACCTACAAAAAAGAGTGGGAACTTGCCTTAATCAACTCCCTTATGGGTTTCCCAACACAAATCCACAAACACAAGTTTTTTCAAATTAAATGTAATCAAATCATGGCAATGGAAATGAGAGGATATGATAGTTAGAAAAATTAGAAACACACAAAATCTAATGGCAATGGACAAAGCCCTAGGATATGGAAAGAGGGAAACAAGGGAAAGAGAAAGAGAAATGAATGAACAAGAGGATATGAAGATGAGGTGAGGGCAAGGGATGATGGGAGGATATATGTATGCAAAAATGGAAGGGAAAATGAGAATCAAAAGGATATAGGAGGAGAATTTGTCAAAGTAATGATAAAATAGAAAAGGATAAAGAAGCCACAAAGAGATAAGACATTATCCACAAGTGATTGGTAAAAGGATGCATAATTAAGCTCGAAAGAAAGAGAATACACCAAGAGACTCCAAGCTCCAAGCTTTAGCAAATAATCTAAAAGTGCAATCACAAATAGCTCAAGAGAACATGAGGAAATGATAATTGTGGATCTACAAAATGAGAGGAAGAGAGGTTTATTTATAGATTTTCAGAGGGTATAAAGAAAATGGTTGGCAAAAATATACTAAGTGAAGCATTAATTATTAGCCATCAAAATTTGGAGAAGATTCCCACAAAAATGAAGGGCCCATGTTTTTAAATGCTAGAATCTCAAAATTCTTGGAAGTGGTAACAGGGGGTTAAAAACCAAAGAAGGTGGTTTTATGCAAAGAGGATACACTGTATGCAAAAAAATAAAGAAAAATATGGTAAAAATAGGGGTAAACACACATGAGAAGAAGCCACAAACATTAAATGAGGGGTAGGAAAGGATAACTATCACATATTAGGGATAAACAAGGCTTAGAGGAAGGGCTAAAAACATATGGGAAAGGGGAAAACACATGGGTATAGAAAAAAAAGAGATAAGAATAAACTAGGGGAAAACAAGGGGCTAAAAGGAGTAACACACTAAATGGGAACACTAAAATGGATGCAACCCATCGTAAAAGGAATAAAAAAGTATGTAATTTTTGTTATTACATTTCCCCCCCAAGTTTTAGTGGGTTGATGACACACTAAGGGGAAGAAACATGCTAAAGTAAGAGTACAGTAATGCATATAATCATGTAAACACCATAGATATTATACCAAAGAAGAGAGTATAATTTGATATTAATTTCATGGTTCCTATATAATAAAATCTTATACAATGTATCCTTTATAAATTGTGCTTACACAATCACATCTTATACAACATCCCTTATTTCATGCTTACTTGATCACATATTATACCACATCCCTTACAAATTTGTCATTACATGATCACTTCTTATAAAAAATTCCTTTACATCATTCTCACATGATAACACGTGCCTTATGTCATTCTTAAATAATAACTTACATAACATCTATTATATTTTTCTTACACATTAACATCTTACATGTCATACATTATATTTTTCTTGCATAATTGTCAAGGAGGAATATCAAAATTTCATTATCTAAGAGGTTATTGTCAAGATGATGACCTCTATTCCACCCAGCACTACTCAATAAACATTGGCTTTCCCTTAAAAATCATGGTATCACTTTCACTCGAAATGCTACATAAGACAAAATTTAATTTCAACTATGAGATATGATGAATATTTTTTTGTGTAAATTAAAAAAGGTTATAATTCATTAAATATTTCTTGGAAATACTAAGTACATGTTTAGTTTGTACAACAGTTGATTCCAAATTGTAGTTCCAAACTTGCAGCTCAATATAAAGTGTTCAATAGTTTCTTCCTCACCCAAGCACATGTATCATATGGAGGAGATCTACATTCCAATCCTCTATAGTCTATCCTATGCAAGGATTTTATTTTTATTTTCCAACCAAAAAAAACTACAAGATTTAGGTAGACTGCCATCTCTCCAAATAATCTTATCAAGCCAATTCAAATTCTTGTTCCCATGTGATGTGGGGCCCAGGATGGAACTCAATGAATAGACACACTCAGTGCACAATTAAAATTTTTATGGGGGAAGCATAAAGTGTGAATGATTGAGGTCAAAAAATAAATTAGAGTGCAAATGACAAAGGGAAGCATGATTAATAGAACAAATTTGAGATTTCAATTAGAATTGTAATGCATTTTTTTTATTATGCAAAATCTTATACATGATCCAATAGGTCAGATGTATTGAATGACTAAGTTGTTCTCCTTAAGACCACTAAATTATATGTTATCTTATGTTCAAAGAATGGCAGTTTACATCAATATTCAAGAGGAGGGTGAAGGACTAGTTAAATAGTTGCAAGATTGCATGGAACTCCAATGAGACTTCAAACCAATGATGAGATTCTCTTGTGCCATTATTTCCCAAGAAAGGTGTTGCAATTGATATTTCAAAATAGGTATGTTAGGATAGACGCCACTAGATGTGTGCAACAAGATTGGAGAGGAGTTAGACTATCACGTTATTGTCACATGTTCTATAAACTTGATGACAAGGATACTAACCAAGTTGTGAAACCCAAGTGTCAATGTTGATAGAGTTATGTGCTTTGGAGTGTCCTTGATCCTCTTGGATTAGTTTCCCTTACATGAGATGCAATGGACCCCTTTGTGTATAAATACAAAATAAGATGTGGAAATTTTTGAGCAATTGGCACTTTAGTGTGTTTTTATCCTTTGGACATAACTTGGTGGGCACTTTCATGATTTGGATGAGAGATTTCCTATTACTGTTCATTTCACTCATATCAATGATATAATTAGTTTATGCTAGTGTGACATAATAAGCATTGTGTTTGACCAATTGTAAGGCCTTTGTTGTGTTAGGAGAGTCCAATAGAGGTGGATAATGATGGCACAATAGTTTTACATTAAAAATAAGATGCAACCAAAATAGAGATGAATATTGTGCTCAAAGTTTTTATCTCCTACTTGTTTGGTGACAGTGTAGGTCATGTACCAAGTGTATGAAGCTTGAAAAAGGTCTTGTGAGTTATTCCTTCTATAAATGTAACCAGACCCAATCATCAACTTGGAAGGTTTGCAGCGTATCATGCTTGTCATGGCATTACTTATACTTAGAAATTATTTGTTGAAGGATGGCTTGCATCTATTATTGTGTCTACTGAATGTTCTCAATGAATTTGGTCTCTTTGTCATATATTCCTTGAGCTAAAGGAGTTGGAGGGTGGTGGTATGGGATAAGCTACATTGATGGGTGCTAATGGTTGAAACCCAAGCAAACATGAAAATAATTATGCATGTACAACTGTGAAGAACTCTATTGTAAACTTTATTGAATGAAAGAAAGACTTTCATCCCATTTATGTTTCTTCCTAGATTTGAATATTTGAAGAAGATACACTATCGTATTATTGGCTACTTATATTTTTCCATCAATTGGTAGATGGTAGGAATCATATTTCTCCAACTTTGTGTCCATTAGTGACCAAAGTGCTTTCCAAAAATGGCTCAATAATGTGACTTGATCAAAGATGATGGTGTATGTTAACCTAATATGAATCAATACATTCAAAAAATACAATTGAGTTAGTTTTGGAGTTAAAATTGACTTCTTGCAAGCCATGAGACTTGGCATCTTAAAGAAACTGTCTACCACTATGTGCACATAATCTCCGTCTCTTTTGGTTGTAGGATAACTAACATAAATGGATTCCCAAGGATTTATCACTACTTGTAAAGGTGTCTGCATACCTTGTTTCTTAACTAGCTTGGCTATGCACATGTGGTGTAGGATTGTATGTATCTAACAACATCTAATTAGAGATGTAGCTAGTAGAAATATTTGTATATTATTGTGAGGGTATTTTCAACTCCAAAATGTCTTACAATCTTACTAAGTGAGCCTCCCATGTGAATTATTGCCACTCTTCCTTGTGTGGTACACACAAGTGTCCAAGGTGGTATAGGAGTCCATCCTATAAGTAGAAATCTAGAATTAACTTACCATTGTCAAGCTTTGATAGATCTTAAATAAGAGGGTGACTCAAATATTCAACTACTAGATTGGAACTTCCTAATGTTCCTATTGTATCTTGTAATGATCCACCCCAATTTTAAAAAAAATTTCATAGTATCAACAACAATGTTAGGACAAGAATACAACCAAGAGAATACCTCCGCACTTTATGATCACAAAGTTCCCAAGATGGGAGGTGAGAGCATACAGTGCTTTGGCTTATCAATCAAATGCCTTGCAAATAAACCAATTACAAACTTCTACTTATTCAGCAGGCATCTGCCTATCCAGTGGGTATCCACTTATTCAATGGGAAAACACCACTTATTCAGTGGGAGAAACATGAAGGAAAACTAGGCACATCCACTCTTTTAGTGGGAGGCCATTACAAAAGCACTTATTTAGTGGGGTAAGAAAACCAAAGCATTAAACTATCAATCCCACTAGAGGCACTACCTTCCAGGGTTACAAACAATTTATTGCAACATAATGAAATATGGCCATGGGGTAAGTGCAAAAAGATGGGGGGCCAAAAAGTGGCCAAATTATTTAAAAAAAAAAAAAATACAAAACGCAAGCGTGTTATAACGCGCTCACGTTATGGCTTGGTAATGATGAGCCTAAGGCTCATCAAAACCAAGCCATAACGTGCTCGTGTTATGGCTTGGTAATGATGAGCCTAAGGCTCATCAAAACCAAGCCATAACGTGAGCACGTTATAACGCGAGCGCATTTTGACTTGCTATAAATAAAAAAAAGATTTCTATCTCATTTCATTTCTTTCTTCTCCTCTATGCCCGCAGCCTGCAAACCCTAGAAAGTGCACTCGCATTTTGTAAAACTCAATTCAACACAAAAACCTTATCGATTCATTGCCAAAATGCCGCCACGACATCAAGCACGCCAAAGGAGTGAGTTATATTTATTTTTTTGTTTGAATTTGTTTCTAAATAGGTAGGTTTGAGTTGATTTTTAATGTATATTTCGTTAGTTGTCAGGAAATGTTAATGCACCTCCTCCTCCTCCTCCTCCTCAAAATCCATAAAATCCTGAGGAGGAAATACCTGCAAAACAATAACCTCCTCCATCCATTCCTCGACATGCTCCTAGAACACAAGAAAATATAATGGGGCAAATTGAAAATAACAAAAAATAAATTGAAGATATAAATGCAAGGTTGAAGTGCAAGGTTGAAAGATCCTTCCACTTCAACCTTGCATAGGTCCACACTTGCTGAATCTCTTGAATCTATGTTATCAAATGTAGATTCAATTAGCAAGCAAATAACTAGTTGGATGGATAAGAGGAGAGAGTTTAGAGATTATTATGCAGACACGCTGTCATACCAAGATGTCAAAAAATTACAAATCACAAAATTAGACTTGTGTTTAATTTTCACAAACCCAAAAACAAATCAACCTCCACCCATTACATGCAAGAGATTCCCTATCCATTGGTGCAACAACCAAGTGATAAGGGACAATTTTGGGTAGAGGTGGTGGATGGTTTTTGACCATCCTCCATGCAATAATAATGAGGTCCTGCAATACTTGTTGAGGAAACTCTACTGCGAGTTTGTCCTCAATAAAGTGCCAAACTATTTTGATATACGGGACTTCCAGGGTAGAGGTGGGGGGTCAGCACAAGATAGACCAAGGGCACGTCTTGACCCACAACGGGTAGTGAGATGAGTAATCAGCAGACCAGCCCACGAGCATGTTTCTATCCCTTCCATTGTGAAGGAGAGTGTTGAGGTCGATACACTTCAGTCCATTAGTGCCTTGACCCAGAGCATCATAGAGCATGCCGGTCCTGCAGCACAGAGTGGGTTGGGAGATAGTGTGAGGAGTAGGGTCCCACCCCATACTTGTCAGACTTGCGGGTCAGCCTATGGTTATGACCCCATGGATAGTCAGGACATAGGTGCACAAGCTACATCTGTAGCTGAGCAGATGGTGATGACAGATACCCTCCTGAGTGAGACTTTCGGCCTTGATACTCAGGTAAATATTAGCAAGTTTATTGAATTTAATTTATTAAATTTCATTTTTGAAATACAAGATTAACTAATTTAAATTGATGATTTTAATAAAATTTCAGGGTCATAGTGTCGATACAGTTTTCAGTGGTTCACCACCTGCATTTTACACTAGATCATCTACTGTCAGGGTATGTAACTAGTAAACAATTATAAATATTACATGTGAATAGCATTGTTATATGAATGGTATTCTAATATCTGATTTTGGATGTTGAATAGGTTAATATTGTAGATTTCACGGCAACACCTGCCAGCGGTGGTGGACTTCAAAGCTTTACAGATGTAATAAAATAAATAGTTTAATGAATGAATTGTACTTACTAGATTTTTGTATGTGACTTGTGTGCTTTATTGTGTGTACTTCCATGTTTAGATGAACGTGTGTGTATGTTAGGAGCCATGATTTGCATCACTATTATAGTTTTCGTAATTGAATAATGTTGTTTTATTTCTAGATGATGCAGGCTGTGGAGATACCTCCCCATGTTTAGAGGGCAATGGAGCATGGTGTGGCCTCTACGATTCATAGCTCCATGGCATTAACATGGGTATGAGGTAGATTAGTAAATTTCAATTTACATTCATTGTTATAGTTGTCTATTTTTAAAAAATCAAAAGATTATTGATTTGAAGTTTAATTTCTATCTGGATGGTTTCTATAGGACAGGACATCACCAGGGCCTATTCCTGCTATTGAGGCAAGTGAGGAGACAGATTATGTGTTAGTGGTAAGTGATTATTTTGTTAAATGTTTCATTTTTTATAACATGTAGTTTCTATATATTAATGTCTATACTTTTTATTGTAACAACTAAAGATGCAGGAAGAACTAAATAGGAGGAGTAGCCCTCGGGTTCGTAGTAGACCCCCACATGCGCGTCTCCATCCCCTAGAAGATCAAAGGCTGCCCGTGATCTATTATCTTCACCAGCCAGAGGGGAATGACTTTTTATTGTGTTCCTTTGTTGTATGCCTATATGGTATTTGTGGACATATATTTTGTATTGTATATAGTTGACATTGTATGCCTATATGGCATTCTTGTAAGCCTATATGGCTATTATATATATATGTTATACTTATATCGACAAATATTGTTGTATGCCTATATGGATATTTGGTTAATACAAATCTTTTTTATTGATGGCATCCATACTTGCATTATAAATCCATGTTTGAATGGATATTTGTAGATCGCTACTTCAAATATTTAAAGTCCAATTGTATTACATAGGATATTTGTTGATCCAATAAGCTAGCTATTGTTATTCAAGTATCACCTAAACCTCATTTTGGAACTAAAAGATAAAATTTGTATTTAAAAAAAATGAATCATCATGTTGAACAGAAAATATTAATATTCTTTATGAGTAGCATAGAATGTCAACTATATGCAATACAAAAAAATGAATCATCATGTCATTCTTTATGTTTGAGATCCTGAAAATGATTAAGTCTGGTAGCTTGATATCCTGAAACACTAGGATGAATATCCAAGTCATTAGGATGATTGCGCCTTGAGAAAAAGTCATTAAGATGAGCACCTAAAGGAGACTTTCTTAAACATTCAAACATTGAGCAACAAGCATGAAGGGTTAAGGCACAATTTGCAACTCATAAAGCCTCAAAAGGGTGCCCAACTTAGAGAGAGCATTCATTTAAGACAAGGCACCCATTGACACCTGTTCCACCATAAAAGTGCACCTAAGGTGGATGGAGAACAAGCCTCTAGTAAGTGAAGCACACCTATTGTCTAAATCACTTCATTATGGCACCCTAGCATGAGGAGGAGTATATAAGTCAATAGGAAATGACGCCTATAATGCAAATGAAGGACAAAGTGGCATTTTCAATAAGCATCAATTCACATTGAGCTTTCAATAAATACATCAAATTGAGCCCCATAAGCCTAGGTGCCCTTTGCCTTCAAAAGAACCTTGTATCGACATCAAGAGTTGGTTGTATCAGCAGACCTTGGTTAGGCTTCGCCGATAGTGGTCTGTCTTGCCGACGAGTGTGGTTCGAAGTCGAAGACATCGGTGTTTTAGAAGATAATCCCATCGGCGCATCGGAAGAGCAGTTGAGAGCTTCACCGATGAAGGGGGTCACACTGACAATCAAAATCCATTAGTGTATCAGCCCAACAAGATTAGAGTTCACTGATGTTTAGAGTCTCACTGACAGGTGTGGTCCAAAGGTTGTCATTGGTGAGATCAGTGTGTCGACAGAAGAGTTTTTGAGTGTACCGATGGTATTAAGTCCTACCAATAGGCGAGGGACTTAAAGTCTCATATTGGAGTGACAAAGACATTGGTGTGAAAGGATATAAAGTCACCGATAGCGGTCTGTCTGACCGATAAGAGTCAATGATGGGATGTTTGTCAGAAGTGAAATCAAACAGAGTCATGGTGGCATCGACCTATCAGCCGATGAAATTTTAAGCTCGCCGATGGTATATTGTCTCGCCAATAGTGAGTTTGAAGGTTCAAAAGTTGATAATTCTATCCTTCCACTGTGTGCTCTGCATCAGACACTCATCCCTACTATAGTCTAGCATTCTCTAGTTGTGTTCTCCCCTCTATTTTTGTGAATGCCTCTGAAAGCAATGTTGAGTTACTTGTGATGTCCTTATTGACTGGTGTTGTTTTGGATTCATGTGTAGTCCTTATTCCTTATAGTCTATTGTCTACCTGGCTGTTTGTTGTAACTTATTGAACCACTATGATTTTGAATATTTAGATTTAGAGGGCATTAGACACCAAAACTTCTTGACCTTTAACAACCCAACCTAGAATCAATAGATTTTTGTCCATCCCAACTATTCTAGTCAAGACAAAGCATGTTGATTGTCATTCAATCCAAAGTTCATTAACAGGATTATCTTATCATAATATTTAGGGAAATGACCACCTAGATGGACAATGATGTGAGCTATCTATAAAAAAACTTGCAAGAAGTATAGGAAGCATGAGAATCCCTCCATGTTGTTTATCAAGTTGAATGATCTATGAAACATCATGTATCATTAGAAAATATTCTTGAAGAGAAAGCAAGTGAAAATACTCAAAACAACCCATAACAAGGTGGAGAAGTTTAAAGGATGGAGGTTGCAATACTTTCCAACCTCATAGCCACACTAGTCCAATGGATCAGGATGCTAAAAGCTAGAGGAGTTGAGAAACCTCTAAAGGACAAAACTATAGAAAGACCAAAAGTTCAAACAAATCCATTCAACATTAGGGTTGAGAAAAACTAGGGGGCAACTCAATCTTCCCTATCTAATTTTTTTTTTCAAAAAACTAGTAATGACACTTTCCCACATCTTCAACAACCTAGTGGAGCTTATGCACCACAAAATCATGTGACTCCCATAGTGTATCATCCCATCACTGTCCAACCAATGTATCTAGGATATCAAACAAATGTGTAAATGAAAAATCAACTTAGTACACAAGCCCCATCCATGGGTCTCATGTTCATAAGAACTCCAACTTCTGAAGATTGCTTTTCAGGAACCTACTTAGACTATTTAAAAGAACCTCTTGACTTAAAAATTTTTAATATGTTATTATTACATCCCCTCCCAGATGTACCAAAATTCAAAGGGGAAGGGAATCCAAATTCTCACATCATGGCATATATGATGACTGTAAGAGAGATCTTCCCTTAGGACATAGTTGTGGCTAGGATATTTCCCAAGACCCTTGAAGGAATCATGTTAAATTGGTACTATTACCTTCCAAAGGTCTCTATACATTTCTTCATACAACCCATTGGTGATTTTGTGATACCTTTCAATATGAACAAATTGGTCAAGGCAAGAATTTGAGAGTTCCTAAGTATGAAATAAAATGTTTAGTTATTGGTACATTTTTAGAAGTCGGAGGCAAGTCCTTTATTTGTCAACTAGTGCCCTAAATATGGCCCATAGAGAAATCTATAACCTCTTTTTGCATTTTGTAAATAGGGATACAAGGGAGGAGGTTTAGAAGTTACCTTATAAGTCTTATGAGGAATCTTTAGAAAGTGCATTAAGAATTAATCAAGCCACAATTAGTAGTGGGTAAAGGGTTTACAGAATAAATGGATGGTTGATGACTTCCCAAGCTAGAGATAATAGTGAAAACAATCCTTCCACCATCAGGATATTGAAAAATAATCATAATGTAATGATATATGGGATAACTGACATACCCCTTGTGAAAAGTGATGATCATAACAAGAATGGTCACCTTAACTTAATGCCCAATAATTTTAATACTATCAAGCATCCACATAATAGTAGATAATCTTATCAAAAGTCACAGAGAAATTTCTAAGGACCATAGTGTTATCCCTATGACTTGACACATATTGCTTGTTTCATAAAGCAAAGGGACATGATATAAATATTGTTGTTATATGGAGCCTAATCAGACTCGGAGGTTAAATTTACCCAACTTTTATCAGCGTGGTTTCCCCACAAATATTTTCCTACTAGTTTTGGCGCCTTGAAGTCTAAGTGCATGAAAATCATTTTGAGTTGGCAACCTAATCCAATGACTTGACACGAATCCCAAAACCACCTATTGGACCAATAGGATCCTAGGTGATCACTTCATGCATTATGATTTCTAGGCGCCAGTTTGATGCTCCATCATAAGGAAAGTGCGCCCACACTTGTAAGTGTTTTTCTTCAGGATCTAGGCGCCAGTTGAAGGTTATAGTTGCCAAGAAGAGTGCCTAGAAAGAGGAAGTCTTTTGGAGTCTCCAAAACACATTAAACACTTGACTAACAATAAGATAACTTTTTCCCAAGTTAGGCGCTTCAAGAGGGAAGTTAAAACATGAATAAGCACCAACTTGTCTAGCCACAAACTCAAGCTTATTGAGGATACACATGGCGCCCAACATTCCTTGGTGATTTCACGGACTTCAAACGCCCAGAACTATTCAAGGAATGCCCAATGCCCCTTCTTGATGATAGGCACCAAAGTGAGGGTGGAATTGTGCCTTGATGGCATTAGGCGCTATCTAGAGTATGCTGCTCCATGGAAATGCGCCTTCTTGCTTAGAGTAATTCATACACTCCAAGGTCTTTAGTGATCAATTCCCCAACTTATGAAATGTCCTCCATTTTAAAACACATTGTAATCCTCCAGAGAGATGACTATACCTAGGCATCAATCTGGGTTAGAAATGCCTCTAAGATGGCGCATCTAAGAGGTTGAACTAGCAAGAGATGGCGCCTAGCTTCCTAGACCTTGTTTCAATATGTTTGATTTCCAAAGTTGACTTAATGGTATCAAGATGGCACCATAGAGTCTTTGGACTAGTTCCTTAGAGTTTCAAAAATATTCTGGCTCCTTAAAAATTCCTCCTACATGCTTGGGTGCCATTTTGATGCAGAGGGAAACCAGTCAACAGATAAAACAGGGTTGAATAATCCTTGAAAAGCCCACAAAATAGCCTTTACAGTGTATATCGGCAAGACCTTTTGGATTGTCTCACCGAAATAGACATTCTCTTGCCTATCGGCAAGACCTTTTAACTTTCTCCCTGATATAGACTTATCGGGCTACCAACAACTATCGGCACATCAAAATGCAACTCACCCTGATGCCCAGATCACACCGATGAAGTCTTCGTTAGATTTACCTATCGGCATGACATCGCTTGTCAGCAAATCCCTCAAATCTCTAGCCGACGTCACGAGTTACGCCGATAGACTTACCACACTCTTTACTATCGGCAAGACACACACCTTCGGTCAAACATTTCTCAACCTTGCCGATGGGGACACTTACGCTGATGCCCTCCTTCTATCGGCGTGACCCATTGCTATCGGTGAAGCTTCTAACAAATTCCCCCGACGGTGCATTTCACGCCGATATCTCTTGTCGGTGACACCTCACCACAGTCTTCCCGATCGGTATGACCCTTCAACTGTCGGCCCACGATCAATCTCTCAGCCCGATACTTATGCTCACGCCGATGCCTTCAGCCAAGGTAGTCATCGGTGAGACTTAATGATCGACACTCTGATACAATACGATTGGTGAGACTACTATTGTCGGATCAAAGTAAACTTGTCATCCTGATAGCTATGTCACTCCGATGTCTCTTACTTCACATACACATTAACAGACTTGCTATACCGGTCCTCCTTACCGTTTCCACCGGTCAACCTTTATATCATTTAGAATGCATCTTTCCACCAATTACAACAGCGACATTCAAAAGGAAGATACACACGAACTGTATTTGTGATATACACCGGGGATACTTTCCACATACATTAGTTGTATATACTCACAGTGCACAGTTCCTCTCCACAGCTCATGTAACCGAACAAAACACACAAAAAACTACAGAAACTATAGAACAGAAATAAATCTAACTACATGGAGGTCATTCCACTGATTTCAAAGAAATCCACCAGTGGAATGACTCCAATCGGTATCACTGTAGTTTGACCAGAAAACACAGAATTTCTTTATTCCTTCTACTTCAGAATAAAATATAATTTCTCTCTCTGTTCGTTCACCCCCTTTCTACGAATACAGAGATAACTATTTAAAGACTCATACATTGGTAGTTACAGAAGGTGGAAGGTGAACCGTTCCTCAACCACCCTGCCAATCGGTTACATTCTACTTGTTCGGTTACAATCTCTTTCAATTCATTTACAATCTGGAATGACACGTATACAATCTTTCGATATGGCTCAAAGGCTTACAACATGACATTTGGACAAAATAGAAAATATGAGGGATCCTCTAGATCCTCAATGTCTCGAGGTGCTTCTACACCACATTTCAAGGTCCTGGAACCATGATGTAGTGCCTTATTGCTCTAGATGCCCATTCATGATTGTGCAACTTGAGATTGGTGCCTAGAGTGAATACGCTTTCATCCTAACTTAATTCACTAAGGTAACCTCATCTTGAAGGCCAAATAACTTTTCCTACCAGAGTGCCTTGTTTGATGTGCTTCTTAACATGATACTTCTATGCTAGGTGCCACTTTATGGCTGGAGGAGAGAGAACGTGCACCTAACCTATCTTGGGTGACTTCAGGACTTCAAATTCCTTTATTAGGTGTGGAGCATGCTTGAATGATGTTGCTCTTAACATCTTGCACTTCCAAACCCTGATTGAAGACTCCATATCCTTGGGTGCTCATTTGGACAATTTGATGTGAAATTGGTGCCTAGACTCCAAGGGTCAACTTTCTACTTTCCAGACTTAGCCAAATTTTGAGTTTCTGACTTTGTTCCTGCAAAACAATGAGATTGAGTTAGTCAAAAACCAATTCATTCCCTCATCAGTCTGAATTAGCCTTCGAGAATGAGCAATAGGCTAATCCATTCTTCACTTGCTGATCAAGCTAGAAATGGGGACATGACAGGGTAAGTTGTATCTAATGACATCACCTAACTGAGCACCTAGGAGGTATAAAGCTTAATGTTGACATGAGGACAAGCACTTAGTAAAGGAGAGTTTCTCAAACATTTAAACATGTGAATGAAGTCATAGAAATGCACTAAGTCATCTAGGTGCCATTTTCCCCTTGTGTACCCTTACATTTGTGCCTAAGAAGAAGTTGCAACTTTACACTGCCTCCTTCTGACGATTTTTGGGGCAGCAGAAAACCTTTCACCATAGGTAAATGTCTCAGAGATATAAAAAATTGAGAGAGGTTATTGTAGAGGCACTCTACGTGATCGCGTTGCCTTAGATAGAATGTTTCTAAGTGACACAATTTTTGAGTAACATCTCGTCAAAGATTGCTACCTTTTTACACTTTGGACTCTTTAAAGATATCGTCGGTACAATGTAGCTCGGATTGTTTTGACATGTTTGGGTGAAAAATAGGACCATGCCTAGCGTAAATGTACCCATCCAGACACATTGGAATAGTCAGTTTGGTCACATCAGGAACAAGACGAATGTTACACCCCTTTGTAACTTTACACTGCCTCCTTTTGACGATTTTTGGGGCAGCAAAAAACCTTTCACCATGGGCAAATGCTTCAGAGATATAAAAAACTGAGAGAGGTTATTGTGGAAACACTATACATGATCACGTTACCTTAGATGGAATGTTTCTAAGTGACACGGTTTTCAAGTAACATCTCGTCAAAGATTGCTGCCTTTTTGCACTTTGGACTCTTCAGGGATATCATCAGTACAATGTAGCTCGGACTGTTTCGACATGATTGGGTGAAAAATAGGACCATGCCTAGCGTAAATGTACCTATCCAGACATGTTGGAATAGTCAGTTTGGTCACATCAGGAGCAAGATGAAAGTTACACCCCTTTACAACTTTACACTGCCTCCTTCTGACAATTTTTGGGGTAGCAGAAAACCTTTCACCATAGGGTAAATGCCTTAGAGATATAAAAAACTGAGAGAGGTTATTGTAGAGGCACTCTACATGATCATGTTTCCTTAGATGGAATGTTTCTAAGTGACACAGTTTTTGAGTAATATCTCATCAAAGATTGTTGCCTTTTTGCACTTTGGACTCTTCAGGGATATCGTCGGTACAATGTAGCTCAGACTGTTTTGACATGTTTGGGTAAAAAATAGGACCATGCTTAGCGTAAATATACCCATCTAGATGCATTGGAATAGTTAGTTTGGTCATATCAGGAGTAGGAAGAAAGTTACACCCCTTTGCAACTTTACACTGCCTCCTGACAATTTTTGGAGCAGCAGAAAACCTTTCACCACGGGCAAATGCCTTAGAGATATAAAAAACTGAGAGAGGTTATTGTAGAAGCACTCTACATGATCACGTTGCCTTAGACAGAATATTTCTAAGTGATACAGTTTTTGAGTAACATTTCATCAAAGATTGCTGCCTTTTTGCACTTTGGACTCTTTAGGGATATCGTCAGTACAATGTAGCTTGGACTGTTTTGACATGTTTGGGTGAAAAATAGGACCATGCCTAGTGTAAATGTACCCATCTAGACGTGTTGGAATAGTCAGTTTGGTCACATCAGGAGCAAGATGAAAGTTACACCCCTTTGCAACTTTACACTACCTCCTTCTGACAATTTTTGGGGCAGCAGAAAACCTTTCACCACGGGCAAATGCCTCAGAGATATAAAAAATTGAGAGAGGTTATTGTAGAAGCACTCTACATGATCACGTTACCTTAGGCATAATGTTTCTAAGTGAGATAGTTTTTGAGTAACATCTTGTCAAAGATTGCTACCTTTTTACACTTTGGACTCTTCAGGGATATCGTCGATATAATGTAGCTCGGACTGTTTTGACATGTTTGGGTGAAAAACAGGACCATGCCTAGCGTAAATGTACCCATCTAGATGTGTTGGAATAGTCCATTTGGTCGCATCAGAGTAGGACACCAAAAATACATAACATGATGATGTAAAAATGTGTATATGTGTATAAATGCAGCAGGAAATTAAAAAAAAGACAAACCTTACAAATTAATGTGCATACTTACAACTCAATGTAACATGACTTTACAAAATCAATGTGAATACTTAAAAATTAATCCAATGAACCATTCGGGTCTGCTCTACTCTTTATTGTGTCAAGTATTGCTTTATGGTTAGACTCATGCACCTTCCACAAGATTTTGTTCAAAGGTCGACCCTGATACTTTATCAAATGAACATTGGATGCCACGACAAGGTTTGAGTAATGAAGAATCTTTTGATGCATGTCAAAGTCCTGAAATAGCCAAACATTAACACTCTTATGGGGGTACCTTCTAAGCCATGTTCCAGTAATAACCTCTAAGCCTGTAGGGTATTCGATGTTTTCTGCATCTGTAACAGGGGCCTCCAATTTCTTTTTGGCCTCAACACAATGGCATAAGTAATAATCTATTCCCTTTTCATTATCTTCATCTACAATAACTACATATACGTGCCCTACATTGATATGTGTAGCAAATTTGATGAAATTAGTCAACATTACAAAAACACTACAAAGTAAGATGACATTACCTAGTTGAACTAGATTAAATTAGATGCATATATGTGCTCTATATTACTTGGTTGAACTAAATCTGATATGTGGTCAAAGTCAACTAATGATTCCATCTATGTTAGTTCCAGTGCCGTCGGGGGTTGATACGTGTCAAGTGGGCTAAGATAACTTAACTGTCATTCGTCAACCCACTCCTTTGACTCGCATTCATCCCAAACTCGAATTGTATAGGAAGAACAAAAGCATGACATCTTTTGCATATGGATACTCCATAAACCTGCAATTGAGCTTCTGAAAGAGTGCATCTCATTTGATCCTGTCAGTGTACAATAGTCCTCATATGGTGCAATGTTAGTATCATCTATCAATCAAAAAAATCTACAAATTAAAGACTTACCTTCATTTCCTAGACCCATGGAAGCATTACACCACTCGACAATCGATTTTGCATATGTCAACTTTGTATTGTCTTTATACTTTAACTCTTCTCGTGCTATGGCTCTTTTGATACATGCTCTTGCACCATCATGCTCCCCCTTTCCATGGCCGGCCTCACAAAAGTTCCACATATGCTAAATACCTGTAAAATTATGCCTCCTACTCAACCAATAGAAATTTCATGATTTCATGAATTGTGATGCATAGTTATCCGACCATATGATATGCTGACTGAACGATATGGCCCTTCTAGTCAAATCATTGTAGAACACCTGAAAGCAACCTTGGATGAACTCCATAGAATGCATGTGATCATCACTAATATAGAAATTATACTCCCTTATGATCTTTCTGTCATCCTCTATACTATCATTCGCATGAATGAATGTGATGTGCACAAATATAGAAACCTGTGTGGAGTTGTAATATTGTGATTGCACCTCACGCTATAGCTGTAGACTGTAGTTCTCTGCAAAGTCGACGACTGAAACAATGCTACCAACTGGAAATGTGTCCTTGCATAACTTGAATTGCAAGTCCAACCATCGAGCTCTATGGGCATGTCTTGCATACTCATACACTATGCTGTCACGAAATATAGGCATAAACTGATACACTGGAATCTTTTCAATAACCAATTCACACCTCTTTGCTTCTTTACCATCTTTTTTATTGTATGCCACTATTTTATACTTGCCAAACTCTACTAGTTCATTTCCAACCACATGTGTTCTTTCCATATGTTCACATATTGGCAAATGTTGCAAGCCACCGCAACGATGACATGTGCCATCCAAGCATAATTTCTTGTAGAATATTTGACCTTCCTCTCTTTCACATAAAATTCTTGATATGAAGTCTCTTGAAGATGTTGGCGGGGCACATATGGCACAACCCTGCAAAACATTGTTAGTATGCATATCTAAACATATAGACCTATAAGCATCAAAATGGTTAGAAAATTCAATATGTAATCTACAACAACAAGTAGTGCATGTGTGATTTATCTTGACATAGAAAGGTTTAAGCATTTCAAAATATCTTTGACAAATTTTAATTTGAGGATACTTCTCTAGAAATTTACCATAAAACCATGTTTGAGTCTCATTCAAAAAATGCTTTGGATGTGGCTCACGGTTCTGACTATCGATTCTCCTTCTTCCCACATCCCTTTGATTTGGAGATATTCTTGTGTAATTCTTCCAAAAGTCTTCAATTAGTGATCTCAATGCTTCAACAATTGGTTTATCTTTTTGTGGTAGTCTCCTCGAGAACACCCATAATTCATTGGCATTAGTGTCCTCAATTCTTTGGCATCTTCCAATGGCTCTTGATAAAGTTTTCCTATTAATTCTCAATTCTTGACTTGTCTTTCTAATGAGACGAGCTTTCCTCATTTGACTACTTACTATAATTGATGTAATCACATGCCGTGTTGCATTGCTATCTTTTGTATGTGAGGTGTTACTCACACTCTCATACACACTCATTAGATTCTTGACAATAGATTTTTCACTTGAAGCCTCTATGTTCTCAACCCAAGAATCTTCATGATGGACCTATACTTTATACTTCGCATCATTTCAATGAATAGTTGACATCTTGCAGTCTCATTTAACTTTTCAAAGAACAATCTCCAAATCTTATGAGCATATCTTCTACAAGTGTGTTTTGGAATCTTACCTTCCATTGGCTGCAAAATATTCTCATCAATTTCAATCAAATACTTTGGCTTTCTATGCAAAATTCTAGGTGGTGTTAAGTTAGGTAAATTCATCTCAACATTAGGAATTTCATCAATATTTAAATAAGATGGACTAGATGGCATACCTTCGATCAAAGATGGAATAGATGACATACCTTGAGGTTGAGGTGGGAACGATGACGTACCTCCTTCATCACATGTGAGTGACATGTACTCTCAACTTGAGATGTGGTAGATGGTGTCCCTACATGTTGACTTGCGATAGAGGATGTGTCTCCAACTATGGTATTCAAATCTCTCATAGCACGAAGTTTTTGCATTCATTCTCTTTGTGATGGTTGTGGTTCCTCTTCAATTGGTATGTCTTCATTTATCGTGTCCAATTTCCTCTTCTCACAAAGTTCCCTCATAGCCACTGCTTTCTTTACATTTTTAGCTTCTATCTCTTCCTGTGTTGGTTTAATTCTTGATCATTTCCTCGGCATGATAAAGAGACCAATATTACTTCCTAAGAAATGAATACAAGATAATAGTGGGATTGTATTTTTATTATGTTGTAAGGATTTATTCTTGTATAGTTTGACATCATGGTATGTTAAGGTCTATTTATTACACATAATTATTAAAGAGCCCAAGTGTAGAAAATATACATGGCATCATGTGAGATTGTAGGCTACTTTCTTGATTGGGAATGTGTCTATTTTAAACATGTATGATAAAGCATCATAAAGTAATTTAATCTGAATTAAGGAAAATGTAAAGAACATGCATGTAAAGACTTGACATACCTAAAAAATGAAGATTCAAATGGAGAGAGTAGCCAATTATGTAGTGTTTTTTTCTTCTTGCATCAAACTCCTCAACAATTTGAGTTTTTCAGCACTTGCTTCCTTTTCAATGTTAAATTGAATAACACTCAAATATAATTATTAACAACAATACTATTAACCAATCTATAATGTTAAATTCCTAAAATTGAATCACAATTAACATTGCAACACTACAAAAATTGAAACTTGAATAGATATATATCAAACTTGGTGTGAAAAGTATGTTATTTCCTCCTTCTCAAGTTGGCAAAGTAGAAAAGGTGGTGGAAAGATCATGCAAAGGTGGTACAATGTGTCAAATGTGCATGTGAACTTTCCAACAGCATGAAAGCACTTCTTTTTTGTCGGAGCATGCACATAATCAGTATGAAAACAGAGCATGTGGGCTTGGATCATGGGCGTCAACACTTTTTTACCATTTCTATAGCAAGATGAAATGTGAGCACATTATAACGCGCTCACATTTTGTCTTGCTATATATTAATCACATCTTGTGCATTTCTCTTTCCAAAACTTCCCCTTCAGACTTGAATGACCACAAGGTTTTTGAGGGAGAACTTTTCCTGTTTCCTACAAGAGCTTGCCAGATGCTCCGCCATATGATAGGCATAACAATGAAGGGGCAAGCCCTCATAATCAAGTTCTTGATAGAAAATGCCCATCGAGGAAGAAAGATATATCTTCTTTGGAAGCAGAAGTTCTAGTTTGTGACAAATCCTTATCTGAGCATAAATAGTAGGGGTTCTGTCAAGCAATTGCCAATCCACTTCCACAAAGTCTCCTGAAGACTTCCTGATTGATTCCAAAACATCCACACCCCAAAACTGGAGAGGCAATCAATATAATCAAACCCATAAATCTACATTTGACGATAGAAACCCTTAACACTATACCTTAAACCCTAATCCCTCAACCCTCCAACCCTATCCCTAATCCTTATACCCTCCACACTCTACTTTAACCCTAATCCCTCGACCCTCAACCCTATCCCTAAACCCTTGACCCTTGAACCTCAACCCTTAACCCTTAACTCTAATCCCTCGACCCTCAATCCTATCCCTAAACCCTAAACCCTAAAGCCTCAACCCTCAACGTCAAATCCTAATCCCCCAACCCTTCACTATAATCCCTCAACCCTAAACCCTCAACACTATACCTTAAACCCTAATCCCTCAACCCTCAACCCTAAACCCTATCCCTAAACCCTAATCCCTCAACCCTCAACCCTAATCCATCATCCCTCAACTCTAATCCCTCATCCCTAAACCCTAAATGCTATCCCTATTCCTAAACCCTCAACCGACTCGATACTATACCTTAAACCCTAATCCCTTATCCCTAAACCCTCCAACGCTATCCCTAATCCTTATACCCTCCACACTCTACTTTAACTCTAATCCCTTGACCCTCAACCTTATCCCTAAACCCTTGACCCTCAAACCTCAACCCTCAACCCTCAACATCAAACTCTAATCCCTCAACCCTTAACTCTGATCCCTCGACCCTCAACACTATCCCTAAACCCTAAACCCTAAAACCTCAAGCCTCAACCCTCAACATCAAATCCTAATCCCTCAACCCTTCACTCTAATCCCTCAAACCTAAACCCTATCCCTAAATCCTCAACACTATACATTGAACCCTAATCCCTCAACCCTTAACCCTAAACCTTATCCCTAAACCCTAATCCCTCAACCCTCAACCCTAATCCGTCATCCCTCAACTCTAATCCCTCATCCCTAAACCCTAAATGCTATCCCTATTCCTAAACCCTCAATCGACTCGATACTATACCTTAAACGCTAATCTCTTATCCCTAAACCCTCCAACCCTATCCCTAATCCTTATACCCTCCACACTCTACTTTAACCCTAATCCCTCAACCCTCAACCCTATCCCTAAACCCTTGACCCTCGAACCTCAACCCTCAACCCTCATTGTCAAACCCTAATCCCTCAACCCTTAACACTGATCCCTCAACCCTCAACCCTATCCCTAAACCCTAAACCCTAAAGCCTCAACCCTTAACCCTCAATGTCAAATCCTAATCCCTCAATCCTTTAGTCTAATCCCTCAACCCTAAACCCTATCCCTAAACCCTCAACACTATACCTTAAACCCTAATCCCTCAACCCTCAACCCTAAACCTTATCCCTAAACACTAATCCCTCAACCCTCAACCCTAATCCATCATCCCTTAACTGTAACCCCTCATCCCTAAACCCTAAATGCTATCCCTATTCCTAAACCCTCAACCGACTTGATACTATACCTTAAACCCTAATCCCTTATCGCTAAACCCTCCAACCCTATCCCTAATCCTTATACCCTCCACACTCTACTTTAACCCTAATCCCTCGACCCTCAACCCTATCCCTAAACCCTTGACCCTCGAACCTCAACCCTCAACGTCAAACCCTAATCCCTCAACCCTATCCCTAAACCCTAAACCCTAAAGCCTCAAGCCTCAACCCTCAACGTCAAATCCTAATCCCTCAACCCTTCACTCTAATCCCTCAACTCTAAATCATATCCCTAAACCCTCAACACTATACCTTAAACCCTAATCCCTCAACCCTTAACCCTAAACCTTATCCCTAAACCCTAATCCCTCAACCCTCAACCCTAATTCGTCATCCCTCAACTCTAATCCCTCATCCCTAAACCCTAAATGCTATCCCTATTCCTAAACCCTCAACTGACTTGATACTATACCTTAAACCCTAATCCCTTATCCCTAAACCCTCCAACCCTATCCCTAATCCTTATACCCTCCACACTCTACTTTAACCCTAATCCCTCGACCCTCAACCCTATCCCTAAATTGACCCTCGAACCTCAACCCTCAACCCTCAACATCAAACCCTAATCCCTCAACCCTTAACTCTGATCCCTTGACCCTCAACCCTATCCCTAAACCCTAAACCCTAAAGCCTCAAGCCTCAACCCTCAACGTCATATCCTAATCCCTCAACCCTTCACTCTAATCCCTCAACCCTAAACCCTATCCCTAAACCCTCAACACTATACCTTAAACCCTAATCCCTCAACCCTCAACCCTAAACCTTATCCCTAAACCCTAATCCCTCAACCCTCAACCCTAATCTGTCATCCCTCAACTCTAATCCCTCATCCCTAAGCCCTAAATGCTATCCCTATTCCTAAACCCTCAACAAACTCGATACTATACCTTAAACCCTAATCCCTTATCCCTAATCCCTCCAACCCTATCCCTAATCCTTATACCCTCCACACTCTACTTTAACCCTAATCCCTCGACCCTCAACCCTATCCCTAAACCCTTGACCCTCAAACCTCAACCCTCAATGTCAAACCCTAATCCCTCAACCCTTAACTCTGATCCCTCGACCCTCAACCCTATCCCTAAACCCTAAACCCTAAACCCTAAAGCCTCAACCCTCAACGTCAAATCCTAATCCCTCAACCCTTCACTCTAATCCCTCAACCATAAACCCTATCCCTAAACCCTCAACACTATACCTTAAACCCTAATTCCTCAACCCTCAACCCTAAACCTTATCCCTAAACCCTAATCCCTCAACCTTCAACCCTAATCTGTCATCCCTTAACTCTAATCCCTCATCCCTAAACCCTAAATGCTATCCCTATTCCTAAACCCTAAACGCTATCCCTATTCCTAGACCCTCAATGGGCTCGATACTATACCTTAAGCCCTAATCCCTTATCCCTAAACCCTCCAACCCTATCTCTGAACCCTAATCCCTCGACCCTCAACCCTATCCTAAAACCCTTAACCCTCGAACCTCAATGTACTCAACCCTCAACGTCGAACCCTAATCCCTCAACCCTTAACTCTGATCCCTTGACCCTTAACCCTTAAAACTTGAACCCTAAAACCTATCCCTACACGTTCGACACTCGACACTATATCTTAAAACCTAATCCCTTAACCCTCATCCCTAAAGCCTCAACCCTAAATCATTAAACCTTCAACCCTAAACCCTATCCCTAATCCCTCTACCCTCGACACTCTTATTTAACCCTAATCCCTTGACCATTAACCCTATCCCTCAACCTCAACCCTCAACCATCAACCCTCAACCCTCAACCCTCAACCCTCAACTCTCAACATTAAACCCTAATTCATCAACCCTAAACCCTAATCCCTCAAACCTAAACCCTATCCCTAAACCATCGAACCTCAACACTATACCTTAAACCCTAATCCCTATCCCTCAACCCTTAACCCTTAAAACTTAAACCCTATCCCTACACCCTCAACACTTGACACTATATCTTAAGCCTTAAACCCTCATCCCTAAAGCCTCAACCCTCAATCCTTAAACCTTCAACCCTAAACCCTATACCTAATCCCTCTACCCTTAACACTCTAACCCTAACCTCGACATTAAATGCTAATCCATCAACCCTAAACCCTAATCCATCAACCCTCAACCCTCAACACTATACCTTAAACCCTAATCCATCAACCCTAAAACCTAATCCCTCAACCCTCAACCCTAAACACTATCAATAAACCCTCAACCCTCGACACTATACCTTAAACCCTATGAGAAAAGCTTTGCATATGGTACATCCATAGTGAGTAATTAATAGTTGAAATCAGAAGGATGATCATTATGAGAAAAGATTTGCATTGGGGTACATCTATGTTTCTTGCTGTCCACCCCGCACTTAGGGAAGGTATATTGTTATGAAATAGGCAAATAATCTCCCATTGTTTACTGGCTCTATCCACAAGAACTACTAAACTATACCTTAAACCCTAATCCCTCAACCCTAAACTTTCAACCCTAAACCCTATCCCTAATCCCTCTACCCTCAACACTCTACCTTAAACCTAATCCCTCGACCCTTAACCCTAAATGCTATCCCTAAAGCCTTAACCCTAAACCCTAATCCCTCAAGGTCCTAAACTCTAATTGCTTATCCCTAAACTCTAAATCCTATCCCTAAACGCTCAACCCTCAACCTTAAACCTTAATCACTCAATCCTTATCCACCCCTCTCCTCCCCTATCTAGCTCACTCCCATCTCTACCCTCCTCTGCCCTCAACACTATACATACATAAATATCAGCATACATAGATACATACATACATATAGGCATACATAGATACATAGATATATACATACAGACATACATATAGGCATACATACATAAATACATGATTAATAGACTTGAATAGAAAAAAAATTAAGGGTAACATAACGTGAGTGCGTTATAATGCGCTCATGTTATGTCAAACATGACAAACAACAGACTTGCGGAAAAGGAAAAATGCAAAGCAAAACATAACGTGAGCACGTTATAACGCACTCGTGTTATGTCTTGCTTTGGGAATCCCAAGCCTTGGGCTTGGCATTTGCTTTGGATTTCCAACCTAAAGGCTTGGAGTGCCTTTTGAACAGTCACAGACGTGTTTTTCTATATTCTTCAAGATTTCACATAATTTTGTTCGTGCTAACCCTTAGATTTGCACGTGTTTGAAGGTCAAACAAATTGAACACCTAGGTAATGTTAGGCTTTCTCTTAGCTATTTGACGATGTGATTTTTTTCACATTTTAACAATGTTAAGCCTTTCATCTTTAATTTCTTTTGTTTGTGTGTCTGTTTTTGGGCAAAAACCACTGTTTGGTCTTTATTTCATTGTAAATTAACTATTCATTGAAATTTCAAAAAAATTACATATTTAGAAACTAGACTCCATTCTACAAATATTAAAAAAAAGAAAAAAATGATTTTCAATTAGTTTTCAAAATTTATAGGGGTAGCATGGCCAAAATTTTATTTTTTAGGATGTGTCCACTTTGAAAATTAGTAAAAAATCAAATATTCATAAAAAAATTATCAGAAAAATCGAGCATAAACTACATGCTATTAACTAATTTCTCACTAAAGCAATTTTAGAAATACCAAAAAAAAGTTGACCTTTTGAGGGAGCCACAAAACATGCTATGTTATGTTTTTTGACAGAAACAACACCAATTTCTATGGCTCCCTCTTTTGAACCCCTTAATCTATGCCATTTTTAAAAAAAATAGTAGTTTAGAAAGTAGACTCGGAGCAATACGAACATTGTTTTGGTTGCATCTCCAAATTTTGAGTGTAACTATGCTCAATTTCTCATCCAAGGCTAGTATTTCCTGATTTCAGAAAAAAAGTGGCCACTTAAGACCCCTTTTTGGCCCCCCATCTTCTTGCACTTAGCCCATGGAATATATATATGTTGCAAACTAAATTAGAAAAACCTTATTTGCACAATATTATAGCTACAACCAATTTGAGCATAGAAACCCTAGGAAATCAAGAATGAAACATGCAAATATGACCATTTAATACTCCAAAAATACATGAAATAAGCATGCAAATATGAGCATAAAGTCACCATGAATGTTCCACACAATGGAAGATTAGAAGAGAGTTTTAGTTTTCTTGTTTCTTGAATCTATTGTACCTAATCCTTGGTCTGCAACCTCCCTAACAGTCATGTACAACCCTCATAACATCTCCAACACCATCCATTCCACCTTCCATAACATGGGAATATCATTCATATACCAAGGTGCCATTAGACATGAATATTTACACTCAAAACCCTAAGTGATTCATTACCACATTCACCATGCCCTTGCTCAACCTGTATGACAACTGGTTTGTACAAACTGTTAAGGAACTAGAAATATCTACAATAAGGTATAAAAAATGGGCTAGAATTGAACTCCCAGCATCACAAACATTAACCAAAACACATCAGAATGCAATTCTACCATAACTCTCAAAACTTTGTTGTCTCTAGGAACTGGTACGGCCATAAAGGGTATGACCCAACAAATAGATATCAGTAGCAATCTTCAAACAAAACTCCCAAAATGATTGAAATAAACACACAAAAAATCCATTGCAAGAAGATTAAACACTTTAGAACATAATAAACCAAATGAGTACAATGGAAAACTTTGTATGAGCTTGTTCCAAACTCCACTTTCAGCATAATGGTGATTCCTGTATGAAACCACACCCAATCTAGAAGAGGGTTTTCATCCTCGAGAGAATCTATAAGAGGGTTTTCATCCTCAAGAGAATATGGAAGAACACATAGGTTCAATCCAACAACATAACAATATCAAATCCAAAAGCATAACCCTTCAAATGAGCTCTCATCCTCTTTTTATAACCTTTTGAGGGAAATAGAATATTATTTTCTTTTAGCCTCTTCATATTTCTCCTCTCCAAAAGACCTTTTTTGAAATAATATTAATATGTCATGTGTAAGGCCCTTTTTGAAGTGTCTATCTTTTAAAACACTTAATTAGCTTTCCAAAGAGCTATTATACTTAAGTTATCTTTTAATAATCTCACATTTAGATAACTTAAGCAAATATGTTAATTAAATGGCTTAATAACTCACCCAATTTATGAAAAATTTCAAACTTAAGAGAATTGCAAAATAAATCATACCATCACCCTCCATGATGTTTGGGATGAAGAATAATGCCCTCCAAGTGACTTTCTAAAAATAGACAACTTCTCCAAGAAGTTTGGAGAGAAATCTAGGAAGCCAAAAAAACATCTGATTTAAGAATCACTGTAATCTTGAACACCAACTGAGCTTAATGCCATAGAAAATAATCCACTTCAAGAAGGGAATGCCAATTTATAATTAATATTACACTAAGTTGCTACTCATTATTCCCAACCTTAAGCAACTTTAGTGAAATATTAATTAAATTGCCAGATAATAGTCCCAAGCTATGGAAAACATAGAAATGCACTGATCGAACAACTCTTACCATACCAACATGTAAAAGAAGACTTGGAACAAATAAAATAGAGGTTATCACCTATGACTGTTTAAAAATAGAAAGTGTGGCATAGAGTTTGAAAACGCTTCCGAAAGCGTCACCACAAAAACCCCTGACAACTCTAAGCTTGATGCAACACCTGAGATAGCCAATAGCTGACTGCTAAATCACCAAAAATAGTACCAAGCTAACACTTACTATAAATAGCAGTGTTCTTGGAGGACCAAATAGAACAAACCCAGAAAAACCCATAAATATTGTCGCCATGCAAGCACTTACTATAAATAGTAAGTACGGATAGGTTGTCTGAAATCCCTCTAGAAAGTGTGATACAACTCTAGTGGATCACCTGAGCATACTAGTGACATTGAAATACTCTGATCAAACTGTCACAAACCCAGAAAGTTAGCTCTAATTGTGTTGCAAGAGAACCCGAAAAAGGGGACATCACAAATCTTGTCTTGTGTTTGCAAAAAATAAAGTAACTTGTGATCTATTTGGATTTCTATTTCTTTTCCTAGCATGTAATGTCTCTTTTGCTTACATGCCTAGACAAAAACATAAAGCTTTTTGTCATATGTGGGATACCACTAGACTGCTATAGTGAATTTTTTAAAGAAAGCATGAGTGGATGTTCGTATTGAATTAAGATTGCTCCAACGACATACTTGGAGGTGCCAGTCTCTATCTTGAATGGATACTAAAGATCTGGTAGTATGAACACTATCATGGAATATATTTTATATTTTAATTCATTGAATGGTTTATGTTGTATGATTGACCACGTGAATCTTACTTTTGTGCCACCTATGGTGATTTGATTTAATGCTAGTGACTTGAGAGAAACAAAGTACAAACATCATATAGAAGTTTTCCAATCCTAAAAAGTTGTAGAGATCTATGATATTCTTTAGTGTAGGCGACTCTTAGATGATGTATATTTTGGATAAATCGACATGTACTTCTCATATATCCATAATGTATGTACTAGATATTGTATCTCCCACATAAAAATTAAATATTTTTCCAAATCAACATAGCTTTTTTTTGTAAATTGAAATGCATGTTGGATGTAGAATAGATTTTATCTCATGTCTTTCTAAAGATTAGGTTGTCATCAAGCTATACAAAAACAAATGAGTTGGTGAAATGCTAGAGTACCTTGTTCATCATTTACATGAATGTTGTTGGTCCATTGGTCAAGACGAAGGGCATAACCAACCATTAGAATAGGCTCTCTTTGGATTTGAAGGTTGTCTTCCATATGTTTGTGGGCTTACTAGGATTATGATGATGAATAACTTGGTGCCATAGAGATGGTAAAAAAGATCCTCATTTTAGGGAAGTGGTTAGAAATTCTTCACTATGATCTTGTTGAGTTCTTTGTACTCAATGCATAGACACCATGTTTTGTCCTTCATTGGTGCAAGCACAACTAGGCTACTGCGAGGTAAAGATCCAAGCTTGATCTGTCCTATACTCATGCTCAAGTAATTATCTGAAATATAGAGATGATGATGCATATTGAGCCTAGGATATGTATAGGGGATAATCTACAACATATCTAAGTGTTGAGAATTTCTCAAATAATATCACATATGTATAACATGTAATGGAATCTTAAAAGATAAGATGTGAAACAACTATTACACATTTGAGTGGCTGAGAGATTAGAAAATAATATAATTCTATTTAGTGGAAGAATAGGATAAAATACATATGTGTACAAAGAATAATAAGGATAATAATGAGAATTCCTATTATTAGAAAGGGGTATCATGTATCCTTTCTAATTTTTATAGACTATGATGGAGTTGATAATAGTTACATGGAGCATGCTAGTATGTTTCTCTTTGTGCACTTGTACAAGATGTATAGTGTAGGTATTTATAGATGAATTACCACTAGGTTGAAAATTAAGCAGCATGCCTATGTATGGTCATGTGACATGTGTTGATAGGATGTTTCCAAGTATCAAACTTGAATGGTGGTATTTCTTGTGGCATGAACATTACTAGGTGTCAAGCATGTATGGTTCTAAATATCAAACTTATATGGAGTTATTGTCTATGGCACATGAGCTAATAGATGATCTACATGCATGGTTACATTTCTTATGGAGGATTTAGTGTCATATGTTTCAAACATATGGTTTGATGGTAGGTAGAATAGAGCACAAAGAATATATAGTGGAGCATGATGGTAAAGGGATTTATGCATGTGAATGATGCACAAAGAGCTACTAGATTTTTCCTTGTTCCACAAAGAACTTTTGAGGCTTATGCATGAAATAAAATAGGAGCTATAAGCTACTAGAGCTTGTAAGATTTTGCAAAGAATTATTTAGGCTTGCACAGTTGCACAAATATCATAGGACTACTACAACTTGCATGATTGTGAATGAAGCAATGTGGGGAATTTTGAACATGCATAGATTCATGTGCAAGGGTTCATCTTGGTGCTATTCTAGCATGTAAGGGGATACAGAAGGGATGTAAGGACTATAGTGTTGTTGATGAATTGGCATGCAAGGTTGTGCTCAAGTTATTTTCCTTTTCTTGAGAAGAAATGGTTACTGTTAAGGTTGTTTTTGGATCAAATGCATTAGGTAGAGGTAGCCCTCATATCAAATTGATGATATGTTTTACTATCCTACACAATTTTGAGGAACTCCATTTAATGGTTGAAAGAGAACTTGTACTCATCCATCATGTTGTTTAGATCCTATTGAGGGGGATATAATACCAACTTGAGCCACAAGGACTTTTTCATTTTTATGTTTTACCCTAAGATGATAAACTTTCTATTAGAACCAACTAGCCTCTTGCATTACTTGGTGGTAATGAGTGGTAACTTGGGGACTACTTCTAGTATGAAATATTAGTTTTCACTAATATCTATGATAACATTCCTAGGGTTTTCTTCATAGATTGCATGTTGATGGAATAGATATGGTTGTCCAAGTAAAACATCACTACCTCTAATGACGTAACATCGCAAAGGACTACAGCTTGGAAAAGACTGATTTTGTACTCCAAGTAACATTGGCAAGTGAGACATTTCTTTGAACTAAAATTAAGCTATCCAATAAAGTATGGTTGAGGGTGAGGCATCAATAAAAAGTTCAATTTGTGAACTAATTTAGAAGAAATTAGATTCTAATTTAGAAGAAATTAGATTCTAATTTCTATTATCAACTTTGAAGTACACTAGTTGTCCATTAACCCACATTTAAGGGTGGAGTTACAACTTTTTTGTTTCCTCTAAATTGATGTTGGAGGAAGAAGTGATGTTTTTGGTACTAACCATGGCACTAGATTTTGCATGCATAACTTAGTTGTCTTTATTAGGTGCTATAACAATAGTTCCAATGGAATATACTTGCACAAGTAATGATTTTCTAGCTTGACTCTTTTTAGTTGAGTGATTGATAGTATTGTGAACTATGCACCACTTTCTAGTATTGGATTATTTCTTCTTCTTGATAGACAATTATTCTTTTTTTAAGTTGTTGTGGGGGTCACCTACTTTTCTTAGAACTCTCTTGAGTTCTACCCTTGGTATTCTTTATTCACACCTTTTCCTAAAACTCTCTACTTGGCTTTGGCCTCAATTTTATAGGTGAATTTGTAGGCTTCTCTAAGAGTTGAGATCTAGAGGAAATCCATGTTTGATTGAATGTATGGTCTCATGCCTAACCTATACTTGAGAATGTGATTGTGCTAAGTCTCTTCAATGCATATCTTAGAAACTAGAGTGTGGAAGATGTTAATGTACTCTTGTATAGATTGCTCCTTCATTAGTACAATTGTGTAAACTTGATGTATATCCTAATAGTTACCAACTTTGTTAGTAGGGCCTTTTAACTACATATCAACAAAACCAATCCAAATGCCTAGGGATTGTGACATAATGTCCTTCTCATGGGGTGTACAATAGTTTTGCCACCATTGTTTGATGGGCATAGAAACTTTTAGAAGGGTGAAGGTAATCCTTTCTTTGTTAGAGAACTGATTTACCATGAAGTAGGAGAGAAGGATATCATTAATCTATTTATCTAGAGTATCTACATTTATTTTTCCTTAAAAAATGGGGAGGTCTAGATTGACTTCTTAATTACACTAATGAGAGTTGAATTACTGAAGATTATTATTTGTGATGAAATGACTAAAGTTGCAGGGAACTAATGAAAATGTGTAGAAAGGTCTCTCTTTTTACATCCACAGGTGCAGTTGTACGGGCGAAGACAATTTTGAAGATCTTCAAAGTTGGTCCTAATAATCTCCAGAGCTAGTATGGAGGATACTATACCAGACTCCAACATTTTCCCAAAGTGTTGGAGGTATTCTGGAGAAGAGGAAGCATGAAAGAAATGCATGAATCATCTCTGAAACCATATAGGAATAAGGAATGCATCTCCAGAGCTGCTAGCGATAGTGTAGAGTCTCAGGAGCTGTTGTCTATCCACATCTCAGGAGGCAAATATAGTACTTTGGAGTCTACTCAGCCAACACCAAAAGGATCCGACGAAGATTCCAATTGGCTGCCATGGATTTTATTCCCTTTTATTTGATTTTGCATAATTTCTAATAGACTTGTTAAGACCTATATTTCAGGGCCGCATTGCCCATTGTTTTTTAAGTTAAGACTCTGGATTTAGTGAGTCTTCTGTTCCACTAAAGCCTTTTTTAGTTTGCATGATTATACTCTTCAGTTAAACAGTTATGTGTTTCAGTTAGAATAAGAGATTAGTTGTAGCTCATATATAGACTAATGGATAGAATAGTTAGTTCCAAAGATATCTCATCATTTGGACTAATATATGTTTAGATAGGAGCAGCAAAACATACACAGATTTTTGCTATTAGATTATTGTAATTTCCATTTTTTAGACAGACATACTTTTTGAATACAAGCATACCTTGATGAAATTAGACTAAAAGAAAGATTGTGTTATTATATTTCTATACTGAGTTCTTGCTTTAGTCTTCAGTCATGAAGGCATGGAGCAAGGGCCCACTCTTGCCATCAAGATAGGAGGCTAGTATATATTACTTTAGTTTAGGAAGTACAGTTTCATTGCTTTAAGTAGATAGATTCATTTCTACTAATAGTTTGTTTTTAGTAAATGCATGTTTCCAGCTTTATATTAAAGAAGGTTATTTTCTGGCAATCTATTGTTTTAACATTTGTGTTTTAAGAATTTCATTTCACAACAGATAAATCAATAGCATTAATTCCTGAAATAGTAAAATCAATAGGATTGGTTTGAGGATTGTTGATTATGAAGTTCCTTATTGCAAATAGCCTAGGACACAACCGTGGATTTGACACATGAAAACATGATTAAATGCCAAGGTACAATGACCCTTGTCACACATGCTTAAGGAGTTGGGAAAAGTGATAAAAAATCTCTCTATCATGTGCATATTGCTATTCTAAATCTTCCTATTGTCATCACAACACCTCTTCTATCATTCTTTGGAGCATATTCATAGTTGGTATCTTTGTAATTTTGTATGTCATCTTGGGTTGCTAGAGAGGAAGGTATGTTGAAGGTTCAAGAGTCTCAATCTCTGACTTTTTGTAGTACAACCTCATGAATTAGAATTTAAACTAAGACATGATACATGTGTATACGCCAATTCCATTGGACATGATACCTAGTGTAATGGCTTGGATACCGTTGATCCACAATCCACAATGAAACCTAGTGGATAGACACACTCAACAAACTAAATGTGTTATGGAGAAAGCATAAAATATGAATGACAAAGGATGAAAACTAAATTAGAGTACAAATGATGAGGGGAAGAAGGATTAACAAAACAAATTAGACACTTTAATGATAATTGTACTGCATTTTTAGTATTTGAAGTCCTGTACGTGATCTACGAGGTTAGATGTATCGGATGCCTAAGCTATCCTTCTTGAGACCACTAACTTGTACATTCACTTTTATTTAAAGAATGGTAGTTTAGAATATTATACATAAGGAGGGTGCATAAGTTGGGAAGGTACAAGACTACTTGTAGCTCTGATGAATGTTGGCTTGAATGATGAGATTCCTCTATATCATCATTACCTAGGAATGACATTGTGACCAACAATTTAGAATGTGTGTGAGAACAAATACCACTAAATATGTATGACACTATTAGAGGAGTTAGATTGCCACATTACTACCACATGTTCTACAAGAGGTTGTTGACAATGCCACAAAAGCCAAGTATTAGTGGTAATACAGTTATGCACTTTGAAGTGTCCCTAACTCTCCTAGATCACCATATAACCTTATGGTATCAGTTCACACTTTTTATCTTATATATCTCCCTATTTTATCCTTAATGCATCTTCCACTTTTCTCCTTGTCTATCATAAAAATTCTTCTTCTTAGTAAGAATTTACATAGTCTAATTTGTTTTTTCATCTCAAACTAGGCAATGGTATATGGGTTTACACGGTCCGCCCATGATCTACTTCTCCAACCATTGACTCACAATTCGTCCCAATGGTTGCACACCTTATCACCTCAACTTTGCAATCATAATTCCGTCATTTAATTGAAAATTGGATCATAATTCCCCATCCAGGAGTCATCCCAAAAATATAGCCTTTCTCTCATTTTATTCCCAAAGTTAAGTAGATGCTCACATGGTAGCGCAAGGTTGCAAAAAAATTCTGAATATGAGAGCTAAATTGTAAATGTACAATCGTGAATATCCTTTCCAAGTTAGAATCCATTTCTTTTCCTTCATCAGTTTGTTCCATGGCTGTTTGTTTTCTTCACAGATCAAGCACAAAGACTTAAATCTGGATTTATATTCTCTTAAAAAGAATCTATGAAACTTGCTTTTTCTTTTTTACATTGTTTGTTTTATGTTCTGATATCTCTTTCAATTTCATAAATCAATTTTAAACTGTATTAAATATAAATACAGAAACTAAATTAAATAAAATATGAAGAAAGCCAGGCCATTAACATAAAACTCGAAAAAACTACCACATTTAAACTTACTGAATATAAAAAATTCACCATAAACAAGTTTGCCCTTATATGATTCCCAAAAGAGAAGATTTTCATTCTAAAAAATCGGAGCTGCTACAATTTAAGATGTCTGGTTTTCTTGGACAAAAACTGGTTGAAACAGGATGGGCAGTTTTATCTGTGAACAAAAATATTTAAAATTATGCCCACATGAGATTACATTTTCCTTCTAAATTTTTGTCTGAAGCATTTAAAAACAGCCATAAAATAAATTCATAAACCCATATAAAAATTACTTCCTAATTTTCTAAACAGTGGTTGCATACAAAATCTGAGAAGCTTCTGCATGGGACCTTGTCAAGCTGCAATTCTATCAATCATGAAATGATATTAACATGCTAAAATAGGGTTTACTCATTAGTAACCCTCCTTGACCATCTCTCCTCCATGTATTTCTCTGTGTTCTGCCGTATTTCATATGATGTCTTATAAAAGTTGGCCTTCATGGCTAACTCCACCATGGTTTTCTGGGACTCGGGATAACATTGCAACTCGTCTTGGTAAGTAGGGTATAAAACCAGGCCATCAAATATGGATAACTGCTTTCTGACCGCATCGATGGTTTTTCTCATCTCTGCATTTTCAGATTCCAAAGCTTTAATCCTTGCATCTTGCTGAGAAAGCTTCTCTAAATCCATTAGTAAACAGTAGTCCCACCTTCCTGTATGAAACAAAAACAGTGAGGATAAAAAAAATGGCAATACAGCTCTTTACAATTTGATAGTCCACTGAACCAGAATGTGATACAAAAAAACAGCCCCAAGACTTATCGTACATACCGTTGGAGGATCAAATATGCTGGGTAATGGAAGCAACTTAATACAGCAGGAGAAACCCAAATCAAGGACTTCGAAAAAAAAACACACAGAGAAGTTGTTAGGTCCGCTAAGCTGTTATCCTAGAGTTGAGCAGATTGATGATCGTGGAGAATCCAGTAGCAGAGATATATATTGCCTTGCAAAGAAAGCAACCTAAAAAGTGAAAACAAATCAAGAAAGCAGTAGTAACTTACCACAATCTTCTAATGCGCACTTAAAAACTGGAATGACAGGAGAAGCGATGACACAGGAATAAACGGTGTGACTTATTGTAGAAGATTCAATATGGACTTTACGAGGTGAACACCAGAGAGTCGGTGGGCCGCATTAATTATTTACAACCCTAAGTTTGGGAGCTGAACAATATTTTTATGGATGAATTATGAAGCATGCCTATAAAAGGTAATTTAATATGAAGTTTTTTACAAACATTGTCGGTCACAATTTTTTAATTTTGATGCATTTATATGCCATTGGTGTAGCTAGACGGTCCGTTTATTCCCAATTCAAAAAGATTTATGCATCGCCAAAATTAGAAGAAAATTTTATATTTGTAATTGTGAAATGTGTATATCCGTGCCAATTTCTATTTAATTTTAGGTCTATTTTGAAAGAATATCTTGTTATAATTATATAGTGATATGTGGCATATTTTTGTCTTAAGTTTTGTTTCTTTTCTAATTTTTGTCAACCTTTATTTACTCATCCTTACACATGTTCCTATACACTATCCTTATTGGGGCTCTATTCATATTTATTCTCACATTCTAGTAATTTATTCTCCTAAATTTTTATATAGCCATCCCTAATTCTAAATCGTACACTTGTTTGAAGCGCAATTTCCGCAACACAAGAATATCCTACTTGGCATAGATCTGACTTGGCTAATTAATTAATTAGATTTGACTTAGATTTCCCCCATAGCTTTTTGCGATGGCGATCCTAGCCAGCAAGAAACTCGAATTAAAGAGAATGCTACGCATTTTGATCCGCGATGCCCCAAGGGCATACAACAGGGGGATTCCTCAAAGGGCGAGGGCATACAATAGGGGGATTCCTCAAAGGGCGATAAATATTGGAAAATAAGGCCAGCGTAATCCATCTGGGATAGACGATCTAAGCCTAGATTCGATAGGCGGCCCACGCAGGGTTAATCCTGTTGCCAATGGCGTGGCTATGAAGGCAAAGATGGTGACCTCAGACGCGCCATCTGGGAAGGGTTTCAATGGTAGGGTTTCTTTTTTGGAAGAAGCCAAATTTGGGACTCACTTTCCCCCGGATCAGCCTCCGATTTCAAAAGATCACACAGGGGATGTTAGTAGGAAGATCATTCTTTGTTTGGATAAACCCCTAAAATTGAAATTTGATGCCAATTTAATGCATGAGCTATGCGAAAATGAAGTTTTTTTTCACTGAGAACAGATTAATTGGAAGGTTTAGCGGGTTTTGGCCTAGCCTTCCAAGCCTTCATGAATGGATTTCAAAATCATGGATACCTCTAATGGAAGAAAAACTTGAAATTTATCCATGTGCGAAAGGTTTTTTCACTGTGGTTTTTGATAGCAAGAAAGATAGAAACACCATTCTGAGTTATGTTTGGGTATGGGGATAGAGCATGTTGATGTTAAAATCATGGCATCCACATTTTAATCCATCTACTGAATCTTTTTCAGTCGTGCCTCTTTGGGTCCACGTCCCAAATCTCCCCCTTCATTTCTAGTTCGAATCTTGCTTTGCTGTAATTGGAAACTCCATTGGCAATTTGTTAACTACAAATGAAAATTCTACAGACTTCATCCACACAACCTTTGTTCGGATTTTGGTAGAATTGGATACCTCCAAAGACCTTCCGGCAGTAATAATCTTGGATGCTAATGGCTAAGGATGGTTGCAACCTTTGGACTATGAAGGCTTATCTTTCCGTTGTAGAAGATGTTTTAAAATTGGGCATATTACAGTTGAATGTCCTGTTGTTAAAGCACAACTAAAGAGGGAGGCAACATGGTGGAAATACGCTTCCACCCAAACACTATACTATGGACAATTCTCCCAAAATGAATGATTCCTCTCCAAAAGAGGTTTGAGGAAGAAGACAGATAGTAAGGTAGGGAAGCCTTCCTTAGAATCAAAGACAGATCAAGATTTTTTTTAGCATAACACTTCTTGCAGATTGGATCTTTCAAAAAGTAGCGATGTTACTTCCGACTCTAGCCAGAGCAATCTAAACCCTGTGGCTCCTCCGACGGGTGGTGTTGGCAACCACATGGCTACACCAATTGATTTGCAAGACATTCCAAGATCCACTGGGAGATCTTCTCCTAACGGGAGGGCCAGTGTTAAGGATTCTATGGATCCTATGCTTAATATGGAGTCGGTACTTCAGACAGAAAGCACAGCTCTTGTGGGAAAGAAAAATTCCCCAGAGAAAGTAGATGAAGCTGTGGGAGAGGGCGATACAGAGGGAAATTGGATAGTGGTGAAAAGCAACAGAAAGAAATAGGAGGTATTATTCAATATGCTTTTGTGCTTCCATTCTAAATGTGGCGCAAAATTGCCTAGGCGCTATGGAGATACAACAAATAATAAGAAATCTTCTATGGCTGCTTTGAAAGTTCTATGATTGGTTGTAAATAATTTGTTGCATCCCTGAGTATGGTGATGATTATGGAAGGGATTCCTAAGTGCTCAGTTTTCCATCCATGATGTAATTTTTTTGAAATTCTAATAGTAACTTTGGTTGTGCAATACTTATAAAAAAAAATTAAATATTTAGGGGTCAATGATTATCATCAGGAATGGAGTGGTGGTGACTGGGCCATGGTGCCTCTACACTCTCTTGACACTCCCATAGAGTGAGGATTGTAGGAGGAGGAAGGCATCACAAGGGGGTTGAATTTCTCAAGAAACCACTTGGATTTGTGTTGACCAATGGCATTGCATGGCTCAGTTCCCTAGTTTTTGATAGCTCTAAGGACAAAGTGGAGGTCTAGTTTCTTTATTAAATTTTTCTCACTTAGCATAAATATAGCTTTGTTTTGTTAGGGCATTTTGTATATTTCTTCCCCTATCATAATAGGTTGGTTTACTGTTAAAGTTAATAGGGACATTTTGTACCTTGACCCTTTGTTATGATAGGCTAGTTGAATATATAGGATGACAGGGCATCTTGTGATTGGTATCCCTAGATGTATGTATGGTATACCTCTATTGATGGCCAACATGAACAATTTCTTATGCATATTTTAGACTTATTTAATAGAATGAGCATGATCATTGTGATCACTATCTATGAATAAAAAAATACGAATATATTTTTTGCTTAAAATTTAATGATAAAACCACTTTTTAAATGATTCAACCTAAGGATGTGATAGATCATCCTAAAACAAGGAGAGAGAATGACAAACACTCATCCATAGTAATGCATAATAAAAAAGACACTTCCTATGGTAGCAAACATTTGTGTAAACTACTCCTTTTGCAAACTATTAACTAAGTACAACAAACTTATATTAAAAAGGTCATTATGACTTAACTCATAATAACTAGTGAACTGCATAGTTAATACTAAATATTTGATCCTTTTTATCAGACCTAGAATTTTGTGGTCACCCCTACTTGTTATATGAGTTTTTCATAATGTTTTGGCCATTAATTCCCTTTCAATTAACATTTTATAAAAAATATACATTGTAAAAAATGTTTAATTTATCAAGATTAATAAAATAATAATTTTACCCATTCATGGGTTGGCCACATCAAATTCCTCTTCTAAGGAAAAATCTAGAATCAAGTGGACACCTCCTCTCTAGAATTCTAGAAACTAAACTTTGATGGGGCCTCTAGAGGCAACCCAGGCCCCTCCAAGGTGGGTTGCATAATTAGAGATTCTAATAGTTCCCTAATCAAGGAAGCTTCAATGAAATTGACATCATGAATGAATAACAAGGCAAAGGTGGAGGCTCTCCTACTCAGACTATAATTGCTCAAATCCTATCCCTAGCACAAGGTGGTTATTGAAGGATACTCACAAATTATTCTCCAATGCCTAAACAAGAGAGCTTCATTGAATTGGAAAATTTAAAACATTATAAAAGAAATAATATTAATCCTATCTACATGTTTGAGGAATTTGCAATATCACATTGCTACTAGGAAGGAAACAAAATGACAGATTTTCTTTCCAACTATGGTGTTGACCAAGTCAAGGCAATTATAACTTTTGATCATATTGAGAGATGGCCAGGTTTGGCCACATGTGGATTAAAGACTTGGGTGAGGCAAGCCTCACCCTGAACTAATGAAAGTGTATATAGTAATTATTACATGGAAATTAGATTTATTTCATCTAGCATTAGATTCACTCATTGCATTCCATACCTTTCCTGCTATTCTGTATCTAGTTATTTTCTAAAACAATGGAGGAAATCATTCCAGGAGAAACTATTAGGAAGATGACTTTCCTTGGGGAGATCACCTCATCAAGGTTGAAGAACATTTTCTTCTTCTAGAAAGAAGACATTTAGGATGCCTCTATAGAAATTCTAGGGTTGGATTACATAGAAAATGTGGTCATTCATAGGGTTAACTTAGAGATTGCTTCAAAATTTTATCCATAACATCCTCAATATTTTGGGAGATAAGGAGATGGCAAAGCACTTGGAAAATTTTACATATAGGAGAAATTTCACACTAGTTTAGAGGTTTCTATAGACAAAGCAAATGCATAAAGGGTCACATCATGCTCAAGTTTTGGGTTGAGAAGCCTTGTGTCAATGCATATGGAGTGCAATGTAGAAACTCACATGGAGGTTGTGGTTAAGGAGATAATTGCAATCCAACACTTCCTATAGAAGGGATGTTGGATTGAAGGATATCAACTAGATATGGATATGGATGACCTTCTTCACCCTATCAAAAAATCTCCTTTAGAAGAATGATTCTTGGTTGCTAGAGTTGAGAAGGCTATTGACTTCCTCACACACAGAGTAGTTCTGGTGAAGATGGAGCATGGATCCTCTGGCCTCGAAGGTAGGTGTTGAGGATCATTGGTTGGTTCATGTTTAAATATATTTTCCATGTCTTTAATCTCTAGTCTATTATAATAAATTTTTGTCCTATAATTATACTCTGTTGGGTTGTATTATTCATCCATGAAGACTGTAACTGTTAATATCTATCATGCCATAGTTATCACACAAGTTTTTCAAAGAATAGGTTTCAAGGATATGTTTACATGGTGGGTAAATACAGTATGGTCATCTACAATGGTTGATTTTGATTAAGCTTGTAACCACACATAGTAAATGTAATGTATCTCGAATAGGATCATACTACCTTTTACTATCAACACTACTATTATGAAGCATGTATCTTTACTTTTTGCATGTTAATAGAAAGGTACCATCACTTTACTTATCAAAAAGATTAAAAAAAAAGTTTTTTCAATAAAAATAGTTTATTTTAGAATAAATATAACTACAATATTTATATCAAGTCTTTTTTTTATTAGTGAATGGATGTTAAGGGAGCCCTACCCCATAAAATAAAAAGAGAATAATAAAAAATTGCAAGCCTTGAAAATAGGGGTGCATAGGGACACCTAAAGACCAATATTTCTCTCTTGTCCATCTTAACATGGGAGCACAAATTCATTTTTCTTTTCTCATTTCCTGCTGATTTATTTTTCTGTTTAACCATTGTCCATTGATTGTTATCACCCCCTAGTCAATCTACTAAAGTAGATCTACTACTTTGTGAGGGATCGTACATAGTTGGAGTTGGAGTTGCCTCATTGTTGGTGTATATTAAGCTTGCTTAGGAGTTCATATTTAGGAGTCTATGTTTAGCCTTGAGCTATACTTGGCATGCCTAGATTATCTTTGTCTAAGTTTAGTGGTTGCTTTACCTATTCTTGGAGCACCACTATTCTTAGTGAGATTTTCTTATTATTATCTTGACTATTCTTAGTTGATTATGCCCTATACGTACTACATCTTGTAAGATAATTAATCATCTCCTTCATCACAATTCATTTCTTTCATTCTTGTTTGCATTCTTGTTTGTCAAACTCTTGTAGAGTGTGCCTTTTGTCAACTTAGGTGGCTTGACTGGTGTTGTCATTCATCCAAATGATCCTAAAGTTCTCACATGGTATCAGAGTAGGTTTTGGCTCAAACGGCAGTCTGGTATATTGCTTAGTTTGTTTGAAAACATTGTATTCATTCAAGCATATCTTTTCTATGTTTGTGTTTTCTACCAGTTTGTGCAAAAGGCCCAATTTGATCAGGAAAAAGTTTGATTGTGAACAAAAGGGATAGACTAGTCTAATACCGAATGAGTCTAACGATTAAACCCTTCTCTACAAAAAACACTTCATTCTCATCCACTTCTCATTTAATTTCATTGCCAAATTCAATCACTGGAGTTACATTGGCACTTTGTAGGGGCCGAATCATCTGTGAAAAACTAGAATCTCATGCTACTTTTGTTCTAGTGAAATCTAAAACCTTTATGGCCACCTGAGATAGTAAACCCTTCCCATCACCTAAATTCAAAGGTTTCTTTCCTTTGTAGGAGTGTTGAGCCCTGTGCACTACTCCCAAAACCTCTCTCTACAATTGCCTTGGATGCAAAACACCACTTTGTGGATCTCCCAACTCCTACTATGTAGTATGTGCCCTATCCTTGGTTAATTTTGATAGATCTTCGACATCCTTCTCTACATTACTATTGATATATTAATATATTTTTATCAAGTCTTATTAATCAAACATAAATATGTAAAATATAAATTTCTATCTTATAAAATATTGCAAGTAATTTACTCATTATTTAAAAATATATTATTATCTATAATTTAAATTGCCATACCCTAGGTATAACCTAATAAATAAATATACATGTGGAGATTTTGATCATAAATAGGAGTTCAAAATCTAGGAAAATGATCTTTGAATAAGGTTACCATCTTTTCTTGTCAATATTTAGACGCCACCCTAAAATATGACTATCATCTATATCCTGGTCCTTTCCAACAAAGATTTAAGGAACAGGTAAATCCCTAAAAATATTATTCTTGTCTTTGTTTATTAACAAAACATTTTAGAAACTAGTTAAACAAAAGAAATAGAGATGAGTCAAATAACTTACAATGAAAATACATATTTAAGATGTATATATTAAAAAAAAATAGAATCTTGGAAAAAAATACATTACTTATTATTAGTGTATGTATTTATGTATTTACATACTTCGTAGGCACTAAGCCTAGTTAGGTATACTTGGCACATGCCATATAATGTGTCAAGAAGTAGTTAACAAACTACCCACCTCACACTAGTTTTATGGAAGACAACTCGCCACCACTCATTATTTGAAGGAGTCGTCTCCTCAAATTGTGACTGGCGGTTGCTTCCTCCATTGTTATTTATACTTCTACCTTGTGGCTAATCTATGGCGTCATCTTACATATAATTTATATACTTTGTATTTGATTTCCAATCTTTTGTTTCATGTTTAATTGTCTCACATATTCTCAGTTTCTTCATGGTATTAGAGTTGAGCTGGTTAACTTGATGATCAAGTAAATTTGCATATTTTAAATATGAAATTGTGTTTGCAATTGTAGGTGAAATTTGTTTATTTTGAGCTCCTGTTGGATTTGTTTGGTTTCTTGTGTGTTTTGGTTCAAAGCACAAAGATGAGTATAGATTTCATAGAATTTTTCTGCATAAGAGAAATGTCGATTGGAATAGGCACCTATTTTGAAAATAATAGGTGCTCATTTAGGAACAGGAGCTCGAGCCTAAATGGGTGCTTGTTAAGAAATGGGCTTCCATTTAGGATTGGGCACCTAAAGCCAAATAGGCACCCATTATGAAATGGGCACTCATAAAAGGAACGAGTACCCATTTATAAGTGGGTACCTATTTTCAAAAAGTATTTATTTTTTTAGAAATAGGCTTTTGGCTACATTTTAATAGCCACAAATTATAGAATAGATGGAGAAAGGATTCCTAAAAATGGGTACCCATGTCGCCTAACCCCACTGCTCACCTCCAGGACCTCCCTGCCTACTCCAGACTATGTATCAACTATGCCAGTTGGTTTTTTATGCTTTTCTATTGTTTTTCATTATTTTTTTGTCTTTTTCTTTTTATTTTTTATTGTTATTTCATTGGAAACCCTAGATACATTTTAGATAGAAATTTAGTTGTTTTTCACAATCTTGAACTATAAATGTTAAACCCTAAACTAAAAACACTAAACCCTAATTCATAAACCATAAACCCTAAACCATAAACACTAAACACTGAATCGTAAACAATAAACCCTAGACCCTAAACAATAAATAATAAACGCTAAACCCTAAACACTAAACTCTAAACCCTAAACTCTAAATAATAAACCCTAACACTAAACACTAAATTATTTCATTCATTTTAGTGGTATAATATTCATTCATTAGATATTGGGCCTTTGAAAATACTCAATTATTTCCCATATCACAATGTCACTATTGACTATGAAAACATTCGAGCCTAGTAGTGCCACCATAATGTGGCTTCATCTATGTGCTAGTAAATGGTAAGGTAATCTTTCTCATTGCTAGTCCTCTTTCACTTTAATTGTTGTTTTTAGTTCCTTTTCCATTATATTGCAATCCTCTTGGTTTGGCTATATTTATTCTTCTTCCATTTTGGGGCTTCGTAATTCAACCATTATATGTTTTCCTTCTTCCTTTGCCATCTATTTAATTGACTAGTTAAGGAGTAAAGTTGATCTCAATAAAATAAAGACTATTATAGAGTGGACTATTCTAAAACCCTTAAGAACTTGAGAGACTTCTTAGGACTTGAATAGGATACTATAATATTTGTAAAGAGTTATGGCCACATGATAGTCCCTCCATGAACTAGGGTTTCATAGAACTTCTAGGGTTTCTTTTCTATAAGCTTAACAATAAAACTTTAGCAATGATATTTCAAAATCATTTGAAATTGTCTATATAGACCTCAAGAGCTACTTACACACTATAGGATTATTCTTAGTCCTCATGGATTTCAATGTTCCTAATGAGTCAGATAGTCCTAAAACTATTTGTAAAACTCTTTTCATGAAGCTAAAAACCTAAAAATTAGACGTGTGATCATCCTAATATCTTTTTATATACCTAACCTAAATGATTTATACCTAAACCTAAAACCTAGAACTCAATTTCAAACCTAAATATGAATTAAGAGTGGTGATGAAGTGTTTCCAACAAAACAAGGTTAGGGATGACAACTTGAGGCTTAACAAAGGGGTAAAGGGGACAACAACAATGGAAAACATAAAAGAAAGTTGAGTACATAGGATGGGTTCAAAAATTGAATTAAATAAAATAATTAGGAAGGATAAACATGGATTAGGAACAAAATTGGAAATGGTAACATGGGTAGGGAATGACAAAGGCTAGGCTTTTTGCAAAAAGGGTCAAGATGACATGTAAAGCACACACATGGCAAAAGGGATAAAATGGAAACACAAGTTTAGTAAGGAGTGGCCTATTCTAGAACACATAAGAACTTGAAAGTCTTCTTAGGACTTGAATTTAAGATACTAGATATAATATTTGTAAAGAGTTATGGCCACATGATAGTTTCTCCATGAACTAGGGTTTCATAGAACTTCTAGGGTTTCTTTTATATAGGCTTAACAATAAGTCTTTAGCAATGATATTTCAAAATTATTTGAAATTCTCTCTATAGACATTGAACTAGTTATACACTATAGGCCTATTCTTAATCTTCATGGCTTTCAATGTTCTTGATGAGTGTCATAGTCCTAATTTAACCATTTGTAAAACTCTTTTCATAAATCTAAAAATCTACAAATTAGACATGACAGTCCTAATAGCTTTTTGTAGACCTAGCCTAAATGACTTATTAAACCTAAACCTAAAATCTAGAAGTCACTTTCAAACCTAACTAAGAATTAAGAGTGGTGATGAAGGGTTTCCAACAAAACAAGGCTAGGGATGACAACTTGAGGCTTAACAAACCTGGGGTGAAGGGGACAATGACAATGGAAAACATAAAATAAAGTTGAGTACATAGGATGGGTTCAAAAATTGAATAAAATAAAATACTTAGGAAGGATAAAAATGGATTAGGAACAAAATTGGAAATGGTAACATGGGTAGGGAATGACAAAGGCTACGTCTTTTGCAAAAGGGTCAAGATGACATGTAAAGCACACACATGGGAAAATGGGTAAAATGGAAACACAAGCTTAGTAAGGAGTGGCCTATTCTAAAACCTATAATAACTTGAGAGGCTTGTTAGGAATTGAATATATGATACTATATAATAGTTGTAAAGAGTTATGGCCACTTGACAGTCCCTCCATGAAGTAGGGTTTCATAGAAGTTCTAGGGTTTATTTTATATAGGCTTAGCAACAAACCTTTAGCAATGATATTTCAGAATCATTTGAAATTGTCTATATAGACCTTGAACTAGTTATACACTATAGGCCCATTCTTAGTCTTCATGGATTTCAATGTTCTTGATGAGTCTCATAGTCATAATTTAACCATTTGTAAAACTCTTTTCATGAAGCTAAAAACCTACAAATTAGACACAACAGTCCTAACATCTTTTTTGTAGACCTAACCTAAATGACTTATTAAACCTAAACCTAATACCTAGAAGTCACTTTCAAACCCAAATAAGAATTAAGAGTGGTGATGAAGGGTTTCCAACAAAACAAGGCTAGGATGACAACTTAAGGCTTAACAAAGGGCTAAAGGGGACAATGACAATGGAAAACATAAAATAATGTTGAGTACATAGGATGGGTTCAAAAATTGAATAAATAAAACACTTAGGAAGGATAAACATTGATTAGGAACAAAATAGGAAATGGTAACATGGATAGGGAATGACAAAGGCTAGGCTTTTTTGCAAAAAGGGTCAAGATGACATATAAAGAACAAACATGGGAAAAGAGATAAAATGGAAACAAAAGTTTAGTAAGGGTATACAAATTACAAATTATATTATACTTACATACATGATGATGATACTTTGATGCATGAATTTAGTGATACATTGATTGATAGAGCCAACAAATTGTTTAATTCATGTCATAATTCTTACACAATCTTTCATGCTAAGTTGTCATGCATTCCTGTATTGATTACTTTATTCTTAAATCCCTATCTCATGCATGATTCTCACATTCACCCCCTATAAGAATAGGTTTGGATATAATTATCAAATTAAACACAAATTTTGATTTACATTTTCTAACTTTTAAATTTTTCTTGGAAAAGGTCACCTGGTTGAATACATATACATGTACATTATTATATGTAAAGTTAAATGTTTTAATGTATTGTTTAAACCATGTGTAGATTTATATATTTCCAAGTTTTCAATTTATACATGTATTCAAACACATGTTGTACATGCAATTTAATATATATTTTCAATTCCTAATTCAATTTTAATTTTTTTTTGTAATTGCAGCTCTACTTCTAGACCCAATTTACACATGGCCAATTCCCCTAGGACCCCCTACCCCAACCCCACCACCAGCACTACCACCACAACCCGATGAGGCTTGCTTATGAGCAACCATTGATGAGAATATACAAACATTGCAAGAAAAATTCAATGTTTTTGCGAAACAAAATGCAAGCTCCACCACACATTTAATGGTTTGCATCTACAATGCAAACTATTATTGATTTGGTGAGAGCTATTCGCACTAATTTAGATACATTCTACTCAGGGTGGGAAGAGAGGAGGTGGTTTTACGAGGATGGTCTCTTGTATAAAGAGATCAATGATCTACATATTACAAAAAATATGATTGCCCCATTTTCATTTATCCATCCATAGGCCAACAAATAGCACCAAATAAAAAGAGAATTTCAATAAAATGTTGCACACATCAACAGATAGCTGATAACTTTTGGGAGTGATGGTGAATGGTCTTTAACCATACACCACATGTTTATTATGAGGTTCCCCTATATTTTTTGAAAACATTATGGGCTAAGTTTGTGATGGGCTTAAAGCCCAATTATTTTGATATGAGATCATTTTAGGGGATGGATGGTGGAATGATACAACATAGACCAGGTGCACATGTTGGTAGATGAAGTCAATCCTAGAGATCCTATAGAGCCTGGAGGAGATGGTGTTGGTCCTATACCTCACATCCATTGACACCATTGCGGTCCACACCATATTTTTGTCAGAATTGTAATCATCCATGTTTTGTTCCTACATCTACTTCAGAGGAGGAGTTGTTTTTGGCTACATTATTTGCTCCAATGGACTTGGTATGTGTTGGATCAAAATTTTAAAACCCTAAAATTTTGCTATTTTCTGCCATCATCCCCAATAAGCCATTTAAAAAAAATTCACCTAATCTAATAACACATCCATTTCATCCATATTGTTAATTCAAATAACATTGAGTTTCTTCACCTTCACCATGAAATAAAAAATTATATTAAAAATATTGTTATATCCCCTAAGTTATAGCTAATATCAGTAAAATAATACCATGTTAGGAAGACCCATTATTGAGTCTCTTCGATAATATGAAGGTATAAAGGGAAATAAATTATAACTTGATGGCATATCACACTAAGATCACATAATCAAATGAACTGATGGATCGAAAAGACAAAGAGGTATCGGGGTGAGTCACTTGGTAGTCTCTTCGATATCCTGAACACATGGAAAGGCATATCAAATAGATCAAGGTATATCGATGTGACACCTAAATGTTTCACACTGATAAAATGAAAAGCATTGGAAAGTAAAAAATAGTTCAAAAAAGGGGAATTCTAGATATCGAGGTAACATGATTTCTAGTTCCACCGATAAGCAGATAGTATGTATAAAGAATGTTAAAAGGATTTCGAAGCAACTTTGCAATATCAAAGTGAGGAGGTTTTCAGTCTCTTCGAAAATGTGAAGTAATAGAATGAGGGACATCGAGGGTACAAGTAAATGTTGATAAGACTTCTCATAGACAAGATATTCGAGAGGAGTTCATGTTATTAGTATGACACTATCTAGGGTTATCTCGAAGTCCCGAAAGATATAAAAAATGAAACAAATATGGAAATAAAGAATGAGAATATAAAGTCCACCATCCCAAGGAAATAGTGACAAGATGTGTTGGCGGTGATCAAATGGCCCCTATTCAAAAAATTAAATGTCCCTTTGATGATGTAAAAACTATTGTGAGATACCATTAATGCATCAGAATTGAGTATATTGAGTGTAAATCTTGAGAATATTGCAAATATCAATAACAAGGAGCGGGAGCAGGGTGCAGTGGAGATAGTAATTCAGAGCCAGGGGAGATGATCAAGTAAATACCTCTAATCAACTCACACATACTTGTTGACATTTATATTCATAGAATAAAGATTGTTGCATAAGACCAAAGCATGGAAGAAGTTACTGAAAACCCTAAAGGTAAAAGACAAAAATTAGAAGATAGGCATTTAAATCAAGATTTACTAGATCAATGCCCAGGGTTAGGGAAAAGGTCTAGGATGAATGCTTAGTTGAACCCTCATGCTAAAAATTTGGATGATATATACAAATAGATAGGGGATACATGGACTTTGATAAGGGGATATTATCTTTTCATTTACCATTATAGAAAGATGCATAGGCATAAACCTGTCTCAAATATGTGGAGGCTAAACTTGGGTAAATTAATAGTGCCAAATGTATTTGTAAATGTGCAGTTGCTGAAACTTTTAGCCGAAAAATATAATCCTCAAACCTGCTTGATTGAATTAAATGATGGGTCTGGCTTCATCCCTATCACCAGAGATTATGTCACAATGGTGTTTCAACTAGATAGTAGATTTGATGTTCAATTCAGAATTAGAGACCTATTGAACAAGTACCATAATATGAGCAATAATTATAAAAGATGGAGATTACCCTTACACAAGCCTCATGATGAAGGTTATAGACTCAGAGTGTTTTTAGGGGTTGAGGATCCACCCTATTCCATAGAGTTATTTGAGGACTATTTCAAATACACTTATTACTCTGTATGTCAATTATTTAGTTTAGAGACTTCTATGTTTATGGAAATTGCACTGATGGTCTTGACTGTTGATGTATAAAGCCAGGATGCAAGATATCTGGATTATGCTGAATATCTCACCAATGACCTTCAAAATGAATTGGTCTCTATAAAAAATGGAGGGAATAAATTCATGCATTATTCTTTATTTATGCATCTTGTTTTGTATGAAGGTTAGAATATGTGTTTATAGTATGAACGTTTAAGGGTGAGAGATTTGGACAAAGATGGAAACATAAAACCTATGCAAATGTGGACTGCTATCTAGGATAGCAGATGTGATAGGACCCACTATTTATATTTTGAAGAATATTTTGTCAAACCACTATATAAGTTATTTCGTCACCCATGTGATTCTAGTTTATCAACAGAAGTGTAAAGATTTCTAAGACCCAAAGACAAAAAATGGAAAGATCAGTCACAATTGGGGTGACTAGTATGCATAAAATGACTGTACTAAAATAAGAGTCTTTGGAAATGAAGGACCACCTTTCCTATTGCCAAAAACATGTCCAGATAGAATTGCTTACCTGAAAATTGTGAGACAACTGGCTTATTATGAATTTGTGCATTTGAAGAGTCACAATAAGCAATCATTGATACCTAATACCTTATGCTTTAGAGATTTTATAGTTCTCGCTGAAAAGGGATACCAATTGATTGATAACAAATTGGAACAATTCAGAATGTCATTTGGAAATACCAGAGGAAACTTTGACCTAGAGCACTTTATAAACAGTGTCAAAGTAAATCTAAAGTTGTTCAAAAATATCACCATATATTATTTGCAGATGATGATTTGATAAGAAACATTGATGAAATCAGTACGGCTGAAAGAAGAAGTCTATATCACAAAATAATGCTAGATGAGGCTTGGAGAATGACAGAAAATCCAAGTTACAAAGGAACCTTCATAGAGGTCAATGATCCCATTGAGAAATTAGAGATGTTAATTGCACATACATCTGAATTAACTCTAAATGTTCCCCATAGGGTTTTTGACAGAAAAGGAGAACATATCAAGGAAATACAAGATGAATGTGAAGCTCTCCTGGGTGATCTTCCCCTCAACCCACACTGGACAAAAGCTTCTCTATAGATACAACTATTGCAGAAGAAGAAGAGTTTAAAAATGAAGAGGAAGGGGTGTAGGGTTCTGAGCCTATCATTAAGGGATATGAACCTCCTATGGATAGGCAAGTGGGTACAATGGAAGCCTTGGATGAATTATCATAAAATATAAGACATCTAGCCAGCAATAAATTTGTTTTAGACAATGATTTTATTAAAACACCTGAATTTAAAGACTTTTTGTATGAATACAAAGGCAGGTAGGCTAGGGAGAAAATGAAAGACATCACTTCTGAGATTTAGGATGATGCATTACAAGAGCTCCAAGCAGAAATTGACAAAGAAATAGAGACTATGACTCTAGAGTAGGGAAGAATACTACTTCAAGAAGTAGGGGCTAGTCCCTGGAAGGGATATGGCCTCAGCCATTGTGTTTGATACTTTCAAAAGAATTCAAGTTAAAAAGTTACAACTGAGCATAGAAGCATTGGATAAAATTAGGACAAGATAAGGATATGATCCTGACAAAATAACATTGCTAATATGGGCATTATATCCTCCCAACAAAAGACCTTAGATCATTGAGAATCCAAATAATGCATTTGGTCATCTTATGATACAAAGGGTCGAGGATACAGATCCAATGGAGACAGCTGATCTGAATATCAATGTTGCTAGATTCACCAAGGCCAAAATTGAGAGGTTAGTCAGGAACAATAATGCATATATAGCAGAAAAGGCGATGTTAAGATAGGAGTTTGCTACTCATAAGGATAAATTACCATCATCATCTAGTAACCATCCACCTTATCAAGAGCCGGATAAGAGAATGATGGAAGCCATAGATGATGCAAATTACTGGAAAGTAAAGGCTGAAAAATTTCAAAAGAAGGGTGATAAATTGGAGAGTGACATAAAAGTTGTCAAATATCAAATGGCTTCTGAATTTATAAAGAAAAGATTCGAGAAGATGATGAAACACAGTGATCTAGTATGGGACTTACATAAAAGGACTCATAATACTTATCAAGAATATAAAAGATTGCATCTTAGAATGCTTGAGAAGAAAGAAGAATTAAAAGCCAAAGCAAACATTGATGAGCAAGCACTTAAGGAATAAAGTAGACTAATCATTGAACATGAAAGGTTTAAAATAATATTGATAGAAGATATTGCTGATTTTGATCAACATGGGGATATGACATTTCCTAATTTCTTCAACAATGAGGGAAATCTACACGATAAAAGTCTATGGAAAGATGAATTGGCTCTGTTATTACTCATAGCTTTGGAGAATATCAACAATGAAGATAGAGTGGTAGAGAATATGCGTAAAGATTTGCAGAAAATCTTCAAACTAGAATTTGTCATGAGGGACATAATTTCCATAGATACTTGTATATCTCAAGAAGACATTGATCACATTGCCAGGGTAAACCTGTTCTTTGCTAGAATAGTATGAAAGGGGCATAGAGAATGAGAATGAAATTTTGAACAATTTTTGTGATATATTACTTTAGCAATAGGAATGGGCACAACACATTTAACAGATACTGCAACATGGAGAGGAGTACCTTGCCAGGCCTATGGTCACGGGTGCTCTACAATGACTAATGGATCTAGATCTTAGTTAATTGCTTACGCCTATAATCTCTATTTCTTAATCATGTTTTAGTTACAAAAGGATGTAATTCATGAATAGTTGTGTCGATTTAGGCCTGAAGCTTGTTGCTTCCCATATTTATAAGGGAAACTAAGGCCTAGTCAAAAGGACAATCTTTACAAGAAGATAATTTATATATTTCAATACTATTCTCTCTAGTCATATTTCAAGTTAAAGACATTACACTTCTATGATATTGTAATATTATAATGGGCAAGGATGGTTCAATCTGTGGATATATCTATGGTGTTCTGATATTCTGTTGATATTCAAGTTTATAAGTTGTTTGACTGTCTCCATCTTGGTTATTTCCAATTATTTCTAGTTATTTAAATCCTTGGATTTATCAAGGCACATTTGTTGTCACTGTGTGGATACTTTTGATTGGTTTCTATTAGAAGTTGATTTAAGTCCTTCTGAGTGATTTATATTTATTGGTCTTTGCCCTGAGTTAAATCCTTTAAAGTAAATCATATTGGTTGGTTTCCTTCAAAATAGAATTAAATCCTCTCAGGCAACCACAATAACTTGAAAGAGTCAACTAGATCTTAAAGAAGAGTCTAACACTTAACAATCTTGCATGTTCCCATAAGGCGTGAACATTTAAAATGGTTCTAGATAATCAATGTTAAGCTAGGTAGTTCTACAAAATATTTAATCCTTGACCCCATTTACCCAATAAAATTAGGCACTGGTCTTCCCAAAATAATATTTCAAAACCTTTCACATATTCAGAATTGAAAACATTAGAGTAGGAACAAATTTTCAAACCTTGTATCTATCTAACAACTACATGTCATTGTGATTGGATCACCAAGGTTATACAAATTTGGCTTAGCTATCAAGGTGTGCCCACCTAGGTCTAGTAGAACCTAAAAAGAAGGGGGCTTTCAATCATATCAGCCTTGTTTCATTAGCCAAAAGCATTAAGAGAGATTAAGAACCTCTTAGGGTTTAAACCCTATGTTTTTGAGACCTAACAGAATTGGTGACTCTATTGGGGAACCACATAAGGAAGCCTGGTAGGAGACCATATCATTAGAGTCAAAAAGTTGAAATCATAATTCTGCTAGTAAAGAAAAAATCTAGAAGATTAATTAGTCCTCTTAAGTGAGGTGGTGACTCTACACAAAAATTCAAGTCATTTTATATATTAAAGTGTCATAATCTCTTAACATGGATCGTAGGAGATCCAAAACTGATGGTAAAAAGCTACAATCATCTCCACCTTGAAGGGCCCATGCTAAGAAAACTGGGATATCAAATCAGTCTGAACATACTAATAACTAGAATACCCAAGAGAATACTTTAGAACAACCAATAATAACTCATAATAGCTTCACTCCTTTGCATGAATCAGAAGATTTCCAATCCCAGAGTTATCATGATTAGTCTGATCATAATAGATTCAATGATATTCTAGACTAGTACAGACTTGACCCTCAGAAGCAGCTTGAATATGAGGCTCATATTGAAAGGGAAATAATACAAAAATAGGTAGAATATGATTATAAAATGTCATTGCAATGGGTGGAGAAATTTAATATGAGTCCATACATCAAATAACATCCACAGAGAATCATGAAACTCCACCAAAAGATATACAAAACAAGAAAGAGGTACAACAAGATTTACATAGATTACAAGAGGAACTTGAGCTAGCCAAACTAAAAGAAGAGGAGACATGAATAAAACAAGAACTACAACAAGTAAAGTCTAGAAGTGTAGCTAATAGCTCAAAATATGTACCTCCCAATAAGCAAAGTGGGCATGTTCTTACAAAAAATCCACAAGGATCACAACAAAATATAAGTGGTTCAAGCACTTCAAGAGCACCATATAATCCAAGTAGTACTAGCCATGCCCAATAGAACATTCCACCACAAAATCCAAGAACACATAATGTCTCCCAACATATGGTTAATAGTCATCCACCACCTGGCCAACAATATGTTCCACTTCACCAGCATAATGCAAATAGAAATCCATACTATAATGTATAGTAATATGCAACTCATCATCACCACCAACAACATCAACAAAACTAACACTTACAAGGACCCCTTAACATAAACAAATATAGACAGCTAGACTTGTCTAGGTATCAAATATGTCCTTATCCCATTGATAATGATTTAAGAAATGCTCTTCCAATATTTGCTTGAAATAATGGCATCTCAATAGAAGAACATATCAGAAGTTTTGAGACAGTCATGGATCATTATGATGTACAATATGAAGATATCCAGATGAAATTATTTATGCTATCTCTTATTGAAGATGCTAGGGATTGTTACAAGAATTTGCCTGATGCCTCAATCAGTTCTTTTGAAGATTTCACAGAATAGTTTAAAGAGTAGTATGGAAGTCATGTTGATCCAAATTTTACCATACATGAATTGACAAGTATTCAAAAGAACTATAATGAGTCAATAATAGATTTTTAAAACTAAATATTTTCAAAATTATACCACAAGATTTCACCTAAATTGAAACCTCCTGATGGCATGGCCTTGGCTTTATACCTAAAAGTATTTGACCCTAAAACTGGATATGAGTTACAAAATAGATCTCCTATGACTCTTGCAGAAGCTCAAAAGGCCATTGTAACTATTGAAAATAATAGAAGAGTTGCTAGGAAGCTTGGTGAAAGGGAGAATATCAAAATTCTGCAGAGTCCTAACAACCATCAGACTAGGCAAGCTAATTATTATAGAAATGAAAGGCCTAGATTGCATGATATGCCCTATAACATGAATTGGAAGGATGGAAGACCTGTGGGTGATAAACAAAAGCATAATTATGGTAAAGACACCCCCGACCCCTTAAAGAGACAAGGGGCACATGTGGTAGAAGACAATCCATGGTGTTTAGCATGTAATTTACCACACCTACCTAAATATTGTGTAGTGGCCCAATAATTGCATGTGAATGAACTATCATATGATCACGACAGGGATGATCATATACCATAAACATGTTGGGATGATACCTCACTCAATTGATGAAGGATATTCATCCTTTGAAGAAGATGGGTATGAATATGATATGAGCAACTAGAAGTATAATATTAACATGAGTAGACAAGAAGTTTTCTCTAATCAGGAAGAGGATGATGACGTAAACACTTATGTATCTAACATTGTCCCACAATTCTAATTAAGAAAGCCCACTAAGGAAGAAAAGAGAGCTCTTACAATTGCTATTGTGGCTCAGCCAGAAACAATTACAACCTAAGGAACATGACTGTGAATGCAGACATAGGAACACCCAGAGGTGTATTTATCAAAGGACTAGGTCATAAGAAGGATACCTTAGATAAACATAAGAAAGGAGAAAATCAAAAAATTTCACATAAGAAAACATCCAAGGTTGAGCAAAATAAAATGAAGGATAGCAATAAGCAACAATCTGAGGAGAAAAGTTCCAATAAAGAAAAGTCAGAACAAATCATCATTACTCCTTCGTTTGACATAACACAAGCATTGTCCCAAATCAACATATCAATACTATTGATGAACATGATGAAAATAGATAAATACATGAACAATGCCCTCAAGTTGATTTCCAATCGTCAGCAGCAGGGCTAGAACAAAAATAAAGATGGGCTATAAAACAAAGTAAACAATCTTGGACAAGAGGTTGTGAGAACTCTTGAAATTTATCTTGGTGATGCTATAACAACAAATCCTTCCCAGGTAGATCCATTCTATATAATACCATTGATCAACAACAAGTTAGTAAGAAATTGCATGATTAATTCTGGAGCTGCTATAAATATTATACCAATAGCTGTTATGGAAGAATTAGGTTTGTGGGTGAACACAACATATGGCAGATGCTATGCAATGGATAACAAGTCCATCCCTATTGTTGGAGTTATGAAGGATGTGGAAATAAAATTGGCCTCATGTCCTGAAGCCACTTATATAATTGATATTACTGTAATAGACACTCCACCATACTATGAAATGTTATTGTCTTGACAATGGATTGTCCCAGTAGGAGGAAATGTCCAACTAGATCTATCATACGCAACAATACTAGTAAATGGGAAGGAAGTTAAGATATATAAATAACTAAGCTATGAGAATATAATAGAATGATGGGATCCAAACTAGATGAATTGTTTCTATGATGTAAATCTTGGGAGTTTTAGGGTTGAAAAATCACATCCTGAATTAAAAAATACATAACCAATAAGAAAAGAGGCTCAAATAAATGAACATGGTGTGTGGAGAATGTATTTTGATGGAGCCTACAGGAAAGGAGGAAATGGGGAAGGAGTTGTATTCATCTCACCAATAGGCAAAACATTTAAATATTCATTCTTGCTAACCTTGGAATGCACTAATAATATTGCTGAATATGAGGCATTATTGTTGGGTTTGAACATCGCCCTAAAACATGGAATCAAACTATTAGTAGTATATGGTGACTCTAAATTAGTTGTATCACACATAAGGGCAAAATATTCGTCAAAAAACAAAAGGTTGAATCAATATAGGAATGTTGTTTGGGATACTATTAAACTTTTTGATTCATTCTCTGTAGACTAGATAGAGAGGTCCAAAAACATAATGGCAGACTTTTTAGCAAATCTAGTCTTGAAAAGAGATGATATTACATTATCAAGAATAGTTGAAGTAGAATTCAAGATTAGACCAACAATCCTTGATAATATTTATAACTGGCAAGTATTTAATGATGATTAAGATCTCATTAAGTTCCTCCATTGTGTGGACCAATATGAGTCTCAAGAAATTGACTTCAATGCATTTGTGGAAGAGGTAGATGGTAAAGAGACTCTTTTTGGAAAAGAAGTGGTCCAACTTAGGACAAACAAAATACCCAAAGGCCTGGTGGGCTTGGAAAGAGTGTTTGACGGACATGATGGATGTAATCTCAAACCTACAATAGTGGATCATAAGGATGTTGAGGAGATTAATCTGGGAACAGAGATAGCCCCTAAGAAGATTTATATTGGAAAGAAGATCAGTCCAAAGATCAGGGAAATGCTTATAATATTACTCAGAAAATATAAACATGTGTTTTCCTGGTCCTATGATGATCTAAAAGCATATAGAGAAGATTTATTTCAACATGAAATACCACTAAAACCATATGCCAAACTATTTAGACAAAGGCAAAGACCTATAAATCCTCCACTGGCACCTAAGATGCAAGAAGAACTTACAAAACTTAGAGAAGGAAGTATTATCAAACCAATTAGACATTCTTCTTGGGTATCAAACTTGGTTCCTGTAAGAAAAATGAATGGTGCTATAAGATTGTGTGTAGACTTTAGAAACTTGAACATCTCATCACTGAAAGATAATTACCCCCTTCCAAACATGGAGACAATGTTACAACAAGTGACAGGATGTGAATTACTGTCCATGATGGATGGTTTCTCTGGGTACAACCAAGTAAAAGTTAAAAAACCAAAATAGTATAAAATAGCTTTTACAACACCTTGGGTACCTATGTCTATGTGAGAATTCCTTTTGGCCTTACAAACGCTGGGGCAACATTTCAAAGGGCCATGGATGTAGCCTTTGCTGATTTGATCAACACAATAATTGTAGTTTACTAGGATGACCTTATAACATATTCTAAAAGGGTTGAGGATCATTATCCACACTTGGAGAAAATATTTATTAGGGCATTGGAATATGGTATTTCTTTAAATCCAAAGAAGTGCCTTTTTGTTGTGACAGAAGGAAAATTGTTAGGACATAGTCTCACAACATGGTGTAAGGATTGATCCTGAAAGGGTAGAGGCTATTGATAAGATTCCTATTCCAAGAAGCATAAAGGCCATTCAATCTTTCTTTGGACAATTAAATTTTGTTAGAAGATTCATATCTAACTTTGCATAAATTATCAAACTAGTCTCGAAAATGTTGAAGAAGGGTGAAAAGGTGGATTGGACTAAAGAGGCTATTGATGCATTTATGTCCATCAAGAAAGCTATTAAAGAAGCTCATGTGTTAAAATCCCTAGACTTTAACAAGCCATTCCAAATATTTTCTTTTGCATATTTTCATACAATGGCAGCTGTGTTGTTACAAAAGAATAATGAAGGGTATGAACAACCCATATCATTTTTTAGTAAATCACTTCAAGGAGCAGAGTTGAAGTATGACATTATTGAGAAACAAGCCTATGCCTTATTAAAAGAAGTGAAGGCATTCAGTCCATATTTGGTTGGAGCTCATGTGATAGCTTATGTACCAAATGCTGCAATAAAGGATATCTTTACCCAAAATGAACTCACAGGATGAAGATGTAGGTGGATCAATAGAATTTAAAAGTTTAATATTGACATCCAAATCACCAAGCTTGTTAGAGGGAAAGGTTTGGCTAAACGAATGGCTGAATCAAACCTGGAAGCCACACAAATTTGTAACACAACAGAGGAAGATAATGTTATTTCTAGCAAAGAGTGTACACCAATATAATGTATTATCTAAAAAAGATGAGGTGTCCTCAAGGCCTAAATGAAAATCAGAAAAGAACATTGAAACTTGTTGCCTCAAAATGTGTTTTCATAGATGGGGATTTATATTGGAAGAACAAAGATGGTGTTTTGTTGTTATGCCTGGATAAAACTCAAGTTGCGAGAATGTTACAAGAGATGCATGAAGGTGTGTGTGGGGGACATTTCTCCGAAAAGACCACTACTCATAAGATAATGAGATCAGGTTATTATTGGTTTCAAGTCTTTAAAGATGCCCACAAATATGTAAGAAAGTGTGAAGCCTGTCAAAAGTTTTCTGGGAAAGTAAACTATCAAGGAGCCTTACCGCTAAGACCAATGCAAGTTGAAGCTCCATATCTTCAATGGTGACTTGACTTTGTAGGAGAAATAGTAGAAAGATCTAGTGGTGGATATAAATGGATTTTGTTAGCAAAAGACTATTTCATAGAATGGATAGAAGTAGTTCTAACCAGACAAGCCACTAGTAAGGTAGTGGTCAATTTTCTACTAGAAAATATTATCACTAGGTTTGAGTTTCTGTGAGGCTTATTACGGACAATGGTATGTGCTTTAGATCGGAAGAATTCAAAACATTCTATCAATCCTATGGCATAAAAATTTGATATGCCTCTCCATATCATCCTCAAGGCAATGGATAGGCGGAATCAAGAAATAAAAGAATTTTAAAGATAATTAGAAGAATGTTAGAAAATAACAAAAAAGCATGGGATTCGAAACTAAAACTGGCTTTATGGGTAGATAGAGTTACTATAAAAAAAACTATAGGAAAATCCCCATTTGAACTGGTATACGGTACACAAGCCAGGCTTCCTATGCATAATCTCTTGGCAGTTTATAAATTAATTCTTTAAGAAGATATAGATGTTCCTGAACCTATGGAAGAAAGAATGGAACAATTAGCAGAACTAGATAAAATAAGGGCCCAAGCACAAGAAAAAAATGAGAAATTGCAATTATAGATGAAATACCTATTTGATAGAAGGGCTAGAGAAAGGAAATATAAGGTGGATGACATGGTTCTCATGTGGAATGCTAGAGGGCAAGAAAAAGGAAAACATGGCAAATTTGAGGCATTATGGGTTGGCCCATTTATCATCACTGGAGGATGTGGAGAGGATTCCTATTACCTATAGAATATGAGTGGAGAAGTATAGGAACTACCATTGCATGGACAATTCCTGAAACACTTCTTCTCTTGAATTTTATATTTTTATTCCATGCATAGTAGATTAGGATTTTCATTCCCCACTACCATTAGTCTGCATTGTAGAGAGTATTTTTCTAGATTCTTGTAATGACTTCATAGCCATTCATCCCCAATAAGCCATTTAAATTTTTTTCACCTAATATGAAAACACATCCATTTCATCCATATTGTTAACTCAAATAACATTGAGTTTCTTCACCTTCACCATGAAATAAAAATTATATTAAAAATATTGTCATATCCCCTAAGTTATAGCTAATATCAGTAATACCATGTCAGGAAGACCCATTATTGAGTCTCTTCGATAATCCGAAGGTATAAAGGGAACAAATTCAGAACATGATGGCATATTGCGCTAAGATCACATAATCGAAGAGACGAAGAGGTATCAAGATGAGTGACTTGGCAATCTCTTCAATATCCTAAACACATGGAAAGGCATATTAAATAGATCGAGGTATATCAGCGTGAGACCTAAATGTGTCATGCCAATAAAATGAAAAGAATTGGAAAGTAAAAAATTGTTCAAAAAAGGAGAATTTGGGATATCAGGGTAACATGATTTCTAGTCATGCCAATAAGCCGATAGTAGTATAAAGAATGTTAAAACGATTTTGAAGCAACTTTGCAATATCGAAGTGAGGAAGTTTTTAGTCTCTTCAAAAAGGTGAAGTAATAGAATGAGAGACATCGAGGGTACAAGTAAATGTCGATGAGACTTCTCATAGACAAGATATTCGAGAGGAGTTCATGTTATCAGTATGACACTATCTAGGGTTATCCCGAAGTCTTGAAAAGATATAAAAAATGAAAAAAATATGGAAATAAAGAATGAGATTGTAAAGTCCACCATCCCAAGGAAATAGTGACAAGACGTGTTGGTGGTGATCAAATGATCCCTATTCAAAAAATTAAATGTCCCTTCGATGATGTGAACACTACTGTGAGATGCCATTAATGCATCAGAACTAAGTATATTGAGTGCAAATCTTGAGAATATTGCAAAAATCAATTACAAGGAGCAAGAGCAGGGCACAGTGGAGATAGTAATTCAAAGCTGGGGGAGATGATCAAGTAAGTACCTCTAATCGGGTCACACATACTGGTTGGATTTATATTCATAGAATAAAGATTGTTGCATAAGACCAAAGCATGGAAGAAATTACTGAAAACCCTAAAGGTAAAAGACAAAAGTTAGAAGATAGGCATTTAAATCAAGATTTACTAGATCAGTGCCTAGGGGCAGGGAAAAGGTCTAGGAGGAATGCTCAGTTGAACCCTCACGCCAAAAAATTGAATGATATATACAAACAGATAGGGGATACATGGACTTCGATAAGGGGATATTATCTTTTCAGTTACCACTATAGGAAGATGCTTAGGCATAAGCCTGTCTGAAATCCATGGAGGCTGAACTTGGGTAAATTAATAGTGCCAAATATATTTGTAAATGTGCGGTTGCTGAAACTTTTAGCTAAAAATTAGAATCCTCAAACCTGCTTGATTGAATTAAATGACGGGTCTAGTTTCATCCCTATCACCAGAGATTACGTTGCAATGGTGTTTCAATTGGACAGTAGATTTGATGTTCAATTCAGAATTAGAGACCTATTGAACAAATACCATAATATGAGCAATAATTATAAAAGATGGAGATAACCCTTACACAGGCCTCATGATGAAGGTAATAGAATCAGAGTGTTTTTAGGGGTTGAGAATCCATCCTATTCGATAGAGTTATTTGAGGACTATTTCAAATACACTTATTACACTGTATGTCAATTATTTGGTTTAGAGGCTTCTATGTTTATGGAAATTGCACCGATGGTCTTGACTGCTGATGTGCAAAGCCAGGATGCACGATATCTGGATTATGCTAAATATCTCACCAATGACCTTCATAATAAATTGGTTTCTATAAAAAATGGAGGGCATAAATTTAGGCATTATTCTTTATTTATGCATCTTGTTTTTTATGAAGGACAAAATATGTGTTTATGGGATGAATGTTTAAGGGTGAGAGATTTGGACAAAGATGGGAACATAAAACCTATACAAATGTGGACTGTTATCTGGGATAACTGATGTGATAGGTCTCACTATTTATATTTTAAAGAATATTTTATCAAACGAATGTATAAGTTATTTGGTCACTCATGTGATTATAGTTTATCAATAGAAGTGTAAAGATTTCTAAGACCCAAAGATAAAAAATGGAAAGATCAGTCACAATTGGGGTGACTAGTATGCATATAATGACTGTACTAAAATAAGAGTCTTTGGATATGAAGGACCACTTTTCCTATTGCCAAAAACATGTCAAGATAGAATTGCTTACCTAGAAATTGTGAGACAACTGGCTTATTTTGATTTTATGCATTTGAAGAGTCACAATAAGCAGTCATTGATGCATGGCACCTTATGCTTTGGAGATTTTATAGTTCTCACTGAAAAGGGATACCAATTGATTGATAAAAAATTGGAACAATTTAGAATGTCATTTGGAAATGCCAGAGGAAACTTTGACCCAGAGCACTTTATAAATAGTGTCAAAGTAAATCAAAAGCTGAAAAAATATCACCATATATTATTTGTAGATGATGATTTGATAAGAAACATTGATGAAATTAGTGTGGATGAAAGAAGAAGTCTATAGCACAAAATAATGCTAGCTGAGGCCTGGAGAATGATAGAAAATCCCAGTGACAAAGGAGCCTTCATAGAGGTCGATGATCCCATTGAAAAATTAGAGATGTTAGGGTAAAAGTTTAAAGTTGTGTCACACTTTGGGCCAACTTATTGATTAGCATAAATGAATTTAAGCATTTCCAAGTAAAAGTCAATTTTGGTGAAACTTATGTTCTATCTGGATTCATTCTAGCTAAATTAGATCTAGGCCATAAATTTTCCAATTGGAACCATCCACTAAACAAATATGTAGCATCACTTTGGGGCTCATTTACCAAAAAAATGAAATTATTTGAAAAACTTGATGCTCTAACAACTCCTCGTGCAAATAATCATTTTATAAGAATCTAAAAATACCCTTTTGTAGATCAATCAATCTGCTTTGTAAAAATATAATTTTTTAAACATTTCAATTAGTGTTTATATTTTATTTTTTATTTCTACTAAAAGTAGGTCATTAGCACCAAAATATGGTGTCGATTGTCCTCTCAAGAGAAAATAGTAAAGTTTATCAAAAAAAAATTGAAAAAAATATGATGCACTAGAGGAGAGATTCCTTGTCAAGTTGACATAATTTTTTTCCTATTTTGGATAAATAATGAAGACAATTGTTGATGTCCCATCGAAATAGTTGTGTTTTCATTACACGCAACTTCCAAGATTTATTTAAAAATATATATTTATCAAATTGGGGAAGAAAATAATCCATGCACTAAAGTTTTGAGCTATGAATACACAAAAAATATAAAAGGAAAATAAATGAAATTTACTATATAAAGTGTGGCATCCCATTGAACCTTATATTTCAGCATTTTATCAACAACTAAATTATAGTGTCAATTTTATAAAATACTATATTTAAATACTTTTTTAAATTTTTTTAAAATAGAAATATAAAATACACTTAAGAATCTACATTTTATTAGTTTACATCATTTTAAAATTAAGAACATATATGTCACTTTGTAGTGATTCAAGTTAAAAAATTAGATCAGTGTTGGTTGTTCCCTTTATAAAAGTGTGACACAGGTTTGTTCTTTTACCTGTTAATTACACATACATCTAAATTAACTCTGAATGTTCCCCCTAGGGTTTTTGACAGAAAAGGAAAACATATCAAGGAAATACAAGCTGAATATGAAGCTCCCTTGGGTCATCTTCCCCTTAACCCACACCAAACATAAGCTTCTCTACAAATACAAATATTGCAAAAGAAGAAGAGTTTGAAAATGAAGAGGAAGGGGTGTAGAGTTCTGAGCCTATCATTAAGGGATATGAACCTCTTGTGGACAGGGAAGTGGTTACAATGGAAGCCTCGGATGAATTGTTAGAAGATATAAGACATCTAGCCAACAAGAAATTTATTTCAGACAATGATTTTATTAAAACACCCAAATTTAAAGACTTTTTGTATGAATACAAAGGCAAGCAGGCTAGGGAGAAAATGAAAGACATCACTTCTGAGATTTAGGATGAGGCATTACAAAAGCTCGAAGCAAAAATTGACAAAGAAATGGAGACTATGGCTCTAGAGAAAGGAGGAATACTGCTTCAAGAAGCAAGGGTAATGCTAGTCCCTAGATGGGATATGGCCTCAACCATTGTGTTTGATACTTTCAAAAGAAGTCAAGATAAAAAGTTGCAACTAAGCATAGAAGCATTGGATAAAATTAGAACAGGATCAGGATATGATCTTGACAAAACAACATTGCTAATATGGGCATTATATCCTCCCAACAAAAGACCTTAGAACATTGAGAATCTAAATAAAGCATTTAGTCATTTTATTGTTGCTAACTGAGAGGGGGGGTGAATCAGTTATCTTGATTAATTTAAATTTCTGTTCTTCTTTAAACACTAGTACAGTATCAAAACACATAAAGCTTAAATGAACATGAAAGCAGAAATAAACTCAGTACAAATGACACAATATTTTTGACATGGAAACCCTGTTAAGGGAGAAAACCACGGGGTGATTAACCCAAGAATGTATTCTCTGTTAGAAGAATAGAAGTACAAAATGGCACATGCCAATTAGGGATCACTGCCCAAGCACACTGCTCACAAGAGGCTTACTACCTACAAGAGACTCATTGTCTACAAGTTATAAGAGAGTAACAAGATACTTGAACTGATGAGAAGCATCCACTTATCCTAGAGTTTAGTTCCAGTTTAGGATTAGTACACTGATCTACTGCACTTCATTCTTTCTCTTCTTTGGTGTTGCTGTCTTGTCACATGCCGGACCTGCCTTACTACCCTTCTACTTTTATTCGCACACAATAACACACAACACCTTTCTTCACATCCAAATCCATCTGGTATATATATCCACACAAAGGATTTCATACTCTTTCTAGTCGGCATCTAGAATAGTCAATATTTTCCCAAACTCTAGTCTGTCGGTTGAATCCTTGCTTACCAAGTGATGCGAATCAAGGAGATACTTATAGAAGTCATCTAACATGTTGTCCAATCATGGATGATACCTTAAGAACCTTGATCACCATCAATATCTCATTCGGAATAATTCTGATGCTTTGTTGATCAGGTCTTCCTCTATCTACTCTGCCAAACTGGACCTCAATACTTAGATGCTCATATCTCTTCACTCTTTCATCACCGAAGGCCAAATCCTTGGAATCTATTATTCAAGGTATTCCTCTTGACTTTCCCAAGTCCGCACTTTACAAAGATACTTCCTCTAAGAGATCTAGACCTGACTGTTGGACCTTGCTACATGCTATGTTCTTGCTTACCAGACCAAAGTATCCTTCAATCTGACTTCTGGTAAAGATACACCATGTCCTACGGATGTGTGGAATGGTCTTTGTTGCCATCAATGACAACACCAATGAAGCCACATAGTGTCTCTTGCCAACAATCTCCCCCTTTGGCATTGATGGCAACACTTAGTGAAAAATGACTAAGTGTTATACTACACTCCCCCTTGGTTGATGCTCTATTCTATTGTACACTTTACTGGAGCTCCCCCTTAGTTGGAGTCCACATTTTTCACTGCTCCTCATTCCCCCTTTGACATCAATGGCAAAGGGTAGGGTCCACACACCAAAATTTCCCAAAAATAATCTATACTTAGCTGCATAAGTATATATACATGCTATACTTACATATACTGAAGTATATCTACAAAAGATGTCTTCAACTGCGCAAATTTTGTTGCCCAACTCTGCTTCATCCTGTCCAAAATTGAGATGTGACCACTCAATAGGAACGCAAAAGATTCTACCCTCTTAAGATCTATCAGATCACTAGTTCGAGCTATGGTCTGGGCATCAGTTAGGGCCTCATGCATGGCCTCTAATTTAGGGATAATCATCCCTCTAAGTTCACCCATCCTGCTTAATATGTTCTTCCTCTCCTTCTCAAGATTTTTAATCTCATTCATGACTATAATTGTTTGACATTCCTGGTTTATTATGGATACAGTGAGAGGATCAAAGTTTTGAGAGAGGCTTGACAGTTTATCCTCTTGTTCTTTCACTTTCTTCTCAATATCCTTTGTTACTTTAGTCCAAGATATACAAAATTTATATACTTCTCCTCCATCCTTAAGAGCATTTTCTAAGCTCTTTATCCCAATATCCATATTTCTCCTATCATTGGTTATAAAGCCTTGTAACTCAGAGAATCTCTTATCCAAAAACTCTTTCCGGACCTTCACCTCTGCTAATTTCTCTAAAGATTCAAAATGAGTGCTAACAGGACTAACAAGAGACTTGAGATTACCGGATGAAGAAGCCGAGGAATCCTTCTGAAAGGATGGCATGATCTTTTCAAGCACATCAGATGCAATTTCTAGCAACTCACAATCTTCCATGTGAGACTTTAGAAGTTTCTCTTTAGCCTTTGCTTGGGCAAAGGATGCTATCTTCATTGTTTGAACCGGGGAAAGAGAATCAAAGTCAAATTTTCCTTGAAGTAACTCCAGTTCATCAATCTCCATCATTTCTTTAGTCAAGAAATCCTTGACAGTTTCTGCAGTGTCTCTTGTCAGAGACAAAGTTTTCTTTCCTTCTGCACTGTCACTTGTGTTCTTCTCAGCTTGACCTTCTTCTCTTCCCTTCACTTCTTCTTCTTTTTCCTCTACTTCTTGACTGGTCTTCTCTTGTACTCTTTCTTTTTCTTTGGATCCAAAGTCTATAGGGGAAGCTGGAGGAGAGATGTTTGCTTGATCATGGACCTCCTCTTCCAGAGGAGAGGAATCTATGTCCTTACCTTTTTCTTCACCTGTCTCCTTTACCTCTTCTGCCACTATCTCAGTAGATTCTTCTTCAAGATCTATAGCTAAGGGATCATCACCTAAGTCCTCTATAATAGGAATGTTGACTCTTTTGTATGCATTCCAGAGGATCTCTTCTATCTCTTTTACTACTTTGTCAGTTTCTCTAAGCATAAGCTAATTCATTCTAGCTTTGCTCTGGAACTCATCCTTGCAATCTTTAAAGATCATATTCATTTGCTTCGGAGTGATTGAAGGAAAGAGCTGAATGGCTATCTGTTCACGGATCTCAAGATCCTTTGCCCTAGCATTATTCTTTCTTATCTCTAATTCCTTCTCTAGGATTTTCGGAATGAGAGATATGATTTCAATAAAAGCCTTATTATATATGTTCAAGTACTTAACTGTGGCTTCCTCCAAGATCTTTCCATTTGCATCATTATATGCATCATAGAATTTTGTTATTGGTTGCAAGTTCCCATCCATAGTAACTGCTTTAACTACATCATCTAAGGATAGAGTGGGCCTTTCAATAAATTCTTCTGCCATCTCTTCCTTGTCTTGACCTGTAGAAGATTCACCGGATCCTTTCTTCTTCTTCTTCTTCATTTTCTTTACCTCCTCATCTAACTCAGTTTCTTCATCATCCTTCTGACTGATGTAAGACCTTGTGGCCTTTGTCTTAGTTCTTTTCTCTGCTTTACTGGATGATTTTGCTTCCAGTTTAGATGCCTTTGAGCTTTTAGCAGTTGCAAGTGCAGAGCTCTTAGAAGATCTGGTTCGGGAGGTGGATTTTACCGGAGCACTTTCTTTTTCTGCTTCTTCCTTTTCTTTTTCTGCTCTTTCTGTCTTTTCTCTATGGGCATCAAGTGCCTCTTTTGAGATTCCATGCCTCTTGGCAACTTCTTCAACTTCCCTTCTCACTTTCCTCTTGATTTCAGGTTGTCTAAGTTCCACATGAACTTTTACACTCAGCTCTTGGAAGGTTCCAAACCTTTCTGCCTTAGGGTCTTTGGGATGGCTCAGCAGATGTTGGATATGCATCTCTACAATTTTCTCATCTACTTCATACCCCATTGGCATGATACAGACTGTCCTTGGCTCCACTGCCTCCACTAGGCATTAATCAGTGTCTACCATGAAACACACTGTATCTTTATACTTCTCAACCAATGATTGGGGAATTCTTTCTCTGGTTTGCATCATATTTTGAAAATTCTTGAAGTAACCCTACAAAGCTGTATTTCTTGCCTTAGCATCCCCAAGCCCATGCAAGTAATCTCTGATTTGAATTACAATAGGTCTGTCATTCTGCCATACCCAACCACTAGATCTAGGTAGCTCATTCATAAAGTAGAAAAACAAACACAATATCAGTCCACCATATTTAAAAGAGTTCTTTTTGTCCCTTTTTATCTTCTATAAGTTTTCCATTAGTTGGCTCAGAAGGAGTTCACAGAGATCATAATTTGCATTTTTTCTCAGCATCTCATAAGCAATATACATAGTAGTTCTGGATATTGAATTCTCCCTGCTGGAGTGATATATCTTATAGCCAATTATCATAGATGCAAACTTGATATCTAGATCAGTGATATTTTCTATGGTCATTGCTCTCTTATCAAATTTTGATCTGGTGGCCTCAGTCACAGTTTGGTTTTTGACAGATTTGAGAACAGGTAACCCTCTAGAAGAGTGTAAACTAGTTACTACCCTAATTGCATCCTTGGTGATCTTGAATGGTCTATTCAACCATACGAAGTTATCATGCACTTTGCTCAACACATATCAGACCCACTCATCTTCTTCAAAACAGGGGAAATGGATGTACTGACTGAAATGTTTATCTCGGATGGTCTTATACTAAGGTTTTAGTTCAAATGAATCATCTATCAGTTCCTTGTGGTAGATGTCCATTAGCTTGGATTCACTAAAGTCTTCAATGTTTGCATGAATGTAAACCCTAACGTCTTCTACATGCAAAACCCCATGCAGAATGCTGGAAATGCCCCTAAGGGATCCACTTCTAGAGATTTGTAGGCATGTTTCTTAAATTTGGGGTGAGGCCTATCAGAGATCTTTACAACATTTGGAGTAGTCATCTTAAAGTTTCAGAGAAAGTTTGATCAAGAGTGAAAAATACCTTTTTATGCTTCTACGTTTTGATGGGATGAGCTGGATCGAGTTGCTGGAAGAATTGTCTTCTGTGATTGATCTTTGAGAGACTTGAGACAATTTGTTTGTAGAGCTCATTTTCTCTTCTTCTTGAGTGTGAATGTGTAAATGACGATCAAATGGACCCTTTTATCTTTGAGCAAACCCTAATTCCACATTGCAATAAATACACAACTTAAGTTATTCCAGTTGCTCTATTCTCCTTGTCCCGAGAGATTTTTCTGGATCACTAAGATGCACTTAAAGTTACTCTCAATGGATATTAGCAATCTATCTACCTTTTACAATTATTCTATTTAGCCTCAGATCAAGATACCTCAAATTCAAATCATGCCAGATCTAACTGTGAAAATCCTGTTTTTACTGAATGACTATTTAACCAGATCAAACTTGGAAGATTAACCTGTTCAAAACTTCTTGCGGATCTTTCATCTCTTTACCAAAGCTTATTTAGATGTTCCTTTGTGAACCCTTTAATCCGCAACTTTCCTTGTGCCAATTCCAGCACAAATTAATTGGCTGGGGGAAAATGTTTTTCCTTGTGTCTCCCCCTGAGCCACAGCTCACTTTTTAATTTCTGGAAGGAATATCAGCACCAGATTCTAGTGCAGATCCATCCTCTACATTCTCTATACTTCTCTTCACCCAAATCTTGTTCATCTCACTTTTAACTTCATCTGCATTCACTTTTCCTTTTCCTTTGTCTTGATTCTGATTATGATGCATCGGACCCCTTTTGTCCTGATTCTTGCTTCTACAGAATTTGGCAATATGACCGGATCTATTGCAATTGTGGCAAACAACATTTCTTTGCATATTGGAATGATATCCTCTTGATTTGCATTGATTAGCCATATGTCCCATTCTATTGTATGCAAAGCATCTACCATTGAATGAATTGTTCATTTGCATATTTCTGCATTCATGAGATTTGTGACCATACCTTTTGCAGTTGAAACACTGTCTAGAGAAGGATGTATTAGTCTGATTTATTCTCTTTCTACACTGATTAGCTTTATGACCAAAGTTATTGCAATTGTGGTAGTATCCATTGAAGGATGGATATCTTTGAGCATTAGGTTGCCTTACCGGAGGTCTTCTAGTCTTGTTCCTTGGATTTCCTGATCCAAAATTCTTTTGACCAGATCCAGAGATTTCACCTTTCTCATATCCCAAGCCATGCTTGTCATCTACCCTCTTTTGGCTTTCAAGAAGAAATTCAAGTTGAGCAGAACTTATCTTGAATTTCTCTTTGTATTCATTTGCTATTTGAAGATCCTTTTTAAGAGTGTCAATTTGATCCTCAAGTTTTTCTTCATTATCTCTAGCATCTTCAAGATCAAATTCAAGATGTCTAATTATTCTATCCATCTTGTGGCAGTCTTCTGATTTCTCCTTGAGAGATTGTCTTAGATCATCTTCAGTTTTTCTTTTATCTTCAATTTCTTGAGTGAATTTTAGAACTCCTAATTCCATTTCATGTCTTACCATAATGATCTCTTTTGATAACTTTTCACATAACTTGGTTTTCTCCTTTAGGTCTTGATTTGTATCATTGGCTTCACCTTGACTTGCCAATTGTTGAAGTAGATCCTTTCTCTTTTTCATAGAGACACTTAGTTTCCCTTTTAGTTCATTTACGAAATCATCAGCCTGTTTGAGTCTTTCCTTCAATTCATTGACTTCAGAGTTAGATTGCTCAAGATCATCTAGGGTAGACTGAAGTTGTTCCCTCATACCATACACATCCATTTGAATTCCGTGATCTTCCTCAAGCTGTTAGGCTCTGTTTAGAGGAAATTGGCTCTGATACCAATTGTTGATAACTGAGAGGGGGGGTGAATCAGTTATCTTGATTAATTTAAATTTCTGTTCTTCTTTAACCACTAGTATAGTATCAAAACACATAAGCTTAAATGAACATGAAAGTAGAAATAAACTCAGTACACATGACACAATATTTTTGATGTGGAAACCCTGTTAAGGGAGAAAACCATGGGGTGATTAACCCAAGAATGCATTCTCTGTTAGAAGAATAGAAGTACAAAATAGCACATGCCAATTAGGGCTCACTGCCTGAGCACACTGCTCACAAGAGGCTTATTGCCTACAAGAGACTCATTGTCTACAAGTTATAAGAGAGTAATAAGATACTTGAACTGATGAGAAGCATCCACTTATGCTGGAATTCAGTTCTGGTTTAGGCTCAGTACACTGATCTACTGCACTTCATTCTTTCTCTTCTTTGGTGTTGCTATCCTATCACATGTTGGACCTGCCTTACTGCCCTTCTGCTTTTATTCACACACAATAACACACAACACCTTTCTTCACATCCAAATTCATCTGGTATATATATGCGCACAAAGGATTTCATCCTCTTTCTAGTCAGCATCTGGAATAGTCAATATTTTCCCAAACTCTAGTCTATCGGTTGAATCCTTGCTTACCAAGTGATGTGAATCAAGGAGATACTTATAGAAGTCATCTAACATGTTGGCCAATCATGGATGATACCTTAAGAACCTTGATCACCATCAATATCTCATCCAGAATAATTCTGATGCTTTGTTGATAAGTTCTTCCTCTGTCTACTCTGCCAAACCAGACCTCAATACTTAGATGCTCATATCTCTTCACTCTTTCATCACCAGAGGCTCAATCCCTAGAATCTATCGGTCAAGGTATTCCTCTTGACTTTCCCAAGTCTGTACTTTACAAAGATACTTCCTCTAAGAGATCTAGACCTGACTGTCAGACCTTACTGCATGCTCTGTTCTTGCTTACTGGACCAAAGTATCCTTCAATCTGACTTCCGGTAAAGATACACCATGTCCTGCAGATGTGTGGAATGGTCTTTGTTGCCATCAATGACAACACCAATGAAGTCACATAGTGTCTCTTGCCAACACTTATGATATAGAGGGTCGAGGATATAGATCCAATGGAGACAACTGATCTGAATATCAATGTTGTTAGATTCACCAAGGCCCAAATTGAGAGGTTGGTCAAGAACAATAATGCATATGTAGCAGAAAATGCGATGTTAAGACAAGAGCTTGCCACTCATAAAGATAAATTACGATCATCATCAAGTAACCATCCACCTTATCAAGGACTGGATAAGAGAATGATGGAAGCCATAGCTGATGCAAATTATTGGAAAGTAAAGTATAATAAATTTCAAAAGAAGGGTGATAAATTGGAGAGTGACATAAAAGTTGTCAAATATCAAATGGATTCTGAATTAATAAAGAAAATATTCGAGAAGATGATGAAACACAATGATCAAGTATGGGACTTTCATAAAAGGACTCGTAATACATATCAAGAATATAAAAAATTGCATCTCAAAATGCTCGAGAAGAAAGAAGAATTAAAAGAAAAGCAAACATTGATGAGCAAGCACTTAAGGAATCTGATAGACTAATCATTGAACATGAAAGGTTTAATACGATATTGACAGAAGATATCGGTGATTTTAATCAACATGGGGATATGGCATTTCCTAATTTCTTTGATAATGAGGGTAATCTACAGGATAAAAGTCTATGGAAAGATGAATTGGCTCTGTTATTACCCATAGCTTTGGAGAATATCAATGATGAAGATAGAGTGGTAGAGGATATTAATAAACATTTGGAGAAAATATTCAAGTTAGAATCTGTCATGAGGGATATAATTTCTAAGGATACTTGTATATCTCAAGAATACATTGATCACATTACCAAGGTAAACTTGTTCATTGCCAGAATAGTATGAAAGGGGCATGGAGAATGAGAATGAAATTTTGAACAATTTTTGTGATATATTACATCAATAATAGGAATGGGCACAACACATTTAATAGATATTGTAACATGGAGAGGTGTACCTTGCCAGGCTTGTGGTCACAGGTGCTCTATAATGACTAACAGATCTAGATCTTAGTTAATTGCTTATGCCTATAATCTCTAATCCTTAATCATGTTTTAGTTACAAAAGGATGTGGTTCATGAATAGTTGTGTTGATTCAGGCCTGAAGCTTGTTGCTTCCCATATTTATAAGGGAAACCAAGGCCTAGTCGAAAGGATCATCATTACATGAAGACAATTTATATATTTCAATACTATTCTCTCCAATCATATTTCAAGTTAAAGATATTACACTTCTATGATATTTTAATATTATAATGGGCAAGGATGGTTCAATCTATGGATATATCTATGGTGCTCTGATATTCTGTTGATATTTTAGAAGTTGTTTGACTGTCTCCATCTTGGTTATTTCCAGTTATTTAAATCATTGGATTTATCAATGCACATTTGTTGTCATTGTGTGGATGCTTTTGATTGGTTTCTATTAGAAGCTAATTTAAGTCCTTCTAAGTGATTTATATTTATTGGTCTTTTCCCTGAGTTAAATCCTTTAAAGCAAATCATATTGGTTGGTTTCTTTGAAAATAGAATTAAATCCTCTTAGGCAACCACAGTAACTTGAAAGAGTCAACTGGATCTTAAAGAAGAGTCTAACACTTAACAATCTTTCACGTTCCCATAAGGTGTGAACATTTAAAAGGGTGCTAGATAATCAGAGTAAGGCCAAGTGGTTTTGCAAAACATTTAAACCTTGACCCCATTTACTCAATAGAATTAGGCACTGGTCTTCCCAAAATATTATTTCAAAACCTTTCACATATTCAGAATTGAAAACATTAGAGTAGGAACAAACTTTTGAACCTTGTATCTATCTAACAACTACATGTCATTGTGATTGGATCACTAAGGTTATACAAATTTGGCTCAGCTATTAAGGTAGGTCTGGCAGAACCTAAATAGAAGTGGGCTTCTAATCATATCAGCCCTGTTTCATTAGCCAAAAGTGTTAAGAGAGCTTGACAACCTCTTAGGGTTTAAAACCTGCATTTTTGAGACCTAACAATATGTATGCCACATTTAATAAAATTAAATTTAATATAAAAATATACATTCAATTATCAATTATCAATCTATTTAATACATTTTAAATATATTACATGTTGATTGGTACAAATGATTCCATCAGCTACTACCACTACATCATGGTTGGACCATTTAGTGTCAATGGTTGTAGAGATGGGTAGACCTTATATGGTCGAGGTATAAAAATTAGTCTGTAGAGATTATTTAATTGGATATCTATTTTAATAATTATAGAATAATATGAAAATGTGATGAACCCTTTTTTAATTTAAAGCAGATGGGAGGTGTTGGCACTTATGTGTCAAACCAACCAAGCCATCTAGGATCACCACCATCATCTATGCAGAAGCATGCTTCATATTCCCTGGTTTGTAGCTTAAAATTGCACATTTTTATTTTATATATATGCAGGATGAGCTTAGTATAGGTGCATGCTCAATTAATCCTACCATTGATGAGCTTGCCTAGATGCACGAGTCATCTCCCATATTCTAGGTCCTATAGTTAAATCCTATGTCATTTCAATGTCTTTTATATCAATCAACCTTGCATTTTGTATTTATACTCTACCCTAATTCATGTTTTATTGAAATATAGGAATTGATGGCATAGACCTTTACTCTACTAGAATTAGTATCTGTTGTATGCGAGCATGACACAAAAGATGATAAGCCCATTGTGGTATGCTTAGAAATTTTCAATTTTAGATTTAAAACTTTAATTTGATGGTTTGGTTTAAAATATTTGATTTAAATAATTTGCATGCATTTTTGATATTGAAATTGATTTGAAGCTTCTTTTTTCTTGTACAAAACATGAGCCGCCCTCTGAGTCATGTGGAACCAAAAGGCATCTTGAAATGTATGATGATAAAACTTAGGGCATGAAATGCAATTTGTTATATTTATTTCATGTTCAAACTGCACACATGTGTATTAGAATGTTTATTTCATGTAGATTTTATGACTATTTCAGTATTGACTGGACATAGACTATGACTATTTCACTATTTTTTACATGGACTATTATTATGTTAGTATTTATCTCATAGACTATTTCATGTATTTCATATACTATTTTACTATTTATTGAATGTCCACTATATGCATCTATAGTCAAACTATTTTATTTAATACTTCAAATTATCTTGTATTTAATTGTAAAATTGCAAACAACTAATTTTAATTAGATAAGAGGAAAATTTATACAATAAGTCACAAAAATTTGTAAGTCATAATTCTAATTGCTAGTCAAAATTGTATTTATGATTGATTGATTGTGATTGTAATTGATAGTCTTAATACTTAAAATTATCATGCGTTTAGTTGTAATTGTGATTGCTAGTCAAAATTGTAATTGATTCTAATTGCTAGTCAAAATTGTAATTGTGATTGATTGATTGTGATTGTAGTTGATAGTCTTAATACTTAAAATTATCATGTGTTTAATTGTAATTGTGATTGCTAGTCAAAATTGTAATTGATTCTAATTGCTGGTAAAAATTGTAATTGATAGTCTTGTAATTCTAATTTCCATATTGGAGTTAAAAGTTTCCTATAATTTAACATTGGAGGGAGAAAACAAATTCTATATTATAAAGGATAGATCGACAATCCAAAATAGCATACATGCACACACACACACACACACACACACACACACATATATATAAAGCACAATATATTTAAAAATTTAAAATTTTTAATGATCTACATACTAATTAAAATTGTTGAAAAAGTATATATTTAATATACAATAATCTTCAATATATATGAATATCAATCAATTGATGACCCTACTAAATAGTAACAAGAAATATAAATTCTCACAAGAACAAATAAGACACAAAATTTATCTATAAACATGTTACAAAAGAGATAATTTATTATGTGTTGAACCATAACATATTAGGTAAAATAGGTAATAAGATGAAGTAATATATTGGAAATAATATAATCAGAAATATTGAAATACATTTATAGTTTTTACATTCATCTCATAATGAAAAGTTCATATTTATTTATAATGGCCATGTTTTACATAATTCAAGTGAAAATTTAGTGAACACTTTATATAGTAATTGAATTTTGAGGTGAGAAGGTGTATTCACCCTTATCCTCCAAGTTGGAATAGGAAAGAGATGCACCTTTCTATGATTCTAATCTTCTTTTACTTGTGAATCATGGGGTCATGAGATTATCTAGCTTTACTTTTGTTATTTTAGGGAGTTGTAATATTGGTGTCACCTAGTATGCTATGCTAAATCCATCTCAATCTAATTTGCATATATATGATAGGATGAGTAGGGTTTATAGCTTATTAGGAAGTGATCCAAGAGAATCATGAATATTAATATGAAAGTGGAAATTCTACCCTCTCGTACTACTCAAGTAAGTTAATGTGAATCAACTTCCTTCCTCTTCTTCTAGATCAAAGGGTTAAGGAAAAGCTTCCATCAATAATCCAACTTCTTCTAAAAAGATGCATGAATTCTATCTATCTTAGGTGAATCAAGTAGAAATTATAGTTCAAAGAAACATAGCACATTTGTTTAGAGAATATTAAAAACTAAGAAAATAACTTGAAAACAATCCAAAATTGAAAAAATTATTCCATAGTCAAGTCTCCAACCCTTGTATAAAATTTTTGTTGACTATTTAAATAGTATATATATCAAAAAAGGTTTATTTACAACTACAACAACTTGGAATAATTCTAAATAAAAATATATAGTCACAATTACAATTACATGAGTCCTATTTCAAGGTTTTGGACTCCTAGATTATAGTAAATGTAAAATATAAAATTTCTTTGATTTGAAGGGATGTTAGATCTCACTTGCATAGAATGTACAAATGATAACATATATGTCATCTAGTTGTAGGATCTACTTGAAACATAGATGATTAATTAATTAAAACTATAAATAAATTAATTAAAACTATAAATACAACTATAAGTTGGGTGAGAAAATTATATAAAATAAAGTTGCAAAATTATGGTAGAAATTCCATACATTGAAGTGATATGTAGCATAGGAAATCCAATATAAATATCAAATGTTGAATGCACCAACTTAGTGATAATCATTCCAACTAGTTGTAGGAGACCTGAAATACATTAAACTAAACCAAATCCAATAGTTACTATTAAAGTAAATTAAACTTACCTAATTTTTGAAACTTAGGTAGTGTTGTGTGGTTACACAACATGCCATATTTTGCCTTGACAAAATAGGGACCCAACTTTTTCTGGCTGCTTTGGGTGGTCTGGTAAAAGTAAGTCATGCATGTAACCTTGAAAGAGGGTGGATATGTCACCATGATGAGGTTAGTTGTCAAAGTTAGTATTTCACATTATTAGCTTCATGGTTGGAAAGTGCACGAAATTCCAAGTAGGTTTGCCTTTTGGATCACCCCAAAATTCTTTAAGGGAAGAAAGTTATGTTAAGTCAAAGTTTCGGTCAAACCTGCTATTCTAAGGGAGGGGTCATATTTCAAACATCTGTCATATTATATAAGATCACCCCGATATTGAATTATCACCTGATGATCACTTGATCCGTGAAGTGTAGACGTCAATTTTACGTAGTAGCCGATATCTGCCCGTCAGACGACTTGATGTTTTACAGGGGGTAATATTCCTTAATATCCATCATCTTATGAATGTCACCCTCTTCACAAAATAGCACCCTGTGCCAATATGACAGTGATGTCATCTAAGTCCAATGAACAAAGGAAATCATCCTGATGATGTTGTCATCATTTCATTCTACTTCGTAGAGGTATATATCCAATGCCCACCATATTCAATAACATGATGGTGATGTAATTAAAGCACAAAGATTAAACAAAGTCATCGACATGGTGACATCACCCTGATCTTTTTTCGAAGGTGGGGGGTCTTTTTACCCAGAGGGGGTCTTATTTTGAATATCACTTGATCTTTTGAAGATCAACCCCCCTGTTTCTTGATATTAAATGCACTTAAATGCATTAGATGGATTCTTGCTGATTGTGAATACAATTCAAACACTTGGCATCATCCATGGATTCTCTGCAGAAGATCAACGGATTTAACCATCCCAACTCAAATTTACCCTGATTCACCCTGCGGATGCATTTAAAGGTAATTTTCATTTACCTTGTGAACAAACAAGAAATTATAGAGCAGAGAAGTTAAACCCTCATACAACTACCTCTTAATGGACTAGATCTTGCAGCGCAATGGAATGGGTAATCTTTAGCATTTGCAGCCCTTTTCCGTAATCAATCATCTAACCCAGGAGGAAAGTGTTATCAGGTAAGTAATTGAAAACCCTCCTGTTGTCATTTTCTGCATGTTCAGGTAGGGTGTATGTTCCTTTCTTATGGTTTGAATATGAGGATATGTATATCATGATGAAGTAAAGAATAGTAGATAGAGTATACATGATATCGTAGAAGTACGTATTGTTATATGAATGCATATGCACATTGTGTGGTAAGACAAATCTTGTTTGTTGCAAGAATCAATGGTGGATCTTAGAAGGAACAGGTCCAATTTAGAGTTTCTTAAGCCCATGTTTGTTCGGCCCAAGGGGGTGTAATTTAAGTATGGCATCATTAGTGATACTCACTAGGGGGATACGGACCTGGCGACATGGTCAACAAGAATAGATCATGACAAGGATAATACCCTTCTGGATGCAATATATGTTTCAAGAATGTGGCATGCAGCCAGATTTCCATATGCCATGGACACCCCAGAGTTTGTAGTGGAATGTGCTAGGAACTATAACCCTAAGACCAGGCAGGTGGAGAAGCATGGAAGAGTCTATGCCAACTTTTCAATTAAGGGCATCACCTCTACTTTCAATCTACCAGTTGGAAAGAGGGTGGTTAGTGTGGATCTACGTAAGTTGGACACAGAATACAACAACAATAAGAAGAGTGCAAGGAAGAGGATGTATTAGTGGAGGTTGAAGAGCAGCACCTACACTGCCTTAGGTAAATTTCCCATACACTTGTACAAATTTGATTTTGATGATGAGTACCAGTACATTATTGCCCTGCTAAGCAGGATGATAGGTAAGCTTCATGTAGGAAATTTTGAGAATTGGATGTTTGGAATCATCCAGATGGTCCTATATACAGATAACAAGCCATTGTGGGCCAAGATCATTAGTGATGCACTAGATCAAGGGATGAAGAACCTGGGAGGTTAGGCCTGCATGTTTCAGATGACCTCATATGTTATGTACTCGTGTTCTTATAAGGGTACCTTTGATGCCTTGACTATAGTGGGTAAGGCTAGCGATGATGTAGATGATTCCCACATATGGGATCACTATCCTTAGCTACAGAGAAAGAACTACCTCCTAGATTACAAATTGGTAAATGATGCATTCTCTATGCATCTAGTTAGAACCATGGAGGAAGACAGAACCAAGAGACTGAGCATGGAGGCTCAGGAAGTTGTTTACAAACATGGCACCTAGTTCATCTAGTTTGCCACATTTTCATACATAAGAATAGAAGGATTTGAGGGATAACCCCTTATGCTACCAAGATACCCTACTGATGGGGTTGTCCTGATGGAGTTTCTGAGGCAAGTGTCTACCATGATTGCAGCATACAAAGAACAAAAGAAGATATTCCGGTCTTATTTCCAGTATCTATGGGTTGGTATATGTGCTCAGACTCAAAGAACATAAAGCATGCCATAGGAGGTCTGAAACTAATGTATTTGCAGCCATTTCCCTTGGCTAGATCTTATGACCCCTATGGTAGGATACATAAAATAATAGGAAAACCTATTCATCAGAAGCATCTGGAGGATTTCAGGACTGATTGTGAGGATGAAGCTAAGGTGAGGAAGAAAATATCAAAGGGTCACCTTGAACTAGATAAAGACATTTGACTACATGCCGGTTCCAACACAGATTAGGAAGGATGATGGAAAAACTATGCCTAATGAATATGAAGATAAGAAGGTGTACAATGACACCATATCTGCCCCTGATCTAACACAGCCAAAGGATATTTCTCTAGATTAGTTTATAGGTAGAGTGTTGTAGTTAACCAAAGCTTGGGTAGATGAACCAATAAATAGATTGAAGAAAAAGGGCGTAGCCCTTACAGTTGTTGCCAAGAAGAAAAGGCAAGAACTAGCTAATGAGGAGTATGATGACTTCCTTAGTGAGAAAAGAAAGTCCAATTGGGAGAGGTTACCCACATAGAAACAAAGGAAGGGTCCCCCTAGAGGAAAGAAAATGAAAGATGAACCTAAGGGGTTGATAATTGAAAGAATTGCCACACCAGCTACAAGTGCATCGACATCAGGAGTACATGAAGAAGGTTCGACCTCACAGAATGAGGTAGAAGAAGACATCCTATTTGAGGAACCTACAGGTGGTGACCCGATGATGGTCAGTAGGAAGAGGAGGGTGATGCCACTGACATCACCACCCAAGAAGCAAAGAACATCCATGCGGGGTGATATCAAAGCTGACCCTATTGTACTAAGAGGAGCTGGTGGTGAAATGTTTAGGAAGGAACTATAGCATGATGTTCCACTTCCCACCATAATACAGTTCAAGACTAAGAGGGAAAAGGAACAAACAAAAGAAGCTCTCAAGGCAGGTCAGGGTGTTCCTTTCTCTTTGGAGGACATTGTAGACTTATCAGATGATGAGGTAGTGCAAAATGTAGCCTCTCAAAAGATGGAGACCCTCACCTCTAGTACCTACATGACTCCACATGGGACCCCATTAGCATAGATGGCGGTATTGGAGGAGGTAAAGCAAATAGAAGAAGTGAAAGAAAGTAGCCCAGAGAGGGCAGCCCAACAAATTAGGCTTGATAAGTTGGTCGATCAAGTGACTAGCCCTGCCTTCGTAGATTTAACACATAGGGATTATGTGAGCCCTAAGGACAAAGTAGGTGCACCTGAGGTGACAGAAAAGGTTGAATTTGCCAAGCAGGTAGAAAAAGAAAGCAATCCTCCTGACATGGGTCAGCAACAACATGAGATACCCATAGAGCCAAAAATAGTAGAAGTCCAATAGAAAGGCGGGGGTGATAAAGACACATCAGGTGATGTTGCTGCCTAGACTTAGGGAGATCAGGGAGATATCACAGGAGAAAAAGATAAATTAGGTCATGAGGACCTTAAGACACAAGATGTTGGTGCATTAGGTGTAGAACAAGAAGTAATCTAAGATCAGGGTGATGCATAAGGCCAACACACACAGACATCCATAGATGTCAACATGCCTCAAGATGAGTAAATCAATAAAGAACATGAAAGTAAGGATGAGGGAGTACAAGATCAGGCACAGGATCATCATGTGGACATTCCACAGGATCCTCCTCTATAGGAAGAAGACTCTCAACAAGAAGAGATGCAAGACGATCCCCCTCATGAGGAACTCCATGAGGAAGAAACTAAGAAATCACCTTCTCCACCGAGGATAGAAGCAAATATTGGAGAACAGGGCAGACATGATGATGACAAAGGGCATCAGGGATCTAGAGATGAAGTGCCTCAATGGCTGGAGAAAGAAATAGGTATGGAACAAGGCTCTAAAATTCAAGAATTTGATGTTTCCACCTTGTTTGTAGAAACAATAATGAAGCCCAAGAGGAAAGCCAGATTGACATCCGCTATTAGGAGAGATCCTGCTATAGGCAGAAGGACTGCACAGGTAGCACTTCACATGGTTGAAAAGGAGAAGGGAAAGATCACCTTGGAAGAGTTCCAAATCACAACTATTGATTTGAGTTTTGCTAATGAGGACCAAGAAGGTCAGGAAGGGAAAGACATCATTGATTCTTTAACCCAAAGGGTAAAGAAGGAGAAAGAGAAAAATAAAAAGCATAAGGAGCACATTGCTCAGCTGCATTCATATATAAAGGGGTTGATTAACCCTGATAATACGCTAGTTGATCCGGCAGTCCCATTGACTATTATATCCTAGGAGGAGGTCACCAAGTTGGACCTCATGAAACATGAAGCCATGATCATGGAGAAATGGATGATGTCAACCCTCACTAGAGCTGAGGATGTTTTGGCAACCTCCTTGCAGAGGTGGAATTCTTTAAGCAATTTGAAGAGAAAGGTAGACAAAATGCAAAATGAAACAGTGAAATGGTCATTCCAATTGGAAAAAGACCTAACTGCTTTAAGTGAAATAAAGAGGATTGATCCTCAAATCCTAAAAAATAATCAAGTGATGAATAATAACATCACCCTGTTGATAGACATATCGTATGAGGATATTAGGTTTGAATGTGATATCCTGAAGAAATGCAGTGACAAGCTCCAGGATATAAGTATAAAGTTGCACAGCATGATGGCTTATGAAGCAGAAATCCTTGAGGCTTTAGAAGGAAAAGTAGAGGGAAAGATTGAAAATCAAGATACAGACTTTGCTATCAAATCTATGCATGATAATTTCTAGCTAGTGGCAGATGACCCCCTCACCCACCTGACGGAAGAAGTGATGAACAAGATCATCAGAATAAAGGTTAGGGTTGAAAATTATAATGAGACTTTAAACAATAGAAAAGGTAAGTTGGAAGCACTCAAAGATAAATTCTAGTCTCATAAGCATGCCATAACGAAAGCCAAAATCCAAGATGGAGGAGAGGTGAATAAAATAGTGCAGGCATATGAGCATATCAGGACAATGATGAAGGTCCACATACAGGAGGATGTACATTAGGGGGACAACGATACCGAAAGTAATGAAGATGATGAAGAAGAAGAAAATGAAGAGGAGGAACCCAAAGAATGAATGAAGATGCACAATCAAGGGAACATATACATAAGGCACTCATAAGATAATGAGTCATCCAAATGGTTGCCACTTGGCAACCTGTGCTACGAGGAAAGGTTGACTGAGTCAAAGAGTTGTTATCAACCGTAGATCTTAATTGACAAATCTTGACCGTAGGTCATTTGTAACTGCCTCTCACCTTATTCTATAAAAGGTGCAAGGGTGCAAGATTTTAAACATTTGAAACTTAATTGAAATTTGATTACTGAAATATTAGGACTCATTTCAAAGTTGTTGTAAATGTACATGTTATGCATACTGAATGAAAGAGAAGCATATTTGATTACAAATCATCATAAATCTTGAGTAATCTGTGTTTGAATTCTGGATACATGCATTGATCAGCTATGTCCCTTGGAGTGCTTGTCAGTCTGAATGTGTTGTTTTCATTCCTTATCCTTTGAAGTTAGCATCATCCATATCTAGCTGTGGAACATCCTGGTGACATATGGTTTGATTCCTTCTCCTCATGAATGCATATTGTATGTATGTGGTTCAATGGCTAAAGATTCACTAAAATTAGAAGCATTCTTTTAAATTACTTTGAATTTCATAGCAGATCATCACCATAATTGCAAATATCAGAAAATTAAAAGCAAATAGCATAAAATATGCTGATATCCCATAAATAATTAGAAATACAGAGCATATTTAGAGTAAAAGCATGTTAAATTGACAAATATCATGCAAATTCATACAAATATCCATGGAATACATGCAAATATCTATTTATAGACACATGATTTGGATAAATATATAGTGTAGAAGAAATAACAAGTTCATGATGATCAATGTTCAAAAGAATTGATCAAACTTGCAAATATATCAGCTATCTTTAGAAATATAGTGGAGTTAACCTATCTATGGAGTAAATTTATAGGAAACAGTATAATACTGATCATCAAGACAAATGTAAGACCCCTTGAAATGGAAAACAACATGTCACATCAACCTCTGAGTAACGTCAAATGATCATGACCTGATCAACGGAGACTTGGAGTCATCAACTTATCCTAAGTTGATCGTACTTTACAATATAATAAAGGTTTGTTGTGCAAATTTTTATGCATGTTGTTATGACTAACAATCATCATCAACAGGTAGGGGATGGCTTAAGGGGAGATGCAATCAATTAGTATTTTGGTAATGGTGCACGCTAGTAAATCAATTACCTATAAATATACTTAATCCAAAACTCACATTCTAAGAACTACTTAAATAAACTAAATTGTACTTACCTAACTTATGGAACATAGCTAGGGGATGGCTTAAGGGGAGTTAAGAGGATGTCTTAAGAGGAGATGGAATAAACTCTAGTATTTTGGTAAAGGTGTGCTAACTTATATCAATTAACTATATTGAAGTTATTAAACTAAATGCTAAGTTTACCTAATTTATGAAACATAGCTAGGGGATGGATTAAGTGGAGTTAAGAGGATGTCTTAAGGGGAGATGGAATCAAATCTAGTATTTTGGTAAGGGTGTGCTAACTTATATCAATTAACTATATTAATGTTATTAAACTAAATCCTAAGTTTACCTAACTTATTGAACATAGCTAGGGGATGGCTTAAGGGGAGTTAAGAGGATTTCTTAAGGGGAGATGGAATCAACTCTAGTATTTTGGTAAGGGTGTGCTAACTTATATCAATTAACTATGTTGAAATTATTAAACTAAATCCTCAGTTTACCTAACTTATGGAACATAGCTAGGGGATGGATTAAGGGGAGATGCAATCAATTAACTATCAATCATATTAATCCTAAATTCACATCCTAGACCAAATTCTAAAGCTATTAAACTAAATCTTAATTACGTAATTTATGAAACTTAGCTAGGGGATGGTGTAAGGCAAGTTAAGAGGATGGCTTAAGAGGACATGAAATCACTTAATAATTTGGTTAGAGAATGAAGGTAAATGAATTAGTGCTATCAAGTAAATATGTATACAACTATAAATTAGTCAAAAAATAAAGATTAAAAGTTTAAAAATTTCTACATACCTGCTAACCATTTAAAAAAATTACTCCATTGTACCATCTGTATCCTCTTTTTTTTGTAATGCATCTATGATTGCCTCATGATCTTCCATAGAAAGTGTCCATAAATCTTTTGTGACATGTCTCCCTTTATATCTCACTAATTGTATATTTGTTGCCACAACCAGATGCAAGTAGTGCAAAATTTTCTTATGTCTTTTATAATCTTCAAATGCAGGTATACCATTCCTCTAGACTGTACCAACTTGTGTTTTTCCTCAACACATCAAGCCAGCCAATACTCTGTTTCCTCTTCATTACCCTTAGGTACAAAAACATACACATGTCCTACAAAAAACTTTCAATTTCAATAAGTCAAAAAAATATACATGCATGTATACAATTAAATATAGATTACAAAAAAATGTATTGAATCTAAATATTGAATTAATGTACCTTCTTGTACAAGGTCTAAAATATGATCATAAACATCTGATGCTTGCAAATGATTATCCTCTTCAAATTTTATCTCATTTTGATCATGTGTTTGTAGAGGTGTTAGTGATCTATGTTTCCATCCTTCAACCCAATTTGTATTTTCACATGCTTCCCACTCACCTCCGATACAAAATTGATAAAAACATGCAAGATCCCTAGTCCATATAGTCTATATGCTTGCATTTGAACTCTTAAATGTCATTTTGTTGATCCACTAATTGTATCACAATCATATCGGGGAGGAATGTTTTCTTCTTCAACCAACTAAAAAAACCATTCAACTTTAGAGTTTTCACTTGATCTTGTAGTCAATTTTGAATTACATCAATCCAAAATTCCACATGCATCTTTAAACTTTGTTGCATGATGAAATTTTAGTTTCTCCCTAGAAAGAGCCCTTTTCAAACATGCTCCATCTCCATCATGTTCTCCTTTACCATGCCCAGTTTCAAAGAAACTCCACATATGTTGGATATTGTTTTCTTTATGGGCCCTACTTAACCAATAAAACATTCAAGCATTTTTGAATTGTCCTATATAGTTGTCTGACCATATGAGATGGTGTGTCATCTGGATTTGTCTTTCTTTTAATTTGTCATTAAATGCTTTGAAACAATACTACACAAACTTTGATGAATGTAATCAGTTATCAGTCACATAGAAATGGTACTCCCTTAAAATTTTCATGTCATCTTCTATACTGTCAATTGCATGTCTATATATAGTATGAACAAATATGGCCACCTGTATTGAGTTATAATATTGTGACTGAATCTCCTCTTATGGAGAAAGGGTATAGTTTTCTACAAAGTCAACCACTGAAAGTATAGTTCCAATTGGAAATGTGTTCTTACATCTGCAGAATTGTTCATCAAGCCACCAAGCATAGTGAGAGTGTTTCGCATATTTATACACAATATTATTCTTGAACTTTGTGATGAATGCATGTAAACTACTTTGTTCTATGACCAACTCACAATGCTTTCCAGTTTTTCCATCCTTTAATAGATATTGAACATTGTTGAACCTCTTCACATCAACTAATTGTTGTCTAAAATCATGTGAACTACTTTCATGCATGCATTATCCTAACAATGAAAGGTTACCACATCTATTGCATTGTCCAGAAACACATGGTTTTGAAAAAATGAATTGCCCATAAATTGTTTCACAAAGTAAAATTGTTATAAACTCCTTAATTGTTGTAAATGGCATATTAATATCACATACCTGCATAATTTGGTTAGTATACAAAGTACAATAGATATATCAAAAAACATCATAATAATAATGAAATTGCACATGAGTTTTGCAACAACAAGAGATTCATTGCTTATTAATCTTGACATACCAAGGTTTACATTTCTCAAATGATCTTTGACTTATGCTAAAATTTTCTATAACTGAATCATCTAGAAATTTTCTATATAATTTTTTTGAGTTATGTCTAAAAGATGTTTTCGATGAGGATCACAATTTTTTGACTCCATCCTTAAGTTCGTAACATCTGTAGCATTTGATGAAACACTTGTATTATTATGCCAAAAATTTTCAATCAAAGACCTAATTTCATTATTTAATTTCATGTTAGACCTTGGGAGTCTACCACTAAAAGTCCAACATTGGTTAATTGGATAATCTTCAATACTTACTCTTCTCTTTTCTACTCTTAAAGTGACAACATGCACATTTAAATATCCACTTGTCTTACTTATCGTTCTTTTGCTCACAATTGATTTATTAACTAAAGTAGTTGTTATTGCTCGACCTACTGCATTCTTATCTTTAGATAGACTAGTTTTTTCAATAGAACCAACAAAATTAGAAATGCTACACATAACTTGTTCTATTGATTCATCCACCTTTTTGGGTTTTACAAATATGCCTAATTTTTTCATTAATTTTCTCATTTTTGACATTCGCATCAATTGTAATAAAAGTTGGCATTGAAATCCAAGAGTTTTTCTATAAAGAAATAGTTTATAAAATCTATTTGCATGGGTTCAAATTTGTCTCCAAAATATCTTACCACAAAGATCCTTTAAAACATTACTTTCAATTTGAAAAGAAAAAACATTTTCATTGCCACTCATACAAGGGTTTTTATTTTCATTTTTTATTGTCTTGTTTGTAATAGAAGAATTTATCTCAACAATGTTATATCCAACTTGCTTTAAATCATTAATCTCATTATCATTCAAGGGAAAAACATACCTGGATTCATTCTTATATTTGCATTTTTCATATTGTTGACCTCTTCCACATTTGCATATTCTACATTCACTTCATCCATATTGGTCTCTTCAATGTTCTCCTCTTCAATACTCATCAAATTGGATGCTACATTATTCTTCATTCTTTTAATCCTCTCTCTCCTATCTCTGTCATTTTACCTCTTTCTCTCGATGTGCTTCAATTTCTTCAAGTGTCATAAACTTCCTCTTCTTTTTTTGTTGATATTTATTTGATCCCATGATTACCAAAATGTGTTGATAAAATCAACAAATAATATTGTATTATACTTAGAGTTGGATCCCCTCTTAAAATTTATGAAATACAAGTAGATGTAGATCCTTTGTTCAATATGATATTTGCTTGATATTTGTTTGATCTCTCTAAAAAATACATTTTCTACTTCATTCCATCTAAAAATTCTCCTTATGATTGAATCCCTGTAAAAATTGCATAAAATGTCTTGTTGAGAGATCAAATTGACACCTGCATATAAAAAATCACAGAATTCATCACTGTTGGTCATACTAGTAAAAAGGAATGTTGCAAAATATCCATTGTACTATGAATTTATGAAAAAAAAATAGCTAAATAAGAAATGGATGCACGTTTAGAAGCGAGTACCCATTATTTTAAAATGGGTACCTATACACAAATTGGTGGGTTTGCAATTTGAAATTATTAGAAATGGGCACCCGTTTATAAACAGGTACCCATTTCTAATAATTTCAAATTGCAAACCCACCAATTTGCATTGGTTTCAAGCTTGGTAAACGCTTCGAAACCCAAGCCTTAGCCTTGGACCTACAACTAGGAGACCATGAAAATAATAAGAGAAAAAACTAGTTTCACCACTAATGATTTTTTTTAGAATATTTTAGTGAAATTAAAACCCATTGTAGATCTGAAAGTTTAGTTTTCAAATATGTATTTTTTTGTACTATTAGACATAATTTTATATTTATTAATTATTTTCTAAATAAACACTCATAAACTTGAAATAACATATGTTACTATTTTTTAATAACTTTTGATTTTGAAAGTTTCTTGAAAAAAATTATGTCTAACCAATCTAGACATCATTCCCTACATGATGAAAAAAATTAGTGAATTGATTAGTTTAGCTCAAATTATGTTGGTCATACATGAGGGGTTTTAAAAGCAGTAATTAGGGCCATTACAAAATTAATACAAAAACATTTATCAAAAAAATACAAAAAATATCCTGACCAAATTTTTACATCCTATGCATCTTTCCATAAAAGGAATTAGAAAAATACCTTCATTTAGGTCAAATTATGCTGGTTTTACACATGCATGCTTTGGTAAAAAATAGGGGACTTTTAGAAAGCCACTTTTTGTACATCAAATAAAAAACCAACTTTCATCATCTGGGTATTAGAAAAAGTTACATATTTGAAAATTAGAAACAAAATTCTTCATTTCTTATTTTTACATCATATTAATATTTTATGTGCAAGTGCTTCAAATCGTCACTCCAATCATGACAAAATTTTTAAAACAAGAAAAACACTTCCACTTTTTGGCAAAAAAGTGAACTCATCTCCTTGCACTTACCCTTTTGTTTCTCCATAAACTATTTGTAGAAGGAAGGCCAATTCAATAGAGGAAGGTGAACCATCTATAGAAGCTAATTTGTAGGTTCAGGCTCACGACCATAGCAAAAGGTGTAGGGTAGTTTTATTTAATACATAGGTCCCTTAAAAGGCATGTAACCTATATTAAAGGGGCATGTAGGTCCCTTAAAAGGCATTTAACCTATATTAAAGGGGCATGTAGGTCCCTTACAAGGCCAATGTCCTATTTTGAAGAGCACGTGGAGCTTTTTTAGGTCGACAGGAAGATCCACGACCGCTCTTAGCTTTTTGGGAAATGTTGAAAGGTCGCGACCTATTTTGAAAGGCCCACACCTCCAGTGCTCGAGAAATGCTCGGGCCAGTCAATGCCACCATGGAGGAATCAACCATGTGCAAATAGTGCAGCCTTGGAAATTCTCAGACCACCTAAAATCCATCGCAAATCAACCCCAAATTGATCATAGAGGTTTTCAGATCATGGCCCTTTTTGGGCGAGGGTTTAGCATTTTGTTCTTCAGTCTTTTCACGCAACACAAGTCATTTCCATGGTCACCATCCACTGCTTTGGTCATTGAATCCATAGCTCACCATTTTTTTTTTCATTTTTTGGTGTTTCTTTATCTCCATTCATAGTGGAAGTGCGATGAGTTGGAGAGCTTTCTCATTGAGATGACGACCCCCACTTTGTAGGTCTTATGCCCACACCCTCTGTGCAGGTGGTTGAGCCCTTTAGGGGTTTATATATGTGTCATGTTGGATTTCATCAATCTGCTTCTTCCTAGCAAATAGGTCATAGTCACATTTGCCAATGGTCACAGAGTGCTTTGGCTATAGTCCCTTCAAAAAACTACCAGGTTGTTGTTACAAGGATATGTTACATTTTACGTTATAATAACATTCAATGTCAATCACTATGTAACGTTAACTATAGTTTTCTATTAACTACACCACTTGTAGCATTGTATGCTCCATTTTTTAACCAAAAGAGCTAACTTTTATGTCAAGACTAACCACTTGGTTCGCATAGTGTTCATAAGGGGGGCACATTTTCTTTTTGTCATAATTTTTTCCCATGAAGGAAAAATTTGACAAATTTATAGTCAACAAGAAGTTGGTTTTGATGCCAACAAAGTAACATCGAGATGATTTAGAAATTGTACTATTTTAACACATTTTTTAGCCTTCCTTTGTAAAGCAAGATAGACAACTACTGAAATTATTGTAACTTTTGATTGCCAACTTGAAATCAAGTTCCATTTTTTTGGAAAGTGAATAATTTTTCAAGCTTGATCTATTAGAAATGATTTTACACTATAATTATAAAGTACCTTTTTCATTCCAATTAGACTTACTTATGCATTGTAGTTATAAAGTGTTAAAGTTCAAGGGGATAAAAATATGGAATCATGATAGGGTGTATTGAGTGGTGTCAATAGCACTTCCATTGTGTCATGTCAAGATCACTTTCATTGCATTGTGTCAAGAGCACTTCTAGACTTCCTTTTTGTATTTTATTGTGTCATGTCAAGTGCATTTCCATAGAGTTGTGTCCAGAACACTTCTGCATTAGCTCCATCAACACATGATGCTACATATGAGTCTAGAGTTGCTTCCTTGAGAACTTTTAGTGATTCATTACACCAAGATATTGACACACTACAACAAAATAGGCAATTAGCACCTAAAATAGTGCTAGAATTTAATGCATTTGAGTTCATGAATTAGACACTTTTGCCGGTGCAAAACTTAGCACCAAACTGCATGTTCACTTCAGCACCATTTTTTGCATTAGATTTAACATTAGGTTTTGTGCCAGAAAAGTAGTGCAAGAAATAGCACCTCCTTTAGTGGCTGAAATAGCACCGGGAATAGCACTGGGAAGTACAACCAATTTAATGTCAGAAATAACACCTAAATTAGCACCCAATTTTGCTTCTAGTTTTGCTCCCAATCGTGCTTCTTGTTTTGCTTCTGGTATGGCATCGAAAATAGCTTCTTTTTTGGATTCCTAATTGATGCCAAGTTTTTCTTCCATTATGATGTCCTTTGTTTCTTCCAGTTTGGCTTCCAATTTTTCTTTTGGTTTTGCTTCTTGTGCTGCTTCTAGGTTTGCTTCCAGGTTTGTTTCCAGTTTTGCTTCCAGGTTTGCTTCTGATTTTGCTTCCAATTTTACTTCCATTTTTGCTTCCATTTTTGCTTCCACTTTTGCTTTCAATTTTTCTTCCAGATTTGCTTCCAATTTTTCTTTTGATATAACATCGCTTTTTGCATCTAGCTTTGCTTCCATTTTTGCGTCTTTGTTCCAAAAAAGGTGAGTGTGCCAATCTTGCTTTCTAACCGCCCCATCTTTCACCTTATAGCCTAGCTTAATCTGATACTCCCCAATTTTTTAGCAGCTCCATATGATTCAATCCTCTTTGTGAGACAAGCTCATAGACTTGTTTGACAAAATACTCTCTAACTTACCGATCTACGCTCCATCCACCTAAAGACCCCTGAAGTATTTGAAATATTTTATAGGATAACATTTATAAATAATTTTTAGGGAAATGGACATCCATACAAATTAACAACATCATTATACTTATTAAATCTCCATCAAAATAAAATCTACAACAATATCTAGTTTATATAAAATAACAAGATAATTATTATAACATGATCATCATCTATAATTAAAACAAGTGAGTCAAATATCTATAATTTAATTGAATTTGACAACATACATCCTGAGAAGTAAATTAAAATCATCATACGTAATAAATATCCATCCAAAAATTATCAACCAATTTCAATATATATAAATTGACAAGTCAATACCGATAAGATCATCATCATATATAACTAAAACAAGTGAAAGTCAAATATGCTAGTAGATCAATAACGTGTCAAAATGATACATGTACAAATGATATAAGTAAAAATGATAAATTATGTAACTCAAAATGATACAAGTCAAGATGATACATGTCCAAATGATATAAGTCAAAATGATACAACTCAATAATATGGTACTGCAGGCCATGAAAATGATACATATGATAGTAACCATGAAAAGAGGCATCATAACGATATATCAGCAATGATCCATGATGCAGTCTATATGATCATGAATGTCACTGGCTACTACTAGCAACTACCTCATCATCATCACCGTCATGATCATCATCATCACCATCATGATCATCATCATCATGATCATCGTCGTCATCATCATCATCATCATCATCATCATCGGCCTCAGTGTCTTCTGTATCTTCGTCATCATCATCCTTCGCCATGTGATCTGTACCAGAACCAACATAATCTGGATCTATATCATGAGGATCATCTTGATCTTCTGGAAGACCCATGTTCTACAAAAAAAATATTTAAAATGAAAAGTTATTATTTATTTCATGCAATAATTTATTTTTCTATTATATATTTAATATTACAACATATGAAATGAAACCATAATCATATTACATCATATCAAAGTGCACATACCATAATAAAATTTCAAAAAAGTTACAGCTAATATGTCATTCCAATGATGTAAAACATGCAACAATTCTAATAAATGTTAGTAAAGATCATAAAAAAATTGTTATACAATTTAACTATCAACTGTAAATTCTATTACATAACCTTAAGTTCCAAGCCTCTATATTTTGTGCTATATATGATTATGTTTGCCTCAAAGATCCTTTGAGAGTTAACTAGTCTATATATCTTCTTCTCCTATATCTCAGATGAGGAACATATTAAACATGATGAAAGGCTAGAGTCCATCTTGACTCTAACTCAAATACAACTGAACCCTCTCTTCTATCGACTGCTCCTTCTGTGTGGATCCCACACCTCACCAAGCAGCTAGTAGCTACTAAGCTAGGTGGCTGAAATAGATCACATTCCCCTGTCATATTGCATGTGGTACCACTGTCTAGATACCACCCATCTCAAGAAATCTCCTCTGAAGCATAATGACCAAATTTAACCTTTGTAAGGTAAGAGGCAACGTCTTCACTAGCAAGCATCTAAATCCTCTGAAGCTTCTCCTTCAAAACCATGATTCTGCTCTCATGCTTGGTCTGAAATAACAAGGTAGTTGTTTTGTCACTCACTTTGTGCAATGAAATAACGAGAGTCGATTCTCCTCCAGTGGACACAATGCCAAAATTCTATACAACCTCTTACTTGTGTTATATTATTTGTGCAGCTAATAAATTCTTTGGGGATGAATTGGTCATGGAGCATCCCTATTGTTTTGTCCATGTTTATTTCTAGGACTGATGGGAGCACAAATATTCATCCAAATATGAGCACATCTATGACTAATTATTTGCTCCCTTGCATGAACTATTATTTGAGAAAAGGTTCCCTAGGTTGTCTAAAGACATGATCAGAATCTTGGAGAACCTAAAAGATTACTCCCTAAATGAGTTGTTAACATATAGGAAGATCTATGACACCGTAAAGGCACCCAATACTTTTCCCAAGCATGTACCTGACATGTTGTTGATCAAGAAGTTGCATGTTATCCTATACTCTTAAGATTTAATGAAGCCATGGAAGCAATGGTAATGGATGTAAATGATATGGATCTAGTAGCTAGGGCTATGACTAGGGTTGCCACAACACAAGCAAATGAATCAAACATCAATGCCTACACAACCGGTTTTGAACCACAAGAACAATAGACCACAACAATAGGTGTAGATTACTAATCCCAATATAGCCACCCTGAATGTAGTGGAAATTAATGATATCCAACTTTGATCCAGAAACATTCTTGTAACTATTCCTATTAAGGAAGTCATCGAAGAAGAAGAAGTGAGCCCTAAAGTTGATACACAACAACAAAATGAGAAGGCTGAAACAAAAGAATCAGAAGAAATTCTGAAGGAAACCTCTATTCCATTCCTAGAATGTTAAAATAGGTTCCTCCACAATCTAAAGAAAGATAGCCCTCACATGATTACTCCCAACTAATTAAGGAACTCAGAAAGATGCACATTGAAGTTCCCTTGTTACGGGCAATAAAAGATATTCCTAAGATAAACTAGACCATTAAGAGTTTATGTCTAAAACTTCCAGGCAGAAAATGGAAATTACCCAACACTATCCAAGTAGAAGGAAAATTTGTTGATGTCCTATCAGGCAAGTTAATTCCTCAAAAATATGGGGATCCTCGGAGTCCTGTCATTACAATAGACATAAAAGTAGTATCTATTTCAAATGTTCTAATAGATTTGGGTGCTGCCATTAATGTAATGACATCATATACTATAGAAGCTTTGGCATTAACACATATTCAGCCAACATCAACTGTGTTACAACTTGTAGACCTATATATTACCAAACCAAAAGGAAATCTGGAGGATAACATAGTCACTATTGATACTTGGGACTACTCAATTGATTTCCTTGTCCTTCAGACTAGAAAGAAATGCTCAGGGTACCCAATAATACTGGGTAGACCTTGGCTGGCTATTGCGGCAGCCCTCATTGACTACTAATTAGGAAACATGACTATTTCAAATGGAAAAAAAACTGAAGAAACTGTCTATCTATCCCCCTGCCAAACCATTTCTACAATACGGAAATAAGCCATGGATAGATGACCTAATAGATTCTGATGAAGAGAATGCCTCCTCATTAGCAATGGTGACAATTGTAGAACATTTTGAAGAATGTAATGATGAATATAAAGAGATGGAATGAAATAGTGAAACCTCTTTATATAGTATTGCCCAGGAAGAGGTCTTCAGATGGCTCTAGAGAGATCTGAAAGGATCCTTTAGAGCATTTAACTGCCCATATTTAGAAAAGATTGCCTCACATTTAAATTATCAAACTCTCCACCAAATTGTGCCTCATCTTTGCCCTTTAAATACTCTATTAAGTCCTTATAAAGATCTTCTTTCTGTCCATAATGGCATAAAGCAAATTCCAGTCCAAACCAACAAATAACTCTCTATCAGTAGTTGGTTAACAGAAGTAGAAGAAGTTCATTTGGTAAAACTGCTACAAAACCATACCCAAGCTTTTGCACGGGAATACAAAGACATGAAAGGCATCCATCCCAGTGTTTGTACACAGCATATCTACACTGAAGATGTCCGTCATGTTAGGCAACCACAATGGAGAATCAACCTAGCCTTGAAAGACAGTGAAGGAAGAAATAGAGAAACTATTGCAAGTTGGATTCATCTATCCTATTTCTGACAGTCAATGGGTATCACCATTAGTTATAGTGCCAAAGAAAAATGGAAAATGGTGAGTCAGCATTGATTATAGGGAATTGAACAAAGCCACAAAGAAAGACCATTTCCCACTTCCCTTCATCGACTAGGTGCTAGATAATCCTCAAGTGGTTTTAGAGCCATTTGAGAAGTGGGGAATAGACTTTGTGGGACTAATTGATCCACCATCTAGAGGAAATCACTACATTTTGGTCTACATGGACTATGCCACTAAGTGAGTTGAAGCAAAGGCACTACCAGTAGCAAAGGAGGAGAAATTTACAGATTTCTTATACAAGCACATCTTGCAGAGGTATGGAGCACCCAGAGTCGTTATTTCTGATCAAGGACCACAATTTATGTCTACCATGATCAAAGCAATCTTAGGGAGATATCAGATCAGCCACAGGAAATCTTCACCATATCATCCATAGAGCAATGGTCAAGTAGAAGTAACAAATAGAGAATTGGAGAATATCCTCACCAAAACCATCTCAAGTAAAAGGACAGATTGGGCTGACAAAATGATAGAATTTGTTTGGGCTTATAATACTCCTTGGAGGACCACAACTAACTTCACATCATATGAGTTAGTTTATGGGAAGCACCTAGTGCTGCCTATCGAATATGAGGTAGAAACATTGAAAACAACACTTGAAGCTGGTATTGATTTGATCAAAGCACAGCTACAAAGGATACTGCAGTTAAACAAATTGGAAGAGATGCAGATGGAAGCACTACAACATACAGAGTTAAGCCAACAATAGAGGAAAGAATGGCACGACAAGCACATTATTAGCAAGCACTTCAAGCAAGGAGATTGGGCCCTATTGTACAACTCCAAATATTAGGATCTAAAAGGGAAACTACACACTAGATGGTTAGGGCCCTATGAAATTCAAGAAACCTTCAGCAATGGAGCTATTCAGTTAGTTCCCATTGATGGAGATCGTAGAATTTTCTTGGTTAATGGACATAGATTGAAGCTATATCACAATCCAGCATCTAAGGAAGAATTCTCTGTCGAAATTTGGTCTCGGATAGAACATTTTTCTGTGGAAGACCTTTCTTCCATGGGAATCATGCTCTAAATGATGATTCTTGAATAAATAAAGTAGTCAAGGTTGAAAACCAGAAATGGCAGCCTCTTCTTTCAGAAAATATAAAAAGAAAAATTAGGCAAATGTTGAGAACCAGCAATGGCAGTCTTTTCTTCAAAATTCCCTTTTCCTTCAAAAAAATTCCTTTTTATAGTTCTACAGGTTGGCATGATAAAAAGAATAAAGAGCTCTTGATGGCTCTGGAGAGCTCTTGACGGCTCCCGATAACTCCAGATGGCTACAGATTCCTCTAGATGAATATCGGTGAATACTACCCTTCCAAGTACCATTGGACACTATTTTCTATGCATTGTGAAATTAGATTCAGTAAATAAAGTTAAGATGAAATAATTAAATGGATGGGTACTTTACAAGGTATACTCTTTCCTTAAAACTTATATAAATTATTTTAATATGTTTTATATATACCACGTGTTGCCTAAAGTGCCCACATGCAGTCTCCCACTCCACGACAGTTGCATCAATTATTGCTGTCTGATAGGTGGTAGTCATAGGATTCTTCTTAGGTCTCACATACTTAAAAATAAGTTATAAGTACTAGTCATCATTACAAACAACATTTGAAATAAATGCCATAAAAGGGAATGAGCGCCAGATTGAGAAATCGTTATAACTAGTACTTATGATTATTTATGGCAAGTACAATGAAATGACATGAGAAGCGGGATTGCTGATGTCAGCTATGAATGTGTATGGAAAAGCAATTAAAGTGGCAACTGAGAAATTGCACTTGGCATGTAGCCACCCTGGTTCACAACTCCAAAGCAAATGCCATGAGGGATGAAAAGGCAGGTAGTATAATTGTCAACTTGTCAATCTCTCATGCAATTACTCCTTCACACATACCTACAATTGACAACACAGAGTTCATAATTCTTTCCTATTTGAAACAAGAATTAGAAAATAGAGAGAAAAATAGGCAGAGCTCCATTGAAACACCTTGCTGCAGAATCATACACAATCAAGTGATCGAATGGGTAACAAGAGAAAAGCAGATCCAAAAAATGCAATCTTTGATGATGCCAATGCATAGGTATTCCAACAAGCAGGGTGGTTAGAATTCTTCTAGAAATTTGAAGGCTTTGAAGCTGAGTTGGTTGAAGAGTTCATTACAAATTTCCATAGAACTTTCACCGTGGTCAAGGGGGTAAGGATTCAAATTAACCCAACCATAATTAGTCATCTTTTTGATATTCCTGTTGTTGGTGTTGATTTATTTGCAAGTAAACCCTCATATAAGAATTAGTTTAGAATTTCCATGTTGCTCTGGAGCCCCTACCCTGGTACATTGTAAGTAAGGGAGCAACAAAAGGCATTGAATGGACCAATCTTCTAGACACATGGAAGATGGTGGTCTTATGGATAATGAAATTCTTTGCATGTGATGGGCAATATGGTGCAGTTTTGGGCCCTAGGATGCAGTTGATTACCCATTTGAGACATGGAACAAATAACCCTCAGCACTTGATAAATGTTCCTACTTTTCTGCATGCTAACATGGTCACCATGATGACCAAAAGAAAGAAAAAAGAAGGGTAGATAAGCCACCCAGGATTGATACACCTAATTATGAAGCACCACTTCCTGTCACAGGAAGATGGTCAGCAAAAATGCGAAGATTTTCTTGCCCTGTAGCCAAGAAGAAAAAAAGTGAAGCATCATACTTCTACTATATCCATTTTAGGAGACCCTGTCGCAGTTTCTTCTAAGTCTCCTAAAGTCCGGTTCCGACGGCTCTAGAGAAGGACAAAGTAGGGTTCTCAAGAAAGTGAGGCTGTTGATACAAGAATCTATCACCACCAGTTAGTTATCTCTTCAGATGAAGAGGAAGAACAAAACTGTACCACCACCTCAGGCAAACAATCATCCCCTGCTGCACATCTAGGAGAAGAAGAAGCTCATGAAGAAGAAAGGGGAGTTGAAGAGGTTGGTGGCAGTGAAATTCCAGAGGAAACTGGTGAAGAGGATGTTCTAGAAGAAATAGAGTAGGATATTTTGCAACACAGCCACAAAAAAGGGAAAGAAACCCTTAAGGAAGCCTCTAAAGACACCACAGCATAGGAAACAAGGTATGCCCTAGCTCTCTCTAAAGATGAACTTGAATTAAAGCAATATAAGGCACAATTGGAGGTCATGACCCTGCAATTGAAGGCCAAAGATGAGGAGCTAGAAAAGAAAATGGCGAAGGCTCAAGAGGAGAAACAAGAAAAAGAAAAAGAAATCTATGTTTTTAAGAAAGAAATAGATAGTCATAATGATGTAGGAGCATCCAGTGGTGTAAGTACAATCTTGCATCACCCAAAAAAAAGATGTGTTTCAAAATTGTTGGTGTTCTTTCCATTTCTTTTAAAAAAATTTGGTTCTGGTTCCATAATTGCTTGAATAATAATGTAGAACTTTCAGTTTTTTCAAACTACAAAAAATAGCAACCTGCTATTTTTAGAAAGTTTGCATTTGGGCACGAATTGAAGTGAAAATTTACAGTAATCTTCATAACTAAAAAATAAGATGTTTGGCGAAGGAATCATGGAAAGATCATTTGCGAGCTGAAAGATATTAAAGTTTATGTTTCCAAAAAATATCTAAAAATTATTCACTCAAGTTTGAGGCACTAAACAGCCCCGTACAAGCCTGAAAATGGCCGAAATTGGTAGAGCAAGTTTTTAGCACATAGAGTACTCCATGAGTTTTTCGACGCATAAACTAGTTCATCAATCGGACACCCAGATCAAAAGTTATGGCTCCCAGAAGTTGGCCTATTTTTGGAGGGAGATGTAAATTTCAAAATTAGGTTGTTGGCCACCAAAAAAGCTATTAGTGACCATTTTTGGGAACTCTGGGTGGTAATAGAGTTAAGGAGGAAAGAGTAGAGTCAAGAATAGGTGGGAAAATAGAAACCCTAGTTGATTTGGGGTTATAGAAGGCTAAAGATTCTAGGGTCTTGAGCTTAGGAAAGTTGTAATGTGTTGCAGCCTGAAGAGAATTGATTCCTCTGATTATAATTGAGCTTCTGTAATGTAATGAGTTGTCCATATCAATAAAGAAATATTCTATTTTCTGTGTTCCATTTTTGTTGTTGTGTGTTTCATGATTTATCCCCCTTCATCACATAAAGATATGGTGGCCCAAAGGGACATGCAAATTACTCAACTTAGGCAAAAGATTGATCAACAAACCCTTGCACCTGTCTAATTGAATGTATATACTAAAAACTTGCAACTTACACTTGAGAATGGACAGCTTTAGGGTGAAATTATATAGCTGTGGAAGGATCTAGAGGCCCTAAGATAGGAGAAGTTGGTAGTGGAAAAGAATCTGGCTCTGGCCTGTGAAATAGGGGAAACCCTGTTAGCTCAACAACCACCATCAGGTGGGTATGCCTTGTTCCTTAGAGAACAATATTTAAGGTAGATATTATTGAGGATAAGTTACAATCTCCCTTTTGATTTTGACAATGATATGTAATTTGTTGAATGCATGGCCAAAGCATGATATCAATGTGTCAAATATATGACTAAAGTGAGGTTTTGTGTTGGATAGCATATTCGTTGAAATGATATAATTGGTGTATTAAACATTATTTACTATTTCATGTATTATAAGGGCCAGACGAGGCCATGGCAACAGATCATGTCATATCAAATAAGGACACAACAAATGAAGTGGGACATCAGGTACTCAAATTTTGAATTAAGTTAGGAAAAAATGATCTGATGGCATTTTGTGATACATCCATCTTTTTTCATAGTATTATTGAAATTTATAATGTATTATCCAATCTTGACATAAATTAATGCATACATTGTTGATTATTTTAGATGGAGATTGGAGAAAATGCAAAGCCTGATTGTTCAACTAGCAAAACAAAATATATGTACGTGGATGTGGACCTAAAACTGTTAAATCATGTAGAGGATAGTGGGTGGAAGAGGATATGACAATGGATCCTGCAAACACAACAAATGATTGCACTGAACGAGAGGTTGGTCAGGACTATAGTACATGGGATGAATACTCTGAGAAAATTGTTGTTTGTGGATGTTCTGTATGTCGTGGAAAGAAACAATTCAAATGAGCAATTGTACAAAGACATTACATATATGATGAGCTTCCATTCAGTAGTATGCCTCCTATAATCGATTCAAATCCAATAGGAATTATGGTAAGGAATTTTCCAATTTGATATAAATAACATGTATACTTTGTTTAAACATTATTTTATATTATTTAAATAACTAATATTTTTCTTAATGGATACTTGTAGGATAGAGTTCTTGGTTTAAAGTTTCTTGGATCACTGACTTCCAGCCTAGAGGGCAATGATCATTTATTATATGATACATCTAACAAAAATATGTGCCAATATACCAGCTCGAAAGATGAGGAATTGATGAAAATAAGTAACAGAACAAGAATTAGTTTAAAGATGCATAATTTGCTTAAAGACAAGGGGAAGATGGACTACATACCCTATGAGAATGAATGTGATGGAGATGATGACTTGCCCCTGAGTTTGAGATCAATTTACAAAGAGACATTTGATCGTCAATTATATTGCGCTTGGCCTAGTGATCAACAACTACCTAGATTGTATGAGGTGTTTCAATTTTGGGGATACAGCTAAATGTTACAACCCTCCAATATTCATGGATCGAATCTAGGCCTCTTTATTGTTCAAAATGTACAAGTGGGACCTAAACATAGAAAAAAATCATAACAAACCACTAGTAGATTAATGCCATATTATGGTCCATCATATTACAGTGGTGAATGGAGAAGGCTAGCAGAATATAAGCCTAGCATGTCAGCATATGGTCTAAATTCAAATATGTATACACATCATCTCCAATTGGAAAGTGGAAAATAAATGAATAGAGGTCATCTTATGTATATAGATGGAAGTGCATACACAGAAAAATATTGTAGGATTTATAAATAGTAGTAAGCAAAGGGACCCTACTATAAGACCAAATTGTCAATTTATTGAGGTTATAAATGATAAAGATGGAGATATGGAAAGAGAGGTTGATATATTGATAATGGTTGAGGCTATTATGGACCTTACCATTGGGGATGAGCTATTGATTGATTATCCCTTCTTAAAACTGTTGGTAATTAAGGTGTCTCAACCTTGGTAATTCCTTGCATTTATTATTTGTAATGTATTTATTTATTTAGCCTATGTTGTAATTTTGTTGCACATCCTATTTTGTAATTTAGTGTGAAGTTGCACAGTGAGTTGTCACTCCACTTGTAAGATGACTAGGATGGTCAACTCACTTAATGTGGAGATAGGCGTCCCTTTTGTGTGGTAGAGGTTTTCTACCATGTGTTGGCATTTTGACTAGTGTGTAAGTGAATCTTGACCGAAATGTTTATGACAGATTCCTATGACAGAATCTATGACACATAAGAGTCAAAAATGAATGTTCTACAACAGGTGAAGACATGTGTCACAAGGCATTTTGGAAGAAGGCATCTTTGGGCACCCCAAGGAGGATTATGACATGTTGTAAGAGAATATGCTATTTTTATCTGTGTATGACATATTCTCTTACAGCTGTAAGATATGACAGTTATGACGGATTCTATGATAGTCATAAGAGTTGTAAGAGCATCTGTCATTGACCAACTTGGGAATAGGTGACCATATTGGGATGGGGTGATATAACAAGTGTCATGACCATGTTGCAGTGTTGGACAAGTGTCCTTGGGCATAGGTTTTGGGCCATGAGGCCAAGTTGGACGCCCATCTCAAGGAAAGCTTAGTTTTGCCTTGTAAACTTCTATTTAAGTAGGTGCTTTGAGAGGAGATGTATTATGTGATTGACATGTACTGTTATGCTATCAAATTGTCTTTAGATATGAGTGTTGAAGACTTCTGAGATCTTGCATTTCAAGTGTATTGTAAACCATTACAGTTTTTGATAATACATTGTGCACATTTTGGAGTGTGGGGTTTTTCACCCGATAAGGGTTTTCCCCACATTATATCTTGTCTCTCTTCTTCTGTGTTACATTCTTGTGTTGTGTTTTTCTGCAATATCTCCATTGTTGTGTTAAACATTCTATAATTGTAAAGGTTAAAAAGAATTTGCACTTGTCTCTCCTCATCAGATTAGTGTAGGGAGTGATTTCTGCACGCCTAGCTTCCTTTCGGTTAGTATAAAAGCTTGATCACCTTTGGTCCTAGTTGTTGGGTAGGGGTTTTTTGAGCTAATCTTAGGTTGAGTGGGAGCTCTGTGCAAAGTTTTCCATAATCTTGTTGCAGGAAGGAGATGGCAGGCACATCTAGAAGATTAGAGGTGGAGAAATTCAATGGCACAAATTTTGAGTTATGGAAACTTAAGATGGAAGACATGCTTGTTGATCAAGACCTATGGGAAACCGTATCTGGTGTAAAACCAACCGCAATGGCACAAGCTGATTGGGATCTCAAAGATTGGAAGGCTAAGGATCTCATAAGACTCAGTCTAGCTAATTCTATCTTGTTAAATGTCCATGAGGAGAAGACCATGAAAGACCTTTGGAAGAAGCTGGGTGATGTTTATCAGGCTAAATCCCTGGTGAACAAGCTTTTTCTGAGAAAGAAGTTGTATTCTTTGAGGATGGAGGATGGAGGATTTATTGCAGATCACCTGAATGCTTTCAACATGTTAGTTGCACAATTGACATCTGTTGGTGTGAATATGGAGGAGGATCATTGTATGACCTTGCTTTGTTCTTTGACGGACTTGTGGGATCATCTTGTTATGGCTATTGGGAAGACAACATCCACTTTCAAAATGGATGAAGTGGTATCTTTGTTGTTATCTGAAGAGATGCGGAGAAAGTCTTTTGAAGCAGCTAAAGAGGCTCTTGCGGTTCATGGAAGACCCAAAGAGAAAGGGAAAAAGAAGGATAAGAAAGCTAAGAACGGTAGATCCAAATCTTATGGGAGATGCAAATCTCCTTGAAAGTCCAAGGCTCTATGTTGGAACTGTGGAAAAACTGGGCACTTTCGAAAGGAATGCAAAGAGGAAAAAAAGAAGAAGAATGTCCTAGACTCAGATTCTGACAAATCAAAAGATGATGGTGATGCCTTCATCGCAACCCTGGCCACCCATGCATCTGATGATGTCTTGCTGATTGATTTTGGTGCATCATTCCACATGACCTTGCATCAAAGATGGTTCATGAAGTATGAAGAGTTTGATGGTGGAAGAGTGTACCTGGGTGACCATTCCCATCTTAAGATTGTTGGTCATGGAAGAGTCTCAATCCGATTCCCTGATGGACAAGTGAAGGGGATAACTGGGGTTATGCACATCCTAGGATTGGCATGGAACTTGCTTTCTGTAAGTATGTTGAATGATGCATGTGTGTAGGTTGTCTTTTCGAAGGATAGATGAAAGATGACTAGAGGATCTATGGTGCTTGCAAAGGGTACTTAGAGAGGTACTCTATTTCAACTAGAGGCATGCACTTCTCATTGCAATAGTTCTTCTGACTCAAAGAAAAGTGCTGCAGTCACTTCATCCCCACCATCTGAACCAGCAATGAAGAAATCTGTTGTAACAAATTCTAATGGTAGTGTTCATGCTTTGGAAGTTAAACTTCCTGCTAAAAAGACAATGATATGGCATAAGATATTTGGCCACATTGGTGAGAAGGGTCTTAGAACCCTAAAAAATAAAAACTTTGTTGAGGGGTTAAATGATTGTAATCTCGAGTTTGACTTTTGTGAACATTGTATAAATGGAAAGAAAAACCATGTTTAGTTTTATTCTAGTTCTCACAAGTCTTCTAGTGTGTTGGACCTTATTCATTCTGATGTGTTTGGTCCTGTTAGTATTCCTTCAATTTTTAAATCTATATATTTTCTATCTTTTATAGATGACTATAGTAGAAGGACATGGATTTATTTTCTTAGAAGCAAGACTGAAGTCTTTAGTTGGTTCAAAGATTTTAAATATTTTGTTGAGAATCAGACTAGTAAAAAGATTAAGTGTTTGAGAAATAACAACGGTGGTGAGTTTTGTTCGACAGATTTCGATAAGCTCTGTAAAAAGGCAAGGGATTGAAAGACATAAGACAACTCCATATAGCCTGCAGCAAAATGGAGTTGTAGAGAGGATGAATAGGACTTTGATGGAGAAGGCTAGGAGTATGCTTAGTGGAGAAAGCCTCAAACAAAAGTTTTGGGCTAAAGTTGTAGCCACTGCTTGCTACCTGGTAAATAGGTCTCCTACATCAGCTCTTGTTGGTAGGAGACCTATGGAGGTGTGGTCTAGCAAGAAGCCTTCAGTTAGACATCTTTGTGTTTTTGGTTGTTAGGCATATGCACATGTGCCTAGGGAGAAATGGTCTAAATTGGAGAACAAGGTTGTTAAGTGTATTTTCATTGGCTATGGTGTCAGTGTGAAAGAATACAAGCTTTGGGATCCTGTGGTTGAAAAAGTGTTGTATAGCAGAAGTGTTATCTTCATAGAGCTAACACCTTCTCCTGTTGTTTTACAACCAGAAGAAATAGAAAAGAAAGATTATGTGGTTTAGTTTCCTTCTACTCTTGAGAAGACTGAACTGATAGACCTTGTGAGCCCTAATGATGAAGAGATCTCTAGTAGCTCTAAAATCTTAGAAGAAGAAGCAGAACCTCAACCTCAACCATTGAGGTCTACATGAACAAGGAAGCAACTTGATAGGTCTAGTTATTCATTGCTTGATTCTAGTTGTGCTTTTGCTTTGCTTACTAACACTGATGAGCCTAGAATTGTGACAGAGGCTATGGGCATGAAAGATGTAGGTTCTTGGAAGGAGGCCATGGAAGATGAGATGGCTTCTTTGGAGAAGAATAAAACAAGGGACTTGGCATCTTTAGCTGAAGGATGGAAACCTATTGGATGCAAATGGGTGTTCAAGAAGAAATTCAGTACAGATGGCAATGTTGAAAAGTACAAGGCCAAACTGGTTGCGAAGGGGTACTCACAAGTGGACGTAATTGATTATGGTGAAATTTTCTCTCCCGTTCCAAAGCTGACACATATTCAGTTCTTGTTATCTCTTGCAATAGCTTATGACTTAGAGGTGGAGCAGATGGACGTGAAGACAACATTCCTTCATGGTGATTTGGAGGAAGAGATTTACATGTCACAGTCAGAGCATTACATAGAGAAAGGTAAAGAAAATTTGGTTTGCAAGTTGAAAAAGTCTTTGTATGGTTTGAAGTAGTCTCATAGGATGTGGTACTTAAAATTTGATGCCTTTGTGTTGTCGGTTGGATTTTTGAGGTTGAAATCAGATCATTGTGTGTATTACAAATTTGACAATGATCGCATTCTCATTATTGCATTGTATGTTGATGATATGTTATTAATTGGGAATGGTAAGAATATGATTTCTAATTTGAAGACTCAGTTGTCAACACAGTTTGAGATGAAAAATCTAGGGGTAGATAGGTACATTCTGGGAATGGAAGTCAGAAGAGACAAAGAAAACAAAAAACTTTTGTTAAGACAGAGTAAGTATGTGAAGACCGTGTTGGATAGGTTTAGCATGGCAGATTGTGGACCATTGTGTGTTCCTGTTTCATTGGGGACAAAGTTGTCTATTAATGATTGTCCAAAATCTCCCAGTGATGTGGAGGACATGAACAGAGTACCTTATGCTAGTGTTATTGGTAGTTTGATGTATGCTATGGTCTAAACAAGACCAGACATTGCCCAAGCAGTGGGAGTCCTTTGTCAATTTATGGCTAATCCTGGACGGGTACATTGGGATGTAGTTAAGGGAGTGTTTAGATATTTGAAGGGTACTTCTGAGTATTCCATATGCTGTCATTGTAATCCTACATGACCTCCGCATTCAGTTTGTATTTGTTGATTCATGGATTTTGATTGGGCGGGTGACATTGATAGCAGGAGATCCACCAGTGCTTATGTGTTTACTATGTTTGGTGGTGCAATCAGTTGGATGAGTAAGCGGCAACTTGTGGTTTCTTTGTCCATGACAAAAGCTGAGTCTATGGCAGCAACTCATGCTTGCAAGGAATCCATTTGGCTTAAGAGATTGTGTTCAAATATTGGTGTTGATGCAGGACATATTACGATTTGTTGTGATAGTCAAAGTGTGATTTGCCTAGTAAAGAATCCAACTTTCCATGCCAGAACAAAGCATATTGATGTATAGTTTCACTTCGTGCAAGACATGGTAGAGGATGGGAAGGTGAATTTGGAGAAGGTAGACACTTTGAAGAATGTTGTGGATGCATTAATGAAACCAGTGGGCACTGAGAAGTTCAGAGTCTATGGGCCTCTTAGCCTAAAGCAGTTAAATCCTGTTATTTCCATTATCTTTTACAAGGTGTTTGACAAGTGGGAGAATGTTGGAAATTAAGGTGTCTCAACCTTGGTAATTCCTTGCATTTATTATTTGTAATGTATTTATTTATTTATCCTATGTTGTAATTTTGTTGCACATCCTATTTTGTCATTTAGTGTGAAGTGGCACGATGAGTTGTCACTCCACTTGTAAGATGACTAGGATGGTCAACTCACTCCATGTGGAGATACGCGTCCCTTTTGTGTGGTAGAGGTTTCCTGCGATGTGTCGGCATCTTGACTAGTGTGTATCTTGACCAAAACAGTTATGACAGATTCCTATGACAGAATCTATGATGCGTAAGAGTTGAAAATGGAATGTTCTATGATAGGTGAAGACATGTGTCATAAGGCATCTTGGAAGAAGGCATCTTTGGGGGCCTTAAGGAGGGTTATGACATGTTGTAAGAGAATATGCTATTTTTAGCCTATGTATGATAGATTCTCTTACAACTATAAGATATGACTGTTATGACGAACTCTATGATAGTCGTAAGAGCATCTGTCATTGCCCAACTTGGGAATAGGAAACCATATTGAGATGGAGTGATATGGCAAGTGTCATGAACATGCTGCAATGTTGGACAAGTGTCCTTAGGCATGGGTTTTGGGCTATGAGGCCAAGTTGGACGCCCATCTCAGGGAAAGCTCAATTTTGTCTTGTAAACTTCTATTTAAGCAGGTGCTTTGAGAGGATATGTATTATGTGATTTATAGATACTGTTATGCTACCAGATTGTCTCCAGATACTAGTGTCAAAGACTCCTAAGAGCTTGCATTACAAGTGTATTGTAAACCATTACAATTTTTGATAATACATTGTGCAGGTTTTGGAGTGGGGTTTTTCACCTGATAAGGGTTTTCCCCATATTATATCTTGTCTCTCTCTTCTTTTGTCTTACATTCTTGTGTTGTGTTTTGCTGCAATATCTCTATTTTTTTGTTAAACATTATGGAATTGTAAAGGTTCAAAAGAATTTGCACTTGTCTCTCCTCATTAGATTAGTGTAGGAAACGATTTCTGCACACCTAGCTTCCTTTCAAAAATACACTCTTGCATGAAAGAAAAGGCAAGAACAAGGTCTCCCTAAGGATGTTCTTAAGGGTAGAAAACCAAAGAATAATAAATGAGTGTGGATTGATGTTTTATAAACTATGTTGTCTAAATTGTGTTTTATTTAAATTATTGTATAAAAAGGTAGTCTATAAAATAATGTTCCATTATTCAATTGATGTATATATGTTCATACAATTTATATTTTTATTTTTTAAGCCATATTTGATTATATTTATTTGAAATTGATACATTTATGATTTATCCAATTGTTAACAAACATTAAATAATGCTTGCGTTTGTTGATAGGTAGAAGATGTTGACGAAACACATACTAATACCCAAGATCCAATTGGGTTATTAATATTTGGACGAGATGATCCAAACCATCCTTTAAACAATACCAAGGTGAAAAGAGCAACATTGAAGAGAATACTACTAGCTGAGAAATTTGAAGAGCCGATGAGATCCGCATACACTGATGACATGCCACCTATCCTTAATGATGATGACCATGATAATGAAAATGCAGTGCATGAAGAAGGATTGAATGAAATGTGTATAGGTTTCTTTGGGGATGGAAACAATGATGACATTAATGATCATATGGTTGACAGTAACGATGATAGTAGGGGTAATTACCACCAACGTAATGTTGATGATAACACCCTGAAAGACTCCATCAAGCAAGTAGTGAAGACACTCGTGTTCAAATTAGGTGCAAGTAGAACCTCAAAACTGGCATGCACATAATATTATTAGAAATCAAGTCACATTTCACTGGTCACCCAAAGGATTCACTACCCTACTAAAGTGAGTTGAAGTCTATTTCTTACTTTACATTGTCAATTGGTGTACATAATTCGTAAACATTCATATACTTTGTTTATATTTCTTTAAGGGGATTTTAAAACCATATATTGTATATAAATAGTCCTAGTATAGATTGACATATAAAACATGTTCATCATAAGTCAAACATTCCATTGATTTAATCTCTGGTAATCTTACAGGGCATTAAAAACTAAAATATTCCTTGAGGAGAATGTGTTGCCATCAACTTGCAGAGAGGCGCATCTATTGTTGGTTGAGTTGAGGATTGAATATAAGCAATTTCATTCATTTAAAAATGATTGCATTTTATATAGAGATGAATATCAAAACAAGGTAGAATGCCCTATATGCAAAGAGAAGAGATATCGTACAGATGTACAAGGTCCTACTATTCCAAAGAAGGTTTTACATCACATACTAATTATACCTAGACTTCAATGAATGTTTCATTGCAAGTCACTTGCACAATTGATGGAGTGGCATGCAAATAATAGGAGTAAATATGGATTCATGCAAATTTCGGCCAACTCGAAAGCAATGAAACACATAGAGGAAAAATGGCTAAGAAAATTCAAAGATGAACCCCGTAGTATCAAGTTTGGTCTTGGAATTGATGGAGTGTGCCCATTCTCTTTCCTGAGCTCAAATTATAGTGTTTGGATAATCAGATTGATAGTATACAATATTCCCCCATGGATGAGTGTTAGAAAGGAGCACCTTATGCTAACTCTCATTGTTCTAGGAAAACATCAAGTTAAAAATATGGATGTTTATCTTGCACCTTTTATTGATGAGATGCAACTGTTATGGAAAGGCATAAGAATGTATGACATATCACGTCCTCCATCAAATAGGTCCTTCATATTGTATGGTGTGCTATGTTTGACTATTCATGATTTCCTAGGACTTGGTGTTTGTTTTGGTAAGAATATTTATGTATTTACACTCATAATTTATTTTCATCCCAACTTTCATACTTAGTTTTATACTATTTTTTTTTATGTTATTAACATTACTTATTGAATTACAGGGCTTCAAACAAAGGGTATATATGCATGTCCAAGATGTGCAGAACAATTTCAAGGGTGCTATTCTAAAGATCTACATAAATTTATTTATGTAAACAACAGGGTTTTTCTACCACTAGATCATAAGTTTAGAAATCACATGAAGAATCAATTTGATGGAAAAGTTGAAAATAGAGGCCCTCCCATGATTATGGGTCCAGGTGATTGGCTTAAGAAGTATGAAGATGTTGAATTGAAATCTTGGGAGGATCTTTTTGATCAGGGTGATTTAATTGAAGAACCATAACAAGTTGTAGTTAATATTCCTGAAGGAATGAAAAGGAAATCCATATTTTATGAGGTCCTTTACTGGAAGGATCTATTAATATCTCACCTATTAGATCCTATGCACATCTTAAAAAATGTCCCAGATTCGATATTTTGACATATATTAGGCAAAGAGGACACCTTGTCTTTGAGGAGAGATATTGCTCTTTCATGTACTAAAATTGATAGAAAACATTTGTGGCCAAATAGGGAAAATGAAACATATGTAGAAGCTCCATGGATTTTGAAAAAAAAGAGCTAGACCAACTAAAAAATGTCATCCATTCAATAAGGAAACCTACTGTCTATGGATCATCATTGGCTAAAGCTTTTACAGTTGGACATATCATAGGATTTAAAACACATGATTTTCATAATTTTATGAAGGTATTATATATCATCATTTAACATTTACTAGTAACATTGATTAAGTACTAAATATATTTTGATATTTTGTTGTGTGAGAAAAAAATACTAATGACCTTTTCATAAATGTGTTTGATAGCATATCATGCCATTGGCAATTGGGGGGATTCTTGTCTTATAGTTGACTTAAGGAATGCCATAAGTCGATTGTCAGCATTTACAAGGTATGTGGTTATATGAAATGTTCATGTGCGAGAGACATAGAGATATTATATTGCATTTTAATTTTTTACTAAAGGTTCATACTAATTTACTATTCTTATATTAGGTGGGTGACCTCCAAGGAGATCCACAAATGTGAAGTGCCAAAATAGAAGAAAGACATTGCAGAAATTGTGTGTGTATTTGAGAAGGAGCTCCCTACAAGTTTCATGGACCTACAAGTCCATTTACTTATACACCTAGTCGATGACATTGAATTAACGAATGTTGTATCAATGAGGTGGATGCTTTTCTTTGAGAGGTATATGAAAACTCTAAATAGGTATGTCCGACAAAAGGCACATCTAGAGGGTTGCATGGCTGAAGGGTATGTATTGAATGAAGCATTTTTCTTCCCATGTGAATTCCTTAGTAAGGATTTTGAAGATGGGCCATACTTCTGGGATGAAGAATGAGCATCAGATATTATTGATGGAGAAAAACCACAATCTAATGGTGTTCAAGTAGAAATTAGTAAGTAAATCCATGATCAGTGTGGTTGTTTTTCTTGCAATCATTAATTTACTCTGTAATTTATTTATCAAATTAACAACATGACATTTGGAGTTTGAAATAAACATGTTGACATGTAATAGGTGTAGACAGAAGTGCTATATTTGACAAGTTCATTCTGTACCACATGGACTTTATGAACAAATAGATTGATCTGTATGATAAAAAGAGAGGTGTTAGAAGCAAGGAGACAATTTAAGAGATCAAACCCAAGGAATACTGCACTTCCCACTGATCTACTTGGGGAATGAGGCAAAGATTGCACACTAGAATGGGTTATTGAACAAATTCAAAATCAAATAGAAGATGCAAGTATATATTCAAACATAATAGAAGATGAAATCAACATGTCTAGAGGATGTGAAAGAAAGGTATAGTTGGAATTTTACAAAATGTTGTTTCCTTACAGTTTTGATACTATTAACTATTTTAATATTCATCATTATATTTGTTTTCAATAAAATAAATGGTTTTTCACAGGCAAGGAAATATCCAGCAATGTGGGCATATGGTCGACATTATCATGTAGAAAGTGTAGATGTAAAGAGACGATCCTTTGATTGTCACATCATGGTTGACTTCAAGCAATCTAGTCAAACAAGCTCAAAAGATAAGAATATAATTGAAGGGAATCTACAATATGTCGAGAAAATACAAGAAATTATTGAGTTGGATTACTGCTCTTTTAAATGTTGTATTTTTAACTGTAGATGGTATGAAGCATTTGAGAGGACACCAAGACATGATACCCATAGTGGATTGTTTTCTATAGATTCCTCATGGTTCCTACCAGAGGATAAGGAGCCTTATGTTCTACCAATTCATTGTGAGCATGTATTTCTTTAACTCAAACAAAAAGTGGTAGTGATCATTAATCTATTAATTCATATTTTATTGTGAATATATATATATGTTTATTAATCAATAAAATTGTTATAACATATGTCTAATATATATATATGTCATTCATGTGTAGGTATTTTTCTATGAATATATTCTGGACCTGAAATGGATATTTGTCATACATTAGGATCCAAGATTAAGGCATGTATTTGATGATGCATTAGTGGATACTAAGCATAACAATGATGGCCAACAAAATGAGAAAGAGGGATTAGAGAACATTGATGAAATTGACATCCATGTTGATGTTGATGATGGTTATGTTTAGGCATAAGAAGACAACAATCCAGAGTTAGATGATGTTATGGAAGACAACAATATGGATGGTATAGAAAATGATGATCCAAATACATCTGGTAATAATATAGATGGTCTACAGTCAAATTCCAATGATGATGAAGATGATGTAGGTCAAGATGAGGATGATGATAATATTAAATACTTGAAAGAACATATGAACATTGACAATGATACACTGGATGACATTGTAGCAGACAATAATGTTAATGACCAAGACTTCTAAATTTTCAGAATTATTTGCAATCCATGTTTATAAAAGGATGATTCTTATGGCCTAAACTTTGAAATTCTTTAGTAATATTATTTGTGTCAATACAAATTACCTATTACAATATCCTTAAATTATTTAATCTTTGGTATGAATTGTTGACAGAAAAAAATAGGATTACTTGGATGCTTCTTCCATTCATTTTGTATGAACATATGCTCATGAAGACACAAAAGTTAAAATATTAATGCATGTAACTCACAATTATTTAAATAAGCAACTTTGTTAACATTTTATTATTTTTAAATAGTTTCCATTTTTATGTTGAACATAATTTTGAACATATAATTGAAAACATCCATAGTAAATGCTTTACTGTATCAACATATTCATTCACATAACCATAGTATTAAGGCTCAATAACTTATATTCATTCAAATATAAGAAGAAATAAGTATGGAAAAAATAAGAAAAATACATAATGATAACATAGTCATGGAGAATCTCTAATAATAAGATGTTATATTTCATTCATAAGCTCAAAAGTTACACTAGGAGAGTTTTGGTACACCCTTCCACTCATACCTTTATTATTTTTTTTATCAAAGTTTATATAGAGGTTACATAATATCAATCATAATCCCTAACCCATTAACCATTAAACTACCTAACCCATAAGCCCCAAATCCCTTATCTTTTGACCCTTAATCCCTTAAACCCTAACCCGTAATCCCTTAACTCTTAATCCCTGTTAGATTAGAACAATTAGGCGCTCAATTAGGAGTTAAATTAGGTGCTAAAGCAAGCTCTAAAGTATGTGCTAAATTAGGTGCTAATGTAGGTGCTAATTTAGGTGCTAATCTGGGCACTAATTTGGGCAATAATTTAGGTGCTAATTTGCACCTAATTTAGCACCTACTTATTCTGATCGGCACAAAAATATACCAAAAATAGCACCATCCCAATAAATAGTGCTGACTTTTTCAAAAAATTGGAGAAAAATACATTAAAACAGTGGGTGGAAGTAAAAAACAGAGAAAAAAATAGAGCTAATCATAGGGATTTGTTGTAGTGACATCACCTATTGCTATGTTAAAGTTCTCAGTTGCTTCACATAAGGCTTCCAGAGATTATTCACAACAACACTTCATTAGTTTTTTAGACATTATTGATCTTAGTTTTCCTATATTAGCTTTTATAGTGATAGATTCTGTAGATATTCATCAGTCCACATCTTTGACTCAATCATCATATCAGCACTTGTCACCTAACAACATTGGCTTGGAGATACTTGAAGAGCCTTTGAAGACATCATGGGCATCATCTAGGTCTTTGAATCATGTGTAAAATTTAGAGATATTCATACTTCTTCCTACATATTCCTATTTGGAATGGGAAGATCACTTGTACACTTCTTATTTCTTCTCTCTTTTGGAGGAAAGTTTTTTCCTTGTAGGTTTTCTTTCTTTCTCCATTTTATGAGAGATTGCTTTGTACATGGGTAGCTCATTAGGCCTAGTTGTTGAGACCCATTCTTATTTGTACCCACCTAATCTATGCTCAAGGGGGGTGTTAGTGTAAAATATTAATGTTTTTACTTATAATTTAATAAGTAATTATACATGTAAACTACACATGGCGTTAAGCCACCTTAGGTAGGTATGCAGCAACTAGGAGAGTTGTTCAAAACTATTCCAATGTATGTGTCACCTCTTTCTTGCCACTTGGTGGAGAAAACTCATCACCTCTATTTGAGTGATGAGGTCAACTTTTGATTTGACTCAAACACTTCACCCCATATCTACACATCTTGTTCATAGTATTATTCAATCAAGCACTACATTTTTGTGCCAATATTTTTCTTGCATTCTATTTTTGTTGAACTTTGCAAGGATTGCATTTGTAAATCTCTCATGGCTAACTTGTATCATCATTTTGTCCAACCAATCCTGAATCCTCCAACACTTATAAGTTATATAATGCTCCAAAATAATACTTCAAATTTATTTTTTTAAATATATTAAAAAATATGAAAAATATGATAAGTAGAATTGTGAAAAATGAAGAACAATATTGAAATTTAAAATCAATACTTCAAATTATTTTTTAAAACATATTAAAAATACAAAAAAGGATGAGAAATAAAATTGCGAAAAGGAAGAACAATATTGAAATTTAAAACATACACACAAAATATAAACAAACTAAATTTACCATTATAATTAAAAAAAATTCTAAAATTAATATATTAAAAATAAAAATAAAAAATCAAACTAATCTTATGAGTTAAAACTATTTTAGAAACTAGCATACCTATATTTAAAAATATATTTAAAGTAGGCTGAGAGATATCCTTCTAGGCACCTATTCCACCTATGTGTGGTGAATTGATAAAATATTATATATCTTAAGAATTATTATAATTATATAATATTATATTATAATAAATGTTAGATATATTATTATAGGGTGAATGCACCAAGTTGTGGGACCAAAAAGTTGCCACTTTGGCTTTTTGGTCCCATGCTTGGTATAATGCAAGCATGTTATAACACGCTCACATTATTACTTTCTAAAAGAAAAAAAAGACATAAAACACAGGGTCCGTGACCATTTCTTCAGTCATAGGAGGGAAAAACTAGTGCAAAACTATGAGCACATTGAAAAAAGGATCAATCAACTAAGTGCTAAGGGTAATCGATGTTTCTACCATGCCACCTCGCCAATCCCGCCCCCAAAGACATTGTGAAGGCAATGTAGAGGGTACAACAGCTGAAGAAGGTAGGGTTTGCTTAGTTTTTGTATGTTTGAAAATATTTTTTTACCTTTTCAATGTTTGATTGATTTTTTATATTGCATTTATAGTCAATGAGGCAGCACAAAACACAAATCTAGTAGATAAGGGTCAAAACAACCCTGAAAACCCTCATAACCCTGCACCTTCATGTCCTCACCATGAAATAGATACATAGAAAAACTATTTAGGGAAAATAGAAGAAAATAAAAACATCTTCAAACCCTAATTGAAATGTTAAACAATTCAAGTGCAAGCACTGACCATAGGAGAGTGCTTGCAAAGTCATTAGAGATGACTATTTCTCACACTAAATTGGTGACATACCAAATTACCAAACTTCATGCCTATAGGGAGAGGTGTCAGCAATACTATGCCGACAAATTGTCTTACAAACAAGCGAAGGACCTAAAAATTACAAAATCTACATTATGTTCATACTTTATCAATCCTAAAATTGGCCAAAGATTAGAAGACTTGCAAACGCTTCCCTATTCATTGGTGTAGGAACAAAGATATATCCCAAAAATTTTAGGATAGATGGTACATGGTGTTTGACAAGCATCCATGCAACAGCAATGAGGTGCCATAATATTTCTTGAGGAAACTCCATTTCAAGTTTGTCCTCAAGAAGATTCCTAATTATTTTGACATTCAAAAGTTCCAGGGCAGAGGTGGTGCCTCTGCCCAAGATAGAGAGGGGGCACTGTGAGACCAAAACTATGTACCTAGACCCCTATTGAGGCCAGAACATGTGTCACTCCCTTTGACTTTGAAGGAGAGTGTTGAGGTGGAGACACTATATTCATTGAGTGCTCTCATGCAGTCTCGAGCATAGCATGGCGATGATCTCACCTAGGCCAATGAGGGTGAGAGTGGCAGGTTTCATTTGTCCCCATATCTATGTAGTTCATGTGGGAACCTGTGTGATTATGGGATGCAGGACTTGCGGCAGGACTCTCGGTAGGATGCTGCAACGCAGGGGCAACATCTAGTGATAGACACATCCATATTGGATGATCTTATTCTCATAGATGATGTCTTACAACATACATTTGGTATTGACTCCCAGGTAATTTTTAACAAGTTTCATCTTGATTTAATATATTCTTACTTGAAATTTGTAAGTAATTTTATATGACTATCTATATTATAAGTGAAAATTAATGTATGTAATTGTCTACGCAATGAAATTCTAGGGTCAGAGTCTTCATCCTACCTCTGTTAGCCATCCATTGGTAGGTTATGAGAGGAGTTTGATTTAGCAAGTATGTAATTTATCACATGATCGTAAATATAGTACATATATCAATGGTAATATTATTTAGTGACAATTTGATGATTTCAATAGGAAGCTTCACCAACACCTCCATGGTTTCCTTGGTCCCCTACACACAAAACAACTTATACGTAGGTAAATTTAAATATTTGTAATCATTATGCATTTAAATAATGTTATATATCTATTTTGGCTGAATAACCTTGAACTCTACTTTTAGATGCTGAATATGGAGACTCCTCATCTTCATGAGTTAGCGCAAGAAAGCATTGCTACAACAGTGTTGTCTTCAAATCCTTTGACTGAGGTATGAGCCAATAACATGTAAATGCCATTTTGTATTTCTTATTTTATCTCATGTTATTTGATGTACATAAATGACATTTATGTTTAGTCAATTTTGCTTCTTGATGTTTCTCACAAGAGGTCACATATCCAACCCATCCAACTACGGATGAAGAGAGAGAAAATATGATCAAGAGGGATCATCAAGTAGTGGTAAGTGATCGATTACATATGTGATGTTATATATTTCATGTTTTCTATATTAATGTGCATATTGTTTGATTGTATTAACAAGTGGAGCTGCAAAAATCTTTGTCGAGGAGGTCTACTCGATGGGAGAGAGAGGATGAGTCACTGATTGGCTTTCCATCTTCATGGCCAAGCAAGGGCTGCTAATTATTTGATAGAAGTTCATAGGAAACTAGATTTTGGGACTTTTTTTGTATGCCTAGATGGATTTGTATACATACTTTTGTATGTTACTGATGTATATTTTTGTATATGCCTATATGGCTTTATATATAGACTAGATGTTATGTTCATGACATTATGTATGTTACAGTTTATATTAAATATTTATTATGATGATCAATTATCATTACAAGAATTTGGTTTTACACATGCCAATTACATTTGCGTGAAAGTTTATAAATCATTTTTAAATAATCCATTTTGTGCATATCTTGCAATCATTGCATTCCATGAGACTGTGGATTTCTTTGAGGCATCATGTCAAATAGTTCATGTGCCTTGTCTATGTTTCCACACTTTCCATACATGTCTAAAAGGGTAGTTGCAAATACAATATGTGACAAAATTCCTATATCCTTTATGCTTTGATGGTTGTCCATACCATTTTCCCCAAATCCCATTTTAGCATAGGGAAGGAGGATTTTGGATAAGGTTGTGTAATTTGGTATTAGACATGCCAATTGCATTTGGTTGAAAGTTTCTTTTGTACATTTGCTTGAAAGTTTCTAAAGCCTTACTAATGAAAAATCAATTTCGTGCATATCTTGCAATCATTGCATTCCATGAGACAACATTTCTTTGAGCCATTGTGTCAAACAATTCACGTTCCTTGTATATGATTCCACACTTTGCATACATATCTCATAGGGTAGTTGCAACTACAACATTTGACAAAATTCCTATATCCTTTATGCTTTGATGGATGTCTATACCGTGTTCCAAAGATACAATTTCTAAGGTTTTTGGAATTTGGCTTTACACTTGCCAATTGCATTTGCTGGAAAATTTCTAAAGCCAAGTTATCAAAAAATCTATTTTGTTCATATCTTTCAATCATTGCATTCCATGAGGGGACATTTCTTCGAGGCATCATGCCAAATAGCTTACGTGCCTTGCCTATGCTTCCACACTTTGCATACATGTCTTCAAGGGCAGTTGCAACTACAACATCTAACAAAATTCTCATATCTTTTATCCTTTGATGGATGTCTATTTTTGCATAGGCAAGGAGGATATTGGCTAAGGTTGTGGAATTCAGCTTTACACCCGCCAATTGTATTTTCTTGAATGTTTATAAATCCTTATAAAAAAATCCAATTTTTACATATCTTGCAATCATTACATTCCATGAAATGGCATTTCATTAAGGTATTATGTCAAAAAGTTCATGTACCTTCCCTACACTTCCACACTTTGCATACATGTCTACTACGGTAGTTGCAACTACAAGATTTAACAAAATTCCCATATCCTTTATGCTTTGATGGATGTCCATACCATGTTCCAAAGATCCCATTTGGCATATGAAGGGAGGATGTTGGCTAAGTTTGTGGAATTTGTCTTTACACCCGCCAATTGTATTTGCTCAAAAGTTTCTAAAGCCTTATCAAAAAATCCATTTTTTTCATATCTTGCAATCATTACATTCCATGTGACGACATTTCTTTGAGGCATCATGCCAAACAGTTCACGTGCGTTGTCTATGCTTCCACACTTTGCATACATGTCTCGAAGGGCAGTTGTAACTACAACATCTAACAAAATTTTCATATCTTTTATGCTTTGATGGATGTCCATACTGTGTTCCAAAGATCCCATTTTGCATAGGTACTTAATGAGGATATTGGCTAAAGTTGTGGAATTTGGCTTTACACCTGCCAATTGTATTTGCTTGAAAGTTTATAAAGCCTTATCAAAAAAATCCATTTTTTGCATATCTTGCAATCATTGCATTCCATGAGATGGCATTTCATTGAGGCATCATGTCAAATAGTTCACGTATCTTGTCTATGTTTCCACACGTTGTATACATGTCTACTAGGATAGTTACAACTACAATATCTGATAAAATTTCCATATCCTTTATGCTCTGATGGATGTCCATACCATGTTCCAAAGATCGTATTTTGGCTTTACACCTCTTAATTGCATTTTCTTGAAAGCTTCTAAAGCCTTATTAACAAATCCATTTTGTGCATATCTTGTAATTATTGCATCCGATGAGATGACACTCTTTGAGGTGTTCTGCCAAATAGTTTACATGCCTTGTCTATGCTTCCACACTTTGCATACATGTCTACTAGTGTAGTTGCAACTACAACAGATTTGAAAAAATTCCCATATCCTTTACACTTTGATGGATATCCATACCATGTTCAAATGATCCCATTTTGGTATAGGTAGGGAGGATGTTGGTTAAGGTTGTGAAATTTGGATTTACACTTGCCAATCACATTTGATTGAAAGTTTCTAAATCCTTACCAACAAATCCATTTTGTTCATATCTTGCAATTATTGCAACATATATACTTTGAGCTTAATTGTTTCAAAAATATACACAATAACAATTCCATAAATAAGGGTTTCCTTAAAAAGCATTTTAGAGTTACAATAAAGCCATAGGACTATCCTATAGCCCTTGCAAATATTTCAAATTCTTTTAAGGTAACATTTTTCTCATATGCACAGATATAATTTCTATCCACATATTCAATCAAAGTAAAGCATTTTCACTTTGTTCTTAAGGGCTAATAACAATACACCTTCTCAATGAAACTATACACATGGAACTAACAACAACAACAATATTCAAGAGAAAACTAGTATAGGTATGTTACACATGAGAGAGAGAAGTTGAGTATAGGTTTATTACATTGCACAAGCCTCTAGGGTTTGTCAATATGACTAACACAATACCATTGACCTTCACCATAATGCTCATAAGATAAAGTCCAAATGTATAATACTTCTTGAGACACCAAACCCTTGTCCACCATTCAAAATAAAACCTACATAATAGCCTTTATGCTTTGATGGTTGTCCATACCTTGTTCCAAAGATCCTAATTTGGTAGAGATAGGGAGGATGCTGACGAAGGTTATGGAAATTGGCTTTACACTTGCCAATTGTATTTTCTTGAAAGTTTTTAAAGTCTATTCAACAAATCCATTTTCTGCATATCTTGCAATCATTGCATTCCATGAGAGGACCTCTCTTTGTGGTGTTCTATCAGACAGTCCACATGCCTTGTCTATGGTTCCACACTTTGCTTACATGTCTACAAGGGCAGCTGCAATTACAACATCTAACAAAACTCCTATATCCTTTATTATCACTGAGATTGAACAATTATCATGTGAAACAGTCACAAAATGTGATAGTGAAAGAGACAGTCCTCAAGTCATGATTATGAGACAAGGAGTGTATGTGAAAAGGAGGTAGTCTTGGACCAATGAAATAATTTAGGATAGTCATGAAAAGACAAGAATGTTGATTAGTTTGAGATAGAAAAGGGCAGTTTTATGGTCTAAGATATAATGTTGATTGGTTTGAGATAGAAAGGGGCACTTTTAATAGTCTATGACTGTCGTAATAAGCATAATAAGCCTCTCCATGAAAAATCCTCAAAAAGACAATTAAAGACAACCTAAAACTTGATAATAAGACTCTCCATGACTATACCAAATGCTCATACACTACCAAAACCTCACTTTTGAAATAAATCTTTCATAAAACCCTAAATTTTATTGATGCTATGTCTGAAGTGATGTCAAAATTAGTAAAACTTGATATTATCACTCCCTATTATGGACTCTAGTTGAATGGAAAGCTATCCATGGCATGCTTGCTATAAGATGAAAATGATTAAGAAAATCTATAAAACCCTAGATTTTACCAATAAATGGATGAAATATGTGTCCTCAACACCTTATCCATACATGTGTATTGAAGTTTCATTACAAAAACAAAATCATGGTGTTTGTAATCTTGATAAGAAGTTTGTGATGTTGGCAAGGAGTTAATGTAAATAAGATTGACAATCATATTTTTTTGATAAGTGGGAATCTATGTTGTCTTATATATCTACCTTATAAATATGTTTTTATCAAATTCATGTGGCTGAGCATGTTCCAATAGCTGTGATAGTATTTGTGGATTTAAGGTTTAGTATTTTTTAAAGTTTAGCACTACTAGTTGTGACTTTAAGGTTGTTAGTATTGACTATAAGTACTTACAATTGAATGAAATGTGCTCTTTACATCTAAAAAGAAACCAATCATGTAATGCCACATCATCGCACTAACAAAACATGACTTAATGCACAACTGTTAGAGGTGTGAAGTTAGGATGCTAAAAAAAATTAGGTCCACTCCCCTATGTTTTTTGATAACTTTCAACAACAATATTGTGTCACAACGTTGATCTCTTATCAAAGGGAAGCATAAGGGAAATAGTGGTGAGGTTAGTGCATGGTAGTATTTGTGGATAGTGTGTTTATCCATATTTGTGGTAGTATTTGTGGATTTCTTCTCGTTTGGCACTAAAGTCCAATGATTAGGAACTCTTATAAGAGAGATGTTCTCTCATTGTGCTTGTAAGATTGGGATCAACAACAACCAAGACAAAAGGTCAAAACACAAGAGAAAAAAGGGGAACTAGCTTTTTTTTTAGTTTCATATACTAGAAAGCTGCCAAGAGTGAAATTTTGCATTCCATACATCGAACGCAGACAATCTCTCAAATGCTTCAATTTCATGTAGTGGAAAGGTGCTAGGAGTGAGATTTGTATTCCACAGCTCATTGGGCCAGACCAACTACTCCAATACATCAAGGTGGGTGGGTAAATTCTAGGGAAGGTCTTATTTCATGTGCCAAACATCCCAATCATTTGGGGCAGTAGGCTACCGGTAAACTCCCTTAAGATCCCTCAGACCAAAAAATTGCCAAACTATGACAGAGCAATTATTAGAATTTGTGGTAGATGGGAATGTTCTTCTTGGACCTATAGGTGCATGTGGGGTCCATCCACAATAACCTCTCTCATTTTTGGTCAACTCCAATCTGTTTGACTGTGTCAAAATCAAATGCATTCTTGCAAAATGCTTCAATTTCATGCAGTGAAAAGGTGCTAGGAGTGAGATTTTTCATTCCATAGCTCATGGGGCCAAACTAACTACCCCAATGTGTTGGGTTGGGTAGGTAAATGATAGGGGAGGTCTTGTTTCATGTGCCAAGTGTCCTAGTCATTTGAGGCAGCAAGCTACCGGCAAAGTCACTTAAGATCTTAAGAGCAAAACTACCAAACTTTAACGGCGCAGTTCTCAGAATTCATGACAGCTGGGAATGTTCTATTTAGACCTATAGGTGCATGTGGGGTCCATTCAAATTAACCTCTCTCAGTTTTAGTTAACTCAAATCTGTTTCACTGTGCTGAAATTAAATGCATTCTTGCAAAATGCTTCAATTTCATGCAGCACAACCTTGCCAAGTGCCATATTTTTTGTTCTACTCGTCATGGCACTGAACTTATTGTGCTAATACATTACAGTGGGTGGGTAAAGTCTAGGAGACATCTCATTTCATGTGCCAAGCATCCCAATCATTTGGGGTAGCAAGCTACCAACAAAGTCCCTTAAGATCCCTAAGAGCAAAAAACTACAAGAATGTGTTTGATTTCAGCAAGGTCAAACAAATTTGAGTTGAAAAAAACCAAGAGAGGTTATTGTGGGTGGCCCCACGTGCACCTGTAGGTCCAAATGGAACATTCCCATCTTCCAAGAATTCTAAGAACTACTCTGTCAAAGTTTGGCAGTTTTTGCTCATAGGATCTTCAGTAACTTTGCTGATAGCCTCGTGCCTCAAATGATTGGGACACTTGGTGCATGAAATGAGACCTCCCCTAGCATTTACCCACCCACCCCGATGCGTTGGCATAGTCAGTTTGGCCCCACGAGTACTAAATCATTTTGCAAGAATACATTTGATTTCAGCACAGTCAAACAGACTGGAGTTGACCAAAACCAAGAGAGGTTATTGTGGATGGACCCCACATGCACCTGTAGGTCCAAATAGAATGATGCTAGCTGCCATGAATTTTGAGAACTACTTCATCATAGTTGGGCAATTTTTTGCTCTTAAGGATCTTAAGGGACTTTGCCGATAGCCTGCTACCCTGAATGACTGGGATGCTTGGCACATGAAAGAAGACCTCCCATAACATTTACCTACCCACCTTGATGCATTAGAGTAGTCAATTCAGCCCCATGATTTATGGAATGCAAAATCTCACTCCTAGTACCTTTCCATTGCATGAAACTGAAGCATTTTGTAAGAATGCATTTGATTTTGACATGGTCAAACGTACTGGAGTTGAACAACATTGAGAGAGGTTATTATGGAAAGACCCCACATGTACCTGTAGGTCCAAACAAAATGATCCTAGCTGCCACAAATTCCCAGAACTGCTCTGTCATAGTTTCGCATTTCTTTGCTCTTAGGGATCTTAAGGGACTTTGTTAGTAGCCTACTACCCCGAACAACTGGGATGCTTGGCACACAAAATGAGACCTCCCCTAGTATTTACCCACCCACCTCGACATGTTGGCATAGTTGGTTTAGCCCCACGAGCTGTGGAATGTAAAATCTCACTCCTAGCACCTTTCCACTTTGTTAGTAGCTTGCATCCCGGAATGATTGAGACACTTGGTGCATGAAACGAGACCTCCCCTAGCATTTACCTACCCACCCCAATGTGTTGGCATAGTCAGTTTGGCCCCACAACCTGTGGAATGCAAAATTTCAGTCCTAGCACCTTTCGACTTTATCTGTAGCTTACAACCTAGAACGATTGGGATGCTTGGCACACGAAATGAGACCTCCCCTAGAATTTACCCAAACACCCCAATGTGTTGGCATAGTTGGTTTGGCCCCACGATAAGCAGAATGAAAAATATGGGTCCTGGTAAGGTTGTGTTTCATGAAACTAAAACATTTTGCAAGAATGCATTTGATTTCGGCATGGTCAAACGAACTAGGGTTGACCAAAACTAAGAGGTTATTGTGGATGGACCCCATGTGCACCTATAGGTCCAAATAGAATATTCCTATCTACCACAAATTCTTAGTACTACTGCATCATAATTTGGTAGTTTTTTGCTCTTAGGGATCTTAAGGGACTTTGCTGGTAGTCTGCTGCCCTGAACAACTGGGACGCTTAGCACACAAAAAGATACCTCCCTTAGCATTTAAACACCCAGCCCAAGTAGAATGCAAAATCCCACTCCTAGCACCTTTCCACTGCATGAAACTGAAGCATTTTAGAACAATGTGTTCCTTACCACCATAGACAAAAGAAATTGAGTTAAAAAAAATTAAGGTAGGTGTTTGTAGGTGGACCTAACATCCACCTATACATGCAAATAAGATGTTCCTAGGTGTCATAGTTTGATGGAACAGTTGGTTCAAAGTTTGACACCTTTTATGTCTTAGGGCTCTTGAGAGATTATCTATATTCGATATACTTGAGAATGACTGTGAAGCTTTGAATGACCAATTCACACCTTTTTTCTTCTTTGCCATCTTTCAGACTATATGCCACTATCTTGTATTTGCCAAAACTTACTAGCTCATTTCCAATTACATGTGTGTTCTCGATATGTTGACAAATTGGCAAATGTTGCAACCCACCACAATGATCACACGTGCCATCCACACATAAGCTATTATGGAATAATTGACCATCCACTCTCTAGCATAAGATGCTTGATATGAAATATCTTGAAGATCTAGGTGGGCACTTTATATTACACTCGTGTAAAACATTGTTAGTATGCAAATCTACACATATAATCTATAAACATCATAATGATTAGAAAACTCAATATGTACTCTACAACAACAAGTTGTGCATGTGTGATTTATTTTGACATAAAAATGTTTTACCATTTCAAAATACCTTTGACTAATTTTGACTTGAGGATATATATCTTGAAATTTCTTGAGAAATTATTTTTGAGTCACATCCAAATAATACTTTGGATCTCGCTCATGGTTTCGACAACCAATTCTCCTTCTTACACCATCTCTTACATTAGGAGATACCTTTGTTATATTTTTCCAAAATTCTTTGATGAGGGATCTCAAGGATTCAACAACTTTGTCTTTCTATGGGAGTCTCCCAAAGAATGCCCACAATTCACTGGTGTTTGGGTCCTCAACTCTTTCACATATTCCAATGACTCTCATTAGAGTTTTTCTACTTATTTTCAATACTTGAGTTGTCTTTCTAATGAGGCAAGCTTTCTTTGTTTGTTGGCTTACTATTGTCGATGTAATGACACATTGTGTGGTGTTACTATCTTTAGTGTGTGAGGTGGAACCCACACTCTCATATGCACTTATTAGATTCTTTACAATTGATTTTTCACTTGAGGCATTTGATGTTCTTAGGCCAAGAATCTTCATAATGGGCCTAAATTTTAGATTTCCCATCAATTCAACAAATAGTTGACATCTTCCGATTTCACTTAAGTTCTCAAAAAATGATTTCCATATCTTATTGGCATATCATTGGCAAGTATGCTTGGGAATCTTATCTTGCATGGGCTTCAAAACATTCTCATCTATATCAATTAGAAACTTAGGCTTTCTATACAAAATTCTAGGATGCATTTTCATTGGTAAAGTTGACTCAACATTAGGAATTTCTTCAATATTTACTTGAGATGGGATAGATGATGTGCCTTCATTAGAGATGAAAAATATGAAAATATTTGAAGTTGAGATGGAGAATATGGTGTAACTTCAACTTGACATGTGAATGATGGCATGCCACCAACTTGAGAAGAGAATGAAGATGTACCTTCAACTTCACCTGTGAAAGATGGAGTACCTCCAATTTGAGAAGACAATGATGGTGTTCCTTCAACTTGAGCTGTGGATGATGGAGTGCCTCAAACTTTGAGATTTAGTTTCCTCATTGAATGGAGGTTTTGCATTTGTTCCCTTTGTACCACCAATTCCATCTCTCTCTTAGATTGATTAGATGTGTCATGTTCCTATTCAATTGGAAATGGTGGCACATCTTCTTGTATGGTTGACAATTTTCTACTTTCATGAATTTGCCCCATTCTTTCTCTTTTCCACTTATTCTCAGCTTCACGCTCTTCTGGTCTTAGAGTCTTTTCTTGTTTCCTTAACATGATGATGATTTCTATATGCATCATGAATAAGACATGGATAAATTAGTCCATCTCGGTACAATAGAGTAAAGTAATCTCATACACAAATCTCAAAATATTATAATCATATAGAATTATAGTGAATTTCACATTTTCTTAACATATCTTCTCAAACATGCTTTATTAACCTCCCATGGATACACCTACTCAAGAAAAGATACAAGAAGTCACTAACACTAAGGAGAGTTATGACAAGCACATTGTGACGGACCAACCATTCCAAATGGAGACTCACAAGGTAAAACAAGACCTACTTGCATGTTAAAGGATAACCCAACTTTTTATATTGTAGGTGGTGAATTAGTTAGAGTAGGTCATGAAGACAAGTATGAATTCATCTCAAATCAGCAATTTATTACCAATCAAGGCCATGGGAGTAATGATCACAAAGGTAATTCAGAAAAAAAATAATGGATTTCATGACAAGGAACACAATGATGATGTTAGAAGCATAATGAATAATCAACGTGATGATTGTTATGACAAACAAGCTAAGTTTGGTGTACCCTTGTAAGGACTGAAAGTGTTGAATTATCACAATCAATGAATACAAATTATTCAATTGGCAATAAAGAAGATATTGAGTATGATGGCACACCTAGTCGCAATGATGACCATGAGTTGAATGGTTTATATGTCACTATTGGGAGTGGAAATGAAGAGGGATTTTATGATTATGTTTGTCTAATAAATGACTCCAAACTTGTTGATTTTGACATGATTAGATTAGAAGTCAAATGTATAATGACAGTCTAGGCCTAGATGTTCTTGATGAAATAGATGAGCACATGTTGATTGTTGATCTCATATTTTACCATGATCAAACTCTTAAAGTTTCAACTCTTTTGTATAATCCTAACTATGGTGCAATCTTCAAAACTTAGGAGAGTGTCCTTGGTTTGACTAGTAATGATGTGACAATTGGTCTAAGTGGTAAGACATGAATCAAGACTCCTTGCCTTCAATAGATATGTTTGAAATGTTAAGAGACAAAATACTAACATTAGAAACTAGATTTATGATGCAAGATTTGAAGAAAATCATGGTGAACATGTAAAGAGCATCAATTATAGTTTGAATTAGCTATTCAATATAGCCAAGGGGTGAAATCATCAAGAAAGGAGTGATTTTAAGGCTAATTATGATGAAAGAGTTGTTGGTGATCTTTTGACTGAGTTTTAAATGATGACAAAAATACTAAAATATAGAGTTTATTGAAGCCTAACTAGTCTAATTTCTTGGAGAAACCTAGAGATGGTAGTCCAAAAAATTTATCTAGGGTACTTGAAAACAACAAAGAACTTATCTAATATAGGTCCAATAAATGAAACTCAAACTTATTTTTTAGAGGTAAATGGCCAAGAGGATGATAGTGACAACTCATTACTATATGAGAACCAAATATATTAGATTTGTAGCATCAATAGAACTATATTTTAAATGTTGATACAACTGGTTACATTAGAGAGAATGATGATAATACTTTGCTATAGGGAGGTATCGATGACATAGTTCAAATTCAAGATACAACAAATTCATGTATATATCTTATTTAATGATTCTAATTCTATTAATGCACATAATGATGACTTTTTTTTAACTTAGATAGTTCCACTTTTAGTGATTGTGAGTGTTCTAAAGAACATAAAGTGAAGTAAATGAATGCATAAAGAACATACCTTAGAATTAGAGATTTGAGTTGACCAATCCTCCAAAATTTGGCTTCAAAATCCTTAAAATTTTGATCTTTTTGGCAAGTTCCTTCGTATTCAATATTGAATTCTATATAATTCTAGAATAGGATTAGTGAAATTTATGAAAAAACAAACATATATCATCAAACTTAATCTAAATACATGAAACTTTTAGTTTAAATAATCAAAATTTGTCCAAAAACATGCAAAACCAGTTCTTCTATGTTGAAAAAACCAAAAAAAGGTGGTGGATTGATCAAACAGTGACTCTTAAAATGTCAAACACCATGAAAAAGTATTTTCTTGTCTAATAGCATGCATGAAAAGCAAGGAATAATAGATATGTGGGGTCTAAATCACAGATCCCACATGCTTTTTTCCCATTTTTTTGCTTCCCAAAATGCGCTAGCATTATAACATGAGCATGTTTTGAAGAGCATGGAAACTTTGTACTTTCATGCATGGAAACAAGTATAAGTGTTTTTAGTGTTTTTAGTGTTTAAAGAGGGGAGGGAGAGAGATCAAGATAAAGAGACTACTTTTGACATGCGATCCTAAACCTTAAACTTGAGCAACCTAAACCCCTATCTCCCTATCTCTACCTGATCTCCATATCTATATCATCCCTCTACCTCTCTATCTCTCTATCTCCCTCTCTCTCTCTCTAAACCCCTAAACCCTAAAACTCTATCTCCCTATCTCTTCCTCTCTAAACCCTGAACCCTAAACCTCTAAACGTTAATCCCTAATCCCTAACCCATAAACCCTAAACCCTAAATAATGCCCCTAAACCTTAACTCCTAACCCCTAAACCATAAACTTGATCAACCTTAAACCCTTATCTCCCTATCTCTATCTTCCCTCTACCTCTCAATCTCTTTGCCTATGTCTCTGGCCATGTCCCTCCCCCTCTATCTCCCTATCTCCCCCCTCTATCTCCTTTATAAACCCCTATTAGTCCTCTCTCTCTCTAAACCCTAACCTAGACCTCTAAACCTTAACCCCTAAACCATAAACCCTAAACCCTAAATAATGCCCCTAAACACTAGCCCCTAACCTGTAAGCCCTAAAAATGGGCATCCCTAAACCCCTATACCATAAACCCAAGCAACCCTAAACCTCCATCTCCCTATCTCTCCCAATCTCTATCGGTCTCCTCTCTCTATCTCTCTCCAAGCCCTAATACCTAAACCCCTAAACCCTAAACCTGACCAACCCTAAACCCCTAACCTCTAAACCCAAGCAACCCTAAACCCTAAATAATTCCCCTAAACCCTAAACCCTAAACATGAGCAACCCTAAACTCATAAACCTCAAATAACGCCCCCTAACCCCTAAACCCTAAACCTGAGCAACTAGGCTAAACCCCTAAACCATAAACAATTCCCCTTTAACCTGCACCCATAAACCCTAAACTTGAGCAACCCTAAACTCATAAACCCTAAACTCATAAACCCTAAACTCATAAACCCTAAATAATGCCCCTAAACCTAAGCAACTCTCTCTCTCTCTCCCTCCCAAAACCCCTAAACCCTAAATAATGCCCCTAAACCCTAACCCCTAAACCATAAACCATAAACCTGAGCAACACTAAACCCCTAAACCCTAAATAATTTCTCTAAACACTAACCCCTAAACCCTAACTTAAGCAACCCTAAACTGATAAAACCGACCAACCCTCTCTCTCTCTTTCAAAAACCCTAAACCCTAAATAATGCCCCTAAACCCTAACACCTAACCCCTAAACCTGAGCAACCCTAAACCTCTATCTCCCTATCTCTCCCTTATCTCCTTAAATCTCTATCATCACTCTACCTTTCAATCTCTCTCCCTATCTCTCTAGTCATCTCTCTCACTCTCTATCTCTCTATCTCTCCCCTTTATCTCCTCTATCTCTCCCTATCTATCTCCTCTAGATCTCTCTACCTATCTATCTCTCCCTATCTCCCTATCTCTTACCTCTCTCTTGTATCATTCCTTTGTCTCCGTATCTCTCCCTCAACCTTATTGATGAAGGAAATGAAAACAAGAAAACTAGCTCTCTCTCTCTCTCTCTCTCTCTCGCTATCTCTCCCCTCTCTCTCCCGTCCATATCCACCCTCTCTCCCTCTTCCTCCCTCTCCCTCTCCCTTATCAACATAGAACATGGAAACACAAAAACTAGGACATGGAAAGATGGATGAGGATATAAATTGGGAGGATGAAATTGAAACAAGATAAAACAAAAGTTCATTGGATGGGAAGAATGATGAGGAGAGGTGGAAAATAGTAAAATAGGGGAAAATTAGTGGGATCTAAAGGGAAATTGGAAAGGAAAAAGAAAACTAGGAGAGAGAGAGAGAGAGAGAGAGAGAGAGAGAGAGAGAGAGAGAGAGAGAGAGAGAGAGAGAGAGAGAGAGAGAGAGAGAGAGAGAGAGAGAGAGAGAGAGAGAGAGAGAGAGAGAGAGAGAGAGAGAGAGAGAGAGAGAGAGAGAGAGAGAGAGAGATGGAAGAAGAGAGTGAGAGAGAGTGAAATAGGTAGAGAGGGGAAGTAAGTAGAGAGTGAGAGAGAGGGTAAGAGGTAGAGAGGGGAGGGAAGTAGAGAGTGAGAGAGAGGGTAGGAGGTAGAGAGGGGATGGAAGTAGAGACTAAGAGAGAGGGTAGGAGGTAGAGAGGGGAGGGAAGTAGAGAGTGAGAGAGAGGATAGGAGGTAGAGAGGAGAGGGAAGTAGAGAGTGAGAGAGAGGGTGGGATGTAGAGAAGAGAGGGAAGATGAGAGTGAGAGAGAGGAGGGAAGTAGAGGTGAGAAAGAGAGAGGAGGGGAGGGAGTGAGATGTTTTATTTCAGCATAATGTGAGTGCATTATAACACACTCACATTATTCTTTGCCTTGGTAGTTTCCAAGCCTCTAAAGGCTTGGATTTGCCTTGGGCTTCCAACCCAAAGGCTTGGACTATGTTTAGGTCATCCAAGGACATGTTTTTCTAGATTCTAACAAAATTCACATAATCTGGAGTGTGCTCTCCATTAAGATTTCATCTCAAGCTCTCTATTAGCTATCTAACCATATAATTTTTTTCACGTTTTGAGTATGTTAGGGATTTCATCTTTAATTTCTTTTGTTAGTATATCTATTTTTTGTCAAAAACTAGTGTCTGGTATTTTTGAATTTTTTTAACCATTCATAGAAATTTCAAATAAGTTCTATTTTTAGAAACTAGACTCCATTCTACATGTATTCAAATAAATTTTGATTTTCAATTAGTTTTCAAATTTTTTAGGAGGAAGCATGCTCAATTTTCTATTTTTCAAGATGTGTACACTTTGAATATTAGTAGAAAATCAATTATTCATGAACAAATTATTAGAAAAATCAGGGATAAACTACATGGTGTTAGCTTTAATTTCTTACTGAAGTGATTTTTGAAATATTAAAAAAAATTAACATTTTAGAGGGAGCACACCAGATGCTATACTATGTTTTTTTGAGAAAAATGGGGCCAATTTGTGTGCTCCCCCTTTTGAACCCCTTAATCTCAATCATTTTTGAAAAAAAATAGTATTTTAGAAACTAGACTCGGAACACTACAACTCTTTTTTTTATTGTATCTTCAAATTTTGAGTGTAACTATCTTCAATTTCTCATCCAACATCAGCCTTTCCTGATTTCAGAAAAAAAGTGGCATCTTAAGACCCCTTTTTAGTCCCTCATCTTTGTGCACTTACCCTATAATATATAATAATTATAATTATATATTATTTTTAAGGTTTGAATGAAGGTTAGATTTATAATTATGGTTTTGTTTGGGGATTTGGTTAGGATTAGGCTTATAAATTAAGGTTAGAATTAGGGTTAGGGTGAGAATTATTATAATTATATAACATAATATTATAATATAGTTTAGACATATGATTATAATATATTAAATAATAATATGTAATATTATATTATATAATATATAATATAATTATATATATAGTTATAATTAGAATATATATAATAAAAAGACACAAAAATCACACAAACATTTCCTTCATTCCAAATCGAGTTCAAACCCAACAAAACATCATGATCTATATATCACCCAAAATAAAATTTTTGATACCTACAATTTTCCAAGAACCCAAAATCTTGAAAACCAGATACAACAATATTCAATCTTACATGCACAGAGATCAAAACTATACCAAACACTATAAGAAATAAACATATTATAACATAAGCTAATAGATTGACTCAAATATCAAGGAAGGAGGTAAATATCTTGTATTGGAATAAATTTTATGCTAGAAAAAAAAAATTGATGCAAACACCTTTTAGAAAAAAATAGATTTCCTCCACAGCCTTGGATAGATTATTGGGAAGGCAATTCTTTTGTTTCTCACCTCAAATCTTGCAATTTAATATGCTTGCCTAAGTTATTTGCTTTCAACCATTTTATTCTTCCAAAAAATAATTTATTCTTGAATACATTTTACAACTAAGCATTTCTTCAATATTCGTTTGCAATAATTTTTTTTCATGGTATTTTATTATGTAAATAAAACAAATAATTTCCCCCCAAATTTGTAAAGTAGAAGGATGCTACCCTTTTGCATCTCTGTGTAGAAAGTACATAATGCATATGTTAATTGAATACAAATTCATTTCACAATGATGCCATTGGTTTTCCCAATGCCCTTCAAAATTTTGAAAAAAGAAAGATTAAGGAAGGATTAATACACAGAATAAAAGAGAAAGAAAGAGCAATTAAAAGAAGAGAAGAAAAATGGTATGTGATTCTTTTGTTTTCTATTTGTACTCCCCTTCATCTCACATCAAATCTTCAATTTGATATCCTCCCCTAAGTTTTTTGCTTTCAACCATGTTTTCCCTTCTCTTTGAACATCAAACACTGAGTTTTCTTGTAAGATCAAGACTTGGCTTGGAGAAACCTTGGGGTGGTCATTTTCTGATTCGTTGGGATTTGATTCCTTTTAAGAGAGATAAAGTACTCAATATTTTATTTAATTTTTTTCGTGCAAAACACACATCGATAGATTTGTGCTAGAAGGAGAGCATGACAAATTGGGAACTAGACAAATAATCACGCAATCTGGCTCTAGCTCTACTGGTGAGAAATTCTTCTAATTAACTCACTGCATGATGAATGCCTTAAAACAGGTCGTCACTTCCTCTCCATCCTTCCCAACTCCATGAAAAGCATTGAAGTTCTTCTAAGTTGGGCATTGTCTCCTTAATCAGGAGTTTCACGTTGTTTTTCCCTTTGGGCATCTACTATAAGCTATTTATTATGGCACTTCATTTTAAAATTAGTTTCAGTTTCATTTTATTTTATTTTTCTTTTATCTATTTTTTGGGTTTTTTTAGATTGAAATCTCATTTGCTACTTTTTATATTGGAATCTTATAAATTTACACTAAAATTTCAAAATCTTTCAGCGCTTCTCCTCCACCCCTGTGACAATGCCTCTAGACATAAAGAAAAAATCATGCATAATTCAATAAATACTCTTATATTCTATTTTGAAAAATACTCTAAACTAATATATCTTTACAAGAAATATTCTAACTTAAAAATATTTTTCTAAAATTTACATTCCCTTATAAAATAATATACTATAGTTGAATTTTATAATAAATATTTATAGTTTGTTAATAATTCAAAGTGATATAAATATAGTTATATAAAAATATACAAAGTTAAATTATATGACCTAATAAATTTTAAAATTGTAAAATGTGACTTCAAATTGAAAAATGGTTCACCCATCAAATTTCAAGTGGTCTCTTTATAAAAAGATGGAAACATATGCTTGTATGTTATGCATACCATGTGATCATTTTGAAAGTGTGATGTATACTTTTCATGCTTAATAGTGGAATGGAGCTAATTATTAGTTTTATTTTCATGTTTAATAGTGGAATGGAGCTAATTATTAGTTTTATTGTGCATTTTCTATTTTCAATCATGGTTTTAAAGCATTAATGCAAATTGTAACACCATCTATAATTTATTTAAGATTCATAAAGGTTGAGTAAGAGCTTGATTATTGTATTGTGAATAGTTGAATTTCTATGCAATAATGAGTAAGGTTATTGTGTTGAGTTTTTATTCAAATGAATAAGAGTTTTACTATTGTATTGTGAATGGTTGAGTTTGTATGCAATAGTGAATAAGGTTATTGTGCCATGTTTTTTATTCAAAAAAGTAAGAACCTTATTATTGTATTGTGAAGCGTTGAGTTTTTGTACAACATAAGTACTAAGTTTTTTATTAGAAAGAGTTTTCTCAAGAGTAAAATAAGAAGATGAATAATTAAACAATATTTGCTATTAATTCTCAAATTTACCTTGGTTCACCATTTAGGTAGAAGGTAAAAACAATGGAAAGAATATAAAATGAGGTGAAAAAAAAATAGGAAAAAGATATAGGGTTGTTATGTGTCTATGTATGTAGTAAATAAATAGTTCTAAAGTAAAATAAACTAGCATACCTATCTTTAGAAAAATCTATGTAAAAGACATCGAGAGTTATCATTCTCCGGGTACCTATTTTTCACTTAATTTGTGATTAAAGTGGGAATATGTGCCTCGAAAATGATATCTCCGCCTCTTCTACATAGATTTTTCTAACCTGTGATCATCTTGGAATTTTGTTGTATGTTTTTCATAGAATTATGTTGCCTTTCTCACTTGTATGCAATACATACCATGTGATCATCTTGGAATTGTTGTATGTTTTTCATAGAATTGTGTTCTATATTTTTCATATTTAATAGTCGAATGGATTTAACCATTAGTCTTGGGTGCATGCATGGGTTTTCTATTTTCTCCCATGATTTTAAGGCATTCATACAAATTGTAAAACCACCTACTAATATTTGGATACATAAAAATTGATTAAGAATTTTATTATTATATTGTTAATAGTCAATTATTTTTACAAATTGTAAAATCACCTACTAATGTTTGCATACATAAAAATTAAGAATTTTATTATTATATTGTTAATAGTTAAATTTTTGTACAATAATAAATAAAATTACTGTACTAAATTTTTAAATCCAATTTTATTTTTCCCAACACTAAAAAAAAAAATCTCCTCAGAATCATGTGTCTTTGATACCATATCCCTGGCGAAGTAATGGATCCTTTCTAGCTCGCTAAGCCACTAGAAGTGGAAGAATGTGGAATTTTTCGATCTGTAATTTCTCAACTTAGCTAAAATACTCCACTCCTGAGTTTGGGGATAGATTGTTCAGAGAAGCGAAACCCTGGTGTTGTAATAGTGCCCGCTCTGGGAATGGGGCATCTGATCCCATTGCTCGAGATATCGAAGCGTTTGGTGCGGGGTACCCATTCATATAGAACTCAAGATGAACAGGTTGTTGCTCGTGAAGCAGTTGAGGGTGGCAATGCAGGAGCAGATTGATTTATGGCGAGGGAGGAAGTGTTTCGGGTGGTGAGGGAAGTGATGGAGGAAGATGATACAATTAGGGTTGATATTTGTGGCTATGCTATATTTCATTTTGGAAGGAGTAATAATATTGTTATTTTGTTTGGAAGGACTAATGATACATGTTCTTAATGAAAAGATGGGTGGTTGAGTGTGATTGGAAATGTTGATGTATAACAAAACTCATATAGTTTCTTCTTAAAGAAATATTTTATTCATTTTGGTGAGTGTGAAAATTTCATGTTTATAGGTGATTGTCATTTTTCAGTTTATCTTTCACAATTTACATAGAGACAAAACCTATGCATGTAAATAATAAAATAAAAAATAACCACTAATTAGTTCAATGGTTTATATATATGGTCAACATGGTCACGGTCAATTGGTAGGACCATTTGGTTCTCATATGTCCTACAAGAGAAGATATGAGGAGGAGGAGGCATTCAAGTGCTAAGAGAACCATAGGAGGAGTAAGAGATTGTAATTGCAGTAGTATCTCTCACTAGTAGAAAGTTCCATAAAGTGGTATGCCTACAAAGATGAATTATATATAATGTGGGTTTTGTGAACAAACACTCACAATTCAATTCAAGGGTGGGGGCCCAATAGAAACCACCACTAATTAATCTAAAAATTAGTTTTTATATGTATAATGAACATAAGGTTTTCATAGTTTACAAGTTTAAGTAAAATGGAGAGATTGTTTATGTTCAATTTGTAACAACATTTCATATAAAAAAGAATGATATGAAAATTATAATAATGAATTAATAAGTAGTGTGCAAATGGAAAAAGAGCTAAGGAAATGTAGAACCTAGAAAATAGTTTTATAGTTTTATTTATTTATTTATATAATTGAATGCTATATTTTAAAACTATAAGTTAACGGAAAATTAAAGATGCAACCATCCATATATATATCGGTGACATTGCAAAACTATTAAATTAAAGGAGATGAAGAAGATAAATATTTGTGTTAAAAGCACAAAAAAATGTAAACGGTTGCCAATTTGAAACACTACTTGCTTGAAGGTAAAACTACAAAGAAAAAAAGTACACACCTAAACTTTATACTTTATTCTACACCATTTTGAGCACATCATAATATACTAGCATGGTAGTCAAATTGACCTATTTGGTGTACTAATCAACTCTATCCCCAAAAGTCCACCTACTAACCACTACTATAGATCCTCATGGTTCAAAACAATCATCATTCCCAATACTTTCCTACCTGGGACTAGGTCATGACTTAGTGCCCCATACCACATGATACAACCCAACCTATGGACTAGGCCACATAACATGACCTAGTCTGTGGATTAGTCTTCATGACATGACCCAATCCACCTCATTCAAAATTTAGATCTCCTACTCTTGAGCCAACCTTTCCAAAGACTAGCCATGCCAATCTATGCACCAAAAATCTTTAATTGAAAACCCAAGGACATGTATTTATATACATTCCTTGGTCATTAGAAATCAATCAATTGAAATTAATGGAATCACACACGAGAACAATCTAATTCACTAGCACTTTAAATACACATCTTTTCATTATACACTAGTTCATTGGATCTCTTCATTAGCATTTTGTGAGGCATGACTAGATAATCTTGTTCAATCATCTAAGGGCTTGACTTTTGACTAAGATATGTCTAGGTATTTTCATACTATCTTGAAAGCAAGCCCCATTGTGCTTTTCAACATAATCCTTTGTCACAAATAGGTTAGGACATGGATGCACATAGATCCTTGCAAGTCACATTTACATTAAACTAGGTTGCACTAGATAGACTAAGCCACATGACACAACCTTATCCAGACCAAGGCACATAACATAACCTTGTCAACATAAGCTTGGATCTTGCTAGAGTTTTGTCACATTGCTCTAATCATTATTTCTAAATTTTAATTATTGATTCTAATTACCTATCACAATGCACCTATAAGCCAACTACCAAGTCAAATTCACCATGTCATAAAAATAGATATCCACATCTAATCCCTCTCTAACTACTTAGTTCTTCACTCTTTGGTTTAAATATAATTTGTTAAATTTATTATTTTATCATTCTAATTGGATATAGATCATCATATTATAGGATATGATATTTATCCTATGGTTAATACTTTATTTCTTCACATTTTTGGTGAACCCTGACAATGTTTACTTCAACTAGAGTCTAGCCCTAGGTTAACCGTTCATTTGTTTCCAAATATGTTACAATGTGCACTCATTGATAAATTTATGCTTTTACAAGCCATTGTTTTTAAGCCTTGCATGCTAGATAAATTCCAAGGTCCCTAATTCCCCTTAGGCGAAGTCCTAGGTTAAACTCTTCCATCCCAATAGCTTCTTCCTACATGTCTATCATTGAAAATCTAACCACCCATGTTCACCTCAATGATGAAGACACATGTGATCACAATGTTCAGTTTGAATCGACTAAGAATCAAAAGAAAAGTGAGATTGTTGCAAAATTACAACTCTTAAAGAAAGAATTTATAAATTTAGATGATATTGCACAATCATCATATATATTTTATGGAGTGGGAAGAATGGGATGCCCATGTGAGGGTGGGGACACATGTAATTATTTTATTATTCTCTTGGGACTTAGAAGTATTATTTCTAATGAGGCATTGAATAGGAGGTTACATAGAGAATGTGTAAAAACATATTCTATTATTAGTTGGCATGTGGGTGTAATTAGTGCTTCATGGGGTAGTGCTTGGGAGTTACATATGCCAGCTTGACTGGTGGAACTCAAAGATACTTGTAGAGGAGTTACATTCTATTTTGTAGGCCACTCTCTTGTAGTGAGTTATGAGAATTCTTATCATGGTACTTTAGGACCTTGTTTGGGACCATGGTATAGTCTTATGGTGGTTTATTGGGCTTCCTTGAGTCTATATATTGAGGGCTTGAGATGGAGGCATTACACATTATCTCTTGTAGGGTTATGCTGCTAGTTTTCTCTAGGATTGAAGAGCATTGAGCTCCCATTTGTCCTAATAAATCACTCAACTATGAAAATGTATTGTAATTTTGATTATTGTTGAATAATACATTGGGTGTGGTTTGGAGGCTAGATTTTTCTAGGGTAAATCTGTGTCACTTCTATTCAAGTGTGGTTGCTTCTATTCTTCTCTCTCTCATTTTTGTTTCCTTTCTAAGTTTTTTTATATGCTGTAATATTCTCCTCATATAATCAATTTGGCAATACTACATGTTTAGTAGTTGATCTTTGTTTTGATTTTCATTTCTAAGGGGTTGATGTGGGTATATTTCTTAATTATAAAAATTCTTGGGGACACTATCTCTCCTCATGATACTTCCCTTACTTCTTACTCCCATGCATCTAGAATCTACCATCCTTCCCTTATACTCCAAATTCCCCAAATTCCATATGCATCCATCAACTTGTTTCTTTTCCCCCACTATCACTTTAACATGCCTTGCTAATCCTACTTCATCCCACACTCCTCTTGCTCCCTCCATTATCACCCATACCTCCCACACATATCTCATCGCACATCCAACTCATTCCACTCTCCACTCCATCAAATTATACCCTCCATCACAATTCCATCATAATTCATTTATAAACCACCCATTACTACTCACATTCCCACTCCATTCTCTACTCCTTCACAACCGTCCATATAAAGCATCATGAGAGAGATAAGTGATACTAAAATCCACCTTAGAAATGTTCCATCTAGCTCCAAAAAGATCTATGACACTGAAAGAAAAGAAGTTAATCTTTCTTAAGAGTCTAGCACACTAAATTAGATCAATGAAATGACTTTTATAAAATTGAATGAAGAGTTATAATTTGAATTAGTTAGATCACACATGAGCTAGGAGTCACAACTAAACAAGAGAAAAAACACATGAATTAGAAATGCAAATAGAAAACACAACTATGAAACTAAAGTAAGAGAGAGAGTAAAATAGAATTCATGCACTTGATAGACTAATGAGCTATAAAGAAAAGGCACTTAGAATTATGATGATTTGTTAGAGTTGATTTGTAGCAAAGAGGTCATTTGTTCCTTTCAAGGGGGTCCTTGTTTCTATCTTAGATTCCTATTAAATTTTGGAGTGAAAAATCTTGAGGCTATTTGGAATATAGATTTTCCTATCACTTGTCAGGATCTTGCACACAAATAAATAAATTGATAAATCAAAAGGGTCAAATTAGGTAAAATGCATTGAAATTGGAAACCCTAATTTGCAAACTTGAGATACTAATGATCAATAAAAATAGAAAGTGTAAACTACTAAAATGCTTTTGAGTTGATTGTGGTGAAGGGGTGAGCATGTTCCTATTAAGGAGTGCTCTTGTGAGGGATAAAATTTTGTATAAAGCTCCATTACAATCTATAATTAATTTTTCATTATGGCCACCTAACATAGAAACAATTGTAAAATAGGGAAACCTACAAAAAAGAGTGTTAAAGGGGAACTTGCCTTAATCAACTCCCTTGTGAGTTTTCCAACACAAATCCACAAACACAATTTTTTTGCAAATTAAATGTAATCAGATCATGGCAATGGAAAAAATAGGATATGATAGCTAGAAAAAGTAGAAACACACAAAATCTAATGGCAATGGACAAAACCCTAGGATATGGAAAGAGGGAAACAAGGGAAAGAGAAAAAAATGAATGAACAAGAGGATATGGAGATGAGGTGAGGGAAAGGGATGATGGGAGGATAGATGTATGCAAAAATGGAAGGGAAAATGAGAATCAAAAGGCTATAGGAGGAGAATTTCTCAAAGTGATGATAAGTTACAAAAGGATATAGAAGCTACAAAGAGATAAGACATTATCCACAAGTGATGGGTAAAAGGATACATAATTAAGCTCCAAAGTAAGAGAATATGCTAAGAGACTCAAAGCTCCAAGATTTAGAAAATATTCCAAAAGTACAAACACAAATAGCTCAAGAGAACATGAGGAAATGATAATTGTGGATCTACAAAATGAGAGGAAGAGAGTTTTATTTATAGATTTTCAGAGGGTATAAGGCAAATGGTTAGAAAAAATATACTAAATGAAGCATTAATTATTATCCATCAAAATTTGGATAAAATTCCCACAAAAATGAAGGGCCAATGTTTTTAAATGATAGAATCTCAAAATTGTTGGAAGTGGTAACAGGGAGCTAAAAACCAAAGAAGGTGGTTTTATGAAAAGAGGATACACTAGATGCAAAAAAATAAAGAAAAATATGGTAAAGATAGGGGTAAACACACATGAGAAGAAGCCACAAAGATTGAATGATGGGTAGGAAAGGATAACTAACACATATTAAGGATAAACAAGGCTTAAAGGAAGGGCTAAAAGCATATGGGAAAGGTGAAAAGACATGGGTATAGGAAAAAAAAGAGATAAGAATAAACTAGGGGAAAATAAGGGCCTGAAAAGGAGTAACACACTAAAGGGGAGCACTAAAATGGATGCAACCCATAGTAAAAGGAATAAAAAAGTATGCTTTTTCTGTTATTACATTTTTCCCCCAAGTTTTAGTGGGTTGACGACATGCTAAGGGGAAGAAACATGCTAAAGTAAGAGTATAGTAAAACATATATAATCATGTAAACACCACAAATATTATACCAAGATTTCATGAAACTCCAATGAAACTTGAAACCAATGATGAGATTCTTTTATGCCATTATTTCACAATAAAGGTGTTACAATTGATATTTCAAAATAGGTATGTTAGGATAGACACCACTAGATGTGTGCAACAAGATTGGAGAGGAGTTAGACTATCACATTATTGTCACATGTTTTACAAGTGATGACAAGGCTACTAACCAAGTTGCAAAAGCCAAGTGCCATTGTTGATAGAGTCATGTGCTTTAGAATGTCCTTGGTCCTCTTAGATTAGTTTCCCTTACATGAGATGCAATGGACCCCTTTGTGTGTAAATACAAAATAAGATGTGGAAGTTTTTGAGCAATTGGCACTTTAGTGTATTGTTGTCCTTTGGACATAACTTGATGGGCACTTTCATGATTTGGATGTGATATCTCCTATTAATGTGTTTGTCTCACTCATGTTAAAGATATAATCAATTTATGCTTGTGTGACATAATAAGGATTGATTTTGACCAATTGTAGGGTCTTTGTTGTGTTAGGAGAGTCTGATAGAGGTGGATAATGATGGCACAATAGCTTTGCATTATAAATAATATGCAACCAAAGTAGAGAGGAATATTGATCTCAAATTTTTTATCTCCTACTTGCTTGGTGATAGTGTAGGACATCTACCAAAGTGGATGAATCTTGAAAAAAGGTGAAGTATGAGTCATTCCTTCTACAAATGTAACCAAACCCAATCATGAACTTGGAAGGTTTGCAGTGTATGATGCTTGTCGTGGCATTACATGTACTTAGAAATTATTTGTTGAAGGATGGTTTGCATCTATTATTGTGTCTACTGAATGTGCTCAATGAATTTGGTATCTTTGTTGTATAATCCTTGAGCTAAAGGAGTTGGAGGATGTGGTATAGGATAAGCAACATTGATGGGTGCTAATGGTTGAAACCCAAGCAAAAATGAAAATAATTTTGCATGTAGAGTTGTGAAGAACTCTATTGTAAACATTATTGAATGAAAGGAAGACTTTCATCCCATTTATGTTTCTTCGTAGAGTTGAACATTTGAAGAAGATACACTATCATATTATTGACTACTTATATTTGTCCATAAATCTGTAGATGGTAGGAATGATATTTCTCCAACTTTGTGTCCATTAGTGACCAAAGTGCTTTCCAAAAATGGCTCAAGAATGTACCTCGATCAAAGATGCCTCCCATGTGAATTATTTCTCTTCCTTATGTGGTACACACAAGTTTCCACTTTCGTATATGGTACACACAAGTGTCCAAGGTGTTATAGGAGTCCATCCTACAAATGCAAATCTAGAATTAACTTACCATTGTCAAGCTTTGATAGATCTTAAATAAGAGGGTGACTCAAATAATCAATTACCTGATTGCAACTTCCTAATGTTCATATTGAAGCTTGTCTTGTGTTTGCAAAAAAATAAAGTGACTTGTGATCTATGTGGATTGCTATTTCTTTTCCTAGCATGTAATGTCTCCTTTGCTTACATGCCTAGAAAACAACATAAATCTTTTTGTCATATTTGGGATACCACTAGATTGCTATAGTGAATTTTTTAAAGAAAAGTGTGGGCATGGTCGTATTGAATTAAGATTGCTCCAACCACATACTTGGAGGTGTCAGTATCTATCTTGAATGGATACTAAAGATCTAGTAGATGAACACTGGCATGGAATAGAGTTTGTATTTTAATTCATTGAATGATTTATGTTGTGTGACTGACCACGTGAATCTTACTTTTGTGCCACCTATGGTGATTTGATTGAATTTCAGTGACTAGAGAGAAACAAAGTACAAACATCATATAGAATTTTTTCAATCCCCAAAAGTTGTAGAGATATATGATATTATTTAGTGTAGGCTAGTCTTAGATGATGTAGATTTTGGATAGATCCACATGTACTTCTCATATATCCATAATGTATCGACTAGATATTGTATCTCCCATATAAAAATTAAATATTTTTCCAAATCAACATAGGTTTTCTTTTTTTGTATAGTGAAATCCATGTTGGATGTATCATATATTTTATCCCATGTCTTTCTAAATATTAGGTTGTCATCAAGGTAGGCAAAAACAAATAAGTTTGTGAAAGGCTAGAGTACCCTTTTCATCATTTACATGAATGTTGTTGGTGCATTGGTCATGACGAAGGGCATAACCAACCATTAGAATAGGCTCTCTTTGGATTTGAAGGTTGTCCTCCATATGTTTGTGGGCTTACCTGTAATATGATGATAGCTCGATTTCATATCAAATTTGGTGAATAACTTGGTTCCATAGAGATGGTAAAAAAGATTCTCATTTTAGGGAAGTGGTTAGCAATTCTTCATTGTGATCTCATTGAGTTCTTTGTACTCGATGCATAGTCACCATGTTTTCTCCTTCACTGGTGCAAACACAACTAGGCTACCACAAGGAAAAGATCCAAGCTTGATGTGTCATTTACCCATGAGTTCTTAAATTTTTCCTCGATCTACTAATGCTCAAGTAATTATTTGAAATATAGAGATGATTATCCATATTGAGCCTAAGAGATGTATAGGGAATAATCTACAACATATCTAAGTGTTGATAATTTCTCAAATATTATCACATATGTATAACATGTAATGGAATCTTAAAAGATAAGATGTGAAACAACTATTACACATTTGAGTGGCTAAGAGATTAGAAAATAGTCTAATTCTATTTAGTAGAAGAATAGGATAAAATACATATGTACATACAAAAAATAATAAAGATAATAATGAAAATTCCTATGATTGGAAAGGGTAGAACATCCTTTCTAATTTTTATATACTCTGATGTAGTTGATACTAGTTACATGGAGCATGCTAGTATGTTTCTCTTTGTGCACTTATACAAGATGTATAGTGTATGTATTTATAGATGAATTACCACTAGGCTGAAAATTAAGCAACATGGCTATGTATGGTCATGTGGGATTTGTGGATAGGATGTTTCCAAGTGTCAAACATGAATGGGGGTATTTCTTGTGGCATGGACATTACTAGGTGTCAAGCACATGTATTGTTACAACTATCAAACTTGTATGAAGTTATTTTCTATGGTACTTAAGCTAATAGATGATCTGCATGCATGGTTACATTTCTTATGGAGGATTTAATGCCATGTGTTTCACATATATGGTTTTATGGTAGGTATAATAGAGCACAAATCATGTATAGTGGAGCATGATGCTAAACGGATTTCTGTATGTGAATGATGCACAAAGAGCTACTAGATCTTGTCTAGTTCCACAAAGGACTTTTGAGGCTTATGCATGAAGCAACATAGGAGCTATAAGTTACTAGAGTTTGTAACATTTCATAAAGGACTATTGAGGCTTGCACAGTTGCAAAAGAAACATAGGACTACTACAACTTTCATGATTGTGCATGAAGCAATGTGGGAAATTTTGAAGATGCATAGATTCATGTGCAAGGTTTCATCTTGGTGTTATTCCAGCATGTAAGGGGATGTAGAAGGAATGTAAGGACTATAGTGGTGTTCATGAAATGGCATGCAAGGTTGTGCTCAAATTATTTTCCTTTTCTTGAGGAGAAATGGTTACCAACAAGGTTGTTGTTGGATCAAATGCATTAGGTAGAGGTAGCCCTCATATCAAATTGATGGTATGTTTTACAGTCCTACACAATGCTGAGGAACTCCATTTAATGAATGAAAGAGAACTTTTACTCCTCCATCATGTTGTTTATATTCTATTGAGGTGGATATAATACCAGCTTGAGCCATAAGGAATTTTTCATTTTCAGGTTTGACCCTAAGATGATAGACTTTCTATTGGAACCAACTAGCCTCTTGCATTAGTTGGTGTTAATGAGTGGTAACTTGGGGACTACTACTATGCAATATCTATTTTCAATAATATCTACGATAACATTCCTAGGGTTTACTTCATAGATTGCATGTTGATGGAATAGATATGGTTGTCCAAGTAAAACATCACTACCTCTAATGATGTAACATCACAAAGGATTGTACATCTCCGAAATGATTAATTTTTTACTCCAAGTAAAATTGGCAAGTGAGACATTTCTCTGAACTCAAATTGAGCTATCTAATAAAATATGGTTGAGGGTGAGGCATTAATGGAAAGTTCAATTTGTGAACTAATTTAGGAGAAATTAGGTTCTTCTAATTTCTATTGTCAACTTTGAAGTGCACTAGTTGTCCATTAATCCACATTTAAGGGTGGAGTTACAACCTTTTTGATTCCTCTAAATTGATGTTAGAGGAAGAAGTGATGTTTTTGGTACTAACCATGGCACTAGATTCTGCATGCATAACTTAGTTGCCTTTATTAGGTGCTACAATAGCAATTCTAATGGAATATAATTGTACAAGCAATAATTTTCTGGATTGACTCTTTTGATTTGAGTGATCAAGATAGTATTGTGAACTATGCAACACTTTCTAGTATTGGATTATTTCTTCTTCTCACTAGATAGTTATTCTTTTTTTGAGTTTGTTGTGGAGGTCCCCTACATTTCTTACAACTCCCTTGAGTTCTACCCTTGGTATTCTTTGTTTGCATCTTTTCCTAAGACTCTCTCATGGGCTTCTACTTAGCTTTGGCCTCAAATTTATAGGTGAATTTGTAGTCTTCTCTAAGAGTTGAGATCTAGAGGAAATCCATGTTTGATTGAATGTATGGTCTCATGCCTAACCTATACTTGAGAATGTGATTGTGCTAATTCTCTTCAATGCATATCTTAGAAACTAGAGTGTGAAAGATGTTAATGTACTATTTCATAGATTGCTCCTTCATTAGTGCAATTGTGCAAACTTGATGTAAATCCTCATAGTTCCCATCTTTGTTAGTAGGGCCTTTTAACTACATCAACGAAGCCAGTCCAAATGCTTAAGGATTGTGACATAATGTCCTTCTCATGATGGTGCACAATAGTTTTTCCACCATTGTTTGATGGGTATGGAAACTTTTAGAAGGGTGAAGGTAATCCTTTCTTTGTTAGAGTACTGATTTACAATGAAGTAGGAAAGAAGGATATCATTAATCTAATTATCTAGAATATCTACATTTATTTTTCCTTAAAAATTGGGGATGTCTAGATAGACTTACATACCTTGTATGGTATAGCTAGAGCTTTTTGGAGGGTGATGCACATGCTTAAGGAGTTGGGAAAAGTGATAAAAAATGCTCTCTATCATGTGCATATTGCTATTCTAAATCTTCCTATTGTCTTCACAACACCTCTTCTATCATTATTTGGAGCATATTCATAGTTGGTATCTTTGTAATTTTGTATGTCATCTTGGATTGCTGGAGGGGAAGGTATGTTGAAGGTTCAAGAGTCTGAATCTCCAACTTTTTGTAGTACAACCTCATGAATTAGAATCTAAAATAAGACATGATACATATGTATATGTCAATTCCATTGGACATGATACCTAGTGTAATGGCTTAGACACCATTGATCCACAACCCATGATGAAACCTAGTGGATAGGCACACTCAATAAACTAAATGTGTTATGGCAAAAGCATAAAATATGAATGACAAAGGATGAAAACTAAATTAGAGTGCAAATGATGACGGGAAGGAGGATTAAAAAGCAAATTAGACACTTTAATGATAATTGCAGTGCATATTTTTAGTATTTGAAGTCTTGTGCATGATCTACAAGGTTAGATGTATCGAATTCCTAAGCTATCCTTCTCGAGACTGCTAACTTCTATGTTTTCTCATGTTCAAACAATGCCAATTTACAATATTATACATGAGGAGGATGCATGAGTTGGGAAGGTACAAGACATGTAGCTTTGATGAATTTTGGCTCGAATGATGAGATTGCCCTATATCATCCTTACCTAGGAATGACATTGTGACCAACAATTTAGAATATGTGTGTGAGAACAAATACCACTAAATATGTGTGACAATATTGGAGGAATTAAATTTTTGCATTAGTACCACATGTTCACAAGTGGTGACAAGGATGTTGACAATCCCACAAAACCCAAGTGTTAGTGGTAATAGAGTTATGCACATTGAAGTGTCCCTAACTCTCCTAGATCACCATAACCTTATCGTATCACATCAAACTTTTGATCTTATATATCTCCCTATTTTATCCTTAATCTATCTTCCACTTTCCTCCTTGTCTATCATAAAAATTCTTCTTTCTTAGTAAAAATTTATAGTCTACTTTATTTTTTCATCTCAAACTAGGCAATGGTATATGGGTTTACATGGTCTGCCCATGATCATAATTCCCCATCCAGGAGTCATCCCAAAAATATAGCCTTCCTCTCATTTTATTTGCCAACTTAGGTAGTTGCTCACATGGTAGTGCAAGGTTGCAATGAAATTCTAAATATGAGAGCTAAATTGTAAATGTACAGTCATGAATATCTTTCCAAGTTAGAATACATTTCTTTTCCTTAATCATTTTGTTCCATGGCTATTTGTTTTCTTCACGGATCGGGTAGAAAGACTTAAAACTAGATTTATATTCTCTTAAAAAGAATCTCTAAAACTTGCTTTTCTTTTTTACATTATTTATTTTATATTCTTATATCTCTTTCAAGTTCATAAATCGCATAGTAAGGCATATATAATGTAAATACCACATATATTATACCAAAGAAGAGAGTATAATATGATATTAATTGCATGGCTCCTATATAATGGAATCTCACACAATGCATCCCTTATATATTTTGCTTACACAATCACATCTTATACAACATCCCTTATTTCATTCATACATGATCACATCTTATACCACATCCCCTATGTAAATTTGTCTTTACATGATCACGTCTTATAAAAAATTCCTTTACATCATTCTTACATGATAACATGTGCCTTATGTCATTCTTAAATAATAACAACTTACATAACATCTATTATATTGTTCTTACACATTAACATCTTACATGTCATATCTTATATTGTTATTGCATAATTATCAAGGAGGAATATGGGAATTTCATTATCTAAGAGGTTATTGTCAAGATAATGACCTCTATTCCACCCAGAACTACTCAATAAACATTGGATTTCCCTTAAAAATCATGGTATCACTTTCACTCGAAATGCTACATAAGACAAAATTTAATTTCAACTACAAGATATGATGAACATATTTTGTGTAAATTCATAAAGGTTATTATTCACTAAATATTACTTGGAAATACTAGGTACATGTTTAGTTTTTACAACAGTTGATTCCAAATTGTAGTTCCAAAATTGCACCTCAATAAAAAAGTGTTCAATAGTTTCTTCCTCGCCCAAGCACATGTATCATATGGAGGAGACCTACATTCTAATCCTCTATAGTCTATCCTATGCAAGAATTTTATTTTATTTTCCAACCAAACTAAAATACAAGATCTAGGTAGACTACATTATCTCCAAATAATCTTATCAAGCCAATTAAGATTCTTGTTCCCATGTGATGTGGGGCCCAGGATGGAACTCAATGAATAGACACACTCAATGGGAAATTAAATGTTTTATGGGGGGAGCATAAAATGTGAATGATTGAGGTCAAAAAATAAATTAGAGTGTAAATCACAAAGTGAAGAAGGATTAATAGATCAAATTTGAGATTTCAATTAGAATTGTAATGTAAATTTTTATTATGAAAAATCTTGTACATGATCCAAGAGGTCAGATGTATTGAATGACTAAGTTGTTCTCCTTAATACCATTGAATTATATGTTTTCTTATGTTGAAATAATGGTAGTTTACATTAATATTCATGAGAAGGGTGAAGGACTAGTTAAATAGTTGCAAGATTGCATGGAGCTCCAATGAAACTTGAAACCAATGATGAGATTATCATGTGCCATTATTTCCTAAGAAAGGTGTTACAATTGATATTTTTAAATAGGCATGTTGGGATAGACACCACTAGATGTGTGCAACAAGATTGGAGAGGAGTTAGATTGTCACGTTATTGTCACATGTTTTTCAAATGATGACAAGGCTACTAACCAAGTTGTGAAAGCCAAGTGTCTATATTGATAGAGTTATGTTTTTTGGAGTGTCCTTGAACCTCTTGGATTAGTTTCCCTTACAAGAGATGCAATGGACCCCTTTGTGTGTAAATACAAAATAAGATGTGGAAATATTTGAGAAATTGGAACTTTAGTGTATTGTTGTCCTTTGGACATAACTTGATGGGCACTTTCATGATTTCGATGAGAGATCTCCTATTAATGTATTCATTTCACTCATGTCAATGATATTATCAATTTATGCTAGTGTGACACAATAAGGATTGATTTTGACCAATTGTAGGGTCTTTTTGTGTTAGGATAGTCCAATAGAGGTGGATAATGATGGCACAATAGCTTTGCATTAAAAATAGATGCAACCAAAGTAGGGAGGAATATTGAGCTCAAAGTTTTTATCTCCTACTTTCTTGGTGATAGTGTAGATCATGTACGTGAAGCTTACAAAAAAGTCTTGTGAGTCATTCCTTCTATAAATGTAACCAGACCCAATTACCAACTTGGAAGTTTTGTAGCGTATGATGCTTGTCATGGAATTACTTATACTTAAAAATTATTTGTTGAAGAATGCTTTTCATCTATTTTTGTGTCTACTAGATGTGGTCAATGAATTTGGTATCTTTGTCATATATTCCTTGACCTAAATGAGTTGGAGAATGGTGGTATGGGATAATCTACATTGATGGGTGCTAATGTTTGAAACCCAAGAAAACATGAAAATAATTGTGCATGTAGAGCTGTGAAAAACTCTATTGTAAAATTTATTGAATGAAAGGAAGACTTTCATCCCATTTATGTTTCTTCCTAGAGTTGAAAATTTGAAGAAGATACACTATAATATATTATTGGCTACTTATATTTGTCCATAAATTTGTAGATGGTAGGAATCATATTTCTCTAACTTTGTGTCCATTAGTGACCAAAGTACTTTCCAAAAATGGCTCAAGAATGTGTGTTGATCAAAGATGATGGTGAATGTTAACCCAATGTGAATCCATACATTCGAAAAATTAAATTGATATATTTAGATTTAAGATTCACTTCTTACAAGGCATGAGACTTGACATCTTAAAGAAACTATCTACCACTATGTGCAGAGACTCTCTATTTCTTTTGGTTGTAGGATAACTAGACATAAATGGATTCCCAAGAATTTATCAGTACTTGTAAAGGTGTGTACATGTACCTTGTTTCTTAACTAGCTTGGTTATGGAACATGTCGTGTAGGATTGGATGTATCTAACAACATCTAATTAGAGATGTACTAATATAAATATTTGTATAGTATTCTGAGGGTCTTTCCAACTCCAAAATGTCTTACAATCTTGCTAAGTGAGCCTCCCATGTGAATTATTGTCACTCTTCCTTGTGTGGTACACACAAGTGTCCACTTCCATATATGGTACACACACGTGTCCAAAGTGTTATAGGAGTCCATCCCACAAATAGAAATCTAGAATTAAGTTACCATTGTCAAGCTTTGATAGATCTTAAATAAGAGGGTGCCTCAAATATTCAACTACTAGATTGGAACTTCCTAATGTTCCTATTGAAGCTTGTCTTGTGTTTGTAAAAAATAAAGTGACTTGTGATCTATGTGGATTGATATTTCTTTTCCTAGATGACAACATAAATCTTTTTGTCATATGTGGGATACCACTAGACTGCTATAGCAAACTTTTTAAAGAAAAGTGAGTGGATGGTCATATTGAATTAAGATTGTTCCAACTACATACTTGGAGGTGCTAGTCACTATCTTGAATGGATACTAAAGATCCGGTAGTATGAACACTGGCACGGAATAGAGTTTGTATTTTAATTCATTGAATGATTTATGTTGTGTGATTGACCACGTGAATCTTACTTTTGTGCCACCTATAGTAATTTGATTTAATGCTAGTGACTTGAGAGAAACGAAGTACAAACATTATATAGAAGTTTTTCAATCCCAAAAGGTTGTAGAGATCTATGATAATCTTTATTGTAGGCCAGTCTTAGATGATATATGTTTTGGATAGGTCCACATGTAATTCTCATAAATATCCATAATGTATGGACTAGATATTGTATCTCCCACAAAAAAAAATATTTTTCCAAATCAACATAGGTTTTCTTTTGTAAAGTGAAATGCATGTTGGATGTAGCATAGATTTTATCCCATGTCTTTCTAAAGATTTGGTTGTCATAAAGGTAGACAAAAAAAAAAGAGTTGGTGAAAGGCTATAGTACCTTGTTTATCAATTACATGAATGTTGTTGGTGCATTAGTCAAGACAAAGGGCATAACCAACCATTAGAATAGGCTCTCTTTGGATTTGAAGGTTGTCTTCCATATGTTTGTGGGCTTACTAGGAATATGATGATAGATGGATTCGATATAAAATTTGGTGAATAACTTGATGCCATAGAGATGGTAAAAAAGATCCTCATTTTAGGGAAGTGGTTAGCAATTCTTCACTATGATCTTGTTGTGTTCTTTGTACTCAATGCATAGTCACCATGTTTTGTCCTTCACTGGTGCAAGAACAACTAGGCTACCACAAGGCAATGATCTAAGCTTGATGTGTCCTTTACCCACGAGTTCTTAAATTTAATTCTTGATCTACTAATGCTCATGTAATTATTTGAAATATAGGGATGATGATCCATATTGAGCCTAGGAGATGTATAGGGGATAATCTACAACATATTTAAGTGTTGAGAATTTCTCAAATAGTATCACATATTGTATAACATGTAATAGAATCTTAAAAGATAAGATGTGAAAAAACTATTACACATTTGAGTGGCTTAGAGATTAGAAAATAATCCAATTCTATTTAGTGGAAGAATGGGATAGAATGCATATGTGTATAAAGAATAATAAGGATAATAATGATAAGTCCTATGATTAGAAAGGGGTAGCACATCAATTCTAATTTTTATAGAGTATTATGGAGTTGATACTAGTTACATGGAGCATGTTAGTATGTTTCTCTTTGTGCACTTGTACAAGTTGTATAGTGTAGGTATTTATAGATGAATTACCACTAGGTTGAAATTAAGCAACATGCCTTTGTATGGTCATGTGGCATGTATTCAAAGGATGTTTCCAAGTGTCAAACTTGAATGGTGGTATTTCTTGTGGCATGGACACTACTAGGTGTCAAGCATTTATGGTTCCAAATATCAAACTTTTATGGAGTTATTTTCTATGGCACATGAGTTAATAGATGATCTACATGCATGGTTACATTTCTTATGGAGGATCTAATGCCATGTGTTTCACACATATGGTTTGATGGTGGGTAGAATAGAGCACAAACCATGTATAGTGGAGCATGATGCTAAAGGGATTTCTACATATGAATGATGCACAAAGAGCTACTAGATCTTGCCTAGTTCCACAAAGGACTTTTGAGGCTTATGCATGAAGCAACATAGGAGCTATGAGCTACTAGATCTTATAATATTTCACAAAGGACTATTAAGGTTTGCACAGTTGCACAAGAAACATAGGACTACTACAACTTCCATGATTGTCCATGAACCAATGTGGGGAGTTTTGAACATGCATTGATTCATGTGAAAGGGTTCATATTGGTTCTATTCTAGCATATAAGGGGATGCAGAAGGAATGTAAGGACTATAGTGTGGTTGATGAATTGGCATGCAAGGTTGTGCTCAAGTTATTTTCCCTTTATTGAGGAAAAATGGTTACCATCAATGTTGTTGTTGGATCAAATGCATTAGTTAGAGGTAGCCCTCATATCAAATTGATGGTATGCTTTATAGTCCTACACAATGCTGAGAAACTCAATTTAATGACTAAAAGAGAACTTGTACTCCTCCATCATGTTGTTTAGATTCAATTAAGGGGGATATAATACCAACTTTAGCCACAAGGACTTTTTTGTTTTTAGGGTTGACCCTAAGATGATAAACTTTCTATTGGAACCAACTAGCCTCTTGCATTACTTGGTGTTAATGAGTGGTAACTTAGGGACTACTTCTAGTATGTGATATCTATTTTCACTAACATCTATAATAACATTCCTAGGGTTTTCTTCATAGATTGCATGTTGATGGAATAGATATGATTGTCAAAGTAAAACATCACTACATCTAATGACATAACATCGCAAAGGACTACATCTTGGAAAGGATTAATTTTATCCTCCAAGTAACATTGGCAAGTGAGACATTTATTTGAACTCAAATTGAGCTATCCAATAAAGTATGGTTGAGGGTGAGGCATAAATGGAAAGTTCAATTTGTGAACTAATTTAGGATAAATTAGGTTCTTCTAGTTTCTATTGTCAACTTTGAAGTGTACTAGTTGTCCATTGACCAACATTTAAGGGTGGACTTACAACCTTTTTGCTTCCTCTAAATTGATGTTGGAGGAAGAAGTGATGTTTTTGGTACTAACCATGGCACTAGATTCTACATGCATAACTTAGTTTCCTTATTAGGTGCTACAACAATAGTTCTAATGGAATATAATTGGACAAACAATGATTTTCTAGCTTGACTCTTTTTAGTTGAGTGACTGATATAGTATTGTGAGCTATGCACCGCTTTCTAGTATTGGATTATTTCTTCTTCTCACTAGACAATTATTTCTTTTTTGAGTTCATTGTGGAGTTTCTCTACCTTTCTTACAACTCCCTTGAGTTCTACCCTTTGTATTATTTGTTCACGCCTTGTCTTGAGACTCTCTCTTGGGCTTCTACTTGGATTTGGCCTCAACTTTATAGGTGAATTTGTAGGCTTCTCTAAGAGTTGAGATCTAGAGGAAATCCATGTTTGATTGAATGTATGGTCTCATGCCTAACCTATTCTTGAGAATGTGATTGTGCTAAGTCTCTTCAATGCATATCGTAGAAACTAGAGTGTGAAAGATGTTAATGTACTCTTGCATAGATTTCTCCTTCATTAGTGCAATTGTGCAAACTTGATGTATATCCTCATAGTTCCCAACTTTATTAGTAGGGCCTTTTAACTACATCAACAAAACTAGTCCAAATGCCTAGAGATTGTGACATAATGGCCTTCTCATGGGGTGCACAATAGTTTTGCCACAATTGTTTGATGGGTATGGAAACTTTTAGAAGGGTGAAGGTAGTCCTTTCTTTGTTAGAGAATTGATTTACCATGAAGTAGGAGAGAAGGTATCATTAATCTAATTATCTAGAGTATCTACATTTACTTTTCCTTAAAAAATGGGGATGTCTAGATTGACTGTACCTTGTATGGTATAGCTAGAGATTTTTGGAGGGTGATGTGCACATTCTTAAGGAGTTGGGCAAAGTGATAAAAAATGCTCTCTATCATGTGCAAATTTCTATTCTAAATCTTCCTATTGTCATCACAACACCTCTTCTATCATTCTTTGGAGCATATTCATAGTTGGTATCTTTGTAATTTTGTATGTCATCTTGGGTTGCTAGAGATGAAGGTATGTTGAAGGTTCAAGAGTCTCAATCTTCAACTTTTTGTAGTACAACCTCATGAATTATAATTTAAACTAAGACATGACACATATGCATATGTTAATTCCATTGGACATGATACCTAGTGTAATGGCTTAGATAACATTGATCCACAACCCATGATGAAACCTAGTGGATAGACACACTCAAAAAACTAAATGTGTTATGGTGAAAGAATAAAATATGAATGATGTAGAGGATGAAAACTAAATTAGAATGCAAATGATGAGGGGAAGGTGGATTAACAAAACAAATTAGACACATTAATGATAATTGTATTGCATATTTTTAGTATTTGAAGTCATGTACATGATCTACGAGGTTAGATGTATCGAATGCCTAAGCTATCCTTCTTGAGACTAGTTCTCTTTTGTTCAAAGAATGGTAGTTTACAATATTATACATGAGGAGGGTGTGTGAGTTGGGAAGGTACAAGACTACTTGTAGCTCTGATGAATGTTGGCTTGAATGATGAGATTTCCCTATATCATCATTACCTAGGAATGACATTGTGACCAACAATTTAGAATATGTGTGTGAGAACAAATACCACTAAATATGTGTGACAATAATGGAGGAGTTAGATTGCCGCATTACTACCACATGTTCTACAAGTGATAACAAACTTATTGATAATGCCACAGAAGCCAAATATTAGTGGTAATAGAGTTATGCACTTTAAAAGTGTCCCTAACTCTCCTAAATCACCATATAACCTTATAGTATCACATCACACTTGTTATCTTATATATCTCTCTATTTTATCCTTAATCCATCTTCCACTTTCCTCCTTGTCTATCATAAAAATTATTCTTTCTTAGTAAGAAATTTGCATAGTCTAATTTGTTTTTTCATCTCCAACTAGGCAATGGTATATGGGTTTACATGGTCGGCCCATGATCTACCTCTCCAACCATTGATTCACAATTCGTCCAAATGGTTGCACACCTTATCACCTCAACTTTGCAACCATAATTCCGTCATTTAATTCAAAATTGGATCATAATTCCCCATCCAGGAGTCATCCCAAAAATATAGCCTTTCTCTCATTTTATTTCCCAAGTTAGGTAGTTGTTCACATGGTAGCGCAAGTATGCAATAAAATTCTGAATATGAGAGCTAAATTGTAGATGGACAGTCGTGAATATCCTTTCCAAGTTAGAATCCATTTCTTTTCCTTCATCAGTTTGTTCCATGGCTGTTTGTTTTCTTCACAGATCAGGCACAAAGACTTAAAACTGGATTTATATTCTCTTAAAAAGAATCTATGAAACTTGCTTTTCTTTTTTACATTGTTTGTTTTATGTTCTTATATCTCTTTCAATTTCATAAATCAATTTTAAACAGTATTAAATATAAATACAGAAACTGAATTAAATTAAATATGAAGAAAGCAAGAACCATTACCATAAAACTTGAAAAAACTACCACATTTAAACTTACTGAATATAAAATTCACCATAAACAAGATTGCCCTTATATGAGTCCCAAAAGAGAAGAATTTCATTCCAAAAAATCGGAGCTGCTACAATTTAGGATGTCTGGTTTTCTTGGACAAAAACTGGTTGAAACAGGATGTGCAGTTTTATCTTGGACAAAAATATTTAAAATTATGCCCACATGAGATTACATTTTCCTTCTAATTTTTGTCTGGAGCATTTTAAAAACAGCCATAAAATAAATTTATAAACCCATCTAAAAATTACTTCCTATTTTTCTAAACAGTGGTTGCATGCAAAATCTAAGAAGCTTCTGCATGGGACCTTGTCAAGCTGCAATTCTATCAATCATGAAATGATATTAACATGCTAAAATAGGGTTTACTTATTAGTAACCCTCCTTGACCATCTCTCCTCCATGTATTTATTGCCACTAAGCTGTTATCCTAGAGTTGAGCAGATTGATGATCGTGGAGAATCCAGTAGCAGAGATATATATTACCTTGCAAAGAAAGCAACCTAAAAAGTGAAAACAAATCAAGAAAGCACTAGTAACTTACCACAATCTTCTAATGCGCACTTAAAAACTGGAATTACAGGAGAAGCGATGACACAGGAATAAACGGTGTGACTTATTATAGAAGGTTCAATATGGACTTTACGAGGTGAACACCATAGAGTCGGTGGGTCGCATTAATTATTTACAACCCTAAGTTTGGGAGCTGAACAATATTTCTATAGATGAATTATGAAGCATGCCTATAAAAGGTAATTTAATATGAAGTTTTTTACAAACATTGTCGGTCACAATTTTTTATTTTGATGCATTTATATGCCATTGGTGTAGCTAGACGGTCCGTTTATTCCCAATTCAAAAAGATCTATGCATCACCAAATTTTCTTCCTTGTAATTAGAAGAAAATTTAGTATTTGTAATTGTAAAATTTGTATATCCGTACCAATTTCTATTTAATTTTAGGTCTATTTAGAAAGAATATTTTGTTATAATTATATAGTGATATGTGGCATATTTTTGTTTTAAGTTTTGTTTCTTTTCTAATTTTTGTCAAACTTTATTTACTCATCCTTACACATGTTCCTATACACTATCCTTGTCGGGGCTCTATTCATATTCATTCTCACATTCTAGTAATTTATTCTCCAGGAAGGATTTCGATGGTAGGGTTTCTTTTTTGGAAGTAGCCAAATCTGGTACTCAGTTGCCCTTGAATCAACCTCTAATTTTGAAATATCACATAGGTAATGTTAGTAGGAGGATCATTCTTTGTTCGGATGAACCCCTAAAATTGAATTTAGATGCCAATTTAATGCATGACATATGCAAAAATGAAGATTTTTTTACTGAGAACGGATTAATTCGAAGGTTTAGCCGGTTTTGGCCTAGCCTTCCAAAAATTCATGAATGGATTTCAAAATCATGGATACCTCTAATGGAAGAAAAACTTGAAATTTATCCATGCGTGAAAGGTTTTTTCACTGTGGTTTTTGACGGCAAGAAAGATAGAAACACCATTTTGAGTTATGTTTGGGTGTGGGGACAGAGCATGTTGATGTTAAAATCATGGTATCCACATTTTAATCCATCTACTAAATCTTTTTTAGTCATTCCTGTTTGGGTCCACCTCCCAAATCTCCCCCTTCATTTCTGGTTTGAATCTTGCTCTCCTGCAATTGGAAACTCCATTGGCAATTTTTTAACTACAGATGAAAATTCTACAGAATTCGTCCACACAACCTTTGCTCGGATTCTAGTGGAATTGGATACCTCCAAAGAGCTACCAGTAGAAATACTCTTGGATGCTAATGGCCAAGGATGGTTGCAACCTTTGGACTATGAAAGTTTATCTTTTCGGTGCAGAAGATGTTTTAAAATTGGGCATATTGCAACTAAATGCCCTGTTGTTAAAACATAGCCAAAGAGGGAGGCCACATGGTGGAAAGATGCTTCCCCCAAACACTATACTATGGATAATTCTCCCAAAAGGAATGATTCCTCTCGAAAAAGAGATTTGAGGAAGAAGATAGATGGGAAGGCAGGGAGGCCTTCCTTAGAATCAAAGACAGATCAAAATTTTTTCAGCATAGCGCTTCTTGCAAATTAGATCTTTCAAAAATTACCAATGTTACTTCTGACTCTAGCCATAGCAATCTAAACCCCACGGCTCCTCTGATGGGTGGTGTTGGCAACCACAGGAATACACCAATTGATTTGCAGGACATTCTGAGATCCATCGAGAGATCTTCTCTTGACAAGAGGGCTAGCATTAAGGCTTCTATGGTTCCTATGCCTAATATGGAGTAGATAGTTCAAACAAAAAGTACAACTCTTGTGGGAAAGAAAAATTCCCCAGAGAAAATAGATGAGGCTATGAGAGAGGAGGATACAGAGGGAAATTGGACAGTGGGGCAAAGCAAGAGAAAGAAACAGGAGGTATTATTCAATATGCTTTTGCGCTCCCATTCCAAATGTGGCTCAAAATCGCCTGGGCACTATGGAGATACAACAAATAATAAAAAATCTTCTGTGGCTGCTTGAAAAGTTCCATGATTGGTTGTAAATAATTTTTTGCATCCCTAAGTATGGTGATGCTTATGGAAGGGATGCCTAAGTGCTCTGTTTTCCATCCACGATGTAATTTTTTGAAATTCTAATATATTTGACCGCAACTTCGGTTGCACATTATTGATAAAAAAAAATTTAATTATCGAGGGGTTAATGATTATTAGGAATGGGGTGGTGACTGTGCCATGGTGCCCATACACTCTCTTGACATTCCCATAGAATGAGGCTTTCTGAAGAAGGAAGGCATCACAAGGGGGTTGAATTTCTCAAGAAACCACTTGGATTTGTGTTGACCAAAGGCATTGCATGGCTTAGTTCCCTGGTTTTTGATAGCTCCGAGGATAAGGGGGAGGTCTAGTTTCCTTATTAAGTTTTTCTCACTTAGCATAAATATAGCTTTGTTTTGTTAGGACATTTTGTATATTTCTACCCCTATCATAATAGGTTGGTTTACTGTTAAACTTAATAGGGGTATTTTGTATCTTGACCCTCTGTTATGATAGGCTAGTTGAATGTATAGGATGACAGGGCATCTTGTGATTGGTATCCCTAGATGTATGTATGGTATGCCTCTATTGATGGCCAACATGAACAATTTTTATGTATATTTTAAACTTATTTAATAGAATGAGCATGATCCCTGTGATCACTATCTGTGAATAAAAAAATATGAATATATTTTTTGCTTTAAATTAAATGATAAAACCACTTTTTAAATGACTCAACCTAAGGATGTGATAGATCATCCTAAATCAAGGAGAGATAATGAGGGACACTAATCCATAGTCATGCATAATAAAACATCACTTCCTATGGTAGCAACATTTGTGTAAACTACTCCTTTTGCAAACTATTAACTAAGTACAACAAACTTATATTAAAAAGGTCATTAAGACTCAATTCATAATAACTAGTGAACTGCATAGTTAATACTAATTGTTTGATCCTTTTTTATCAGACCTAGAATTTGGTGGTCACCCCTGCTTTTCATGATTTTTTCATAACGTTTTGGCCATTAATTGCCTTTCAATTAACATTTTATAAAAATATAGATTGAAAAAAATGTTCAATTTATCAAGATTAATAAAATAATAATTTTACCCATTCATGGGTTGGCCACGTCAAATTCCTCTTCTAAGGAAAAATCTAGAATCAATTGGATACCTCCTCTACTAGAATTCTAGAAACTGAACTTTGATGGGGCATCTAGCGGAAACCTAGGCCCCTCTAGGGTGGGTTGCATAATTAGAGATTCTAATGGTTCCCTAATCAAGGAAGCTTCAAATAAATTAGCACTAGGAATGAATAACAAGGCAATGGCAAAGGCTCTCCTACTCAAACTATAATTTCTCAAATCCTACCTATTGGGTCCCAAAATGAATGCAACACAAAACTCTAAAATATTTCTAAATCACTTAGGCTAGGGATTGTCATCAAGCTGATAGAAAGAGGTTTATCAACAAGTTATGGGCAATTTTGGCCAACTAATAGGAGTGGGTAGACTCCTCTACTCTTTGAGCTCAGCTTAAACTCTGGATGGATATTCCAAGGGGTATACCTAAGAAAGTATTGATTTCAAACTAGATGAAAAACTAAAAATAGATGAACAACCAAACCCAAATCACTTTCTTAGCCCCAAATTTGTTACAAGAGCCCTATAGTAAACTAAACTAAACTAAGAATCGCTGGTTGTTACAAGACCCCTATACAGCTAATAAAGGCAGTCCTACACAAATAAGGATGCATAAAAACTACAATTACTTCTAAAGATAAATATATTGTTTTGTTTTGGAGATTGGGTGATCTAAGGCTACTCAGACTAGTGCCTATCCATTGGTCTACATAGTCTAATATTCAATAGAGGAAAAACAACCTAAAAAGAAATGTACAGGTACCTATTTGATAAATCAAATGCATGAAAATCAATACCAAATCATTTAGAATGCTTAATAATCCAACACCATACCATATTCTTCCTTATGCAGTATTGAAAAGATCATTTACAAAGCCTTGGAAATGATTTAAGAACTATCAAATTCATTCAAATCAATGCTTACATACACACCACTAAATGTGGCAAGAGCAAACTATAACTGCAATTAAGTTTGCTAGAACAAAACATCTATAGTAGTGGAGAAAAATAGTGGTTCAATACAAGGATTTGTAAAATAAATTACATACATTTCATCATTGTTTCATGTTGAATACAAACCATAAAATAACCGTTTCTTTTCTACCTTTTAGAGCTCAGAACCTATTGAAAGAACAATGCCCAACTGACCAACCAACCCTTAATGCATCAAAGACTTATGCATATATAGCAATTCAAGCTCACTCCATCATTCCAAGTGCTACACACAATCAATGAATATGTCCATGCCACATTAAATTCAACCCCACTGGACTGACAGGAAGTATGCACATTTGGAAGCTTGCCCATTCCCTAACAATACTGAACATGTCATCTAGGAAGATTGCTTGCACTCATACTTTACCTAGAACAATAAAGGGGAAATGTTCCAACCTTCTTTTCCTGCATGGCACTGTTTTGCAAAATCATAAATTCTGGGTACAAATCTACCTGCACAAATCCTGCAATCATGGCATGCCTTTAGGAAACTACCCCTTTCAAAGCCTTTACAACACTTTAAAAATGTTGTCTAATTTTCCCTTTTAGGCCATCTAATTTCTAATTGTACCTTTCTACATACTGGACATCCTCCCACCTTTATCATCTTTTTTCCTTTTTTACAAACTTCTTGTATTTCCCTCTTCTACTCACTTTGTCAAAAAACTTTCACTTTTTTGAACCATGGGAGATATCTTCCTTTTTTTTAGCACTTAATCTTTATTTTTGGCCGCCTTTGTGCCTTATTGACAAATCTTACTTTTTATGAACTTGGCTTGTCACCGCATTCTCATTTTCTCCTTTAGTTGGCAAATTTTGACTTTTGCAAACCAGACATGTTTTGCCCTTTGTTGGCAATTTTTTGCCTTTGCAAACTCTTTATTTTTTTTTTCTTTAGTCGGTGAAATTTCACTTTTGTGAACCACATTGCCTTGGCTTATTTCTTCTCTCTATTCTTTTCCTTCTTTATCAGTAATTTTCACTTGTTTTGAACCATGGAAGAAATTCCCCCCTTTCTCTTTATTTTGTCGACCAATCATCGTATTGACGAACCTTGGAAAACTCAAACTATTTGTCGAGTTCAATTTCCCCCCCAATTTCCTGATAAAGCCTTTCCTTCAATATCTTTGCCTTAGCCATTCTCTTTCTTATCGGTAAATTTTCCTTTTTTTAACCTTTCTTTATCTCCTTCTTATCTACAACTTTCCTTCATCACGAACCTCTTGTTTGTCACTTCATTCTTCCTTTGTTTGCTTTGTCAGCAAAAATGCTTTGCACCGAACCAAGTCGATAAATCCCTTAGTTCACAAACTACTCATCCACTCGAGCAAGGCTTGCTCATGATTTTGTTTTTCCCACTCTTTGTCAAGAAAAAGGCTCGTCGGTGAACTTTCCTTTGGCCATCCCTTTGCCTTAACCTTTTATTCCCTTGTTCTATCAGTGAATCTTCGTGGCAGAGAACCTCCTGTCAGTGAACTAACAAGTTCTCAAATAAAGCCTGTTGCTAACAAATCTTATGTAACATCCCGCTACATAATCCCCAAAGGGTAAGAGCTAAAAGAGAAATAGAATATTATTTTTTGACATAAGTAGACAACATACACAAATTTGGTTGCCAATTCGATAGATCGACAACATTCATGGCCAAGTATGGCCGAATGCGCAACCTAAAAGAGAGATCTAATTCACTCTCCAGAGGAAACATAAAAATAACTACATTCATTTTAAACACCAAATCAAATGTTCCTAATCCCATATCTAACTATAAACATGAATCAATAATCAACATAGTACAAGCAGATCTGATACCCACACCAGAATCTGTAAACCAAATATTAAACATCTCATTTCTTCTCATTAATTTCAATGATTACAATTTCTCTCTTAAGAGAGTACAATTACATAACTTCATATACAATTACAATGATTATTCTAGAATATGATACAAGTTCAATAACATAGTCCTGAATATGATACAAGGACAGAATGGGTACAATAACTGAATGAAGTAACGGAGAGCAAGAACATCTCCATTGGTGCTCCAAAACTTGTTCGTTGTTCCCCAATGGTAGTGGAAACACCTCCCAACCATGTGGACTCATAAGAGACCACCCCATTGTGCTCGGAGATAGTCACAAGACCCAAACGAAAGAACAACAAGGGGATACAAGATGGTCAACACTCACATCAATCACGGAGTAGACACAGAGAATAATGCATATAGCTAAGGTCATGACATAGGTGTACTCATCCGAGTCATAGGTCAAGTACTACTCATGACTGCTAAGGTGCTAGATACTAGAGTGAAATCAGATGGAGTGTCATCATGCATGCTCGAAGGGATGGCACCACATGGAACCAAGTGCTCCTCTCATACAGACGAGGAGACTCAATCATGCCTGAATCCACGCCCCTTAAATAGATGACTCGACGCCCCACAGATGGATAGGCCTTCTTGTTGCATCCTTATCCTTTACAAGCACTGAAGGCCATGCACAAGGACTAATTATCTTATTAATGTTTTTATCCTGATGTTTTCATTTAGTTATCACTTATTAATGTAACTCTGCTACTAGCTCCCCTGGCAGCCACTTGCAGGCCCCGGGCCCGTAGAGAGCCACTCCAAATGACCACTCTAATGCCTAGACCTTGTTCATCTTGTTTGACTAAACGAGGAATCCTAAAAGACTAAAAACACTAAATTATAAATTTAAAATAGTAAAGATGAAAAAATGTGATCCACAAGACCCAAACTTGCAACGACAGAGTAATTTATTGAAAACAACCCCTTGCCAATTAGATCAATTTTGTAATAACTCTAGTGACCCCAAATTTGATCACTCTTCACACAGAAATGCACAGCTAATCAAAGAAAAGCACAACAATTGGTATTGCATGTCTACTCATAGCCTGAATTTCATGTATTGTCTACCATATTTAACATAACAAAATAAACTGTTAAAAGGCTTACAAAATGGAAATCTTAACTTTCCCTCCTACTGTAGTTCCCTTAGATCCTTGGGTTGCAGGACTGATTTCCAAATTAAATATTTTGTGACTAATTTTCAATACAAATAAGCAGATCGATATAACTAAGTTATTTTAGTGTCATAACATTCTTTAATTCAAATACAACAATTTTCACAAGACTAGGTATTCAGCAAAAAATGTAGTATGACCAAAACAAAGGCTGTTCAACATTTTTAAGAAGGATTGAAATGAAATTATTTTCAAAGAGGGCATCATATAACAAATGGGTTTAATGGGACTTAAATCTCTCAAAGCCAATAATTACATCCCTGTTTTATTAGTTATCAATATGGTTGCCCTCATATAATCTCTATAGGATTGACCCTCCTTGTTCTATAGAACAAAGGAATCATGCAGCAAGTTTAAAGAAATAAATTCCAAGACATGGGAAATGTAAATATCTTGCATCAAAATAGATTTTAGCATATAAATTTTTAACTTGCAGTGAATGGGTTTCAATTTTCTATGCTTAATGAAATCGCATCAAATATATCTTAGTTTTCATGTATGTATTAACGGGGTTTCAGTTTTTCTGTGCTTAATGAAATCGCATCAAATATATCTTAGTTTTCATGTTGGAATCCAAATGTTGTGAAATGCCAAGTTTCTGAACCCACCTTGTAGCTATACATATATAAGCATGTGTTTCATATATGGAGCAATGTAGACAAATTGGACCTAAAGACATTAAAAGTCTCATCACCATCATCATGATATAGACAGAGAGAGAAATACCAAGAGTCCAAAAGCTCTTCTATGATGAAATACTATATATGATTGATATTGATATATAGAAACTTAATATTCTAAACCCAGCTTGCAATGGCAGATAAAAAGCATAACAGAAATTTGACTTTACAAAACTAATCTATGACCAAGATACTTAACCTACGTCACCATTGAAGCATTTGTAAATTGGGGCTAAAATATTGAAAGTCATACAAATCACTGAGTTCACAATGGGGCTGCCACAATGGTGGTAGTCATTCCTTAAGCACTCAGCCACATGCCTTGTCTCTTTTGCTCTACCAGGCGATAGGCTTCTATGGGTGATATCTACAACCTGTTTGTGTAAGCCACCAACATAGAACCATCCTCCTAAAGCCTTCTCGGCCATGTCTCCTATGGACTTCTCCTCTCTTGACATGCCTATACTACAATAAGCTAGAGGAAATAGAAAATTCCTTCTAGACCATAGTATAATACAATGTTGAGAGTTTGTGGAAAAATGCTTTACTTTTTTAAGTTCTGGGCTCACATGAATCTCGCGGTGATATTCTAGAGTGATGTACATTTTCCTCAACTCGCCTTAGATCTTGCAATCTGATATCCCCTCTGAGAATCTGATTGCCCCCATACCATTCACCGACTTCTCTCATTCTTACCTGCCCTCATAGATATTTTGCTGCAGCATTTACTCCTTTTTACCAATTTCCCCCAACACAGCGAGGAGGAAGGTGTTGAAGTAAAAAATAGACTTATCTTAAAGCTCCACATTTCAACTTCGTATCTGCCCAATAGATATTTTCCTCAAGTAATAACTCCTTTCTATCGTCCAAATCATTGACTGATGCAATCCCCTTCTCTTCGCTGCCTCAGATATTTTCTGCAATCAAATTTTCACCTACTTCTTATGCCACGACTCCCCCTTTCAAAAGACATCAATTCAGTCAAAGAAGGGTTGTTATAGCTTATCTTTACTTTTCTCTTTCTTTCCTTAGAATGTTTAAGCTTCCGCAACCCCTTCACTTTTCCTTAGTCAACGATCTCTTTGATTAGGGAACCTGTCGGTTAGCAAATTGGCGGGTTTGTGAACTTCACAACTTGTTGACAAAGCTTCACTCTTTTCTTCACTTTATTTTGTCTTTTTCTTCCTTTATTTTTAAACAAATTTTCTCTTCCTACCAAAAAATGAACTCAAAAACCAAGTTTGAAAGTTCATAATTTCATCGATTTGTCGATAAAGGCGAAAAGGAACCAAATTTTTTCTAAGGAACAAAACAAATATACTTGGGGAAACCTATACTTAGAATTTTTTGAGAGAAAAAACCCCTATAAACTCTCTTAGATTGGATTAAAATAGGGGATTTTGACTACAATGGAAAAAGTGGGGATTTTTAATGGATTTTGGGGAAAAATAAGGCATGTTTGGGAGAAAATTTTTACAAGTCCCAATAGCGGCTCTGGTTGGGGACTTGTGGAAAATATGTCACAATGAGAATCCAGATCTCTGAGCAGACCAAAAAGGCACAAAACACACAAAAGGAAAAAAACACAAACTTATTTACAACAAAGGCTTATATACATGACAAAATATAGTCATAAACATTATAGCACAAAAGACTATTGACTATATTCAAAATTCAGGGGAAGTGTTACCTATGAAAGGTAATGCTTCAGATGTTAACCATGAATGGGCAACTCCAAGATCACTCTTTCTAGAGTCATCAAACGGTAAACATTGAGCTTCAATTTCTTAGCTACTTCATATGGCCCAAGCCATAATGGATCAAATTTGCCATGTTTCCCCTTATCTTTAGATTTTGCATCCCAAAGAAGCACCAAGTCACCAATCTAGAAATCTCTTGACACTGTATTCTTATCAAATAAAAGCTTCATTTTCTACTTATGATTTAACATTTTATCATGTGAAGCTACTCTTTGTTCTTCTAATTCAGTCAGCTGCAATATCCTTTTGGACATTGAATTTCATATTGATCCTCTTCTATATCATGCAGTAGTTGGTAGAATGGTAGCTCCATGTTGATTGGCATCTTCACCTCTACTCCATACACTAGCTCAAATGGGCACCTTCCAATGGATCTTTTGAAGGTTATCCTGTCATCCCATAGAGCATACTTCAATTTATCATCCCATCTTTTCTTATTCTGATCCAACATCCTTTTTATGATCTTCATCAAGCTTTTATTACTAGATTCAGCCTATCCATTACTTTGGGGGTGGTAAGGGGATGAATGCACAAGATTTATACCAAACTTAGAACACATGTCCAACATTTCTTGAGACCTAAAATACATGGCATTATCTACCAAAGTCCTGGCTGGCCCTCCAAATCTAGTGATTATATTATTCACTATGAAATCAATAACCACTTTGGAAGTTGCATTATGAGTGGGAATTATTTTAACTACTTGGTGAAGTAATCAGTGGCCACAAGAATCCATTTAAATCCATTGTTGGACTTCTCATGTATCTCCCCAATAAAATCAATTCCCCACTGTTGAAAAGGTATATCAATAGCAAGGGGCAAAAGGGGTAATGCTCTAGAAAATTTCATCCTGCTAGTAAATCATTGGCAAGCATCACATTTCCTTATCTTCTATGCCACATCTTTGAATAAAGTAGGCCACTAGTACCCATCCCTAAGGATTTTATGGGTAGTGGTTTTAGCTTTGAAGTTCCCCCCACAAACACCATGGTGACACTCATTCATCACAGCTTCATCTTTCTCTTGATTCAAACATTTGAGCAATATTCCTTCATGATTTCTCCACACGAGTTCATTTTGGAACAGAACATACCTTTGAGATTTCATCTTGAGAGTCCCTTTCTGATTCTCATCCATACATGGTGGACAATTCATGTTTTCAAGATAGAATAAGACATCCTTATACCATGCATTGTCAACCAATCTACAATGAGGAACAACATCATTTTCCTTTGTTTCATTTATTTCTACTGCTTCAAGATTATAATTAGCCATTAGCTTGGCTAAGCCTTGGCCTCTAACCAAATTTATGACCTGTATATCCATGTCATATTCTTGGATCTTGTTGATCCATCTGCACCTTTTACCTGAAGCTTCTTGATGCATGAATATGTCCTTTACTACTGTGTTGTATATATGCTATTATCTTGGCACTTGTGAAATAAGATCTAATTTTTTTTGTGGCCTTTACCAATGCATATGCATGCTTCTCCATTAAGGAATAATTCAATTCAACAACTTGTAAGGACTTTCTAAAGAATCCTATTGGTTTCTCAAATCCATCGTTATTCTTTTGCAATAGTACAGCAACAATAGTTTAGAATGAAGCAAAAGAGAAAATCTAGGACTTTGCATAATCTAGGCTTACCAGCACTAGTGCATTCTTAAGAGCCTCTTTTATGTCAAAAAAATCTTTAGCTGGTTCCTTTTCCCATATGATGGACTATCCCTTCTCGAGCATCTTGGAAATTGCTTTGGTTTTCTCAATGAAGTTAGGAACAAATCTCCTCACAAAGTTAATCTACCCAAAGAAGGACTAAACACCCTTGACTATTTGGGCTAAGGGATAAGGTCAATAGCCTTGACTCTTTCGAGATCAATTCTAACCTTAGCCCTTGACACAATATGTCCCAACAACTTTCCTTCCTCTACTCTAAATTGGCATTTCTTGGGGTTCAAAGAGATCCCATACTCCAAACATCTATCAAAAATCATTTGCAAATGCTTACAATGATCTTTCCTATCCTTTGAATATGCAAAAAGATCATCTTGGTATACAACCATGATCTCATCAATGAGGCTTGCAAAGGCCACATCCATTGCCCTTTGAAACGGGTGTGTGCAAGAAGCTGAGTCCACCTTTTGGCCAAAAAGTGGAAGTGTTTTCCCTGATTTTCAGAATTTGTCATATTTGACCTAAAAATTTGAAGCACTTAAAGGTCGAATCTTGAAAAAAGTCAATATATATGAAATATAGTACTCAGAGTCTAGTTTCCAAATATGTAATTTTTTTTAATACCCAGATGATAGAAATTAATTTTCAATAGGCATTTCTAAAAACCACTGTTTAAAAGTCACTTTTTTTTACTATACCATGCACGTGTATGCCATCCATATTTTGACCTAAATAATCATAATTTTCTAAATCTTTTTGGGAGAAGATTTGTAACTCATTGAAGCACGTTTTCCATATTTTTTTGTAATTTTTTATTGAATTTTTTTTGTTAAATTTTTATTGGCAAAATTTGGTGTTTTAAAAAATTGTCGTGTACGTCATGCATAAGATGACCTAAAATTTAACATTTTTAAATTTTTTTTTTTGAAATTGAAAATAATTGTCTAAAGTATGTTTTTGTACAATTTTTTTTACAAAAAAATATTTTAATAAAAAGTTATTAAAATACTTAAAAACCCTGATAATTCAAGTTTATGGACCTATTTCATTATAAATTAATTGAAAAATAGAAAAAAAAATCCAAATGTAAAAGAAAATACATATTTGAAATCTACACTGTCTCATCTTTAATGGGTTTTAATTTTGTCAAAAAATTCTACAAAAAAGTCCATCAGACATATGCTCAAAATCACTATTCTGTTGTGACATTGACATGACCTTCAAGTTGCAGACCTCAAACTAGGTCCAAAGGTTAGATTCAGGTCCCTAAAGCTTTTCCCAAACCGGGTTACAAAGCAAAACCTGAGACTAAAATTTAAATTTTAAATAATGGGATCTCATTTCTTACTCTATCGGTACAGAACAAAATAGGATCCCATTTGTAATAGGATCCCGTTTAGTAAGTAGGATCCCATTTTGTAGAACAGGATCCCGTTTCTAAAATAGGATCCCATTTACTATTTGACCATTTTTTTAATAAGACTGTCACTGTCGGCCTTGCAGCTTGTTCTGTATGGCCAACAACAACATTTGCAACATTCTCTACCATCTTTTGTCTTCTGCAGGTCCATCAACTTGGGATTTTGTTTGAATTTTGAAAGGAGCCATTATTGGGACACTGTTTGAGTAAAATTTTGTTGAATTGCTACTTGTTTGAAGGAATTGAACAAAGAAGGAAGGATTTCAATTTTTTGACATTCATTTGTACATACTTCAGAATTTTTTAATCATGGGATCACAAACTCGTAATAAGAGGAAAGATAGGAAGCTATTGACTCCTAAAGAAATTGAAGCAAAGAGAGAGAAGGCAAAAAGACAAAGAGATAGAAGAATAAAGATTCGATCAATGAATAATACTGAAGCATTCAATTCCACAACTATTGAAGATAAAAACATTGAGGAGACCATAGATGTAGACGATGCAAATTTGCAAGAGGTGAATGTGGAAACTAATATGATTATACAAACTACTCCTGGTATGTCTTCAAATCCCCCTTTCAATTCTATGGAGAATATTTCAATAGACACAAATCTAGGTACATTTTCAAATCCACCTTTGAATGAAAAGGAAATGGTGTTGATAGGAGATTTAAAAGAAGTTGGATATAACAATGTTAACATCGATAATATTTGTAGAGATCAAGATTTGAGACAAAATGTTGTTGAAAATGAAAATGAAAATATTTTTATTGAAAATAAAAATGAAAACTGTTTTGTTGTTGAAAATGAAAATAAAAATACTTTGGTTGAAAATGAAAATGAAAATGAAAATCTAGGATGTGATGTTGAAAATGAGAATTTTTTTTTAAAATTGAAAGAGATGTTTTAGATAATCTTCTTAGTAAGATTTCTTGGAGACAAATAATAACACATGCCAATAGATTATACAAATAATTTTTTTATCGTAAAAAATATCATTTCAATGTCAACTAATGATGCAATTAATGAGAATGTGGAAAATGAGAAAAGTAATGAAAATGTGGGTTGTGCAGAATCATGATGAGCCAAACACTACCCCTAAGTGGCAATGAAAATGTAAAAGACAGACTTAAGTAACTTTATGTCAAAAATTGAATGAGTTATCTACATAATCTAGAAATAAGGTAGTAATAAAAATTGTAATAAATTGAATGTAGTTTATGGGATACTACCTTTTTTTTAGAAATTTAAAAAAGAGTTTGATGAAAATTGGATATTTCAATGCAGCACTAATAAATTTTTTAGAAAAATGTAAAAAGTAGGTGTCATTCCAGCCAACCTAAGTATGAGAAAAATATAATATTTTTCCTCCATGATTTGGATTTAAGTAAAGAACACATGAGCAGATGTGATGCATATTTTTTTAAAAATTTTAAGTAAATAAATAATTATTTAAGAATTTTTTACTGTGACTTTTTTAAAATATTAAAAATTAATTTTCTAGCCAACCTAACTTGGTCAAAAATATATGAAACTCAAATTTTTAAAATTTTAATGCATACCCAATAAGTCCTAAAAAGTGACACATCTTTTCGATTTAAGAAAGGATTAATATGTATATTTATCAGGAAATCAGACATAGCGTATGTAGAAAATTAATAATAATTACATATTAAAATTATTATGAGGCATATATTATATTTTTAGAATCTTAATAGCTTCCTCTATAAACCCTTTTTTATTTGATTAAATTTAGTTACAAAAAACTCTGTCAGCTTCAAAGATGAAATTGTGGAAGTTAACAGGATAACACTAAATGGGTGGTTTTGCAAGTTTCTTTGGCAAGTTTTGGGACTCCCACTTGCCTAAATATGTGGTAATCCTAAGGCATTTTTGGAGGGAATGCATATTAGAGATAGAAATGTTAACATCATTTCCATCCAAATCTAAATATTAGTCTAAATGGTAACACTTTTTCATCCAGCAAGTTTTTTCTTCATTGCCACTATTTGGCCCATCATGATCTCGCACTCACCCATGTTAGGCATTTTTTTTAAACCAAGAAGAAAATATCAATCACTAAAACATGCTATGTCTACTATTACTAGTGCCATTGAGTCTAATGGAAAGAATAGTCGATCTAAAGATAAGAATGTAGCAAGATGGGCTATAACAATTGCTATAGTTAATAAAGTAACTTTGAATAGAAGAATGGTAAGCAATATTAGTGGAATTCTAAAAATACATCCTAAAACATTGGTAAGAGTGGCAAAAAAAAGAGAAAGTATAGAAAATGATCCAATCAACCAATGTTGGAGTTTTAGTGGTTGACTCCTGAGATTTGACATGAAACTGGATGTTGAAATCAAATCTTTGATCGAAAAATATTGGCATGATAATACTAGGGTATCATCTAATGCTAGAGATGCTTTAAAATTAAAAGTGGGGTCCAAAGTTCATGATCCTCATCCAAAACACCTATTAGATACAATGCGAAGTGAATTTTATAAAAAAATTTGTGATGAATTAGTGTTACCTGGTAATATTATAATAAGTCAAAGATCTTTTAAAAAATGCAAACCATGGTATGTAGAGATTAATAAGAAATGAATATCTTGTTGTTGTAAAATGCATGTTTAATTTTATTATTATTATGATGTGTTTCAATATATACATTGTACTTTACATACTAACATGATTATACAGGAATGTGATATTAATATGCCACCTGAAACAATAAAGGAGTTTATATCAAGTTTGTTTTGTGAAAGATCTAATGGGAAATTATTTTATTTAAGTTCATGTATTTTTAGACAATGCACTAGTTGTGGGAATCTTTCTTTCTTAAGAGTTTGTATGCATGAAAGTGTTGAAAATGATTTTGGACAATAATTAGTGGATGTTAAAAGATTTAAAAATATTGAATATTCTTTAAAAAATAGAAAAATTAGAAAGTATTGTGATTTAATTACTGAAAAGGTTAATGTACATACATTCCTATCAGAATTTAAGAGTAAGATTGTACCAAAATATGTCAAGCACTCTCAACAAGTTCAATGGTTTGATGGATAGTTTCATGCATGTAGAAACACATTTCCAATTAGTACTATATTATCAGTGGTTGATTTTGCGAAAAACTATACTCTATCTCCGCAAGAGGAAATCTAATCACAATATTACAATTCAGTGCAGGTGGCTATGTTTGTTCATATTGTTTATAGACATGTAGGTGATAGCACAGAAGATGATAGAAAAGTTTTGATGGAGTATCATTTCTATTTGAGTGACAACTAGTTACACTCGTCATAGTTTGTTCAATATTGTTTCAATATATTTTATACAAATTTAAGAGAAAGAGATATCCAAATGACAAAACATGTCATATGGTCAGATAATTGTATGGGGCAGCTCAAGAATGCTCGAATATTCTGTTGGTTAAGTAGGGTTCACAAGGAACATAATGTCCAACATATGTGGAATTTTTTTGAATCTGGACATGGTAAAGGAGAACATGATGGAGCTAGTGCATGTGTTAAAAGAATTCTTGCTAGACAGCAATTAAAACTTGAGGATGCAGTAAAATTTAAAGATGCACATGGGATTGTGGATTGGTGCAATAAAAGATTATGTACACCTGGATCAAGCGACTACTCTATAGTTCACCGATTCTTTTGGTTGATTGAAGAAGAAAACATTCTACCTAGACTTGATTGCAAGACAATCAGTGGATCTACTAAATGGCATTCATTTAGGAGTTCAAATGCAAGTACATGGACTATCTAGACAAGGAAGCTTGCATGTTTTTGTTAGTTTTGTATTTTAGGAGATTGGGAAGCATGTGAGAATACAAAATGGGTTGAAGAGTGGAAAAAAAAGACCGTTGACACTTGCACAAGCACACGATCAATATGAAACAACAATTGAAGACAATGATCAACTGTTTGCATCAAACGATTATGACTATGTTTCAGACCTTGTACAAGAAGGTAATTTAATTCAAATTATTTCTTTTTATTTCACTTCATTTTTTTTGTAGTGCTTTTTTTATTTCTATGTGTACATATGAATGCATATATGTAGATTGGTCAAATTTTATGGACATGTGCATGTTATTGAATCAAAATTTGTTTGTAGGACATGTATATGTTGTTGTTGCACCTGAGGAGAATGAAGAGGAAATAGAATATAGAATATTGGTTGGCTTTTTGTGTGGAGACTAAACATAAGTTAACAACACCTCGAGAAGATGATGATGGCTTTCCTTATCCAATAAGTTTAGTGATCCCCTTAAGACATCCCCTTAAGCAAATTTTGATAACAAGCTTTTGATCCCCTTAAGAAAATTTTGAAAACTTCTTTGATCCCCTTAAGCAAATTTTGAGAATTTCTTTGATGATGACTATCATTATTCAATAGATTCAGTGGTGGTTGTTGGCACTTAGCTACGAAAATACCTAATAAGGAAGAATGGTTTGCCTGCATTCAAAGATTATGAAACATATAAGAAGATTATACACTACTCATATTTGGTGTTGGCAACAAATATAAAATTGGAGAGGTATCATGAAAAACTTGCAAATAAAGAGCTATGGACAATTTCTATGGAAGTGCATGAGACAATCATCGATGTGTTGGAAAAAAGAGAGGATGGAGATGGTACAATGGAATAAGTAAATGAAGGTAAATATAGTTAAATAGTTTTATATTGTTCTTTTAAATAAATGTTTTGATGATTTCTTGTGTGTTATTAGTTGAAATTGATTAAAATTGCCCTTTTATGTCCTTAGGCCATCATAAAAAATTCATCGCATACTTTGAAACAAAAACCTGAGAGGATGCAGAGTAAACCTATATGGACATGTGTGAGGCACTTGTAAATACAGGTACAAGTTGTGTATATAGATAGTTTTATATAAATTAAAATACATGTTTTGATGATATATTGATATTGCTTGTATTAATTTTATATAAAGTGGCGTGAAGACGTGCTACATTTTCCACAAGTTTTAGATTTTCTTGAGATGGCATAGCCACATTTTGTAAACATTATTTTGAGTTGGCATATATGTACATACACAATTACATTATTACACATTTTGTACACAAATTTGTATACATGTGTATGTACACAATTATACTCTACACTTTTATATATCAAAATTATTATTCTATATATTTTGTTTGTTAAATGCGCATATTTTTCTACTTTGAATTCACTTTAAATTTGATTGTATTATTGTTAAATTTGGTTGCTTTGAGCAACTTCACTAAATTTTGAGAACTTTAGACATCCCCTTAAGACATTGTATTAGGACCCCTTAAGACATCCCATTATGACATAAATTAATACATTGTATTGTTATGATGAGTCATCCTAAATTACATCAATTGTGATTAAATATGAGACATGTAGTTTGAATTCTCTGATCCCCTTAAGACATCCTATTAGGACCCCTTAAGACATCATATTACGACATAAATTATATTAACATTAACATTATATTTGTATAACTTTTGTGATTGTTAAATGATGAGTCATCCTAATTTCAACTACATAATTATATCATTTGTTATGATGTCAAGTCACCCTAACTGGTCTAGAATACTTAATTATATCAATTGTGATTCAACATGAGACATGTAGTTTGAATTCTTTGATCCCCTTAAGAAGTCCTATTAGGACCCTCTAAGACATCATATTACGACATATAAAGTAACATAGACAAGATTTGGATGAAATATAACATAGCAGTTTCTTAAGTTAGTATTTATAAATGCTTACACATAGACTAGTGATTAACTAACATGTGTAAAATATATTATTCTATTGTCAACAATTGAATTAATATAGTAAGTGAGCACTAGTTTTACTAGATCATTTTCCAAAATATATTTTGAAGATAAATTATCTTGTTATATAAGATAACATTATTTATTTCTCTTATATTTAAAGTTTTGTTGGCATTACTTCTCTTACATAAATCTATCAATATTTATCTCTCCAAAAGAAGTGAAATGAAATAGAGTTAATGTACTCATTCCCACAAGCATCATCTCTTCTTCATCATCTATGTACACAATCAACCATCTTATACTAGCATCATCTCTTCTTCTTCATCTATGCACACAATAAAACATCTTATACTAGGATCATGTAGTCCCTCTTCAATATTCAACATGCACTTGAACTCACTAATGAGGTCAACATGTCCTTCAATTTTTTAAATTCATTGCCCCCTCAAGCACACTAGCTTTCTTGTGAACTTGAACAATAATACAGACTAAGTCTACATAAAAACTATTACTTGACAATAAAAAGACCTTAGAACAAATGTTTTTTTAATCCTAATAATAGTTTGATGTAACTCCTATCATGATTAGTCAATATCTTGCGACAAGTATCTTTCAATAGCTCATTTGGATATATTTTCCTTACTACTTGAAGTAGTTGTCTATCTTAGACTAAAGCTTAGAGAGCCTCTAGGCTCCATTTGTACATTACATAAGAGACTATGTAATTCCCTTGATTGGCTAGAATCTCTAATTTCCAACATCTTTCTTGCTAATTAGACACTCTATGGTCTCAAAATAATTTCCTTTTCATTGTCCTTCTAGTATTGGTGGTCTCCAAACCATTGTTGATGAATGTTCCACCTTTCTTGCAAACTTCTAAGGCTCTAACACCAATCTCCTTCCAATTGGACATCCCTAAGAAAGCTTTAAAACCATTGAATCACATTGCTACAACCACATAGATGATTGAGATTCACTATGCATGCAAGTGTCAGCTTACTAAGGTCCATAAACCATGTTATTTCACCATATTTTCAATATTTTAGAGGTTTATGAACTACTATCCTTATGTTTGAAAAGATTCAAATAGACTTGTAACTTTTTGTAAGCTCAAAATTGAGCATTTAGTCACTATTTGTTTCTCTTACTTTACTATGTACATCCTTATTATTTATCAACATCCTTTGCCTTAATTACACATTTAGATAGTTTCTTTATATTATATTGTTATAATATTGATCTTAAATTCTTTTGTGTTCTGAATACATTGTCAAACATTGTTAGATCATTGGAGAATAATTATTCTCGCACACTAGCATTCTAAAATTACATTCCAAGACTAGCTTGCATTCTAGTAAAATGTTTGTGAATCTATTAAAAAAGTTCTCCTTTCAATTTTTTGATACCTCCTCCAAATATGGAACCATAACTAGCTATTCAAGAAGAATCTCAAGAATTCAACTCCTTCATTATGGAGTTCTACTCCCAAGGGAATAATAAAATTAATGAAGCTATAAGAGTGAAATATATGTGTAGAACTCCTTCAAACATGTGGCATAATCCTCCAAGAAATATATGGCAAGAATCAAGAAAGTGAAGTAACTCCTTTCATTAGTTCATATATGACACCTATTACCATTGTTATTATATTGAATGATTCAATCGAAAAAACATATCCTTTTGGTCCTACTTACTTTCTCTTTGTCTTTTCCCTTTATAAAGAACTTTTACAAGTAAAACACATTACTAGTTAAAATAGTGGAAGTCTTTTATATTGACCATTACTTATTTAATATCAAAAATGTGGTACATTTCCATAACAAAAACGACATGATATTAAGATAAAAGCCAACCTCTCTTTCTATCTATACATTAGTTAGCTCGTTTTGTTAATACAAAATTTTGATAATGTTGATTATTTAATTTCTAAAGGCATGATATCTAAGAATTGCCAACAATAATACATGAAGTAAAAAAATTCCCATAACCTTGATGAGACATACTACTATAGAATACTTGAAACCACTTTGTGAAAATCTTACTATCTAAAATTCCATTTATAAAGGGCATTGGAAGCTAAGTAGATATAGACAATTATAAGAAGATGTTAAATTATTTTCTCACTATAAAAAATAATTAGTTTTTGTTATTTTTTATTAGAACCCCAATTTCTATATATATTTAAATATAAAAATGATATTGAAAAAGATATCTAGTGTCATTTCTATTTCACTTAAATGTTTATGGACATAAAATACTGAAATGAAATAAAGTCTTGTATCTAGACCATAAAATACTGAAATGAAATAAAGTCTAGATGAAACAATATATAAAGTCCATGACAATACAACCCATGTTCAAAATATAAAGTCCATGAAACAATATATATATAAAGTTCATGATAAACAGTATATATGTAGTCCATGAAATAGTCAAATATAGCCCATGAAATAACCTAACTCATATTGTCTCTGCAATCAAGAGACCTCTTCACACCATTCAAACTACTCAGATGACCCGAATTACTCTGTAGAAGAGAAATATTTAGATGAAATTAGATGTAAGATGATTAAAAATGATTTAATGAAAATTTAATTTATAATTTATCATAAAATTAAATTACCGTGTGAGGCTAAGAGGCATGCTTTGGTGCACCTGGACCTGTCTCTACATGCTCTGAATCAATCTACATGTACAAGAGAAAGAAAGTTGAAATTAGATGTAAGACAATTTTAAAAATGATTTAATTCAATTTAATTTATAATTTCTCATATTTAAATTATTATACCGTAAGAGGTTGTTGTGCATCCTCTGTTCCAGGACTTGTCTCTATAGGCTTAGCTACATGACATGTCTCAAGCTATAAAAGAAAAAGAATTTTTAACAAATATCAACATATATATTCTATTGAAATTTACTTTATGTTCACAATGTATATTTTAATTGACTTTTAATATAATCTAAATTTTAAATTATACAATGTATACCACCACACGATGTTAGAAGGGCGTAGGAATGGCAGTAGAAGGAGGGTCAATAAGAGGTTGAACAGGCATGGGTCATTGGGGATCAACCTGTGCCCTAAACCTCTGTTGTGGCATGCCACCACCAATACCCTAGAATGATCTAAAATCAAAATAGTTGGGTTTCTAATTCATAATAAACTCTACATAAAATTTTCTCAAAAAATATAAAGGAACCTCACAATTCGCATTATGTGGATAATCAAACACCATCCACCATCCGTCTCAAAAATTGGTAGACATTCCTTCATGTCTACACTTGATTGATATTCTTTTCTTATTTGTAGGAATAGGTTCATTTGTGATGGGGTGTCTAAAATATTGCGCTAAATAACCTTTTGTGATTTTAAGATCCAAAATATCCTTATAAGAGAGGCCATCGACATAAAATTGGCACCTCTCCTCTCTCCATTTCTAGAATCCATCAAAGTCTGAATCAATAAACCTCACAAAATCTACAATTTGTTGCATCAAAGTTGCAAAACATACCACGTGAGGTGGCATGAATTGTTCACTATGAATGGAATTCAATTTTTCTTGTGTGGAATCCACAATTTCGTTAATTATGGCTCGTAATCAAGCCTGGTCAGTTCCTAGTGGAGGTCTAGGTGAGGGTGGAGGTGGGCCATCTAGAGGTGGGGGTGGGGGTGGAGATGGTCCCTATTCATCTTGTGCATTGAGGAAGTAGCATCAAAGTGAATATCATCCATGATGATATATATAAAAACTATGAACTTGCATATATACATATAAACATACAAACTTGAGTACAAAATTAATTTTCATGAGTCTATATATATAAATTATATATAAACATATACATGTTGAAAAATTATAAATTATAAATTATAAATAAACTAGATAAATTATACATGTTTCAAGAAATTACACTTGAAATATTTAAATTAAACGTATAGATACATGTGCATACAAATTTCAAAATGTAAGAGTGATTATAGTGAACTATGTAATTTTTAAATTGAAGTTGGGATTTTCATTCAAGACCTAACTTTTGATTCTTGGTAGAAAACTATTTAGATGAGGATCTAGATGAAGTTGTAGGCATGTGTCGTAGCTTGTGAGACATACAATACAAATACAAAGAAAGATATAGAACTAAATAGTAAATGTAATTTTTTTTAGTTGTTTTTTTTACATACAAGGCATGTACCCTTGAGAAAGGTGTATCACTAAGTTATCTACCTGTACGTTGCATCAACTACACTATCTAAAGTTTAAAGAACTTGATACTCAAAATAATGTAATAAGAATCTATGTGATTTGGACCTTGCAGTTTGGCTTGGAAGTATATTGGACAATGTGGAAACCATGGTAGAAGCTACAGATTGTTTGGATGAGGCATGGTTATTGCAAGAGTGCTTGATATTATATAGAGTGCACTATGCCACTGTTGGAGCATCTGTAACACTTGTTGAAGATGGTTGTTTGGTCTTTGTGTTATCACAAGATCATATAGGAGTGCTTTGGTGTATTGTATTTACCACTAAAGTGTTTCCACATGTACCACTTGCCATTAGAATGGTCTTGGGATTACCATGTCTAGCACTATTGGTGAATCCTTGTGGATTAGTTTCCTATCCTTATGAAGCAATAGTCATGATTGTATTCAGTCTAAGAAATACCTATGTGGAGCCTTGTCTTCTAGTTGCAACTCAATGAACCATTTGGCTTGTTATAGGAGCTTACCCTTTCTAACAACTCTATATTTTAGATTGTCTCACTTGTTTCTTATCTTAGGAAAATTCTTGGTGCTCTGGTTTGTTTCATCCCATGGTATGAGTCCTAATTGTGTCTTGATACTCTTTGTTGATAAGGTCATCTTGAAAATTGTTTATCTTCTCATGATAATAAGCTTAGTGACCTTTGGAATTTTAGACAATTGATTTTAGGTGTTTATATCTTGATGGTTTGAGTCCAGTTGAGGGCATACATTTATTATCAGAGAGATAGATATTGGCATTAGAAGTTGAATCAAATGTCATTTTCTTATTAGGTGGACAAAGTTAATATCTCAAGCCTTCATACATGTTAGTGAGGTTCATGCCCATTTAGGGCTAATCCCTTTATGTTATTCATAGTATTCATCTTTTGAAAGGAGTTTTGGAGTCTAAGCCATATGTTTAGTCTTATAGTTAATAACTCCTATTGTGGTCCTAGTTTCCATTTTCCCATTTGATGACCTTCAAGATTATTTCATTGTATACCTTCATGTATAAAGTCTAAAATGTGGTCACAATGTAAATTATAAAGGCTTTGGGAGATATTATTTTTTTACACTTAGTGTAGGATTTCACAAATCCTTGCAAAAGGTCCCCAAACTCCCTAAACTTCCTTTAAACTTTTGCAGACCCTCAAACAAGTCCTAAAAACCCCAAATGAAACTTTGGCGCCAAGATTTGAAATGATTGTAGAGGGAAAAAGTGGTTTAAATATGCCATTTTTTTGAAGATATAGATGTCATGATATTGTTTTCCATAATAATTATAGAAGAGATTGTTACCATTGTCTAAGTCTATAGCAAGTCAAAGATGCAAATTATATTACCAATGCTAAAATAAATTTCAAAGGGTACATGGATCATGAGTGAGTAGTGAGGGAGACAAGAAAGATCAATAAGACTATACAGACAATCATGTTAGGTTCAATCAAATACTAGGACAGTCATGGGCATAAAAGGGTATCTTTGTTTCAAGACTATCTGGAGGTTTGTAAAAAAGGATTTACATGCATATATTATCAAGTTCATGTTATGCTTATGAGTTATCATCTCATTCATCTTGTCACAACCCTCTCAATAGGAATGTCCTATAATTGATTTTTTTATCTACGACTATCATTATGGTGTTTGATCATAGGGTGTTTGGTATCAACGTTTTGTCAATATGAAGGACTGTCATATCAAAAGATGCCTCTTAAGGACTCAAAGAGATATCATTAGCCAAGCATTGTATTGTCACAGTAGTTAGAGTATAGAAGTAGGGCTATTAGGACTACCATAATGAATTTGTTGTCAAGGTTTGTCATCATATGTTAGGTCCAAGGTTTCAATTTTGTTAATTTTTCTATGGAGTTGGATATTGGTTTGATGTTAAGTACTCATTCTAGAAGATCCAACATTTCCTATGGAAAAGCTAGAAATAGATTGTAATGGTTTTGAATGAATTTCTCTAAATTTATGACTATCAATAAGCTTGGTCAACAGATACAATAGTCATGCTTGCATTGGTTTGAGCATTAGATCAATCATGAATTCATAAGTTGGATATGTGTTTGAGTATGTGAAGATTTGAGTGAATCAAAACTCATTTGTAAGCATCCATTTCTTAGAGTGTGGTTTTAGAATTGAATGTCATGATCCTAATCTAAATGGGGTTTTGAGAGACAAGGATTTGATTTCCTAGAGGGCAATCCATCAAACCCTAACTAAGTGGGTTTCATTATACATACGAAGAAAACCATAAGAAGATTATCATTTAGGCACCATGTGCAATACTAGGTTGTTTGATTAGTCCTATTTCAATCATGATATGATAGGAACAATTGTGTTCATCCTTACCATTTGATAGGAAATAGGAAATCATCATATTAGCATAAACTTTAGTATCTTGTATAATGTTGTCATGACCATTAAGGACCGTTAATTGTTATTAAATTCCTAGATTGTTATGGACCTTTAAGATAGCCTTAAACCAATAACAGACTTGTCATGAGGAGTTCAGTTGGGTTGTTACATCATGATTTCTCTAGGATTAGTCATTGATCATAAGATTGTCATCTTCCCTTGTTATCAAAAGTCCATCAAGGAAACATGTGAAGACTATCACATTCACATGATGTTACAAAGGGACAATGAAATTGTTGTTAAGATGTAAGACTCCTCTAGATATTCAATTGCATTATCTTCATAATCAAAGAGACATAACCATGTGGTAATGATTAAATCTTCCACTGTTAAGATAGCTGATGAGGAAAGAAGGTTAGGATACAATCATAAGGTGGAAGGTAGTCATGAATGAAAAATGAGAAATCGCATAGACTATTAATCACTAAGATTGTCCCAAACCTTAAGAACAATTTAAAACTCTATTTTACTATCAATATATCCATGAAGGGTGAATGTTTAGATGCATCTATGCTATCATGATGTCATAGAAACCAATGGACTATCATACCACCCTAGAATCATAATGAACATTTGCAAGACTATAACTAGACTTGGAAAACTACCTTGAGGTGAATCTCTTATGCATGGAAACATGATGAAATCCTAAATTTGGTGAAGTTTCCTATGGCAACCAAATTTGATAATGGAGATAGGATTGACTACTAGTTGCCTAGGACTAATCTGAGTATGAAGATGAATATATTCTGATGATTTGTGATTTAAAAAATAAAGAATTTGATGCTTTGTTTAACTTGTGATTGTAGGGATGATCTAGCTAGATTAAGATATTAGTTGATGGAATGGAGATATGTTGTTGTTCCATCCATGGAAACATCATGATTTTGAGTTGCACTTGTTGTATAGATACACATTTGAAGCAAAAAAGGATCAAAAATGAAGGGAAAGAGGTCCTAAAGCTGAAATGAGATGGAATTTTCTATTAGATACCTAATTTTCATCCTTATACATTATTGCTACAACATTCCAAGTGCCTTTATTTTCTGATTTAGATTTGGGAAGCCATGGAGATGGATTGATAAAGGTCTGATTATGAAGGAAGTGATAAAGATTTGATTATGGTTTGTTGTAATTTTTTTACATGACAATTATTTATTCAATAATGCCTTTAAAATATAATGACATACATTAGTATAAGTAAATGTTATAAAAGCCAAATATATATCATCCCAATGCTATATAAATTTTAACAGTTTGTTCAAAATCTTTCCTTTCATATGATACAGTCGTTTCAAAATTTCAATTGTATTTTACAACTAAATGTCTAAATACATCTATTCAACTCTCAAATTGAAATCAAATTTTGATAGTTTGTTCAAAATATCTCCTTTCAAATGGTATAGTATTTTCAAAATTTCAATTGTATTTTACAACTAAAATGTCTAAATACAGCTATTCAATTCTCAAATTTAAATAAAATTTTGACAGTTTATTCAAAATCTACCCTTTTATATGATACGGTCTTTCAAATTTTCAATTGTATTTTACAACTAAAATGTCTAAATATAGCTATCGAACTCATAAATTCAAACCCTAATAATAGTCTAGGTTTTAAATTTTGATTGTATTTTACACTAAAAAGGAAAGAAAAACATTAAAAAAATTCATCAGAGATGATTGAGAAATTAAAAAAGTGGAAAAATCCACTTACCTAAGCTTTTGATGGCCGAAAATGCTCTGCTTGCACTCAGGATCCTATTTTGTTTGTCACTTGTCGCTGGGAAAAATCGAGTTGCAGGAATTTAAAAAAAAAAATACTTTCAATAAATGAGATCTTGTTTTGTGAAACAAGATCCTATTTTTAGGTCCTAGGTTCAGGATCCCGCCCTAGATTTTAGGCTCGGGATCTCAATCTATAACAGGATCCCACATTTAGTTGCTTGATTTTGGATTTTTTTCTAACTCTGAAACTTCCACCTTAAGTGGACTCATCTTTGTGCATGCACCCAAATGTTGATCCCGCATTCTTTAACCCTAATGGCATTCTCAAATAAACATGTCCCCCAAGGAGTGGTGAATGTTGTTTTGTACTATTCTGATTCCTTGACCAACACTTGATTGTATCATGAGAACTCATCCATCATAGACATCAGCTCTGAAACAACCCTATGTAGAAGATGATCCATGCTCGGAAGAGGATAATTATCCTTAAGGGATTTGATGTTCAGATTTCTAAAATATACACACAGTCTAATCTCCTCATTCTTCTTTCTCATTGGGACAAGATTAGACACCCACTCAGAATGTTTGATTGTTTTAATAATGCCTCCCTCTTCCATCTTTAACAATTCTTTCTGCATCGTGGGAGCAATAGTGGGGTTTATAGGACTTTGTTTTTGATTAAAAGGTTTTGCTTTAGGTTGGAGGGGAATAGTATACTAAAATAAGTCATCCATATAAGCCTTTAGCTCATCATAGGACCATGCAAAACATTTTCTAAATTTTCTCAATAAAGTAATCAACATTTGCTTTTCATGAGGCTTCAATTTCTTACCTATATAAACCATTTTAGGTACCTCCTTAGTTCCAAGGTTAACACCTTCAACACTATCCTCTTCAATAAGTTTGTCTCTACTCTTCTAGTGGTTTGCATTATCAAACATTCTCTCCAATTCCACCAATTCTTTGGGAATAGTACTAGTCTTCAATTGCACTACCTCACTGCCAAATAATGTTTCCTTGCCATTTTCCATCTCTATCATAGGCTCCCAGTCAATCATTGAGGAAACTAAAAATTTGATTATTGTCATTGAACACTTGTCAACTGTATATGTTATCAAGGATTGTTGGCCTTGTAAGCACTTCTACAACATGATGCCCATGAGGATAATCCAATTGAGGATCAAATTTCGATGTGGCTACAGCTAGGGAATCTAGCTCCTCATTTTTAGTCCTCTTAATCCATTCAATGCCAATGGCATCAAACAACTCCACATTATCCCATACAACATTCCTATATGCCCTTAACCTTTTATCCTTGGCAACAAACTTATTTCTAATCTATTGCACAACTAATTCTGAGTCACCATAAATCTTCAAGAACTTGATTTTATGCTCGTGAGCAATATTTAAACCTAACAACAATGCTTCATACTTAGCTATGTTGTTAGTGCATTGAAAATCAAGTCTAAAAGACATACCAAATTGTTCACCATCTAGGAATATTAGAACAATTCCAGCACCTGAGCCTTCTCTTGAATACTCACCATTAAAATATAGCATCCATAAATCAGATGTATCACAAATAGAATTGATAGGATTGGAAGGTAAAACATCTTGACTAGGAACATCATCACTGCAATATCCCAAAAATGGTCTATGTTAGTGTCAAAGAAATTTAAGTGATCTTCCTCTATTTTATATATGTCCTCTATTTTTTGGTCTTCCACCTTCTCCCTATATAGCTTCACCTCCATGACCTGGACTGGAATAATGGCATATGAAAGATCCATCTAAATACTTCCACCCATAGATGTTTCCCATTTTCTTGATAACAACATACACTAATTGGTAGGGAAATCCATAACAATTAAATCCATCAGGAAGGATTTTTCTAGGTAAGAAACAAGTTTGACTTCAACATCTTTAACCAGACCTGTCACATTAACCTCCCTAGAATCCATGACAAAGCATTTTCCAAAAGACTTGGACACCTTCAACCCCAAATCATTCATGATTTCAAGTGACATGACATTACTAGATGCCCTTGAATCAAGCATACAATTATGTAGAAACCATCTATGTATGATCAAAGTGGTGTAAAAAGGGTTTATTCCCATCCTGATGTTAACCATAGATGACCCTAAATAAACCTCAACTATTTCTCATGACCTACGCCCTCATCATTACCACTAGGAATAACAACATGTTGCTTTTTTGCATCTACAACAGTGATAAATGACTCTGCTCTATATCTATGTTCAAGATTCTAAAGAGTTCCACTATTGTTTCAAAAATTCTGATTTGGCTAAAGACTTGAGCCATGTCAATAGGGTTATAATTGTGCAAAGGAGTATCACATGAAATAGTTACATCATTTGCACAAGGAATGTAAGGTATTACTTGATTATATGAAACATCCTTACCTTTTTCCTTTGTCTTCTCCTTTTCTGGTTCCTTTTGTGCCTGAGGCTGATCATGCTTCTCACCACCTTTTGGATAATGAACCCCTAGAATGGGTGTAGTAACTAGCTGCCCTATTAGTAGTGGATTCTTCTACACATATTTCTTTTTTGCTGTTAGAGACTGTGTTGGAACTTTTTTCTTTTTTGGCACACTCTTCTTTGGAGCGCCACTACTTTTTTGTTGCATGTTTCCCTTACATTTGTCCCTATCCCCATTTAATCTTTTTTGTTTTGACTCCTTGGTAGGGGTATTGTGTATAGGGACAATCCTATTTCTTAGTTGATATCGTCCTTGGAATTGCAAAATGGCTACATCAGTCAAGGCTTTCATGTCCTCTTTTGAAGGCTTGCACTGCTAATATTTCTTCTGCATTAGGTCCCTCAAATGCCCAAAATCATGAGCTGGTAATTGATACTTCTTTGGACCTTAATCATAATCATATTGGAAAATATGATCATTTTCTTCATAGCTGTCACAATCAGCATCCTGACCCATTTTCTCATAATCTTCTACATCAAACTGATTTACTTCTTCATATTACTTAGCTGCACCCTCTTCATTTGGAAATTCTTCTTCTCTGCTCAATGAATGAGCCACCACATAGTTTTCTAGATCATGTGGGAGGAAGCAAGCCTGGCACCATAAAGACTCATCTTGAAAATTAACTTGATCCTTTCTCAAATGATCAGGGGTGTCCCTTTCAGGCTATTTGAAACTTACATGCCTGGGGGAAGCTTGTTTGTCACTTCAATGTTGTGCTCTCTTAAACTAATTATTATTATAAGGCCTATTATGCAATCACTGACCTTCATTAAAATATGTTGCACCCTGAGGTGGAAACCCTTTGTCATTTCTAGCAACTTTGTAGGACAAATCTTTCAAAACCCCCATAAGTTTATCCAATTTGTCATCAGTAGTAAGGGGTTTGTTGAAAGATGGTTTATCTGGCTAGGACAATTTGATATCAGACCTTTTTATATGCTTCCTTGAAGCTCTCATATTAATTTCTATGTTTATCGTTGTAGCATAGGCCTCTCTTAATGTTTATGGACTCTTGTCCCTCAAACAATAACCATTTTTGAATCAAAGGTACCACAATATAAAACTATGCATATAGATTCATTGGGTCTCATATGAGGAGGTTCCTTTCTCATTGTCATGATCTAGTGGATGTTGAAGTCAATTATTGTTTCATTTATTGCTTTCTTGATGGTTGTAAGTTCATGGATAGCAAACTTGGGATCAATCCTGTCCCCATATTGCAATCTGAATACTCTCATGAACTCCTTCCAAGAATCAATACTATTATTAGGGAGGGATTTACACCATTCTTTAGCTCTCTCTTCCAATGAATGTACAAATAGTTTCATCATAACATCTTCATCCTCAATTTCATATTCATCAGTGACATTAATGAAATGCCTAAGATGTTCCTCACCTGTAACAACATTGTTACCTTGAAACCTAGGAATCTTCCCCCTAATCTCAGTTGGAATTAGATTAGGAAAGTTAGGTATACCAAAGAAATCAAGATGTTTATACTTTTCAGCTCCTAGTGGCTGCCTCTATGGAAGAAACCTTTTTGCTTGTCTTTGTTGTGCATGCCTAATGTTCTGAACATTATTTTTCTGCTAATTAGGTTGGTTTTGTGGTGGTTGAATGTTGATATTTTGAGCATGGGCCTGATTTATGCCTCGCTATCCCATTTTAAGTTGTTGTTGTTGTCTCTGATTATTTTGTTGATTCTAGTGTTGTGGAGGTGCACATTGCTGATTTGCATTATGATTTAGGCCTTGTTGCTATGCATTCTAGTTTTATTGGGCTTGCTAGGCAAGTTGAGCTTGTTGTTGATCAAGCAAGGCCTGCACTTCCCTTTGTCTATTTCTAAGATGATTGAGCAAGTACAGTTCATCTTGGATTCTTTTTTCTCTTTCCTCATCATCAAGTTTATGTTACTAATCAGCCTCATTAGGGATACTGTAATGTTGACCTCCAAATGATCCAGTGGGGGAATTAGGATGCCTCGTACCCTTATACATCTCTTCATTCTCACTGGCATTCCCAAACGTCCTCAAATATGGATCATGAGATCTATCTCTCCTTCCTCTACCAATAATATTCTCATTTCTTCTAACATCATACTCATTTCTATTTGTTCTTCTATTTGTTCTGAGCATGTTATCTACAGAATCCTTTGAAGTATAATTGTATTGGCTCCTGAGGTCGACAAATAGGTTGTCTTGGGTATTCCTTGGAGGTACCACATTGGGTCTTCTTACCCTATATCTACTCCTATTTCCTACATTGCTAGAGGATTCCTCATGTTCAGATTGCTTCTAGTTTCTTCCTCTATTCATTATGAAACTCTTTCCTCTTCAAACTTTAATATTTTTATGGGTTATTAAAATAGAGTCACCACTTCCCCTGTTGGGAAGAAAAACTTGAAGAAACACTATATTTCAATATCACACCAACCAGAACTGAATTGATTTACTATTACCAAGGGCTTCAAATTTGAACCAAAGTACTATGTCCCCAACAATGACGCCAATCTGTTGGGTCCCAAAATGAATGCAACACAAAACTCTAAAAAAATTCTAAATCACCTAGGCTAGGGATTGTCATCAAGGTGATAGAAATAGGTTTATCAACAAGTTATGGGCCATTTTTGCCAACTAACAGGAGTGGGTAGACTACTCTACTCTTTGAGCTTAGCTTAAACTCTAGAAGGATATTCCAAGGGGTATACCTAAGAAGGTATTGATTTCAAACCAGATGAACAACTAAAAATTGATGAACAACCAAACCCAAATCTCTTTCTTAGCCCCAAATTTGTCACTAAACTAAGAACAACTGGTTGTTACAAGACCCCTATATAGATGATAAAGGAAGTCCTACACAAATAAGGATGCATAAAAACTACAATTGCTTCTAAAGATAAATATATTGTTTTGTTTTGGAGATTGAGTGATCTAAGGATACTCAAACTAGTTCCTATCCATTGGGCTATAGAGCCTAATGTTCAACAAAGGAAAAACAACCACAAAAAAATGTACAGCTACCTATTTGATAAATCAAATGCATGAAAATCAATACCAAATCACTGAGAATTCTAAATAATCCAACACCATACCATATTCTTCCTTATGCAATATTTAAAAGATCATTTACAAGGCCTTGGAAATGATTTAAGAACTATTACATTCATTCAAATCAATGCTTGCATACACACCACTAAATGTGGCAAGAGCAAACTATAATTGTGATTAAGTTTGCTAGAAAAAACATCTACATCAATGGAGAAAAATAGTGGTTCAATACAAGGATTTGCAAAATAAATTACATACATTTCATCATTGTTTCATGTCGAACACAAACCACAAAATAACTATTTATTTTCTGCCTTTTGGAGCTCAAAACCTATTAAAAGAAACATGCCCAACTAACCAACCAACCCTTAATGCATCAAAGACTTATGCATATATAGCAATTAAAGCTCACTCCATCATTCCAAGCGCTACACTCAGTCAATGAGTACACCCATGCCACATTAAATTCATCCCCACTGCAATGATAGGAAGTATGCACGTTTGGAAGCTTGCCCATTCCCTGACAATATTGAACATGTCAGAGGAAGATTGCTTGCGCCCATACTATACCTAGAACAATAAAGATGGAAAGTTCCAACCTTCTTTTCCTGACACCTACAACCTCTGACATAGCCAATTTGTCTTCCAATTGTACCTATGCATTGAAGAATTTTACTATGTCAACCACTTGCATGGCACTGTTCTACAGAATCATAAATTATGGGTACAAATCTGCATGCACAAATCCTGCAATCATGGAACGCCTTTAGGAAACTACCCCTTTTAAATCCTTTACAACACTTTAAAAATGTTGTCTAATTTTCCCTTTTAGGCCATCTTATTTTTGATTGTACCTTTCTGCATATTGGGCATCCTCCCACCTTTATCAACCTTTTTCCTTTTTCACAAACTTCTTGTATTTCACTCTTCTACTCACTTTGTCAGAAAAATTTCACCTTTTCGAGCCATGGGAGACATCTTCCTTTTCTTTGGCACTTAATCTTTATTTTCAGCCTCCTTTGTGCCCTATCAACAAATCTCACTTTTCACAAACTTGGGTTGTCACTGGTTTCTCATTTTCTCCTTTAGTCGGCGAATTTTGACATTCACAAACTAGACCTGTTTTGCCCTTTGTCAAAAATTTCTTGCCTTTGCGAACTCTTGATTTCTTTTTCTTTGGTTGGTGAAATATTACTTTTGCAAACCACATTGCCTTGGCTTCTTTCTTCTTTCTATGTTTTTCCTTCTTTATTGGCAATTTTCACTTGTTTCGAACTATGGAAGAAATTTCCCCTTTTCTCTTTGTTTGGTCGGCCAATCGTCGTATCGATGAATCTTGGAAAACTCAAACTATTTGTTGATTTTGATTTTCCTCCTAGTTTCCTGATAAAGTCTTTCCTTCAATCTCTTTACCTTAGCCATTCTTATTCTTATCGAAAAATTTTCCCTTTTCTGACCTTTCTTTATTTCTATCTTATCTACAACTTTCCCTCATCACAAACCTCTCGTTTGTCACTTCATTCTTCCTTTGTTTGCTTTGTCGATGAAAATGATCCATGCTAAACCAATTTGGCAAACCCATCAGTTCACAAACTACTCATCCACCCAACCAAGGCTTTCTCATGCTTTTTTTTCCCACTCTTTGTCAAGAAAAAGTCCCGTCAAACTTTTGTTTAGTCATCCTTTTGCCTTAACCTTTTATTCCCTTGTTTTGTCGGTGAATCTTCATGGTGGAGAACCTCTTGTCGGTGAACTAACAAGTTCACAAACAAAGCTTATCTTCACTTTTCTCTTTCTTCCCTCAAAACGTTTAAGCTTCTACGGCCCCTTCACTTTTCCTCAGTCGGTGATCTCTTTGATTGGCGAACCTACCGATTGGCGAACCAACGGGTTCACGAACTTCACAACTTGTCAACAAAGATTCACTCTTTCCTTCATTTTCTTTTATCTTTTTCTTCCTTTGTCTTAAAAAAATTTCCTTGGCCCGTCCAGTCACTTTATCAGTGAATCAAGGAAAAAATGAACTCATGAACCAAGTTTGAAAGTTCACGATTTCATCGATTTGTCAATAAAGGAAAAAAGGAACCAAATTTTTTCTAAGGAAGAAAACAATAATACTTGGGGAACCTATACTTAGAATTTTTTGAGATAAAAGACCCCTATAAACTATCTCAGATCGGATTTAAACAAGGGATTTTGACTGTTAGGGGAAAAGTGGGGATTTTTAATGAATTTTGGAGCAAAATAAGGCATGTTTGGGAGTAAAATTTTATAGGTCCCAACACTACCCCTAGCATAAGGTCGTTATTGAATGATACTCACAAATTATTCTCGAATGCCTAAAGAAGAGAGCTTCATTGAATTGGGAAATTCAAAACATTATGAAAGAATAATATTAATCCTATCTACATGTTGGAGGAATTTGTGGTATCACATTACTACTGGGAAGGAAACACAATGATAGATTTTCTTTCCAACTATGGTGTTGACCAAGTCGAGACAATTATAACTTTTGATCATATCAAGAGATGGCCTGGTTTGGCCACATGTGGATTAGAGACTCGGGTGAGACAAGCGTCAGCCTGAACTAATGTTAGTGTATATGGGCTCCCATCGGTAGTGTTATGTTAATTATTACATGGAAATTATATTTATTTCATCCAATGTTGGTCTCACTCATTGTATTCCATACCTTTCCTGTTATTCTGTATCTAGTTATTTTCTAAAAAGATGGAGGAAATCATTCTAGAGGAAACTATTAGGAGGATGACTTTCCTTAGGGAGATCACCCCATCAAGGTTGAGGAACATTTTCTTCTTATAGGAAGAAGACATTCAGGATGCCATTATAGAAATTCTAGGGTTGGATTACATAGAAAATGTGGTTAGTCATAGGGTTAATTTACAGATTGCTTCAAAATTTTCTCCATAACATCCTCAATATTTTGGGAGATAAGGAGATGGCAAAGCACTTGGAAAATTTTACATATAGGAGAAATTTCACACTGGTTTAGATGTTTCTATAGATAAAGAAAATGCATAATGGCTCACATCATGCTCAAGTTTTGGGTTGAGAAGCCTTGTGTCAATGCATATGGAGTGTGTTGTAGAAACTCGCATGGAGGTTGTGGTTAAGGAGATAAATGCCATCCAACACTTCCTATAGAAGGGATGTTGGATTGAAGGATATCAACTAGCTATAGATATGGACAACCTTCTTCACCCTATCAAAACTCTCCTTCATAAGAATGATTCTTGGTTGCCAAAATTGAGAAGGCTATCGACTTCTTCACACACATAGCAGTTTTGATGAAGATGGAGGATGGATCCTCTGGCCTTGAAGGTAGGTGTTGAAGATCATTGGTTGGTTCATGTTTAAATATATTTGCCATGTCTTTAATCTCTTTCTATTATAGCAAATTTTTGTCCTATAATTATACTTTGTTGGGTTGCATTATTCATCCATGAAGAATGTAACTGTTATTATCTATCTTGCCATAGTTATCTCACAATTTTTTCAAAGAATAGGTTTCAAGGATATGTTTACATGGTTGGTAAATACAGTTGGTCATCTACAATGGTAGATTTTGATTAAGCCTGCAACTACACATAGTAAATGTATAATGTATTTAGAACAGGATCCTACTACCTTTTACTAGAAACACTACTATTATGAAGCATGTATCTTTACTTTCTGCATGTTAATAAAAAGGTACCATCACTTTACTTATCAAAAAGATAAAAAAAGAATTTTCAATAAAATATTTTATTTTAGAATAAATATAACTACAATATTTTTATCAAGTCTTTTTTTTAATTAGTGAATGGACGTTAAGGGAGCCCTACCCCATAAAATAAAAAGAGAATAATAAAAAATTGCAAGCCTTGAAAATAGGGGTACATAGTGACACCTAAAGACAAATATTTCTCTCCTGTCCATCTTAACATGAGAGCACAAAGTCGTTTTTCTTTTCTCATTTCTTGCTGATTTATTTTTTTGTTTAACCATTGTCCATTGACTGTTATCATCCCCTAGTTGATCTACTGAAGTAGATTTTCTGCTTTGTGAGGCATCCTCCATAGTTTGGAGTTGCCTCATTGTTGGTGTATATCAAAAAAGGTTTAATTACAACCACAACAACTTGTAATAATTGTAAGTCAAAATATATAGTCAAAATTACAATTACATGAGTCCTATTTCAAGGTTTTGGACTCCTAGATTATAGTAAATTGTAAAATATTAAATTTCTTTGATTTGAAGGGATGCCAAATCTCACTTGCATAGAATGTACAAATGATGACAATTATGTCACCTAGTTGTAGGATCTACCTAAAACAGAGATGATAAATTAATTAAAACTATAAATACAACTATAAGTCAAGTGAGAAAATTATATAAAATAAAGTTGCAAAATTATGGTAGAAATTCCATACATTGAAGTGATATGTAGCATAGGAAATCCAATATGAATGTCAAATGTTGAATGCATAGACTTAGTGATAATCATTCCAACTAGTTGTAGGAGACCTAAAATATTTTTATTTTATTTTTTTTAAATGCACTTGGTAAACTTTTTAACATGACCGGTGACGCTGGTGCAACATGCCTTTCGACTCCACACAACGCTTTTGCCCAGAGCTATGAACTGGTGAGGCCACAACACGGGGGACCTCATCCCCAAGAAAGAACACTTCAAACCCATGAGCTCCTTGGCCTAGCGAAGGCATAATGCCTTGCGAGCTCATTGGCCCAACAGGGGTTTGAACTCTGGTGGCTTCCACTAGAACCGAGTGACTTAACCACCGAACCACGCCTTTATCAGTGGAGACCTAAAATATATTAAACTAAACCAAATCCAATGGTTAGTATTAAAGTAAATTAAACTTACCTAATTTTTGAAACTTAGGTGAGGGATGGCTTAAGAGAAGGTGCAATCAACTAGTGTTTTGGTAATGGTGCATGCTAGTAAATCAATTACCTATATTTATACTTAATCCAAAACTCACATTCTAAGAACTACCTAATTAAACTAAATCATACTTACCTAGCTTATGGAACATAGCTAGGGGATAGGGAAGTATGGCATAAGGGGAGTTAAGAGGATGTCTTAAGGGGAGATGGAATCAACTCTAGTATATTGGTAAGGGTGTGCTAACTTATATCAATTAACTATATTGAAGCTATTAAACTAAATCCTAAGTTTACCTAACTTATGGAACATATCCACGAGATGGCTTAAGGGGAGTTAAGAGGATATACTAAGGGGAGATGGAATAAACTCTAGTATTTTGGTAAGGGTGTGCTAACTTATATCAATTAACTATAATGAAGTTATTAAACTAAATCCTAAGTTTACCTAACTTATGGAACATAGCTAGGGGATGGCTTAAGGGGAGTTAAGAGGATTTCTTAAGGGGAGATGGAATCAACTCTAGTATTTTGGTAAGGGTGTGCTCACTTATATCAATTAACTATATTGAATTTATTAAACTAAATCCTAAGTTTACCTAACTTATGGAGCATAGCTAGGGGATTGCTTAAGGGGAGATGCAATCAATTAACTATCAATCATATTAATCCTAAACTCACATCCTAGACCAAATTCTAAAGCTATTAAACTAAATCATAATTACTTAATTTATAAAACTTAGCTATGGGATGGCATAAGGGGAGTTAAGAGGATAGCTTAAGAGGACATGAAATCACTTAATAATTTGGTTATAGCATGAAAGTAAATGAATTAATGCTATCAAGTAAATATGTATACAACTATACATTATCTACTCAAAAAACAAAGATTAAAAGTTTAAAAATTTCTACATACCTACTAACCATTTAAAAAAATTACTCCATTGTACCATCTGCATCCTCTCTTTTTTGTAATGCATCTATGATTGCCTCATGATCTTCCATAGAAACTATCCATAAATCTTTTGTCATAGGTCTCCCTTTAGATCCCACTAATTATATATTTGTTGCCACAACCAAATGCAAGAAGTGCAAAATTTTCTTATGTCTTTCATAATCTTCAAATGCAGGGATACCATTCCTCCTTATTAGATATTTAAGTAGCCAAGTGCCAACAACAACCATGGAACCTGTTGGATACTTGAAGTTATCATCATCTGCTCTAGGTTGTAACAACTTGTGTTTTGCCTCAACACATTGAGCCAACCAATACTCTATTTCCTCTTCATTACCCTTAGGTGCAACAACAACATACACATGTCCTACGAAAAAACTTTCAAATTCAGTAAGTCACAAAATATACATGCATGTATACAATTAATTATAGATTACAAAAAAAATGTATTGAAACTAAATATTGAATTAATATACCTTCTTGTAAAAGGTCTAAAATACGATCATAGTCATCTGATATTTGCAAATGATTATCCTCTTCAAATGTTATCTCATTTTGATCATGTGTCTGTAGAGGTGTTAGGGATCTTTGTTGCCATCCTTCACCCAAATCTATATTTTCACATGCTTCCCACTCACCTCCAATACAAAACTAACAAAAACATGTGAGATCCCTAGTCCATATAGTCCATGTTCTTGTATTTGAATTCTTAAATGAATGACATTTTGTTGATCCACTAATTGTATCACAATCATATCAGGGAGGAATGTTTTCTACTTCAACCAACCAAAAAAAATCATTGAAATTTAGAGTTTTCACTTGATCTTGTAGTTAATTTTGAATTACACCAATCCACAATTGCACGTGCATCTTTAAGCTTTGCTGCATCATGAGATTTTAGTTTCTCCCTAGCAAAAGCCCTTTTAACACATGCTCCATCTCCATCATGTTATCCTTTACCATGTCTAGCTTCAAAGAAACTCCACATATGCTGAATATTGTTTTCTTTATGGGTCCTACTTATCCAATAAAACATTCAAGCATTTTTGAATTGTCCTATATAATTGTCTAACCATATGAAATGTTGTGTCATCTAGATTTGTCTTTCTTTTAAGTGGTCATTAAATAATTTGAAACAATACTGCACAAACTCTAATGAATGTAACCAGTTATCACTCACATAGAAATGGTACTCCCTCAAAATTTTCCTATCATATTTTGTACTATCAACTGCATGTCTATATACAATATGAAAAAAGATGTCCACCTGTATTGAGTTATAATATTGTGACTGAATCTCCTCTTGTCGAGAAAGGGTATAGTTTTCTACAAAGTCAACCACTGAAAGTATAGTTCCAATTGAAAATGTGTTCTTACATTTGCATAATTGTTCATCAAGCCACTGAGCATATTGAGAGTGTTTCACATATTTATACACAATATTATTCTTGAACTCTATGATGAATGCATGTAAACTACTTTGTTCTGTGACTAACTCATAGCACTTTCCAGTTTTTCCATCCTTTAATGGATATTGTACATTGTTGAACCTCTTCACATCCACTAATTGTTGTCCAAAATCATGTGAGCTACTTTCATGCATGCATTCTCCTAACAATGAAAGGTTACCACATCTATTGCATTGTCCAGAAACACATGGTTTTGAAAAAAAGAATTGTCCATCAGTTGTTTCACAAAGTAAACTTGTTGGCATATTAATACCACATTTCTGCATAATTTGGTTAGTATGCAAAGTACAACGTATATATTCAAAAACATCATAATAATAATGAAATTGCACATGAGTTTTGCAACAACAACAGATTTGTTGCTTATCAATCTTGACATACTAAGGTTTACATTTCTTAAATGATCTTTGACTTATGCTAAAATTTTCTATAACTGAATCATCTAGAAATTTTCTATATAGTTCATTTTGAGTCATGTCTAAAAGATGTTTTGGATTAGGATCACAATTTTTTGACCCCACCCTTAATTTCAAAACATCTCTAGCATTTGATGAAACCCTTGTATTATCATGCTAAATTTTTTCAATCATAGGCCTAATTTCATGTCATACCTTGGGAGTTTGATCCCACAGAGATTCAGAAACATTAGGGTGGCATTTGTTTAGGTGACTATGTTTTCATTTTTTTAGTATTTTTTTCAAAATTGTCCACATCTTAGTAATTGGCATTTTTGGAGGCCTTAGGAGTGGAATTTGGGGTCAAGACTTTCATCGATTGCTTTGAGTGGTAGCCATAGGCACAGATTGATGCAAATCAATCTAGCTCTCTAGGAGATCTTTCCAACAAGTCTGAAAAGTCTGGATTTTGACTAGCTGGCTAGAAGTTATGGCCCTGCCAAGTGGGATTCCGAATAAATAGTAGTTTTTTAAAAATTTGAAAATTTGGAAATTTGAATTTTTAATAGTTAGTTGTTTTTGTCACCTTCCAACTATCCATTTCAAATTCTATGGATAAGGTGAGCTTTCACATTCTTGTTTCATTGTATAACTGTGAGGCCTACACTTTTTCATTTCCGTACATGTGACTATTTAGCTTACTGTTGTTGGTATTTTTATATTTATGGGACTGTTGTTCCCAGATTTTCAAACTATTAAAATCTTATTATGTTAAAGGAAAACTAATTGGGTGATGTTATATAGAAAATTGTCATGTGATTTCATTATGTTTATAAGAACTGTGGTATGCTTTAGAAATGCATGTATTAAATTTGCTTCGGCTATGACATTTATATGTGGAATTAACTTTGAAATTGAATGTGCAGATATATCTAACAAAACCACAAATACAGGAAGATCATTCCACACCCTATGTTGTCTCCCTTGTGAGCCAATCTAGTTCCACGAGGAACTAAGATCAACCTTGCGTTTGGTAACTTGTTGTAATGTTGTATTGTTGAAATGTTGCATGAGGTTAAGGGAAATAGTTCTATCATCTGAATTAATTATATTGTCATATGTGTGGTAAGAGATGTGTTTTGAATCTTGTTTTAACTTTTTTTTTTGACCCTCTTCTTGTGTTTTTACTTGACTTTGGGAGTCCTAACTAGGTTTAAAATAACCCTAGGTTATACCCCATGGGTCTAGGGACCTTTTTGACTAGGATAACCTTGGGATAACCTCCATATGGTCAGTTCAACTTCAGGGTGAAGTTAAGTGACGAATTTGGAAGCATGGGGACAATGGGGTGAGTGGAATCCACATTCAGGCCCACTTCCAAGTCATGGAGCAACTCCATGATCCCCTAATAATTGAGTGCTTGTCTCCTTGTGCCTCTCTTTTGGTGGGGTTCCCCTTAATGAGGGTGGTGTGTCACCCACTCTCTCTTATTTTAGTTTACTTATTGTATTTTATTTCTACATGTGGGCTATAATGGAGGACCTCTTAAGTGGGGTTAATTGTTTTAAGTCCATTAGGGATAGTGGATAATGAGTGGGGATATTTTATTAATTCCACTTGGGATAGTGGGGTTATTTAAATATTACATCTTTTAAAAAAATAAATTTTTAATTCATCCACTATGAATTTAAAATTCACAAATAATGTGAGCCCTTGATCTCAATTCTTGATCCTCACCTTCTATTCCCTTCTCTGAAAATCTATAAATGAGACCCTTCTCTAAGCAATTAGGAAGACAGGAATTTTGCAGGGGACTTCATTTTTTTTGCAGGTGAACTTCATTCTTGTAGGAGAGGACTTCATTCTTGCAGGGGGACTTCATTCTTGCATCCTCATCATGCCCAATTTCCTCTAGGAATTCTTCTTCTAGCATCCTCATAATGCCCAATTCTTTCTCTATTATTCTCTTCATAGCCTCATAATGCCAAAATTATTCTAGCCATCATATATCCTCCATACATTATCCCTTTCTTGTGATCATAGAGAGATTATTTTTGGGGTTGGATCTTGGAGGAAAAAGAAGGAGATTTTGGAGAAGGAAGTAGAGAGGAGCTCTTCATCAGATTCTTCCATAATTGGGCTTTGGAAGGTTGGTGAACAAATTCTATCCTCTTGTGTGATCTAATGTTTGATATGCATGTTTATATCTTGGTTGTTGAAAGAGTCTTGCAATGTCTTCTTTGAGCTTTTCTGTTTATTTTTGGGTTTTATTTTGGGGTGTAAAGAGAGCTCCTTCCAGTTGGAAGGCAATGCTCATTGTGTTTAGGGAGGGAAGGTGTGACCCTCCTCGGGTGTCATCCTGGTTCTGGTTGCATGATATGCCTTGAGGGCAAATTGGTACTATTTTTAGCCTTGAGGGCTTATTGGCTTTGAGAGCCTGTTTGGATATCCTTGGTTACTTGATTCATTAGAAGGCTTGAGGCCTTGTGGAAGATTATATTGTTGGCTTGAGGCCTTGTGATTATATTGGCTTGAGGCCTTGTGATAATTTGTGAAAGGATAGCACCTAGAGGTAGAGATTGTCTACTCCCCTACCCTCCTGAACTCACCTAAGCTAGTTCATTGTAATGTGAGTCTACCATGGGTGTGTGTGTGTGTGTGTTATTTGATTTGTTGTTGTTATTCAATGTTGTAATGTGTTTAAGTCTATTCTACCCTAGGTATGTGGATGGTCTCCCTAGCTCGGGGGTGACCCACTTGCGGGTCTACGGTAGGGAGGAGAGTAGCTTGTGTGGTGTTTCTTTCTTTGTGTGTTATGTAGGTATTCTTGGAGCTTATTGTGAAGCTTGGAGAAGATTATTGGATCTTAGAAAATATTTTATTTTCCTTAAATCTTAAGGAGAGCCTGATCTTTTAATAGCTCCTTGCTTGTTGGTTTTTCCAAAAGGAGAAAATTATCTCCCTATTGTTGTAAAAATTGTTATTTTTGGAGTTGTGAGGAAATCCTCTTTTTTTTTGGGCTGATAGTTGTAATATTCTTGTTCATTAAGTTTTACCATTTAGAATTAAGAAAAGGAAAAGAAAATTTATTTTTTAAAAGGATATTAAAATTATCTAGTTCCTTCTTCTTCTACTTGTAAGGTTGTGAGTTAGTTGATGTTTTAATTAATTTTGTAAAAGTGTTATAAAATATTCCCACCATGAAATAAATGAAATTTAGGTTGCAGTATTGCTTTTGAAATTACTGCCACCTTGAGGGTCTCATCCTAAAATGGGGACCTTTTCACTTTTACTATGCACTTTTACTATTCACTATTCACTATTCATTGTCACTATTCACTTTTACTATTCACTTTTCACTATTTACTATTCACTTTTACTATTCATTTTTCACTATTTACTATTCACTATTCACTTTTACTATTCACTTTTCACTATTCATTTAAAGGCAAACTATATGTAGTTTAAAACATTTGACTTGAAATAGAAATCTTAAATCAAGGAAAGTGGGATTTATTTATGCATAATGTATAATACAAATTGAATAGATGCTTAAACTCAGAGTTGCAATTCAGAAATACAATATTTATATTTTCAAAAAACAAAATTAACTCATTGCTCTGTTTTTAAATTATTCTATACTTTCTTTATAGTTAAGGAATGAAATTGAGAGTTAAGTGAACAGAGATATTGGCAGTACATATATATATATTAAATTTCAGAGAAATGGTAAAATAAATGAGATAGAAATACAAGCAAAATTAAATTTCAAGAAAAGGAAGAGAGGGCAATTGAACGGGCTTGGTTGAAAATGCTAAGTCTGAAGGACAAGAAATTAGTATTAAATTCTAGAAAATGGAAAGAAGAACAAATGACCGTGCTTTACTGAAAAATGATCTATCTCCTAAACAACTATTGTTCAAATATAATTCGTGAGTTTAACCTAAGTCAGGGAACCACACGTTTCCTTATCTAGGGTGTGCGCACATGTATTTGGTATGCCGCCGTCAACTATATTGTTTTCACCTTAAGCGTACGTCACCGAGCACGCTTACACGTGCGAGGGGGTTTATAGGGTAGTAAAATTTTTTTTTTGATAGTTCGTATCATGACCACACGATGCATGTGGACATGACACGCGTGAATGCATGTTGTGACCATATGGGAAATGTAGGCATGACATTTGGTATCAGAGCACATGTTTCAACATTGGGAGCTCTGGGGTTTGCATGTTGTTTGGACCGACATGGAGTGGGTTGAGTGTGGTTTGACCTTTGTCCTACTCCGTGTAGCTACGATAGAAAGAGAGGTGGTGGTTTGGCAACTAACCTTCACCTTGGAGGAATACCTATCCTCTTGTTTTGTCATCATGATGGCCTTGTCACATAATTATCGAAGTCTTCCACTTGTGTTTTGTGGTGGTTGTGATCCTCTTGATCAATTGTCCTCTTAAGTCAGTTGGTCTATGTGGTGAGGGTTGTGTTGGACTCTTCCTTGCCCTTGTGTATTTTGTGGAGTGTAGTGATGTAATGTGCACTTTCTTGGATTGCGATTATTTCTTTCGGTTGTTTGGTGACCTTTTTGTATCTTGGTTGTGTGGACCAGCCTTGTTATTTTATCTTGTCTAAAAGTAGCTTAGCCACAACTTTTGATTTTTCCTTTTTCACATAACTTCTATGGTTACGTTGTTTTAATGTTGAAATTGTGCACATTTATTCATTTATTGTAATTTGGGTTTTGGAGACTTCTCCTCTTGGCTTTTTTGGATATTTGTGTTGGCTAAGCTAGGTTCTTTCTGTTTTTCTAGTGCTGGTCTTGTGTTGTGTTGTTCTTCTCGCCATGTCGATGGAACAACCTTTGGTGGAGTGTATATAAGGAAGCAGACGTGGGAAACTTATGAGGATGGGGGTAAGTGTGGACTAGTATGGGCGGGTCATTATCCACTTACCTTCCTAGTGATCTTGTTTCTTATGTTGGCTATCTCTTGGAGGCTAAACCCCTTATACAAATAAGAGGTAGGCCATTATGGGAATGTATGGCGAGGCCCCAGGTGCGTGGCCCTAAGACCATCATTCTATCTGGTTCTTGGATCTTTGGCTACTTGGCATTGGTTATTGGTTACTTGATTCTATGATGAGACTATGACATCCCCCTAAACCTTTATGTGAGCCTTGTGAAGTTAATCCCTGTAATGTGGATAAATGAAAATATGTGTTTAGATGTAAGATCTGTAATTGATGTATCTAAATATGAGCTGATGTTCTATATAAATGGGTTGTATGACATGTGAATTTCTTATGTCTGTGTGATAATGATTGATGAACATGAAATTCCTTATGTTGATTTCAGTCAATACAGTGTTTTTTGTGAATAGGATTATGCCTTTATAACATTTAGTATCCTCACATCTTTGATGACTTCCAGGAGGAAGTACAGTCTTAGGGGGGGAGTATGTAAGGCCTACACTTTTTCATTCTGTACATGTGACTATTTAGCTTACTGTTGGTATTTTTATATTTATGGGACTATTGTTCCTAGATTTTAAAACTATTAAAATCTTATTATGTTAAAGGAAAACTAATTGGGTGATGTTAGATAGAAAATTGTCATGTTATTTTATTATGTTTATAAGAAATCTGGTATGCTTTAGAAATGCATGTATTAAATTTGCTTCGGCTATGATATTTATATGTGGAATTAACTTTAAAATTGAGTGTGCAGGTATATCTAACAAAACCACAAATATAGGAGATCATTCCACACCCTATGTTGTCTCCCTTGTGAGCTGATCTAGTTCCACGAGGAACTAAGATCAACCTTGTGTTTGGTAAATTGTTGTAATGTTGTATTGTTGAAATGTTGCATGAGGTTAAAGGAAATAGTTCTATCTTCTGAATTAATTATATTGTGATATGTGTGGTAAGAGATGTGTTTTGAATCTTGTTTTAACTTTATTTTTTTTACCCTCTTCTTGTGTTTTTACTTGACTCTGGGAGTCCTAACTAGGTTTAAAACAACCCTAGGTTATATCCCTTGGGTCTAGGGACCTTTTTGACTAAGATAACCTAGGGATAACCTCCATATGGTCACTTCAACTTTAGGGTGAAGCTAAGTGACGAATTTGGAAGCATGGAGACAATGGGATGAGTGGAATCCACATTCAGGCCCACTTCCAAGTCATGGAGCAACTCCATGATCCCCTAATAATGGAGTGCTTGTCTCCTTGTGCCTCTCTTTTGGTGGGGTTCCTCTTAATAAGGGTGGTGTGTCACCCACTCTCTCTTATTTTAGTTTACTTATTGTATTTTATTTCTACATGTGGGCTATAATGGAGGACCTCTTGAGTGGGGTTAATTGTTTTAAGTCCATTAGGAATAATAGATAATCAGTGGGGATATTTTATTAATTCCACTTGGGATAGTGGGGATATTTTTTAATTCCACTTGGGATAGTGGGGATATTTTATTAATTCCACTTGGGATAGTGGGGTTATTTAAATATTACATCTTTTAAAAAAATAAATTTTTAATTCATCCACTATGAATTTAAAATTCACAAATAATGTGAGCCCTTGATCTCAATTCTTGATCCTCACCTTCCATTCCCTTCTCTGAAAATCTATAAATGAGACCCTTCTCTAAGCAATTAGGAAGATGGGAATTTTGCAGGGGACTTCATTTTTTTTTGCAGGTGAACTTCATTCTTGTAGGAGAGGACTTCATTCTTGCAGGGGGACTTCATTCTTGCATTCTCATCATGCCCAATTTCCTCTAGGAATTCTTCTTTTGGCATTCTCATAATGCCCAATTCTTTCTCTATTCTTCTCTTCATAGCCTCATAATGCCAAAATTATTCTAGCCATCCTATATCCTCCATACATTATCCCTTGCTTGTGATCATAGAGAGATTATTTTTGGGGTTGGATCTTGGAGGAAAAAGAAGGAGATTTTGGAGAAGGAAGTAGAGAGGAGCTCTTCATCAGATTCTTCCATAATTGGGCTTTGGAAGGTTGGTGAACAAATTCTATCCTCTTGTGTGATCTAATGTTTGATATGCATGTTTATATCTTGGTTGTTGAAAGAGTCCTGTAATGTCTTCTTTGAGCTTTTCTATTTATTTTTGGGTTTTGTTTTGGGGTGTAGAGAGAGCTCCTTCCAATTGGAAGGCAATGCTCATCGTGTTTAGGGAGGGGAGGTGTGACCCTCTTCAGGTGTCATCCTGGTTCTGGTTACATGATATGCCTTGAGGGCAAATTGGTACTATTTTTAGCCTTGAGGGCTTATTGGCTTTGAGAGCCTATTTGGATATCCTTGGTTACTTGATTCATTAGAAGGCTTGAGGCTTTGTGGAATATTATACTGTTGGCTTGAGGCCTTGTGATAATTTGTGAAAGGATGGCACCTAGAGGTAGAGATTGTCTACTCCCGCACCCTCTTGAACTCACCTAAGCTGGTTCATTGTAATGTGAGTATACCATGGGTGTGTGTGTGTTATTTGATTTGTTGTTGTTATTCAATGTTGTGATGTGTTTAAGTCTATTCTACCCTAGGTATGTGGATGGTCTCCCTAGCTCGGGGGTGACCCACTTGTGGGTCTACGGTAGGGAGGAGAGCAGCTTGTGTGGTGTTTCTTTCTTTGTGTGTTATGTAGGTATTCTTGGAGCTTATTGTGAAACTTGGAGAAGATTATTGGATCTTAGAAAATATTTTATTTTCCTTAAGTCTTAAGGAGACCCTGATCTTTTAATAGCTCCTTCCTTGTTGATTTTTTCGAAATGAGAAAATTATCTCCCTATTGTTGTAAAAATTGTTATTTTTGGAGTTGTGAGGAAATCCTCTCTTTTCTTGGGTTGATAGTTGTAATATTCTTGTTTATTAAGCTTTACCATTTAGAATTAAGAAAAGGAAAAGAAAATTTATTTTTTAAAAGGATATTAAAATTATCTAGTTCTTTCTTCTTCTACTTGCAACATTGTGAGTTAGTTGATGTTTTAATTAAGTTTGTAAAAGTGTTAAAAAATATCCCCACCATGAAATAAATGAAATTTGGGTTGCAGTATTGCTTTGGAAATTACTACCACCTTGAGGGTCTCATCCTAAAATGGGGACCTTTTCGATTTTACTATTCACTATTCACTATCACTATTCACTTTTACTATTCACTTTTCACTATTTACTATTCACTATTCACTTTTAGTATTCAGTTTTCACTATTCATTTAAAGGCAAATTATATGTAGTTTAAAACATTTGACTTGAAATAGATATCTTAAATCAAGGAAAGTGGGATTTATTTATGCATAATGTATAATACGAATTGAATAGATGCTTAAACTTAGAATTGCAATTCAGAAATACAATGTTTATATTTGCGAAAAACAAAATTAACTCATTGCTCTGTTTTTAAATTATTCTATACTTTATTTATAGTTAAGGAATGAAATTGAGAGTTAAGTGAACCGAGATAATGGCGGTATATATATATATCTGTATATATAATTAAATTAAATTTCAGAGAAACAGTAAAATGAACGAGATAGAAATACAAGCAAAATTAAATTTCAAGAAAAGGAAGAAAAGGCAATTGAACGGGCTTGGTTGAAAATGCTAAGTCTGAAGGAGAAGAAATTAGTATTAAATTCTAGCAAATAGAAAGAAGAACAAATGACCGTGCTTTACTGAAAAATGATCTATCTCCTAAAACAACTATTGTTCAAATATAATTCGTGAGTTTAACCTAAGTCAGGGAACCACGCGTTTCCTTATCTATGGTGTGTGCACATGTATTTGGTATGCCGCTGTCAACTATATTATTTTTGCCTTAAGCGTACACTACCGAGCACGCTTACATGTGCGAGGGGATTTATAGGGTAGTAAAGGAAAATTTTTGATAGTTCGTATCATGACCACACGACGCATGTGGACATGACACGCGTGAATGCGTGTTGTGACTGCATGGGAAATGTAGGCATGACAATAACATTTTGATGTAATTAATAAAGCCTCTTTGGTTGCCTGCAATTCTCTATGAGTTCTGCACATTAACCTCTTGTTTATTCTCACAATACCACAGGCTCAACACTAGGTATTGTTATTTGAATTCTCCATTAAAATTTAGATCACTAGTATCAGATTGTTTCACTCCTATATGTCACATCGCACATGGTCTGGTTATCAAAAGTTGGGATTGTAGACACAAGACCCATCAGATTACCTACCCTTGAGATGCACAGGACCTAAGATGGAAGAACAAGGAGATGTATCTGAGCCTTTCAAGGAGTTGGTAGAAGAAGCTTTGGAAAAGCAACGTCGAGATCTATGATGACTGAATTCTCTCGAATCCTCCAACAAAATCATCAACCAAAAGATGTAACTGGAGCACCATTTCATGGTCACACCCCATTCAAGGTACAAGTAAATTTTGACATTCCAAATTTTGAGGAAAAGATTAATGCAGATGCTGTTGATGATTGGCTATCAAAACTAGAGAAATATTTTTCTGTAAATCACTTCTCAGATGTTGAGAAAATAACCTTTGCACTCCTCAAAGATGAGGAACATGTGAAACAATCTTGGGAGAATAGACTGCTAGCCAAAATAGCCTTGGCAACCAAGAATTTGATGTGTTGGTGGAAGACAATCCCACAAGGGGAGAATTTGTGGAATACATCAAGGAGGAATACTACCCTGAAAATTCATATGAGGAGAAATACATACAGTGGCAATTACTCTAACAGAAGAAGGACCAATCTATTTAATATTATACCAATACATTTCATACACTTTCAGTAAAATTGGGAATAATTGACACAGAAAAGCATCAGGTATTGAATTATTGTAGTGGGCTTCATTGGTATATCTAGACAAAAATGGATTTCCTACATATTGAGACTTTTAGTACTACCTTCAACTATGCAGTAAAGATAGAGTAAAAATTCAAACAAAATGGGAAGAAGGATTATTTCACAAACAACAAATCTAAGGGTGAAGGTGGTAGCAAATTTGGTGGAAAATAGACAACCAAGGACTTTTGCTCACAAACCTCATCAACAACAAACAAGGGTAACAAAAAGATGTGGTGTGAATTCCATAAGAGCCTTGGACATAACACTAAAGATTGTCGTGTCACAAAGACTTTGTTAGCAGAAATATGTCAAGGAGAGATGGACCATGATTCATTGCCTACAAACCATTGTGAACAAAATGAAGGCAAATAGGTTATTGAGGCTGACCCACATGCCATAGTTGTCATTGCCAAAGTCATGCCCCATGAAGATGATGAGCACTTATTCCACTCACAGATGTGGGGAAATGGAATGGCTCTTCATTTCATTGTTGATAACGGAAGCCAAAAGAATTTAATTTCTATTGAAACTATGAAGAGATTGAATTTGTAGACAACATGACATCCACATCCATATCATATGGCATGGGTAAGTCAAGGACAAGACATTTTGGTGAATAAATAGTGTTGCTTACCTTATTCTCTCAAACCATTCAAAGATGAAGTGACATTTGGTGTGGCACCTTCGGATGTATGTGACGTATTGTTGGGGTACCCATACATGTACAAGTGCTATGGAGTCTATGAATCTAGGCCACGCAGTGTTACCATGAAGCTACGTGAAAAGAGGTATCGAATACCTGAGGTATGTCCTGCAGAACTATCTTTGATTACTGCAAAACAATGAAAGTACCTAATTGCTCACAATGGAAACTTTGTCCTACTAATGGTTCGACCTGAGGAGGCAAGGTCCATTGTGGCTAGCAGTCATACCAGAGTGGAAACTACCACAACTGAACAGAAACAAATGGATCAAATATTGTCAACATATCAGGATCTATTCAATTCACCAACAGGGGTACCACTGCACTGCCAAGTCAAGCATCAAATTGATCTAATTCCAAGAACACCATTAAACCAAATGGGCCACTCTATAGAAGTTCAAGTTTGGAGAATGAAGAAATCTAGTGACAAGTTCAAGAGTTGATCAAGAAAGGACACATTTGCCCAAGTGCCTCACTGTGTGGAAGTCTAATTATTTTCGCCAAAAAGATGGATGGAACGTGGAGACTTTGTATTAATTATCGAGTTCTCAACAAGATCATTGTGAAGAACCAATATCCAATCCCTCGCATTGATGATTTGTTGGACCAACTTAGGGGGTAAATTTTTTCACCAAAATTGACTTGAAATCTGGATACCACCAATTCCTAGTTGAGCCATCAGATGTGTGGAAGACTACTTTCAAATCCAATGAAGGGTTGTTTAAGTGGCTAGTCATGTCTTTTGGCTTGACCAATGCCCCTGCCACCTTCATGAGATTGATGGATGATGTCCTTAGACCATTCATTGGTTCTTTCATTGTCATCTATTTGGATGGCATACTTATTTTCAACAAAACATGAGGTGACCATCTACAGCATGTTCAACAAATGCTTTCAACTTTGCGACCACACAAGCTATATGCTAACAGAGATAAGTGCTCCTTTGGTATGGAGAGTATTCAGTATTTGGGATACATTGTGGATAGAACGGGTGTTTGTGTGGACCCTGAAAAGATACAAGTTCTCAAAGATTGGTCATCTCCCAAAAATCTCACAGAACTTTGTAGATTCTTGGGTCTAGCCAATTTCTATTAGAGGTTCGTACTTGGTTTTTCACATTTAGCATGGCTTATGAATTAGGCACTTAGGGTAGGACCAAGAGCAAAATTTTGCTGGATAGAGGCACAACAAAAAGCATTCATGGATTTGAAGAGGAGGCTATGCTCTGCACTAGTACTTGTACTCCCAAATTTGCAACAATCCTTTCAAATTGAAACAAATGCTTCAAACCATGCACTAGGGACAATTCTCATGTAACACGAGCATCTAGTTGCCTACCATAGTGAGACTTTCTCTGACACAGTGTGCAAGTATCCCATGTATGATAAGGAGTTGTATGATATTGTGCAAGCCTACCAACAATGGAAACACTACATTCTAGGGAAGGAGACTATCATTCACACAAATCATAAACCTCTACAATTTCTACAAACACAAGGGAAGCTACAAAATGATAGGCAAATCAAAGATGGTCTTCCTACTTGCAACAATTTCACCTCAATATCTGCCACAAGAAGGGAGCTACTAACAATGTTGTAGACTGTTTGAGTAGACCTCCGATCACATCCCTAATAATGGTATTGGATTTGTGTGGTCACAACACAATAGATTGGACTCAACTATATAGCACAAATCCTAATTTTTCTTCGATCTACAACAATCTAGCAGAGGGGAAACAAGCTATTGATTTCTACTTGAAGGATGGGATTCTCTATCACGTTGGGCACATATGTGTTCCAGTCAAGGAGTGGCAAAAGATGATATGGGAGGCCCACTACAATTGTGTTGTAGGGCACTTTAGGGTGGAGAAGACCATTGTTGAACTTCAGATGTATTTTTATTGGCCCAAATTGAGACATGATGTCATTTTATACATCCAAGCTTGTTCTACTTGTGCTATTGTAAAACTTGCCAATCATAAGCAAGGATTGTATACTCCTCTTCCATTCCTTGACAAACCCTGGCATTTAGTTTCAATGGATTTCATGTCTGGCCTACCTTCTACCAAACAGGGGCATGATTGTGTGTATGTGGTGGCAAATAGGTTTTCAAAAATGGCTATCATAGTGGCTTGCAAGAAGGAAGTCTCTGCAGAAGAAAATCCCAAGATTTTCTTTGAGAATGTTTGGGTACACTTTGGATTGCCACAAACCATCACATCTGATAGGGATAGTAGATTTCTTACCAATTTTTAATCAGCACTCTAGGCTTTGATGGACACAAAGTTGATGAAATCCACTACCTTCCACCCCCAAACAGATCGACAGACTGAGGTGGTGAATTGAATGATCATTCACATTTTTTAGATGTACCATTCCAAACATCCTCAGACTTGGGATGAAAGCTTGCCATATGTACAAAGTTACAATCGAGCACTACATGGTTCCATAGGGCACAATACATTTAAGGTACGTCTTGGCTACCAACCATTGGCTCCAATTGATGTGGCATTGCAAACCATGTTGAGTGACCCATCAACATATTTAGAGAAAGAGGCAAATAGGGAAACTAAGTTTATTGAGAAGATATCCCATATTCAGCAACAAGTGCATGAGATACTCCAATATTGTAATTAGAAATATAAGGACAGACATGATCAGCATCGTAGACCTCATCAGTTTAAGGTTGGGGACAAAGTTTGGCTTCACCTTCAAAAAGAAAGACTTCAATGGCCTCATAGGAAACTCTATCCCATTTAGTATGGTCCATACACCATCTTCAAACAAGTTGGTGAAAATGCTTTTGAACTCAATTTGTCATCTTTTTTTGGACTACATCTTGTTTTCAATGTTGAATTGCTACGTCCATATTTTCCACCATTGTTGGACACTTCAGATGTTGCAGAACATATTTGTAGCATAGAGTTGAATCTAGACACTACTGCCCCTCTGAAATGTGATTAGATTACTGATGTTGTGGTCAAAACACTAAAGAAGCAACAGATTCCTCTCTACTGGGTGGTACAGGTAGGACAACTTCCACATCAGGGAAAATGGTTCACTAAGGACCAAATTGAGAAGAAATTTTCTCTTCTGCTAAAATACATAGGTGTAATGGGGCCCATTACCTCTCAAGGGGAATGCAATGATCCCACAGAGATTCAAAAGCATTAGGGTGGCATTTGTTCAGGTAACTATGTTTTCAGTTTTTTAATATTTTTTTCAGAATTGTCTACATCAACTTAGTAATTGGCATTTTCATAGGCCTTCAGAGTGGAATTTGGGGTCAAGACCTTCATCAGTTGATTTCAGCAATAGCTGTAGGCATGACTCAATGCAATTCAATCTAGCTCTGCAGGAGATCTTTCCAACAAGTCTAAAAAGTCTAGATTTTGACTAGCTAGCTAGAAGTTATGACCCTGCCAAGTGGGGTTCCGAATGAATAGTAGTTTTTTAAAAATTTGAAAATTTGGAAATTTTCAAATTTTTAGTACTTAGTTGTTTTTTTCACCATCCAACTATCCATTTCAAATTCTATGGATAAGGTGACCTTTCACATTCTTGTTTCATTGTATATAAACATTTTGATGCAATTAATAAAGCCTCTTTGGTTGCCTACAACTCTCTATGAGTTCTACACATTGACCTCTTGTTTATTCTCACAATACCATAGGCTCAGTGCTAGATATTGTTATTTGAATTCTCCATTAAAATTTAGATCAGTGGTGTCAAAGCGGTTCACTCCTATATGTCACATCGCACATGGTTTGGTTATCAAAAGTTGGGATTGCAGACATGAGACCCATCAGATTACCTACCCTTGAGATGCACATGACCTAAGATGGAAGAACAAGGAGATGGATCCAACCCTTTCAAGGAGTTGGTACAAGAAGCTTTGGCAAAGCAACGTCAGGAGATGATGACTAAATTCTCTTAAATCCTCCAACAAAATCATCAACCACAAGATGCAGCTGGAGCACCATTTCATGGTCACACCCCATTCAAGGTACAAGTAAATTTTAACATTCCCAATTTTGAGGGAAAAATTAATGCAGACGCTATTGGTGATTGCCTATCAAAACTAGAGAAATATTTTTCTATAAATCACTTCTTAGATGTTGAGAAAATAACCTTTCCACTCCTCAAAGCTGAGGAACATGTGAAACAATCTTGGGAGAATAGACTACCAGCTAGAAATAGCCCTGGAAGCCAAGAATTTGATGTGTTGGTGGAAGACAATCCCACATACGGAGAATTTGTGGAATACATCAAGGAGGAATACTACCCTAAAAATTCATGAGGAGAAATATATACAGTGGCAATTACTTCGACAAAAGAAAGACCAATTTGTTCAATATTATACCAATACATTTCATGCACTTTTAGCAAAATTGGGAATCATTGACACAAAAAAGCATTAGGTATTGAAGTATTGCAATGGGCTTCATCAATATATCTAGATAGAAATGGATTTCCTACATATTGAGACTTTGAGTACCACCTTCAAATATGTAGCAAAGATAGAGGAAAAATTCAAACAAAAGGGGAAGAAGGATTATTTCTCAAACAACAAATCCAAGGGTGAAGGTGGTAGCAAATTTGGTGGGAAACAAACAACCAAGGACTTCTCCTCACAAACCTCATCAAAAATAAACAAGGGTAAAAAAAGATGTGTGAATTCCATAAGAGCCCTGGACATAACACTAAAGACTGTCGTGTCATGAAGACTTTGTTGACAGAAATTTGTCAAGGAGAGACGGAACATGATCTGATGCCTACAAACCCTTGTGAACAAAATGATGGCGAATAGGTCATTGAGTCCACATGCCATAGTTACCACTGCTAAAGTCATGCCCCATGAAGATGATGAGAGCTTATTCCACTCACAGATGTGGATAAATGGAAAGGCTCTTCATTTCATTATTGATAGTGGAAGCCAAAAGAATTTGATTTCTGTTGAAACTATGAAGAGATTGAATCTACAAACAACATGACATCCACAGCCATATCATATGGGATGGGTAAGTTAGGGACAAGACATTTTGGTGAATAAATAGTCTCGCTTACCTTACTCTCTCAAGCCATTCAAAGATGAATTGATATTTGATGTGGCACCTTTTGATGTATGAGATGTATTGTTGGGGAACCCATTCATGTACAAGCACCATGGAGTCTATGAATCTAGGCCACACAGCATTACCATCAAGCTAGGAGAAAAGAGATATCAAATACCTAAGGTAAGTCCTGCAGAACTAGTATCTTTGATTACTGTAAAATAATGTAAGCATCCAATTGCTCACACTGGAAAACTTGTCATACTAATGGTTTGACCTGAGGAGGCAAGGTCTGTTGTGGCCAGCAGTCATACCAGTGTCGCAACTACCACACCTAAATAGAAACAAATGGATCAAATATTGTCAACATATCGAGATGTATTCAATTCACCAACAGGGGTACCACTGCAGTGCCAAGTCAAGTATCGGATTGATCTAATTCTAAGAACACCATTAAACTAAATGGGCCACTATATAGAAGGTCAAGTTTGGAGAATGAAGAAATCCAGCAGCAAGTTCAAGAGTTGATCAAGAAAGGACACATTCACCCAAGTACCTCACTATGTGGAAGTCCAATTGTTTTAGCCAAAAAGATAGATGGAACATGGAGACTTTGTATTGATTAACGAGTTCTCCACAAGATCATTATGAAGAACCAATATCCAATCCCTCACATTGATGATTTGGTGGACCAACTCAGGGGGGCAAAATTTTTCACCAAAATTGACTTGAAATCTGGATACCACCAATTCCCAATTGAGCCATCAGATGTGTGGAAGACTTCTTTCAAATCCAAGGAAGGGTTGTTTGAGTGGCTAATCATGCCTTTTAGCATGACCAATGCCCCTACCACCTTCATGAGATTGATGGATGATGTCCTTAGACCATTCATTCGTTCTTTCGTTGTCGTCTATTTGGATGACATACTCATTTTCAAAAAAACATGAGGTGACCATTTGTAGCATGTTCAACAAGTGCTTTCAACCTTGTGACAACACAAGTGATATGCTAACAGAGATAAGTGCTCCTTTGGTATGGAGAGTATTCAGTATTTGGGATACCTTGTGGATAGAATGGGTGTTCATGTGGACCCTGTAAAGATACAATTTCTCAAAGATTGGTCATCTCCCAAAAATCTAATAGAACTTCGTAGCTTCTTGGGTCTAGCCAATTTCTACCAGAGATTCCTACTTGGTTTTTCACATTTGGCATGGCCTATGAATCAGGCACTTAGGAGAGGACCAAGAGAAAAATTTTGTTGGACAGAGGCACAACAAAAAGAATTCATGGAGTTGAAGAGGAGGCTATGCTCTACACTAGTACTAGCACTCCCAGATTTGCAAAAATCCTTTCAAATTGAAATAGATGCTTTAGACTATGAACTAGGGGCAGTTCTCATGCAACATGAGCATCCAGTTGCCTACCATAGTGAGACTTTCTCTGACATAGTGTGCAAGTATCCCATGTATGATAAGGAGTTGTATGCTATTGTGCATGCTTGAAAACAATGGAAACACTACATTCTATGGAAGGAGATTATCATTCACACAAATCATAAACCTCTGCAATTTCTACAAACACAAGGGAAGCTACAAAATGATAGGTATCAAAGATGGTCTTCCTACTTGCAATAATTTCACCTCAATATTTGCCACAAGAAGGGAGCTACTAACAAAGTTACAGATTGTTTGAGTAGACCTCTGATCACATCCCTAAAAATGGTATTGGATTCTTATCATCACAACACAATAGATTGGCCTCAACTATATAGCACAGATCCTAATTTTGCTCAGATCTACAACAATCTAGCAGAGGGGAAACAAGCTATAGATTTCTACTTGAAGGATGGGATTCTTTGTCACATTGGGCACATATGTGTTCCAACCAAGGAGCGACAAAAGATGAAATGGGAGGCCCACTACAGTCATGTTGCAAGATACTTCAGAGTGGAGAAGACCAAATTGTTGTACTTTAGAGGTATTTTTATTGGCTCAAATTGAGACATGATGTCATTCTATACAACTAAGCTTGTACTGCTTGTGCTATTACAAAACCTACCGATTGTAACCAAGGATTGTATACTCCTCTTCCAGTCCCTGACAAACCATGGCATTCAATTTCAATGGATTTCATGTCTGGCCTACCTTCTACCAAATGGGGGCATGATTGTTTGTATGTGGTGGTAGGTAGGTTTTCAAAAATAGCTGTCATAGTGGCTTGCAAGAAGGGAGTCTCTGCAGAAGAAACTGCCAGGCTTTTCTTTGAGAATGTTTGGGTACACTTTAGATTGCCACAAACCATCATACCTAATAGGGATTGTAGATTTTTTATCAATTTTTGGTCAGCACTCTGGGCCTTGATGGACACAAATTTGATGAAATCCACTGCCTTCCACCCCCAAACAGATCGGCAGACTAAGGTGGTGAATCGAATGATCATTCACGTTTTGTAGATGTACCATTCTAAACATCCTCAGACTTTGGATGAAAGCTTACCATATGTACAAAGTTACAATCAAGCACTACATGGTTTCATAGGGCACAATCCATTTGAGGTATGTCTTGGCTACCAACCATTGGCTCCAATTGATGTGGCATTGCCAACCATGTTGAGTGACCCATTAACATATTTAGAGAAAGAGACAAATAGGGCAACTAAGTTTATTGAGAAGATATGCCATATTCGGCAACAAGTGCATGAGATACTCCAATATAGTAATTAGAAATATAAGGACAGACATGATCAACATCGTAGACCTCATCAATTTAAGGTTGGGGACAAAGTTTGGCTTCACCTTCAAAAAGAAAGACTTCAATGGCCTCATAGGAAACTCTGTCCCATTCAGTATGGTCCATACACCATCCTCAAACAAGTTGGTGAAAATGCTTCTGAACTCAATTTGTCATCTTTTCTTGGACTACATCTTGTTTTCAATGTTGAATTGCTACGCCCATATTTTCCACCATTGTTGGACACTTCAGATGTTACAGAACATATTTGTAGCACAGAGTTGAATCCAGACACTACTGTACCTATCAAATGTGATTAGATTACTGATGTTGTGGTCAAAACGCTAAAGAAGCAACAGATTCCTCTGTACTGGGTGGTACATGCAGGACAACTTCCACATTAGGGAAAATGGTTCACTAAGGACCAAATTGAGAAGAAATTTCCTCATCTACTGAGCCCATTACCCCTCAAGGGGGATGAAATGATCCCACAAAGATTCAGAAGCATTAGAGTGGAATTTTTTTAGGTGACTATGTTTTCAATTTTTTAGTATTTTTTTTAGAATTGTCTACATCTTAGTAATTGGCATTTTTGGAGGTCTCTGGAGTGGAATTTGGGGTCAAGACTTTCATCGGTTGCTTGGAGTAGTAGCCACAGGTACAACTTAACACAACTTAATCTAGCTCTGTAGGAGATCTTTCCAACAAGTCTAAAAAGTTTGTATTTTGACTAGCTGGCTAGAAGTTATGACCCTACCAAGTGGGGTTCTGAATTTAGTAGTTTTTTGAAAATTTGGAAATTTGAATTTTTAGTAGTTAGTTGTTTTTGTCACCTTCCAACTATCCATTTAAAATTATATGGATAAGGTGACCTTTCAAATTCTTGTTTCATTGTATACAAACATTTTGATGCAATTAATAAAGCCTCTTTGGTTGCCTGCAACTCTCTACGATTTCTACACATTGATCTCTTGTGTATTCTCACAATACCATAGGCTTAGCACTAGGTATTGTTATCTGAATTCTCCATTAAAATTTAGATCAGAGTCTACCACTAAAAGTCCAACATTAGTTAATTAGATCATCTTCAATACTTACTCTTCTCTTTTATACTCTTCTTAATGTTACAACATGCACATTTAAATATCCACTTGTGTTATCATTCTTTTGCTCACAATTGATTTATTAACTAAAGCAATTTTTATTGCTCGACATGCCGCATTATTATCCTTAGATCAACTAGTTTTTCCAATAGAACCAATAGCATTAGCAACATTAGACATAACTTGTTCCATTGATTCATCCACCTTTTTGGGTTTTACAAATATGCCTAATTTTTTCATTACTTTTCTCATTTTTAACATTCTCATCAATTGTAATAATAGTTGGCATTGTAATCCAAGAGTTTTTCTATAAAAAAATAGTTCATACAATCTATTTGCATGGGTTCAAATTTGTCCCCAAGATATCTTACCATGATGATCCTTCAAAATATTACTTTAAATTAAAAAAACATTTTCATTCACTCATACAAGGGTTTTCATTTTTATTTTTTATTGTCTTGTTTAAATAATAGAAGAATTTATCTCAACAATGTTATATCCAACTTGCTTTAAATCATTAATCTCGTTATCATTCAAGGGATTTGAAGACATACCTAGATTCATTCTTATATTTGCATTTTCCATATTCTTGACCTCTTCTACATTTGCATATTCTACATTCACTTCATCCATATTGGTCTCTTCAATGTTCTCCTCTTCAATAGTCATCAAACTGGATGCTACATCATTCTTCATTTTTTTAATCCTCTCTCTCCTATCTCTTTGTCATTTTGCCTCTTTCTCTCAATGTGCTTCAATTTCTTCAAGTGTCATAACCTTCCTCTTCTTTTTTTGTTGACATTTATTTGATTTCATGATTACCAAAATGTGTTAATAAAATCAACAAATAACATTGTATTATACTTAGAGTTGGCTCCCTTCTTAAAATTTATGAAATACAAGTAGATGCAGATCCTTTGATCAATATGATATTTGCTTGATATTTGTTTTATCTCTCTAAAAAATACATTTTCTACTTCAATCCATATGAAAATGCTCCTTATGATTGAATCCCTATAAAAATTGCATAAAATATGTCTTGTTGAGAGCTCAAATTGACACCTGCATATTAAAAAATCATAGAATTCATCATTGTCGGACATACTGGTAAAAAGGAATGTTACAGAATATCTATTGTACTACAAATTTATTAAAAGAGATAAATAACGGCTAAATAAGAAACGTGTGCCCGTTTAGAAATGGGTACCCATTATTTTTAAAATGGGTACCTGTTTGTAACATGCACCCATTTGTAACATGCACCCGTTTGTAACGGGCACTGTTTATAAATGGGTACCCATTTCTAATAATTTCAAATTGCAAACCCGCTAATTTGCATTGGTTTCAGGTTTGGAAAATGCTTAGAAACCCAAGCCTTAGCCTTGGACGTGCAACTAGGAGACCATGAAAACAACAAGAGAAAAAACTAGTTTCACCACTATGGCTGATGAATTTTTTTTCAAAATATTTTAACAAAATTAAAACTAATTGTAGATCTAAAAGTCTAGTTTTCAAATATGTATTTTTTTGTATTATTAGACATAATTTTATATTTATTAATTATTTTCTAAACAAACACTTATAAACTTGAAATAACATATGTTACTTTTTTTAATAACTTTTGATTTTGAAATTTTTTTGAAAAAAAAATTATGTCTGACCAATCTAGACATCATTCTCTACATGATGAAAAAAAAATTAGCGAATTGATTAGTTTAGCTCAAATTATGTTGGTCAAATTAGGGCCTTTAAAAATTTAATAAAAGAATATTTATCAAAAAATTACAAAAAAATATCCTAACCAAAATTCTACATTTTGTGCATCTTTCCATAAAAGGAATTAGAAAAATACCTTCATTTAGGTCAAATTATGTTGGTCCTACACATGCATGCTTTGGCAAAAAATACGGGACTTTTAAAAATCCAACTTTTATCATCTGGGTATTAGAAAAAATTACATATTTAAAAAGTAGAAACAAAATTCTACATTTCTTATTTTCACATCATATTAATATTTTATGTGCAAGTGCTTCAAATTGTCACTCCAATTATGACAAAATTTTAAAAATAGAAAAAACACTTCCACTTTTTGGCAAAAAAATGAACTCATCTTCTTCCACATACCCTTTTGTTTCTCCATAAATGGTTTACAGAAGGAAGGCCAATTAAGTCGAGGAAGGTGAACCATTTGTAGAACCTAATTTGGAGGTTCAGGCTCACGGCCATAGCAAAAGGTGTAGGGTAGTTTTATTTGGCATGTAGGTCCCTTTAAAGGCCTGCAACTTGTTTCAAAGAGGCACATAGGTCACTTACAAGGCCAGTGACCTATTTTGAAGAGCTTGCAGAGCTCTGTTGGGTTGGCAGGAAGATCCATGACCCCTCTTGGCTTGTTGGGAAATGTAGAAAGTTCACGACCTATTTTGAAAGGCCCACACCTCCAATGCTCGAGAAATCCTCAGGCCAGTCAATCCCACCATGGAGGAATCATCCATGTGCAAATAGTGCAGCCCCAGAAATCCTCAGACCACCTAAAATCCATCCCAAATTAGCCCCAAATTGATCATAGAGGTTTTCAGGTCGCAACCCATTTTGGACGAGGGTTTAACATGTTCTTCGGTCTCTTCACACAACACAAGTCATTTCCATGGTCACCATCCACCGCTTTAGTCATTGAATCAATAGCTCACTACTTGTTTCTTATCGTTATATGGTGTTTCTTCATCACCATTCATAGTGGAAATGCAGTGAATTGGAGAGCTTTCTCATTGAGATCACGACCCCCACTTTGTAGGTCTTATGCCCACACCCTCTATGTAGGTGGCCAAGCCCTTCAGGGGTTTATCTATGTGTCATGTTGGCTTTCATCAATCCACTTCTTCCTAGCAGATAGGTCATAGTCACATTTGCGAATGGTCATAGAGTGCTTTGGTTGTAGTCCCTTCATTAAACTGCTAGGTCATTGTTACAAGGATACGTTACATTTTATGTTATAATAACATTCAATGTCAATCACTATGTAATGTTAACTATAGTTTTCTATTAACTACACCATTTGTAGCATTATATGCTCCATTGTTTTAACCAAAAGAGCTAACTTTTATGTCAAGATTGACCACCTGGTTCGCATAGTGTTCATAAGGGGGGCACATTTTCTTTTTGTCATAGTTTTTTCTCACAAGGGCAAAATTTCACAAATTTATAGTCAACGGGAAGCTAGTTATGATGCCAACAAAGTAACATCGAGATGATTTAGAAATTGTGCTATTTTAACATATTTTTTAGCCTTCCTTTGTAAAGAAAGATAGACAACTACTGAAATTATTGTAACTTTTGATTGCCAACTTGAAATCAAGTGCCATTTTTTTAGAAAGTGAATAATTTTTCAAGATTGATCTATTGGAAATGATTTTGTACTAATTATAAAGTGCCCTTTTCATTCCAATTAGACTTACTTATGCATTGCAGTTATAAAGTGCCAAAGTTCAAGGGGATAAAAATATTGAATCATGATGGGGTGTATTGAGTGGTGGCAAGAACACTTCCATTATGTCATGTCAAGAGTACTTTCATTGCATTGTATCAAGAGCACTTCCAAACTTCCTTTCGTATTTTATTATTTCTTGTCAAGTGCATTTCCATAGAGTTGTGTTTAGAACACTTCCGCATTACCTCCATCAACACATGATGCTACATATGAGTCTAAAGTTGCTTCCTTGAGAACTTTTAGTGATTCATTACACCAAGATATTAACATCACCTATTGCTACATCAGAGTTCTTAGTTGCTTCACATAAGGCTTCCAGAGATTATTCACAACAAAACTTCACATGGGATTTGGATTGTAGCCACATGACATGCATTAACATTCAACAAATCAATTCTTCAGATATTATTGCTCTTTGTTTGCTTGTATTAGCTTCTATGGTGACAGATTCTGTGGCTATTCATGAGTCCACATCTTTGATTCAGTTGTCATACAACACTTGTCACCAAACAACACTGGCTTGGAGATACTTGGAGAGCCTTTGAAACATCATGGGCATCATCTAGGTCTTTGAATCATGTGTAAAATTTAGAGATATTCATACTTCTTCCTGCATATTCCTATTTGGAATGGGAAGATCACTTGTACACTTCTTATTTCTTCTCTCTTTTGGAGGAAAGTTTTTTCCCACTAGGTTTTCTTTCTTTCTTCATTTTATGAGAGATTTCTTTGTACATGGGTACCTCATTAGGCCTAGTTGTTGAGACCCATCCTTATTTGTACCCACCTAAGTTATGCTTAAGGGGGATGTTAGTGTAGAATATTAATGTTATTACTTATAATTTAATAAGTAATTATATATGTAAACTACACATGGCGTTAAGCCACCTTAGGTAGGTATGTGGCAACTTGGAGAGTTGTTCAAAACTATTCCAAGGTATGTGTCACCTCTTTCTTGCCACTTGGTGGAGAAAATTCATCACCTCTATTTGAGTGTTGAAGTCAACTTCTAATTCGACTCAAACACTTCACCCTATATGTACACATCTTGTTCATAGTATTATTCAATCAAGCACCATTTGTAAAGCTCTCGTGGCCAACTTGTATCATCATTTTGTCCAGCCAATACCGAATCCTCCAACACTAATAAGTTATATAATGCTCCAAAATAATACTTCAAATTATTTTTTTAAATATATTAAAAAATATGAAAAATATGATAAGTAGAATTGTGAAAAATGAAGAATAATATTGAAATTTAAATTCAATACTTCAAAATATTTTTTAGAACATATTAAAAATAGAAAAAAGGATGAGAAATAGAATTGTGAAAAAGGAAGAACTATATTGAAATTTAAAACTTACACACAAAACAAACAAACTAAATTTACCATTACAATTAATTTTTTTTTTCTAAAATTAATATAATAAAACTAAAAATAAAAATCAAACTAATCTTAAGAGTTAAAACTATTTTAGAAATTAGCATTCCTATATTTAAAAAATATATTTAAAGTAGGCCCAGATGTAATGCCCCTCCATTCACATCTTGGATGTGCAGATGGTCTGGCTAAGGAGCATGAAGATGAAGGTAAAATAATAGGAATATTTAGGGTATGTTAGACAGTTGATGTTGTACATTATATGATGTTGGTAGATGCTACATTCATGTTGATGACATTCCTGATTATGCTCATGTGTGGTTTCATATGACAGTTAGTATGTTCTATCGATAATCTTTGTTGCGGCATTGATAATTTATATGCTCTGACATTGTTTTACATTCAGGTGATTATGATGTTGATCTTGCTACAAGGTGTGGCCCTTGGTCTCCTTGTTCAGTGCTGTGCTGCGGTGGTTTGCGACAAGGGCTTAACTGCCTCCCGTGCTTGTTAAGTCAAGTGGTTGTATCGGGCATTAATAGGTCAATCTTTTGGTGCAACGGTAGCTAAAAATTGGTATCAGAACCGAGGTCACGGGTTCAAACCCCGTGCTTGCACTGGGGGATTGTTGCAAGGTGTGGCCCTTGGTCTCCTTGTTCAGCGTTGCGCTGCGGTGGTTTGCGACAAGGGCTTAACTACCTCCCGTGCTTGTTAAGTGAAGTGGTTGTATCGGGCATTAATAGGTTGATCTTTTGGTGCAACAGCAGCTAACAGATCTTACTATGATTGTCATATGTTAGAATTGATTTTTATGCAACTAATTTTGTATCATAGGATGTTATGTTGTGATGTTTTGTGTGGATTAATCTTATTATGTGTATCATGCGATTATCTGGTGATGGTTCTTATTTAGTCGTTCAATAACTTATTTCTACCTATGTTGTGATTGATGAAAGTAGATTGTCATTGATGTCAAAAAGGTATTGACAGGAGTTGTTCATGTTATTAGGATCAATGATAGATAAGAGATGTCATCAGGTTTGTCTCAGGATGGATTCTCATGTTTTAACTTGTTTGGTGTTCATATTGGTTTATACTTGATCACCATGTTTATGATTGGTTCATATTATGTAGATCTCATGCAGTTGTATTTGAAGGAGTTGTTTGTGTTAATCATTTCAAAAAAGCTGATGCTTATGGTTTATGCTCATGGTTTCATGGTCACATTTCAGGAGTTCATTTCTTAAGTTCATATTTTGACAATGTTATGTTCATACCATGTTGTTCACATGGTTGTTTTGTTCATGTTTCATTGAGGTACTTCATTGATGTCATCATTGAATTGGGGATAGATAAGAGATGTGTTTGTAGTACATGTATGATCAAGATGTCTTGTTCAAGGTATGATGTGTGTTTGGTTCATATTTGGTATTATGATAGTTTGACTCAATGATGCTTAAACATGGATGGTACTATATCAAGTAGAGGACATGATGTTTTTAGTATGCAGTATATCATACAAGAGATATGGCAAAGGTTACAGGTGATTGCAAGTTCTAGTGGTAGAAATTTCAATGTTGAGATGGCATAATGGTTGTGTGATAAGAGTAAAATTGTAGAATCTTTATTCACCATGCTTTATGAGTTGTTTTTGATATCTTCATTGTTCTTGAACAAAGGATGTAAATACTAAGCAAGGTTGTCTTCAATTTTCTTCATATTCAGATTTTTAAGAATTTCATTAAATGATGTTGGTATTTTTCCAAGAGTGTTTGTGTTGTTAAGACAAGAGTTCACACATGCATGTTCAATTTGTCATGGTGACATGATGAAGTTGTTCATTTAGAGGAGTTCACATGGTTTTAATTGATATGGTTTAGACTGTTGGCTATCATTTTTGGCTTTGATAATTTGCTTGCACAATTTGGTGTTAAGGAGGTGTTTCATGATAAGGTCATATTGATGTTGGTTGATCATCAAGCTCAAACTATCTTTAAATTCTATGGCAAATTATATAGGAACACTTTTGTTATGTTTAGGAGGTGACCTATTATTGCAGGTCAGATCACTTATTACAACCTGCTAGAGGGCATTTCAATCATACTATCATCGGCCCCTTCATATTTGAAAAATCGGCCTCTTTCATAGCCTTTTACATTGAAAAGCTATTGAATAGCTTATGACTTGAGGGCCCAAAAAGCATTGAATATCATATATATTTGATGGTTTTTATTTAAAATGGGAAGCATGAAAAGCATCGGTCAAATGACTTTTGGATGCCAAAAAGCTTTTGAAGATATTTGTTTATTTTTGAAAAGCCATTGAATATCTGTTATTAAGGTGGGAGCCCGATTAAGCCTTTAATGGCTTTATTTCAATTTTTAGAAACTTTGTTTTTTCTTTAGAAAAAACTCCTAGTTTATTGGGTTTCAAAATGTCATCTTGTGAGGTTGAATAAAATGGAGTTTATGATTTTCTTTTAAGGAGATTTTTTTTGGAAATTTAAAAAGAAAGATTTGTTCCTATCTTTCGTGGCAAATGAAAGACAAAAGGATAGAAAGTTATTTTTGGGAAGAATGTTTTAAGTTTTTCTCACGATAAGTTTAAAAAGTTTTTTTGTTATGAAGGGTCATTTTGCAGAGGGAATGAGTTCAAAGAAAATGATCATAGATGTTCTTGCAGGATAACAATGATGTAGAGAAGAAAATATATTTGCATATATTTTTATTCTTGCAGGTTGAAGAATATCTTATGATGGGAATGGAAATGAATTTTCTTAGAAGGAATATGAAGAGACTTCATACATATGATCAAAGAGATTTTATTTTCTCTTACAAGGGAAGATTGAAAATATTGCTGTTGAAGACATTCAATTTAATGAAGATGAAGATTTGTAGAAGATGAAATTGAAGGGTCATTGAAGTCATAGAAAGTTTTTTATTGAAGGGGCAAATTTTTATTTTGGAAAAATAATTTTGTAGATTGAAGAGTTTTTGAAAAGGAATATGAAAGATTATTTTCATAACATTGTGAATAAGATTCTTTCTTTTGCAAGTGAATGGATTTTTGTTTTTGCAGGAAGATGAAGAGATTGCAAATGAATTTTTTTTTTTTGTGAAGATGAAAATGTAAATACGGAGAAGATGGAGAATGTAAAAGGTCATATGATATTTAATGACATTACAAGTGCGGATAGAGTGATTGTTGTGTAGATCAATGATGAAGATAATTTGATGATACAATTATAATGGATGTGAACCAATGTGAAGACAACTTGTATGACACAATTTGAATCAAATCAAGTATGAAGGCAATATGAAATTGAATGTGCAGAGATAATCTAAATTAGGTGAATTGATTGAGCATCAGATGCAGTTTGGAGACATACACACATAGAAATTACAAATAGAATTTATATTATGCTGAGATTGGTTAATGAATTGAATGGAAATTGAGTAACCCTCTGAATTTGTTTATATTTTCTAATGGTGATTGTGTTTTCCAGTGAGGCATAGTATGCCAGTGAGGCTTATAGGTCAGTGAGACCTTACATTTGTTAATGAGACACATATTGTAGCCAGTGAGGCTTCTTTGTAGCCAGTGAGGCTTGCCTGGTCAGTGAGACCTATATGTAGCCAATGAGACATGTTTTTCAGTTAAGCTAGTGAGGCAGTTTTGGAGTGGTGTTTCTACCCCAGGAGGCTTTTCCACTCATTAATTGTTTTTGTGTTGATGTCTTGTATAATTTCTTGTGTTGATGATTTGCATAATTTCATGTGTCCTATATAATTGAAGATTTGGTGAATGTGCTTTTGATAATTGATTCAATTCAGACAAATCTTATTGACAATTTTAGAGAGGAAATAAAAATTAGTTTTTGTGTAACACTGATTCACCCCCCTCTCAGTGTTGATTGTACTCCTACAATGATTACGTGTTTGATGTGATGGTGAAAGGGACAGTGTCGCATTACTCATGCATGAGTACCCTGCTACATTGGGATTCCCTTTCACGATGTATTTGACTATATATATATTCGACTGTTTGGTTGCTGCATGATGTAGGTACCAGACATCGACTCCACCTAAATTGACAAGTCTGAGAGTGCCTTAAACCCAATGGAAACTATTGAACGGAGATAACATGTGGTTCCCTAGTTAGCCATCATCCTTGAAAAGGATGAGTATCTAGTTTTGCACCCAACCAGTGTTGTCTGTATGGGCGTAATGGTTAGTCATTGTCAGTGTGGTCATGCTTTTCGATCATACATAGTGTCAGGTATTGTTTGGCATTTGAGTTATTTTGTTTGGAATTGTTTGATTAATGTTTTGGTTAATTGCTTCATTAAAATAAAATTATTAAGTCAAGAGGGCACTTTGATAAATAAATATAGATGCTTTTATATAAATTATAGTTGTGGGGAAATATGTATTATTATGTTTGAAAAAGATTCTCTTTCTTTATTATTATTGTCTTGAGTAATTATTTTCTATTTTGACCACTTGGAAGAAGTGGCAGTTACGCACCTCAAGAGGGAATCTGAGAAATAATTGTTTCTTTTGAGTAAGAGACTAATTTTAGAAAAGTAGGAAGAAACTATTTTTGTTTGGTTGTAAATGAAATAAATAGCAAATTCTAAAATAAATAAAATCAGAGAAAAATTATTTTTTGGTTAAAAATAGCAAATTGTAAGATAGTAATAAAGGAGAATCTTCTAGAAGAAATTATAGGGGGTGGTTATGCATGCTAAACTTTATTTTGAAATCTTAAGACAACTTGGGGAAGGAGGGTTCATTTCAAAAGGGAGAATATGTTTTATGTTTTGGGGATCTCTCTCTCTCTCTCTCTCTCTCTCTCTCTCTCTCTCTCAGGAAGTTTTCATTTTTTATTTTGGTGCCATAAACCATAGTTTCCAGAAGAAAAGACTTGGGGAAAAATGGATGTGAGCTAGGAATTTTGTGAAGATGTGATAGAAGTAATATTCTAGGTATGGACTAGGATATGAATCTGATTTATTGTTGCATTAGATTTAGTAAAATATTCTATGAATTCTCTTCTACATTTACTAAACCCAGTCTATTGTGTTAGCCATAACTTTATTTTTACGAACTGGGTTTCTCTATTTTTTTTATATATGGTGTATGGCCTAGATATCTAAATCATATCTGAAAATCAGCCATACTTTAGTGGCTGTCTACCTCTCACCTATTTCATCTCTGTTAAAACAGTTAGTTGTGTCACCAATAACTCTATATTTTCAAATTAGGTTTCTCTATTTTTTTTATATATGGTGTACGACCTGGATATCTAAATCATATCTAAAACTTGTCTATACCCAGTTTGTCATTTTTGAGATATGAATATTTTGTGAAGGTCTACCTCTCACCTATTTTGTCTCTGTTAAAATAGTTAGTTGCATCACTAATAACTCTATATTTTTGAACTAGGTTTCTCTGAGAATTCATTTTGTGCATATCCTATGATCATTGCTTTCCATTAGATGACTCTCTTTGAGGCATTCCACATGCCTTGTCTATTCTTTCACATTTTGCATTGTTGATAGCTTCTAAAGCCTTCTCAACAAATTCATTTTGTGTTGATCCTATCTTATGCATGTGGTTAAAAGTGAGGTAGATTTAATGAAAATATTAGATCTATAAGAATGTTTTTTTGTTCTATATTTCTTTCCTCTCAAGCTAACCTTAGAACAAGGTTCTTTTATTGTAGCTTCAGGTTTTGTATCTTGTGATTCTAACTATTGTAAGAGATTTATAGTATGGGCTTTTAATCTTGCTTATACAGTTATATTTAATAGTATTTACAAAATTGTCCTGATTATTAATGAAATCTACATCAATGTAAATAGTGTAAATAATTGTTGTGTTTAATTTGTATGCCTTAGGGTTATTTGCATGCTGTTCGCAATCATTTTAGTTAAATGAAATTAAATTAAGTCTTGAGAATTATTAGTTAAAATATTGATACTCGTGGACACCTATATCTTATGATCATATTATAACTGCTACTAGTGATTAGAAAGTTATAGTTCTATATTGATGAAGTAGATTCACTTTATATTTGTTAGATGATTGATCATGATTGGATTAATGTTACATTCTTTAAGACCCATAATTAGTGCATTATATCATATGTTGCATTGTATTTGAAATATTGATGAAGGATCATAGTTTATGTTGTGCATTTAAGAGTGAATGTGATGCATGACTATTGTGTTTAGTGGTGTCAAGTGTTTGTGTCATTTGGGAAAGATGATTCCAGAGGCCTGGGAGGGTGTGATTGTGTGGGAGTTGACTATTTGTGTATCATGTGAGTTGAGTAAATTGCTATTCTGGAATGTTTCCTCCTATTCATGTTGGTATGGTACATGTGCAAGATGGATAATGCCTTGCTCAGTTTACCTATTCATGTGGTTATGATGATTATGCAAGATGGATAATTCCTTGCTCAATGTACCTATTCATGTGGTTATAATGATTATGCAAGATAGATAATGCCTTGCTCAGTGTACCTATTCATGTGGTTATGATGATTATGCAAGATGGGTAATGCCTTGCTCTATGTAATGTGAAATGATGTATATTTTGTGTTGTAATGGTATCATGATGAGAAATGTGATAGTTCATACTCGGGATTTGTTTTGGGCTTTGAGAATATAGATACAGTGAAGGGGGAGTGGCTTTCAATGTGGGACCGGCATCTAAAGTGGCTTATTAGGGTAACCCATTGCAAGTTGTTAATCTAGTGATAATTTAATACTAAATTTAGAGGGTTGGGTAGTTTTCACACTAATCAAGATAATTGGATGCCTCACTTATGCCTAAAGTGCTCATTCAGGCTAAGGATGAGATGAGAAGGCCGTGGTTGGCAAAATCAACTTCCTTGTCCTCATAAAAGGAATGTTGGTTATGCATGTGTCACCCTATGGGACTGGCATCTAGGGAGAGACTGTCAAGATAACCCATGCTAGGACCATGTGATGACACTCATCCCTACTGCAGTCTAGTATTCTCTAGTTGTGTTCTCCCCTTTGTTGTGTGATTGCCTCTAGAAGTGTTGTTTGTGTTACTTGTGATGTTCTTATTGACCCGTGTTGTATCCAAGTCTTGTGTAGTCCTTGCACATGTTAGTCTACTATCTTTCTTGATTGTTTTCTTAGTGGGACCTTATTGTTATCTCCTAGCACAAGGAGTGGACCTTAGGGTTCCACATGGTCAAGTGGTTGTGCTTTTATCTCCATTGGTTTCCCTTGATGTTGATTGTGTGCGAGAAGGATGTATCTTGTATGGCATATTTTAGATCTTGCTCTAGCTTGAGGAGACAGATACTTATGATCATGTTCCAGTCTTGCATATTAGTGGAATCATGTACTGTTATCTTGCTGTATGTACTCCAATGTAATTTAGACAGCGATATTATAAACAATGTAATGTTGTACTCTCTTGTAAAGGAACTTGTTTATGTACTTGTGATCCTATGTGCAGGATCTTGATGCTTATTTATCTAATAATATAATATGGAATTGTATGTGTTTATTCATCTAATGCAATTAGATATAGAATGAACCATGGTTGTTAGTTAATTCATAATGTTGGTTAGATCTTGTTTTAGTTCATTAGTAATGTAGCCATGGAACCCTAGAGGATAAAGCTTAATTTAAATGTTATGAATAAATATATGATTGTTGTTATTTCTTTCATTTAAAAAAAAAAAATTGTCCTTTTTGTAAGTTTAGTTGTGTTATCCTTTGAGTTCCTTGGCGGAGCGTTAGACTAGAGATATCCTTCTAAGGCACCTATTCCACTTATGTGTGGTAAATTGATAAAATATTATATATCTTAAGAATTATTATAATTATATAATATAATATTATAATAAACATTAGATATATTATTATAATATATATTAATTATAATTATATATAATTTTTAAGGTTTGAATGAAGGTTAGATTTAGAATTATGGTTTTGTTTAGGGATTTGGTTAAGATTAGGTTTATAAATTAGGGTTAGGGTGAAAATTATTATAATTATATAATATAATATTATAATATAGGTTAGATATATGATTGTAATATATTATATAATAATAATATGTAATATTATATTATATAATATATAATAATTATAATTATAATATATATAATAAAAAGACACAAACATTTCCTTCATTCCAAATTAAGTTCAAACCCAGCAAAACATCATGATCCATATATCACCCAAAACAAAACTTCTGATACCCACAATTTTCCAAGAACCCAAAATCTTGAAAGATACAACAATATTCAATCTTACATGTTGAGAGCAGACTGTTGAGAGATCAAAACTATACCAAACACTATAAGGAATAAACATATTATAAGAGAAGCTAACAGATTGACTCAAATATCAAAGGAGGCAATGTAAATATATTGCATTGAAAAAAAACTATGCTAGGAAAAAAAAGAACTGATGCAAATACCTTTTAGAAAAAATAGATTTCCTCTAGAGCCTTGGATAGATTTTCTTTTGTTTCTCACCTCAAATCTTGCAATTTGCTCTGCTTGCCTGAGCTATTTTCTTTCAACCATTTTATTCTTCAATAAAATATTTTATTATTAATACATTTTACAACTAAGCATTTCTTCACTATCAGTTTGCAATAATTTTTTTCATGGTATTTTATTATGTAAATAAAACAAATAATTCCCCCCAATTTGTAAAGTAGAAGGATGCTACCCTCTTTCATCTCTGTGTAGAAAGTACATAAAGTACATAATGAATATGTTAATTGAATACAAATTCCTTTCACAGTGATGCCATTGGTTTGCCATGTGCCCTTCAACATCTCTAGTCTTATGCCATTGGTTTGCCCTGTGCCCTTCAACATCTCTAGTCTTGGAGAAATTTTGAAAAAAGAAAAGATTTAGGAAGGATTAATACACATAATAAAAGAGAGAGAAAGAGCAATTAAAATAAAGAGAAGAAAAATGGTATGTGATTCTTTTGTTTTCTATTTGCACTCCCCTTCTTCTCACCTCAAATCTTCAATTTGATATGTTCGCTTAAGTTGTTTGCTTTCAACCATTTTCCCTTCCCTGTGAACATCAAACACTGAGTTAGGAGAAACCATAGGGTAGTCATTTTTCTAATGTGTAATGTTTTATCTAATTTGTTATCTAATTTGTTATGTGCAAAACACACATCAATAGATTAGTGCTAGAAGGAGGCCATGACAAACTGGGAACTAGACAAATAATTAGGCAATCTAGCTCTACTGGTGAGAAATTCTTCCAATTAACTCATTGCATGATGAATGCCTTAAAACAGGTCCCCACTTCCTCTCCATCCTTCCCAACTCTACGAAAAGCATTGAAGTTAAGCTGGGCATTGTCTCCTTAACCAAGTGTTTCACTTTGTTTTCCCCTTTGAGCATCCACTAAGTCAATCATTTATTATGGTGCTTCATTTTAAAAAATTTAGTAGGGTTTTTTAAGATTGAAATTTTATTTTCTATTTTTTATATTGGAATCTTATAAATTTACACATAAATTTCAAAATCTTTACCATGTAGCAACATCTCTTGACATAAAGAAAAAATCATACATAATTCAATAAATACTCTTATATTTAAAAATATAATTAGTATGTATACTAACTTTAGTTTTTCTATGTTTAAATAATAATAATAATAAGTAAATCATGGCGACTGAAATAGCGAATAGCAAAGAAAAGTAGGAGGAAGAGGCGGCAAAAGGAAAAATGGAAGTTAGGGCAATGGCGAAGGTGAGGTAGAAGACCATGAAGGAAAATGAAAGATGGACAGAAAACAAGCAAAAGGATTTTGAGCAGCAGGAAGACCAAATTACAATCGACTTAATGGAGGAGGCCGAAGAAGACTTATAGATGCTCAAAGATCTAGCAATTATAGGGTGGATCATAGGAAAATGCATGGAGAGAGGCAAAATAAAAGATTGGATCAAGGAAATTTGGAAATCTAGGGCCCTAGTGAAATTCTTTCCAAAATCCTTTTTCGTAGTTTTCTTTCAGACATCAGAAGACAGGTAAGCAATTTTGTAGGGAGGAATCTAGAAAATTGACGGAATGCCAATATTCATGCAGAAATGGCAACAAAACTTTAAACCTCTAATTTTGAGGTCCTATGACAAACCAGTCTAGATTCACTTGTACAACCTCCCCTTAGATTACTGGTCAGAGGAGAGCTTGGAAAAATAGGCCGATCGCTTGCAACCCTAGTTGATGTGGACTAGTTTCTCTTAGAGGAAGATTCATATCTATACGTGCACATGCAAATCACAGCAGTCAATCCCATTCCAAAGGAAATAAACCTAAGCATGGGAGGTGTCATATGGAGGCAAACGGTGGAAGTCGAGGAGGACAAAAGTTTTTGCTTACTTTGTAGAAAAAGGGACCATCGGGAGACAAACTGCAAAGCAAAAAAAAAGAAAATGAAGGAAATTTGGGTAAGGAAGGTCCTGACGGAGTAGAAAACAAATAAGACAACCCCCGAAGGAAGGTCAGAGATAAAGGAACTGAGCCAAAAAAAGATACATGAAGAGGTGGTGGCTGAGAAAGCAAGAGAAGATAGGGAACAACCTAATGAAATGAACTCAACAAAAACTTCAGATGTAAGCCCGAATAGGAATCACAAGAAATCAAGGGTCGAAGAGAAGTGTTCTGCTAGCAATCAGTCAGAAAAGGAAGGAGAGCCTCCCAATGAGAATGAAGTGGAACTGGAAGAGGAGATCCAGATAGACTCCGAATGGGGCCAGTCAGAAGAGGAGGAACTGGGAATTGTGGATGTCAGGAATATTAGCCAATCAGCTCTCAAAGAGTTAGGGAAAGTCAAGAAAGGTTGAGGAAGGAAAAGCAATAGGAGGAAAAGAGAGGAAATGGCCTTAGAATTAGGCCTCAAGAATATAGCATCCTTCATGAAAAGATCCAAGGGAGAAGAGGGCTCCCTTAGAGGGCAATGAAGACTATAACGTGGAATGTTAGGGGCCTCACAGCCCTTGACAAAATGTGCATGATAAAGTGCCACATGGAGAGGCTGGCAGCAAACATTTACCTATTTCAAGAAACCAAATTAAATAGAGAAGAAGGAAGTAAGTTTGCAAACTACTGCAGAAGGAAAAAAGGAGTGTTTCAAGAAGCTTCGGGCAAGGCTGGAGGACTGGGAATTATTTGGAATCCAGCTAATTTCGATATAGAGCTTTTGGAATGTTCCCAAAGCTGGATGATGTGTTCAGTAAGAAGTATATGGAGCAAAGAAACATTTTACATTTTTAATGTATACTGACCAATCAGAATAGAAGAGAAAAGGGAAGTCTGGAACGAACTATTGGAAAGAATAAAGTTAGTGGAAATGGACCGATTCATGATAGGAGGAGACTTTAATGCAATCCTTGACCTCACAGAGAAAAGTGGAGGAATAAACAAAATAAACAGAAGCATCACAGACTTCAGGGATTTCATCTTAGAGGCGCAAATAATGGACTGCCACACAAAGAATGAGAGGTTTACCTGGACCAACCAAAGAGAGGGGTTCACAAACATATCAGAAAGATTAGACAGATTCTTCATAAGTCACAAATGGAAAAAGGATAATATTTACTGTGAAGCCAATATAACACCAATCACAATCTCTGACCACTTCCTGGTGATATTGGAAGTTAAGGCCTATGAGAGACCACATAGGAACTACTTTAAATTCAAAAATATGCGGTGGAGGGAGTAGAGCCTTACAGAGCTATGAGAGGCTTGGTGGAAGGAGAGCGCCCAAATAAAAGGTAACTGTATCATTCCACTTTTTGAAAAGGCTAAGTTATTTAAAGGATAAACTAAAGTTTTGGAACAGAGAGTCCTTCAAAAATTTCTTTAAAGAAAAAGAAATAGTTGAGAGAGAATTGGAAGAACTAAATGAAAAAATAATCAAAGAAGGAATGTACGCAGTAGACTATGTAAAAGAAAAAGAACTGAAGGACAAACATGTAGACTTATTACAGAGAGAAGAGGTGTTTTGGAGAGACAAAGCCCGTGATGAATGGTTAAAGGAAGGTGACGTAAACACCAGGTTTTTTCACACCTCGGTCAAGGAAAGAAGGGACAGGAACATGATAGATAATATTACCCTGTAGGATGGTTCAGTAGCAAAAGACCAGGTGGCTGTGGAAAATGAAGTCGTGAGGTACTTCAAGAACCTTTTAGGTGAAGACAAAAGCCAAGCGAGTGTAGGTGAGGAGGAGATTCTAGGTAGTATCCCAAAATGCCTAGATTCAAAAGACAATGATATGCTCATGAAATAGTTCACAGAAGAAGAGATAAAGTTGGCCACCTTCCAGCTGAACCCAGACAAGTCCCCTGGCCCGGATGGTTAACCCATAAATTTTTTTCAAAAATGTTGGAGCTTTATGAGAAAATACATATTAAGGTTGGCAGAGGACATAAGAAGAACTAGGAAATTTGTGAAGGATCTTAATAACACAGTTTTAGCACTGATACTGAAAAAAACAAGCTATAGATCATTCGCAAACTTCAGGCCTATATCGATGTGCAATTAAATATACAAAATTGTGGCCAAGGCTCTGGTAAATAGGATAAAAGGAGTCCTAGACAAGGTAATTTCATAGGAGCAAAGCGGCTTCGTCTTGGGTAGGGAAATCTCAGATAGCATCATCCTCTCAGCCAAAACAGTATACACGATGACAAGTGAAAAAATTAAAGGAATGCTGATCAAACTAGACGTAAGCAAGGTGTACGATAGAGTTAGATGGGATTTCTTACAAAAGGTTTTAATTAGATTTGGTTTCAGTAAGGAATGGATTGATATAATGGCAGCATGCTTCACGATGCCAAGATTTTCGATGTTGGTAAACAGTTCGATGTGTGGTTTCTTCGGTGCCATGAATGGGCTTCGACAAGGAGACCCCTTGTCACCATTCCTATTCGTGATCATGGCAGAGGCAATGGGATGACATATAGGGAGAGTATGAGAGGTAGGTCAGTGGCAAGGCATTAGGGTGGCGGAAGGTTTGGACCCACTCTCACACATATAGTTTGCCGATGATACAATGTTGCTGGGGGAAGCTACAGTAGGGGAGGCTTTGGTGATAAAGAAAACTCTTGAGTCTTACTAAGAGGCGTCAGGTTAGGAGATGAACAAGGATAAATTAGAAATTATTTTCTTTAATACTAAGAAAGACCAACAAAAAAAATAGAAAAAATTATGGGCTTCTCTATAGGCCAACTCTCAGTAACCCACCTCGGATTACCCTTATGCTCAGGTGCAAACAGATCAGCTTGGTGGGAGGAATTACTAAGTAAATGTAGAAAGAAGGCTAGTGCTTGGACAAACAAGTGGTTAACATAGGCAGGGAGAATATTAATGACAATGGAGGTATTGTTAGCAATCCCAATCTACGCGATGTCAAGTTTTAAACTTACACAGAAAACAATAGTAGGCCTAGAGAGCTACATGAAGAAGTTTCTGTGGGATGGAATAAAGGACCACAAAAGAATCCATTTGGTGAATTGGGACACAGCCTGTGAAGCCAATGCAGATGGGGGAGCTAGACTAAGGTAGCTCTCCCTCCAAAACTTGGCCATGGGGGCAAAGCTCGGTTGGAAAATGTAAAGGAACTTGAAAAAGCTCTGGTGCAGAGTCATCCAAAGGAAATACCTAGACACACTAGATCCAAAAAGAATTCTCATGGCAGTGAACTCAAGTGGATCTGGAGTCTGGAAGTTTATATGGGAGAGCAGACAAATTCTGACGAACAATCTAACATGGAAAATAGGGGACGGATGGAGTGCCAGATTCTGGTCAGATTCATGGAATGGTGAAGTCGCATTAGATTGCCTCCTTGGATTCCTGAACTGGATCAACAAGGTGGAACAAGAACTAGGGGAATATGTAGCAGATTATGCAAAGAATGATAGCACCAGCTGGGGAACAAACTGTAAATGGATCTCCTTTGAAGCACTAGAGATACCAGAGGAGACAAAAGAGGCTTTAAGGGGGATAATGCATTCAAGGAAAATAATTCTCATGACTAAACTAGATGAAATTATATGGTGCAGAGCTAAGTCTAGTGAGTACTCTGTTAAATTGGGATATGCAGGTCAAACACAATGCCAAAGTAGAAGAGAATGGCTGACCCACCTTTGTTGGAATAAGTTCCTACTCCTAAATGTAGGAGCTTTCTTGTGGACAACCCTACATAAAAAGATCTTAACCAGAGATAGGCTGAGGTCCATAGGGTTCGAGGGTCCAAGTATGTGCCCCTTGTGCTCCCGAAATGAGGAATCAGCAAATCACCTCCTTCTAAGCTGCACTTTCACGTCAGCTTGCTGGGATTGGCTGGCAGAGGAATTGGGATGGAGTTTGGTGAGGTAGGAGGACCTATTATCCTTCATGTTAAGCTAGCCAAGACTAGGGTGTTTGGACACCTGGGGAGACATTTGGGTAGTGGCCCCCTCCATGGTGGTATGGCAGATCTGGAAAGAGAGGAATAGAAGGATCTTCAGCTAGCAATCCTCTACAATTTTAGAGATAAGGAAGAAGATCAAAGAAGGTGTCTGTGAGGTGGTGAATACACATTTAAGAAACAAAAGGCAAGGCAAGTTCACCCACTGGGACAACAGAATACAACAGAGGTGGCAAGAACTTAAGCGCCCATTAGGAGTGGCCTCGAACAAAAGGGATCAAAGATCAACAGCCAAGTGGGAGAGACCAGTAATAGGAAGAGTAAAGTTGAATTATGATGGGGCGGCCAAGGGCAACCCCGGCCCCATAGGGGCAAGTTGTGCAATCCAAAATGAGAGAGGGGAGCTAATTTGGGCAATGGCTAGAAACTTGGGAGTGTCCACAAACAACGAAGCCAAACTTGAGGCACTGGCCATGGGACTATGGTACTATAGAAGTAATGGTATCCTGAATATTGACATAGAGGGAGACTCATTAATTTCAATCAATATCGCTAGCAACCGAAGATTTCATAACTGGAAATTAAATAGGTGGGTTGAACATATATGGGACAAACTTGACAAGATGGATAACTGGACACTAACTCATGTTTACAGAGAGGCCAATGGGGTGGCCGATCTTTTAGCAAACTGAGGGGTTGAGTTGGTAGAAGAAACTGAGGCTTTCTTTGATGGATAGTGTTTTGAAGAGCTAGGAAAGATGCTAACAGCAGAGGATGGGGACCCAATAACTACATAAGTTCAGCCCAAGGATGACGCTCCCAGTTGTTTCAGTGGAGAGCAAGGCTTGTCCCAAAATTAGAAATCCTGAAGGAGACTGGAAGGCTAAATCACGCAGTTGTAGCAAGCTGTCAAGAAGATAAATCATGAGGTAGGAACCCTAAGCAAGGTACATCAAGAGAGAGCCAATATAAGAGGGGCAAAAGACAATGCCTCAGCAACAATGGTGGGCAGTAAACTTTTTGGTGTTTGTGGCGTGTGCTTGGAGGAGTCCGTGGACCAACAAGAGAACGAATTAGGAAAGCATTAATGGCGATCTGTTCACAGTAGAAATGCTACAACGGATCAGCCCCCTCACAAATGGAATAAACCACATCTCAGAGGCAATGTAATCTTTTTGATATATGAATTTAATAAATGGGATCTAGCCCCACTAATATTAAATAAATAAATAAATACTCTTATATTCTATTTTGAAAAATACTCTAAATTAATATATCTTTATAAGAAATATTCTAACTTAAAAATATTTTTCTAAAACTTACATTCCCTTATAAAATAATATATTATATTTAAACTTTATAATAAATATTTATAGTTCGCTAATAATTCAAAGTGATATAAATATAGTTATATAAAAATATACAAAGTTAAATTTAATATGACCTAATAAATTTTAAAATTGTAAAATGTGACTTCAAATAGAAAAATGCTTCACCCATCAAATTTCAAGTGTTCTTTTTATAAAAAGATGGAAACATATGTGTGTATGTAATACATACCATGTAATCATTTTAGAAGTGTGATGTATACTTTTCATGTTTAATAGTGGAATTGAGCTAACTATTAATTTTGTTGTGCAGAGGAGTTTTCTATTTTCAATCATGGTTTTAAAGCATTCATGTAAATTGTAACACCATTTATAATTTATTTAAGATGCATAAAGGCTGAGTAAGAGCTTGATTATTGTATTGTGAATAGTTGAGTTTCTATGCAATAATGAATAAGGTTATTGTGTTGAGTTTTTATTCAAATGAGTAAAAGTTTTATTATTGTATTATGAATGGTTGAGTTTGTATGCAATAGTGAATAAGGTTATTGTGCTATATTTTTTTATTCAAAAGAGTAAGAACTTTATTATTGTATTGTGAAGGGTAAGTACTAAGTTTTTTATTCGAAAGAGTTTTCTCACTTGTTATGTGAGTGGCAGCAAGAGGTGGAGGTGGAGTGTAATGACATGAACCTGTTCACAAAAACAAAAATATAGTTGACATATATATGAGAGTAAAATAAGAAGATAAATAAATAAACAAAATTTGCTAATACTTCTCGGGTTTACCTTGGTTCACCATTTAGGTAGAAGGTAAAAACAATGGAAAGAATATAAAATGAGGTGAAAAAAAATAGGAAAAAGATATAGGGTTGTTATGTTTCCATGTATGTAGTAAATAAAATAGTTCTAAAGTAAAATAAACTAGCATACCTATCTTTAAAAAATCTATGTAAAAGACGTCGAGAGTCCTCATTCTCGAGGTACCTATTTTTCACTAAATTTGTGATTAAAGTGGGCAATAGAATCTATGTAAAAGACGTCAAGAGTTACCATTATGGAGGTACCTATTTTTCACTGAATTTGTGATCAAAGTGGGAATAGGTGCCTTGTACCTATTTTTCATTGAATTTGTGATTAAAGTGGGAATAGGTGCCTAGAGAATGATATCTTAGCATCTTTTACATAGATTTTTCTAACCTGTGATCATCTTCGAATTGTGTTGTATGTTTTTCATAGAATCATGTTGCCTTTCTCGATTGTACGCAATACATACCCTGTTGTATGTTTTTCATAGAATTTTGTTGTATACTTTTCATATTTAATAGTTAAATTGAACTAACCATTAGTCTTGGGTGCATGCAAGGGTTTTCTATTTTCACCTATGATTTTAAGGCATTCATACAAATTGTAAAACCACCTACTATTATTTACATAAATAGTTAAATTTTTGTACAAATTGTAAAACCACCTACTAATATTTGCATACATAAAAATTGAGTAAAATTTTTATAAGATTCTGATAAAGATAAAAATATAAAAAAAAATTGAAAGGAATAAAAGAAAAATAAAAAAAATAAAATGCAAGTGGGATGGGAAAGAAGGTGGATGGCAGTTTCAAAGATGCTATCACTATCCACTAAGATCAAAGAAAGAAACGTTACAAGGGAATGGCATATCAATTTACACACATTCATCTCTATTTACATTGTTGGAGAAGGATATCTCTCGGCGTACTTTAGATATATTTTTTAAATATAAATATACTAGTTATTACATTTTTAATAGTTAAATTTTTGTACAATAATAAATAAAATTACTGTACTAAATTTTTAAATCCAATTTTATTTTTCCCAACACTAAATGTTTGATTTTTTATTTGCTCAAAATTCTATATACATTGTTTATATGATAAAAAATTATTAGGATTATTCCCTACATATCATTACACCACACAGACACTCTTACGCAATTTATGGACAAAACGCTTTTTTTTTTAAAATCTCCTCAGAATCATGTTTCTTTGATACCGTTCCTGGCGAAGTAATGGATCCTTTCTAGTAAGTGGGAGCATGTTGAATTTTTCGATCTGTAATTTCACAACTTGCTAAACTGTGATCGCGCAAGTAAAATACTCCACTCGTCAGTTTGGGGATAGATTGTTGAGAGAGCAAGCGAAACCCTCGTGTTGTAATAGTTCACCCATCAAACTGAAAAATGGTTCACCCATTCAGATACAACAGAAGAAGAACAGGTTGTTGCTCGTGAAGCAGTTGGGGGAGGCAATGCAGGTGAAGGTGGGAGCGGATTGATTTATGGCAAGGAAGTGTTTCGGGTGGTGAGGGAAGTGATGGAGGAAGATGACAGAATTAGGGTTGATATTTGTGACTAGATGATAGAAGGACTAATAATATTGTTATTCTGTTTGGAAGGACTAATAATATATGGTTATATATATATGATCCTAATGAAAAGATGGGTGGTTGAGTGTGATTGGAAATGTTGATGTAAACAAAACTCATATAGTTTCTTCTTAGAAATATTTTATTCATTTTTATGAGTGTGAAAATTTATGTTTACTCGTTGATTGTCATTTTAAGTTTATCTTTCACAATCTACATAGAGACGTAAATAATAAAATAAAAAACAACCACCAATTAGTTTAATAGTTTATATATATGGTCAACTTGGTCACGGTCAATTGGTAGGACCATTTGGTTCTCATGTTGGAGACCAAGGTTCAAATATATCCAAGGACATCATAACACCAAAATGGCATACCAAAGTAGTAGCCCCATTTTAGTTGAGAGTGATAATAGGAGGATACCTTGCAGGAGGCACAACATTGGGAGAATGTGGTAAGCGGACATGTGACATTGGAGGATACTAGAGTGATGAGAAAGATGCCCTACAAGAGAAGATATGAGGAGGAGGAATTCAAGTTCTAGGAGAACCATGGGAGGAGTAAGAGGAGGAATTCAAGTTCTAGTCCAGAACCATAGGAGGAGTAAGAATTAGAGGATAGTAGGGTGATAAGAAAGATGCCCTACAAGAGAAGATATGAGGAGGAGGAGGGATTCAAGTTCTAGGAGAACCATAGGAGTAAGAGGAGGAATTCAAGTTCTAGTCCAAAACCATAGGAGGAGTAAGAATTGTAATTGTAGTAGTATCCCTCACTAGTAGAAAGTAAGATTTAGATAAAGTGGTATCCTTGCAAAAATGAATTATATGATTTGGGTTTTGTGAACAAACACTCACAATTCAAGTGTGAGAGGCCCAATAGAAACCACCACTAATTAATCTAAAAAATTAGTATTTATATGTATAATGAACATGACATTTTCATAGTTTACAAGATTAAGTAAAATGGAGAGATTGTTTATGTTCAATTTGTAACAACATTTCATATAAAAAAGAATGATATGAAAAGTATAAGAATAAGTTAATAAATAGTGTGCAAATGGAAAAAGAGATAAGGAAATGTAGAACATAGAAAATAGTTTTATAGTTTTATTTATTTTTATATATAATTGAAGCTTATATTTTAAAACTATAAGTTAAGGGAAAATTAAAGATGCAACCACATGTGTGTGTGTGTGTGTGTGTGTGTGTGTGTGTGTGTGTGTGTGTGTGTGTGTGTGTGTGTGTGATCATCAATATTGCAAAACTATTAAATTAAAGGAGATGAATAAGACAAATATTTGTGTTAAAAGCACAAAAAAATTAAACGGATGCCAATTTGAAACACTACTTGCTTCAAGGTAAAACCACAAGGAAGAAAAGGGCACACCCTACACTTTATACTTTATTTTACACCATTTTGAGCACATCATAATATACTAGCATGGTAGTCAAATTGACCCATTTGGTGTACTAATCAACTCTAGCTCTAAAGTCCACCTACTGACCACTACTACAGATCCTCATGGTTCAAAACAATCATCATTCCTAATACTTTCCTACTTGAGACCAGGTCATGACTTAGTGCCCAAAATAACATGATACAACCCAACCTATGGACTAGCCCACATAACATGACCTAGTCTATACGGATTAGGCTTGATGACATGACCCAATCCACCTCATTCAAAATTTAAATCTCCTACTCTTGAGCCAACCTTTCCAAAGGCTAGGCATGCCAATCTATGCATAAAAAATCTTTAATTGAAAACCTAAGGACATGTATTTATATACATCCCTAGGTCATTAGAAATCAATCAATTAAAATTAATGGAATCACACATGAGAACAATCTAATTCACTAGCACTTTAAATACACATGTTTGCATTATACAGTAGTTCATTGGATCTCTTCATTAGCATTTGTGTGGCGTGACTAGATAATCTTGTTCAATCATCTAAGGGCTTGAATTTTGACTAAGATATGTCTAGGTCTTTTCCTCTTACCTTGAAAGCAGTCCCCATTGTGCATTTCAACACAAACCTTTGTCACAAATAGGTTAGGACATGGATACACATAGATCCTTGCAAGTTACATTAACATTAAACTAGGTTATACTAGACAAACTAGGCCACATGACACAACCTTATCCAAACCAAGTCACATAACACAATCTTGTCCACATAAGCTTGGATCTTTTTAGAGTTTTGTCACATTGTTCTAATCATTATTTCTAAATCTTAATTATTAATTCTAATTACCTATCAAAATGCACCTACAAGCCAACTACCAAGTCAAATCCACCATGTCATAAAAATAGATATGTACATCTAATCCCTCTCTAGCTACTTATTTCTTCACTCTTTGATTTAAATATAATTTGTTAATTTTATTGTTTTATCATTCTAATTGGATATAGATAATCATAGTGTAGGATATGATATGTATCCTAGGGTTAACACTTTATTTCTTCACATTTTTGGTGAACCCCGACAATGTTTACTTCAACTAGAGTCTAGCCCTAGGTTAAGCCTTTATCTATTTCCAAATATGTTGCAATGTGTACTCATTGATAAATTTGTGCTTTTACAAACCATTGTTTTCAAGCCTTGCATGCCAAAGAAATTCCAAGGTCCCTAATTCCCCTTAGGCGAAGTCTTAGGTTAAACTCTTCCATCTAAATAGCTTCCTCCTACATGCCTATCATTGAAAATCTAACCACCCATGTTCACCTCAATGATGAAGACACATGTGATCACAATGTTCAATTTGAATTGACTGAGAATCAAAAGAAAAGTGAGATGGTTGAAAAATTACCTCTTAAAGAAAGAACGTATAAATTTAGATGATATTGCACAATCATCATTTCTAGTTTATGGAGTGAGAAAAATGGGATGCCCATGTGAGGGTGGAGAAAAATGTAATTATTTTATTATTCTCTTGGGACTTAGAAATATTATTTGTAATGAGGCATTGAATAGGAGGTTACATAGTGAATGTGTAAGAACATCTTCTATTATTAGTTGGCATGTGGGCATAATTAGTGCTTCATGGGGTAGTGCTTGGGAGTTACATATGCCAACTTGAGTGGTGGAAGTCAAAGATGCTTGCAAAGGAGTTACATTCTATTTTGTATGCCACTCTCTTGTAGTGGGTTATGAGAATTCTTATATGGTACTTTTGGACCTTTTTTGGGACCATGGTATAGTCTTATGGTGGTTTATTGGGCTTCCTTGAGTCTATATATTGAGGGATTGAGATGGAGGCATTACACATTATCTCTTGTAGGGTTATATTGCCATTTTTCTTTAGGATTAAAGAGCATTTGTCTCCCATTTGTCTTAATAAAGCACTTAACTATGAAAATGTATTGTAATTATTGATTATTTTGGAGGCTAGGTTTTTCTAGGGTAAATCCATGTCACTTCTATTCTTGTCGTTACTTCTATTCCTCTCTTTCTCATTTTTGTTTCCTTTCTAACTGTTGTCTATATGTTGTAATATTCTCCTCATAGAATCAATGTGAAAAAACCTACATGTTTAGTAGTTGATCTATGTTTTGATTTTCATTTCTAAGACGTTTATGTGGGTATAATTCCTAATTAGCCAAATTCTTGGGGACACTATCTCCCCTCATGATACTTCCCTTCCTTCTCATTTCCATGCATCTAGAATCTACCATCCTTCCCTTCAACTCCTAATTCCCCAAATTCCATATTCATCCATCAACTTGTTTATTTTCCCCCACTATCACTTTAACATGCCTTGTTAATCCTACTTAATCCCACACTCCTCTTGTTCCCTTCATTATCACCCCTACCTCCCACACATATCTCCTCACACATTCAACTAATTCCACTCTCCACTCCATCCAATTATACCCTCCATCACAATTTCATCATAATTCATTTATAAACCACCCATTACTACTCCCATTCCCACTCATTCTCTACTCCTTCATAACCATCCATGTATAAAGCATCATGAGAGAGATAAGTGAGACTAAATTCCACCTTAGCAATGTTCCATCTAGCTCCAAAAAAGATCTATGACATTGAAAGAAAAGAAATTAAACTTTGTTAAGAATGCACTAAATTGGATAAATGAAATGACTTTTATAAAAATAAATGAAGGGTCATAATTTGGATTAATTAGATCACACATGAGCTAGGAGTCACAACTAAACAAGAGAAAAAAAACATGAATTAGAAATGCAAATAGAACAACAAATATGAAATTAAACTAAGAGAGTGAAAGCTTGAGAGAGAATAAAATAGAATTTGTGCACTTGATAGACTAATGAGCTATAAAAAGAGGTGCTTAGAATTATGATTATTTGCTAGAGAGATTTGGGAATTGTCAAAGTTGATTTCCACCAAAGGGGTGATATGTTCCTTTCAAGAGGGGTTCTTCTTTCTATCTCAGATTCCTATTAAATTTTAGAGTGAAAGATCTTGAGGCTATTTGGAATCTATATTTTACTATCACTTGTTAGGATCTTGCACACAAATAAATAAATTGATAAATCAAAAGGATCAATTTAGGTAAAATGCATTGAAATTAGAAACCCTAATTTGTAAATTGTAGATACTAATGATCATTAAAAATAGAAAGTGTAAACTACTAAAATGCTTAAAATTACAAAATGTGGTTTCTAAGAAAAATGAAAATCTTGAGTTGATTGTGGTGAAGGGGTGAGCATGTTCTTATTAAGGGGTGCTCTTGTGAGAGATAAAATTTTGTATAAAGATCCATCACAAATCCACAAAAATAAGTTTTTTTCAAATTGAATGTAATCAGATCATGGCAATGGAAACAAGAGGATATGACAATGAGAAAAATTAGAAACACACAAAATATAATGGCAACAGACAAAACCCTAGGATATGGAAAGAGGGAAATAAGGGAAAGAGGAAGAAAAATGAATGAACAAGAGGATATGGAGATGAGGTGAGGTCAAGGGATGATGGGAGGATATATGTATTCAAAAATGGAAGGGAAAATGAGAATCAAAAGGCTATAGGAGGAGAATTTGTCAAAGTAATGATAAGTTAGAAAATGATGAAGAAGCCACAAAGAGATGAGACATTATCGACAAGTGATTGGTTGCAACTGAAGGGGCAGTAACCTCTTTATTGATTGATTTGAAATGATGCAATGCAATGGATTTATACAAGGATAGTGCAATTCTCATAACTATCGATGCAGTTCACATAACTGTATAACAACTTTATAATTGCAACATTGTAATTAAACAATGTAATACCATTGTTACTATAACTATTATGCCAACATTCCCCCCTTATTACATTGTTCCTGCAATAGTACCAAGGGACCCCCCTGAATGCTAATATACTCAATAAAGTTGATTACATAATATGAATACATGTATTTTATAGAAGATCTTTTCCTAAAAGAACAAATCCTGAACCAAGTGGGGCTCCATCAAGTTGTCTCTTGACCCTCGGAAAGGTGTAGCTTCGAGCTATGTTTTTGAGCTCTTGGTCATGAACTCTCAAATCACAGAGTCTTGAATTATTCGACAACAGTCCCTAAGAGATACGATAGATCTCTATCATTGTCTAGTGACCATGAAAGGGTATAATTCTTGATCATATACTCTAAAGCTCACTTGAAAACAATCCATATTGAGCTCAACACCAAATCCCAAACCTATCTCAAGAACATAATCTTCACAAAACATGTATTCTTCAAATATGTCAGCAACAACAAGGAAAGGCAAAAAACTAAAGCCAAAAATGCTTCTCATGCAAAGCATCATCTCAAAGTGAGAAGCTAACTTGAGATGATGAAAATTCCTCCATCCTCTGATGCCGCCTGCCTCCAATATAATATGCTTACACTCTATCCATTTTCTTTAGACTCTTCAATAGCACAAGCATGCAAGTCTCTCAAATTTCTATCAATGATAGCATGGATGGCATCGGAACCACAAACATAATGTGTGGCCATTTTCAAATGTTAAAAATAATGATGTCAATTTTGATCAATGATGGACTCATATACCTCCAAACCTTACTTTCCTTATCACTCCAATGCATACAAACCCACACAAAAGCAATGGAATGAAATATCTCATAACTTCAATACACTATTAGACCTTCATCAAATTAAACTTTCAATAATTTAATCCTTATTACTCCAAAGTAAAATACACATTCACAATGATTTTGAACTCTAAATTACATATATATGCTCTTTACACTCACTAGGAAATGCCTTCACCAGTAATGTGTTATTCTACTTAATACATATCACAGCTTCACATAGACTTCCCATGCAGATCTGTTTTCATGCCTTTCTATTGCTTGGAAACTGCACCTTACATCTTCTATTGTTGCATTACAGAGAAATATTTTATCAGTGTCTTTACGACAAGTTTCAAACACAACCCTTCTATATGAAAAACCTTCTCACATCCTTCAAATGATAGGTCATAGTGGTAGGCCCAAAGCTATCTCCATGTCTTTCCATCAAATAGATGCAACAAACTAAATCGTGCCTTCCTCACATTGTAGAAGCTCTAATACCATATGAAGGTGTAGTAACCTCTTTATTTATTGATTTGAAATGATACAATGCAACGGATTTATTCAAGGACAATGCAGTTCTCATAACTATCAATACAGTTCATCGATGCAGTTCACATAACTGTATAACAACTTTATAACTACAACATTGTAGTTAAACAATGTAATGCCATTGTTACTATAACTATTATGCCAACAGTAAAATCACTATCCATAATGCTCAAGATTTAACATAAACATGTATCATAATCAAATGATTAGTTAACAAAATGATCGAGCTAATCACATTTTAACCAAAAGAAACATAATGTTTTCATCAATTAAGCATGTCAATCTAATCATGATATAACAAGGCTTACATTTTAATAATCATTTACAAATCTTTAGTGAGTAACCATCACTAATCAAGTATAATAAATGCTCAAGGCATCATAGTTTAATTAATAAATTATAATAGACCCTCTGGTCATAAATGCAATTACTGTATCTGGAACTGATGACATATGTCTTCATAAGCCTCAGCTTGTCTCATGCTTCAGAAGGAGAGCATCATCCTGGTGCTTTTCCTCCAACCATAGACCTATAGTCCCCCTCTCAACTTCCTAACTAGAAGTGGCCCTAGCGTTCTTAGAAAGGTTAGACATTAGAACCCATTAGGTTAGCCATCTGAGTATCTGGTCTTGTGTTCTTCCTAATGTTTCACGGTCACACACTATAGATCCACTCTAACTTGTATGACACTACTAGAGACACTAGGCCATCTGGAACATTGTGGACTGATAATGCATGCAAAGACGGATGCATTACTTTGGTCAAAGATTTACATACATACACAACGTTGCACAATGAGCATCATCATATGTCCACCACCCTAACTTGACTTATAATCTGTCATGTCCTACAGTAAGTTCTCATTGACCTTGTTCTTTAGGTCTAGTATGAGTGGGATCAATTTGAATCATTGTCCATACTTAGACATTCGACTCCCATTCCCATCATAAGTTGGTTACAATTAAACAAGTTACTTTTGTAATTAGAAACTAGTGACTCTTGTCACTTTGTTCCTTTTTCAACTCATATCACTATTCAATCAATTTTTACCACCTTGGTTCATCTATGGTCTACAATTTTGATAACAACACATCATATATGATGAATTCATATTCATGGTACTCAAGGCATACCTTGCCTTAGTAGAATAGAATGGTTTCCTTGTGCTAAATAGCTCTTATTATCTTTACGAGCTTTAGGAGTTAAACACCATTCTTATTAGTTTACAAAAGAGTATAAATAAAGAGATCATAACTGCACCCTGTGTGATAAGAATGCTAAGGATATCCAATGTCTCTAGAGTAAGATGGAAACCATGTAGAAGAATTGGAAGACTATGGTAGAATTTTTGGCCAAAGCCCTGCACAGGGCTGCTTCCATCTTTACTGTCATCAAAGAGATAGATGATAAGGTCAAGTAGGTGGGAATCGATAGTCTAGGTGACTACAAGGAGATAGTCGAGTTCCTTTCTAAGTTTGGGGTGACTGAAAGCCCATAGTTTCTTGTTTCTACCATTTTTTGTTGTCCTTGTTGTTTCCATGGTTTTTAGTTAGTTGTTTTGTTGGTCTATTGTTCATGAGCTGTTAATCTGTTAATGGCCTAATGCCTAGGGGGTGTTTTGTTAAAGGGATCTGGACCCTCTTTTCTAGATGAACTAATCAAAAACAATAACTGTTAGGTCTTAGTTCAGATATATAGGACAAATCTATATTATTCTTTTAACCTAAATAGGTTGTTTCATGATGAGACCATGATCTCAAATGATCTCACTACTTCCACAATCAAGGTTTAACGAGTACAGTCTTGACTATTTAATAACCCATATATTAATTCATAGTCAGGATTCTATGCATGCCAAACTTGTTAAAGCTTTAAGTGTTGCAATACAATGATGTTTAAATGCCCTTATGACTGTCTCCACAGTCAACTAACTATGACTCATTTATAGGATAAAAAATCATTACTAGAATTATTACCAATTATTCCATATTTCCATGCCGAGAGCACCAAGGCTCTAACTTTGTCGTTAGTCGATGTGTGCTTGATATGCTTGAAAGTATGCTCAGTCATAACAGATTCGAGCACCGGCTATCATATGATGTATAATGCATTTAAATCTTGGTCGTAAGACCTTGAGCTCAGGCATAGAAAAGAGTTTGTATCTTTACAGCTCAACCTTATGGCCTCGAGCTAGTGTCTCATCAAATACATAATATAGTTGTTTCTTGGCTTTTAAGCCTTGAGCTTATTCACAGGAAAAGATTACAATGTTTTTCTACTTAGCCATACGGCCTTGAGCTTAGTCTCAGGAAAAGATTACTGTGTGTTTCATTGCTCGGCCCTACGGCCTTGAGCTTAGTCTCAAGAAAGATTACTGTGTTTTTCATTGCTTGGCCCTACGGCCTTGAGCTTAGTCTCAAGAAAGATTATTGTGTTGATAGCTCAGCCATAATGGCTTCGATCCTATATTCATATCAGAGTTAACATGATAAGGTTTGGCCTTATGGCTCTAAACCACTAAAAGAAATAAAACTTTAAAACAATATTAGCTTAGCTATATTGACCTTGAGCCACAACTGTGAAGATATTAACATAAACCATGGCACGACCTCACAAGCCTCGTGCCTCTGTGTTAATTATACAACAAGAACATCATACCATATGTACTCTAGTAGTAGTTCTACACAGTTATAGCTCATTATACTGAAAGTAAATGGGAATTATGTCCAGCATTTTACCTAGACAAGACTTTCAATAGGGATGTATTTTCAAACTGCGACTCATCGAGCTGCTCACAACTTCTTATCTCCCAGTATTTTCATAGAAAAGCTTCACCACCTTCTTCACTAAACCCCAACCATGAACCCCTACTAAACAAAAGTCTCCCTTACAAAAATAAAAACCAAACTTGTTAACTGGCCGACACTTGACATGCCGATTTGCATGGAAACTACCACCCCACTCGATCAGTTCCCACAAAAGGTGGCTCGATCAAAGCATCATGCACCTAAGAAGGATGAGCTCAAAGCTCTCCTTCACTCCTCAAGACTGACTATTAAAAAATTAATACTATTCGATAGTATCAAATAATAAGATAAGTAAAATAGTAACATTATTGAAAACATCCTATAAAGAGGTTTCATCCTTACTTAAGGATAAGGGTTAAATAATACATATTTAATATTAAGGTTTAACACTATAAAATTGAAATCACAAAATGATTCACAACAAGATCATTAGTTATTGGGGTTGAGTAATACTCCCCTGAAATAGACTATCATCCTTAGTCAAATGACTAGGGAATAATATCCCTGAGAACAAAAGGATTTACAAGAGACCTCATCTCTAAACATGATTGTCTCTTGACTAGAGATGATGTTCCAAGAACATCGTCTAGTCATCACAACTAGTCATAATAGCACCAACAATATAATGACTTGCAAAGAACATGAAAACTAAGAAAGGAGACATGTGACACATGACAACTTATGAAGGGATTAAGAAGGACATAGAAGTTGATACTCAGATGGCTAGTCAACCTTTTGCTTTCTCAACATCTAACCCTGTTCACACTCAGGACCACAAGATCATGATTAGTGCATCATTATCATATCTCACAATATAAATCATTTAATTTACAAAACTATTTAACATTAGTAGATCAGATATTTCTACAATATCAAATCAGTTAACTATGACTAATCCTCCTAATTATCATGCCAAGTTATTGATTAAGTCTAATTGTAAGTTGGGGATGTAACATTGGAAAAACGATACATAATTAAGATCTAAAAAAAGAGAATACACCAAGAGACTCCAAGATCCAAGGTTTATCAAATAATCCAAAAGTGCAAGCACAAATAGCTCAAGAGAACATGAGGAAATGATAATTGTAGATCTACAAAATGAGAGGAAGAGAGGTTTATTTATAGATTTTCAGGTGGTATAAATAAAATGATTGGAAAAAATACACTAAGTGAAGCATTAATTATTAGCCATTAAAATTTGTAGAAGATTCCCACAAAAATCAAGGGACTATGTTTTTAAATGCTAGAATCTCAAAATTCTAGGAAGTGGTAACAGGGGGATAAAAACCAAAGAAGGTGGTTTTATGCAAAGAGGATACACTGGATGCAAAAAATAAACAAAAATATGGTAAAGATAGGGGTAAACACACATGAGAAGAAGCCACAAACATTAAATTAAATGAGGGGTAGGAAAGGATAACTATCACATATTAAGGATAAACAAGGCTTAGAGGAAGGGCTAAAAACATATGGGAAAGGGGAAAACACATGGGTATAGAAAAGAAAAGAGATAAGAATAAACTAGGGGAAAATAAGTGGCTAAAAAGGAGTAACACACTAAAGGCGAGCACTAAAATGGATGCAACCCATAGTAAAATGAATCAAAATGTATGTAATTTTTGTTATTAGATTGTCCCCCCAAGTTTTAGTGGGTTGATGACACACTAAGGGGAAGAAACATTCTAAATTAAGAGTACATTAAAGCATGCATAATCATGTAAACACCATAGATAGTATACCAAACAAGAGAGTATAATGTGATATTCATTGCATGGTTCCTATATAATGAAACCTTATACGATGTATCTCTTATAAATTCTGCTTACATAATCACATCTTATACATCCCTTATTTCATGCTTACATGATCACATATTATACCACATCCCCTACAAATTTGTCCTTACATGATCACATCTTTAAAAAAAATCCTTTACATCATTCTCACATGATAACACGTGCCTTATGTCATTCTTAAATAATAACAACTTATATGACATCTATTATATTGTTCTTACACATTAACATCTTACATGTCATATATTATATTGTTCTTGCATAATTGTCAAGGAGGAATATCAGAAATTCATTATCTAAGAGGTTATTGTCAAGATAATGACCTCTATTCCACCCAACACTACTTAATAAACATTGGCTATCCCTTAAAAATCATGGTATCACTTTCACTCAAAATGCTACATAAGACAAAATTTAATTTCAGCTATGAGATATGATGAATATTTTTGTGTAAATTCAGAAAGGTTATAATTCACTATATATTGCTTGGAAATACTAAGTACATGTTTAGTTTGTACAATAGTTGATTCCAAATTGTAGTTCCAAACTTGCAGCTCAATATAAAGTGTTCAATAGTTTCTTCCTCACCCAAGCACATGTATCATATCGAGGAGATCTACATTCCAATCCTTTATAGTCTATGCTATGCAAGGATTTTATTTTTATTTTTCAACCAAACAAAACTACAAGATTTAGGTAGATTGCATTCTCTCCAAATAATCTTATCAAGCTGATTAAGATTCTTATTCCCATGTGATGTGGGGCCTAGGATGGAACTCAATGAATAGACACACTCAATGGACAATTAAATTTTTTATGGGGGAAGCATAAAGTGTGAAAGATTTAGGTCAAAAAATAAATTAGAGTGCAAATGACAAAGGGAAGTATGATTAATAGAACAAATGTGAGATTTCAATTAGAATTGTAATGTAAATTTTTATTATACAAAATCTTGTACATGATCCAAGAGGTCATATGGATTGAATGACTAAGTTTTCTCCTTAAGACCACTAAATTATATGTTATCTTATGTTCAAAGAATGGCAGTTTACATTAATATTCATGAGGAGGCTGAAGGACTAGTTAAATAGTTGGAAGATTGCATGGAACTCCAATGAAACTTGAAACCAATGATGAGATTCTCTTGTGCTATTATTTCCCAAGAAAGGTGTTGTAATTGATATTTCAAAATAGGTATGTCATGATAGACACCACTATATGTGTGCAACAAGATTGGAGAGGAGTTAGATTGTCATGTTATTGTCACATGTTTTACAAGTGATGACAAGGATACTAACCAAGTTGTGAAAGTCAAGTGTTAGTGTTGATAGAGTTATGTGCTTTGGAGTGTCCTTGATCCTCTTGGATTATTTTCCCTTACATGAGATGCAATGGACCCCTTTGTGTGTAAATACAAAATAAGATGTGGAAATCTTTGAAAAATTGGCACTTGAGTGTATTGTTGTCCTTTGGACATAACTTGATGAGCACTTTCATGATTTGGATGAGAGATCTACTATTAATGTGTTTGTTTCACTCATGTCAATGATATAATCAGTTTTTATTATTAGGGGCAGGGGCCCTGGCTTCATTGGCTAAAAATTCCTATTGCAGGCAAGAAGGTCACGAGGTCCAATCTCCCCCCATCCCCATGGTACTGGAGGGCGTGTCGTACCAACATCACCAATCATGTGAAAAAAGTTTACCAAATGCACTGCAATTTATAGGGGGGCTACCCAATTCCTGTAGTCTAAAAAAAATGATATAATCAGTTTATGCTAGTGTGACATAATAAGTATTGTGTTTGACCAATTGTAAGGTCTTTGGTGTGTTAGGAGAGTTTGATAGAGGTGGATAATGATGGCACAATAGATTTCCATTAAAAATAACATGCAACCAAAGTAAAGAGGAATATTGAGCTCAAAGTGTTTATCTCCTACTTTCTTGGTGATAGTGTAGGTCATGTACCAAGTGGATGAAGCTTGAAAAAAGGTCTTGTGAGTCATTCCTTATATAAATGCAACCAAACCCAATGAACAACTTGGAAGGTTTGCAACGTATGATGTTTGTCATGGAATTACTTGTACTTAGAAATTATTTGTTGAAGAATGGTTTGCATCTATTGTTGTTTCTATTTAATGTTCTCAATGGATTTGGTATATTTGTAATATATTCCTTGAGATAAGGGAGTTGGAGGATGGTGGTATGGGATAAGCCACATTGATGAGTGCTAATGGTTGAAACCCAAGAAAACATGAAAATAATTGTGCACGCAGATCTATGAAGAACTCTATTGTAAACTTTATTGAATGAAAGGAAGACTTTTTTCTCATTTATGTTTCTTCCTAGAGTTGAATATTTGAAGAAGATACACTATCATATTATTGGCTAGTTATATTTATCCATCAATTTGTAGATGGTAGGATTCATATTTCTCTAACTTTGTGTCCATTAGTGACCAAAGTGCTTTCCAAAAATGGCTCAAGAATGTGTCTTGATCAAAGATGATGGTGGGTCTTAACCTAATGTGAATCCATACATTCAAAAAATACAATTGAGTTATTTTTGGAGTTAAAATTTACTTCTTACAAGGCATGAGACTTGGCATCTTAAAGAGACTATCTACCACGATGTGCACATAGTCTCTATCTCTTTTGGTTGTAGGATAACTAGACATAAATGGATTACCAAGGATTTATCACTACTTGTAAAGGTGTGTACATACCTTGTTTCTTACCTATCTTGGCTATGACACATGTAGTGTAGGATTGTATGTATCTAACAACATCTAATTAGAGATGTAGCTAATTGAAATATTTGTATAGTATTGTGAGGGTCTTTTCAACTCCAAAATGTCTTACAATCTTGCTAAGTGAGCCTCCCATGCGAATTATTCCCATTCTTCCTTGTGTGGTACACAAAAGTTCCCACTTCCATATATGATACACACAAGAGTCCAAGGTATTATAGTCTAGTCCATCCTACAAGTAGAAATCGAGAATTAACTTACCATTGTCAAGCTTTGATAGATCTTAGATAAGAGGGTGACTCATTTATATTCAACTACTAGATTGGAACTTCCTAATGTTCCTATTCAATCTTGTCTTGTGTTTGCAAAAAATAAAGTGACTTGTGATCTATTTGAATTGCTATTTCTTTTCTTATCATGTAATGTCTCCTTTGATTACATGCCTAAACAACAACATAAATCTTTTTGTCATCTGTGGGATATCACTAGACTACTATAGTGAATTTTTTAAAGAAAAGTGAGCGGATGTTTGTATTGAATGAAGATTGCTCTAACTACATACTTGGAGGTGCCAATCTCTATCTTTAATGGATACTAAAGATCTGGTAGTATGAACACTGGCATGGAATAGCGTTTGTATTTTAATTCATTGAATGATTTATGTTATATGATTGACCACATGAATCTTATTTTTGTGTCACCTATGGTGATTTGATTTAATGCTAGTAACTTGAGAGAAACAAAGTACAAAAATCATATAGAAGTTTTTCAATCCCAAAACATTGTAGAGATCTATGATATTCTTTAGTGTAGGCGACTCTAAGATGATGTAGATTTTGGATAGATCGACATATACTTCTCATATATCCATAATTTATGTACTAGATATTGCATCTCCCACATAAAAATTAAATATTTTTCCAAATCAACATAAGTTCTATTTTTTTTGTAAATTGAAATGCATGTTGGATGTAGCATAGATTTTATCTCATGGCTTTCTAAAGATTAGGTTGTCATCAAGGTAGACAAAAACAAATGAGGTTGTGAAAGGCTACAGTATCTTGTTCATCATTTACATGAATGTTTTTGGTGCATTGGTCAAGATGAAGGGCATAACCAGCCATTAGAATAGGCTCTCTTTGGATTTGAATGTTGTCTTCCATATGTTTGTGGGGGGTCATCCCACAATAATGGGTTACACTTTTTGGCCAAACTTGGCATTGAAATCAACATTTTGAACTAAATCTCCACTTTCTAACACCTATAGTTGCTAAACCGTTAGGAATTTGAAGATAATGTGAACTAGTGATTTGTGAGATTTTGTCTATAGATTCTAAATATATATATATATATATATATATATATATATATATATATATATATATATATATATATATATATATATATATATATATATATATATATATATATATATTTTCAAATTTAGAGTTAAATTGTAAAAACAATTGTGTCTCCTTTGATAACTAGTTTTTAATAGTAAACAACATTTCTTTAAAGTGATGTGTATTTTGTCACACATAACTTTTTTTCTATAAAGGATAAAATTCTAATTCTTTTGAATTTAGATTGGTAACACCAATATCTATAGGATGCATTTGGTTTCATAATGTTTTGTTGAATATTTTTTTTAATTAAGTTTTGAAATCAAACTAATTATAATTTAGACATAGGCTTATTCTGTCCAACATAACCTTTTTGTATGTATCAAAATTCAATTTTTTTTGTTGGACATCAATACCTAGAGGATATGTATTTTCAAAAAAAAAAAATTCTCTATTTTCCTATTTTTTTCATATGTGTGAAACAAAGACCTTGATGTTCATTGAAAAAACTATATTCACAAGAAATAAAAAATAAATATTATAATCAATTTAAATATATTTAAAATTATACTTTCTGGGAAGCTTATAATAAGGACTACATACTTACAAAACATAAATTTTATTTGAATTCATTTCATCCCCCGAAAGGTAAATCAAAAGTGGTTTTTATCAGCATTTTGATAGGTGTAGAGGAGGCTCCATTATAGGTATGGTTTAAAACTAGTGGGTTCTATCTGGAAGGGAGTTTGATCAAACCCTCTTCAATTAAAATCCTTAAATAGAACATTTAAAGGCTTAAATCATTATATTTTCTAAAAATATGTGACTTTAGCAAAAATCAAGATGTCCTAGAAAGTGTAACCCATTATTATGGCAGGACCCTGGGCTTACTAGGAATATGATGATAGCTAGATTTAATATCAAATTTGGTGAATAACATGGTGCCATAGAGATGGAAAAAAAGATCCTCATTTTAGGGAAGTGGTTAGCAATTCCTCACTATGATCTTGTTGAGTTCTTTGTACTCGATGCATAGTCACCATGTTTTGTCCTTCACTGGTGCAAGCACAACTAGGCTACTGCAAGGCAAAGATCCAAACTTGATGTGTCCTATAACCATGAGTTCTTACAAAAATTTCTTGATCTACTAATGCTCAAGTAATTATTTGAAATATAGAGATGATGATCCATATTGAGCCTAGGAGATGTATAGGGGATTGTGTACAACATATCTAAGTGTTGAGAATTTCTCAAATAGTATCACATATTATATAACATACAATGGAAACTTAAAATATAAGATGTGAAACAACTATTAGACATTTGAGTGGCTGAGAGATTAGAAAATAATCTAAATCTATTTAGTGGAAGAATAGGATAAAATACATATGTGTACAAAGAATAATAAGGATAATAATGAGAATTCCTATGATTAGAAAGAGGTGGCACATCCTTTCTATTTTTTATAAACTATGATGGAGTTGATAATTGTTACATAGAGCATGCTAGTATGTTTCTCTTTGTGCACTTATACAAGATGTATAGTGTAGGTATTTATAGATGAATTACCACTGGGCTGAAAATTAAGTAACATGCCTATGTATGGTCATGTGGCATGTGTGGATAGGATGTTTCCAAGTGTCAAACTTGAATTGCGGTATTCCTTGTGGCATGGACATTACTAGGTGTCAAACATGTATGGTTCCAAATATCAAACTTGTATGGAGTTATTTTCTATGATACATGAGCTAATACATGATCTACATGCATGGTTACATTTCTTATGGAGGATTTAGTGTCATGTGTTTAACACATATGGTTTATGGTAGGTAGAATAGAGTACAAAGCATGTATAGTGGAATATGATGCTAAAGGGATTTATGCATGTGAATGATGCACAAAGAGCTACTAGATCTTGCCTGGTTCCACAAAGGACTTTTGAGGCTTATGCATGAAGCAACATGGAAGCTATGAGCTACTAGAGCTTGTAAGATTTCACAAAGGACTATTGAGGATTGCATAATTGCACAAACAACATAGGACTACTAAAACTTGCATGATTGTGCATGAAGCAATGTGGGGAATTTTGAACATGCATATATTCATGTGCAAGTGTTCATCTTGGTGCTATTCCAGCATGTAAGGGGATGTAGAAGGAATGTAAGGACTATAGTGTTGTTGATGAATTGGCATGCAAGGTTGTGCTCAAGTTATTTTCCCTTTCTTGAGGAGAAATGGTTACCATCGAGGTTATTTTTGGATCAAATACATTAGGTAGAGGTAGCCCTCATATCAAATTGATGATATGCTTTACAGTCCTACACAATTTTGAGGAACTCAATTTAATGACTGAAAGAGAAGTTGTACTCCTCCATCATGTTATTTAGATTCTATTGAGGGGGATATAATACCAACTTGAGCCACAAGGACTTTTTCATTTTCAAGTTTTACCCTAAAATGATAAACTTTCTATTGGAACCAACTAGCCTCTTGCATTACTTGGTGTTAATGACTGGTAACTTGGGGACTACTTCTAGTATGCAATATCTATTTTCACTAATATCTATGATAACATTCCTAGGGTTTGCTTCATAGATTGCATGTTGATGGAATAGATATGGTTGTCCAAGTAAAACATCACTACCTCTAATGGCGTAACATCGTAAAATCTTGGGAAGGATTGATTTTGTACTCAAAGTAACATTGGAAAGTGAGAAATTTCTTTGAACCCAAATTGAGCTATCCAATAAAGTATGATTGAGGGTGAGGCATCAATGGAAAGTTCAATTTGTGAACTAATTTAGGATAAATTAGGTTCTAATTTCTATTGTCAACTTTGAAGTGCACTAGTTGTCCATTGACCCACATTTAAAGGTGGAGTTAAAAGCTTTTTGCTTCCTCTTAATTGATGTTGGAGGAAGAAGTGATGTTTTTGGTACTAACCATGGCACTAGATTCTGCATGCATAACTTAGTTGCCTTTATCAGGTGCTACAACAATAATTCTAATGGAATATAATTGCACAAGCAATGATTTTCTGGCTTGACTCTTTTTAGTTGAGTGATTGATAGTATTGTGAACTATGCATCACTTTCTAGTATTAGATTATTCCTTCTTGTTAGCATAATATATATTACATTGTTATATATGTAACAATATTCAGTTACGTTAGTTTTGCAGTTATACCAACTGTTGTTAGAACTATATATTCTCATACTGTAATGCATTCAGATATCGAATACATCTGCTCTTTCTTCTGCTTAACCATTAAATGGTATCAGAGCATTTCTGATCGTTGGGGCATTGAGTTTTGGCGCTGTTTCCAATCTATGGCAATGTAGATAGGTGCTGGAATGAAATGCTAACCATGCACACATCTTTCTTCTGTTGAGTTCTGTTGAGTGACAAGGAGAAAGCACCCACGCTGAGAGAGGAATACCGCGCCTAAGATCCTAGAGGAGGCCGTGGGTTTCTGGAGCAGTGTTTGTGTACATATGCAGGGATGCGGGTGGTGCATTGAGGAGAATACAAGTTATGTTCTTTGTCTCTTTCCCAATCCTAGCCTAACAGACTTGAAGATGTTGTAGAGTTCGTTCCTCTACAACTAGTCTAAGTTCCAAAGCACTGGACTGAAGTCTCTCTGTAATCTACGTGGAGGAGGAGACTAGAAGGCATTGGCACAGATTGCAAGAAGTGTGTCTTCTCCACACCATTGAGAGGAAGAAATTGTCTGCAGTGGATGTCCACCACACCCGATGCCAGCAGTGTGGCCAATAATCATGCTAATGAGCCACCTCAAGGCGGACGTGCTGTTTCAGAAAGCTCGGGCTTCTATTTTTTCTCTTCTAGATGCCCTGCAAAACACCGGTAATCTTCAATTTGATGAGTTGTTTAGGCAAGGATTGATAGATTACTTTCTATTTGATGTACAATGTCAAGCAAGGAAGATTAAAGCAAAACTAGACGAGGGTTATGATGCTGATGATGAAGATGAGGTAGAACGCAGACCAAAGCATCCTCGTCTCACAGCACAGACCTATCGTGCTCATCTCTGTGCCACAATTTCCTCTTGAAAGTGAATGTACTATCAAATAAAATAATAATAAATTTGTTGTCTGGATTATTTTTTTTTAAAATGTCTGCCTCGAAATTGCTTCTTTTTGATGCTCAACTTTTGAAAGGGCTAAATTATGCCGCATGAAAGACAAAGATGCGGACAATTCTCATTTTTGAGGAGCTATGGGGAATTTTCATTGGTGACATAACCAGACCAGAAGATCCAAATGAAAGGCAAAAGTTTGACAAAGCTGATGCCAAAGCATTGATGTTGATAACAATCAGCATCACCGATGAAGTTCAACCTCACATTCAGGATGCGGAAACATCAAAGGCGGCATGGGATTCTCTCTCCACAATCTACCAAGCGAAGAACCAGACGAAGATCCTCCATCTACAGTCCAAGCTACATACACTCAATATGCAAGCTGGTGAGAAAGTTGAGGAATTATTACGGCAGGTATCTAAACTGCGAGTTGAGCTTGTTGCACTTGGAGAAAAGGTGGAGGACAAGCTACTTGTCCCAATTACACTGAGAGCACTGCCATCTCAATTCAAAATATTTGTCACCATGCTAAACATCACCAAGCAAAATGTGTCATTTGACAAATTGGTGAATTTATTGCAGCAAGAAGAAGCCATTCAATCTATCCAAGGTGAACTTGAAGACAAGGGCCTGATCTCCAGACAATTAAAAGGTCAGAAGTTTTGTGGAAAGTAGCCACAGAAACAACAAGAACATCAACAGTCGAAGCCTCCAAAGGTAAACTGATGGTGTCATATCTGCAACAAGAACAATCATGACACTATCAACTGTTGGTATAATGCCTTAACAAAAGGCAATTCAAGTAAAGAAGGCTTTTCTGGTTGCAGTGATACTCAGCCATCCAAACACTGTCATCATCACAGAAGGCACAAAGGCAATGTAGCGGCCCAACAAGATGATGCATCAGAAGAAGATGAACCAGAAACAGCCAACTGCAACACTCATCACAATCTAGTACTTGTCTCCCAAACCTCGCAGCCCACGAGGGATATTTGGTTGATAGACTCAGGTGCCAGTAAGCATATGACAGGCAATTATGAGCTATTCGATGTACTGATAGAACAACCTATAGGAGATAGAGTTTGAATTGCTGACAATAAGGAGTATGTTGCAGAGGGTATAGGCAAGGTCATCATTCCTCTTGGGACAAGCTGCTATACCCTCACCAAGGTGTTGTATGTTCCTAGTTTGACAACAAACCTGCTCTCTATCAGTCAGCTTCTGAACCACAAATTGAAAGTTGAGTTCTAGGTGAAGGACGGGGTCAAGACCTGTCTAATCTCAAGAGAAGGTATGATACTTGCTAGAGCATTTATAAAGGATAGATTGTTTGCATTAGATGTTGTCTCCTCCCCTACAGTAGCTCTATCAGCCTCAACAATAGAATCTATGGGACTCTTGCACTATCACTATGGGCACCTTTTAGTCAGCTCCTTGCATCAGCTCAGCTCCAAACAAATGGTAAGAGGTCTTCCTCCAATTTCAAATTCATTGCCTATATGTCCAGTATGCCTTGCAAGTAAACAACACCAGGATTCGTTCGAGGCTAGTAGCTTCCATGCTAAACATCACCTTGAGTTGGTACATATCAATCTATGTGGACCCATGCCTACTTCATTTTCAGGCCATAAGTACTTCCAATTGTTCGTAGATGACTTCTCCTGAAAGACCTGGGTGTATTTTCTCAAGAAGAAAGATGAAGCCTTTGCCAACTTTCAGGGCTTTTACAAGCAAGTTGTCAAAGAAGCCGGCCAGTCTCTTCTTGTCCTCTGCTCAGATCGAGGGGAGGAATTCACCTCCAAGGAGTTTGTGGCATACCTAAAGCATCATGGCATCAAGCAGCATCTAACTACTCCCTATACACCCCAACAGAATGGAGTTGCAGAACGTTGCAATCGGACTATCATGGAGATGGCTCGATGCATGCTCTCCACAGCCAAGTTGGAGGAAAGATTTTGGGCAGAAGCAGTATGGATAGCTGTATACCTCATCAACAGGGCACCAACAAAGATCTTGCAACACAAGACACCGGAAGATGTATGGACTGGACAAAAGCCTTCAATTTCTCATCTAAGGGTGTTTGGTTGCACTGCATACGTGCATGTCCCTACCAATAGGAGAAAGAAGACTGATCCTAAGACACTTCAGTGTATATTGTTGGGATATAGTATTACATCAAAATCTTATCGTCTCAGAGATCCTGAGACAATGAAGATACATGAGAGTCGAGATGTGGTATGTGATGAATCGTCTTTCGATTCCTTATCACAGAAAGAAGAGCAATAGCCTCCTACTTCTCATAAATTGCTCTCACAATCAGATGATGAGCATATGGAAGACTCTCACAGAGACAGTGAACTACAAGGAGAGTTGTATGTTGATCTGGGCCCTCTAGAAAACATTGCACACCAGCAGCAGCACAGTCAACCTCCAAAGTGGGTCCAAAGTACAATTAGGGACTCTAACCTGCACACTCTTCCAGACACTTCGTCAGGAATCAGAACCAGGAGTCAGACAAGAAATGAAGTGAATCTTGCGCTCATGAGTACTATTGTTGACAGCATTGAACCTGACATAGTTTGAGAGGCATTAAGCTAACCTCAGTGGAAGAAGGCTATGGATGCAGAGTATGATTCTCTGATGCAAAATCATACTTGGGAACTTGTCGATCTGCCTGAAGGGAAGAAACCCATTGGTTGCAAATGGATCTTCAAAACAAAGTACAAGGCAGATGGATCTATCGACAAGTACAAAGCACGACTTGTCGCAAAGGGATATGCTCAACAAGAGGGCATTGATTATGAAGAGACCTTTGCACCCACTGCGAAGATCAAAACTATCAGAATGGTCTGTGCATTGGCCACGTAGAAGGGATGGAAACTTCAGCAGATGGATGTCAAGAGTGCTTTCTTAAATGGTGATCTCAAAGAAGAAGTGTACATGACCCAGCCAGAAGGGTTTGTTGATGAACATCATCCATACAAGGTATGTCGTCTTATCAAATCTCTTTATGGCCTTAAGAAAGCTCCTAGGGCATGGTACATCAAGATTGACAATCGCCTATTGCAGCATGGATTCACCCGTAGCCCCTCATATCCTAATTTGTATATTAAGAAGGTAGGCACAGAGATTGTCATTTTGGTTTTGTATGTGGACAATCTTATTCTCACTGGCAGCTCAGACAGTCTCATTGATGATGTAAAGAATAATCTCAAGAACTCCTTTGACATGACAGATTTGGGGCTACTTCATTATTGTCTTGGCTTGGAGATATGGCAGAAGAAAAACCACATATTCATCTCCCAAATGAAATATGCCAAGACACTCCTGGAAAACTATGGAATGGTCAACTGTAAGCCTATTTCCACTCCAATGGAGAAAGGTTTGCAACTATCTCGTTTCCAGGATTCACCTCAAGTAGATGTCACTCTCTATAGGCAGCTGGTTGGGAGCCTTATCTACTTGACCTACACCAGACCAGACTTGTGTTTTGCTGTAAGCTATCTCGCTAGATTCATGCAGGAGCCAAAGAAGTGTCATTGGGTTGCAGCAAAGCATGTGTTGAGATATATCTGAGGCACAGTTGATTATGGTTTGGAATATAAGAAGAACACTCAGTTCTTCTTACAGGGATATACAGACTCGGATTATGCAGAAATTATAGATGACAGGAAATCCACCTTAGGTTATGTTTTTCATCTCAGATCTGGGCCAATTTCGTGGGTTAGTAAGAAGCAAACTATTGTTGCTCTTTCATCCACTGAGGCTGAATATCGCGCCGCATGAGGAGCTGTGTGCGAAGTGATTTGGTTACGTCACATTCTAGCAGATATGGATATTCCTAAAGAGAAGTCACTAGTTCTCTATTACGACAATTAGGGTGTGTTAAAACTTGTGAAGAATCCAATTTTCCATGAGCGCACTAAGCATATTGAGGTCGAGTGTCATTACATTCGGGACCAAGTTTTGAACCACCACATCCAGCTCCAGTACTGCGTTACAGACTCTCAGATCACAGATATTTTCACCAAATCTCTTGGTAGGATCAAATTTGAACTGTTTAGGGGGTACATTTGTAAAAATAATGTAATAAGGGGGGAATGTTAGCATAATATATATTACATTGTTATATACGTAACAATATTCAGTTACGTTAGTTCTGCAGTTATACCAACTACTGTTAGAACAATATATTCTCATACTATAATGCATTCAGACATCGAATACATCTGCTCTTTCTTCTGCTTAACCATTACTTCTCACTAGACAATTATTCTTTCTTTGAGTTTATTGTGTAGCTCCCCTACCTTTCTTACAACTCTCTTGAGTTCTACCCTTAGTATTATTTGTTCACGCCTTGTCCTAAGACTCTCTTGGGCTTCTACTTGGATTTGGACTCAAATTTATAAGTGAATTCGTAGGCTTCTCTAAGATTTGAGATCTAAAGTAAATCCATGTTTGATTGAATGTATGATCTCATGCGTAACCTATACTTGAGAATGTGATTGTGCTAAGTCTCTTCAATGCATATATTAGAAATGAGTGTGAAAGATGTTAATGTACTCTTGCATAGATTGCTCCTTCATTAGTGCAATTGTGTAAACTTGATGTATATTCTCATAGTTCCCAACTTTGTTAGTACGGCCTTTTAACTACATCAACAAAACCAATTCAGATGCCTAGGGATTGTGACATAATGTCCTTCTCATGGGGTGCACAATAATTTTTGGTACCATTGTTTGATGGGTATGGAAACTTTTAGAAGGGTCAAGGTAATCCTTTCGTTGTTAGAGAATTGATTTACCATGAAGTAGGAGAGAAGGATATCATTAATATAATTATCTAGAGTATCTACATTTATTTTTCTTTAAAAAATAGGGATGTCTAGATTGACTTACACCTTGTATGGTATAGCTAGGGCTTTTTGGAGGGTGATGCACATGCTTAAGGAGTTGGGCAAAGTGATGAAAAATTCTCTCTATCACATGCATATTTCTATTCTAAAACTTCCTATTGTCATCACAACACCTCTTCTATCATTCTTTGGAGCATATTCATAGTCAGTATCTTTGTAATTTTGTATGTCATCTTGGGTTGTTGGAGAGGAGGGTATGTTGAAGGTTCAAGAGCCTCAATCTCCAACTTTTTGTAGTACAACCTCATGAATTAGAATTTAAACTAAGACATGTTGTATATGTATACATAAATTCCATTGGACATGATACCTAGTGTAATGGATCAGATACCATTGATCTGCAACCCACAATGAAACCTAGTGGATAGACACACTTGTTAGTGTGAATAGGGTTACTTTGCTATCTAGCTCTTTCTTAGCTTGTTCTCCACCTTAGCTCTTTTCACACTAGATTAAGTTTACTTAGGGACTTTTTCACTTTATCCCACATTGGTTGTGTATTGAGTCTCTTGGGTGGAATATCATATATATACCCACCTTTCTCTCTCATAAGAGCATCCCATTCTATTGTAATGCTTTGCATTCTCTTGAGTTGAATACAATTTATTTAGCTCATATTTGATTTCTATTTTGCTTTCTCTCAATCACTTGCATATTTGGGTAGAAATCTAACATGGTATCAAAGCGGTTGTGAGTTGTGGATTAGCATTTTTTTTAGAAATCTGAGAGTGTAGAGTTGTTTTTCGAAGCACATGAGTATGCTCTTCTCTTGCATCTTCGGATGATCTGGAGAAACAGAAAAGTGTGGAGAAAACTCTAGTTTGTAAGTTGTGGGTTTTGAATCACATGAGTATGCTCTTCTCTTGCATCTTCTAATGATCTGGAGAAACAAAAAAGTGCGGAGAAAACTCTAGTTTTTGGGGGGGTTCATATTTTGACTTGCCAGTTGCAAGTTTTTTTCATAGCTTCCTCAAGACTCGTTGAGCTAAAATCTAACAATCAGCTTGCATTTTATTTATTTTGATCAATCTTGCAGGTTACAGCATGCCTTTGTTTGTCTTAGGTAGCTGATTCAATCTTTGCATGCCATTTTTTGGTGCTAAACACATTTTTTTCATTAGAGTCACATTTTCTGTAGATCACAGAGAAAAATGCCTTCTGGGTTTTGTTCGCAGCACCGAAAAAACTATCTAGGTATCTATTAGTTTTTGTATATAGCTTATGTATTTTGCAGAAACGATGTCAGAAAGCTACAGCAAAACCCCTCTCCATTGGCGTTTTGGAAATTGCTGTTCAACTTCCAAAGGCTATAACTCGGGCTCCCGACCTCTGATTTGAGATTTTTTTTTTAATTTTGGCTAATTTTTCATGCTCTACATGCTGGTTCAAATTATTTCTAAGTTTGGTACATGAATTTTCTAGAAATTATGTTTTCTTGTCAGATCTGACAGGTAGTTTCAGTTTTTTAGAACTCCAAATGGTTATAACTTTCACATATGATCTCAGATCGAGGTCATTCTTTTTTTGAAAGTTAATATTTTTCTGAGCACTACACAATGGTGTTATTTTTATATTCTAATTCTAAGATATTTCTATACTTTCAGTATTTGGGTCCATTTTTGACATTGTAAAACTATGGAAAATTCTACTCCAGCATTGTAAATGCACATATCTAAGGCCATTTTTATTCATAGAGGCTAATGTGAACATTCATCAGTGCATGCACTATTTCCTTTCTTGCATGCATTAGGTTTGCATTTTCTCTGCACTTCATTTCTGTACCAGATCATTTCTCAATCAACTATTGCTTCATAGATTCCAGAGTTGTGCCAGTTGCAAGTTTTCCAGTGTTCCTTGGCATTGGGTCTGCTGTTGCTTTTTCATGATTCTGACTTGAGTCCTTGAGTGATTCTAATATGGTTTCTAGCAAACAAAAGTATCTTTCCTTGCTTGCTAGATTGAGGATTCCAGTGTTACTCCACAAGTATGCTTCTAGTGCTTTTTGTTGCAGTAGGTTATCTCATTATGGGGGGGTTGTATGATCTCTCTTATCATCCTTTGTGTGGATAGAGATTGATTGGATTTGTGATGGATATCATTGTTGTCTTTCATCTCTCTTTTGGGGAGGAGTTTTGTCCCATTGGGTTTTCTCCTTTTCTCCATTTGTGAGAGATTTCCTTTGCATTTGTACATGGGTACCTAACATGGCCTAGTAGCCGGGACCCATCTTTGCATCTTTTTGCATCTTTGCATTTTGTCACATTTCCCCCTAAGTTGCACTTAAGGGGGGGGTGTTAGTGTGAACAGAGTTACTTTGCTATCTAGCTCTTTCTTAGCTTGTTCTCCACCTTAGCTCTTTTCACACTAGATTAAGTTTACTTAGGGACTTTTTCACTTTATCCCACATTGGTTGTGTATTGAGTCTCTTGGGTGGAATATCATATATATACCCACCTCTTGCTCTCATAAGAGCATCCGATTCTATTGTAATGCTTTACATTCTCTTGAGTTGAATACAGTTTATTTAGCTCATATTTGATTTCTATTTGGCTTTCTCTCAATCACCTGCATGCTTGGGTAGAAATCTAACAACACTCAACAAACTAAATGTGTTATGGAGAAAGCATAAAATATGAATGACAAAGGATGAAAACTAAATTAGTGTGCAAATGATGAGGGGAAGGAGGATTAACAAAACAAATTAGACACTTGAATTATAATTGTATTGCATTTTTAGTATTTGAAGTCTTGTACGTGATCTACGAGGTTAGATGTATCTAATGCCTAAGCTATCCTTCCTGAGACCACTAACTTCTGCATTCTCTTTTGTTCAAAGATTGGTAGTTTACAATATTATACATGAGAAGGGTGCATGAGTTGGGAAGATACAAGACTACTTGTAGCTCTAATGAATGTTAGCTTGAATGATGAGATTCCCCTATATCATCATTACCTAGGAATGACATTGTGACTAACAATTTAGAATATATGTGTGAGAATAAATACCACTAAATATGTGTGACATTATTAGAGGAGTTAGATTGTCACATTACTACCACATGTTCTACAAGTAATAATGAAATTGTTGACAATGCCACAAAAGCCAAGTGTTAGTGGTAATAGAGTTATGCACTTTGAAGTGTCCCTAACTCTCCTAAATCATCATATAACCTTTTAGTATCACATCACACTTTTTATCTTATATATCTCCCTATTTTATCTTTAATGCATCTTCCACTTTCCTCTATCATAAAAATTCTTCTTTCTTAGTAAGAATTTACATAGTCTAATTTGTTTTTTCATCTCAAACTAGGCAATGGTCTATGGGTTTACATGGTCCGTCCACCTTATCATCTCAACTTTGCAATCATAATTCCCTCATTTAGCTCAAAATTGGATCATAATTCCCCATCCGGGAGTCATCCCAAAAATATAGCCTTTCTCTCATTTTATTTCCCAAGTTAGGTAGTTGCTGACATGGTAGCGTAGGGTTGCAATAAAATTCTGAATATGAGAGCTAAATTGTAAATGTACAGTCGTGAATATCCTTTCCAAGTTAGAATCCATTTCTTTTCCTTCATCAGTTTGTTCCATGGCTGTTTGTTTTCTTCACAGATCAGGCACAAAGACTTAATACTGGGTTTATATTCTCTTAGAAAGAATCTATGAAACTTTCTTTTCTTTCTTACATTGTTTGTTTTATGTTCTTATATCTCTTTCAATTTCATAAATCAATTTTAAGCAGTATTAAATATAAATACAGAAACTAAATTAAATAAAATATGCAGAAAGCAAGAGCCATTACCATAAAACTTGAAAAAACTACCACATCTAAAGTTACTGATTATAAAAAATTCACCATAAACAAGATTGCCCTTATATGAGTCCCAAAAGAGAAGAATTTCATTCTAAAAAATCGGAGCTGCTACAATTTAGGATGTCTAGTTTTCTTGGACAAAAACTGGTTGAAACAGGATGGGCAGTTTTATCTGTGGACAAAAATATTTAAAATTATTCCCACATGAGATTACATTTTCCTTCCAAATTTTTGTCTGGAACATTTAAAAAACAGCCATAAAATAAATTTATAAACCCATCTAAAAAGTACTTCCTAATTTTCTAAACAGTGGTTGCATACAAAATCTAAGAAGCTTCTGCATGGGACCTTGTCAAGCTGCAATTCTATCAATCATGAAATGGCATTAACATGCTAAAACAGGGTTTACTCGTCAGTAACCCTCCTTGACCATCTCTCCTCCATGTATTTCTCTGTGTTCTTCCGTATTTCATTTGAAGTCTTATAGAAGTTGGCCTTCATGGCTAACTCCACCATGGTTTTCTGGGACTCAGGATAACATTGCAACTCGTCTTGATAAGTTGGGTATAAAACCAGGCCATCAAATATGGATAACTGCTTTCTGACTGCATCGATGGTTTTTCTCATCTCTGCATTTTCAGATTCCAAAGCTTTAATCCTTGCATCTTCCTGAGAAAGCTTCTCTAAATCCATTAGTAAACAGTAGTCCCACCTTCCTGTATGAAACAAAAACAGTGAGGATAAAAAAATGGCAATACAGCACTTTACATTTTGATAGTCCACTGAACCAGAATGTGATACAAAAAACAGCCCCAAGACTTAGCCTACATACCGTTTGGAGGATCAAATATGCTGGGTAATGGAAGCAACTTAATACAGCAGGAGAAACCCAAATTAAGGACTTCGAAAAAAACACACACAGAAGTTGTTAGTCCGCTAAGCTGTTGAGCATATTGATGATCGTGGAGAATCCAGTAGCAGAGATTTATATTGCCTTGCAAGAAAAGCAACCTAAAAAGTGAAAACAAATCAAGAAAGCAGTAGTAACTTAGCACAATCTTCTAATGCTACTTAAAAACTGGAATTACAGAGGAATAAACGGTGTGAGTTATTATAGAAGATCCAATATGGACTTTACCTGAACACTAGAAAGTCGGTGGGCCGCATTAATTATTCACAACCCTAAGTTTGGCGGCTGAACAATATTTCTATGGATGCATTATGAAGCATGCGTGTTAAAAGTAATTTAATATGAAGGGATTTACAAACCTTGTCGGTCACAATTTTTTTAATTTTGATGCATTTATATGTCATTGGTGTAGTTAGACCGTCCGTTTATTCCCAATTCAAAAAGATTTATGCATCGCTAAGTTTTCTCCCTTGTGATTAAGAAGACAATTTATAATGTGAAATTTATATATCCGTGCCAATTTCTATATATGGTGAAATTTGTATATCCGTGCCAATTTCTATATGTAGTGAAATTTGTATACCCATGCCAATTTCTATATATGGTGAAATTTGTATATCCGTGCCAATTTCTATATGTAGTGAAATTTGTATATCCGTGCCAATTTCTATATATGGTGAAATTTGTATATCCGTGCCAATTTCTTTATGCATCACCAAGTTTTCTTCCTTATAATTAAGAAGACAATCTAATATGTGTAATGGCTAAATTTGTATATCCGTGCCAATTTCTATTTAATTTTAGGTTTATTTTGACCAAGTTTTCTTCCTTGTGATTAAGAAGACAATTTAATATTTGTAATGGTGATTTTTGTATATCGGTGCCCATTTCTATTTAATTTTAGATCTATTTTGAGAGAATATCTTATTATTATAATTATATAGTGATATGTGGCATATTTTTGTTATAAGTTTGGTTTCTTTTCTAATTCTTGTCAACCTTTATTTACTCTTCCTTACACATTTTTCTATACACTAGCCTTTTGAGGATCTATTCCTATTTATTCTCACATTTTGAAAATTTATTGGCCTAGATTTTCATACATCCATCTCTAACTCAACTCTAAATCATACACTTGTTGTAAGGGCAATTTCCACAAAAAATGAGAACGATATCCTAAATGGCATAGATCAAACTCAAAATTTAAATTTGTTAATGTAGATACCCCAAATCCCCTTTGGATTTTCCCCATAGCTTTTCTAATTAAATCTTTATTTAATTAATTTGGCTAATTATCCCTGACCATTTCCTAACTAATTAGCTTAATCCCTCATTGCATTAATTGAATAAATTTTAATTTATTTAACTAACTAATCCATCACTAATTTTCCTCCTCTAGCATTAATTAAATAAATTATATTTATTTAATTAATTATCCTTCATCACAAATTAATTAAATTAAATCCACCTACTTAATTAACCTAAAGCTAATTTCCTCTAACTAATTAATTAAATGGGACATTTAATTAATTAAACCTTCATCCATTTTCCTCTAATTAAAAAATTGAACCTCTCTCCACTAAAATCCAGAAGGCTTTCCCTTTTAATCCCCACCATCAAATTCAAATTCCAAACACATCTTGTCTATCCATTTCACACATGTCTCCTCCACCACTTGTGCCCTCCTCATGTTCACATAACTTGGTGAAATCATAGCCCTCCATTTGAAAACACAATCCCCTCCATCCACTTGACTCCTCCATCATCTTCCACTTGCTTGCATCTCATTCTCCCATGCATTTTAAAGAAATTTCATACATTCATCGAGCACATTTCATCTCCTCTTGTGATTTGTCAAGAGGCTAGGATGCATACCCATGCAAGTTCATCCTAGCCCTCCATTTCCTTGGGAGAGAGTCAATTTAAGAGCTTTATCCAAGGGACGCTTCAACCAATCCATCATAGAGCAAGTACATGTTGCCCAATTTGGTAATCATTGAGCTAGAGAGCAACCACATTTACCACAACACATCAACCCAACCTTGGAGCATATCATAATCATTGATGGAGGTATAATGCATGTTTTGTTTGTGTTTTGCATTATTATTTATCTTCCATATTTCTCAAATTGAAAGTGAATGTTAGATTTAGGATTTGAGTTTCTTGTGTTTATGTTTGCATCTAACTCTCCTTTGTTTTGGTCCAAATTTGATGTCTATAGTTGACTCCCCCCTTTTACATTAGCCATTGGAAGCTAACCTGATAAACCTTTATGTGATATTATATAGTGATATATAGCATGCTTTTTTTAAAGTTTGGTTCCTTTCTTGATCCTTGTCCAACTTTATTTATTCCTCTTTAAACATATTTCTATACACCATCCTTCTCCATGTTTTATCCACATTTATTTTCACACATTTCCATCATTTATTCATCTAGATTTCCACACATCGATCCTTGAACCCCAGATCATACACTTGTTGTCATGGGTAATTTTTGCAATGTGGATGATCCCACAATAGTGTGTCCCACTTGTGGGATGAGGTCAAAAATGAGTTTTGGAATGAAAAAATTGTAGAACACCTTTAAATGAAGGTCCTTCATTTGAAGGTAAATTGTCCACCGTGTGTAAATAGGCTTCAAATGAAGGTGGGGAGGCTCAAATGAAGGCTTTTTTTTCAAATTTTAAATGTTGCACATTCAAAAATATAAAGAAACATTCAAATACCTTCATTCAAAAGTCCTTATGCTATCCTCATTATTTGGCTCACTTGGTTTTCAAAATAAAATTTTGTTTCAAAGCAAGGGTTGGACCATCAAATGAAGTCATCATGACATAAATTTTTGCAAGATTGTATCCCTCCAAGTAAGCTTTCCAAAAAATTTTAAAAAATTACTTAAAAAAACACGTGCACTCTATATTGATGTCCTTGTTTCAACCAAAAAATAAAACTTGATTTGGATAAACATAAAATAAAACTATGCATTGTGGCATTATATTACTCTAAATTATAATTAATCTAAATTAAAAGATAAGATTGGGCATAAGAAAACCTTGGGCTCGGCTTTGGGGGAGAATAACAGAATTTCGTGACGGGGAGAGCTCTGCGATTGGACGAGGGTTTGTGAAACCCTCCATGTGCAATCAGGTGGAGCTCTCTTCCTACCTTGGAATGCTTTATTCATGACCATCTACTCCATTGGATCATATTGGTTTCATGTGGTGTCTAAATTTTCCTATGGATGATCGTTGTATTGTATTTTCATTTGCATAGTATTATATTTGATTATCAAAAGTTTTTTAATTTAAATATTTCATTTTCTCACCTCTACTAGTTACATCATAGAGTGTCAAGGTTTGTTCCCCTATGCTTGAGGGCTGTCTAAGGGATTATTTCCTATGGGCCACAACATTTATTGCTTGGCTGGTAGAAATTAAAGGAGACTCTAAATGGGTTAAATATAAACGAAAGCAATTTTGATGACACTATTAACAAATCTTGTAGTGAAGTCCTTAGAGGAGACTATGCTAAAATATTATCAAAAGATGTTGGTTTCGAGATCTAGCATCCATTCAGAGCCCACTATGGAGTCCTCGACAGCGGTGGAGAGGCGAGGAGTAGGGAGGGGAAGGAGAAAAAGGTGAGTGCCTCGGCTTGCCTAGGAAACTTTCATTATACCCTAATCTTGATATGCATAAAGCCTTGAATTCTGAAGAAAATAGATTAAGGAATGTGGCTATTTTCTTTGCTTTCTTGAATACTGAGAAACTCTCTTCTCAAAGATTTTTTTGATAACTGGTTAATCTCAGTATGGGAAAAGAAATTGGGGATTCAATTTTCCTTCTATCATATGATTTAAAACAAGTTATTTGTTATCTTTTTGAAATGTAATCAATAGAAGGAAAAATAAGGAGGGTTTGGGTTTTAAAACGAGTGGTCCTAATGAAAACCATAGGGAGGGGAATGACAAAACTAAAGAAAATGAGTCTGGAGATGGTCTCTCTGATTCCATGCCTAGAACAGATATTCCTACCGAAACTTGTTCTGTTAATCATGTTGTAGACATGGTTTTTGAGTCAAACCTAGGAGATGAGCATAATAACACTCAAAACACTAATGAATCCCCCACTAATTTAACAGGTCTATATGATGTGGTAGGGACTAAAGGCAACTTGAACTACATTGAGACTGTATGGTAAAGCAATAAGCCAGAGATAGCACAAACTGAGAACCCTAACCCTAATTTGAATAAGGCAGAGGGGAAGATAGTCACAATGTTTGATAACCCTTGTTTTGATAATGTATTGCAAAGAGAATCCCCTCAAGAAGGCTCTAATGAGGTGGTAGTTATGAAGAACATTCATACGAATAATGGGAACCAACCAATTGTGAAAGGAGATAAATTAAAGCCAAGTGGGCATAGGAAGAATGCCCAAGAATTGCCATTAGACAAAATAAGAATGATACAAGAATAGAGGAAAAAACTTGAAGAGATGAAGGAGGTTTTCCAAAAAAGGATAGTAGCAGATCCCAAAGGGATAGCAGTAAATAGCCCCGGTATAAAGGTAGAAAATGTAATAGAGGAATGTGATTGTAATTAGACAAACAATAATGATAGAACATTGATTGACAAGAATAGAGATTCAAATAACAACAAAATAGAAGATGAGGTTAAGAAAAGAAAAATGGTTAGCAAAACTAATAGTTTTTGTCAAACTAGAGAAAAAAGGAAAAGAGGATTAAATCCCCAATTGTTTTGATAGGTTATACAATGAGAGCAAATTAAATTCCACCTAATCAAGAAGATGATGAAGGATTTACACTGTTTCGGTTGGAATGTAAGAAGACTTGAGTCTCCTAATAGGTAGTACATTGTTAGAGACTTTTGTAATAAGAATAGGAATATGGATATTTTGTTTTTACAAGAAATTAAAGCTGTGGGATTTCATCTGGAAAACAATTTGAGATTTATATGGAAAATGAAATAGTAGATTCTTCTAATCATGAAAAAGGAAAAGGAGGAAATTACATGTTAATTTATAGGAAATGGTTGCAATCCATCAAACAGAAAGGGCATTCCTCATGCTATAGATTCTTATGGCTTGTTCTTGAAATTGAAAATAGTGAGAGATAGGCTTTAGCTCTATATATGCTTCAAATGAATATGGAAATAGGGTGGAACTGTGGAACTAGATGGCTAATGAGCTCCCTAAGGAACCTTGGATCATGGGAGGTGATTTCAACATGATTGAGCAAAAGGAAGATAAATCAAGAGGCAATCCACGTGAGTGGAAAGGGAATGAAAAAAAAATTGGGATAGAATGAAAAAGATGTTAAAACTTTATGATCCTCTAGAGGGACAAAAAGGAAACAACAACGACATATGGTATTCTTGGTTTAATAGCCAGGAGGAAAATAGGAGGATTTACTGTAGACTGGATAGGTTTTATGCAGACAAGGAGGTGCTACAATTTTAGAATTTTGATAGTAACAATGTAGTGCAAGTTATATGAAACACATTATCTGATCACCATCCTATTAAAGTTGTTATTGCTTGGAAGAATCAGGGTAAACCATATAAACCTATAGAGCTAGTATTGGTCAAAGCTTTACTTATCTCCCTTAGACTTCTAATACCATCCATATACAATAACACAATACTGGAACAAATTGACTAAATCCGATAAGGTTATTTTTCAACAGTGGGAAAAAATACTCCTTGGACAAAAGGAAGAAGGAATGCTACCTCCAAGAAGAGTTTCTAAGAGTAGAAGAAGTTATTCAAAGGGAGCCTAGTAGGACAAAACTAATAACAAAAGTGAGTGATATAAGGCATAAACTTAGGCAGTTTCAAGTTTAAAAGGCCCAAGGTGCTAGGATCAGAGCCAAATTGAATTGGTTGGAGGGAGGAGACAGAGGTACCAAATACTTCTTTGAGTTATTAAAGTTCAAAAACATTAAAGAAAAAATAGGTCATATATTAGAGGAAAGAATTTGGTATCATGAGGATGAAGATATTAAGGAGGTGTTTAGGAGGTTTTATGAGATCTTGTTTAAAGTTGAGGATAGTAAAGAAGGATGTAAGGAAGCACAAAGTCTTTGTATGAGAATCTGTAAAAAGAGAATAGATGCAGAAATGGAAAAAAAGTTGAAAGTTGAGATAATAAAGAAAGAAATTGAAGAAGCTATTAAATCTATGAAGAATGGTAAATCACCAAGTGTGGATGGACTGCCAGTGGAATTCTACAAGGCTAATCTAAGCTGGGTGGTAGATGATCTATTTGATGTCTATCAAGATGCTGTGAAGAATGGGACACTGGGAAAAAAATCAATATAGGGGTCATTAGCTTGTTACCAAAGGATGGTGATAAAGAAAACACCAAGAATTAAAGACTTATTACTTTACTAAATGTCTCATATAAAATCATAGCTAAAGTATTAGCTTTGAGATAGAAAGATATGTTACCCAAAATCATTAACCATACCCAAACTAGATTTATTAAGGGTAGATATATCTTGGAGAACCTAATCACAAACTGGGAAGCCCTACATTGGGATAAGGAAATTGATCAAAATGTCAGTATTCTGCTCTTAGATTTTGAAAAGGCATATGACAGGGTTGAATGGTCATTTGTTCTAATGATGTTAAAAACCATTGGGTTTTTAGATTATTACTGTGGGATGGTTAAAATGTTGTTCATTGATGCATCTACTCAAGTTGAGGTCAATGGCATGCTGTCTGACCCATTTCCTATGAGGAGATCTATTAGACAAGGGTGTCCATTGGCACTAGCTATATTTGTTATTACTTCTGAAGCTCTATATTACTTATTGAGAATAGATGTTATAGAAGGAGAAGTAAAAGGTATTTCACTACCAAACATGGATATGCTTTTGAATGTTCAATTATTGATGACACGGCACTATTCCCAAGACTAGAGGAAGACAATGTTAAAAAATTGGAAGATAGGCTAGAAATTTTCTATCTTGCCTCAGAAAAAAAAAAATTGCCTCTAAATCTATCTTGCTTGGTTGGTAGGAAGAAGCTCCAAACTAGTTAAACATGAATAAGTGGAAATGGGGAGGTCTACATAAGCAAGTCAAGTTTTTGGGCATTCCTTTTGTTGTCAGTCCATCTTTAAAAAACATGTGGGAATGGTTATTCTCTAAAATAGAGAGGAAGTTAAATAATTGGAATAGGCACTTTTTATCTTTAGCTAGAAGGGTTTAGGTTTGTTAGAAAATACTTTATGCTTATTCCATCTATTATGCTTCTATGTTGCTTTTCCATAATTACTAGACTAATTTGATTCAAAAATGTATCAAACAATTTCTTTGGTCAGATGGCAAAGGGACCCAAAAAAGGCATTCTATAAAGTGGGGGTAGTGTTGTTTAGGCAAGGAATAGGGGGGTTAGGCCTTAAGGATGTGTGAGAATCTAGGGTGTTGACTTGGCTACAAAATGGATCTTTAGATCCTTAGAAGGCAATTAGCCATGGAAAATATTGGTGAAAAATAATATTGTGAATGATGTACATGTTAAGGCAAAAATGTGGAAAGGACTGTTGTCTTTATTAGTATTTGGAATGCATGGGAATAGGCAAAAGTATTTATACAAAACAGAGAATCTTTTAATTTGAGGAACAAAATGGTTTTGGGGTATAGATCTATTTTGTGGAACATATATCATAAAAACAAACCCTTGGCATTACTACAAGGTTGCCCTACAAAAAAGTGGAACAAACAAGGGTTGTTAGTAATTAAAGACTTATTAGATGGAAAGAATGTTAAAACCTGGATGAAGATTAAAAAAGACTTTGGATTGAGAGAATAACAAAAGAGAACTTTTTCCATACTATACAAAGCCTTCCTATGTAAGATTCCACAAGATATAAACATTCTTGGGGAAGAGTGCATTGAGAAGGCTACATGGAAGATGCTACTAAATTGCTAGAAACTAATTCTAAAAGAATTTATAAGATGATGAATAGCCCTCAGGCGATATTCAAGCATATTAACAATATTTGGAACCTTACAATAGAACAAAATCTTTTTGTCCAAAACCTTCGGTATTATATGGTCTAGGAATATAGAGGCCAAAAAAGGTTGTTTTAGATGGCTTCTTATTTTTAAAAAACTAGCAACTGGTGGTTTTGACAACATTGTTTGTTCTATGTGTAAAGTAAATGAAACTTGTCAACATGCGTTCTTTGAATGTGATTATGCTTGTTATGGACTAAAAATTGGACACTTGCCTTTTTACCTCCTTATTTAGCTCCTAAATCCCTGTGATTACATTACGCATCATAATTGATCATCTCGAAGAGATTGCTCAGCACCAATGTGAATTTGGGACCTTGGGCCCTTTTTAAATCTCATCTTAGACTAAAAAGCGGGTCCTAGACTTGGGCGCCAACTGCCCAAGTCCTCCCTAATTGGTCAGGGCTAATTAATGCTATGTTGGCATAGGACCTTTAAAAAGGTTCCTCTTTGTTGGCTCTTGTGATTTAATTTCACAAATATTAGCAAGAAAGCATATATAAGTGTGTTTTTGTATTCATTATGAACCTAGATGGATATTGCTAATTTATGATCTTGGAGCAAAGAGTATTCAAAGCATTCATTGTGTTTCTAGAGCAAATTTGTGTTTGTATTGTGTGTGGTGTTACAGGTTTTGAATCATCATCTATCTCCTTATGAGTTGGAGAAACTTCATTCTCCTAACCTGCAAGGGCACACTCCCTTATCTATCAATGGTGTTGGAAAGCTTGAATGCCATTCTGGGGTTTGACTGAGGCAAATCCCTAAACACCATAACCCTCCAAACACTCTCTTATCATCTTGTGTGTAGGTTATAGGTACAGGATTTGGGGAAAGTGAAGTTACAGGGAGACAATGCAAGAATCAAGGTTTCAGGATCTAGAAGAAGTTATGAAATATTCCCCCAAAAATACTTGGGTTGTTTCCTCCCTAGTCTTCTAGGATTTTTAACATCATATCTGGCATCAGGGCATCCTCCGGAGCAACTTTCCAGATTGCACCTTCTATTGATTCCTTCATCTGGACTCTAACAGTTTTATAGGATTATTTTAGCATGTTAAAATAGTCCTCTAACATCTCTACTTTTGGGAAATAGGTTTTATCATCCCTCTGATCATTCTTGTATAATTGGTTGCTAGATATCTATTTTATATCTTTTGTCATAAGCAAATCTTTGCAAATCTAGGGTTTATTGCATATTTGGCCTAGGGTTTGATAAAAGGGCTTGATTATATCAGATCTTTCCATAGCACTCTTGAGTACAAGATCTGTAGCTAATTCCTCCTCCATTTGGTAGTGATTTGGTTTGGTCTTGTCCTTGAATGTTATTGTGAAATAGGGTTTGATCTAGTGTGCATGCTAGTCTTCATCATTCACCTTTTTCATATATAACATTTTGGTGAACCCGTAGATCTTACACTTTGGCATCCTTCTTGTATTAGATCTGAGCTATTTTTTGTCCTATATCTGATTGGATTCAATTCAATCATCATTTTGTATAGTTTCATAGCTTAATTTCATTGTTAGAGTTTCAAAAATCCTTATATTTTTAGTAAATCTAGCTAATCTTCAACCTAGGTTTTCAAGATTGGCATGTTGTGGTAAATCTTGTTGCATTATTGGATTGATTGAAGGATTTTAGGCTGCTATAACTTATCATCCCCACTATTTTAATACATATTTTGCATACTTTCATTGGAAAAAGTGAAAAATAAAGCATTTAGGCTTGCAAAAAGGCATAGTTTTGCAAAAAGGCATATGTTATAAATCATCCTAGAAAGATTTAAATCTCTAATTTTCACATCAAATCTGATTCATTTGACAGTAGACAATCATTTCATGATATTGTACCTTGCATTTGAAGATCTCATTTGCTAGGGTTTTGTTGAAAAGTTGCATTTTCCTAAAACCTAGTCAATTTCAAAAGCTAGGGTTTGTAGTCAAAATCTTATTTCAGATTTTTCTGCTATCATAAACAATTTTCAAATCAGATCTAGCATTAATTTATAAGCATATTTTCATTGTTCAATTGTAAATTTTTCATCATTTCATACCTTGTTTCAAAAATTCACATGTTTGTAATTACACATTGTGTATTTCAATATAAGAAATTTGACATCTCTTTAACATTTATTTGCAAGAAATCTTAAAATTGTCTATATGAACTTTTGTGCAACACTTTTAACATCTCGATGACTCTGTTTGTAGTGACACTAAGTGTGTTTTTTATCTTTGCGAAAAAGGCTTCAAAAACCTGGTTCCCTCAAACTAGTGTTGTGGTGTACAAAAGTCTCTCATATTGGTGGTGTTCGATAAATGAATAGATTTGGTTGTACATTGTTGTTCCAAGACATTTCATTATGTCATCTTCATATCATTTCTCTTTGGTATCTTTGCATGCATATATCAAAGATCTTGATTTTCATAGATCCATAACCCTCATGGGTGAGCATCCTTCAATATTAGAAAATCTAACCAAATTCATCTCCATGAATACTCATGAGAAAGATGATTTTGAAAGTTCTTCTTCTTCTATTACTACTACTATAAATCATAATAATGACTTGGATCTAATATCTAATGTATATGATGGTGGTGATGATTCCATGAGTCATTTTATTTCTCCTTAGTTGAATGTTCAAACACCTTGGATACTAAGGAAGTGAAGACCCTCAATCTTCCTCCTTTGGTTGAATGTTCAAGTACTTTGGACATCACTAAGGAGGAAAAATCCATTAATAGTTATCCTTTGGTTGCATGTTCAAACCCCTTGGACATCACTAAAGATACAATCATCAACAATTCTCTTAACAACATTGTACCTTCCCTTTGTTCCAATGCTCTCCCTTTAAGAGATGAAGCATTGGTGGATGAAGAAAGGTCTCTCACATTAAAACCTTTGGGGATGGATGTTGAGACTAATCAAAATAAAAAAAATGTTAATTCAATCAGCATTAATAGACTTATTCCACCTACTAAGGGGATAGTGAATAAGTGTACTAATGTTCCTAAAATCATTGTGTAAGGGACACTTAATGCGCCTCCTCACTTCAAGTTGGTGATTACGGTTCAAGGTGCTTCGACACCACCTCAACCCCCGGGTTGCATTCTCAATTTTATAAAACAAATTACTCAAGGAAATTGAGCGTATCAAAATGTGTCGCAACAACCCTATTACAATGTGGTTGATCACACATACAATACATGAAATAATAAACAAAGTAAACAATAGTCAAACATTCTGATCACTTTACCAACTTCTCGACCTATGATTCCTCAACCACCTCATCTTACTCATAAAGTTGGTCAAGATTATGATCTTGTTGAGCGGCTTTGTGCTACTCCTACTAAGATCTCTCTATGGGAACTCATAAAAACATTGTCTACATACCATAGAATGCTCTAGGAAGCTTTACAAAAGGTCATCATACCACCGGTTATTAAGTGTAATAATGTAGTAGCTCTGTTAGATTGTATGCATGCGACAAAAATAGATATTCTATTTAACCAACATGAATTACCATCAACTGAAGTTCAAAATCAACATGATCCTCTTCTAATCTTTGTCACAATAAATAAAAAGTTGATAAAATGAGTTATGATTGACAATGGATCAGCTCTTAGTGTTTGTGGCATTGATTTGCTACATAAAATTAAGGTTGATACATCTTTAATCAAACCGAATAAACTTCACATACGTGGCTTTGATAACATTGGTAGACAATCCCTGGGTACCTTAACTTTACCCATGAAGGTTGGACCCATGACATTATCTACCCTTTTCCATGTCATGCCTGGTGCACTTTCATATAACATCATTCTCAGTAGACCCTGGATTCATGCCATGGGGGCAATTCCACCTACCCATCATTGATTAGTAAAGTTTATTTACAAAGGTAGACTTCACACCATCAAAGCCGATCTAGAGCCAAACAAAATGTTTACAAATCAAAACACAAAAACAAGTTATCAATCATAATAATTTGAATAACTTAAAAGTTGATTCATCAATACCTCTTGCTACATCTATAATGTTGTGCAAGATTCAACATTATCATCAAATGCATTTCTGGGTGATGATTGGGGTTCATTGGATTTTACTCCTACCTTTATAGGGGAATATAAACTCAATAACCTTAAAACATCAAATGTTGCATCGATCTCATCCAAGCAATATTTGGAACTACCTAAGAAACCTAAAGTTTCTTTAGTAGAAAACAAAGACAATACTCTTACTTACACTACAGAATATGAGACTTGTGAGGCCCCACCTTCTTCTAAAAAGATGGAGTCTCTCTATGGTCATGGATTTCAAATCCTTTACAAAAATTGCAACTACGTAGGTAATGGTTGTAGTGTAAACCAACAAGGAATCATATTACTCTTACAAGTTACTATAATTAACTACTCCGTCGGTATTGGATATCGTTCTTTGAAGCACACCAAAGCTTACCCTCTTCCTACTCTTAATGTTTCCTAATATGATAGACATAGATTGTCCACTAGGAAATATTTTGTATGAATCAGGTAAGTATCTCTCCCTTATTTAGCCACACATGATGTAGCACCTCTTGGAGTTGCTCTCATGGGTGGTCTTCTCTTATGTGTTGTGTGGTGTCCCCCCGTGTTGTGTTAAATGTTGTTTAGGTCTCCTTGGATGACCCTTGATACTCTTGTAAGGTCAAGGATACAAAGAGACCGCCACCATCGTGACATTATTCTATTGGCTTCTCTATTCTTCTATTCTCCTCTCCTATTTTCAAATTGTTGTGCTATGCCTTGGGGGCATAACATTGCGAAGGGTGTTTTAGGGGCATACTTCTATGTGGTGGCCCTAAGTCACTTTCGTCTCCTCTCTCATTTTTCGTGATTTCATTCTTTCATCATGCTTGTGGCTCTACTAGTCGACGGATGATGAAAACAAATAAACACTAATAAGGATCATGTGTCCCTACAGCAAGAAAGAAAAAATGGACCCAATCCATATATGAAGATGGGGTTGATATATTACTAACGCTTGACTAGTAGAATCACCTCGTGTTGGATCATGTGTTGTGTTGTGAAAATTCTTGTAACAAGCCTTTACAATACTCTAAATATGCTTCCATGCACTTTGGATTTGTTTTGTATCTTACCTTGTACCTACACTCGATTCTGAGATACCTGAAGTATAACCTCATGGCTATACTCAGTTCCAAACCTGTAAGTGTAGCCTTGGTCTATTAAGTGATATATGATTTTCCGTATAAGTTTTATGAGATGATTTGGTTTTTTATCTTAGAATAGATTTTCTAACCAAAGTTTATATATTATTGGATAATGATTGTTAGCAAATGATATTGATGTGTTTGTTGGGGACAATTGGTGATTGTAAGCACATGTCACTTTGGGGCACGGGCTTTGTGAAAAGTCTTGTCTCCCTTGCGTTTTTTCAACTTTACCTTAAATGTGATTGCTACCGACAAGCAGGATCAACCACTTTAAGGTGGGGGCATATATTGTGGTAAATGTTTGGATATTTTAGTTATTGTGGATAAAGTGTATTTGTGCATGCTTCCTTTTCACCATAAGGAATCTCCGCATGTAGGTGGGGTTGTGTACTTTGTTTTGTCTTGTGTATACCTCCTTTTCACTATAATGCATCTGCGCAATGCATGTGGGGTTGTATACTTTGTGCATGCTTCCTTTTCACCATAAGGCATATGCAGATGCAGGTGGGGTGGCATTTTGAAAGCCCTTCTATAGAAGGTGGGATTGTGTCTTCCCTTGAGTGGTTGTACATCCTTTTGAAAGTCCTCTATAGAGGCGGGGCTGGATCTTGAGTTATTCACCCTTAAGTGTATCTTTGGTGGTTGTGGTAGTGTAGCTCAACCATCATGTGTGTTTGGAGTGTCTTAGATAGTGGACCATAGCGATAAGCTACTCCCCATCGCATGTGTTTACTATGTATAAGACGTATAGTGTGTCGACAACTCACTCTACGGTGCTTGTGTATTCCATGTGTCTTCCACATTTTTTCCCTACATGTCTAGTGTGTCTTGCATGTTTTATGAGTGTTTTGCATGTTTTTGATGGTGGCACATAACAATGAGCTCCCCCCATCTCCTAGTTAGGGGTATATAATTCTTTAATCATTTCTTCTCTTCGTGTATGCTTTATGTATTGTGTGACTACATTCATGTCTTCTCTATGTATTCATCATGTTTTACGTGACTATCAAGTGTTTTCTTATGTTTTCCTAAGCTTGGGGCTAGAAATAGTCCTTCAATCGTAGGGTATGTCATCACTCTTGTGTTTGAAGTGTTTTATGTGTTTGATGTGTTTAATGTGCTTTGATCATACTTTAATCTATGTATTGAATCATAAGATCATACACACATTAAAGTGGGGGCTAAATATTATGGAGTGAAAAGTGGACACTTGTCTTTTTAACTCCTTGTTTAGCTCCTAGGTCCTTGTGATTACATTGATCATCCTGAAGAGATTGCTTGGCACCAATGTGAATTGGGGACCTTGGGCCCTTATTAGATCTCATCCTGGACTAAAAAGGAGGTCCTAGACTTAGGTGCCAACCACCCAAGTGCTCCTTGATTACTCATGGATAATTAATTCTATGTCGGCATAGAACTTTTAAAAAAGTTCCTCTTTGTCGGCTCTTGTGATATAACTTCATGAATATTAGTAGGAAAGCATATATATATATATGTGTGTTTTTGAATTCATTATGAACCTAGATGGATATTGAGAACTTATGATCTTGGAGAAAAGAGCATTCAAAGCATTCATTGTGTTTCTAGAGCAGATTTGTATTGGTATTGTGTGTGTTGTTACAGGTTTTGAATCATCATCCATCTCCTTATGAGTTGAAGAATCTTCATTCTCCTAAGGGCTTCACCTTCGAGGTGATATCATTATTATTTGAATCATTCTATCATCATTTTGTTTATCCTCTTCCCTGCAAGGGCGCACTCTCTTATCTATCAATGGTGTTGGAAGGCTTGAATGCCATTCTAGGGTTTGATTGAGGCAAATCCCTAAACACCATAACCCCCCAAACCCTCTCTTATCATCTTGTGTGCAGGTTATGATGTAGAGTACACAGTGGAAGTGTACAAATGATCAACAAACTTGATCAGTGTGAGTCTAACTTATGTCTTGGCAATCTACTCTTATCGGCCAAACATACCCCGTTGGCCACTTTGCAACTTTTCTTTCCAATCTCTCAACTCTCCCCTACAGCTCAACTTCACTTTGTCTTCGAAGAGACTTCTTCTATCGGCAGCATCTTCTAACCTCCTGTCGATACCCCAATGGTGGTTAAGATTCCCCTCGCCTTAACCTTGACGGCTTCGACACCGGTCAGTCATGACCTTATCAACCAAACTTAGATCATCGGCGACCACTTGTGAACACTGGCCAATGTGTCGATACACTTGACTTCGCTCGACTACCCCCGACACTTCAATGAGACTTCCTTAGTTGGTGAACTCCTTGTTTGTTCTCCTAATACGCCAATAGATGTTATCTTTTGTGAGACTAAAATCGTTCTTCACCGATGAACCTCCTATCGGTCCAACACCGTTGATCAGTATAACTTTCAAAAGCTTTCCCGAGGGGCTGTGTTACACCGATGGCGACTTCTGTTACTCTGCAACTACGCAGATGCCAAACCTGTATATAGAAATGAAACTTAATAGAATGAAAGGGGTCTATAATCCTCTGCAACCACTTGATCACCCATCAATTTGGCCACTCCACTAACTATTCTCGCATAAAAGCACTTTTCCTATTGTTTCAATGACTAGCCACATAGAGATGCCTAGTCAAACTCATGCCAAACTCCTTGGATCCTTGAGTGTTTGACCCAAAACCTCAGAAAACACAAAATATACACTGTATTCCTCCATCACACTAAAAATGAGAATATAGCTTTCAGTGGATAGAGGAATAATAGTCCATTTATTCACAAAACCCTAGTTTCTAGGTTTTTTGACCAGTCTTTGCAAAAAGGACAATATCTCACAAACTACAATACTTCAAGACACCGGACTACTTCCAAATGAAAACTACCTCACTACATGAACATCTCCAATCAGTTTCAGATGATCAACTATTCGTATAGGCCATACAGAAATTATTGTTACAATGAATTACTCAAAAGAAAATTGTGTTTCAACACACCCAAAACTCCAAATCTTCATTCATGCCTTCAAGTTACATCATACATCACCTATAGAAGGCTTGAGACATTAGTTAACATCCCTCCCAACCGTACAAACTAATTTTGAAAGTTAGTCATTGGGTTTCTCCTATCACAAGAAAACTACATGTTTTCATTGTGTTATTACGTCAAACTTGACCAAAACATGGTCTACATAGGTCTAGTGACCAAATTTACATAAAGTCCTTATTACAAACATGATGTGGCTTAAAAAGCCTTATTGAAAACATAAACAAAACATGATATGCATAGAATTCAAATGATCCAGGATTGGATCCACCATAGAGAAGGTGTTCCTGCACCAAGTTACAAGTACAAGATTCAGGGAAAGTGAACTTACAGGAAGACAGTGCAAGAATTAGGGTTTCAAGATCTGAAAGTTCTAGAATATTACCCCAAAAAGACTTGGGTGGTTGTTGCCCTAGTCTTCTAGGATTTTTGACATTAGATCTGGCATCAAGGCATCCTCTGGAGCAACTTTCTAGTTTGCACCTTTGGTTGATTCCTTCATCTGGACTCTGGAGGTTTTATACAACTATTTCGGCATGCTAAAATAGTCCTCTGACATCTCTGCTTTCAGGAAATAGGTTTTATCATCCCTATGATCATTCTTGTGTAATTGGTAGTTGGATATCTATTGTATATCTTATGTTATAATCAGATCTTTGCAAATCTAGGGTTTATTGCATATTTGACCTAGGGTTTTGATAAAAGGGCTTGATTAAATCAGATCTTTCCATAGCACTCCTGAGTACAAGATCTATAGCAAGTCCTCCTCCATTTGGTAGTGATTTGGATTGGTCTTGTCCTTGAATGTTACTATGAAAGAGGGTTTGATCTAGTGTCCATGTTAGTTTTCATCATTCACCTTTTTCATATATAACAATGTTGTTTCTACCTAGTCTATATTTATGGGTAATATTCCTAACTGGTATCCTAGAAACTATTTTTTTTTGGAAGGAAACCTTATTTGGCTTTGTTAATGGTCTGTGTCATTAGGACAAAATCTAGGGCAAAAATCAAAATTGCAGAAAATCAAACCCTAACTAGCACCATGAAGCACAAACTAGAATGAAATTGCAAATAGAAATCAAATGCAAACCAATTCTCAAACTAGTGTTGATTGACGTCCATGGCTCTTCTCAACCTCACATAGGCATGCAAGATGTCGGAGGTTGATTCTGGAGGATTGTTGATTGCTCACAATTTCAACAGCATGATGGTACTTGAAAGCTAGATCCTATGAAAATGACTTGTGAGAGGCTACCTTTATAGAAAAGGCAAACTCGAATGAACGGTTGAGATTACAAGTTATGTTGAATAATATGAATGGTTGAGATCGATTAGGGTTGATTACCTAGGTTTTCCCACTTCAAGAGGGGTTGTAGTCATGTGACAAGTGTGTGATGGAAGATAAATGAGACCTAATTTAATAAAAGATTATTTAAATTAGTTTGACATGTGAAGGGGTTAAGTGGAAGATGTAGCGTGTGACACTTGTTTGATTGTGGTGAAAGGTGAGGGATTTAATTCAAATTTTTAATTTGAATTATGTGAGACATGTGACAAGAAGGAATTAATTAAATAAATGGATTTATTTAATTAATTGGATTAGGTGATTAAGTGGGATGACCTAGGTCCTAGGAAAAAACATTACAAAGTCATGTCAACTAGGGGATGGTCAAGACATGGACAAATTTTAGTGTCTACATTTTTCCCCTCTTTGAGATGATGTTCGAGATTATGCGATTTATGTCAAGTAACATCATTTCAAAGAAGATAAGGAAATAGGATGCTGATGTAAAGATAGGATGATGATGCCCCCTCGAGAGGATAGGCGGGTTGGACAAACACAAGTAGGCTCTCGAAATGAAATGGATTGGTCAAAGGTGAAAGATAAAGGAATGGATAGAAGAAAGGGAAGGATGTGTTATGCTGTAATGAAAATGAGCAACCATGGTGTTTGATATAGCACTAGATGTCATGCACTAGGGTATAAGGACCAAGGTGACGATGTGTCTCGTGCCCCATCATAATACAACTTTGTCTAGATACAAGATATGAATATTAGCTTGGTTGGATTCAGATTTCAAACAAATGCAAGTTGAAAATGATAACACACACAAGCAAGCATGTGTGCATGCACGAATGATACAAACCAAACAAGGTATTGCCCCTGTCAAGCTGTAAACCAATGATTGATTGATGATGATGGTGTCTGGTTTTGGGCAATGAAACATGTCGTCTAAGACACCTAGTTTGGTTTCAACAATGCAACATCCTGTCTAAGACAAAGGATTGATTGATACTAGTGTTGTTGGCCATGCGAGCAACACCAAGTTTTGATTGATTGATTGAATGATTAAGTTATTGATTTGGTTTACATCATGATTAGGATCAAGACTATTGAATGTGATTGGATGATTTGACTTGATTGATGAACTTGATTGGTATGGATTGATGATGAATTGCATTTGGATTATTGCTTGGAATTGATTTGATCGATTAGAAGAAGTGATTTGATTTGATGATTTGATGTGATTTGATTGGTTGAATTGAAGAATTGATGATTGGTTGAATTGATTTGAAGAAGTGATTTTGATTAAGTGATTGGAAGAATTAAAGTGAGTGGTTGATTTGATGATTGGATTGAACTGATGGATTTGATGATGAATTGATTTAATGACTTGATTGAATTGATTGTTTGAATGATTTGATTAGAGTGATTTGAAGAATGTGATGAAATGATTTGGTGTGATTTGATGAAGTGATGTGGATTGATTTTATTACTTGGATTTTTGTAGGATATTTGATTTTTTGATGTTTAGGGAATATTTTTATTTTTTTGGATTTTGACATGTTTTGATTTTTTTGGATTTTTGACATGTTTTGATTTTTTTGTGCTTTTGATGACATGTAATGTTTTTGGGACTTTTGATAATATTTGGATATTTTTGGGTTTTTGATATGTTGTGATTTTTTTGGATTTTTTTTAATGTTTTAGAATGTCAATGGGTGACAATTTGTGGTAGCCTTTATGCTAGATACCAATGACAAGGGGAAACCAAGTCTAGGTGCAAGTGAATGAATGGGATTGGATGAATGGATAGAAGAGGAGGGCAATAGGGGATGGAATGGATGTATGTGTAAGAGGGCAAGGATGTGATCTCCAAAGGCAACATGCCCCATTATTGGTGTAATACTTAGGATTTTTCATGACAGGCTTATGACAATAGGATGATGATAGGATTATTTGGAAAGGATGAGGTATGCCAAGAGATATCTAAAGCACGTTTCAAAATTTTGCCCCAAATCTTTATCAAGATCAAAAGAGGAGGGGAGGATGGATGGACTTGATGGGATAGGTATATGTATGTGGGTGTATGAAAATAGCATGATAAGATAGGATGGGAAATGGTAGGATGAAAATGATATGTTGGATGAGACTAGGTGCCCCCAAGTGTAGGTGGCATAGAAGATCAATCTACGCATGACACATGTTTGCTAGGTTCTCATCATGGTACTTATCCAAGACGCTTGTTTACCAGGTTTTCACCATTGGACGAAGGGATTTCTCTTTACTTTTTTAATTTTTTTTTACTTTTGGATAGGATAATATGGATGGGAGGGACTCGAGTGTCTAGTGCCATAAAGGGTGATAGTGTCCCATTAGAGAGTGATGTCATTGCAAGCAACATGTCAAGTCATTATGCTCATAGATGTTGGTAAGGGATGGGGGTATGTGCAGGATCATGATGGGCCAAACTATACCTCTAAGTGGCAATGAAAATATAAAAAAATAGACTTTATCAAGTTCATGTGAAAATTTGAATGGATTATCTACAATTTGAAAAAGATGTAAGAACAAAATTTGTAGAGAATTGAATCTAGTTTATAGGCTACTATTTTTTTTAAAACTAAATTTACTTAGTGAAAATTGAATATTTCAATGAATAGCTTTTAAATTTTTCAGAAAAAAATAAAAAGTGGGTGTCTGTCTAGCCAACCTAACTATGAGTAAAAGTATATGTATATTTTTTGAAACTTTCAAAATAAGTAGAGGACTCATGTCCAGATGTGACACATATTTATTTGAAATTTTTTTCCAATAAAATAATTAGTTATGATTTTTTTACTGACTTTTTTTTTAAAACTAAAAAGTAATTTTCTAGCCAACCTAACTCGATAAAAAAAAATTGAAATTGAAATTTTTTTTTTTTTAACCTATAGCCAGAAAAGCATAGAGTGTGATGCTAGTTTCAGATCTCAAAAAGGTGAAATGGTTTGAAAGTTATGGATGTTTTTCAATCAGTGTGTCCATTAGGATTTCAGAGACATGGTATATAGAAAATTATTAATAATTATTTAATAAAATGATAACCAAACAAATCTTATATTTTTAGAAAGCTAAAAAAAATTTCTATAAACCCTTTCGTTTTATCAATTTTGCATAAAGAAAAAGTCATCAGCACAAAGGGTGAAGTTCAAAGAAGAGACTGAAACATGAAAACACGTTAGAATCCATGAAAAGTCAACAACCAAAATGGATATCCATCTTGCTTTGTACCAAATCAAGACGGATATCCATTTTGCTTCAGTAAAAGCAACTCAAAACGGATATCCGTTTCCTTGATCTATGAAAATTTTTGTACCATTGGTTTTGGATGAAGAGAAACAACATATTTGAAACATCGAGGCAATAATACAAGAAGTTAAAGTTAGTTGGTCATTTATAGGTGTATCTATTGTTTCATATCACATCACACATAGAATTCTAATTAACAATCTAGTTTCCTCATTTGGGGGAACATTTTTTTATCCGTTTCTAATGGAAATATTTAGTTAAAAATTGGTGGCTCCTTGTGAAAAGTATGGGCTCTTATCAAGCACGCATAACCAAGAAGGTTGATATCCATTTTTCTTACATGTTTGTTGATCACATCTTATGAATAGGATGTTGCTTGGTGATAGTTTTAGGTTTAGTGAACAATATTCTCAAGCTTATTGCAATTTTTACACTTGTGACCAAATTTGGTACCAAACCCTTTCACCTTTTCAATTAATCCTGATAGTGTCATCTCAATCCATGCAAATCAAACCAACATTAGGACCATGTGAATGAGATTAAGGATAGCCTTGAAATATGAATCTTTGTACTGTTGATTATCCTTTTAGCATGATAATCCTTTAGGATCATTGTACCCAGGTGCAACAATCCTTCAATCTTCTTTTATTTATATTTCTTTCCTCTTCATACACAAGATTCTCATGCCTTGTAGTCATGACAATCCACAAATCACCTAACTGTCCTTAGTGAGACTATATCTTATTTTGATAGTGATAGTCATCGTCCATTCACAACTCTCCTCTTTAACATAGATACCCTTTGCACATGTTTTGACTTCATGATTTTCCTTTTGTATGTTGTATTATGGTATGAAAATACTATGGCCCCTTCTTCATCCTCTTGTATAATGAAATTGAAGGTTGATACTTATGGTTACTCTTCTTTATTACTTGGTGATAATGAATCCCTAATTTTTATTGTCTTGAAGTCAAATTTACCACTGTTGAGATAGTCAGAGTTGATTCTTGATCATGAATATTGTGAATTACTTCAAGTATCCATGGACAATTTCAATTGTGTTTCTTAAGACACCCATGCCTTGACTATCCATTGATGTTGGTCATGATTGTGCTTGGATGGCACAATAGTTCATAGTTAGATTTTTGCCACTAAAGTTTTCCTTTGACAAAGTCGTATTTGTAGTCCACCTTTTGATGATGTTCAAACAATATAAATACTTATTCTTAACATAAGCAATACATTTCTCACAAACACCAATGCATTCTACTCATAAGGTTCATGGCACCATGCCTAAAGGTATGATAGTCAGCAATGTACTATTATGGTAGCCTATGTTTGGTTTGACAATCTATAATAGTGATAGCATTCATGCCTAACAATCCTTATCGTTATTGTCATAATATATTTTACATTTGAGGCCTTGTCTACAACATACAAAGTTTACCTTTCTCACCCATACCTTCAGTATATAAAGGACATTGATAGGGAATTTTTAATTTCCACTCAGTTAGTGCAATCTAGGAGAGGATAGATTGTCTAAAGTTGTAATCTATTTCCATTTACACTTGCCATAACTACAAATGCTTAGTGTTTATTCTCAACCCCGGTATATGAATAAAATGTGACCTATTGTTCTAATAGGCCTATAGGGACAAAGAGGTGATAAAGCCTTTAATTTTAAACATGACATGGTTTTGATAACTTCCCATATTGGTAAGGTCCTGGATGACAATCCTTTGATGCACCTAATTGTAATAGGTGTTATGATAGTCCTTGGTATCTTTTCATTTCTTTCTTGAATGGACTAAAAATAAGACATAAGACCTATTAGATCCTTCATAAATAAGAATTCTCATACATTACATTTAAACTTAAACTCCCTAAACATCCATCAATCCATCCATTAATATCAAAATGCCATGAATATCCTATAATCAACCATTCTAATTCCTAGGATAGTCATATATTGCAATTTTTCTTCTCTATACTAAAATAGCCCAAGGAATATCTACCCTTGAATTTGTATTTTAACAATCTAATGTCTTTACGAATAACATTGAGCCTTCTTTTGGGACAACATTTTTGCCTTTAGAAGCTCCTCATTTGATGATAGCCTTAAATAGAATAAGTGGATAGTCATAACATTTTAGCATATAATGGGAAAACCCTAAAGTGTGATAAAGTCTATACATTATATATTCCCATTCATGTCATGAAGCAACTATTCAAATGCTAGGCCAACATGATTTAAACAATCATAAGGGCCAACAATCCACTCCAAATGCATGGGAAAATGACAACTCTTGGATCCCATATTAATCATGTTCACATGGCTACTAGCATCTTCAAGTGAGTCAATACAAAAATTGAAAGCCTCAAACTCAGACACTTCAGAAAAATATACCTAATTATAAATTTGGTATGCATGAATAAGGAAGTCCTCATGCAATACAAACTAAAATGTGTCATATTTAGACATGTCATCAAGTTGAACTACATCATGTTGAGACTTGTGTTTACTTAAGCATTACAAGTCACTTGCCTCTTTGTATGCTTCAAAGTTCCAAACAAAGGACTCAACTTTAGGTGTAGCAGAGTCCTCATCAATGATTGATTTACATGGCCTTCAACAAACTTAAATTATATATCATCTTTATGCTTATATGGAGGCTATATCATCTTTATGCTTATATGGAGGCTATATCATCTTTACAATTGTATGTCCAGGCTCTTTAGGAGTCTTCACAAATGTGTTCAAAGTAAGATTACTCAAATCAAATAATGGCTTATATCTAGAGCTTTATTAAGTTGATATCTAGGTGGATTAGTGTGTGAACATTCATATTAGATGGTAATTCACAAGTTTATAGAATAATAAAATGAATCCCTAGTCTAGAATCCAAATGTACATAATAAAATGGTTATCTGTTTTGTAGTAGCGATATGGACATTGCAGAGTGTCCGTTGGCAAAGAATTGGGATTTAAGAAATGGATATCTGTTTTGTAAATGCAGAAAAAAGATAAAAGGAATATTGTTGGGCCTGGCATCCGCAACCAGAGACCCTCTGCTGTCGAAATACTCGTGATTTTTGGCTATGACAGTGAAAGGGATATTTTTATGCACTTTTGGAGACACAATTTTCTTGTTACAATCATAAGGGTGATATTTTTGTTCCCCTAATGGGGAACAGTCGTCGTAAAGCAAAAAGGAGGAGGAAAGTTACATTGGAGGAAATTGAAGCAATTAGGGAAAAAGATAGGGAAAGGAAGAGGATTAGAAGAGTGGGTTTGGCAGATGCTCATCAAGGTGAATCTTCTTCTTTACCATCTAATGACATGCAAATTGAAGATGTTAATTTTGATTATAATGAAATGTTAGATAAGAATGAAATTCACCATGATATTGCAAATGAAAATATTAAAAAATGCTATGAAACACCTATTCATAATAGCAATACCATGGACAAAGAAGAAGAAGAAAAATGAAGATGTGCACTTGAAGAAAGGGGATATGAACATCATGATGTTGAAATTGCACTCCATAATCCATTTGTTGATAAAATTGATGAGGTTGATAACATGGATGAAACAAGAACAATCAATGTATCTCCAAATTTCATAAGAGGAGAGGACATTTGTCAAGAAGAGAATAACCGTGATGAAATTGGAAAACACCCAAGAACCCCAAAATGGTTACTTGAAATTGATAAGAACATAAGGGAAAAACTTGAAGGCAAGAGGTCATCACGAATGGTTTGGTTGTGGGCTACAAAACTTTTCAATGAATACTTTGAGGAGATAACATTAACCAAACAATGCCAACTTTTTGTGCAATTATTAAAGATGTACAAAATGAGACCTTTACTAAAAAAATTAAAGATTTGGTTAAACAAAGTGTTCGATCGGAATAAAATTATTGTTAGAAGCCTTTTCAATGCACTCAATTCTATTGGAAAGACTAGCTTGGAGAAAGATAAAAGAGCTGCCCATAGAGTAATAACAACCTCAATAGTAAGCAAACAATTAAGAAATGCTTGATTAATGAGGCAAACTTGTGTTGACTTAAGATTGAATCATAAAACATTGTCAAAAGGACTAGCATTAAGATCAAGGCTAGATAGTCCTCTTGCCAATGATACTTGGGCTTTCAGTGGTAGGCTTCCACGAGTTGACAAGAAGCTAATTGATAGCACAAAGGAAGAAATTGAATGATTTTGGCACACTAACTCTAGGGTATCACCAAATGCAAAAGATGTTGTAAAGTTAAGAATTAGTGATAAAGACCGCACACCACATCCTAAACATTACTTGGAATGTAGCCAAACAACAATATTGTGAAACTCACCCAGGTATGACAATCTCACAAAGAGCATTTGAATCTCTTAAGCCATTTTATTGTGTTCCTCTTAAAGTTCGTAATACATGTTGTTACAAATACCATGTAGAGTTTGTTGATAACTGAGAGGGGGGGTGAATCAGTTATCCTAATTATTTCTTCTTTTGAACTTTCTTATTAATCAATGCAGCATTAAAGCAAACAAACAAACATTACCATGAAATGAGAAACACATGAGACAGTATTTTTGACGTGGAAACCCTGTTAAGGGAGAAAACCACGGGGTGATTAACCCAAAGATTATTCTCTGTTAGAAGAATAAGGAATTACAAAATGGCACTTGCCAATTAGGGCTCACTGCCCGAGCACACTACTCACAAAGAGGCACACTGCCTACAAGGAGACACATTGTCTACAAAAGAATGTTATACAATACTTGAACTAATTGGAAGCATCCACATATGCTGGAGTTCAGTTCCGGTTAGGCTCAGTACACTGATCTGTTGCACTTCATCTTTCCTCTTCTCTTTATTCTGCTTTCCTCTCACATACCGGATCTCTCTAGCTATTTCTACTCTACTCTGCACTTATTTGCACAACAACAACACACAACAACACTTCTCACAACTAAATCCATCGTGCATATATATCCGCACAAGTAATTTCATCATCTTTCTAGTCAGCATCCAGAACAGTCTATTTTCTCACAAACTCTGTTCTGTCGGCTAAATCCTTGCTCATCAAGTAATGCGGATCAAGCATATACTTGTAGATATCATTAATCATGTCAGCCAAACATAATCCATGTCTTCATAACCTTTACCACTGTCAGAAACACATCCGAAAAGCAATCTGATGTTCTGTCAGTCAGTTCTTCCTCTGTTCACATTGTTACTTAGGAATCCGGTATTCAACTATTCATATCTTTTTCCTTGTCCATCACCAGAGGCTAAATCCTTGGAATCTATTACTCAAGGTAGTCCTCTTGACTTCCCCAAATCCACACTGTACCAAGATATTTCTTCTGAGAGATCTGGACCAGTCTGTCAGACCTTGCCACATGCTCTGTTCTTGTTCACCGGACCACAATAATCTTCATTCTGACTTCCGGTAGAGGCACACTATGACTTGCGGATATGTGGGATGACCTTTGTTGCCATCAATGACAACAACCATGAATCCATATAGTGTCTCTTGCCAACAATCTCCCCCTTTGGCATTGATGGCAACACTTAGTGAAAAATGACTAAGTGTTTACACTATGCTCCCCCTTGGCTGATGATCTATCTTTATATACAATTTTTGGAACTCCCCCTTAGTTGGATTCCTCATTTTTCACTGCTCCTCACTCCCCCTTTGACATTAATGGCAAAGGGTAGGGTCCGCACACAAAAATTTTCAAAAATTTTACTATACTTGGTTGTATATTACATATTCACAAAAACTAAAGAATGTCTGCAAAGGATGTCTTCAATTGGACCAGTTCTGTAGCCCAACTTTGCTTCATTCTGTCCAAAATTGAAATGTGGCCACTCAACAAAAATACAAAAGCTTCTGCCCTCTTGTGATCTGTCGGATCATTGGTTTGGGCGGTAGTCTGAGCATCACTTATGGCCTCATGCATAGTTTCTAACTTAGGGATTATAATCCTTCTAAGTTCTCCCATCCGGTTAATTATATTCTTCCTTTCCTTCTCAAAGTTCTTTATTGCATTTGTGATTGCAATAGTTTGACATTCTTGAGTTACTAGGGAGGAAGAGAGAGGATCAAAACTTTGAGACAAACTCAGTAGTTTGTCCTGTTCCTCTTTTATTTTCTTCTCAACTTCTACTGTTGCTTTTGACCAGGAGATACAAAATTTGTAAATGTCACCGCCATCCTTAAGAGCATTTTCTATGCTCTTTATTATGATACTCATATTTCTCCTATCATTAGAGATTAATCCTAGTACCTCTAAGAATCTCTTATCTAAGAACTCCTTCCAGACCTTTTCTTCAGCTAATTTTTCTAGGGATTCAAAATGTGTACTAACACTGCTGACTAAGGTTTTGAGATTACCGGAAGAGGAGGCTGTGGGATCTTTCTGGATTGATGGCATAATCTTCTCAAGCACTCCAGAAGTAGCCTCTATCAATTCACAGTCTTCCATATGAGACTTTAGGAGTTTTTCATTTGCCTTAGCATTAGCAAATGAAGCTATCTTCATTGTCTGCACCGGAGAGAGGGAATCAAAGTTGAATGGGCCTTGTAGCAGCTCCGGTTCATCAATCTCTATTGCTTCTTTGCTTAGAAATCTTTGGACAGTTTGTGCAGTGTCTCTTGCCGGAGATAGATGTTTCTTCTCTTCTGCAGTCTTGGAGCTATCCATTGGAATTTTCTCTTCCTCTACCTTCCCACCACTGATAGTTGTGGTTTTCTCTGGTGAAGTCTTCTGTCCTTCTGCAATCTTTGCGCTGTCACCTTCTTTTTCTTTCACCGCTGCTCCTTTCTCTTGTAGTTTCTCTTCTTCTTTGGATTCTGAGACTGTAGGGGAAGCCGGAGGAGAGATGTTAGTCTGTTCAAGGGCCACTTCTTCCGGAGCAGATGATTCCAAGTCCACAGCTGTTTCTGTACCTAAGTCCTCTACAACAGGAAGATTAAACCTTTTGAAGGCCTTCCGGAGGATCTCTTCTGTGTCCATGGCTACCTTGTCAGTCTCACCAAGCATGAGTTTATTCATCCTTGCTTTACTTCTGAACTCATCTTTGCAGTCTTTGAATATTATGTTCATTGTCTTGGGATCAATTTGAGGATATAGCTGAATAGCTATCTACTCCCGGATCTCAAGATCTTTTGCCTGGGCATTGTTCTTTCTTATTTCTACTTCCTTCTCTAGACTCTTAGCAATTTCGGAGATAATCTCAATAAAAGCTTTATTGTAAATGTTCAGGTACCTGATTGTAGCTTCCTGTAGGATCTTTTGGTCTGCCTTATTGTAGTCATCATAAAATTCAGCCACTGGTTGAAGGTTCCCATCCAGAGTGACTAATTTGATTACACTGTCTAGAGACAGGGTGGGCTTTTCAACAAATTTTTCTACCATTTCTTCCTTGTCTTGGCCTGTGGAGGGTTTACCAGATCCCTTCTTCTTCTGCTTCTTTAATTCCTTACTCCCTCATCTGATTCAGTATCCTCTTCATCTCTTTGACTCTCATAAGCCCTTGTGGCTTTCGTCTTGGATCTTTTGCCAGGTCCCTGGACTTTCGGTTTTGAGCTTTTGGTTGTGGGAGGTGCAGATCTTTTTGATGATCTGGTCCGGGTGGAGGTTTCAACCGGAACACTTTCTTCACTTTTCTTTTCTGCCCTCTTCTTCTCTTTCTCATCCCCTTCCTTCTTCTTCCGGTGAGCATCAAGAGCTTCCATGGAGATCCCAAGGCCTTGTGCTATGTGATCTACTTCTTTTCTAACCTTCCTCTTGATCTCCGGTTCTCTGAGTTCAACATGAATTTTTATACTCAGTTCCTCAAATGTTCCAAACCTTTCTACCTTTGGATCTTTAGGCAGACTTAGCATGTGTTGAACATGCAGCTCCACAATCTGTTCATCCACTTCATACCCCATGGGCATGATCCACACAGTTCTTGGTTCTACTGCCTCCATTAGGCACTGATATGTTTCTACCATAAAGCATACTGTGTCTTTGTACTTTTCAACAAGAGACTGGGGAATTCTTTCTCTTACATGCATCATGCTTTGGAAGTTCTTGAAATATCCCCACAGAGCTATTTTTCTTGCTTTAGCATCCCCAAGTCCATGTAAATAATCTCTGATTTGGATGGCAACTGGTCTGTCATTCTGCCATATCCATCCACTAGATCCGGGAAGCTCATTCATGTAATAAAAGAAGAGACAAAGGATCAAATTGCCATACTTGAAGGAGTTTTTCTTGTCCTTCTTGGTCTTCTGCAGATTTTCCAAAAGTTGGTTTAGAAGAAGCTCACACAAGTCATAGTCTGCATTTTCCTTTAGCATTTGATATGCTGTGTAAATTGCAGTTCTCGGTACTGAATTTTCCCTACTGGAGTGATAGATTTTGTAACCAATTATCATAGATGCAAATTTGACATCCGGTTCCGTGATGTCTTCAATTGTCATAGCTCTCTTGTCAAATTTAGATCTGGTTGCATCACTAACTGTCTGATTTTTGACAGACTTGAGAACAGGTAATCCACCGAATGAGTGCAGACCGGTTATAGCCCTTATTGTATCTTTGGTGATCTTGAAGGGCTTGTTCAACCATAGGAAATTGTCATGTACTCTACTTAGTACATACTGAACCCATTCATCTTCTTCAAAATAGGGGAAATGAATGCACTGTGCAAAGTGCTTATCCCGGATGGCTTTGTACTGAGGTTTAATCTCAAAGGAGTTGTCTATCAACTGTTTGTGAAAGATATCCATCAATTTTGATTCACCAAACTCTTCAAAGTTTGCATGTATGTAAACCCTAATGTCCTCCGTATGCAATACACCATGCGGAACACTAGAGAAGGCTCCTAGGGGATCTATCTCCAAAGATTTGTATGGATGTTTCTTGAATGTGGCGCGAGGTCTATCAGAGATCTTAACTATATTCAGAGTAGCCATTTTTCAAAGATTTGCAGTGAGATTGAAAACGGAAAATACCTTATGCACCTTTGGTTATACGGAGTGGTTGGATTGATTTCTGTATGTAATAACTTCTGCAAGTGATCTTTGGTGAGCTTGATGAATTTTGTTGCAGAGCTCCACTTTTCACTTCTTCTTGAGTGTAGAATGAATAAGTGATTTATGAGAAATCCCTTATATTGTTTCGCAAATCCTAATATCTGTTTGCAATAAATGCTCGACCTACATTCTTCTGGTTTGCCTTATTCGAATGACTTGAAGAATCGGATCAATCCTGATTTATGAACATCATGCGGATCTTCCAACCATGAACAAATCAAGATGTCACATCACAAGGACATCCCAAATACTCTGTCCAATCCACAGAATAAGACAATGTACTTCCAGATCTCTCCGGACCTTTTTGTAATCTTCTGTCATTCCGGAGCATCTCCCGGAATAGGTCTTACTTGATCGATCACAACTTCTTGACATCTTCATGTGGACCTCTGAAATTTTATCTGGATCATCTCAAGACTTATATCTACAAACCCTTTACTCCACATCTTGTGCCACCACTTGATTGGCTGGGGGAACAGGATTTTCTTTGAGTCTCCCCCTGAGCCAGAGCTCACCTTTAATTTCTGGAAGGAATATCAGCACCAAAGTCTAGTGCGGATCCAACCTCTACATTCTCTAAACTTTTCTTCACCCAAATCTTGTTCATCTGATTCCTAACTTCATCCGCATTCATCTTTTGTTTACCCTTGTCTTGATTCTGATTATACACCGGACCTCTTTTGTCCTGATTCTTACTTCTGCAGACTTTTGCATTATGACCGGACCTATTACAGATTTGGCAAATAATATTTCCTTGCATATTTGACTGATAACCTCTTGATCTGCATTGATTAGCCATATGACCTACTCTATTGCATGCAAAGCATCTACCATTGAATGATTTGTTTATTTGCATATTTTTGCATTCATGAGACTTGTGTCCATACCTTTTGCAGTTAAAGCACTGTCCGGAGAAGGATGAATTAGTCTGATTCATTCTCTTTCTGCACTGATTAGCTTTGTGACCAAAGTGATTGCAGCTATGGTAGTATCCATTGAAGGATGGATATCTTTGAGCATTGGGATGTCTTACCGAAGGTCTTCTAGGCCTATTCCTTGGATTTTCTAATCCAAATTTTTTTTGACCGGATCCAGAGCTTTCTCCTTTCTCATATCCCAAACCATACTTGTCATCTGCCCTCTTTTGACTTCCAAGAAGAACTTCAAGTTGAGCAGAACTTATCTTGAATTTCTCTTTATATTCATTTTTTGTTTGAAGATCTCTTTTGAGAGAGACAATTTGATCCTCAAGTTTTTCTTCATTATCTTTGGCATCTTCAAGATCAGATTCAAGATGTCTGATAATCCTGTCCATCTGGAGGTAATCTTCTGATTTCTCTTTAAGAGATTGTCTTAGATTGTCTTCAGCTTTTCTTTTCTCTTCAATCTCTTGAGTAAACTTTATAACTCCTAATTCCATTTCATGTCTTACCATAATGACTTCTTTTGATAACTTTTCACATAACTTGGTTTTCTCAGTCAATTCTTCATTTGTATTACTTTCTTCACTTTGTCTTGCCAATTGTTGGAGCAGCTCCTTTCTCTTTTTCATAGAAAGACTTAATTTGTCCTTTAGTTCTCTCATGAATTCATCAGCCTGTTTGAGTCTTTCCTTTAATTCATTGACTTCAGAGTTTGACTGTTCAAGATCCTCAAGGGTAGTCTTGAGTTGCTCCCTTAAACCATATGCATCCATTTGAACTCCCAGATCTTCCTCAAGCTGTTAGGCTCTATTAGGAGGAACCTGGCTCTGATACCAATTGTTGATAACTGAGAGGGGTGTGGAATCAGTTATCCTAATTATTTCTTCTTTTGAACTTTCTTATTAATCAATGCAGCATTGAAGCAAACAAACAAACATTACCATGAAATGAGAAACACATGACACAGTATTTTTGACATGGAAACCCTGTTAAGGGAGAAAACCATGGAGTGATTAACCCAAAGATTATTCTCTGTTAGAAGAATAAGGAATTACAAAATGGCACTTGCCAATTAGGGCTCACTGCCTGAGCACACTGCCTACAAGGAGACACACTGTCTACAAAAGAATGTTATACAATACTTGAACTGATTGGAAGCATCCACATATGCTGGAGTTTAGTTTCGGTTAGGCTCAGTACACTGATCTGCTGCACTTCATCTTTCCTCTTCTCTTTATTCTGCTTTCTTTTCACATACCGGATCTCTCTAGCTATTTCTACTCTACTCTACACTTATTCGCACAACAACAACACACAACAACACTTCTCACAACTAAATCCATCGTGCATATATATCCGCACAAGTAATTTCATCATCTTTCTAGTCAGCATCCGGAACAGTCTATTTTCTCACAAACTCTGTTCTGTCGGCTGAATCCTTGCTCATCAAGTAATGTGGATCAAGCATATACTTGTAGATATCATTAATCATGTTGGCCAAACATAATCCATGTCTTCATAACCTTTACCACTGTCAGAAACACATCTGGAAAGCAATCTGATGTTCTGTCAGTCAGTTCTTCCTCTGTTCACACTGTTACTCAGGAATCCGGTATTCAACTATTCATATCTTTTTCCTTGTGCATCACCAGAGGCTAAATCCTTGGAATCTATTACTCAAGGTAATCCTCTTGACTTCCCCAAATCCGCACTGCACCAAGATACTTCTTCTGAGAGATCCAGACCAGTCTGTCAGACCTTGCCACATGCTCTGTTCTTGTTCACCGGACCACAATAATCTTCATTTTGACTTCCGGTAGAGGCACACTATGACTTGTGGATATATGGGATGACCTTTGTTGCCATCAATGACAACAACCATGAATCCATATAGTGTCTCTTGCCAACAGAGTTTTCTATGTACCATGAATTATTATGCAATATTCGTTCTACTTTGCACACTAACGAAATGTTATAGGAGTGTGGTGCAATTCAACTACCAAATTCATCTAGGGACTTACTGGATTTATTTCTATGTATTAGAGATGATTGTTGCATGTTCTACAAGAATGATTGTTTAAATGAAAAGTGTTTACAATGTGGTGGGTTATCAAAGTTTGTATCATGTTTTCACGAGGGCAACGAGCATGATTTTGGAAAGAGAATGGTTGAGAAAAATAGCTATGAGACAGTGAAATACAATTTGAAAAGTGGAGGTGAAGGTTCTAGATGTGAGTTGATTGTAAGAGAGGTAAGTATTGTTGATTTTATTGATGATTTTAAGAAAAATCTTTTCTACAAGTATATCAGACATAGCCACGAGTCTCGATGGTTAGATCAACAGTTCAGGATGTGTAAAGACTCTTTATTGATTGGAACTATTGTCTCTGTAGTTGATTTTGTAGAAAACTATACATTGCAACCCCAAAATGAAGTTCAATCCCAGTACTACAATTCTATTCAGATTGCTATTTTTGTTCACATCACATATAGACATGCCCCCGAGAGTACAGAAAAGAACAGGAAGATTGTCAGAGAATACCATTTTTACATGAGTGATGATCGATCTCATTCAGTAGAGTTTGTGCAATATTGTTTTCAACAATTTTATGGGTTCTTGCAAGAAAAAGATATTAGAATAGATCAACATCTCATTTGGTTAGATAATTACACTAGTCAATTCAAGAATGCTCGTAATTTCTATTGGTTGAGCAAAATGCATGTAGAGAAGGGTATACCTCATATTTGGAATTTTTTTTAAGCCTGGCACGAAAAAGGTGAACATGATGGAGCAGGTGCATGCATGAAGAGAGCTCTTTTTAAAGAACAACTAAAGATTAGAGGTGGTGCTACATTCAGTGATGCAGATTCCATTGTTAAGTGGTGTAACTATGCATTGTCATGAGGAGTGGCTCTTGATTCTGAAGTGCGTAGGTTCTTTTGGTTGGTTGATGATGGGATAGTGATAGAGAAATTGGAATGTCAAAGAATTAGTGAATGCACTATTTGGACACGAGAATTAGCTTGTTTTGTCAGAGTTGTATTAAATGTGATTGGAACAATTTAGTCAAGTGAGTGGGTAGATGCATGGATTCCATAATATTTAATCCCTTTATATGAAGGTCAATCATCTTCCGTCAATGACATGGAGAGCTCATTTGACTATGAACATCTTTCAAACCTTGTACAGCTAGGTCATGTTTATGCAGTTGTTGCACTGCATGGAAATGAAGAGAGGTCAGACTATTGGTTGGCACGATGTGTATAGGGAAAACAAAAGCTAACACAACCTATGATAGATGATGATGGGTTCACATATCCTACAGGATCAGTTGTTATTGCTAGGACTTGGTTACAAACATATATCATTAAAAAGAATGGCATCCTAGCCTTTGAAGACTTTGAGAAGCATAAAACCATATTGATGTATTCTCACCTAGTTGTAGTAACAAATGTCAAGTTACTAAAGCATCGTGGAAAACCAAAATTAAAAGAACTATGCACGATTAGTAATGCTGATCATGAAGCAATATTGGATACTTTGAAGGTAAGAGATGACCCCTTAGGTACGCTTGACTAGCATATAAACTTCCAGATGGACAGGTATGACATTTTTTATCTTAACTTGTTCTTGTTTTTTCTATTTTTTAGAATTGTTTTATTAAAAATCTTGTTACTTTAACTATAATGCATGCTTTTGACTATACAGGACTGCGAATAAAGTTATTTTACATGGCATCGTAGATTATTTTGCATGGCATCATAAATTATTTTGTATGGCATCGTAGGTTATTTTGACTATACTCGAGGTATCATTTTTAGTTCTCATTTGTATTTCTTAATATTGCACATTTGTACCTTTTTCTACATAAGGCATTCCATGAGATGACATGTATTTGATGTCTTTTGCCGAATAGTTCATGTGCCTTGTCTATGTTTTCACATATTACATACATGTGTCACATGGCAATTGCAACTACAACATCTGACAAAATTCTCATTTCTTTGAGGTATTCCACCAAACAGTTCATGTGCCTTGCCTATGCTTCCTTACTTTGCATTCTTATAAAAGTCCTATAACAGTCATAATTAATCTTCATACTAATCTTGATAGTAATCTTGCCATCATTGTATTTGATGAGATGATAGTCCTATAATAGTCCTATACATGTCTACTAGGATAGTTTTAACTACAACAGTCCTAAAATAGTCCTAGAACAGTCCTATAATAAGCGCAGCATTTAATGTACATATATATGATATTCATGTTTACTTAAATTTGCTTGTTCATGCTTCTCACAGGACGTCACCTCCCCTACCCATCCAGCTCTACAAAAGAAGAGAGACAAGAAATGATTAAGAGGGATCACCAATTGGCGGTAAGTGATTGATTACTTATGTCATGTTCTATATTTTGAATATTAAATACTATATTAATGTGCACGTTGTTTGATTGTATTAATAGGTGGAAATTCAAAAATCTTTATCGAGGAGGTCTAGTCAATGAGCAATAGAGGATGATTCATTGACTGGTTCACCATCTTCATGGCCTACCAAGAGCCATAGATTATTTGATAGCAATCTGGATAGGAGATTTGATTTTGGGGCATTTTGTTACATATGCCTATTTGGCTTTGTAAACATACTTTTGTATGTTATCGATGTATATCGTTGTATATACCCATATGGTTTTATTTGTACATGCCTATATGGCTTGATATATACACTATACATTATTTTCATGACATTATGCATATATGTATATATAAGATCCTAATTTGGCACAAGTAGGGAGAATGCTTGCAAAGGTTATGGAATTTGGTTTTAAACGTTCCAATTGAATTTGCTTCAAAGTTTCTAAAGCCTTTTCAAAAAATCCATTTTGTACATATCTTGCAATCATTGCATTCCATGAGATAGCATCTCTTTGAGGTGTCATGCCAAACTGTTCACATGCCTTGTCTATGCTTCCACACTTTGGATTTACACCCGCCAATTGCATTTTCTTAACATTTCCTTTCAATCCTTATCAAAAATTATGTTTTATGCACATATTGCAATCATTGCATTCCTTCGTTTACAACACATGATTAAATAAAAAGATGCATATTTACAACACTTAAGAATATGTAGTAGTGTTTCTCATGTCACCAATACTATGTTTACATCTTCACATACATGGCTTACAACATGTGACAATATGAATGATAAAGAATGTTTGCATCAACATGATGGCACAACATGAACAAATTGCATGTTTGCATCAATTTCATTGGTTCAATGATTGAGAATGTGTCAACTTGAACAATATTTTTTGTTCTTCTCATCAAGACCTGCATGAAATGATACATTGGTTTCTTGATATTCAATCATGCATTGGAGATCTTCAAAGTGTTAAAGATGTTTGAAGTGATGAAGAAACTTGTTATTTTGATGTATTTCAACTCCAAACTTCCGCCTAGAAGTGAAGGTGCTAATCCTTGATCATACTAACCTAAAAGTGCACCTTGGTACTTAGGGCACTAGATTATGATTGATCAACCTAAAATGTGCGCCTAAGGCTAGATAGTGAATTGGAAGGATAAAATGCATCATCAAAGGAGTTTATAGTTATTGAAGGCATCAAATGATGACTTTGGAGCACATCTACCTCTTTACACCATCAAATGTGCACCTAGATTAGTGACGTGCCACTTCATATCTCTATGACTTTGGATATCCGCCTTGATAATGAGTACAAGGCACCAATTATTGAATAAACAACCTAGAATGAGTGCCTTACTATTTGAGGTGCTAGTTCATGCTTCTAGAACACCAAAAGTGTGCCTAGATGTTGAGGTGCTAGCTCTTGCTCAAGCAACCTTGAAAGTATGCTTTCACAAGGAGGTTAAAATGTATTATCAAAGGATTAAGTTGAATCAAGGAATCATCATTAAAGACAAGTAAAACATGATTGTGAATGACACACACTTTTCATCATCTCTAAGCTCACAATTGCGCCTTCCATTGGAAGCTCATATTGTGCCTAAAGGAATGGTATTGAGATATCATCCATGTCAATGATTGAGAATGTGTCAACTGGAATAATATTTTTTGTTTTGCTCATTGTGGGGCTGAACGAACTACGCCAACATGTCGGGGTGGGCAAGTAAATGCCAGGGGAGGTCTTATTTTGTGCGCCAAGCGTCCCAGTGATTCTGGGCAAGAGGCTACCATCAAAGTCCCTTAAGATCCCTGAGACCAAAAAATTGCCAAACTTTGACGGAGTAGTTCTCAGAATTTGTGATAGTTGGGAATGTTCTGTTTGGACCTACAAGTGCACATGGAGTCTGTCCACAATAACCTCTCTCATTTTTTGTCAACTCTATTCCATTTGACCATACCAAAATCAAACGTATTGTTTCAAAATGCTTCAATTTGATGTAGGGAAAGGTGCTAGGTGTGACATTTTTCATTCCATAGCTCGTGGGGTCAAACAGACTGTGCCAACGTACATAAAACTCATTGCACACAAAATGGACTGCTCAGAAGGACTGGGATGCTTTTCACACAAAATGAGACCTCCCCTAGCATTTACCCACCCACCCCGACGTGTTGGCGTAATCCGTTTGGTCCCAGGACCTATGGAATGCAAAATTTCAATCCTAACAACTTTTGACTTTGTCGGTAGCTTACAGCTCAGAACAACTGGGACGCTTGGCGCATAAAATGAGACCTCCAATGGCATTTACCCATCCACCCTGATGTGTTGGCGCAGTCCATTCGACCCCATGAGCTACGGAATGAAAAATGTCACACCTAGCACCTTTCCACTGCATCAAATTGAAGCATTTTGTAACAATGCGTTTGATTTTGGCACGGTCAAACGGAATGGAGTTGACCAAAAATGAGAGAGGTTATTGTGGATACACTCCACGTGCACCTGTAGGTCCAAACAAAACATTCCCAGCTATCACAAATTCTAAGAACTGCTCCATCAAAGTTTAACAGTTTTTTGGTCTCAGGGATCTTACGGGACTTTGCCAGTAGCCTCTTGCCCAGAATCACTAAGATGCTTGGCACACATGGCATTTACCTACCCACCCTAATGTGTTGGCATAGTCCGTTTGACCCCATGAGCTATGAAATGAAAAATGTCACACCTAGCACCTTTCCACTGCATCAAATTGAAGCATTTTGCAACAATGCGTTTGATTTTGGCACGATCAAACGAAATGGAGTTGACCAAAAATGAGAGAGGTTATTGTGGAAAGACTCCACATGCACCTGTAGGTCTAAACAAAACATTCCCAGCTATCACAAATTCTGAGAACTGCTCTGTCAAAGTTTGGCAATTTTTTGGTCTCAGGTATCTTACGGGACTTTGCCGGTAGCCTCTTGCCCGGAATCACTGAGATGATCGGCACACCAAACGAGACCTCCAATGGTATTTACCCACCCACCCTGATGTGTTGGCATAGTCTGTTCGACCCCACGAGCTATGGAATGAAAAATGTCACACCTAGCACCTTTCCACTGCATCAAATTGAAGCATTTTGCAACAATGCGTTTGATTTTGGCATGGTCAAACAGAATGGAGTTGACCAAAAATGAGAGAGTTTATTGTGGACGGACTCCACATGCACCTGTAGGTCCAAACAGAACATTCCCAGCTATCACAAATTTTGAGAACTGCTCCATCAAAGTTTGGAATTTTTTTCGTCTCAGGGATCTTACGGGACTTTGCCGATAGCCTCTTGCTCAGAATCACTAGGGCGCTTGGCGCACCAAATGATACCTCCAATGGCATTTACCCAGCCACCCTGACACATTAGTGCAGTCTGTTTGACCCCACGAGCTATGGAATGAAAAATATCACACCTAGCACCTTTCCACTGCATCAAATTGAAGCATTTTGCAACAATGCGTTTGAATTCAGCACAGTGAAATGGAATGGAGTTGACCAAAAATGAGAGAGGTTATTGTGGATAGACCCCACATGCACTTGTAGGTCCAAACAGAACATTCCCAGCTATCACAAATTCTGAGAACTACTCCATCAAAGTTTGGCAGTTTTTTGGTCTCAGGGATCTTAAGGGACTTTATCGGTAGCCTCTTGCCTGAAATCACTGGGATGTTTGGCGCACCAAACAAGACCTCTAATGGCATTTACCCACCCACCCTGACACATTGGTGTAGTCCATTCGACCCCACGAGCTATGGAATGAAAAATGTCACACCTAGCACCTTTCCACTGCATCAAATTGAAGCATTTTGAAATAATGTGTTTGATTTCGGCACAGTCAAAAGGAATGGAGTTGACCAAAAATGAGAGAGGTTATTGTGGAGGAACCCCATGTACACCTGTAGGTCTAAATAGAACATTCGCAACTATCACAAATTCTGAGAACTGCTCCGTCAAAGTTTGGCAGTTTTTTGGTCTCAGGGATCTTAAGGGACTTTGTCGGTAGCCTCTTGCCCGGAGTCACTAGAATGCTTGGTGCATAAAACAAGACCTCCAATGGCATTTACCCACCCGCCCTGATGCGTTGGGGCAGTCCGTTCGACCCCACGAGCTATGGAATGAAAAATGTCACACCTAGCACCTTTCCACTGCATCAAATTGAAGCATTTTGCAACAATGCGTTTGATTTCGACACGAGCAAAGGAAATGGAGTTGACCAAAAAAGAGAGAGGTTATTGTGGATGGACCCCATGTGCATGTGTAGGTCCAAACAAAACATTCCCAGCTGTCATGAATTCTGAGAACTGCTCCGTCAAAGTTTGGTAATTTTTTGGTCTCAAGGATCTTAAGGGACTTTGCCAGTAGCCTCTTGCTCGGAATCACTGGGACTCTTGGCACACAAAATGAGGTTTTTGGGAATGTGACTTTATCCTTCCACTCCTTATCAAATGACAAGTTTATTCTCAGAGTTTGATGGCTTTTATGAGCATATACACGATGTTTTAGGATAGTCATAAAGGGCAGTTTTTGGATAGCCATGTGTATCTTTTTAACAATCATAAAGGGCAAGTTGTACATGGACTGTAACAGTCCCAAAACTCATATAAATCATCCATTTTGGTGTTTGACAACCTTATAAATCCATTAGATCATTTATACAAACCCTAATGCAAATTATAAACCCTCTTTGCATAGTAATTTCATGAATGACTGTCTTGTATGATTGTTTTGTGCATTTTAATAGCCCAATGAGGATTGTATGGTGTTGTCATCTTCATGATTTTAACTTGATGCAGAGATAGGATAAAACTCAACATGATAGAGGCATCATTACAAATGGATTGAATTGTAATAGTCAGAGAGCTAACCTCCTATCAATGAGAGTTCAATGATAGTAAATACAGAGCTACTTGACCATAAATATGATTTACATACATACATAAATACATATATATATGATCTTGTAGGCATCTAGGTTTCATACACAAATTGTAATAGTTGTAGAGCCAACCTCCTCTCAATGAGAGTTGAATAATAGTAAATAGAGAATGGGATTTGCATACACACACACCCAACTAAAATAGATTCCACCATCTTTGAATTACAATTTCTCTCAGGCCCTAACACATCCATACAGGGCTATACTAAATAAAGAAATAGCAAGAAAATAGTAAAATCTGCAAAAACAGAGTTTCTTGACATTAATTTCATTCAAACTTGTCTTCAATTCATCTTCAAAATGTTTTCAATACATCTCCAATGCCTTTTCCATGAAGGTTTATGCATATTTATACATGATTTGAGGGAAACTAATAGTCTCCAACTGACTTTTGAGTACTTGACTGTTCATCTTCCATACTTTTGCATTTTTTTACATTTTTCATATGACAACTTTGACATATTTACAAAATTTGACGAGATGAAGACTAAATACATGATGAAATGGTTTATCATGACCTTATTAGATTTCAAGATACTATGCTTGATTAGGGCATATAAGGAATTTTGTCATATTGATTCTATTGATCTAAAACCATTCTCAATGCTAAACATATCATCAATGGACTAAAGAACTATCATCATAATGTATGACATCATGGGAAGTATCATGACATGCACATAAGGAATTTAAATTATCTTGTATATCAAGGTGTATATATATTAAAATCTAGTCCATAATGGTAGACATATACAAAAATTTGGTAAATATGCCAACTCAAAACATTTTTTACAAAATGTGGCATATGCCATGTCTCAAAATCTATATACAATCTACATGCCAAATAGCTACATCAAATACTACAAGTCCACTTGACCCTCAATCTGTGATGGATCCTCAATCTGTGATGGATCTTCAATTTGTGATGGATCCTAAAAAAGTGTCCTCTTTGTACCAAAATGTCTACTAATTGATGGAGGCGAAGTTTCCTACATTAACAAGTCAAAACACAAATTTGATTAATCTTTTCAATGGTAAATAAAAATAAGTTAAAGTTAGTAAATAGATTTTTATCTACTACAATTAAGAACTTTCATTTATTAACATACATCTAAATCACTACAATCAACTATAAGACCGCTAGATAAACTATCAATTATTTAGAAAAATTCAATTCAATTACCTCAACTCTATGTTGTTGTTCAGACAATCGTTCTGCAAATGATTTTCTCTTAAGACGATCAGGTGTCCTAGTGAAGCATGATGGCAAAGGTGGCACATCACTCACATTCTCAAGAGACTACATAAAAGCAAAGTAACATTGAAATAAATTAATATATAATTATTAAACAAAATAGGAAATGCATACATTTAAAAAGGTTAGATATGTTACACACAAACAATGTAGAGTGCACTACACAAAAACTTATCTACTAGAAAACAAGCACATACCACCATCAAGGCCTCCTGCATCAATTGAGAAGGACTCTGAATTATCAAAATGACAAGAATGTAAGACTCTAAATGACTATAATCAAATATTTAAGTTTTCTAAATTATCAATTAAAGTACAATTCAATCAAATTACCTCCACCCTTTGTTGGCATTGAGAAAGCCATTCTGCAAATGATAGTCCCTTGGGTCGATCAGGAGTTCGAGAAAAGACTATTGGCAAAGATGCCACATCATTCACATTTTCGATTGACTATAAAATAAAATTAACATCAAGATATAAATTAATATATAATTACTCACAAAGAAATAAATGCATAAAAAAAGTTGATGTGTAGAACAAATTATACCGGCAAGTCCAAGGCAAATTGGATGGTAGACAAAGTTCCATGATGAACTTCTGTCAACTCCTCCTCTGTCATCAACTGTTATCCCACTTAGATACATTAGTACTAATAAATTTGTTTATATATTCAAATGGAATATACCATAAAATTTAACTTTAAATTTTACCTGCATAAAAGATTTCTCATGCATTTTTCCTTCTCTATGGTTCACTGATCCAATAGCTTCTACTCTTGTCCCTAACCCCTCACCTTGAGTTTTGGACCCCATTGCCTCATCCCGTGAATGGAGATTGTACTCCAATGTGTTCAACGGTGGCTCACTACTTTCCATAATAGGACCTAAGCATAAATGATTGCAAGAAATGCAATGATGGGGCACACATACATGTGTGGACGACGATGGTCTAGTAGAACCAGGTGATCCAATATCATCGCATTCATCATTTGCTTGTGCAAACTAAGATGTCTGTATAATCAAATGCTCGATAAAAGAGTGTATGGCACTAAGGCCCTGTTGTGTTGCATTTGCAACAACATCTGGGTGCTGCATTGGGGGTGCAGAAGGGATAGTAGGAGGGGGAATATAGGGACCTTGTACTTGTCTAATTGCCCCAGGTCTATCTTGAGGTATTCCTTTGCCCACTCCTTGAAACTCTCTAAAATCAAAATAATTAACATGTTGACCCATGACAAAATCTGCATAGAGTTTACGAAGGAAATACAAAGGTACATCTAAATTATTGTTGGGTGGTTTATCAAAAACCATCCACCAACGATCTCAAAATTTTTGACTAATGCCCTCATGAATACACCATTTGATTGAAAACTTGGCCTTATGGACATCAACATGCAATCCAGTTTTAGGATTGACAAAGTGTTGGCCTAACATAGTTTTTGTAATCTCTAATTCTTTGACTTCATCATATGACAAACCGTTAGCATATTCGGCCTTCTTGGCTTCTCGCCATTGCCTAAATGATTTATGTTGGGTTAACAAGGTTTGAACGTGATTAATGATTCCCTCTAAATTTGATGTCATTGTAGACAATCGAGGGTGGTGGCAATACATTTCGATGATCCTACTTATATGATCAATATTTCTTTGAATATTCTCTTCTATTGTTGGAGGGGGAGGGTTTGGTGGTGGAGGGTTTGGGTTTTCATTTTGTGCATCCATTTTACCTAATTTAAAAAGGAAAACATTCCCACTTAGCATAAAAAACCAAAAAAATTGCTTGAATATACAAAACAAACAAAAAAAATGCTAAAGATCTTACCTTTTTGGATCGGATATCCGTTCACCTCTGATATCTGTTCTTCAAAGATGCCACTATGTTTTGCAAGCCGTGGGTTTGCAAAAACGCAGTGTCTTTTTTGCTTTTTATGTTTTTCAAAACAGATATCCATTTTCTTTTTCTCAATTGTTTTCATTGCTTTTTATTTTAGTATTTTAGTATTTAGGCATTTTAGCTATAAAATACAATCCAAATTTTAGAAAGGTTGTATCATATGAAAGGAGAGATTTTGGACAAACTATCAAAATTTATATAGGATTATGATGATATAAATATTTGATTTTTATATGATATACTTTTACTAAGGTATCTCATAGTATTTCAAAGGCACATTTGAATAGATAATTGTCATAAAAAAATTGTAAAAGCAAGTAGTTTTGGTGTAAGTTCTAACAAATCATTTCATATTTAACTTACATATTAGATGATATTTGTGTCAACAATTGAGATCAAACTTGTGACACTCAGGATCGACCTCTCATTTTTCTAAATCCTAAACCTGAGAAAAGGAGTCCTAGTTTTCTTGTTTCCATTTCCTTCGTCGATAAGGGAGAGGTAAAGATAGAGGGGAGAGATAGGATATACACATGAAATGTTCTTGACATACAAATGTAGTATACACATAAAATGTATATTCGCATACATTTGCCATAGACACAGGAAATGTTCTTCAACATACATAAGCGATATATACATGAATTGTATACCCGATATACATTAGTGATATACACACGAGATGTATCTTCTCATACATTTGCAGTATACACATGAAATGCATATTCATTGACAAAACATGAGTATGCATATTCAGTGATAGAACATGAGTATAAATGGAACATGTGACCGAATATACATTTCATGTGTATACTACAAATGTATGAGAAGATACATCTCGTGTGTATATCGGGTATACAATTCATGTATATATTGCTTATGTGTGTTGAAGAACATTTCTTGTGTATATCACAAATATATGTGAATATGCATTTTATGTGTATACTACATTTGTATGTCGAGAACATGAAATAGAGAGTGAGTGAGATGTCTAGAGAGATAGGGATAGGGATTGAGACCTGTGGAGGTGTTGGTTTTTCTTCTGAATCAGCATTAGGGTTTGCCAGTTCTAATGCACAGGCAAATTTAGCCAACTGAATACAGGAGGTTGCGTGAGCTCCTCCCCTTCACTTCTGGTTCTGCCGCACCAAGGGGGGTTTCCCTACTTGATAAAAGTATAACCTTGACTAGCTCAACGACAAAAGGATATAACTTGACAGCAGCAGGCAGAATACTCTCATGTAAGGACCAAGATTTGTGTAACAAATCACAAGGTTGGCAACATTCTTAGACATGATGTCTGGTTGGGTATGAGAGCATGCAGAGGTTCCTAATCCTAATCCTACAACTAACAGGTGGAAGAATGAGGTGGTTTGATTTGATATTTGGATGCAAACCTGGACCTGGTGTATAACCTCAACACAGAGCTAGATTGGTGCCTATCCAGGGCTTGGAGTCAGTAGACATACACCTGTGAATGATCAGCATGAACAACTAAAACTGGATTTCAGGGGGATACACATGATACCTGCCTTATAGACATCTCCCAATACAGAGTGTTAAGATGTCGATACTTATGGCATCCCTATTGCAGTATACCCTTCCCAATATTCAATCTGAAAACAATTTAATCTACTCCTTGAGCAGAAGTTAAAAGATTAAACATTCAACACAGGAATTCTATGTTCTAGAATCTCAGACATTCCTTGAATACCTGGACTCAGAAGAAAGATACATGCAAAACTGGAGACAGAGTCAGCATAACACATGCAAATATAGCATTGTTCATATAAGATTAACCATGAAATTAGTGGATTCATGCAAAAACATACAACTGGAGATACATAAACTCACAAGTTTGCTGCACAGAGCAACCAAAACTAGTTGTATCTTATTACAGAGCCAAAATGCCCAGTTTTCAACAACCTGAAAAATGGTAACACAGTCTGCTTATAACAGCCAGAAAGTGTACCACAGCAATTAATTACAAGACTGTTACAAAATTCGCTAGATACAGATCCTTCAAAGGAATGGCACTCAAAATTTATTGCTGCAGAGACAGAAGGAACCCTCGAGCCCTGCGCCGCCATCTGGGAGTCTTCATGTCAAAAATCTGGTACCTGACCATTTGTATTCATCGCCCATACCCCTGCACGACCGTCAATGATGGTTCAACCACCCGCATTTCACTTGGAGACTGTCGCTGTAGTCAAAAAGGATTTCCCGCCAAAACACGTCCTTCGCAGGTTCAAAAATAATGCAAGGGGAAAAATCCCACATGCATGGTGAGGAGAACACACCAGCGCTTTATAAACATAACCACATGCAAACTAAGTGTCAAGTGCTTTTGCTGCGCTCGACACACATGCCTTCATCAAAAACCCATCGCTTAGACCTAAGCCATCGGCTTACCTCAAAAATCTCCCACCGACAATAGTAGTCTGGCCGATCACAAACTCCACATTCCCTTCATCGGCCAGAGAATAACCATCGGCCCATCCAAAAGATCCCTCGCCGACTCTAGTTGTCTCACCGACGCCACCTTCGTCATCGCCCAGACCAACACCGTCAGAGCAACACGAAATACCTCTGCCGATGAACAAAGTCACACTGACAGCACCCTGTCCTCCCACCTCCGTCGGTGTGACTTACACCGTCGGAGCAGCATCTCATACTTATGCCGATGACGCCGATCATCTCGATAACCTTCAGAACACCCCTTCATCGGTGTGACCAACACCATCGGCCAACCTAAAAGTCTCCCCACTGATGAAGACTGTCACGCTGACGCCAACAAATAAAACACACCCCCCATCGAGCCATCGGCCCAACTCCTACTGATAGCCCGCCTCCATCGGCGAGACACATGCCGATGACACTTCATCGGCCAAACATCCATTGTCGGTCGAACAGGAAAATGCTTCGCCGATAGTATACATCACACCGATGGCACCATCGGTAAGAACAATCCCGTCGGGGAACCAGAAAAAAGACATGCTGATGGTGTATGTCATGCCGACAGCACAGCACTACCACCAACCTAATCGCCAAAACGCCTGCGAGGTCACGCCGATGGGAAAGAATACATAGGGTTTAAGTGAAGAAACCCTCTAGACATGAAAGCTCAACCTCTAGGCCAAAATGGGTACCAACACTGGCTCTGTCTGGGGACGTGCAGGTGCAAAACTACAGCGAGGACCCCAGAATCTCTGGTTTCGCAGATTGGGCCATATCTATTGGGCAACAGAGTCAATCATTGCACCAACCTACACAAAAACTATATTTTAGTCATCACTTGGGTGGCCCCGGGTAGCCAAAAAGGAAGAACCAAAATTTTTTCCTGCCAAATGCCTGATTCCAAACTGAAAGATCCCAATCCCAACTGAAAAGATTGGCATAATCTGCCCACAATCTCATCTGCTCAATTAGATACTCCACCACCTTTGAAAGCTTATCACTATCACTTTCACCTCTGTCATATTGGATTTCAAAATTAGATATAGAATCATACATATTATATTCTCCAACATTAGGTAACATATGTATGTTATATCCCTTAGACAGTACATCATGTTGCTCTTGGCAATCCTCATCACCTACCTAGCTGCTGCATACCATCAGGCACTCATCTAGTTGATCCAAAAATTGAAGACATTCAGAAAAAATGAGACCCCCAATGTCTACTGATATTGAAAACAAATCCTGATCCACACACCCAATGTTGCACATATCTAAACCAGGTGATGATGAACATCCATCATTCACAGTTTGCAAATCCATACTATCTTCACAAGAACTGAAGACATCTGATTCATATGCCCCCTCCTCACAAACTGATGTATCACCTAGGTCAACTGTCTCTTTATATTCATCATCATCCTCAAAAAGAGGATTAATCCTGCACCACTAAAAGTCAAGATTCACAGCATCAAAGGCACCTGTAGACTCATCATAAAGGGGATTAACACTCACCGCAAAGGCCTCTGCTTCTTCTTCATGACACTCCAATTCTTCTTCATTATTATCAGATCCAGAGTCATAAGAAGAACAAACCTGATCCATGAATTGATCATGGATATCATTTTTATCATCTGATTGCCCCACATACAAGATTTCTGCTACTTCAATGCATTCTGAAGTTGAGCTATCTGTATCATTCTCCATCCCTCTAATACTTCCTGATGAAACTGATACTGACTGTTGATCCACATAATCACAACCTTGCACAACTGGATCATTTAAACATGATGGCTCTTTGATAAGGGCTGGTATGTAAATATTACTTGAAGAACCATTGTTTTCAACTTCATTTGTTGGGCAAAACAAGACATCCTCCTTTATAACAGAAACATCATCAACTTGGAATGATGCAAAAACTGGGACAATAGGGGTGTGAATATTTTGACATTCATTGTCAACTCCTGAATTAAATCTTTCATTAACACTGGGGGCTGCAGGACAACAAAAATTTTTAGAGAAATAACCCTTTTGTATTCCATACCTCCAATTGTTTTCAATATCTATTGCAAACTGATGTGCCTGATGCAATGCGGTGGGCTCCTTGTCTCTTAATCTGTAACTCATTTTCTTATCAAAAGCTCCCAAATAGACAACTAAGCACAGTGCATCATTAGGTCTCATGCATTCTGGAATTCTATTCAATGCCCTCATAAATCTGAGGTTAAAGGCTGGGATCAACTCACCTTCTTCAATATGGATGTACATAAAATTACTAATAACTACATATTCAGAGATTCTTTCAGCATACTGTACTAGAAATGTAGATTTAAAACCATGCCAAGAGCTGACAGAGTGAGCTGGAAGGTAGGAAAACCAGTCCCTTGCATCTTCATCTAGAGATTGAACAAATAATCTCATAACCACATCCTCCTGGTCAATCTCAAAGTCATCTATCACATTCATAAACTGCTGCAAGTGCCTCTCAGCTGATTCATCCTTTATACCATTAAATTTAGGCAAAAAAAATCTGATTTTAGATGGAAGAGCATTTGGATAGCCACAAATGCCACTGAAATCTATGGGCTTATATCTGTCTATGTTGAAACTTCTTTTATTACATTGTTGGGACTGACTACTATACATTTTTGCACTTGACACTTCACAAGGGTGCATAGGCTGATAATACATCCTTTATGTTCTTGCAACCCTCCTCTCTACTCAGATTTTCTACAAACAATGACTTTAGGCACTCAAAATTCAGACTATTTTTTCAAACTTTCCTAAAGTCCTTTAAATGAGTCTTTTGAACAACATTGCATGCCCTTTGAAATACAGAATAAATTCTAATAAAAGCATGCAAGCTCTGCTTTCACCAATGTTTCCCTTTTAACCAGTGCTATCTCACCAAATAGGGAGTCTGTCAAACAATATGAAATACCTGGATATGTTGCAGGAGCCGCAAATTCTTCTCTGACTGATTTTGTTCTTTTATTAGGTTCTTTGATGCAGAGTCGCCACCTCCTTGAAGAGGAATGAGCTTCAAACAAGCTGAAGCTGCAAATTGATTTCCTTCTTTTCGGGTCATCCACCAGCAGAGTCACATATATAACCCTTTTCTCTGTTGCAACAAACAGTTTCCAGGTCTAATTTTTCAATCTTGTAGACTCAAACTTTCATGGATATGACATTGATCTCCCCAGCAGAGTCGCCAATTTGTTGGTTTTTCTTCTAAATCAGCATTAGGGTTTGCCAGTTCTAATGCACAGGCAGATTCAGCCAACTGAATACAGGAGGTTGCGTGAGCTCCTCCCCTTCACTTTTGGTTCTGCCGCACCAAGGGGGGTTTCCCTACTTGATAAAAGTATAACCTTGACTAGCTCAACGACAGAAGGATATAACTTGACAGCAGCAGGCAGAATACTCTCATGTAAGGACCAAGACTTGTGTAACAAATCACAAGGTTGGCAACATTCTTGGACATGATGTCTGGTTGGGTATGAGAGCATGCAGAGGTTCCTAATCCTAATCCTACAACTAACATGTGGAAGAATGAGGTGGTTTGATTTGATATTTGGATGCAAACCTGGACCTGGTGTATAACCTCAACACAGAGCTAGATTGGTGCCTGTCTAGGGCTTGGAGTCAGTAGACATACACCTGTGAATGATCAGCATGAACAGCTAAAACTGGATTTCAGGGGGATACACATGATACCTGCCTTACAGACATCTCCCAATACAGAGTGTTAAGCTGTCGATACTTATGGCATCCCTATTGCAGTATACCCTTCCCAATATTCAATCTGAAAATAATTTAATCTACTCCTTGAGCAGAAGTTAAAAGATTAAACATTCAACACAGGAATTCTATGTTCTAGAATCTCAGACATTCCTTGAATACCTGGACTCAGAAGAAAGATACATGCAAAACTGGAGACAGAGTCAGCATAACACATGCAAATATAGCATTGTTCATATAAGATTAACCATGAAATCAGTGGATTCATGCAAAAACATACAACTGGAGATACATAAACTCACAAGTTTGCTGCACAGAGCAACCAAAACTAGTTGTATCTTATTAGAGAGCCAAAATGTCCAGTTTTCAACAACCTGAAAAATGGTAACACAGTCTGCTTATAACAGCCAGAAAGTGTACCACAGCAATTAATTACAAGACTATTACAAAATTCGCCAGATACAGATCCTTCAAAGGAATGGCGCTCAAAATTTATTGCTGCAGAGACAGAAGGAACCCTCGAGCCCTGCGCCGCCATCTGGGAGTCTTCATGTCAAAAATCTGGTACCTGACCATTTGTATTCATCGCCCATACCCCTGCACGACCGTCAATGATGGCTCAACCACCCGCATTTCACTTGGAGACTGTCGCTGTAGTCAAAAAGGATTTCCCGCCAAAACACGTCCTTCGCAGGTTCAAAAATAATGCAAGGGGAAAAATCCCACATGCATGGTGAGGAGAACACACTAGCGCTTTATAAACATAGCCGCATGCAAACTAAGTGTTGAACGCTTTTGTTGCGCTCGACACACATGCCTTCGTCAAAAACCCATCGCTCAGACCTAAGCCATCAGCTTACCTCAAAAATCTCCCACCGACAATAGTAGTCTAGCCGATCGCAAACTCCACATTCCCTTCATCGGCCAGAGAATAACCATCGGCCCAACTCCTACCGATAGCCCGCCTCCATCGGCGAGACACATGCCGATGACACTTCATCAGCCAAACATCCATTGTCGGTTGAACAGGAAAATGCTTCGCCGATAGTATACATCACACTGATGGCACCATCGGTAAGAACAATCCCGTCGGGGAACCAGAAAAAAGACATGCCGATGGTGTATGTCACGCCGACAGCACGGCACTACCACCAACCTGATCGCCAAAATGCCTGCGAGGTCACGCCGATGGGAAAGAATACATAGGGTTTAAGTGAAGAAACCCTCTAGACATGAAAGCTCAACCTCTAGGCCAAAATGGGTACCAACAGGAGGGATGATAGAGAGAGGGAGATAAGGGAGAGATAGGGAGATAGAGGTGGAGGGATATTAATTTTAATGACCTCCACATTTTCCATAAATTCTTCTCCACTAAACCCTAGACCATCACCCAAATCCTTACTTTCCTAATAAAAACCCTTCCCTAAACATCATTTGATCATGTGACTCATTCCATCACTAGACAGGTGCCCAGGTACTTTCCATTATTCATCTAATACTATAATCCCAATATCATAGCTCACATTCCCACACCTACATTCATAGACTCCATTCCCCCTATTGACACCATCATTGATAATCATTATATAAGGACACTCCCTTGAATAATAATTAAACCATGGATTATCCCGTATCCCCATCTTACACTTTCCTCACCTTTGAACCCTTGGAAGATGATATTTAGCCATCCCCACCATTACCAATCACGCTTTCTAGCAATCCGAAATAAGACATCTTACCCATCACTTCACCTAGGTCATCACCAATTAAATCACCTCATTACTCCATTCAACCATACCCATACCACCCATTTCTCACTCCACAACCTATATTAACACATGATTAAACCTAACCCCTAAACCCTAACCCATAACCCCTAGCCCCTATTTCCTAACCCCTAAACCCTAAACTTGAGAAACCATAAACCCCTAAATCCTAAACACTAAACCCAAGAAACCCTAAACCTCTATCTCTCTATCTCCCTATCTCACTATCTCCCCATCACTATCATTCCTCTACCTCTCAATCTCTCTCCCTATGCATTGGCCATGTCCCTCACTCTATATCTCCCTATTGGTCCTCTCTCTCTAAACACTAAACCCTAAACCTCTAAACCTTAACCCCTAAACCATAAACCCTAAACCCTGAATAATGCCCCCAAACCTTAACCCATAACCCCTAAACCCTAAACCCTAAACACAAGCAACCCTAAACCCTATCTCCTATCTCTCCCTTATCTCCCTATCTCTATCATCCCTCTACCTCTCAATCCTTCTCCCTATTTCTCTGGACATCTCGCTCACTCTCTATCTCCCTATCTCTCCCCTTTGTCACCTCTATCTCTCCCTATCTGTCTCCTCTCCCTTTCTATCTAGCTATCTCCAAAACTGAGAAACCCTAAACCTAGGTACACCCTAAATCTAATCAACTCTAAACCTATATCTCCCTATCTCTCCCCTATCTCCCTATCTCTATCATCCCTGTACCTCTCTTGATCTCTCTCCCTATGTCCCTGGCCATGTGCCTCACTCTCTATCTCCTTATCTCTCTCCTCAGTCTCCTCTCTCTATCTCCCTATCATTACTCTCTCTCTATAAACCATAAATCCAAAACCCTAAACCTCTAAACCTAACCCCTAACCCCTAAACAATTTAAATCCTAAACCCTAAATAATGCCCCTAAACCCTAACCCCTAAAGCTAAGAAACCCTAAACTCCTAAACCCTAAACCCCAAACCCCTAAACCCTAAACCCAAGTAACCCTAAACCACTATCTCCCTATCTCTCCCCTATTTCCCTACCACCTTTTTCCCTCTACCTCTCAATCTCTCTCCTTGTGTCTCTGGCCATGTCCCTCACTCTTTATCTCCCTATCTCTCCCCTCAAACTCCTCTATATCTCCCTATCATTCCTCTCTCTCTATAAACCCTAAATCCAAAACCCTAAACCTCTAAACCTAACCCCTAACCCCTAAACAATAAATCCTAAACCCTAAATTATAATGCCCCTAAACCCTAACCCCTAACCCCTAAACCTGAGAAACCCTAAACCCTAAACCCCTAAACCATAAACCCAAGTAACCATAAACCACTATCTCCCTATCTCCCCTATCTCCCTATCACCTTTGTCCCTCTACCTCTCAATCTGTCTCACTATGTCTCTTGCCATGTCCCTCACTCTTTATCTCCCTATCTCTCCCCTCGAACTCCTCTATATCTCCCTATTGGTCCTTTATCTCTCTCTAAACCCTAAACCCTAAACCTCTAAACCTTAACCCCTAACCCCAAAACCCTATACGCTAGATAATGCCCCTAAACCCAAGCAACCCTAAACCTCTATCTCCCTACCTCTATCATCCCTCTACCTCTCAATCTCTCTCTCTCTATGTCTCTGGACATGTCTCTCACTCTCTATCTCCCTATCTCTCCCCTCTGTCTCCTCTATCTCTCCCAAACTCTATTAGTCCCCTCTCTATCTCTCTTTAAACTGTAAACCCTAAACCTGAGCAACCCTAAACCTCTAAACCCTAAATAATTCCCCTAACCAACCTCTAAACCACTTCTCTATATAGGTGCAACTAATACCACTTTTTCATTGTTTTCTACATTTAATTATATTCTTTTCTATTTTCCAAGTCCTACATGTGTCCAAGTTGTATTATTTGTCAAGTATTTAGTCTAATTGTTAGTCCCAGGTCTCATGGTTATTAAAATGTTAGTACATTTAGATTTATCCTTCAGTAACATTAATTTACACATTGTTGCACAAACAACCACACTGAAACATAACCTTACCTAATTAAGGTTAACCTTTAAGGTTCTTTCATAAATGGCGAGCTTAATAGATCCAACTAGTTCAATGTTCTTATAGTCCATGCTTACCCTTCCAAGAGAGTTCATGCCATGTTAACTTTGCATTATGTCCTAACATATCACATGAAGGACATCATCATCACAAGGAATAACAATGTCATGAGGGATTAACGAAGGTGTAGCTTCACTACATAAAGTATCATTCATAATTTTATCACTAGAGGGTAAGGGTATATCATGTGTATCCTTCTCAAACCATGTATCATGAATCAAATCATATGAAGGATTGGGTAAAGCAATTTAGGGCATGAAATCCAAAACGCCCTGAAACACATCCCCTGCTGCCCCACCATTCCTATCCCTGAAATATTGGAACATAGTCTAAAAGTGATTATTTCACATGATGAACAAAACTAAATATTTTATTATTAATGATGTGAGTAATTCATTAGTGATGATTCTTAGTGTTTAACAAATCCTTATGGATCAATGTGTAAAGAAGCTACCAATGTTAATTTGCCCTCCTCCTTCACTAGAAACAGTCTTTAAGGTGGTTCATATATTGATGGGAGATCCAAGATTTAAGAGGTATATTTTCAAAAAGAGTAAAAAGCCTTTTTCCCAAATTTTTTTAGAAAATGGATATCTATTTTGAGAACGGATATCCATTTTGAGAATGGATATCCATTTTGAGAATGGATATCCATTTTGGTTTGGTATCCAAACCAAAACAGATATCCGTTTCAAAGTCAAACTTTGCCAAGTCGCGAATTTGGCTAAGTAAAAATGTGATTTTTTTCCTATTGCCACTATTTGGCCCATGATGATCCTGCACATACCCATGGCTTAGGTAGATAGTGGATTATGGGGGGAACAATAGTGGATTATGATGTGGATTATGTAGGACTTATGCAAGGAAAATGGATGAAATGTTTATACAAAAGCATGGACCATAGGAATAGGATGAGTGAAATATGTAGGACAATAGTTGAATGATGGGGTGATGGAGGCGTGAAAAGGAATCATGACCAACGGCTACACACACCATGATAAACATGGAAGCCTTTGATTCGATGGTGGTGTAGGAAGCAATGGCGATGTTTTCTTAGTAGATGGATGATTTAAGCATTTGGGTACCCACATAGACGTAGTATTTTTATGATTTTTTCTTTTCATGTGTGATTTGTATATGGAATGGAATTTTTAAATGGAATGGGATGGTTGGGATTTTTGAGAGGTGGATGCCTTATTTGACTTGCTTTTTTGTTTAGGGAGCCATGTCATTTTAGTTTTTGACTTTGCTTGTGGAGGTATGGGCTTGGATAGCTTTTTGGAGGGATTTTGCTTTGAATTTTTTAATTGATTTTCTAAGGTATGAGGGTCCTTAGGATTTTTGGATTTATGAGTGAAGGCATCCAAATGTTTATTTTTGAATCCCATGGGATGGGTGGAATGAGTGAAAGCTTTATGTTCAGACATTGTGTGTTTTTGTTGGTCATGATTAGGATATTGAGGTGATTTATGGATGATATGTATCTTAGGTTTTGGAAGAAGTGGGGGTAAAGTGGATGGATGGATAGTAGGAGTTGGAAGTAGTAGAGGCAAATTGGATGGTGGAAGGTGTATGGTCACATGCTTTTGACATTTGTAGGATGAGGGAGGTGGAATGGAAACATATGTCTTAGGTGTATGATGTGATTTGTGATGGAAAGTGGTGGACTTATGAGGAATGGAGGAAATACCAACATTGTTAGATTGTTGACCTTGGGGTGTGTATCCAAGGCCATATGCATGTGGAGGGACATTGACATGGATGTGCTCCAAAATACCTTGTTCATGAAGTCCTAAGCCTTTACCTTGACAATTCATCTTTTGTAGTATGCGATTGACTATGGGACTACGTATGTTTGGAACACTAGACTTGAGTTTATTATTTGATGGAGAAGGTGAAGTGGAGGACAAAGGTTGTTGTGTTCCTAAGGAGGAACACTCATGAATGAAGGTGGTTAGACCAAGTGGATATGATGGTGGACTTGAAATGGGGTTGATAGTGGAGGTGGAAGGATCATTAGGAGCTTGATTATCATTGTGTTCACTAAGATCTAATTTATTTGTTTGATCTTCTATGTATGCTTGGGAGGCACATGTCTCATCATGACAAGTGGAAGTGGTTGGATCATGGATTGGTGGAGTTTATTCACTTTGTAGAAAGACCATGAAACAGGGTGAGTGTTTAAGTAGGCCAATAGGACTTCCATTAGATGGAGCATGTAGGTCTTGGCTGTCTTGCTCATGAATGGTTATGGAGGGATGAATAGGATCACGACTCTCATGGATAAGTTCTTCATCATGCATAATGTCTTGATCATGGAAAACATTCATATTATGGATAGGTTGAAGGGAAATGATTTGATGTTGACTAGAATGAGGGCTTGATGTTTCTTCATTCTTAGGATTGTGCTCTTGACATACCTCATGACTTGTTTGAATGGAGGTGGAAGAAGATGACTCATGGAGAGGATTGACATGTTTTTTATGGTCAACCACATGAGGGAATGATGGAGATTGACTTGGACTCAATAGGGGAGACTCTTGAATTGGCTCAAGGGGTTGTGGATGACATGGTTAGTTTGAAGGACTTGGCATGGTGTTTGAGGACTCTTTTGTATGTTTAAGCTTATGTGTTGGATGACATGGAAATTATTGATTCCTCGCTAGTAGCCCTTAGGTAACATCCTTTATAGGTGTAGGAGTGGAAGGTGTTGGCTTAGGGTTTTGATTTTGATTGGATGGAGCAACGAATGAATTAGATGGGTTGGTGGATTTGGGTAACTCCACATGTTTACTTTTGTAATGTTTGAACTTAGGATGTGGATTTGATGTATTGGCAAGTGGATTAGAGGATGGTAAGGGTAATGAGGTGGTTAATGGGTTGTAAAGTGTAGGGACCATTGGATTAGGACTAGGACATGGTGGACATGGTGGCTTTAGGATAGGCTTTTTATTGGACAGTGGTATGATATACTTATAGGGTGCATGACCTAGATTAGTGTTCCCCTTGTCAATAGTTGCATTAGAACATGAGGGAGTTTTACCTTGTTGCAAAGAACTTAATTTCACATGTGCTTGTTGTGAAGTGACTTGGTAGGTTGATGTGACATTGACATGGGAAGAAGTGGATGGATTGTTTGATGTTGCATTGATTTGATAGGTGGATGAATTGGTTTATGTGGCATTGGCTTGGAAACAAGTTGGGTTGGTTGATGTGGTATTGACTTGGCATATGGATGAATTAGATTGGTATGAAGTGGAAAGGGATGGCACATAAGGTTGAGTTGGAATTGGTTGATAATGAATGGATAGAGGATGATGTGGTTGTTAGATTTGACAAGTGGCCATGAATTGTTGGGCTTGAACTAGGAGGTTCTGGATTTGTGGTGACTTGATTTGTTGGAAATTTTGGAAGAGGGCTTGAATTCGGTGTATGGTTTGTTGATCAAAAGGTTGGGGTACTTGGTGAAGTGTTTGGATGAGGTTTTGGAGTTTGAATGCTAGGACTTTGTTTTAGAATGTCAGCATGGTGTCACACATGTGTTTAAGTTCTTGCATGTCAATTTGTTCCTCAATATATGCAACATAGTTCATGTCATCATTAGAAGTAGGAGGAGGAGCCCCTTGAAGTATGATTTTTGGCTTAGGTTTAGTTTCATTATTTGGATTAGGGAGAGGGCCTCCTTGAATTGTGATTTTGGGCTTAGGTTTTGTCTCATTATTTGCACTAGAGGGATGGCCCCCTTGAACTATGATCTTGGACTTAGGATTGGGATTGGGCTTGTTTATGATTAAGACCATCTTGACAAGTGTTGATTGACTAGGACTAGGGTGATGATGATGTGGAGATGATTTGGAATGAGTGATTAGGATAATTGGGAATGAAGATGATATAATTAGGAATGATTAGTATTGGATTAACATATGATTAGGATGTGGTTAGGAATGATTAGGATTTGATGCTGCTTGGATAAATGACGAGGATGACATTGATTGGAAATCTAAAATGATGATTAGGATAATGATTAGGATGAAGGTTGAATGATGAAGATATGATTAGAATGTGATTAGGAATGTTTAGGGTTGATGTTTTTTGGATATGATTAGATAATGTGTAATGATTAGAATGATGTTGATTAGATAATGTAGAATTACAAGCATATGATTAGGATTGGATTAAGATGACATGGATATAATTAGGAATGACAAGATTGTATGAATTGGATTGCTTAGGATGATGACTAGGATGATTAGGGTCTGATTAGGAAGAAGATGATTTGGGATGATTAGGGTTTGAATTATGGTGACTTGGAAATGATTAGGAATGGTTGGATTTGAATGGATTGAAAGATTGTTTAGAATGACTTGTCTTTATGTGTTCGGTATTTAGCTTGATTAGGCAATGCTCAAACAAATGATCACACATGTACAAACATGAATCACTCCCGCAAGACACATAAGCAAGTTTGAATTTGAAGAATATGATGATGATTAAAAAAACACACGTGGAAGACACATCATCAAGCCCTAGAATTAGTCAAGTGGGGTATGGTCAATTAGGTCTTAAGCTAGGCAACACAAGGTTGACTAGGGAAATGAATGAAAGTGAAATCCTGCCACACAGCCAGGAGAAAGGGGTAACCCACCCTTCACCTTCACTTCCCAAAGGTATAAAGTTCTTTAGGTTTAGCCAAGAGTGACAAGATTCTAACTTCCACAGAGGGTGTCTTTTGATTCAGCCTTGATTAAGGTCATCCCTTGGAGTGGTGTGTCTCCAAGTAGGCCCCCTAGGAAGGGTAAACAAAAGTGAATCAAGTGAGGTTTTTTTAATCTCCAAGATCACACACACACTTGATTCACACTCGTACTTGTAAATTTCCCTTAAGAAATTGAAATGTGTGGTGTGAATATGAATGGATGAGAAGTGTTTTTGATTCTCAAGATCGCATGAAGCACATGAGAAGAGCATACACACCCCTAATCACAATCAAGTTCACCAAATAGTTCAAGCACTAGTTCTTTTTACGCCCAAGTCCAAATGTGAATAGAAGATACTTGTTCATTTTAATGCCCAATTTTGATGTGTGATAGCAAGCAATGTTCGTTTTAGAAGCCCAAATCGTAATGTGAGATAGAAAATGTTTGAGAAATGAAAGATTAGAATGAATGTGCCTAATATTTTTGCTTCCAACCTGTTGTGTATGCCAATGCAGACATTGTTCCAGCCCCATGCGATCACCTACAAGCCACAAAATTGAAAAAGAAACAAGTAGACTTGCAAAGAAGACTATTATGTGAAAAATCAATAATCTGATGAAATCTGATGTAAATGAATAGATATGGGAAAATGGATTGTATAAACAGAAAATTCAAGAAGTTCTAAGTTGTTTTTAAAAAAATTCGTGAAAATTGGATCAAATTTGCAAGAGATACGAGCATTTGAAGTTTAAAATGAAGTTTGACTTTGACTACAAAAAATATTACAAAATGACACTTTCACCTAATAATTTCTCATAGATGTGAGGTTGACAGAGTCCTCTTTCCAACGAGCCCTCGTTTGCATGATTTTGCCTCTGTATGTGAAAGTTATGAGCGTTTGAAAAAAAATGCCTCCTTTTGGGCTTCTAGGAGACAAGGACAAGTTAGCTGACTGTTTGATTTAACTGCTAATGGTTTTGAGTGCCCTAGTCACATGTAAAAGGTTACTGCTAGCAGTTTGCTTGGCAACTAATGTTTAGCAGGGCCCCTGGTCGGTCATATGACCAGGAGCTAAGCACATTCAAAAAATAAAAATGTAAAGGAGAGGAGGGCACTAGTGTTTAGCCCCTCCACACATGCTTGTGACTGGGGGTTGTGCTACCCCTTAAGGCAGTCGATAGTTAGTTTTACATTTCTTATGGCGGTTAGGGTATAGTGAAGGCTAAGCCAATGGTGATGATGAAAGTTTTGCAGCTGATAGAGACTAGGGTTAAGGAGGTTGGGCAGATGATGAAGAGGGCAGGGATAAAACAGACAGCCGCTTTGAGCAGAGATCAAATAGTGCACAATTTATCCTGGGTGGTGCATGGGTACAAAATGGGTGGCGGCCAGGTGGGTTTTTGGTAGTGGCAAAGTGGGGTCAACAGTTTATAGAGAGGCGGTGACAGCTCAACACTGGTGGCGACGGATTTCTTTGGCTGGTGGTAAGTCAACGACCCAGCCACAGAGGTGGTGGTGAGTGTCGACAGGGGAATCGTGGGCGGTGCTAGGGTGTGGATCAGGAGGCAACCAGGTTGAGAGCAAGGTTTCAACTGGCTAAGAAAAGCTATAGATGGCAGAGATGATAATTTAGGAGGCACTAGGGTTAGATTTCAGGAGTGGCGACTGAGGAAGTTGCCACCAAGAGAGGCACAAGAATAGGTGACCTAAGCTTTTTGGAGCAAGAACAGACTTTAGGGCTAAGTCGACAGGCCCTCACAGTCACCAAACAAACCTGCAACAAAACAAAATGTTAACCCTGCCAAATGAAACCAAACCTGCAAACCAAAATCAATCGATGAAGACCAAAGTTTTCAACTAGACCCCCTATGCAGAGGTCGTATGGATCCGTACAGTAGGACCCTGTGACAAGGGCAAAACTAAAAAAATTCATTTTTTTTCCAATGATGAAAATCAACAAATTTTATATGGTTTCTAGGATTTCCATGTCTTCTGAACTCAATGGCGCAGTCAAAATTGAGCTAGGAGGCCTCCTACAAAAGCTAGTCACCAAAACTCAACCAAAAACATTAGATTTTTGCATGTTCACGTCAGATTCACTAAAATGTCATTAGGGCAAAATCTAGGGCAGAAATCAAAATTGCAAAAAATTAAACCCTAACTAGCACCATGAAGCACAAACTATAATTAAAATGCAAATAGAAATCAAATGCAAATCGATTCTCAAACTAGTGTTGATTGACATCCATGGCTCTTCTCAACCTCGCATAGGCATGCAAGATGTCAAAGGTTGATTATGGATGATTGTTGATTGTTCACGATTTCAGCAACATAATGGTACTTGAAAGCTAGATCCTATTAAAATGACTTGTGAGAGGCTACCTTGATAGAAAAGGAAAATTTGAATGAACGGTTGACATTGCAAGTTATGTTGAATGATATGAACGGTTGAGATTGATTAGGGTTGATTAGGGTTTTCCCACTTCAAGAGGGATTGCAGTCATGTGACAAGTGTGTGATGGAGGATAAATGAGACTAAATTTAAATAAAAGATTATTTAAATTAGTTTGACATGTGAAGGGGTTAAGTGGAAGATGTAGCATGTGACACTTGTTTGATTGTGGTGAAAGGTGAGGGATTTAATTCAAATTTTTAATTTGAATTATGTGAGACATGTGACAAGGGGGAATTAATTAAATAAATCAATTTATTTAATTAATTGGATTAGGTGATTAAGTGGGATGACCTAGGTCTGAGGGAAAAACATTACAAAGTCATGTCAACTAGCAGATGGTCAAGACATGGACAAATTTTAGTGTCTACAATCTGAATAGAAAAACAAATAAATTTTGGTTTGTCTTGTCAACTGAAATCTTATGGTTTCTATGGAAGATGAGAAATGATGAGAGATTCCAAGGCAAGAAGAGGCTACTCATTGAGATTACTAATAAACTCACATGTTTTGAAATGACTGAGTAGTTATGATGATAGTGGAGTTGTCTATTGATAAATCCATGAAGATTATGGAGGGAGGAGCTATAGTATATAAAGAAGACATCAAAAAGTTGATTTTTTGCCATAGGACCTAAGGAAGGTGAGTGAGAAATTTCATAATGAATTTCTTGATTTCTAGAATAAGTATAGTAAGCAGCATCAAATTGAAGAGATAAGAAGACAAATTCAGAGGTACCTAGAGATTATATTCCAAAATTTCAATGTCAATAACAATCATCTAAGAATATCCCCACCTATTGGCATCTTCCAAGGTATAGATTCCTATAGACTCAGTGACAACAGAACATATGCAATGAATAAAGGGAAGAAATCACAAGATGATCAACTAAAAAGTGTTAAAGGAAAGATGAAGACAAATGAAGATTATGATGGGATAGATTTGGATGACGGTAATGAAGAAGAAGAAGAAGAAGAAGAGTATAATGTAGATCAGAAAAAATCAGAAGGAAAACATGACAGGGTATCAAGGATACAGGTGGACAGTGTAAATACAAATAGGAATGATAAACCAGAAGACACAGATATATAGGCAAATGAAATAGGTAGAATGGACATGGAAAAGTAGGAAGATGAAACAAAATGGGTTAAAATAACAATGATGTTGTTATGTTGTAAAAAATAAAATGTAATTTTGATACTTATATGTGAGGACATGTGTATCTTTTTTGTTAGGACTAATCATATACTTAGTGAATACTATGTATTAGGTCCTGCTTGTTTTGGATTGGAAGCATAGTTCTAAACTATTGATGAGGTGGCATTCTTGGCCACTACATTTGTAATCTTCTATTTTGATTAATATATTAGTAGCTGATCTACAATCCAAAAAAAAAAATTAAATTAAAAACTAATAATAGATAAAATATGCTTTAAAAACTATGAAAAACATGCATGCATTAGCTATCAATGTTAATAATCTATATTTAAGAAATTATGAATTTATCTTATTTATAAAAATGTTATGTGTTATGGCATAATAGAGCACTCATTAAAAATACTATAAAGTATAAAAATAAGTTATTAAAAATATCTAAAAAATAAGAAAAAAATTTAATTTTTATTTTTAAAAATATATTTAAAATCTACACATGAAATCTCAAAAATCACTAGTTCACAACATCTTCAAATTCTGAATGGTTGCTTGCTATGTGACAAAAAGTAAAAATTTGGTTAAAAATGTTAATTTTAGTGTCCCCCTTAGGCAAAAAAGTGGGACACACTATTGTGGGGTCACCTACATGTGATAACTATATCTTATATGGCATAGATCTAACTCAAAATTTAAAATTATCAACTCCTTCCCTTTTCCATTAGCCATTGGGAGCCAACCTGATACACATTTGTGTGACAAATTATTATGTCCTTGTATTTAAAGACATTCATTTGAGCATTTATTAATCATTCAATCATTCTAGAATTATTTGAATTAACCTAGAGCATACAAGGAGTATTCATTATAATAATCTTTTAATTTGAAGCACTAAAAAGAATCTAATGTGCATCAAAGTCATCTAGGACATTTGCATTACATGGGATTATTGTTTTTAATCATTCACATGAGTGTAAAACCAATCTAATCAAGTGGGTTGACCTATGAAATCTTGACCCTTGCAATTTACTAACTTTCCTAATTTATTTTTAAATATTACCAATCCTTGACAACCAACAAAGAGCAAAGATTATAGTGAACCAGTCAAAAGACATGCACATTCATCTAGATCAGATCTATGGGCTATATATTAGATTTTCATGACATAGAATTGATCCATAGGTGCAGAACTAATTTGCATAGTTTTATAGGCTTGCATATAATTCATGGACATTTTACATTCTAAGATCATTCATTTCTAGCACCAATATATGTTTGACCTCTAAAATAATAAGTAATATGCAGGTTGTTTAAGCTTTAGCATTCACATTCCCTCATTGATTCTAGCCAAGTACACTCTTCTTTTGCAATTAATTTCCTAAACTAACATTTATTGTTTAACTATCGTATCTTAGTTTTCATTGATTTAATCTCGTTAATTTGTGTCTAATTTATGCATTATTTAATTAGCCTAAATTAACATTAGGGAAAGGTTATTGTTTATTCACATTATTTGGTGAACCAATCTAATTCTACACCCCCTAGGGTTGTACCTTCATTATTATTAGAATTGCAAATCTATCATTTTTTATTGTTTTATCTTTTTTAGATCTTCCTAGGGTTTGTATTCCTACTTATTGCTATTCAATTATTACATCTTTAATTTTAGGGTTTTGAGCTTTGTTGTGATATCTCTTTTGGACACCCTACCCACCCTAGTTATCTCATTAGGGTTTTAGTTTTAAATATAATATACCATTGATATTTTTAATTTCTAAATATACAAGTGATCTTTTGTGCCTTATTTTATTTCCATGATTATTGTTTTTTATTATTTCCATGAGTGTAAAACCAATATTTAATAAATTTTGACCCATGCAATTTACTAAATTTCCTAATTTATTTTCAAATGTACTACCAATCCTTGACAACCAACAAAGAGCAAAGATCATAGTGAGCCAATCAATAGACATGCACATCTATCCAAATCAGATATATTGGCTATAGATTAGATTTGCATGACATATAATAGATCCACAGGTGTAGAACTAACTTGCATAGTTTTCTAAGCTTGCACATAATTCATGGATAGTTTACATTCCAAGATCATTCATTTCTAGCACCAAGGTAAATCAATTTTGCAAGTCATCTGTCTTCACAGTGACTAAAAGTAAATAGTTGTCATGTTGTTTAATATTTTAGAGATCAATAGATGTTTGACCTCCAAAACAACAAATAATATGTAGGTTGTTTAAGCTTTAGCATTCACATTCCCTCGTTGATTCTAGAGCCAAAGTACACTCTTCTTTTGCAATTAATTTCCTATACTAACATTTATAGTTTAACTATCAATTCTTAGTTGTCATTGATTTAATCTAGTTAATTTGTGTCTAGTTTTATGCATTTATTTTATTATCCTAGATTAACATTAGGGAAAGGTTATTTTATATTCACATTATTTGGTGAACCGATCAGATCCTACACTCCCTAGGGTTGTACCTTCATTGTTATTAGAATTTCAAATCTATCATTTCTAATCACTTTATCATATTTTAGATCTTCCTAGGGTTTGTATTCCTACTTATTGCTATTCAATGATTACATCTTTAATTTTAGGGTTTTGAGATTTGTTGTGATATCTCTTTTGGCCACCCTAACCACCCTAGTTATTTCATTAGGGTTTTATTTTTAAATCTAATATACAATTGATATTTTTAATCTCTAAATCTACAAGTGATCTTTTGTACCTTATTTACTTTATTTAAATACCATGAACTACTCACAATCCTCATCTAAATCCTACCATGGCCACCCAATCTAATGAAATTGAAATTTATTTCAATGCTTGTGTTGAGAACCACTCAAAGGACCAAGATTATGATCATGATACCTATGTGGCGTAGCAAGAATTTAAAAATGAAATTTCTAGTTTGGCTAATATTAAAAATCATATGCAAAGTTAGTTGATATGATTCATAACATGTTTGTCAATAAGCCACATGGATTGGAGATTTTGTAAGTTTTTGGTGACAAGATTGCTACATCTACTTCTTTTCTTAGTGTATCTACTCCTCCCCCTTCTTCATCTATTTCCACTTCCACCATTATTCAACCTCATAGCATCTCCCATGCTTCCCCTAGTGCACCACTACATAGTGCTCATCCTTTCTCCATATCTACCCTTCTTTTTGGCTTACCTCCTAACTATACCCCTCTTAAAATACTTCCATCCTACATGATGTATTATACCTTTATTCCTACCTCATCGACCACTACCCCACCTACCATATCCACTGTCACACCCTGTTCTAAAACAAACACACTTATCATTTTTATTTCAAGAGGACAAATAATTAGTCAGTGAAAATATTATGATTAAAGTATTGTGTTAGAATAGATGATGCATTTGATTTATATTATTATTATATGCAAAAAATAATTGTTTGTGACGTTATTATTATGCATGTAGTTAAATGATGTAATGGACTAACTACCTTTGTGTGACTGAGGTGGATGCAAGAATGGTATTTTTATCTCCCTCCAAGATGAGGAGAGAGAGTATCACCGAGGGTGCTAGATCATTTGAATACAATGATCATTGTTCTCTCTGGAAACACACACACTCACATTAGAGGTTATGTGAATTTTGGAATAAGTCTTATTCTTTATGTTTTTTGGTTGCCTCAGTAATATTTTAACATTATGATCATTCCGTAGTTGTTTAATATTGTTGTCATCGTGTCAATGACTTAATGTTTTACATCAACAATCAGTAAGGTTGTGTATGTCTCTAAATGCCAAGACGGCATGAGTAATTGACCAATCAAGTCTAATCTTGATGTAAAGGCCTAAGTCAACTTTGCAAGACCCCATTGTTGATAGTATGCTCATGAATAGCATAATTAAAGAATTCAAAAGAATGCATTAGTGACATCTATGAATTAGGTGTACTATTGTTTTTAATTTTAAATTATGTATAAGCTTAGTCATGGTTAAATTTAATGTCTGGCTTGTGGTAAAGGAATTTAAGTCTTGGAGACTCATCATGTTCTTCCCTAGATACTTGGAGGAGTGGAAAGGAACATTAGCTCCATACTCCTATTTTCAAGCTCTTTAGACTACGGATGGTTGAGAGGAGGCAATAATTATGTGTAACTATTCTATAACCAACAAGGAGTGTGGTTATGATTGGAGGAAAGGGATCTTAATAAGGGAAGTCAAGAGCAGAAGTAGGACAATATCTCTTGGTTTGGGAGAATAGAAGCGAGCAGAAGGAGCTCGATTGGAGAGAGTATTGGCTACATTAACAAAGTGACAGGTATGCCAATGAACCAGTAGTAAACTGTTGATATTAAGATTCATACTATATGTAAAGTCATTTCTATTTTCTAAGTAAGCCTCAAGATGATGTAGGTTTATATGAATCAATTGCTATCTATGGAAAATAAAGCTTCTCTATATTTATATACACTTTTGACATTGGAATAAATTCTGTTTCAGTATAGTATTGATATTATATGCCTTTAGAAAACTGTGAATGTTGTTCTTGGTAGATTATGATAAATATAGATATCATTCATATCATTTAGAATTTGATTTGTAGAATGATCGAAATGTTAGAGATATATGGAGCTGATAGCCAGACATGTATTTATATTCTTTTTAAAAATAGTTTAAATTCAAGTTAAACCTGTGTATAGGCCGAACTATATATATATATATATATATATATATATATATATATATATATATATATATATATATATATATATATATATATATATATATATATATTGGTTAGTCATTAAGCTTAGATAAATTTTGTTCTTATATGAATGTACTGTGTATGAGATATATTACCTTAGTGTATTTGTTGTGAGAACATTGGATATAAGCCAATATAGGCCAAATGGTTTAGTTTTTTGTCAACTATCTAAGGTTGATTTGAGAATATCAATCTATACCTATCTATCTATGAAAAGAACTTACCAATTAAGTCGGTAGTAGACCGAGAGTTTACTTATTACCTTATGTCTTGAGTAGACCATAAAATATTAGTATTATGATGTCATAGTATCCTTCTAAAGGATCTCTATCAGTGCAATGTTGAGAGGTATCATTACTCTTGTTAATTATAAAAGTTTATAGATTGTGAATGATCAACAACTTGATTAAAAGACTTTAGTCGAATAAACTTCATATTCAGATAATCATGCAAAATAATCTATTTAACTTATGCCATAAAGGTAGATAATATAAGTATTATCATTTTGATTTCTATGAGTAACCGAGAGGTCTCATATACTACTTTTATTTTTGGTTAAGAGGGAACCATTCTTTTATCTTATATTTTGGCCAAGATTGGTCAATAGATTATTGTAAATTGTTTTTACCTCATTATGGAAATATTAGAGTCATTTTATATAGTTCACATTGACAAGAAATTAGTTGAATATAATCATAGACTAAGGTAGACATATCTTCGTGGCAAGAGTTTTAGAAGTCTATAGATGTCAAAATCAATGAATCTATGACAAGATCGAGTATACCATGAGAATGTATACCAAATTTATTTATGAGCATGGGAATGGGTTGACAAGCCTTTGAGAAAATTGATAGGTTGTCATAGACCCGAGAATGCAAGGATGCAAAGAGGGGCTCAATGCATGCTTTTAAGTCACCTAAGCTCTTGCCTTATACTTGTCTTAAGGTAACTACAGAAAGATGGGGGACCAAAAGGGGGTCTCAAGATTCCACTTTTTCTTGAAATCAGGAAAGATTGATGTTGGATGAGAAATTAAAGATAGTTACACTCAAATTTTGAAGATACAACAAAAACAAGAGTCGTAGTGCTCTGAATCTAGTTTCTAAACTACTATTTTTTTTCAAAAATGGTTGAGATTAAGGGGTTCAAAAAGGGGGAGCACACAAATTGGTCCTATTTTTTCAAAAAAAATAATGTAGCGTCTAGTGTGCTCCCCCTAAAATGTTGACATTTTTTAGTATTTCAAAAATCACTTCTGTGAGAAATTATCTAACACTATGTAGTTTATCCCTAAACTTTTCTAATAATTTTTTGATGAATAATTGATTTTTTACTAATTTTCAAAGTGGACACATCTTGAAAAATAGAAAATTGAGTGTGCTCCCCACTAAAAATTTTGAAAACTAATTGAAAATCAATTTTATTTTGAATACATGTAGAATGGAGTCTAGTTTCTAAAAATGTAATTTATTTGAAATTTTGATGAACAGTTAGAAAAAAGTCAAAAATACCAAACACTAGTTTTTGATTAAAAAATTGGATACACTAACAAAAGAAATTAAAGATGAAATCCTTAACATACTCAAAACATGAAAAAAATTATATGGTTAGAAAGCTAACAAAGAACTTAAGATTATGGTGGTATTTTTTTGACTTTTCATTGAAAAAGTGCAAACCTAATGGGGATCATGCTCCAGATAATGTGATTTTTGTTACAATCTAGAAAAACATGTTTTTGGACGTCCTAAACACAGTCCAAGCCTTTGGGTTGGAATCCCAAGGCAAATCTAAGCCTAAGGCTTGGAAATTACCAAGGCAAAGCATAACACAAGTGCATTATAATGCACTCGCGTTGTGGTGAAACATCTCTCTCTCTCTCTCTCAGTTTTTCTTTTCCTTTCCAATTTCCATTTAGATCCCACCAATTTTTCCCTATTTTACTATTTTCCACCTCTCCTCATCATTCTTCCCATCCAATGAACTTTCATTTTATCTTGTTTCAATTTCATCCTCCTAATTTATATCATCATCCCTCCTTGCATGTCCTAGTTTTCTTGTTTTCATATCCTTTATCGATAATGGAGAGGGAGAGGGAGGAAGAGGGAGAGAGGGTGGAGATGGAGAGAGAGAGAGAGAGTCCTAGTTTTATTGTTTTCATTTCCTTCATCGATAAGGGTGAGGGAGAAATAGATAGGAGAGATAGGAAGATAGAGGAATGATAGGGGAAAGAGAGGCAAGATATAGGGAGAGATAGATAGGTAGAGAGAGAGGAGATAGATAGGGAGAGATAGAGGAGACATAGGGGAGAGATAGGGAGATAGAGACTAAGCGAGATGTCCAGAGAAATAGGGAGAGAAATTGAGAGGTAGAGGGATGATATAGATATAAGGAGATAGAGGTTTAGGGTTGCTCAGGTTTAGGGGTTAGGGGTTAGGGTTTCTGAGTTTAGGGTTGCTCAAGTTTAGGGTTTAGGGGAATTATTTATGGTTTAGGGGTTTAGGGTTTAGGGGCATTATTTAGGGTTTATGAATTTTAGGTTTTGGGTTTAGGGGTTAGGGTTTAAAATAATTATTTAAGGTTTAGGGGTTTAGGGTTGCTCAGGTTTAGGTTTTAGATAGAGATAGAGAGGGGATTGATAGAGATTGGGAGAGATAGAGGAGATAGAGCGGAGAGATAAGAAGATGGGGAGTGAGGGACATGTCCAGAGACATAGGGAGAGAGATTGAGAGGTAGATGGAAGATAGAGATAGGGGAAAGATAGGGACATAGAGGTTTAGGGTTTCTTGGGTTTAGGGTTTAGGGGTTTGGGGTTTAGGGTTTCTCAGGTTTAGGGGTTAGGGTTTAGGGGCATTATTTAGGGTTTATGGTTTATGGTTTAGGAGTTAGGGGTTAAGGTTTAGAGGTTCAGGTTAGGATTTAGAGAAAGAGGATTGAAATGGATATATAGAGGAGACTAATGGGAGAGATAGGGAGATAGAGAGTGAGGGACATGGCCAAAAACATAGGCAGAGTGATTGAGAGGTAGAGGGATGATAGAGACAGGGAGATAGGGGAGAGATAGGGAGATAGAGGTTTAGGGTTTCTTGGGTTTAGGGTTTATGGTTTAGGGGTTTGGGTTTATGGTTTAGGGGTTTGGGTTTAGGGTTTAGGGTTTATGGTTTAGGGGTTAGGGGTTAAGGTCTAGAGGTTTAGGGTTTAGAGAGGGAGAGATAGGGAGATAGAGGTTTAGGGTTTAAGGTTTAGGGGTTAGGGGTTAGATTTTGGGGGCATTATTTAGGGTTTAGTGGTTTAGAGAGAGGGGGAGATAGAGAGATAGGGAGATAGAGAATGGGGGACATGGCTAGAGACATAGGGAGAGAGATTGAGAGGTAGAGGGATGATAGAGATAGAGAGATAGAGGTTTAGGGTTGTGTGGGTTTAGGGGTTAGGGTTTAGGGGCATTATTTAGGGTTTAGGGTTGTTCAGGTTTAGAGTTGTATGTCAAAAGTAGACTCTATATATTTACCTCTCCCCCTCCCCTCTTTACCTCATCTCCTATCTCTCTCTATATCTCTCCCCTCTTTACCTTCTACCCTCTCTATCCCCTCTATACCTCCTAGCCTCTCTCTCTCACCTCTATGTATCAAGTTTATCTCTATTTTCTGAGATAATATAGTTTACAAGTATGCAAGGCATACCCATAGAGCTCGACGGTTGGACTTGCAATTCAAGTTATGCAATGTCATGTTTCCACTTGGTACCACCATTTTAGTTGTTGACTTTGTAGAGAAACACACACTACAGCCACAAAATGAGGTGCAATCGCAATATTACAACTCTACTCATGTTGATATATTTGTGTAAATAGAATTCATTCATGCAAAAGATAGTACAGAGCACGACAGGAAGATCTTGAGGGAATATTATTTTTATATCAATGATGATCACACACATTCTACAAAGTTCATGCAAGGTTGCTTTCAAATGTTCTACCGTGATTTGGCTAGTAGGAGCATATCATTTCGTCAACATATCATATGGTCACATAATTGTGCATCAAAATTCAAGAACCCATGGATGTTGTATTGGTTGAGCGAGATGCATAAGATGAATGGTGTTCAACATATGTGGAATTTTTGTGAGGCCGGACATGGAAAGGGGGAGTATGATGATGTAGGAGCATGTATCAAAAGAGCATTAGCACAAGAAGAGTTGAAGTACAAAGACAATGCAAAGTTGGTGGATGTAAAAACTATTATCGAATGGTGTAACACTACAATAGGTCCATGTAATGAAGGTAAGTCTACAATTCATAAATATTTTTGGTTGGTTGATGATACTAACATTGCAAAATATGAGGATTGTTGTACATTGATAGGATCAAGTGAGCTACACTCTTTTAGAAGATCTAATGCAGGTTCATGGAGTATTCATATGCAGAAGATGGTATGCTTTTGTTTTTCATGTATAGATTAATCTTGGTATGATTGTGAGTCAAAGGAGTGGTTTGATGACTGGTGTATAAGAAGCTTAAGCCCGATTGACATGTATCAACTACCGACAACACTACAACTCACAGAGATTGAATCATCGGTTGACTTTGACCATGTTTCAAATATAGTTCAACCAGGTATTATCAGCATTCAAATTTAATAAAATTTAATATTCCATCTTATTTTGTAGTTTTTTTATATTGTTGACTATATTCATCGAACTAAATGCATGTATCAATGCAGGGCATGTTTATGCAGTTATTGCAACTGAAGTCAATGAAGTAGGAATGGATTATTATTTGTGTCATTATGTTGAGGCAAAAAAGAAATTAGATTCCTCTGTTATAGATGGAGAAAACATCGAGTACCCTACAAGATCAGTGGTTGTTACTGGAACATGGCTTAGAAGGTACCCAGTGAAGAAGTCTGATGTGTGGTTGTTCAAGGATTTTAACACACATAAGAAGATTCTTCATTATTCTAACCTTGTTGTGGCATAAAACGTTCATTTGATCCAATATGGGGGTAGACCATTGAACAAGACCTTGTTGAAGGTTCATGAGTCTGACCACGAGGTAGTACTCAACACAATAAAGAGTAGAGCAAACCTAGATGGTTCATTGGATTGAATTAGTGGAATGATAGAAAGGTATGTTATTTTTCTTTGCTATCCTCATTTCACCTTCTATATTTTTTACACTTATCTTACCTTCTTATATGTGCTCCTTGGTCCTAGTTGATTAGCTTCATTTCATTGTAGAGTTCATTGGTGTACTCATTTTAGCTAAATAGTGCAATTGCATTTGCATGCAGGATTTGAGTATGATGGATGTAGGCATAATCCTTATGAAGTTGCCTTTGGAAGGAAAGTAAGGTAGGTTTTCATGATTATTTCATGATGATATGTCCTTTAGTTATTGTTTCATAATGAGCTTTAATGACGTTCCTATGAGTTTTAATGGCAAACCCTCATTTGTTTCTTCACATTTGGTGCTAACAATTGATAGCAATAGTAAGGGAAGCCTTAATTGATGCCCTACAAGACATTGGATCAAGTGAGAACACCTTTATAGTACTAAATTTTCATCTACTAGAAATGTATTAGGACTGAATTTTTACATTTAGCATCTCCTAGGGCCAAAAGGATGGTGCAAATGCGTCTGGGTGGGTAGGTAAATGCTAGGGGAGATGTCTTTTTATTATCAAAGCCTCATGTTCGTTCTTGGCTACATCAAACGTATACAATCTCTCATGAGTCCTAAGACAGAAAAAGGTGTCAAACATTGGACCAACTATTCCGGCAAACTGTGACACCTAGGAACATCTTATTTGCATGTATAGGTGGATGTCAGGTCCACCTACAAACACGTAACTTGATTTCTTTTAAATCAATTTTGTTTTCCTATGGTGGCAAGGAATGCATTGTTCCAGAATGCTTTAGTTTCATGCAGTGGAAAGGTGCTAGGAGTGAGATTTTACATTCCACAATTTGTGGGGCCAAACTGACAATGCCAATGCATTGAAGTGGGTGGGTAAATGCTAGGGTAGGTCTCATTTCATGCGTCAAGTGTCTCAGTCATTCGAGGCAGCATGCTACCAACAAAGTCACTTAAGATCCCTAAGAGCAAAAAACTGCCAAACTTTGACAGAGCAATTCATAGAATTCATGGTAGTAGAGAATGTTTTGTTCAAACCTACAGGTGTACGTGGGGTCTGTCCACAATAACCTCTCTTAGTTTTGGTCAACTCCAATCCGTTTGATTATGCCGAAACCAAATGCATTCTTGCAAAATGCTTTAGTTTCATGCAGTGGAAAGGTGCTAGGAGTGACATTTTACATTCCATAGCTCATGGGGCTAAACTGATTGTGCCAATGCATCACATTGGGTAGGTAAATTCTAGGGGAGGTCTCATTTCATGTGCCAAGTGTCTCAGTCGTTCTAGGCAGCAAGCTACCAGCAAAGTCACTTAAGATCCCTAAGAGCAAAAATCTGCCAAACTTTGACAGAGTAGTTCTCAGAATTTGTGGTAGCTGAGAATGTTTTATTTTGACCTACAAGTGCACATGGGGTCCATCCACAATAACATCTCTTAGTTTTGATCAACTCCAATCCATTTGACCTTGTTAAAAGTAAATGCATTCTTATAAAATGCTTCAGTTTCATGCAGTGGAAAGGTGCTAGGAGTGACATTTTGCATTCCACAGATTGTGGGGCTGAGCTAACTACACCAATGTGTTGGGGTGGATAGGTAAATTCTATGGGAGGTCTCATTTCATGTGCCAAGTGTCCCAATCAATCGGGGTAGTAGGCTAACGGCAAAGTCACTTAAGATCTTGAGAGCAGAAACTGACAAACTTTGACATAGCAATTCTCAGAATTTGTGGTAGCTAGGAATGTTTTGTTCAAACCTATAGATGCATGTAGGATCTATCCATAATAATCTCTCTCAGTTGTGGTCAACTCCAATCTATTTGACCATGTTGAAATCAAATGCATTCTTGCAAAATGCTTCAATTTCATGCAACACAACCTTGTGGGTGGTTAAATACTAGGGGAGGTCTTGTTTGATGTGCCAAGCGTCCTAGTCATTCTGGACAGTAGGCTACCAGTAAAGTCACTTAAGATCCTTAAGAGCAAAAAACTACCAAACTTTGATGAAGCAGTTCTCAAAATTCATGGTAGTTGGAAATATTTTGTTTCAACCTATAGGTGCATATGGGGTCCTTCCACAATAACCTCTCTTAGTTTTGGTCAACTCCAATCCGTTTGACCATGCCGAAATGAAATGCATTCTTGCAAAATGCTTTAGTTTCATGCAATGGAAAGGTGCTAGGAGTGTCATTTTGCATTCCACAACTCGTGGTGTTGAAGTGATTATGCCAACATGTTGGGCAGGGTGGTTAAATAGTAGGGGAGGTCTCATTTCATGTGCTAAATTTCCCAGTCGTTTCGGAGTAGCAGCCTACCGACAAAGTCACTTAAGATCCTAAGAGTAAAAACTACCAAACTTTGACGGAACAATTCTCAGAATTTGTGGCAACTGGGAATATTCTATTTCCACCTACAGGTGCATGTGGGGTCTATCCACAATAACCTCTCTCAATTTTGGTCAACTCCAATCCATTTGACTGTGTTGAAATTGAATGCATTCTTGCAAAATGCTTTAGTTTCATACAACACAACCTTGCCAGGAGCCATATTTTTGGTTCTGCTAGTCGTGGGGCTGAACTAACTATTCCAACACATGGAGGTGGGTGGTTAAATGCTAGAGGAGGTCTCATTTTATGCATCAAGTGTCTCAATCATTCTGGGTTGCAAGCTACCGACAAAGTCAAAAGGTACTAGGAGTGAAATTTTACATTCCACAGGTCATGGGGTTGAATTAACTATGCAAACACGTCAAGGTGGGTGGGTAAATTCTAAGGGAGGTCTCATTTCATGTGTTAAGTGTCTTAATCATTCTTGGTTGCAAGCTACTGGAAAAATAAAAAGGTGCTAGGAGTGAAATTTTGCATTCCACAGGGCATGGGGTCGAACCAACTATGCCAACATGTCAAGGTGGACAGGTAAATGCTAGGGGAGGTCTTGTTTCATGCATCAAGTGTCTTAGTCGTTCCAAGCTGCAAGCTACCAACAAAGTCAAAAGGTGTTTGGAGTGAAATTTCATATTCCACAAGTCGTGGGACAAAACTGAGCAACACATCAAGGTGGGCAAGTAAATGGTAGGGCAGGTCCCATTTAGTGTGCCAAGTGTCCTAGTCGTTCCTAGCTATAAGCTACCAGTAAAGTGATTTGTCAGTACCTTACAACTCGAAATGATTGGGATGCTTAGCAAATGAAACAAGACCTCCCCTAGAAATTACCCACCCAACCTGACACATTAGTGCAGTTGGTTCAGCCCTACGATGAGCAGAACAAAAAATATGGCACCTGGCAAGGTTGTGCTGCATGAAACTAGAGCATTTTGCAAGAATACATTTAATTTCAGCACAGTCAAAGGGATCGGAGTTGACCAAAATTGAGAGAGGTTATTATGGATGGACCCCATGTGCACCTATAGGTCTGAACAAAACATTCTTAGCTACCATAAATTCTAAGTACTATTCTATGAAAGTTTGGCAGTTTTTGCTCTTAGGATCTTAAGTGACTTTGTCAGTAGCCTGTTGCCCCAAATGACTGACACACTTGGAACATGAAATGAGACTTCCGCTAGTATTTACCCACCTACCTTGATGCATTGACACAGTCGGTTCGGCCCGATGAGCTATGGAATGCAAAATGTCACTCTTAGCACCTTTTCCACTACATGAAACTAAAACATTTTGTAAGAATGTATTTCATTTCGGCACAGTCAAATGGATTGAATTTGATCAAAATTGAGAGAGGTTATTGTGAATGGACCCCACATGCACCTGTAGGTCAAAACAAAACATTCCCATCTACCATGAATTCTAAGAACTGCTCCGTCAAAGTTTGGCAATTTTTTGCTCTTAGGGATCTTAAGTGACTTTACTGGTAGTCTACTACCCGAAATGACCGAGATGCTTGGTACACAAAATGAGACCTCCCCTAGAATTTACCTACCCACCCCGATGCATTGGTATAGTCAGTTTGTTCCCACGATGAGAAAAACAAAAAATATGGCACATGGCAAGGTTTTTGTTGCATGAAACTGAAGTATTTTGCAAGAATGCATTTGATTTCAGCACGATCAAACAGATTGAAGTTGACCAAATTGAGAGAGGTTATTGTGGATGGACCCCATATGCACCTGTAGGTCTAAACAAAATATTCCTAGCTACCATGAATTCTAAGAACTACTCTTCAAAGTTTGGCAGTTTTTGCTCTTGGGATCTTTAGTGACTTTGCCAGTAGTCTGCTGCCCCGAACGACTGGGACACTTGATGCATGAAACGAGACTTTCCCTATCATTTACTAACCCACCCCAATGCATTGACATGGTTAGTTTGGCCCCATGAGTTGTGGAATGCAAAATGTCACTCCTGGCACCTTTCCACTACATGAAACTAAAGCATTTTGCAAGAATGTATTTCATTTCTGCACGATCAAACAGAATAGAGTTGACCAAAATTGAGAGTGATTATTGTGGATGGACCCCACGTGTACCTGTAGGTCAAAACAGAACATTCCCAACTACCATGAATTTTGAGAACTGCTCCGTCAAAGTTTGGCAACTTTTTGCTCTTAGGGATCTTAAGTGACTACTGCCCGAAATGACTGGGATGCTTGGAAAATGAAATGAGACCACCCCTAGCATTTTCCCATCCATCCCAACATGTTGGCATAGTTGGTTCAACTCCACGATGAGTAGAACAAAAAATATGGCACCTAGCAAGGTTGTGCTACATGAAACTGAAGCATTTTGCAAGAATGCATTTAATTTTAGCACGGTCAAATGGATTAAAGTTGACCAAAACTAAGAGAGGTTATTATGGATGGACCCCATGTCCACCTACCATGAATTCTAAGAACTACTCTATTAAAGTTTGACAGTTTTTACTCTTAGGATCTTAAGTGACTTTGTCAGTAGCCTCCTGCCCTGAACGACTAGGACACTTGGCGCATGAAACGAGACCTCCCCTATCATTTACTTGCCCATCCCCACATGTTGACATAGTTAGTTTGTAGCCACAAGTTGTGGAATGCAAAATGTCACTCCTAGCACCTTTCCACTGTATGAAACTGAAGCATTTTACAAGAATGCATTTCATTTCAGCACATTCAAACAGATTGGAGTTGACCAAAACCAAGTGAGGTTATTGTGGATGAACCCCATGTGCACTTGTAGGTCAAAATAGAACATTCCCATCTACCATGAATTTTGAGAACTGTGCCATCAAAGTTTGACATTTTTTTGTTTTTTTGCTCTTAGGGATATTAAGTGACTTTGTCGGTAGCCTACTACCTATAATGACTGAGATGCTTGGCACATGAAATGAGACCTCCCTTAGCATTTACCCTCCCACCCCGACACATTGGCATAGTCAATTTGGCCCCACAATGAGCAAAACAAAAAAATGGCACTTGGCAAGGTTGTGCTGCATGAAACTGAAACATTTTGCAAGAATGTATTTGATTTTGACACGGTCAAACAGATTGGAGTTGATAAAAACCAAGAGAGGTTATTGTGGATGGACCCCACATGCACCTATAAGTCCAAATGAAACATTTCCATATGCCATGAATTTTGAGAATTGCTCCATAAAAGTTTGGTAGTTTTTGCTCTTAGGATCTTAAGTGACTTTGTCGGTAGCCTGCTACCCCAAATGACTAGGACACTTGGAATACAAAACGAGACCTCCCCTAGCATTTACCTACCCACCCTAATGCATCGACATAGTCATTCAGCCCCAGGAGCTATGGAATGCAAAATGTCACTCCTAACACCTTTCCACTACATGAAATTGAAGCATTATGTAAGAATGAATTTGGTTTTAGCATGGTCAAATGGATTGGAATTGACCAAAACTGAGAGAGATTATTATGGATGGACTCCATGTGCACCTATAGGTTGAAATGGAACATTCCTAGCTGTCATGAATTCTGAGAACTACTCCACCAAATGTTGGCAATGTTTTGCTCTTAGGGATCTTAAGTGACTTTATCGGTAGCCTACGGCCTTGAATGACTAAGACACTTTGTGCATGAAATGAGACCTCCCCTAGAATTTACCCACCCACCCCGATGCATTAGTGCTATTGGTTTGGCCCCACGAGTCGTGTAATACAAAATCTCACTCGCAACATCTTTCCACTGAATGAAATTGAAACATTTTGGAACAACAACCAACAGCAACCAAGGGGCAGCAGTAACAAACTTTTGTTCTTTGATAGCAGAGTCACCACCTCTTCCAAAGAGGAATTACTCTAAGTGTGACAATCTTCAAGGCCAAATTTTGACTCTAGGTTCAGCTCACTAGCAAAGTATCCAATTGATTCTAACCCAACAGTATCATCCCCAACAATGGCACCAAAAATGTTGGTGTAAGTTGACGGGATGCTAAACTTACCCAAGAAAAACACACAACTACAAATCTCTATTATAGGGGGCTTGAAAATGTTTGAGTTGCCTATAACCTGATAATGACTAAAGTAACTTTATCCCTGACAACAGTGTCATAAATGTTGGCTCCCAAAATAGTTGCAACCCAAAATGTTCAAACATTTCACAATCACCCAAGCCAGGGATGTTGTCAACATGATTGAAAGTGGTTTATCAATAAGGCAAGGGTGATTTTGGCCAACTAACAGGAGTGGGTATACTCCTCTACACTTCAAGCTTAGCCAAACCTAGGAGGGATATTCCTAGAGTCATGAAATAGAACACAAACAAACAAACACAACCATATCCAATGTACACTTGACCCCCAAAGTTGTCACTAGGTCAAGACAAACTAGTTGCACAAGCTTCTGATTAAGCTGATTACTACACTATGCATTTGCACCCAAACATGGCAATATTACACTCCTTGAGATGACTCCACTTAACTTCACATACACAAGATACACAGTGTAGACATACATGTACATGATTCATTAGTGATTAAAATAATTTTTCATCACTTCAGATTTATCCCTGGTTATTACACTAAATCATGGACAACATGAGAAACCCTAAACTAAAGCTACTCCTACTCCTATAGCTAACAAGATGAGGGTTTGATTAAAATAGTGATCGATCCAATCCCAATATGGACCGGTGCTTACTCCATTGGGCAACTGAGTCATAAACAATAAAGAGGAAGGAAATGGATCAAACTAGCATTGACAGAAAACTAAAATGTATTCACATACATTTCTCATATTACATTTCATACAATGGGCATACTTATTATGATGAGGAACCAAAACCCTAACATGCATTTCCCTTTGTATGTCTTTGTTTTACTTAACATACATTCTCTGATGTATATACATGCACCTCTCACCTATCGGCAAAATATTCTTATCAAACCCCTTACAAACGATCACCTTGATGTATGTCTTCAACACTTGTATCTACCGCAAAATACATTACCCAATGTACATTCAGAATATACATTTGCGATATATAATCACAACATACTTCAGTTGACCTGTGATCATCGGTTTCCTTCACCGCTACTGCCGGTCACGCTTTGCACCCAACTCAATGTATCTGCGAAATGTATATGTTCAATATACATTCGAATTATACAACCCGAATATGCATTCGGTAAGTTTGACCACTGACTTCTCTTGTATATAAACCCGATGTACATTTGCGATGTACATTAGCAACATGCATTTCAAATATGCATTTGACAGGTTTGACCGAATTGTTGACTTCTTTGTATGCTGATACACTTGCACATTCACAATGTATGTTTATTGCATACAATCTTGATAACCATTTTTGAGATACTCACGACTTACTACTGCGGGATACATAGGAAATGAACCCGTCATACATTAGCGATATACGCATAGAATGAATATTCACAATGTATGTTTACAATCTTGACATACAACGCCTCAATGCCTCTCGATATACTTTGTGACATACACACTGAACAGACCCTTGCGATATACACACAGAATGTATTTTTGACATGCAAATGTGATACACACAAATTGTATGTCTGATGAAACAAAGCAGAATTTCACCGATTTGATCTACTACAAAGCTTGTGATTACACAGATCTATTTCTTCAACGATCTTACAGACCTTTCACTCTGCTAGCCTAGCACATGAGGAAGCTAGGATCTTGCAATGCATCTGAATCATGATCCTGCAAACACAAAATGAACAAAATGAAAACACAAAAGCAAACTGTACAGCCATTCCACTAATTTCAAAGAAATCTAACTGGTAGAATGGGTTAAGAACCCATCTCAGCTTCAAAACAGCAAATTGATTACACAATGAATTCGAATGCCAGAAAGATGTACAACACAAGATTTTATTATGCCTCTCAGAACATGTACATGCACAGATGCTCTGTTTACAAATGCAAACACTCTGATCAGATCTGAACTCAACTACAACTGATTGCAACTATCTATCATCATGATCACAATCGATCTAATCGTGGGGTATTTACTCACTTACCCTCGGTAGTACTGAATTGGCTCCAAGTGGCTGGGAGATTAATCCAAGCAGCTGGGAGATCACAACTGCCTAACAACCTCTAACTGTCTGACAACCTTCAAGATTACAGCTCGACAAATGTCTTTGGGACTTACAACATAAACCTAGTTACAAACTAAAATAACATGCATTGGTCAAACAAACCTTATTACATTGAATGGTCTTTTAGGACCTTATTGGAAACAACAAACATGAACATAAAATAGTTAAATGCCTCATGGAGGCCACTGTGGATTGGGTGCCCCTGCACCATACACCCCATCACGAAAAGAACTCATGCCCCATGAGTTAATGCTTGGGTGTATTCCACCTTTACTCTTTATTGTCTCATGTCTTCCCCATGATCTCTGAACTGCAACCAACTTCCATGGAATCAAAGACTCTAGATCTATTCGTTGCTTGACATTCTTTCTTACTGTCAGCTATGCCTAAACACCTGCATTATAAACTTTGGGTAATGCTTCTTGTACTGCTGCTATGACAAAATCTATTTGTCTTTCAACTCTTGTTGGCTCTAGAGGACAAACAATTGTCCCTACTATGATAACATCCTTGTCTTTCCAATCAACTTGTGGCTGCTTGTAAACCTACTTTTTGACCTTCTGCCAATCCATCTGATCTCCATCAGTTAGAACTGAAATCATCTTCAAACTATGATCTCCAACAATCTCATTCCTTGAGATGTCATCAACTTTCATTGTCTCTACTTCATTCATCTTCACAAACTCTTTCTTTCCTACAAAAATGATTTTGGCTATCGTCTTTGCTTCAGCATCCTCCTGCAATGGTGTCATCACAAAAGTTCCCCCTTCCTTCTTGAAGGTGTAGGTGTTAGCATATCCATCATACAATGCTCTCCAATCAAATTGTCATGGCCGACCTAAAAGTAGGTGACAACATATTATGGGCAAAACATCACACAAAACCCTATCCTGATATTCCCCAATCTGAAAATCAACATATGCTTGTTCATAGACCAAAAGAGATTGACTATCACTTACCCAAGATGCTTTGTAAGGATTTTGATGAGGAATCCTTTCTAATTTTAGTTTATCCACCATTTCCTGAGATACCATGTTGTCTGTTGAACCAGAAACTATTACTATTTTGCATACCTTACCTCTACATTTGCATGTAGTCTTGAACAAGTTCCTCCTTTAGCTCAAATCTATCTGCTTAGATGTTTGCAACATTGTCCTTTTGATCATCAAACTTTCTCTCATTTCTGATTCCAAATTTACTTTAGGAGTTGTCATACTCCCCTCATTCTCTTACATAATTTGAACTCTCTTTTCACTTCTTCTGTCATTACCACTTGAAGTAGTACCAAACTTTTTAGGATACTTGAAGGATGGATGACCAAACTCACCATAGGTATAGTACTTTCCTAAAAATGTATTAGAACCTCTTCCACCTCCAAATCTGCCTCTTGTACCTTTCCATCCACCTCTGAAATCAGACTACTCCTATCCTTTACCAGTCTCTTCTTGATCCTCATTGACTTGTCTTATTACAAGGGCTAATCCTCTCCCCCTTATATTGTTGCCTCTTCCTCTCATGGACTTGTCCTGTCTTCTTTTCATCTTCTCCTCAATCCTGATTGTCATTTGATAACAATCTTCTACACTCTTAGGGTTAGCCAGAACTAATTCATCCTATATATTCAATCTCAAACTAGCCAAGTATCTAGCAACCTTTTCAACCTCATTCTCATGATGACCAGACTTCATACTCAATTTATAAAATTCCTCAATATATGCCTTCACATCCATTTCCTTTTGCCTTAAAAATTGAAGCTTCTTAAACATTTGAACTTCATAATCCTTGGGTAAAAATTTACCTTTGATCCTTGCTACCATCTTGTCCCATGAAGAAATCTTTGACTTACCTTGCTTTCTCCTCTCTGATTGTACATAATCCCACCATACCAAAGCATGACCTCCCAATTTGGTCTTTGCAATCTTTTCTTTTTGCTCCTCAGGAACCTCCTCACATTCAAAATGATTATCTAGTGCAACAATCCAATAAAGTAACTCTTCCTCATTTAAACTTCCAGTGTACCTTGGAACATCAATCTTTACCTTAGGTTTGTCATTCTGAACTACCCTTAATAGTTTTGCAAATCTCTGATCTTCAGGATTCAGATCTTCATCTACCTCTTCAAATTCTTCACCATCATCTTCTTTTTTTGATTCACTATCTTCCATTTCTCTTTTTTTGTTTGTCTCCAAGGCTGCAAGCCTACTTGAAGGGCTTCTAAAAGCTCTTTCATCTTCCTCATCTCTTTAGCATATTTTTCCTTCATCTCCTGCGACTCTCTAGCAGTACCATACCTTTCGAAGGCATCTTGTGAACCTCTTAATCCTTCTACTTCTACCTTCTCAGTGACAGAATCAACACACAATAGCCCAGACCTTTTGCTGTGCTCTTATACCAATATGATGAGGAACCAAAACCCTAACATGCATTTCCCTTTGTATGTCTTTGTTTTACTTAACATACATTCTTTGATGTATATACATGCACCTCTCACCTATCGGCAAAACATTCTTATCGGCCACCTTACAAATGATCACCCCAATGTATGTCTTCAACGCTTGTATCTGCCGCAAGATACATTACCCAATGTACATTCAAAATATACATTTGGGATATACAATCACAACATACTTCAGTTGACCTGTGATCACCGATTTCCTTCACCGCTACTGCTAGTCACGCTTTGCACCCGACTCAATGTATCTGTTAAATATATATGTTCAATATACATTCGAATTATACAACCCGAATATGCATTTAGTAAGTTTGACCACTGACTTCTCTTGTATATAAACCCAATGTACATTTGTGATGTACATTAGCAACATGCATTTCAGATATGCATTTGATAGGTTTGACCAAATTGTTGACTTCTTTGTATACCGATACACTTGCACATTCACAATGTATGTTTACTGCATACAATCTCGATAACCATTTGTGAGATACTCACGAATTACTACTGCAGGATACATAGGAAATGAACCCATCATACATTAGCGATATACACACAGAATGTATATTCACCATGTATGTTTACAATTTTGACATACAACGCCTCAATGCCTCCTGATATACTTTGCGACATACACACTGAATAGACCCTTGCGATATACACACAGAATGTATTTTTGACATGCAAATGTGATATACACACAAATTGTATGTCTAATGAAACAAAGTGGAATTTCACCGATTTGATCCATTGCAAAGCTTGCGATTACATAGATCTATTTCTTCAATAATCTTACAGACCTTTCACTCTACCAACCTAGCACATGAGGATGCTAGGATCTTTCAATACATCTGACTCGTGATCCTACAAACACAAAATGAACAAAATGAAAACATAGAAGCAAACTGTATGGCCATTCCATTGATTTCAAAGAAATCTAACTGATGGAATGGGTTAAGAACCCATCTCGGCTTCAAAACAGCAAATCGATTACATAATGAATTCGAATGCCAGAAAGATGTACAACATAGGATTTTATTATGCCTTTCAGAACATGTACATGCACAGATGCTCTATTTACAACTGCAAACACTCTGATCAGATCTGAACTCAACTACAACTGATTGTAACTATCTATCATCATGATCACAATCAATCTGATCCTGGGGTATTTATTCACTTACCCTCAATAGTATTGAATTGGCTCCAAGTGACTGGGAGATTAATCCAAGCGGTTGGGAGTTCACAACCGCTTAACAACCTCTAACTGTCTAACAACCTTCGAGATTACAGCTCGACAAATGTCCTTGGGACTTACAACATAAACCTAGTTACAAACTAAAATAACATGCATTGGTCAAACATACCTTATTACATTGAATGGTCTTTTAGGACCTCATTGGAAACAACAAACATGAATATAAAATAGTTAAATGCCTCATGGAGGCCACTATGGATTGGGTGCCCCTGCACCATCTTAATCCTAAGCAAACTACAATGATCCACTTGCAACAAAAGAAATGACTCAACACAAATCTTGTATTGATTTAAATGTTTTCATATATTATCAAACCCTTATTACAACATACCAGCAAGTGTGGTATGATAAAATAGATAACTGGGTTAATATATTACCCTAAATCATCACAATCTGGCATGGAGACACACCACTACATGAAGATGTGCAATACAATCTTTTCCTATGTTGTATCAGATGCATTCCTCCATTCACTACACAAACTGGAGTGATTTGTGTATATGAAAAATTTGGATAAATGAAAATGATAAAATAATACAATGCATTACCTAATCCAAATCTTCAATACCTCAAATAGATAGAATGATAGATGCATGCATGATAGGTTGATTGATTGATTTGATATGTTGATTGCTCAATTAAGCAGCATATCATTAAGATGAAGATGATAGATGGAAGATGAATGATGAAAAGATAATAGATGAAAGATGAATGATGCAAAGGCTCTAATGATATTTTTACAGCATAAGGATACTCATACTCAATGAATGATAATGGCTTGTGAGAGTGTTGATTTATAGTCAATGCTTGGTTTGAATGGATGGTTGAGATTAAAAGGCTACATGAATGATGTGGACGGCTAGGATTGATTAGTTATTCCCACTCTTTAAGGAGGTTGTAGTCATGTGACAAGTGGAGGGAGGAGAATAAAGTTCATGTGTGATTGTGTACATAAAAACAAGTTCATATATGATTGTGTACACAAAAACATTTATTAGTTGTGCATGTGAAAGATATTAAATGAAAGTTGTACTACCACACATGATTCTAGTGAGAGGTGGACAAGTGTTGAAATGTGATGAAAGGTGAGGACCTAATTCAAATATTTTATTTGAATTAGTTGGGAATATTAGTTGGAAAATTAATTAAATAAATAAGATTTATTTAATTAATTAGAAAGTGGGATAAGGATGGGATTAAGATCGGATACTGATTAAATAAATAAAATTTATTTAATTAATTGGCTAATGGGATAAGGTGAATTAGGAGTGGGATTAGGACAAAATGCTACATGATGTCTAAGTAATGTTTTTGACTGGGTGTTCCAAGACATAGACAAATTTGGGGACAAATTTAGGTGTCTACAATTTGAAGCCCTAAAATCAACCTGAGGCACTCGTAGACCAGATAATTGGTTCAATCACCAACCCATAAAACATCTTTGAATCATGTATATAGCATTATGTCTTCTTCTACATCGTGGGTGGGAACAAACTACCTCACCAACCACCATTACTCTAGCAACCAATTCCACCTAACTCTACCACCAACATGTACATCCTCATCAATTATATATTCATGGCAACCAGGGAGCAGATGGGTATTTAAAATAAAAGCCTACCAAAAGTGTGTGCATAAATCTTTTACAACACTTTAAAATATTTTTAAAAAAAACTTTAAAATATTTTAAACTATCACATTTATACTTCATGCTTTACATTTGATTTGATTTTTCATATTTGATTTTACTTTGATTCTCACTTTACTTTTATCGGTGAATTTCCTTTATCACGAACCTTGGAGCTATCTTTTCTTTCCTCTTCTTTACTTATCCATCCTTTTTATTTTATCTCTCCTCCTTCATCGGCAATCTTGCCTTATCAGTGAATTCTTCCTGGCGTGAACCATCATTCCTCTTATTTCGTCTTCATTTGTCTCTTCTTTCTTATCTATTTTCCCTTTCTTTGTCAGTGATCTTTGAAATCGGCAAACCTGAAGGTTTTCTAACTTCATCCTTCTTTCATTTTATTTCTCCACATTTTCTTCTTCTTTCTTCCTTTATTGACAATTTCATTTCTTCCTTTGTTAATGGCCTACTTTGTCAATGAACCCTATGGTTCGCAAACCATCTCCTTTTGCTACAAAGGAACTTCTCACTTCTCTGTCCATCTTTTTTCTTCACTTCTCATCATTGGCGCTTCACCCCATCAGTGAACTTTGTAGTTTGTGAACTTGTCCTTTTGCTAATGAAGCTGTCAATTTTCACTTCCTTCATTCTTTGTTTGTATCCTCTTCTTTCCTTTCTCTCTACCCTTCTCTATCGTTGAATACTCTTGTCAGTGAACTTGCTAGTTTGCAAACCTCAAAATTCACCAACAACTATTCCTTTTTCTTTCTTAATTTCCCTTTCCTTAGAAAATTTTCTTTCACTACCTTTATCGATGAATTGGATCATTGACCAACCTGAAGGTTCATGAACTCCCAAGTTCACCAACCAAAGACATCACTTTCTTTCTTCTTCATTCTCGTTGCTAAATCAACAAAATGATGAATTGGTGAGCCAAGGAAAAATAGTCAGCAAAACATAAAGGAAAGGGAAAATAAAGAAATCAGTAGGTTTGCAAACTGTCGATTTCGCCGATAAGGCAACAATGACCAAACACTTAGACAAATTTTCAAAGGAAGGAAAACTTAATGACTTGGAGATTTTACTTAGAATTTTTCTGAAGGGAACCTATTGTCCTATTTTTCTCCCCAGCCAATTAGTCCAAACTTATAAAATATCTAAGTGTTTTCCCCTTTAGGAATGCAAGGAAAAACCACCCAAAATCAACTAAGTCCCAAAAGTTTTGAGTTTTCCTTGTGTTTTTAGCATTTTTGGAGTTTCAGAGTTTAGAGGTCTCCCCTTTATCATGCCATCCTAATTGGCTCTAAACTCTACTTTATTCTTTGAAAATTTGTCTAAGTACTTCAGGCGTTGGAGGTCAAGAGTTTCCTCTTTTCCTTTACTTCTAGCGGAAGGTGGCAGATGGCAGGCCTGAAGTTCAGGCTCCAATTCTTTCCCTTTGGAAATAGTTTTAAGTGTCTTGATTGGTGGACTTTAGAGGTTTATTCTCCCCTCTTCTTTTCTTTTGGAAGCCCAAAGCCCCAACTTCTGAGGTTTGATTTGCGGATTTTGCTGACAGAGGGAAGAGACATGTGACAAGCCAATGCAACATTTTGGAAGCTTTATCTCTAGCACTAGAAGGAATTGCGCCCTAAAAACACATGGCATTCATAGAGATGCATTATGGAGGAAAATACATGGCCCACTGCTTTAAAAAAAGTCAGCGCGTGAAGCCACCACGTGGTTCCTTCGCACATGCACAGGGAGAAAAGAAAGAAAAGGCGGAAGGCCCAAAGTCTGAGATCTCTAGGAAGGCATAAGGCTGAAGGCCTAAGGCCCAACCTCTGATAACTTCTATAAATCTCCAAGATTAAAGGGAAAGAGAGAAACATAGGTCGACCATTATTCACAGAGAAGAAATTTTGTCAATAAAGTAGAATATAGGCTAGAATTTGAAGATCAAATATCTTGTCTAGCTAGAGGTAGTTGTTGCGCATTTATTGTTGCAAGTAGTGAATTAGATGAAAAATTTCAACGCAGATATTTGTTTCTAAGCTACTTCAAGGAAGATGTTTTCTGCATTTATGTCAAAAGCAAAACAAATGTATCCAAATATTCTTTGTATAAATATCTTCTGACAGACCCATGGGGCAAATTTATTGCAGTAGGTGAATGTGCCTCAATGTAAAATGCTATATAAGAATGAAATTAGATGTATTATTGTTGGTTGTTGGTCTAAAAAACCACATCTTGCATCATCTATAATCGTGCCTCTTTGATAATAAACAATAAGATTTTACCTTTTCATGCACTTCTTCTGCACTGTGTAATACTTATGTTTGATCTCCATTTGTGAATGTTTCTTTCCTTTTGGATTTTATTTAGTTTCCTTTATCTTTGCAAATAGTTTGTGATTTGTGTATTTTGATTTTTTTTGTTATTATTCTATGCATATATAGTTAATCTGAGGGTCAAACATTCAAACTTGGTGTATAACCTTTTCCCTTTCGGTTTCTCCTCCTCCCCCTTTTCCCAGCAATTATTAGATTAGGTTTAGTCTTAGTCTTCTCTAAATTTCATGCTCAGAGAAAGGAACTAGCCTTCTTTGGAGGTTCAATTTCCATTGCAGGGTCCCACACCTGGAAATCACTCCAATGTTTCACTGGATTATTGGAGCAATAGTGCTTCAACAGTTTCTAGCATGCCCGATGGGACCACTTTACTCTGAATTAAGAGTTAAGCTGAGAATTTGGTGTTGGTCTCAATATTCTACAGTTTGGTAGACAACTTTCATGCACTCGGTGACTCTACTAGCTTTTGGTTTATAATCTATCTAACATTATATGCCTGTGTAGACGAGAGCTTCTTCAAGAGGTAATAACTATCAATTTGTTGAACTACCTATTGCTGCTTCAAGAAGAAGAACTAGGTTATCTAGGTCTCCTGCAAGAAGAAATAATTGTGTATTTCCATCTCATCCATGAGCTCAGTCCACACCTCCTCTTGTTAGGTTTTAATACTCAAGAAGGGACTTGTGTATACCTAGAATAAATCTGAGTATCCCTAATATGGCAAGAAATTTGCCCTTTGTGACCTTCAATGGAGGCAACCCTTTAAACTTGGTTGCACACAATGATATACCTACCTCAGCCCTAAAAAGTATTCCATCCTTTACGAGTGATGGCTCTACTACACCTACTAAACATAACAAAGACATATCAAATGTATGTTCAATTCACCATATTCAACACGAAGATGTGGTTGTTAGGCTCATGGTTTCATCCTTTAAGGGGAGATCTCTCCAATGGTTTAGGAGTTTAACCCCTGCTTCATACATAATTGGGATGAGCTAGGAGAGGAAGTCTACAAGTAGTTTGGAGAAAGAGTAGACAATGTTTCTCTGCTGGAATAGCTAACAACCATAAAGAGGGCTTCCAACGAGATGATGGTTGACTTCAACTTTAGGTTTCAAAAGACATGGGATAGGATCCCAACTCTTCTCAAACCATCTCCACAAGGTGTTTTCTTATATTTTTTAAGAGCTTTAAATTCTGATATAGTTGTTATGATGCAATCTATGGGTGCTGATACCTTACCAGATGCATATGAGATAGCCTTGAAGGCTGAAAATTGCTTAATACAGGCTAGGAAAATTGCTCCTAGACCTCCTATACGTATCTTCCCAAAACTACCTTCACAATTTAAACAACCTATTAATGCTCCCATTCCAGAGCCTAAAGCCTCTACATCTGCTCTTTCACAAGAAGAAAATGAATTTAAAAACCTAACGACCAACATGGCTAACAAAGTCAGTACTATAGCCATTCAAACCAGTCCTAAACCCCATCAAAATTATAACCAAGGGCAGTCTCCAAATCAGACCTGGGGCCAGGGTTATAATTCTAATATAAATCAAAACTGGAACCAAGGTTACTAGCCAAATAGGTACCAAAATAATAACCTTGTTTAGCCTATGCAAATGGTTAGACCCATTCAATTACAAATACTGGTTGTGAATCTAGTTAGGGCCTTAGTTCCTACTCGACAATCTAGCCCGAGAGGTAGATTGGTGTTATCCTTACAACCAACCTTACAATCATTCTACATGTGCATTTGGAGCATAAGAACTTGCCCTAATGGTGCAAAACTTTCACTCAGCAAGCATCATTGGTAGAAGCAGTCAATAATAACCCTAAAGTATCAAATGAGGTTGCTTCTAATTCCAATCTGATGCTTTAGACTCCTAAAGATTTATGTGTTGTTAATCAGCCTATGGACAGTGTGATAATACCTGTAAGTAGTGTTGTAGACAACACAAGATCCAAAAAGAGGCAATTAGAGGATAACCCCATGCATGTTGCACTACAAAAGGAACCTATTCTGAAGGAAAAAGGGAGCAATGTTGCAAATGCAACTCAAAGCAGCAGGCCTATTGCTGCAAAAGAGGTTCCATCATCTCCAAGGGTGCTTGAACTAGCAATAGAGAAATCAAAGAGAGGAACATGGATTCCTTCCATGCACAAAGTAGAAATATTTCCTCTGAATATTGTAGAACAAATGAAAAAGACTAACTTGAATGTGTTTGTGTGGGATGTATTATTGATTCCCTCTCAAAGGGATTTGTTGCAAGAAGCCTTAAGGCAATTCCCAGCAGCTGAATTAGCACTCTAGAAGGGAAAGGGCCAAGTCAATCTTGTACAACTAAGTGAAGAGAAGGTAGGTCCAACAAAGAAGCCTTCCTCTTTCTATTTGTCTCTAATCATTGGGAAGTTCTTGGTACACAACTGCATGATAGGTTCATCTCGGGTATGCCAAAGAAGATAGCAAATGCATTAGGCATCAAATATACCCCTATTTCATCAGGTGTGCTGCAACTAGATGGTACTTCCATTAAAACTATTGGGGTAATCAAAGGACTGGATTTGACCTTACATGCCTGCCTAAACTTGACTATTAGTTAGGAATTTCAGTCATTAATCTTCCTCCTTTATTTGCCATTTGCTTGTCAAGAGACTTCACAGCTAAGGTAGGTGGCTACCTTTCTTCTAACTAGTCTCACATGTTGCTGAGAACAAGATATGGCATAAGGTTAACCATTAAGGCTGAACCAGTTTCAAACTATCATGTGGAAAATTATGACCATAATCTAGTGAACCCTCACTACATGATCCATGGTGAGGAAGCAGACAATTCAAGGTCTCTTGAGACAACATCTTCCCCATTCCAACCCCAAATCTTTTTCTTGATGAGTGGGTAAGGGACCACTTTGATTTTGGTCCATGTGACACCACTGAGACAACTAGGCTAGGCAAGTACATGATTCATGAGGGGATTTCCTCTATTCCTTCCATACTTAAATTAGATGATAATTCTAATGGCCCATGGAAAATGTTCTTTGATTGTGCAAAGAGAAGAAATGGAGTTGGTGCAAGAGTATTACTCACCTCTCTAACTAGTAAGAAGCTGTATTTTGCTCACATGCTACATTTTTCATGCACAAACAATGTTGCAGAGTATGAAGCATTGGTACATGGCTTGTTGATAGATAAAAAGAAGAAGATCAAACATCTAGAGATCTTTAGAGATACTAAGATGGTGGTCAAATAGGTCAAGGAAAGATGTGTGATGAAAAGTCATCTCCTAAGAGCTTATAGACATAGAGTGTGGGGTCTACTTAAGGGTTTTGTTGCTCTCAACCTACAGGTGATTCCAAGGAAATTAAATGTTGAGGCAGACCAATTAGCAACAGTTGGTGCTCAATTTTTTCCCCTACAGACCTCTTGCAGGGCCCTGATCAGCGTGTCAGGATAGTGGTCAGGCCCTCAGTCCCTGATAATGATGTGAGCTGGCAAATTTTTGATAGTAATGAGAAAATTGTAAACTTCATCCAAAATGAAGTTGATTTCTCGTCAACTGCATAGTCTAGGCTGCAAGAAGGATATGGTGATTAGATTATGCAATTGAAAACAAACAAGTTGCCCAACGGTTTGGTCATGCTAGAGGCTATTTTTAGCCATGATGATGAATTCAAGGGTGAGAAGAAGAACATCACATTAAAAAAAGGACTATTAAACAATTACTATTGCCCAGGACAAAAATTTATCACTGGGAAAGGCATGTTGTGATACTAAACAATAAAATTTTATTCACCTTTCTCAAAAATATAATGATGTTTTTGCATGGAATTATGAGGACTTGAAGTGTTTCGACCCTAATGTTACCCAACACGCCATAGACCTTGACCCAAATGCCAAACTTGTTCACCAAAAATAGTGGCACGTAAATCCCAAAATCAAGCCTTTGATGAGAAAAGAGCTTTCAAAGCTCATTCAGTCTAGAATCATCTTCCCCATCAAGTATTCCAATTGGGTAGCTAATTTAGTGCTAGTGAGGAAGAAAAATGGTGAGCTAAGGTTGTGTGTCAACTTTCGCAATCTGAATCAAGCTTCCCTGAAAGATCACTACCCTCTATCGTCCATGGAACAAATCTTGCAGACTATTGCAGGGGTAGAGAGATTCTCATTGCTCGATGGTTTTTCTGGTTATAACCAATTTTTTGTGAGGGAGGAGGATAGATTCAAGGCAACTTTCACCACTAAGTGGGGAACCATGGTGTATGCAAAAATATCATTTGGATTCTCCAATGCTGGTGCCACCTTTCAGAGGGTAATGGATATTGCATTCAAGGGCTTCATCAACAAGTTCATCTTGATTTATCTGGGTGATATCATAGTCTTTTCCAAGAGAGGAGAAGATCACATGGAGCATCTAGAGAAATTTTTCAAAAGATATAGGGAGTTTGGGGTGTCTTTGAACCCCAAGAAATGTATTTTTGTTGTATCTCAGAGCAAGCTTTTGGATCATTTAGTGTCTGAATATGGGATCTCCATAGATCCAAAATAAACTTCAGCTCTTCTTTCTCTTCCTCTACCTGTTCATAAGAAGGCTTTGCAATCATTTATGGGGTAGATCAATTTTGTTAGAAAATTCATTCCTAATTGTGTTGGTTTGGTCAAATCACTAACCCTAATGCTTAAAAAGGATGTTGTTTTTAGGTGGACCAAGGAAGGGAAGGATGTCTTTGAGAAGATAAAGGAAGAAATTTCTCAGGCTCCTACCCTCATGAACCCTAACTATGAGAAGGATTTTGTCCTTTATGCCCATGGAGGAGAGAGAAACATTGTAGTTGTTTTGATGCAACAAAATGACCAAGGTATGTAGCAACCCCTAGCCTTCTTCAGTCAAACATTGAAGGACTATGAGGTTAGGTACAGTCCTATGGACAAACAATTTTTTGCCATTATAAGAGCATTAAAAAGTTTAGATATATGCTGGCAAATAACCATATCAAAGTATTAGTTTCTCATCTTAATGTAAGAGACTATATAATGGGAATAGAAATCAGTGAAAAGAGAGCAAGATGGGTTACAAAGATCCTAGAATATGATGTTGCTATTAAGGCCACTAAGTTGATTAGAGGCAAAAGATTATGTGAACAGCTAGCTCAAACTACAGTGGATGAGGTGAACACATCCTATCACTTGAATGAGGCAGAACCTATAGCTGAACCAGCAGCTGTAAGTTCATGGACAATAGATATGCCTAGGGTCCTATCTACTAGTGAGTATCCTAATGGATTGGATAGAAGTAAGAGAAGACATTTCAGGTTGCAGTCCATTCCCTATGCTTTGGTGGATGCGGTTCTCTTTAAAAGGAATCTAGATGGAGTCTTGTTGAGATGCATTGAAGAAAACTAGGTTGACAGATTGCTGAGTGAGTTTCATGCTGGTCCAGTTGGTGACCACTTCTCTATAAGAGCTACAACAATAAAGATAATGAGGGTAGGTTACTTTTGGCCCACATTATTTAATGATGCCCATGTATGGGTAAGAAAATGCAAAGAGTGTGCTCTCTTTGCTAGGAAGAAAAGATTGGCAGCCCTTTCACTTCATCCTATTTAGGCATATCATCCTTTCTCACAATGGGGCATGGATTTCATTGGAATGACCAACCCTACTTCTAGTGTTGGCCACAAATGGGTTCTAACTACAATAGACTACTTCACCAAGTGGGTTGAAGTCATCCCACTCAAAGAAGCTATAGAATTAGCAATCATGGATTTCTTGGAATAAATAATGACAAGGTTTGGAGCTCCTCACACTATCATCTCTGATAATGCAAGATCTTTTACCAGTTTTAAGATAGCTAAGTGGAATTTGAAATATAATGTTTTCTTGAATAATTCATCTAACTATTACCCCCAAGGTAATGGTCTAGCTAAATCTACTAACAAGATCGTGATCAGAATCCTGAAGAGGACCATGGACACAAATTAGAGACAATGGCATAATAAAATTAGATTGGCTCTCTAGATTGATAGGATCACCTATAAAAGAGCCATTAGTAACTCTCCTTTTGTTCTTGTGTATGGAAGAGAAGCTAGATTGATGTTATCTTTGGAGCTTCCTTCATTAGAATTGGCTTGGTAAGTGAAATTGGAAGGAGAAGATGCTAAGTTTGTGAGGATAGCTGAATTAACTGAATTAGTAGAACTAAGATAGTCATCCATGGCTACATTAGAAGAACACTAGAAACAGACCAAGAAATACTTTGACAAGAAAGCCAAGGATCAAACTTTCAAGGAAGGTGATCTTGTTCTGAAATGGGATGCTGATAGATCCAAGCCTAGAAGCCACACTAAGTTTGATGCAATTTGGAGTGGGCCATTTATCATCACCAGCTACAAGCAAGCCAATGCTTTCAATCTTTCAACGTTGGATAGTGAAGTTCTACCGATCTCAATCAACAGGATCCATCTCAAACCTTACTTCTAAGGTTAGCCTGAGATTTTGTTTAAACTGTAGGTTTTATTTTTGCTTTAGTTTTTATTTTCCCTAAGTATTGTTGCACAGGTTGCCCTCACATTAGGAGAATGCATGCATCATTTTCCTTTTGTTTGGTGTTGTTTTGAATACAAGGTTTCAGTTGTTCCCAATATGCTTCAACCATTTTCACTCTATGCCCAATGAATGTTTAAGGCCACTGGTTCCCTTTTTGTTTAGTAGGCAAACACCCTTGAGAGGTCACCAAAAATTTTTCCTATTTTACTCCCTAGCCAATTAGTATAAACTCATAAAATCTCTAAGTCTTTTCCCCTTTAGGAATGCAAGGAAATACCCCCCAAAATCGACTAAGTCCCAAAAGTCTTGACTTTTCCTTGTGTTTTTAGCATTTTTAGAGTTTCAAAGTTTGGAGTTCTCCCCTTCATCATGCCATCCTAATTGGCTCCAAACTCTGCTAAGTATTTCAGGTGCATTCAAAACACTACCTGATGTGGATCCACCTGAGCTTTTCCTATGAATTTCCTCACTCAGAATAACACCAACAACATCATCAAATTTTAGGGTATTTGAACCAGAAATAGAGTTACTAACTGCCATTACCAAACTATCCTAGCTTTCAGGCAATGAACATAATATCAAGAAAGCTCTAACTTCTTCATCAAATTTTACATTTATAGAAGTTAATTGACTGACAATCATATTAAATTCATTTAAATGATCTATCACAGATCCACCTTCAACCATTTTTAGATTAAACAAGTGCTTCATAAGAAATATCTTATTTGAGGCTAACGATTTTTCATAAAATTTAACCAAAGCTTTCATCAGACCATCTATTGTCTTCTCTTCTATTATAGTGAATGTCACCAATGGTGCTAGGCACAATCGAATGGTTCCCAGTGCCTTTCTGTTAAGAAGATTCTAATCCTCATTAGACATTGTTGCCGATTTCTTGGCTACTCCTTCCAACGGCATCCATAAATCTTTTTGATAGAGGTAATCCTCCATTTGCATCTTCCATAACTGATAGTTCTACCCATTGAATTTATCAAGCTTCAATTTACCCTCGTCCACCATCGCTCCCACTCAACCGTGAGACCTTCTTGCAGATGATAATCGAACACAACCCGCTTTGATACCACTTTTTAAGGTTAGCTGGTAGAAGATATCAATTAAATGCAAATAAAGATTAAAGAGGAATGGAAATACACAGAAATAATAATAGAGAGAGACAAGTTTTAATGTGGTTCACCCAAACTCGGGCTACATCCACCAAACAGAGAGTCCAATATTATTATCTAGTAAATCAAACCGATTACAACTAGTAATCCCTACAACTCAATACCACTGCAAATGCTACAATACAATATCAACTGAAACCCTAACCCTTAGCCGCTTTTATCAAGCTTTTTGTCGGTTACAAAAATAGAGTTTTCTTATGTCGGTCAATGAAAAAATAACTCCCAGTGCCTTTATAAAATAATAAAAAACTATGTGAGGTTTCGGGGGCATTACCCCCGAGCCCCCACGGGGGTGCTGCCCCTCGACCCCGCCCTGTATCACGATAGGGGCACTGCCCCTTCACCTTGTAGGAATTTGGGGGGAAACTATGTCGATAAAAGTGGGGAAAATTTAACCTCTGAGTCTGATTAGGCTCCATATAACAACACTGGCCAACCATCCAGGATAGGCCCACACTTCTTTAATTTTTTCGATCAGAGCCCTACAAATTTGGGATGGAACCCATTCACCTGACAGGCCTACAAGCCCTCAAAATAGATCACCCACATGCATGGTGCCTTATGCATTAAAGATGGAAGGCTAGAAGTCCCTCTATGTACCTATAAATCTACTTCGTATCTACATTTGTACCCTAGCATTGAAGAGTTTCCCTATTTCCACTACCTACATTTGACTTGGCCTACAAAATTTAATGTTGGGGGTACTCTCCCTAAGAAAATGACATGATTTCATGGAGAATGAAGCTTTTACAACACTTTAACGTGTTGTACCCTTTTAATCTATATCATCTTTGCATTCATCCTAGTCGGCGATTTTTTTGCATTCAGAATCACCTACATTTTGTTTCCCTTTTGATCAAAATATTTATTGTTTACAGAACTATCGGGCTCCATTTTCATCCCCTATTTCACCTTTGCAGACTGTTCTGGCTCTATTTCACCTTATCTATGAATTTTCCCTCTGCCAAACTTTACATTTGGGTTTATTTTCACCCTGTCAGCGAATTATCCATGTCACGAATCAAGTTTTGTTTATCCTTTTTTTTCCTTCCTTCCCGCTTTGTTGGTAAAAATCCACTTTACCAAACCGAGCCTTAGCGACTTTTTTATCTTTATTCTGCTCTATCAACAAACGTCCCCTTGCCAAATGATGCTTTCTCTATTGGCAAAAGTTACTTTGTCAAACTACTTGTTTCTCTCTTATTTTGCCTTATTAGAAAAAAGTTGCCCCTAACGAACCATCGCCTTTGGCTGACTTCTCCTCTTTTTTTCCTTTTAGCAAAAGTGGTATTTTGCAAACCTCAACCTTCCTTTAAATCTTTTGCCTTATTGGCAAAATCACCTATCAACAAACTTCTAAAAATTCAAACCTTTATGCCTTGTTAGCAAAACTTTATTTTCTCGAACCATTTCACTTCGCTCTTGATTATGTTGGCAAAAAGAGTTGTTGGTGAACTCTCACAAATCAGAACTATTTCATTAGTTTGGTCTCCTATTAATTTCCTGACAAAGGGAAACTTTCCTTCCATGCCTTAGCCAATTTTAGAGCCTCCTTTCTTTCTTATCGGCAAAATGACCAAATTCTGAACCAGACCGTCTCTGTCACCAAAAGTTTATTTTGTTGAACCACTTCACTTCACTGATGCCTTCATCCTTTGCTTAATTGCCAATTTTCTTCATTTCAAAACTGGGCCATACTTCTTCATTATGTCGACAAAGTTGCCAATCGACGAAATTGTCGATCGAAAAACCTTTGGTTCATTGAACCATCACTTTGCTGATAAGGCAAACACTTTCTCCTTTTTTACTTAGCCAAATTTTGATCTCAACCTACCCCCTTGCTTTATCACCAAATCGGTGAACCTAGGGAAAAGTGAACTTAGACAAAAGTTCACAAAATTTGAAACTTGCCGATAAAGGGAAAAGAGTTGCTCTTGACTTAGCCATTTTTTATGAAACTCGCCCTCTTGCAACTTTATCAGCAAATCACTGAATCAGTGAACCTGTGAAAAGATGAACTGATAGCTAAGTTCATAAAAGATAAAGATTGCCAACCAAAGGGAGAAAACCCTCTTTCATGCTTAGCCATTTTTATGATTTTTCTGCAAGTTTAGAAACTTGAACTTTTGCCGATAAAGGCCAAAAGTAGGTAAAAACTAAGGCAAGAACCTGGATTTTTCTGGGTTTTTTTGGGTTTTCTACAAGGATTCTCCATAGGGATTTTGGGGAATTTTGCAAGGGGATTCATTAGATTTTGAAGGATTTTAGGTTTTATCTCCTTCTATTTATGCTTTCTATGACAAGATCTTTTTGATAGGAGGGAATCTAGAATATTTTGGGCTGGGAAAAATATGACAACATTTTGGTGATTATGCAGGGGTGTTTCTCTGCTAAACACAAGGATTTAGTTGCCTTATACAGTCCTGCTACATCAGAAAATGTCCCCTTGGGGGCTTTTCCCTCTTAAAGTTTAGCTCTTGGGTCATGTTTATGCATTTAAGGCATTTTTCATGATAATCTGACATCCAGATGAGAAAATCTTGAAGTTTCATGGCAAATAGGACTTAGGGGGTGCACTTGACATGATCCCTACCTAAAATAGGGGGAAGCCTAAAATAGGGGGAGGACTTGGGCGCATGCACCCTAGTCCTGCCCTATTTTAGGTCAGGCCTAATTTTTAAGTGTCGGTTTATGACCGTTATTTGGGTCCTATGTCGACACGGTAAGTTTCAATTATGAAATTCTTAGTGGGAATGTTTGTAGTTGCATATATAAGCATGTTTAGACATTCATTTGTAAACTAGATGGACATTAGATGATTTTGGCATTCTTATGATTTTGGAGCATTCAAAATATTCATTGTGTTGCAGAGCAGAGCATTATTATTGTGTTTGTATTTCCAGATTTGGCATCCATCTCCTCATGGCATGAAGAGCATCTTCCTTCCATGAGATCTTCACTACAAGGTGATATCAATTGTGTTTTCAATAATTTAATCCCATAGGGATATGCACTCTTTAGCTAACAACAGTGTTTGGAAGACTTGAATGTCTCTCTAGGGCTTGACTAAGGCAAGCCTCTCAACACCACAACCCCCAACCCATTTTTCTGTGATTGTAGGTTACAAGTTTTGAAAGCAAAAAAATGGAGTTGCAAGAGAGTAGTGCAGAATGTCAGAATTGCAGATTAGAGAAGAAAATAGGGACCTGGACTCAGGCACCTGCTCATTAGTCCTTCAGATCCCGCAATAGGAAAATCTCTGGAACAACAAGAATAGGTTGCAGACAAGATTCCCAGATCCCGACAAAAAGTATGGCACTAGACTAGAGCACCCACTCATTAGTCCCTGACTTTTCCATTTTATGAACTTTGAAATCTAGTATGCATTTGATTGTCATTTGATATCTCTGTGTGCGAGCATTTTCCATGATTTGTTTGTTTGCTTTCGTATTTGCATAATTAGGCTTAATTGAACAACTAAATCACACAATTCCAATTTTCCCCTATGTTCCAAGTGGCTGAAAGCCTAATAGTAGACTTCCTACTCAGCTGTAGTCCTTGAATGTTTGAGGTGAAAGGAGGATTCATACGGACTAGAAAAATTAACCCTAAACACTAACAAATCCTCTTCATTCGATTTTTCTCCTTAAACATTTTGGTTAATCCATGGTCTTAATGCATTTTTCACCTTGCTGAGTGTTTTTCTTTAGATTTACATTCATTCATATCATTGTTCATCCTCTTGCATTTGGAAAATTATAAAAAAAATTAAAATTTAAAAAATTGGCATTTTTAGCTTGCATTTTCATGTAATTTGAATTAGTTGGCATTTAATTTCAATAAGTTTATGTTATCATCATTAGATCTTATTTAAAATATAGAAATTTTTCATTCATCATTAATTTAGATTGCATTTCCATGCTTAAATTGATAAAAATTGCTTGAAATTGTGCATTTTTCCATATAACCTAGTTTTGCATTAGCTAGGGTTTGTAGTCAAAATCTTGTTTTCAATTTTACTACCCTTTTAAAACACTCATTAAGATTTATTTCTAACTATAATTTTGTGTCGTAGTGTTTTGCTTACAAAATTTCATGCTTAGAGTTTGAAAACCTTGATTTTTCACTAGATTTTGGCCTTATCATCTCTCTAGATTTGCACCATAGGCATGTTGTAAAAAAAATTTCTACATTAATTGGCTATTATCAGGGTTATTATCTTCTTCCCCTCCTAAAAAATTTTACAACACCTTTTTATTGGCCTCTTACAGTGGAAATTTGGTGAAAATTTGCATATTTTAGCTATATTTTCCCTAGGGTTTGACCTTAAGTTGCACTATAAGTGTGTTGTGATGGACTTTTTGGCATTAGGTGGCTTTTATTACTGTTATAATTTTATTTCCATCATAATTTTCCTCACAACACCCTTTGTCATACTCTTTTGTATTGAAATTTGGTGAAAAATTGCATATTTTAGTTATATTTGCCCTAGGGTTTGACCTAGATTTGCATTCCAAGCGTGTTGTGAAATATTTTATGGCTTTAGGTGACTAATATTACTATTATAATCTTATTAACATCCTAAAATTATTTACAACACCCTTTTTGTTGGGTCCTTGCATTGAACATTTGTGAAAAATTACATGTTTTAGTGTATTTTCACTAGGTTTTGACATGTCATCATCCTAGGTTTGCATCAAAAGTGTGTTGTGAAGGATTTTATGGATTTATTAGACTAATATTAGATATATTATTTTCTTCCCCTGATCAATTTTCTTACAACACTCTTTCTTTCACTTATGTGCATTGAAAAAATTTAAAAAATCAAGCATTTTAGGTCATTTTCATACATAGTTTTGCACTTGTCTTTGGCATAAAATTTTGAAAAGATTTTAAAAACTGATTTCACATTGATTTGAATACATATACACAATGGATTCTAATCACAACAATAACAATAGGTTCCCTCCTAGGCCTTACATGAAAAGAAAGGTCCCCGAACCTGAACTTGTCTTTACACCTCATGATAGAACAATTGGAGACACTAAAGGACCTCTTTATATCACTGTGAAGATAATGGGAAATCTTGTGGATGGAACCCTTATTGATCCTAATTGCATGACCAATTTAGCCATGGAAGAGTTCCTATATTCACATGAATTGATGCAAGGCTCTTATAACCCTTCGGATATGATGATTAAGACACATAAGGGAACCTTTGTAAACACCTCTGGGAAGATATCTTTATTGGTCACTGTATTTGAGAAATGTGTAGAACAATGGTTTGATATTGTCCCCATTTCTAACCTTTTCAATATAACTATGTAAAATTTCCCTTGAATGGACAAGTGCATACTATTCATCCCAATAGGTATAAACCTTTGATTACAAAACATTTTACACTGGATTACTTTTGGGAAAGATCTGAGGTGGAACCGGAGCCACGAATAGACTTTAACTTCTTCAGCTATAGAAACTACAAAAAAAAGCTATTACATAAGTCAGCCAGTCCTTCTATGCAAGAGACAACAAGAGACAAACAAACCGCATTTGAAGAGAATCCTAGACCGAAAGAAAATGGACCCTATGTTGAGGTTCCTCCCCTGCCATCCTTAAAAGGATCAGGAGGTAGTCATCGACAACAAAATATTCCACCTAGACAAATGAGATTTGATCCTAGTGCTTCCTCCTCTAAAACACAAAAACCTATGGAAGAGCAAAACACTATCTTACAAGAGATAAGTGGTAGAACAAAAAGAAATAGACAAGAAAGAGAAAGGAGGAGGAGACGACAAGAATATGCCCAACGACTTGCATCTCAACAAGAAAACATCTCAACAAACACTAAACCAAACCAAGAAGATCTTAAGAATGGACAAATTGGAAACAAGAACAAGAGTTGGGCTATGGTACCTTATGTCCCACTTTCTTCTAACATTTGGGAGTGGGAAGATGACAATTATTTGCTTAATGACAACACTTAGTTCGATGGCACTTCTAGTTAAGTATTTCTAACCCTTTATCTCTCGTGATGTGTTTCCCCCGTGATGTGTTATCTATTGTTTAGGGCTCCTAGGATGACCCTTGATTCTCTTGTAAGGTCAAGGATACCAGGAGACTGCCTCTATTGTGACCCTTCTTCTATGTGTATCATCATTCTTCTATATTGCTTCTCCTCTATTTTCACTATTGTGTGTTGTGTCTTACGGACATGGCGTTGCAGTTGGTGACTTGGGGGCACCCTCCCAAGTGACTGTCCCTTAGGCACTTGTTTCTCCTCTCTCAATTTATTGTTTCCCTTCCTCTAGTGTTTCTATCTAGTAGGTGAATGACAAAAAATATATTATACTGATGCAAACCTAGCATCCCTTTAGCGAGAAATCAAAAATTGGACTTAGTTCCTATATAATAATGGGGTTGATATATATGTTCTGATGCTTGGCTAGTAGAATCGCTCTATGCATTTTGTCATGTGATCTCAATGATGTCTTATTGCACTTACAAAAACATAACAATACTGCTGCTCCGTGCACTTTGTATATCTTGAATCTTGCATTACACATTATTTTTTATCATGATTATATGGACACTAACACTTTTCTTGCAAGGATGTGTTTGTGGGAACATTTGGTGATCATAAAGTACATGTCACCTATGGGGGGCATGGGCTTTGCGAGAGCTCATGTTCCCTTGTGTGTTTTCTTTCTACCTTAACACATTTGATATCGATACCTGATATCAACCACCTTAAGGTGGGGGCATATATAAGGTAAGTTGTCTGCTTTAGATGTTAGCAATGTGCTTGTTCTCAAGTCCAGTCTTAAAGACTAGTGGTGATGAGTCCCTCATGCCCTTTGGTATTTGTTTACAATCATTTAAGCCCTCACTGTGAGGTGGGGATACCGCATCCCTTTTCTATCTTAAGCCCTCATCATGAAGCAGGGATGGTGTATTTCTTGTCGAGAGCGCAAATCCTGTCATTTTCAAAAAGTCCTCATCGTGAGGTAGGGAGCAGTTTTGTGACTAACTCAACCCTTAAGCACGTCTTTGGTGATTGTTGTGGCGAAGCCCAATCATCGGTGTGTGCCTGTAATGTGCCTGAGATGGTGTTGAATCTAGAAATAGGAACACTCCATTGCTTGTCTGTCATGTTTTCTCCGTGTCTTCCAAGTGTGTGTGTATTGCGTGTTTGTTCCCAAGCATAGTCTTAAAGACTGGTGGCAATGAGTCCCCCCTATGATTTGGGATTTGATGGTGTCAGATTGTTATTGATGTCAAAAAGGTATTGCAAGATCTTGGGTTGATCTTAGTAAACATCTGAAGGTCACTAATCAGGAGCTTGGTAAATGTGGATGCTTAGTTATCAAGGTTGGAACAATGATTATCTTTGTTTGAAGTGATCTATTAGTTGAGTAAGTGTGCATCTTCATAAGGTATCATCAAGGTGGCCTGCACTATTGACACATGTTGTTCAAGATCATTTCTCTCACATTGTTCACTCTATTAGGAAGATTATTCAGGGGTTGTTTATTTGGAAAGAATAAGTGTTGTCAGTTGGTTTGGCTTGATTAGTGTATATCTTCAAGAGATGTGCGAAGTTGTTGCAGGAGTACATCATCAGGAGTCTATCATCTTGTGTGTTGTTGCTGTGCTAGAGTTGATAGAATGTTAATGGATGTGTGTTGTGTTGTTGACAAGTCCTCATAGTATTCAAGTTAGAATCTTTATGAGGTTGCTCCATACTTCATAAAAAGTGGTTGATGAGTATGTTATTGAGGGTTGATTAGATGGATGTTGATTATTCATGACAGTTAGTTTATTGCAAGTGACCTTCTAATGATATAGATATAGTTTGATGAAGTTGAAGGAGGTTGTTGTTCATCGAGTTCATGACAAGGTTGTCTATCATCATCATCATCTTATACAAGATCAGAAGTGGCACTTTGACACTCTTTGTATCATAAGACAAAGCAGAGTTATTAATTCAAGGGTTAGACTCTCTAAAACTCTTCTTCAATACTTAGAAATCAATGTTTATTATTTACCTTAGCCCATTTTTTTAAGAATGCACTTTATGTTTCAAAATATGGGTGACTTAATATAGCAGGTTTATAACTTGAATATTAATTGTTGATGTCTTTTTAAGTCACTATTGTGACCGGACCTCTCTTTCTCTCACCGTATGAAGCGGTCTAAACACATAATGGTTTTTGGGCGCTAAAAATCAAAGTCTTTTTTTTTAACATGAATGTGGAGTGCCAAAAAGGAAAGGTATGAGGAGTGCTAAAGTTTATAAGGTGGAGCATGACTTTGTGAAGGTTTTTAATGGGTTTATTTAAAATTGCATGGACACCGAAAGGTAAGGCAAAATGCATCGAAGGGGAGCATGAGTTAAAGAAAAAGGCATTTGATGTTATGAAGTGCATTCGATGGGGAGTAAAATAAATAATAACAATAAGATTATGTGTGGGGTGCTAACAAGCCATTTCAATTGGCTTTGGTTTTATTTTTTCTAAATATTAGAAACTTTTGGTTTTCGGCCTCCATGTCATATTTGTATGACAATTAAATAAGGTGATTTTTATATGCAAAGCCACCGAATTTGTATGGGTTTTAAAAGTTTTTTAAAAAAAGGAAAATATGTGGATTAGCCATAAAAAGCTTTGTTTCTAAAGTTTAGAATTTTTTTTAATTTCTATTTTATTTTTTTTAAAAAAAGGTATGAGATCTAAAATGGGAAGTATATGAGTCTTTTAAGGAGTTTTTCAAGGAGCTTTTAAAGGAAATAGTTAATGCCTTTTTAAAAGCAATTTTTTGGAATTTTTTTTTTATTTTTCCCATACCATTGAAGAAATTAGTGAAGATTTTTTTGAAGATACAGAGAAATAATTACAGAGCAAGAGGAAGATGAAAGGTTTGTTGAAGATTAATTTTTTATCAGAGAAGATCAAGAGTTTTGGAATGTGTTTTTGCAGAGAAGATCAAGAGTTTTGGAATGTGTTTTTGCAGAGAAGATCAAGAGTTTGGAAATGTGTTTTTGCAGATACAGATAGAATGAATTGTAATTTTTATTTAATAACATTTTGAATAGGGTTGTAAATGCAGAGGTTGAAGAATATCAAAAAGTGAAGAGATTGATTGTCTTTGCAAATTGAATATTCAGTTTGATAGAGATTTTATTCTCTCTTACAAGAGCAGATTCAAAATATATTATTGAAGATTTTAATCTTGTTTGGAAATGATTTTTTTTAGGAAGAAGAAGAAAATGAACAATCATGGGTATGAAGAGAAAATTAATTTCTTCTCAGATGAAAAATGATTGTGAAGAATATAAAACGTTATTCAATTTGTATAAAATTATTTTTCAGGTGCATTAATGACAAGGTCTTGAAAGATAGAAATGAAATATACAGATGATGAGAGATTGAATACATAAAGTGTGAGTGATGTTGTGCAGATTGATGATGAACTGACAGTATCAAATACAAATACATAGATTGACAAGATTATCAAAAAGACAATATGCAATTGCAATGTAAATCAGGTTGTATGTAATTGAACAAAGATATACAAATTCAAAAAAGAATGTTATGTAATGGTGCAAATCAGATTGTGTTACAATCATTTATTGCACACCTTATTTTATGTTTTGATGATGGGGATTGGTTTGCCAGTGAGGCCTTGTATTAGCCAATGAGGCTTGTAGGTCAATGAGACCTATTTGTTTGCCAGTGAGGTATATCAGTGTTGGAAGTGGGTGTTTCTGTTTGGTATTGGAGTTGGTGCTCCTAGATACATATTGTAGCCAGTGAGGCATGTTTTCCAGCTAAGCCAGTGAGGTAGTTTTGAGTGGTTTTTCTACCCAGAGAGGGTTTTCCACTCTAGTAATTCTTGTGTTAATGATATGCTTCTATGTGTGTTTTTGCTTCTATGTTAAGATTTATCTCTATGTGGTCCTACTCATAATTTTCATTATCAAACTTGTACATATATGTGTAATAGTTTATTGATGACTTTCTCTTTCTGAGTCTTGTAAATTAAAAGTTATAATAAGTTGCAAAAATCTACACAACACTGATTCACCCCCCCCCCTCTTAGTGTTGTCCAGACTCCTACAATTGGTATCAAAGCCAGGTTCCCTCTTGCAGCTTAATTAGCTTGGGTAGGTCCTGTGTGTAGAGTTCAATGGGTAAGTGCAGGAGAAATAAGAACATGAGAAATGTTAAGATTCATTCTGGTCAAAAGACACAAAAGACATCATTCATATCAAATCCAAATGCTGATATAAAGTCAATTGATAAAGATGTTCTCCATGTTGAGTCTGATATTAGCTTAAAAGAAAAGGTTTTAGATGTTCCTCAGTTTGATGGTTCAAATTTTTTAGTTTGGTATGTTAGAATGCAAGTATATTTATCCTCCTTAGGATATGATGTATTAATGTCAATTGAGAATGGTAATTCTACAAATAACAAAGAAGTTCTTGAATATAATGATATTGCAAAGAAGGCTATATTATTTGCTCTGTCTAATGGTGTTATTTGTAAAGTTATGGATTGTGTTATAGCTCAGGATATGTGGAGGAGATTGAAAAGAATTTATCAAGATAATGATAAAGAAGGGGACACTCTGGTGTGTGAAGAAAGTAGAAATGAAAAGAGACTTTCAAATGAAGGAGTTGAAGTTCAATCCCAATCAAATTCAGAAGAAGCTAGCATCACAAGTGATGATGATCAGGATTATAATGAACAAGATTGTGAGATTGATTTGGAAGGAGAGCTCATATATGCTCTGAGTGAGCTCAAGAATTATAAGGAGAACAAGAAATTAATGTTGCAATTGCAACAAGAAAGAGATTTAAAAGACAAAGCTCTTACAGATCTTGAAGAGGCCAAATGTCAAATTATTAGTTTAAAGACATATATTGATGATTCAAACAAACTAATTGCTAGATTGAAGACAGAAATTGAAGAAGCTAAGAGGATAGCTGATGGCTCAATTTCTAACCTTGAAGTTTCAAGGATTGAAAATCTAAAACTAGAGGTTGAAATTATTAATCTGAGAAAAGAGTATGATGGTCTCAAGGTTTTATCTAAGAAATATCAAGTGTTTGATAAGATGCTTGGTAAACAAAACTATATGAAGACACTACTGGACTTGATTTTGAAGAAGGAGAATGTTCAAAAGCTAGAGAGACACCTAGAAAGAAGATTGATCTGAATGCTGCCACTAAAAACAAAATGCATAATCAAAGAAGAAGAAATTTCAGAAGAAATGCTCCTGTTAGACAAGCATACATGTACAGGTATAACTATTCTTTTATTGGTTATTGTTATACTTGTAATCAATTTGGGCACAAATCAGTTAATTACAGAAGGAACACTGATATTATTTGTTACAAGTGTAATAATGTTGGACATATTCAAAGGAACTGCAAAATGAATAGAATGAATGAATTTGCATGGAAGCATAACATAATTGCTTAGGAGATGTCAAAAAGGTACTATCAGTCATTTGGTTATGATTATAACATAGTTTGTTATAATTGCAAATCTTTTGGTCATAAAGCACACAGTTGCAGGAGAGCATCACCTAATTTGAAAGGTTGGGAAAAGAAAAAGGTTGAAAAGGTTTGGAGAAAGAAAGCGCCTGTGAAAATTTGGAAACAGAAAGAAAGTAAAGAGAAGTCAGAATCTAAGCTTGTGCATCTTGCACAAGTCATTACATCTATTGCATAACATAGCATGAAGTAAGGGGGAGGTATCAAATGTTCTATCAGTTAACCCCAAGAAGTTTCAGGAAGAAGATCATTTGATATGATGATCTTGTCTGTCTATCATTCTTACCATGCTTTGAAATTATTGATGATGATGTTGCTAACAATGTTGATTTTCAGTATGTGACAATGATACAGGTGATCTTTAGTTCTGTATGCATACAAGATGTTAAAAGGATGGTCAGGGGTTCAAAGCAAAGAGTTTGATAGTGTTGAGAGTTTTGGTTTATAAATGATCCTATTCATATTTTGTTCATAGCATGTTGTTACTGACAATGGTTGAGTTGTTATGATGTTGCAGTCCATTGGGATCTTGTTAATGAAAAGTATTAGTTATCATAGCAAAGAGCTTTGGTTGTTTCAAAGAGCTCTTATCATATATTTGTCTGAGGTGGCTAAAAATGAAAATTCAATTCATAGCAATTATCTCTGCTTTTGATTTGTGCAAAGTGTTGTTGCAGATGCAGTTTGTTTATTTGAATGACAAAGTCAAGAGGCAGTAGTTCTTGTATAATACAGTATGTTTCAGATGTGGTGTCTTGTGCAGAACAGGAGGATAGTTCAGATGGTCTTTATTCTTTGTAATGTCAGAAAAGGTGTCAGAATAGTTTGGTTGCAGGATGATAATTTGATGGTCATATCTACTATCTTGTTGAGTAATGTTGTATGGCATATGTTTTGCATAAGTATTGAAGCTTTTAGGTGATTTGGAGATAGGCTGTTAGTTAATAGAATGGAGGAAAGGGAGGCGGTTTCACTTGTTTCATTGATGATCTTCCTCACTAATATGTTTCAGACAGAGTTCTTCAAGCTATGACATTGATGGTGATATCTTGCATTTCATCAGAGGAAGTTAAAATCAGCAATAACAGATGGTAATGTTCAAAAAGGTTTGTCATATGTTGGCTTCAGGATTGTTATCATCATAAATCATTACTTGTTCAAAGGTTAATAGGAGTTTATGCCTTCAAAGTGTTCATAATTCAATATGATTATAATGATTATGATCATGCTATAACATCTTTAAGTGGAGTTGTTCTCAGGGGGAGTTAATTAGAGGATTGAGTTGTCACTATCATGGGAAATTTGAAAAGAGATATGTTTTCTTCATCCTCATTTTGGTATTGTGTCAAAAAGTGATATTATATCAGTGGTTTGTGTTGGTTATTCTTGTCAGTAATTGCCAATAATTGCCAATGGTATTCAACACAGGGGGAGTAAATAGTTTTTGTGTCTTTGTCATCAGATGTCAAAAAGGGGGAGAAAGAAAAATTGCATCAGGTAGTTTTGCCATCAATGACAAAGGGGGAGATTGATGGTGTCAGATTGTCATTGATGTCAAAAAGGTATTGCAGGATCTTGGGTTGATCTTAGTAAACATCTAAAGGTCACTAATCAAGAGCTTGGTAAATGTGAACGCTTAGTTATCAAGGTTGGAACAATGATGATCTTTGTTTGAAGTGATCTATCAGTTGAGTAAGTGTGCATCTTCATAAGGTATCATCAGGGTGGCCTGCACTATTGACACATGTTGTTCAAGATCATGTCTCTCACATTGTTCGCTCTATTAGGAAGATTATTCAGGGGTTGTTTATTTGGACAGAATAAGTGTTGTCAGTTGGTTTGGATTGATTAGTGTATATCTTCAAGAGATGTGTGAAGTTGTTGCAGGAGTACATCATCAGGAGTCTATCATCTTGTGTGTTGTTGCTGTGCTAGAGTTGATAGAATGTTAATGTATGTGTGTTGTGTTGTTGACAAGTCCTCATAGTATTCAAGTTAGAATCTTTATGAGGTTGCTCCATACTTCATATAAAGTGGTTGATGAGTATGTTATTGAGGGTTGATTAGATGGATGTATATTATTCATGACAGTTAGTTTATTGCAAGTGACCTTCTAATGATATAGATATAGTTTGATGAAGTTGAAGGAGGTTGTTGTTCATCGAGTTCATGACAAGGTTATCTATCATCATCATCATCTTATACAAGATCAGAAGTGGCAGATCAGAAGTGGCACTTTGACACTCTTTGTATCAAAAGACAAAGCAAAGTTATTAATTCAAGGGTTAGACTCTCTAAAACTCTTCTTCAATACTTAGAAATCAATGTTTATTATTTACCTTAGCCCATTTTTTTAAGAATGCACTTTATGTTTCAAAATATGGGTGACTTAATATAGCAGGTTTATAACTTGAATATTACCTGTTGAAATCTTTTTAAGTCACTATTGTGACTGGACCTCTCTTTCTCTCACCGTATGAAGCGGTCTAAACACATAATGGTTTTTGGGTGCTAAAAATCAAAGTCTATTTTTTAACATGAATGTGGAGTGCCAAAAAGGAAAGGTATGAGGAGTGCTAAAGTTTATAAGGTGGAGCATGACTTTGTGAAGGTTTTTAATGGGTTTATTTAAAATTGCATGGACACCGAAAGGTAAGGCAAAATGCATCGAAGGGGAGCATGAGTTAAAGAAAAAGGCATTTGATGTTATGAAGTGCATTCGATGGGGAGTAAAATAAATAATAACAATAAGATTATGTGTGGGGTGCGAACAAGCCATTTCAATTGGCTTTGGTTTTATTTTTTCTAAATATTAGAAACTTTTGGTTTTCGGCCTCCATGTCATATTTGTATGACAATTAAATAAGGTGATTTTTATATGCAAAGCCACTGAATTTGTATGGGTTTTAAAAGTTTTTTTTAAAAAGGAAAATATGTGGATTAGCCATAAAAAGGTTTGTTTCTAAAGTTTAGAAATTTTTTAAATTTCTATTTTATTTTTTTTAAAAAAAGGTATGAGATCTAAAATGGGAAGTATATGAGTCTTTTAAGGAGTTTTTCAAGGAGCTTTTAAAGGAAATAGTTGATGCCTTTTTAAAAGCAATTTTTTGGAATTTTTTTTTAATTTTTCCCATACCATTGAAGAAATTAGTGAAATTTTTTTTGAAGATACAAAGAAATAATTATAGAGCAAGAAGAAGATGAAAGGTTTGTTGAAGATTAATTTTTTATCAAAGAAGATCAAGAGTTTTGGAATGTGTTTTTGCAGAGAAGATCAAGAGTTTTGGAATGTGTTTTTGCAGAGAAGATCAAGAGTTTGGAAATGTGTTTTTGCAGATACAGATAGAATGAATTGTAATTTTTATTTAATAACATTTTGAATAGGGTTGTAAATGCAGAGGTTGAAGAATATCAAAAAGTGAAGAGATTGATTGTCTTTGCAGATTGAATATTCAGTTTGAAAGAGATTTTATTCTCTCTTACAAGAGTAGATTCAAAATATATTATTGAAGATTTTAATCTTGTTTGGAAATGATTTTTTTTAGGAAGAAGAAGAAAATGAACAGTCATGGGCATGAAGAGAAAATTAATTTCTTCTCAGATGAAAAATGATTGTGTACAATATGAAAGGCTATTCAATTTGTATAAAATTATTTTTCAGGTGCATTAATGACAAGGTCTTGAAAGATAGAAATGAAATATACAGATGATGAGAGATTGAATACATAAAGTGTGAGTGATGTTGTGCAGATTGATGATGAACTGACAGTATCAAATACAGATACATAGATTGACAAGATTATCAGAAAGATAATATGCAATTGCAATGTAAATCAGGTTGTATGTAATTGAATAGAGATATACAAATTCAGAAAAGAATGTTATGAAATGGTGCAAATCAGATTGTGTTACAATCATTTATTGCACACCTTATTTTATGTTTTGATGATGGGGATTGGTTTGCCAGTGAGGCCTTGTATTAGCCAGTGAGGCTTGTAGGTCAGTGAGACCTATTTGTTTGCCAGTGAGGTATATCAGTGTTGGAAGTGGGTGCTTCTGTTTGGTATTGGACTTGGTGCTCCATAAGGAGTTGGTGCTCCTAGATACATATTGTAGCCAGTGAGGCATGTTTTCCAGCTAAGCCAGTGAGGCAGTTTTGAGTGGTTTTTCTACCCAGAGAGGGTTTTCCACTCCAGTAATTCTTGTGTTAATGATATGTTTCTATGTGTGTTTTTGCTTCTATGTTAAGATTTATCTCTATGTGGTCCTACTCATAATTTTCATTATCAAACTTGTACATATATGTGTAATAGTTTATTGATGACTTTCTCTTTCTGAGTCTTGTAAATTAAAAGTTATAATAAGTTGCAAAAATCTACACAACACTGATTCACCCCCCTCTCAGTGTTGTCTGGACTCCTACAGGATTTGTATGGTGTGCTTGATTTGTTTGGCATGTTTGTTGCCCCATATGCAGTCTTAAAGACTAGTGGCGATGAGTCCCTCCTATATTATGGGTGGTGTTTTTACTTTCCTTGTACTTGCATCTACATTTCATATATATGAGAAAAAGAAAAAGAAAAAGAAAATCATCTCTGTCTTCACTGCATTCACTATATTCATTGTGTTTTGCATGTCTTCAATACTATATTCTCCATGTTTTGCATGACTACAACTATCTTCTCTATGTTTTGTGTGCATGTTACTGTCTTCTCTATGATTGGCATGACTTCTCCATGCTTGGCATGTTTGTTGTGTTTGTTGACCATACTTTAATGCATGTATTGGCCTTGCGTTTATACATACATTAAAGTGGGGGCTAAATGTTACATTAGAAAATGTCCCCTTAGGGGCTTTTCCCTCTTAAGGTTTAGCTCTCGAGTCCTGTTTATGCATTTAGAGCATTGTTCATGATAATCTGACATCCTGATGAGAAAACCCTGAAGTTTCATGGCAAATGGGACTTAGGGGGTGCACTTGACATGATCCCTATCTAAAATAAGGGGGGAGGACTTGGGTGCCCACGCCCTAGTCCTACCTTATTTTAAGTCAGGCCTAATTTTTAATTGTTGATTTATGACTGTTATTTGGGTCATATGCCAACACAGTAAGTTTCAATTATGAAATTCTTAGCGAGAACATTCGTAGTTACATATATAAGCATCTTTAGGTATTCATTTGTAAACTATATGGACATTAGATGATTTTAGCATTCCTATGATTTTGGAGCATTCAAAATATTCATTGTGTTGCATAGCAGAGCATTGTTATTGTGTTTGTATTTGCAGATTTGGCATCCATCTCCTCATGGGATGAAGAGCATCTTCCTTCCATGAGATCTTCACTACAAGGTGATATCAATTTTGTTTTCAATCATTTATCATTTAGATTTTGCCTCTATCCCGTAGGGATATGTACTCTTTACCTGACAACAGTGTTCAGAAGACTTGAATGTCTCTCTGAGGCTTGACTAAGGCAAGCCTCTAAACACCACAACCCCCAACCCATTTTTTAGTGATTGTAGGTTATAGGTTTTGGAATCAAAAAATGTGGAGTTGTAGGAGAGTAGTGCAGACTGTCAGAATTGTAGATCAGAGAAGAAAATAGTGACCTAGACTCAGGTGCCCACTCATTACTCCTCCAGATCTTGCAACAAGAAAATCTCTGGAACAACAGGAATAGGTTGCAGACAAGATTCCCAGATCCTGACAAAAAGTATAGCACTGGACTAGAGCGCCCGCTCATTAGTCCCTGACTTTTCCATTTTCTAAACTTCAAAATCTAATATGCAATTGATTTTCATTTGATATCTATGTGTGTGAGCACTTTCTGTGATTTGTTTGTTTGCTTCTGTATTTGCATAATTAGGGTTTTGTGCATAATTGGGCTTAATTGAACAACTAAATCACACAATTCCAATTTTCCCCTATGTTCCAAGTGACTAAAAGCCTGATAGTAGACTTCCTACTTGGCTGAAGTCCTTGAATGTTTGAGGTGAAAGGAGGGTTCATACAAACTAGCAAAATTAACCCTAAACACTAGAAAATCCTCTTCATTCAATTTTTCTTCTTAAACAAGTCCATTGGGCACAAGGTCAAAAGAAAGTAGCCTCATGACCAAATAAAACTAAAAATGCCTCCAGAAAATAAGAGAAAATAAACAAGGAAAGCATTCTCCTAATGAGAAGCTTGTTTGTGCAAGAGCACTTATTGAAGGGGAACCTAAAATAGAAATAAAACTAACCTAAACCTTAACTAACCAACTAGAAATGACATTAAACAAAGCCATCAACTGGTTTTTCAAAATAACTACCCTTTCTCAACAATTTACAATGATTTACATGCTTGTGGGCAGTTAACAAGAGGTGGGGGAGGGATGGGCATACAACAAATTGATAAAACACTTCCCCTAGGAAAAGAACAAACTCACTTACCCACTTGAACTGATTGTTGATGCAACTGCCTGGAAGTGGATAAATGGGCTAATCCCATGTATTTTGATGCTCAACTTCATGCTCAGGAGTGAGAATGACAAGAGGTGACTCTTCATGACATGTCTCCAACTGGGCTAGATGTCTTATAGGACATCCCCTTGAAATGACATGCAAATCAATAGAGTTGATCTCATGCCTCTGCTCTGATTCCTCATTATTTTGTTGCTAGTCTGAATGCTCTAGCTCCTATGGTTTAACCACAAATATTGCTAGAAATATGGTTGCCTCCACTTTGTACACAAGATGCTTAGGATTTACCTCATCTAGAGGCACTGATTTACTATCCAAGTTAGAGAAAAAAACATCAAGTTCATCCCAAAAATGAGCCTCCTCCAAATCCTCTACACTCTTCAATATAGGACTACCAATATGCTCTTCTTCATGGGCTAAAAACTCACTATCATGCTAGGCCTCAACCTACAACAATTTGCCATCATTTTTAATGTCCCTACGCTACTGCACATCTGTTGTCACCTAACTATCTTCTTCATTTTCAATGTAACCAAGTAGTTCATCAAATAGAATGGCATCATCCACTTGCCAATTCAAAAACACACATTCAACCTGCACTTGCCTTTGTCCCACCATAACCTTTTGACTAGGTCCAATCTATTGCCTTAGAACTACTGATGGATACTAGACCATTGGAACTTGGTTAAGTTCTTCGCTTCGGCCTATGCTTTGGATATGGGATTAGCTGCATGGATGGTACCACTCATATCCTTGGGTTGAGTTATTCTGACTTGGAACAAGCATGCCTGATGTACTGGTAGTAGCTAAGTTTAGGGAGTCCAAGGACCTAATGTGGCTCAGTTGATTTTGTCTTTGATTGTTCCCCTAACAAGGCTACCCGCTAGGCTAATAGGGCTGATTGGGAGCTTGGTATGGCCCATTAGCTATAGGAATTGGTACCATAATTGACTGAAAGACTAGGGCTTCTAGAAATAATGGCATTAGAGGCCTAAGAGAAATCTTTCCATCCAAGATTAAACAATTTTCTACCCTAATAGCTACTTCATAGGCATTAGGTAACACATCCCCCTTAGAGACTAAATCATGACAGTGATATCATTGTTCAGGGATCTCAAACAATACAAGAAGGAAAAATTAAGAGAAGGCCTCACCAACAATGGAATTTTGTACCAAGTTTTTTGAAATTTAAAATTAAAATCCACCATGAATTCATAAGGAGCCCTATCATTGTCTTCGAAATGCTGACAGAGCCTTGTTCCCAAGTCATCCCATTCGTGAATTGAATTTATAGGTAACCCCCTACACCACTAGAGAGCTTTCCCTTTCAAGGAAGAAGCAAGGAGACTTATCGTGACATTGTTTTGGGTAACATTGTAAATAGAGCATACATTGGCAATGTCTTAGATGAGCTTGGCAGGGGTAGTGGAATTTTCACCAGTGGAAAAGGGAATAGCCCGCAGAGCTGGAACTGGGATGTCATCATGTTGTGTGAGTTTGAGAGGGCTTCCACCATTACAGGCCACAAAGGGTCTATTTCTTAGCAGGGCCATGATAGTGGTGTGAATGTTATGATGGGTACATGGAAGCCTACTATTGATGGAGGGAAAAGGCCATGACTTCCATAATGGCTTGACATACTAGAGCATTAAAAAGTAGAGATGCATCACAATATTCATTGAAAACAAGGGTAATAGTTCTTCTTGTAGAGATTGGAAACATACTAGAAGAGAGTCATCAGGTGATTTGAGATGCTCCTAAAAGATGGAAAAAGACCAGAAGTATCACCGAACTTCGATCTTTGATGAATCCTTAAGCATTTGAACTGGCTACACCAGCAAATTTATTTAGCATAGTAGCCATGGTGTTGAAGAAGATTGCTCTGAATGGCAAGATGCACTGAAGACTACGCCAAATCCTTTAGTGGATGATAGAGCTCATCGAACTGGTTCCACTAAGCATGCTAGAAATTGTTGTCATGTGAAATTGCACCCTATTTGAAGCTAGTTCAAACACTTTAATGACACAATAGGACTGGTCTCAAGGTGTGGGATGTTGCAGATGAGATTAGACCTCTAGAGGAGGTTAGTTCCTCTTTCTGAGCTTAAGGCCTAGAGAATTAAACTAAATCTAGTGCTAATACTTACAAGGGGAAAAGGGTAAGAAGGGTTCCTAAAATGAAAGAGGTGATGCACTAGATTAGATATGTTCAACTGCAACTGACTCAACATAGTAATAACCTCAAAACTTAAAAGAACTCACACAGACTCATATTAATTCTAGTAGAGGCAAGGATAGAAAAAATGGAGACATGAAAGGGACCATTTTGTCCACAATACACCTCTCACACTAATCAAAAGTAGACACAGTGCAAGAATAATGAGAGGCAAAAATGTCAATTTGTAATTATTATAGAGACCAAATAGCCATTACAAAAGAGCGAGAATTATGCAAAAGAAATAGACACAGAATAATCAGTTACATTCATGGATGAACTAGTAAATTGGAGACATCAAAGGCTCTGAGTTGAGCACAATACATCAAATCCAACTGGTTCATGCAATTGCATTATAGAGGTCTAGTCACAAGAATTCCCCAACTTGTATAATAGCCCAAAAGAATAGCTAATAGAAATACATTGCTTTCTCATGTATATATAACTTTTTTATTTCTGCAATAGTGGTGCTGGTGTTGGCCAACTATCCAAGATAGACCCACGCTTCTTTAATTTTTTGCTCAAAGCCCTGCAAATTTGGGATGGAACCCATACCCCTAATAGGCCTATAAGCTTACAAAATAGATTGCCCACATGTATGGGTACCTTATGGATTAAAGAGAGAAGGCTGGAAGTCCCTCTGTGTACCTGTAAATCCACTTCGTAGCTACATTTGTACCTGAACATTGAAGAGTTTCCTTGTTTCCACTACCTACGTTTGACTTGGCCTGTATAATTTAATGCTGGGGGTACTCTCCCTGAGAAAATGATATGATTTTAGGGAGAAAGAAGCTTTTACAACACTTTAGTGTGTTGTACTCTTTTACTCTATATCGTCTCTGCATTCATCCTGGACGATAACTTTTCTGCATTCAAAATCACTTGCGCTTGGTTTCCCTTTTGATTGGCAAATTTATTGTTTACAAAACTATTGGGCTCTATTTTCATCCCATATTCTACCTTCACAAACTTTTTTGGCTCTATTTCACCTTACCGGTGAATTTACCCTCTGCCAAACTTTACATTTGGATTTATTTTTGCTGTGTCAGTGAATTATCCATCTCACGAAACAAGCTTTGTTTTATCCTTTATTTTCCTTCCTTCCCACTTTGTCAGAAAAAATCCATTTTGCCAAACCGAGCCTTAGCATCTTTTTTATCTTTATTTTGCTCTATCAGTGAAAGTTTCCCTTGTCGAACCATGCTTTCTCTATCGGCAAAAGTTACTTTGTCAAACTACTTGTTTCTCTCTTATTTTTCCTTACTGGCAAAAGTTGCCCCTAACAAACCATCGCCTTTGGTCAACTTCTCTTTTTTGCCTTATCAACAAAAGTGGTATTTTGTGAACCTTGTCTTTCCTTTGCATCTTTTGCCTTATTGGCAAAATCACCTATTGGCGAACTTTTGAAAATTCAAACCTTTATGCCTTGTCAGTAAAACTTTATTTTGTAAACCATTTCACTTCGCTCTTGATTATCTCAGCAAAAATGTCAGCAAACTCTTACAAGTTAGAACTATTTCATTACTTTGGTCTCTCGTTGATTCCTAACAAAAGGAATCTTTCCTTTCATGCCTTAGCCAATTTTGGAGCCTTTTTTCTTGCTTATTGGCAAAATGACCAAATTTTGAATCAGACCATCTCTGTCGGCAGAAGTTTACTTCACAATGCCTTCATCCTTTGTTTAATTGGTGATTTCCTTCATTTCAGAACTCAGCCATCCTTCTTCATTATGTCAGCAAAGTCGTCGATTGGTGAACTTGCTGATCGGTGAACCTTTGGTTCGCTCAACCATCACTTTGCCAATAAGGCAAACACTTGCTCCTTTTTTACTTAGCCAAATTTTGATCTCAACCTGCCCCCCTTGCTTTATTAGTTAATCAAAGAATCAATGAACCTAGGGAAAGTTAAACTTGGAGAAAAGTTTGCAAAATATGAAACTTGCTAATAAATGGAAAAGAGTTGCTCTTGACAGCCATTTTTTATGAAACTCGCCCTCCTGTAGCTTTATCAACAAATCACCGAATCAACAAACCTATGAAAAGATGAATTGTCCACCAAGTTCATAGAAGATAAAGATTGCCGACCAAAGGGAGAAAACGCTCTTTCAAGCCTTAGCCATTTTGATGATTTTTCTACAAGTTCATAAACCTAAAATTTTGCTGATAAAGGCCAAAAGTAGGTAAAAAGCTAAGGTAAGAACGTAGATTTTTTGGGGGTTTTTGGGTTTTTTGCAAGGATTATCCATAGGGATTTTGGGAAATTTTGCAAGGGAATTCATTAGATTTTGAAGGATTTTAGGTTTTACCTCCTTCTATTTAGGCTTTCATTGATCAAATCTTTCTAATAGAAGGAGGGAATTTGGAATATTTTGGGCTGGGCAAAATATGACAACAGTTTGCTTTACCTTTGCAGGTAGTTTGTGATTTGTGTATGCCGATCTATTGCTTGTTATTATTCTGTGCATATATAGTTGATCTAAGGGTCAAACATTCAAAATTAGTGTATCACATTTTCCCTTTTAGTTTCTCCTCCTCCCCCTTTTCCCAGCGGTGATTAAATTAGGTTTAGTCTTAGTCTTCTCTAAATTTCATGTTCAGAGAAAGGAACTAGCCTTCTATGGAGGTTTGATTTCCATTGTAGGGTTGCACACCTAGAAATCACTCCAATGTTTCACTAGATTGTTGCAGCAAAAGTGCTTCAACACAGGGTGTAAATCTAAGTGACAACAAAACCCATGGAAAGTAGTCTCAGATCTGGTATAAATTATGAGTTTAAATGAACTAAGGAATAAATTAGGGTTTCTTGATGGATTTTATGGTAAAATAATGCAAGTTTTAAAACTATTTTTTTAGGTCCCAACAAGAGGTATAACATGTTATGCCATTTCCTTTCTACTTTAGCTTTCATATGCACATAGTGTCATACATTCACTAAAGTGGTGGATAAATGTAACGTAGAAAATTGCATACCCTTGCAATTTCATGCTACATTTAGTAACCATTTTAGCATTTCACACCTCCTCTTTATATGATAGGTTAGGTCTGTGTGATTTTGGTCTATTTCATCTTCTTTTATCAAAAATTTAATATAATGCTTTAATGTCTACATATCCTAAGGTGCCTTGTACGACCAGGAGTTGGTTTTACCTAGACCTGAGCACTCCACACAGACATTAGCATGCCACGCTAACGTCCCACATCTGTTAGCTAACATGTATCCATTTTTTATCATTTCAACATGTCTTCAGTGATCATGAAGCTTCGTGGTAATGCCTCTGGGAGTCACAAAATGACTCCTTGCATGTAGATTCATGATTCTTCCCCCTTTGGAAGAAGATTGGAAAGAATTTTGGATTCAACACATTCATTGGCACTCTTCCACACTTTCTCAATAAAACTTTGATGTTTTTGATGTTCTTTGATATCTTTTGGTGAAAATTAAACTTCTATAGTAGTCATTCATGATCTTTGATGTTCTACAACATTGCTATATTATTTTCTTTGGCTCTTGGGGGTTTATCTCTCTTTAATGATCTTTGAGGAGGCTCTCTCCATTGTGGTTTTGAAGTTGTGCTTGTTCTTTAAGCTCTTGGAATGTGTGTTGCCTCTTCTTTATATCAACATTGGTAAGATTGTTCCTTTATTGTGTTTAATACAGGTTCCTTTCAAATGTTTTTGCTTTGTGTGGGTTACTACATGATGTAGACCACCATTTTCTTACTAGTTGCACAAGTTGCATGTTGTAGGTTTCTCTCCTCATAGACCAAGGAAGAAACCCTTGTGGTTTTTATTTGTTTATTATTGTTCTTACCTTCCCAGACACACTTAGGATAAGAACACACACTTTTCTTTTTGATTTTTATGCAATATCTTGTATCACTACTTTCTTGCAAGTTTCTTGGATTGGAGATCATACAACTGCATGAAAGTTCTGTATTACTTCCTTTTGTGCTTGTATCTCTTCATTTTCCTTTATTTATTTGATTTCTTTTCATTTCTATTTCAACTGGATATCACTGGGTATATTTTCTACTAGGATTTGTGTTGTGCAAGTGGTTTGAGGCCGTATATGGTCGAGTATTTTTTTACTTGTATTTCAGACTCCAGCACCCAATGTAGATGTCCTCACAGCGCACTGTCATCTAAGGTCAAGACCTTGTCCTTTTGGCTATAGGTTCCTCTTTCTGGCCTCTTTTCATTTTTGCTTTCAGTTTCTATCATTTTTGTTGCTATAGTTACTTTCTTTGCATTTTTCCAATTTTCCCTCCGTTGCCAATCACTTGTTTAGGTTGTATTGCTTTGGTAGGGACTCATAGTGGTTCTATAGTGAATCTATGATAGATTAACTTCACATTCGACACTTTGAATAATAGAACCCAAGTGTAATCGTAGTGGAGAGTTCGCTCAATCAAATCTAGTAGATGGAGAAGTAGTTTTCCCATGCTACAGTATGTCATCTCACCAAGCTCACCTGCATAAATAATGAAATGAAACAAAGGGAAAAACTTAGACTATAAACTAAAAATTATGGTTTTTAAGTCTCATTTTTTTCTAGCTATTGAGAGATTTTTAAGCTCTAGGTTGATCATGATGAAATCAAGCACATAAGCAATCATTAGAGAGCTAGCAAGATGGTGATCATAATTATGGAATGTGCTTAACCTTAGGTGGTGTTGGTTATTTTCCTAGACTGGATGTTTATTCCCAGTTATCCCTACAAGGTACCCTTCATTGATCAACAGGATTCCTGGGCCAGGGGCCAACAATACAGGAGATAGACTCTATAGATATCTTCTCTTCTTCTTTAGGCTCTGCAGAACCAAGGGGGGTATTCCCTATTCAACATCCATGAAATGCGACTGTGAACTAACCAGGATGTTGATACAAAGGAGATGAATCCTCCTTTATGTAGACCAAAACTGTAAAATAAGTGCAAAGGGGCTAGCTTTGGGCCTATATTCAGTTGTAGACAGAGGATTATAATCCTAAAACTACTTCTAAAGTCCTAAAGGTTTGTATTTGAAGTTTTAATTTGATTTTTGGTATTTTGGATGCAAAACTAGGACTTTGGGTGTAACCTCAATACAGGACTGGATCGGTGCCTATCTGGGGCTCGGAGTCAATAGACATACACATGTGAATAGTCAGCATAAACATATACCAAAGACTAGATATCAAGGGGATTACTAGGTACCTGCCTTATAGATACTTCCCAAAACAGAGTATCTTGTTATCTCTACTTACTGATATCCTTATTGCAATGTCTTCTTCCCAACACTTGACCTAAAACGTTTAATCTACTCCTTGAGCAGAAGTAAGAAATCAAGTATTCAACACAGCAAACCTATATTCTAGAATCATAAACACCCCTTAGATGCTTAGATTCATAAGAAGAACACACTCAATTTGGAGACAGACAACAGAACACATGCAATATAACATTACTCATTAAAATCAGCATGATATCAGTAGATTTATGTAGAGAAACATACAACATGAGACTCATAAACTCACAAGATAGCCAAGATAGAGCCACCAATGAAGTTGTATTGTGTCACAGCGCCCAAATTTGTCTAGTTTTCAACAACCACAAAAATGAGTAACACAGTCTGCTTAATACAGTAGGATAGTGTACTCGGCAAATTAATTACATGGCACATCAACAAAAATCAAAATTCTGCCAAATGCGCTGCACCATGAGAATGGCGCCCCTACAATGAATGCAGTAGAGGGACAAAGAGGAAGGAGTAGGTGCGTTCGAGATCTGAGCTGCCACTCAAAGATTTTCACATTAAATTTGGTAGTTGGGTAGTCACTCCATCCAACATCCCCTTGCAAGTGCTGCCATTATGATCAACCTACCCGCAGCCCTAAAAAATGTAGCAACAGATGCATCAGAAGTCTTCCTGCTCAAAAATGCAGCCACATACAAAGAAACCCTTCGCTGCTGTGAAATTAAAACATAGACGTTGATCCTCCTTCCATCGTTAGAGATTCAAGGCCTCAAAATACATTAAAAAGTCAAGAACCGATGATATCGTGCCACGTCAGCACCCTATGCATCCATTGCAGACTTTTCCACCATCCATTTTGCCCTTTTCACCCATGTATATGCAAAAGCATATACAATCACTTTATATACAAGTCAGATCTCAAATTTTATACAACAAAATGAAATTGCTTTGAGATCCAGCTTGTATCTTTTTTATTTGTATATCAGCGTATACAATGCCATATACATGTAAGCTGTGGACCCAACACATCATCTTCTAGATTGGAACATTCCTTGGTATCCACATCATACCTACCTCATTGTATCTTCTCGTTGTACATCACACATACAACATACAACATGCAACCCACAGACTTCAACCTGAAATCTGCCAAAACATATCCCTCATCGCATCTAGATTGTATGTCCATTTCCTTGTATATACCCTTTGTATATAGCACATACAACCCAGGACATACAAGTGGCAGGCCCCCTCATGTTTTTGAATTCTTTGTTGACTTTGACCACCTCACACATTTCACTTGTATCTTTCACTTGTATGTGCGCTTGTATATTGGATATACATACAACACAAACATACAAAGGAAATACCTTTGACCTTTCAACTCAGCCATTGTATGTTTGCGTACCAGGTCTAATTTGATAATATTTGGAATCTGTCCCTTAAATATTCCATTTTTTATGTCGAACACATACAAGCTCCTTTGTATACCTGCGGATTCCACCCCTTGCATATCGACTGCACTGTAGCAAATGTATGTTGGCACCCTTGTATATTTTTTACTTGTATGTCTGAACATACAAACCCGATAAACAAGCAAACAAGGAATCTTCTAGAATATGCGACATACATTCTCCCTTGTATGCAACTATTGTATGTCTAAACATACAACACAAATATACATTTGAGCCTGATATGCATTCAGAAATGCATACAACTGTAGAATATTCTCAGGAATCTGCGATAGATTCCTCGTATATGCAACCCGATATGCATTAAAAAATGTATATAACTCAACATTTTACCATTTTTCAAAAGCTGACAGAGATTTCACAAGCCCGCCAACATACATGACCACTTGCACATACAAAACCCTAGTATTTCGCTCACGTGTGATGGGAAAAGGTGGTAAAACAATGCATGTGGGCCGAGGAACAATTAAACATAAGGCACTAAGCGTTTGAAGGAATAAAAATAGAGACTTGCAAACTCAAATTCAGAACCCTAACCCTAGGTGAGTACCACCAGGTGGTCCCATAGATGAACATTCTTTAAAAACTCTTTTTTCCCTAAAATAGATTTTTGTTAAATTTATGAGTTTTAGTCAGTCAAATTTAAGAAATTTATAGTCAAAATGTAGGCATCTAGGCTAGGAATTACTTTTTGTTTTTATGCAATTTTTTCCACTTTTTGGTCAAGTTAAAAAAAATTAATGGGATGGTAGCTCATAAGATAAAGTCCAAATGTATAATACTTCTTGAGACACCAAACCCTTGTCCACCATTCAAAATAAAACCTACATAATAGCCTTTATGCTTTGATGGTTGTCCATACCTTGGTCCAAAGATCCTAATTTGGTTGAGATAGGGAGGATGCTGACGAAGGTTATGGAAATTGGCTTTACACTTGCCAATTGTATTTTCTTGAAAGTTTTTAAAGTCTGTTCAACAAATCCATTTTCTGCATATCTTGCAATCATTGCATTCCATGAGAGGACCTCTCTTTGTGGTGTTCTATCAGACAGTCCACATGCCTTGTCTATGGTTCCACACTTTGCTTACATGTCTACAAGGGTAGCTGCAATTACAACATCTGACAAAACTCCTATATCCATTATTATCATTGAGATTGAACAATTATCATGTGAAACAGTCACAAAATGTGACAGCGAAAGAGACAGTCCTCAAGTCATGATTATGAGAAAAGGAGTGTATGTGAAAAGGAGGTAGTCTTGGACCAATAAAATAATTTGGGATAGTCATGAAAAGACAAGAATGCTGATTAGTTTGAGATAGAAAAGGGCAGTTTTGTGGTCTAAGATAGAATGTTGATTGGTTTGAGATAGAAAGGGGCACTTTTAATAGTCTATGACTGTCATAATAAGCATAATAATCCTCTCCATTAAAAATCCTCAAAATGACAATTAAAGACAACCTAAAACTTGCATAATAAGACTCTCCATGACTATACCAAATGCTCATACACTACCAAAACCTCACTTTTGAAATAAATCTTTCGTAAAACCCTAAATTTTAGTGATGCTAGGTCTGAAGTGATGCCAAAATTAGTAAAACTTGATATTATCACTCCCTATTATGGACTCTAGTTGAACGGAAATCTATACATGGCATGCTTTCTATAAGATGAAAATGATTAAGAAAATCTATAAAACCCTAGATTTTACCAATAAATGGATGAAATATGTGTCCTCGACACCTTGTCCATACATGTGTATTGAAGTTTCATTACAAAAACAAAATCATGGTGTTTGTAATCTTGATAAGAAGTTTGTGATGTTGGAAAGGAGTTAATGTAAATAAGAGTGACTATCATATTTTTTTGATAAGTGAGAATTTATGTTGTCTTATATATCTACCTTATAAATATGTTTTTATCAAATTCATGTGGTTGAGCATGTTCCAATAGATGTGATAGTATTTGTGGATTTAAGGTTTAGTATTTTTTAAAGCTTAGCACTACTAGTTGTGACTTTAAGGTAGTTAGTATTGACTATAAGTACTTAAAATTGAATGAAATGTGCTCTTTACATCTAAAAAGAAACCAATCATGTAATGCCACATCATCGCACTAACAAAACATGACTTAATGCACAACTGTTAGAGGTGTGAAGTTAGGATGCTAAAAAAAATTAGGTCCACTCCCCTATGTTTTTTGATAACTTTCAACAACAATATTGTGTCACAGCATTGATCTCTTATCAAAGGGAAGCATAAGGGAAATAGTGGTGAGGTTAGTGCATGGTAGTATTTGTGGATTTCTTCTCGTTTGCCACTAAAGTCCAATGATTAGGAACTCTTATAAGAGAGATGTTCTCTCATTGTGCTCGTAAGATTGGGATCAACAACAACCAAGACAAAAGGTCAAAACACAAGAGAAAAAAGGGGAACTAGCTTTTTGTTTAGTTTCATATACTAGAAAGCTGCCAAGAGTGAAATTTTGCATTCCATACATCGAACGTAGACAATCTCTCAAATGCTTCAGTTTCATGTAGTGGAAAGGTGCTAGGAGTGAGATTTTCTATTCCACAACTCATGGGGCCAGACCAACTGCTCCAATACATCAAGGTGGGTGGGTAAATGCTAAGGAATGTCTTGTTTCATGTGCCAAACATCCCAATCATTTGGGGCAGTAGGCTGCCGATAAACTCCCTTAAGATCCCTCAGACCAAAAAATTGCCAAACTATGACAGAGCAATTATTAGAATTTGTGGTAGATGGGAATGTTCTTCTTGGACCTATAGGTGCATGTGGGGTCCATCTACAATAACCTCTCTCAGTTTTGGTCAACTCCAATCCATTTGACTATGTCGAAATCAAATGCATTCTTGCAAAATGCTTCAATTTCATGCAGTGAAAAGGTGCTAGGAGTGAGATTTTTCATTCCATAGCTCATGGGGCCAAACTAACTATCCCAATGTGTTGGGTTGGGTAGGTAAATGATAGGGGAGGTCTTGTTTCATGTGCCAAGTGTCCTAGTTGTTTGAGGCAGCAAGCTACCGGTAAAGTCACTTAAGATCTTAAGAGCAAAACTACCAAACTTTAACGACGCAGTTCTCAGAATTCATGACAGCTAGGAATGTTCTTTTTAGACCTATAGGTGCATGTGGGGTCCATTAAAAATAACCTCTCTTAGTTTTAGTTAACTCAAATATGTTTCACTATGCTGAAATCAAATGCATTCTTACAAAATGCTTCAATTTCATGCAGCACAACCTTGCCAAGTGCCATATTTTTTGTTCTACTCATCATGGCACTAAAATTATTGTGCTAATACATTAGGGTGGGTGGGTAAATTCTAGGGGACATCTCATTTCATGTGCCAAGCATCCCAATCATTTGGGGCAGCAAGCTACCAACAAAGTCCCTTAAGATCCCTAAGAGCAAAAAACTGTAAGAATGTGTTTGATTTCAGCAAGGTCAAACAAATTTGAGTTGAACAAAACCAAGAGAGGTTATTGTGAGTGGCCCCACATGTACCTGTAGGTCCAAATGGAACATTCCCATCTTCCAAGAATTCTAAGAACTGCTCTGTCAAAGTTTGGCAGTTTTTGCTCTTAGGATCTTCAGTAACTTTGCTGATAGCCTGGTGCCTCAAATGATTGGGACATTTGGCACATGAAATGAGACCTCCCCTAGCATTTACCCACACACCCCGATGCGTTGGTATAGTCAGTTTGGCCCCATGAGTACTAAATCATTTTGCAAGAATGCATTTGATTTCAGCATAGTCAAATAGAGTGGAGTTGACCAAAACTGAGAGAGGTTATTGTGGATGGACCCCACATGCACTTGTAGGTCCAAATAGAATGATCCTAGCTGCCATGAATTTTGAGAACTACTCCATCATAGTTGGGAAATTTTTTGCTCGTACGGATCTTAAGGGACTTTGCCGGTAGCCTGCTGCCCTGAATGACTGGGATGCTTGGCACATGAAACAAGACCTCCCATAACATTTACCTACCCACCTCAATGCATTAGAGCAGTCAGTTTGGCCCCATGATATATGGAATGCAAAATCTCACTCCTAGCACCTTTCCATTGCATGAAACTAAAGCATTTTGTAAGAATGCATTTGATTTTGACATGGTCAAATGTACTGGAGTTGAACAAAACTAAGAGATGTTATTATGGAAAGACCCCACATGTACCTGTAGGTCCAAACAAAATGATCCTAGCTGCCACAAATTCCTAGAACTGCTCTGTCATAGTTTGGCATTGCTTTACTCTTAGGGATCTTAAGTGGTGCAGGAGCACCAAGGGCTTAGAGCCCATGTGTATATAGTTTTGCATATATTTGGTGTGATGGTTTTGTTTTCAAATTGGGAAGGCGTGGGAAGAAGTTGATGCTTTTACAAATTGGGTCCATCGGAGTGAGAGAGCTCATCGGCCGAGCATTGAGAAACTATATCGATAGCTAGTGTCCCACCAATAAAGTAGGTCTCGCCAACGAAGACACTTATTGGCATGAGATGCATATCGGGAGGAGGTATGAAGGTTAGGCCGAAGGAGAAGGTCTTACCGATGTGTGATGTCCATCAGCATGAGGGTGGTCATCGGCGGAGCCTGTGGTTGTGTCTCTGATCGCTTGGTGTTACCCCGATGGAGTGGTAAAGGTTGGTGAAGGCCATCGGCATGAGAATCACTATCCGTGAAGGATGTGGGTGTCACTCTGATATTAATTGTCTATCTGATGAAGTGTTGCCGAGGCTTGTCATCGGTATGAGACTTGCTATTGGCGATGGCTGTGAAAGTCACTCCGACAGCTATGTGTTACTCCGATGGAGTTCGACGTCGGTGCAAGGACTTCTATCGGCGTAGCTTTAAGGCTTTAGGCCGATGCACAGTGGTCACGCTGACGGAGGATGAAGACTTGGTATCGGTGAGACAAGGGACTATTGGAGTTCATGGTTGAATGTTGGCCGATAGTTTGGGTTGTGCCGATGGGGGTAGACAGGGGTCGTCGGCGGCAAAAGTGCCGACAATAGTTTACTAAGCCGTCAGATATATAAACTACAGTGTCTGACTTGAACGGGTGCATGTGGGACTAAAAGTTCTCATGAATGCAAACTGTCAAGTGGTAGTTGGACAAAGCATAACCGAATTGCTAGACAGTTGGAATACCAACCGGTATGGAAGTCGAACCATCCTGTAATGGACATGAGCAAATACATAAGATGTAGCATTATTTCTGTAAGGAGTTCAGAAGGAGAATCGAAGAAGAAAATTTTGATGTGTGAAGCATTTTGATGTAATCAGAATTTTTGAACAGAAATAAAATACAGCAGTTCGATCATTAGTATTTTCTGTTCTATTTTGGTATGAAGGTTAGGCCGAAGGAGAAGGTCTTACCGATGTGTGATGTCCATCGGCATGAGGGTGGTCATCGACGGAGCCTGTGGTTGTGTCTCCGATCGCTTGGTGTTACCCCGATGGAGTGGTAAAGGTTGGTGAAGGCCATCGGCATGAGAATCACTATCAGTGAAGGATGTGGGTGTCACTCCAATATTAATTGTCTGTCCGATGAAGTGTTGCCGAGGCTTGTCATCGGTATGAGACTTGCTATCGGCGATGGCTATGAAAGTCACTCCGACAGTTATGTGTTACTCCGATGGAGTTGGACGTCGGTGCAAGGACTTCTATCGGCGTAGCTTTAAGGCTTTAGGCTGATGCACAGTGGTCACGCCGACGGAGGATGAAGACTTGGTATCGGTGAGACAAGGGACTATCGGAGTTCATGGTTGAATGTTGGCTGATAGTTTGGGTTGTGCCGATGGGGGTAGAGAGGGGTCGTCGGCGGCAAAAGTGCCGACAATAGTTTACTAAGCCGTCAGATATATAAACTGCAGTGTTCGACTTGAACGGGTGCATGTGGGACTAAAAGTTCTCATGAATGTGAACTGTCAAGTGGTAGTTGGACAGAGTGTAACTGAATTGCTGGACAGTTGGAATACCAACCGGTATGGAAGTCGAACCATCTTGTAATGGACATGAGCAAATACATAAGATGTAGCATTCTTTCTATAAGGAGTTCAGAACGAGAATCGAAGAAGAAAATTTTGATGTGTGAAGCATTTTGATGTAATCAGAATTTTTGAATAGAAATAAAATACAGCAGTTCAATCATTAGTATTTTCTGTTCTGTTTTCACTTTATCATTCTAAAGTAGATTAGTCTTTTCTGTTTCTGCTATTTTGTTTTCTTTTGCCAGCCATGACTCTGTTTTGATGATTCTTCAAATCCCATTGTACAGTATGGAGGTCATCAAACGGAGCCATGCTCTTTGTTTGTTTTTCTTTTGTGGGGTGGTCGGATCACCGGTTAGAGGCAATGCATGCTTGTTCTAGGCGAGCTCAGTGAGGAGTCCGGCTAGATAAACAAGTAGGAAAAAATAGATTTGTAGGGGTGGAAAAATAGAGGGAAGGAAAGTGAGCACCAAGCAGTCCAGACCCTTGAACAGAGTGAGAAGGGTGGGCAACGAGCTCAGAAAGTTATGTGCCACTTAGGCAGTATCTTGGAAGCAGTGAGGACAAGGTATGTGTCCCACACCAAGCAAAAAAGTAGAGTTTTCCATCTCTGCAAAGAGTGTGTCTTTTAGCACTTTGAATTGGTAAGAAGGCTAGTGTTGTCAAACAGTCTTGTACACCTATAGGATGCAGAGCAGGCAGCCTAGAGTCCTCCCTATCATTAAGGGACTTTGTCAGTAGCCTACTACCCCAAACAACTGGGATGCTTGGCACACAAAATAAGACCTCCCCTAGTATTTACCCACTCACCTCGACATGTTGGCATAGTTGGTTTGGCCCCATGAGCTGTGGAATGCAAAATCTCACTCCTAGCACCTTTCCACTTTCTCAGTAGCTTGCATCCCAGAATGATTGAGACACTTGGTGCATGAAATGAGACCTCCCCTAGCATTTACCTACCCACCCCAATGTGTTGGCATAGTCAATTTGGCCCCACAACCTGTGGAATGCAAAATTTTAGTCCTAGCACCTTTCGACTTTGTCAATAGCTTACAACCCAGAATGATTGGGATGCTTGGCACACGAAATGAGACCTCCCCTAGAATTTACCCAAACACCCCAATGTGTTGGCATAGTTGGTTTGGCCCCATGATGAGCAGAATGAAAAATATGGGTCCGGTAAGGTTGTGTTTCATGAAACTAAAACATTTTGCAAGAATGCATTTGATTTCAGCATGGTCAAACAAACTGGGGTTGACCAAAACTAAGAGGTTATTGTGGATGGACCTCACGTGCACCTATAGGTCCAAATAGAATATTCCTATCTGTGATAAATTCTTAGTACTACTACATCATAATTTGGTAGTTTTTGCTCTTAGGGATCTTAAGGGACTTTGCTGGTAGTCTGCTGCCCTGAACAACTGGGATTCTTAGCATACAAAAAGAGACCTCCCTTAGGATTTAAACACCCACCCCAAGTAGAATGCAAAATCTCACTCCTAGCACCTTTCCACTGCATGAAACAGAAGTATTTTGGAACAATGTGTTCCTTACCACCATAGACAAAAGAAGTTGAGTTAAAAAAAATTGAGGTAGGTGTTTGTAGGTGGACCTAACATCCATCTATACATGCAAATAAGATGTTCCTAGGTGTCATAGTTTGATGGAACAGTTTGTTCAAAGTTTGACACCTTTTATGTCTTAGGGCTCTTGAGAGATTATCTATATTCGATATACCCGAGAATGACGGTGAAGCTTTGAATGACCAATTCACACATTTTTTCTTCTTTGCCATCTTTTAGACTCTATGCCACTATCTTGTATTTGCCAAAACTTACTAGCTTATTTCCAATTACATGTGTGTTCTCCATATGTTGACAAATTGGAAAATGTTGCAACCCACCGCAATGATCACACATGCCATCCACGCATAAGCTATTATGGAATAATTAACCATCCACTCTCTGGCATAAGATACTTGATATGAAATATCTTGAAGATCTAGGTGGACACTTTATATTACACTCATGTAAAACTTTGTTAGTAATGAAATCTACACATATAATCTATAAACATCATAATGATTAGAAAACTCAATATGTACTCTACAACAACAAGTTGTGCATGTGTGATTTATTTTGACATAAAAATGTTTTACCATTTCAAAATACCTTTGACTAATTTTGACTTGAGGATACATATCTTGAAATTTCTTGAGAAATTGTTTTTGAGTCACATTCAAAAAATACTTTGGATCTCGCTCATGGTTTCGACAACCAATTCTCCTTCTTACACCATCTCTTACATTAGGAGATACCTTTGTGTTATTTTTCCAAAATTCTTTGATGAGGGATCTCAAGGATTCAACAACTTTGTCTTTATGTGGGAGTCTCCTAGAGAATGCCCACAATTCATTGGTGTTTGGGTTCTCAACTCTTTCACATCTTCCAATGGCTCTCATTAGAGTTTTTCTACTTATTTTCAATACTTGAGTTGTCTTTCTAATGAGGCAAGCTTTCTTTGTTTGTTGGCTTACTATTGTCGATGTAATGACACATTGTGTGGCGTTACTATCTTTAGTGAGTGAGGTGGAATCCACACTCTCATATGCACTCATTAGATTCTTTACAATTGATTTTTCACTTGAGGCATTTGATGTTCTTAGCCCAAGAATCTTCATAGTGGGCCTAAATTTTAGATTTCCCATCAATTCAACAAATAGTTGACATCTTCCGATTTCACTTAACTTCTCAAAAAATGATTTCCATATCTTATTGGCATATCTTTGGCAAGTATGCTCGGGAATCTTATCTTGCATGGGCTTCAAAACATTCTCATCTATATCAATTAGAAACTTAGGCTTTCTATACAAAATTCTAGGATGCATTTTCATTGGTAAAGTTGACTCAACATTAGGAATTTCTTCAATATTTACTTGAGATGGGATAGATGATGTACCTTCAATTAGAGATGAAAAATATGAAAAGACTTGAAGTTGAGATGGATGATATGGTGTAACTTCAACTTGACATGTGAATGATGGCATGCCACCAACTTGAGAAGAGAATGAAGATGTACCTTCAACTTCACCTGTGAAAGATGGAGTACCTCCAATTTGAGAAGACAATGATGGTGTTCCTTCAAATTGAGTTGTGGATGATGGAGTGCCTCAAACTTTGAGATTTAGTTTCCTCATTGAACGGAGGTTTTGCATTTTTTCCCTTTGTACCACCAATTCCATCTCTCTCTTAGATTGATTAGATGTGTCATGTTCCTATTCAATTGGAAATGGTGGCACATCTTCTTGTATGGTTGACAATTTTCTACTTTCATGAATTTGCCCCATTCTTTCTCTTTTCCACTTATTCTCAACTTCACGCTCTTCTAGTGTTAGAGTCTTTTCTTGTTTCCTCAACATGATGATGATTTCTATATGCCTCATGAATAAGACATGGATAAATTAGTCCATCTTGGTACAATAGAGTAAAGTAATCTCATACACAAATCTCAAAATATTATAATCATATATAATTATAGTGAATTTCACATTTTCTTAACATATCTTCTCAAACATGCTTTATTAACCTCCCATGGATACACCTACTCAAGAAAAGATACAAGAAGTCACTAGCACTAAGGAGAGTTATGACAAGCACATTGTGATGGACCAACCATTCCAAATGGAGACTCACAAGGTAAAACTAGACCTACTTGCATGTCAAAGGATAACCCAAATTTTTATATTGTAGGTGGTGAATTAGTTAGAGTAGATCATGAAGACAACTATGAATTCATCTCAAATCAGAAATCTATTGCCAATCAAGGCCATGGGAGTAATGATCACAAAGGTAATTCAGAAAAAAAAACTAATGGATTTCATGACAACGAACACAATGATGATGTTAGAAGCATAATGAATAATCAACGTGATGATTGTTATGACAAACAACCTAAGTATGGTGTACCCTTGTAAGGACTGAAAGTGTTGAATTATCACAATCAATGAATACAAATTATTCAATTGGCAATAAAGAAGATATTGAGTATGATGGCACACCTAGTCCCAATGATGACCATGAGTTGAATGGTTTATATGTCATTATTGGGAGTGGAAATGAAGAGAGATTTTATGATTATGTTTGTCTAATAAATGACTCCAAACTTCTTGATTTTGACATGATTAGATTAGAAGTCAAATGTATAATGACAGTCTAGGCCTAGATGTTCTTGATGAAATAGATGAGCACATGTTGATTGTTGATCTCATATTCTACCATGATCAAACTCTTAAAGTTTCAACTCTTTTGTGTAATCCTAACTATGGTGCAATCTTCAAAACTTAGGAGAGTGTCCTTGGTTTGACTAGTAATGATGTGACAATTGGTCTAAGTGGTAAGACACGAATCAAGACTCCTTGCCTTCAATAGATATGTTTGAAATGTTAAGAGACAAAATACTAACATTAGAAACTAGATTTATGATGCAAGATTTGAAGAAAATCATGGTGAACATGTAAAGAGCATCATTTATAGTTTGAATTAGCTATTAAATATAGCCAAGGGGTTAAATCATCAAGAAAGGGGTGATTTTAAGGCTAATTATGATGAAAGAGTTGTTGGTGATCTTTTGACTGAGTTTTAACTGATGACAAAAAGACTAAAATATAGAGTTTATTGCAACCTAACTAGTCTAATTTCTTGGAGAAACCTAGAGATGGTAGTCCAAAAAATTTATCTAGGGTATTGAAAACAACAAAGAACTTATCTAATATAGGTCCAATAAATGAAACTCAAACTTATTTTTTAGAGGTAAATGGCCAAGAGGATGATAGTGACAACTCATTACTATATGAGAACCAGATATATCAGATTTGTAGCATCAATAGAACTATATTTTAAATGTTGATACAATTGGTTACATTAGAGAGAATGATGATAATACTTTGCTATAGAGAGGTATCGATGACATAGTTCAAATTCAAGATACAACAAATTCATGTATATATCTTATTTAATGATTCCAATTCTATTAATGCACATAATGATGACTTTTTTTTTTAACTTAGATAGTTCCACTTTTAGTGATTGTGAGTGTTCTAAAGAACATAAAGTGAAGTAAATGAATACATAAAGAACATACCTTAGAATTAGATATTTGAGTTGAACAATCCTCCAAAATTTGGCTTCAAAATCCTTAAAATTTTGATCTTTTTGGCAAGTTCCTTCATATTCAATATTGAATTCTATATAATTCTAGAATAGGATTAGTGAAATTTATGAAAAAACAAACATATATCATCAAATTCAATATAAATACATGAAAATTAGCTTTGAAACAATATGAAACATGAAACTTTCAGTTTAAATAATCAAATTTTGTCCAAAAACATGCAAAACCAGTTATTCTATGTTGAAAAAACCAAAAAAAGGTGGTGGATTGATCAAACAGTGACTCTTAAAATGTCAAATACCATGAAAAAGTATTTTCTTGTCCAATAGAATGCATGAAAAGTAGGGAATAATAGATATGTGGGGTCTGAATCACAGATCTCACATGTTTTTTTCCCATTTTTTTCCTTCCCAAAATGCGCTAGCGTTATAACACGAGCGTGTTTTGAAGAGCATGGAAACTTTGTGCTTTAATGCATGGAAACAAGTATAAGTGTTTTAAGTGTTTTTATTGTTTTAAGTGTTTAAAGAGGGGAGGGAGAGAGATCAAGATAAAGAGACTATTTTTGACATGCGACCCTAAACCTTAAACCTGAGCAACCCTAAACCCCTATCTCCCTATCTCTACCTGATCTCCATATGTATATCATCCCTCTACCTCTCTACCTCTCTATCTCCCTCTCTCTCTCTAAACCCCTAAACCCTAAAACTCTATCTCCCTATCTCTTCCTCTCTAAACCTTGAACCCTAAACCTCTAAACATTAACCCCTAATCCCTAAGCCATAAACCCTAAACCCTAAATAATGCCCCTAAAACTTAACTCCTAACCCCTAAACCATAAACTTGATCAACCTTAAACCCTTATCTCCCTATCTTTATCTACCCTCTACCTCTTAATCTCTTTACCTATGTCTCTGGCCATGTCCCTCACCCTCTATCTCCCTATCGCCCCCCTCAATCTCCTTTATAACCCCCTATCGGTCCTCTCTCTCTCTAAACCCTAACCTAGACCTCTAAACCTTAACCCCTAACCCCTAAACCATAAACCCTAAACCCTAAATAATGCCCCTAAACACTAACCCCTAACCCGTAAACCCTAAAACTGGGCATCCCTAAACCCCTATACCATAAACCCAAGCAACCCTAAACCTCTATCTCCCTATCTCTCCCAATCTCTATCGGTCTCCTCTCTCTATCTCTCTCCAAGCCCTAATCCCTAAACCCCTAAACCTAACCAACCCTAAACCCCTAACCTCTAAACCCAAGCAACCCTAAACCCTAAATAATTCCCCTAAACATGAGCAACCCTAAACTCATAAACCTTAAATAATGCCCCTAACCCCTAAACCCTAAACCTGAGCAACTAGGCTAAACCCCTAAACCATAAACAATACCCCTTTAACCCTCACCCGTAAACCCTAAACTTGAGAAACCCTAAATTCATAAACCCTAAATAATGCCCCTAAACCTAAGCAACCCTCTCTCTCTCTCCCTCCCAAAACCCCTAATCCCTAAATAATGCCCCTAAACCATAAAGCATAAACCTAAGAAACACTAAACCCCTAAACCCTAAATAATTCCTCTAAACCCTAACCCCTAAACCCTAACTTAAGCAACCCTAAACTCATAAAACTGACCAACCCTCTCTCTCTCTTCCAAAAACCCTAAACCCTAAATAATGCCCCTAACCCCTAAACTTGAGCAACCCTAAACCTCTATCTCCCTATCTCTCCCTTATCTCCTTAAATCTCTATCATCACTCTACCTCTCAATCTCTCTCCCTATCTCTCTAGTCTTCTCTCTCACTCTCTATCTCCCTATCTCTCTCCTCTATCTCCTCTATCTCTCCCTATCTATCTCCTCTAGATCTCTCTACCTATCTATCTCTCCCTATCTCCCTATCTCTTACCTCTCTCTTGTATCATTCATTTGTCTCTGTATCTCTCCCTTAACCTTATTGATGAAGGAAATGAAAACAAGAAAACTACGACTCTCTCTCTCTCTCTCTCTCTCTCTCTCTCATCCATATCCACCCTCTCTCCCTCTTCCTCCCTCTCCCTCTCCCTTATCAACAAAGAACATGGAAACAGGAAAACTAGGACATGGAAAGATGGATGAGGATATAAATTGGGAGGATGAAATGGAAACAAGATAAAACAAAAGTTCATTGGATGGGAAGAATGACATGAGGAGAGGTGGAAAATAGTAAAATAGGGGAAAATTGGTGGGATCTAAAGGGAAATTGGAAAGGAAAAAGAAAACTAGGAGAGAGAGAGAGAGAGGAGGGAAATAGAGAGTGATAGAGAGAGGGTAGGAAGTAGAGAGCTCAGGATGGAAGAAGAGAGTGAGCGAGAGTGAACGAGGTAGAGAGGGGAAGTAAGTAGAGAGTGAGAGAGAGGGTAAGAGGTAGAGAGGGGAGGGAAGTAGAGAGTGAGAGAGAGGGTAGGAGGTAGAGAGGGGATGGAAGTAGAGACTAAGAGAGAGGGTAGGAGGTAGAGAGGGGAGGGAAGTAGAGAGTGAGAGAGAGGGTAGGAGGTAGAGAGGAGAGGGAAGTAGAGAGTGAGAGAGAGGGTGGGATGTAGAGAAGAGAGGGAAGATGAGAGTGAGAGAGAGAGAGAGAGGAGGGAAGTAGAGGTGAGAGAGAGATGAGGGGAGGGAGAGAGGAGGGGAGCAAGTGAGATGTTTTATTTCAGCATAACGTGAGTGCGTTATAACACTCTCACATTATTCTTTGCCTTGGTAGTTTCCAAGCCTCTAAAGGCTTGGATTTGCCTTGGGCTTCCAATAGATGTGATAGTATTTGTGGCTTTAAGGTTTAGTATTTTTTAAAGTTTAGCACTACTAGTTATGACTTTAAGGTTGTTAGTATTGACTATAAGTACTTACAATTGAATGAAATGTTCTCTTTACATCTAAAAAGAAACCAATCATGTAATGCCACATCATCGCACTAACAAAACATGACTTAATGCACAACTGTTAGAGGTGTGAAGTTAGGATGCTCAAAAAAATTAGGTCCACTCCCCTATGTTTTTTGATAACTTTCAACAACAATATTGTGTCACAGCGTTGATCTCTTATCAAAGGGAAGCATAAGGGAAATAGTGGTGAGGTTAGTGCATGGTAGTATTTGTGGATTTCTTCTCGTTTGGCACTAAAGTCCAATGATTAGGAACTCTTATAAGAGAGATGTTCTCTCATTGTGCTCGTAAGATTGGGATCAACAACAACCAAGACAAAAGGTCAAAACACAAGAGAAAAAAGGGGAACTAGCTTTTTTTTTAGTTTCATATACTAGAAATCTTCCAAGAGTGAAATTTTGCATTCCATACATCGAACGCAGACAATCTCTCAAATGCTTCAGTTTCATGTAGTGGAAAGGTGCTAGGAGTGAGATTTTGTATTCCACAGCTCATGGGGCCAGACCAACTGCTCCAATACATCAAGGTGGGTAGGTAAATGCTAGGGAAGGTCTTGTTTCATGTGCCAAACATCCCAATCATCTGGGGCAGTAGGCTACCAGTAAACTCCCTTAAGATCCCTCAGACCAAAAAATTGCCAAACTATGAAAGAGCAATTATTAGAATTTGTGGTAGATGGGAATGTTCTGCTTGGACCTACAGGTGCATGTGGGGTCCATCCATAATAACCTCTCTTAATTTTAGTCAACTCGAATCTGTTTGACTATGTCGAAATCAAATGCATTCTTGCAAAATGCTTCAATTTCATGTAGTGAAAAGGTGCTAGGAGTGAGATTTCTCATTCCATAGCTCATGGGGCCAAACTAACTATCCCAATGTGTTGGGTTGGGTAGGTAAATGATAGGGGAGGTCTTGTTTCATGTGCCAAGTGTCCCAATCGTTTGAGGCAGCAAGCTACCAGCAAAGTCACTTAAGATCTTAGGAGCAAAACTACCAAACTTTAACTTCACAGTTCTCAGAATTCATGACAGCTGGGAATGTTCTATTTAGACCTATAGGTGTATGTGGGGTCTATTCAAAATAACCTCTCTCAGTTTTAGTTAACTCAAATCTGTTTCACTGTGCTAAAATCAAATGCATTCTTGCAAAATGCTTCAATTTCATGCAGCACAACCTTGCCAAGTGCCATATTTTTTGTTCTACTTGTCATGACACTAAAATTATTGTGCTAATACATTAGGGTGGGTGGGTAGGTTCTAGGGGACATCTCATTTCATGTGCCAAGCATCCCAATCATTTGGGGCAGCAAGCTACCAACAAAGTCCCTTAAGATCCCTAAGAGCAAAAAACTGTAAGAATGTGTTTGATTTCAGCAAGGTCAAACAAATTTGAGTTGAACAAAACCAAGAGAGGTTATTGTGAGTGGCCCCACATGTACCTGTAGGTCCAAATGGAACATTCCCATCTTCCAAGAATTCTAAGAATTACTCTGTCAAAGTTTGGCAATTTTTGCTTTTAGGATTTTCAGTAACTTTGCTGATAGCCTGGTGCCTCAAATGATTGGGACACTTGGCGCATGAAATGAGACCTCCCCTAGTATTTACCCACCCACCCCGATGCATTGGCATAGTCAGTTTGGCCCCACGAGTACTAAATCATTTTGCAAGAATGCATTTGATTTCAGCATAGTCAAATAGACTGGAGTTGACCAAAACTTAGAGAGGTTATTGTGGACAGACCCCACATGCACCTGTAGGTCTAAATAGAATGATCCAAGCTACCATGAATTTTGAGAACTACTCCATGATAGTTGGGAAATTTTTTGCTCTTAAGGATCTTAAGGGACTTTGCCGGTAGCCTACTGCCCTGAATGACTGGGATGCTTGGCACATGAAACAAGACCTCCCATAACATTTACCTACCCACCTCGATGCATTAGAGCAGTCAGTTTGGCCCCATGATTTATGGAATGCGAATTTCACTCCTAGCACCTTTCCATTGCATGAAACTGAAGCATTTTGTAAGAATGCATTTGATTTTGACATGGTCAAACGTACTGGAGTTGAACAAAACTGAGAGATGTTATTATGGAAAGACCCCACATGTACCTATAGGTCCAAACAAAATGATCCTAGTTGCCACAAATTCCTAGAACTGCTCTATCATAGTTTGGCATTTCTTTTCTCTTAGGGATCTTTAGGGACTTTGTCACTAGCATACTACCCCAAACAACTGGGATGCTTGGCACACAAAATAAGACCTCCCCTAGTATTTACCCAACCACCTCAACATGTTGGCATAGTTGGTTTGGCCCCACGAGCTGTGGAATGCAAAATCTCACTCCTAGCACCTTTCCACTTTCTCAGTAGCTTGCATCCCGAAATGATTGAGACACTTGGTGCATGAAACGAGACCTCCCCTAGCATTTACCTGCCCACCCCAATGTGTTGGCATAGTCAATTTGGCCCCACAACCTGTGGAATGCAAAATTTCAGTCCTAGCACCTTTCAACTTTGTCAGTAGCTTACAACCCAGAACGATTGGGATGCTTGGCACACGAAATGAGACCTCCCCTAGAATTTACCCAAACACCCCAATGTGTTGGCATAGTTGGTTTGGCCCCATGATGAGCAGAATGAAAAATATGGGTCCGGTAAGGTTGTGTTTCATGAAACTAAAACATTTTGCAAGAATGCATTTAATTTCAGCATGGTCAAACAAACTAGGGTTGACCAAAACTAAGAGGTTATTGTGGATGGACCTCACGTGCACCTATAGGTCCAAATAGGATATTCCTATCTGCTATAAATTCTTAGTACTACTACATCATAATTTGGTAGTTTTTTGCTCTTAGGGATCTTAAGGGACTTTGCTGGTAGTCTGCTGCCCTGAACAACTGGGATTCTTAGCACACAAAAAGAGACCTCCCTTAGCATTTAAACACCCACTCCAATTAGAATGCAAAATCTCACTCCTAGCACCTTTCCACTGCATGAAACTGAAGTATTTTGGAACAATGTGTTCCTTACCACCATAGACAAAAGAAATTGAGTTAAAAAAATTGAGGTAGGTGCTTGTAGGTGGACCTAACATCCATCTATACATGCAAATAAGATGTTCCTAGGTGTCACAATTTGATGGAACAGTTGGTTCAAAGTTTGACACCTTTTATGTCTTAGGGCTCTTGAGAGATTATCTATATTCGATATACCTGAGAATGACCGTGAAGCTTTGAATGACCAATTCACACCTTTTTTCTTCTTTGCCATCTTTCAGACTATATGCCACTATCTTGTATTTGCCAAAACTTACTAGCTTATTTCCAATTACATGTGTGTTCTCCATATGTTGACAAATTGGAAAATGTTGCAACCCACCACAATGATCACACGTGCCATCCATGCATAAGCTATTATGGAATAATTAACCATCCACTCTCTGGCATAAGATGCTTGATATGAAATATCTTGAAGATCTAGGTGGGCACTTTATATTACACTCATGTAAAACATTGTTAGTATGCAAATCTACACATATAATCTATAAACATCATAATGATTAGAAAACTCAATATGTACTCTACAACAACAAGTTGTGCATGTGTGATTTCTTTTGACATAAATTTTTTTTACCATTTCAAAATACCTTTGACTAATTTTGACTTGAGGATACATATCTTGAAATTTCTTGAGAAATTGTTTTTGAGTCACATCCAAAAAATACTTTGGATCTCGCTCATGGTTTCGACAACCAATTCTCCTTCTTACACCATCTCTTACATTAGGAGATACCCTTGTATTATTTTTCCAAAATTCTTTGATGAGGCATCTCAAGGATTCAACAAATTTGTCTTTATGTGGGAGTCTCCCAAAGAATGCCCACAATTCATTGGTGTTTGGGTCCTCAACTCTTTCACATCTTCCAATGGCTCTCATTAGAGTTTTTCTACTTATTTTCAATACTTGAGTTGTCTTTCTAATGAGGCAAGCTTTCTTTGTTTGTTGGCTTACTATTATCGATGTAATGACACATTGTGTGGCGTTCCTATCTTTAGTGAGTGAGGTGGAACCCACACTCTCATATGCACTCATTAGATTCTTTACAATTGATTTTTCACTTGAGGCATTTGATGTTCTTAGCCCAAGAATCTTCATAATGGGCCTAAATTTTAGATTTCCCATCAATTCAACAAATAGTTGACATCTTCCGATTTCACTTAAGTTCTCAAAAAATGATTTCCATATCTTATTGGCGTATCTTTGGCAAGTATGCTCGGGAATCTTATCTTGCATGGGCTTCAAAACATTCTCATCTATATCAATTAGAAACTTAGGCTTTCTATACAAAATTCTAGGATGCATTTTCATTGGTAAAGTTGACTCAACATTAGGAATTTCTTCAATATTTACTTGAGATGGGATAGATGATGTACCTTCAATTAGAGATGAAAAATATGAAAAGACTTGAAGTTGAGATGGATGATATGGTGTAACTTCAACTTGACATGTGAATGATGGTATGCCACCAACTTGAGAAGAGAATGAAGATGTACCTTCAACTTCACCTGCGAAAGATGGAGTACCTCCAATTTGAGAAGACAATGATGGTGTTCCTTCAACTTGAGCTGTGGATGATGGAGTGCCTCAAACTTTGAGATTTAGTTTCCTCATTGAATGGAGGTTTTGCATTTGTTCCATTTGTACCACCAATTCCATCTCTCTCTTAGATTGATTAGATGTGTCATGTTCCTATTCAATTGGAAATGGTGGCACATCTTCTTGTATGGTTGACAATTTTCTACTTTCATGAATTTGCCCCATTCTTTCTCTTTTCCACTTATTCTCAACTTCATGCTCCTCTGGTGTTAGAGTCTTTTCTTGTTTCCTCAACATGATGATGATTTCTCTATGCATCATGAATAAGACATGGATAAATTAGTCCATCTTGGTACAATAGAGTAAAGTAATCTCATACACAAATCTCAAAATATTATAATCATATATAATTATAGTGAATTTCACATTTTCTTAACATATCTTCTCAAACATGCTTTATTAACCTCCCATGGATACACCTACTCAAGAAAAGATACAAGAAGTCACTAGCACTAAGGAGAGTTATGACAAGCACATTGTGACGGACCAACCATTCCAAATGGAGACTCACAAGGTAAAACTAGACCTACTTGCATGTTAAAGGATAACCCAAATTTTTATATTGTAGGTGGTGAATTAGTTCGAGTAGGTCATGAAGACAAGTATGAATTCATCTCAAATCAGAAATCTATTGCCAATCAAGGCCATGGGAGTAATGATCACAAAGGTAATTTAGAAAAAAAACTAATGGATTTCATGACAATGAACACAATGATGATGTTAGAAGCATAATGAATAATCAACGTGATGATTGTTATGACAAACAACCTAAGTATGGTGTACCCTTGTAAGGACTGAAAGTGTTGAATTATCACAATCAATGAATACAAATTAGTCAATTGGCAATAAAGAAGATATTGAGTATGATGGCACACCTAGTCCCAATGATGACCATGAGTTGAATGGTTTATATGTCATTATTGGGAGTGGAAATGAAGAGGGATTTTATGATTATGTTTGTCTAATAAATGACTCCAAACTTCTTGATTTTGACATGATTAGATTAGAAGTCAAATGTATAATGACAGTCTAGGCCTAGATGTTCTTGATGAAATAGATGACCACATGTTGATTGTTGATCTCATATTCTACCATAATCAAACTCTTAAAGTTTCAACTCTTTTGTATAATCCTAACTATGGTGCAATCTTCAAAACTTAGGAGAGTGTCCTTGGTTTGACTAGTAATGATGTGACAATTGGTCTAAGTGGTAAGACATGAATCAAGACTCCTTGCCTTCAATAGATATGTTTGAAATGTTAAGAGACAAAATACTAACATTAGAAACTAGATTTATGATGCAAGATTTGAAGAAAATCATGGTGAACATGTAAAGAGCATCATTTATAGTTTGAATTAGCTATTAAATATAGCCAAGGGGTTAAATCATCAAGAAAGGGGTGATTTTAAGGCTAATTATGATGAAAGAGTTGTTGGTGATCTTTTGACTGAGTTTTAAATGATGACAAAAAGACTAAAATATAGAGTTTATTGCAGCCTAACTAGTCTAATTTCTTGGAGAAACCTAGAGATGGTAGTCCAAAAAATTTATCTAGGGTATTGAAACAACAAAGAACTTATCTAATATAGGTCCAATAAATGAAACTCAAACTTATTTTTTAGAGGTAAATGGCCAAGAGGATGATAGTGACAACTCATTACTATATGAGAACTAGATATATCAGATTTTTATCATCAATAGAACTATATTTTAAATGTTGATACAATTGGTTACATTAGAGAGAATGATGATAATACTTTGCTATAGGGAGGTATCGATGACATAGTTCAAATTCAAGATACAACAAATTCATGTATATATCTTATTTAATGATTCCAATTCTATTAATGCACATAATGATGACTTTTTTTTAACTTAGATAGTTCCACTTTTAGTGATTGTGAGTGTTCTAAAGAACATAAAGTGAAGTAAACGAATACATAAAGAACATACCTTAGAATTAGAGATTTGATTTGAATTGTTAGAGTTGATTTGCAGCAAAGAGGTCATTTGTTCCTTTCAAGGGGGTCCTTGTTTCTATCTCAGATTCCTATTAAATTTTGGAGTGAAAAATCTTGAGGCTATTTGGAATATAGATTTTCCTATCACTTGTTAGGATCTTGCACACAAATAAATAAATTGATAAATCAAAAGGGTCAAATTATGTAAAATGCATTGAAATTGGAAACCCTAATTTGCAAACTTGAGATACTAATGATCAGTAAAAATAGAAAGTGTAAACTACTAAAATGATTTTGAGTTGATTGTGGTGAAGGGGTGAGCATGTTCCTATTAAGGAGTGCTCTTGTGAGGGATAAAATTTTGTATAAAGCTCCATTACAATCTATAATTAATTTTTCATTATGGCCACCTAACATAGAAACACTTGCAAAATAGGGAAACCTACAAAAAAGAGTGTTAAAGGGGAACTTGCCTTAATCAACTCCCTTGTGGGTTTTCCAACACAAATCCACAAACACGATTTTTTTGCAAATTAAATGTAATCAGATCATGGCAATGGAAAAAAGAGGATATGATAGCTAGAAAAAGTAGAAACACACAAAATCTAATGGCAATGGACAAAACCCTAGGATATGGAAAGAGGGAAACAAGGGAAAGAGAAAAATATGAATGAACAAGAGGATATGGAGATGAGGTGAGGGAAAGGGATGATGGGAGGATAGATGTATGCAAAAATGGAAGGGAAAATGAGAATCAAAAGGCTATAGGAGGAGAATTTCTCAAAGTGATGATAAGTTACAAAAGGATATAGAAGCTACAAAGAGATAAGACATTATCCACAAGTGATGGGTAAAAGGATACATAATTAAGCTCCAAAGTAAGAGAATATGCTAAGAGACTCAAAGCTCCAAGATTTAGCAAATATTCCAAAAGTACAAACACAAATAGCTCAAGAGAACATGAGGAAATGATAATTGTGGATCTACAAAATGAGAGGAAGAGAGGTTTATTTATAGATTTTCAGAGGGTATAAGGCAAATGGTTGGAAAAAATATACTAAATGAAGCATTAATTATTAGCCATCAAAATTTGGATAAAATTCCCACAAAAATGAAGGGCCAATGTTTTTAAATGCTAGAATCTCAAAATTCTTGGAAGTGGTAACAGGGAGCTAAAAACCAAAGAAGGTGGTTTTATGAAAAGAGGATACACTAGATGCAAAAAAAAAAAGAAAAATATGGTAAAGAAAGGGGTAAACACACATGAGAAGAAGCCACAAAGATTAAATGAGGGGTAGGAAAGGATAACTAACACATATTAAGGATAAACAAGGCTTAGAGGAAGGGCTAAAAGCATATGGGAAAGGTGAAAAGACATGGGTATAGGAAAAAAAAAGAGATAAGAATAAACTAGGGGAAAATAAGGGCCTGAAAAGGAGTAACACACTAAAGGGGAGCACTAAAATGGATGCAACCCATAGTAAAAGGAATCAAAAAGTATGCATTTTTTGTTATTACATTTTTCCCCCAAGTTTTAGTGGGTTGACGACACGCTAAGGGGAAGAAACATGCTAAAGTAAGAGTATAGTAAAACATATATAATCATGTAAACACCACAAATATTATACCAAAGAAGAGAGTATAATATGATATTAATTGCATGGTTCCTATATAATGAAATATTATACAATGTATCCCTTATAAATTGTGCTTACACAACCACATCTTATAAAAAATTCCTTTGCATCATTCTCACATATTAACACGTGCCTTATGTCATTCTTCAATAATAACTTACATAGCATCTATTATATTGTTCTTACACATTAACATCTCAGATGTCATATATTTTATTGTTCTTGCATAATTGTCAAGGAGGAGTATGGGTTTTTCATTATCTAATAGGTTATTGTCAAGATAATGACCTCTATTCCACCCAACACTACTCAATGAACATTGGCTTTCCCTTAAAAATCATGGTATCACTATCACTCGAAATGCTACATAAGACAAAATTTAATTTCAACTATGAGATATGATGAATATTTTTGTGTAAATTCAGAAAGGTTAAAATTCACTAAATAATACTTGGAAATACTAAGTACATGTTTAGTTTTTACAATAGTTGATTCCAAATTGTAGTTCCAAACTTGTAGCTCAATAGAAAGTGTTAAATAGTTTCATCCTCACCAAAGCACATGTATCATATGGAGGAGACCTACATTCCAATCCTCTATAGTCTATCCTATGCAAGGATTTTATTTTTATTTTCCAATTAAAAAAACTACAAAATTTAGGTAGACTGCATTCTCTCCAAATAATCTTATCAAGCCAATTAAGATTCTTGCTCCCATGTGATGGGTGCCCAACATGGAACTCAATGAATAGACACACTCAGTGGACAATTAAATTTTTTATGGGGGAAGCATAAAGTGTGAATGAGTGAGGTGAAAAAATAAATTAGAGTGCAAATGACAAGGGAAGTAGGATTAATAGAATAAATTTGAGATTTCAATTAGAATTGTAATGTAAATTTTTATTATGCAAAATTTGGCACATGATCCAAGAGGTCAGATGTATTGAATGACTAAGTTTTTCTCCTTAAGACCACTAAATGTTATGTTCAAAGAATGGTAGTTTACATTAATGTTCATGAGTAGAGTGAAGGACTAGTTAAATAGTTGCTAGATTGCATGAAACTCCAATAAAACTTGAAACCAATGATGAGATTCTTTTGTGCCATTATTTCCCAATAAAGGTGTTGCAATTGATATTTCAAAATAGGTATGTTAGGATAGAGACCACTAGATGTGTGCAGCAAGATTGGAGAGGAGTTAGACTGTCACATTATTGTCACATGTTTTACAAGTGATGACAAGGCTACTAACCAAGTTGCAAAAGCCAAGTGCCATTGTTGATAGAGTCATGTGCTTTAGAATGTCCTTGGTCCTCTTAGATTAGTTTCCCTTACATGAGATGCAATGGACCCCTTTGTGTGTAAATACAAAATAAGATGTGGAAGTTTTTGAGCAATTGGCACTTTAGTGTATTGTTGTCCTTTGGACATAACTTGATGGGCACTTTCATGATTTGGATGCGATATCTCCTATTAATGTGTTTGTCTCACTCATGTTAATGATATAATCAATTTATGCTTGTGTGACATAATAAGGATTGATTTTGACCAATTGTAGGGTCTTTGTTGTGTTAGGAGAGTCTGATAGAGGTGGATAATGATGGCACAATAGCTTTGCATTATAAATAATATGCAACCAAAGTAGAGAGGAATATTGAGCTCAAATTTTTTATCTCCTACTTGCTTGGTGATAGTGTAGGACATCTACCAAAGTGGATGAATCTTGAAAAAAGGTGAATTATGAGTCATTCCTTCTACAAATGTAACCAAACCCAATCACGAACTTGGAAGGTTTGCAGTGTATGATGCTTGTCATGGCATTACATGTACTTAGAAATTATTTGTTGAAGGATGGTTTGCATCTATTATTGTATCTACTGAATGTGCTCAATGAATTTGGTATATTTGTCATATAATCCTTAAACTAAAGGAGTTGGAGGATGGTGGTATAGGATAAGCAACATTGATGGGTGCTAATGGTTGAAACCCAAGCAAAAATGAAAATAATTGTGCATGTAGAGTTGTGAAGAACTCTATTGTAAACATTATTGAATGAAAGGAAGACTTTCATCCCATTTATGTTTCTTCGTAGAGTTGAACATTTGAAGAAGATACACTATCATATTATTGACTACTTATATTTGTCCATAAATCTGTAGATGGTAGGAATGATATTTCTCCAACTTTGTGTCCATTAGTGACCAAAGTGCTTTCCAAAAATGGCTCAAGAATGTGCCTTGATCAAAGATGCCTCCCATGTGAATTATTTCTCTTCCTTATGTGGTACACACAAGTTTCCACTTTCGTATATGGTACACACAAGTGTCCAAGGTGTTATAGGAGTCCATCCTACAAATGCAAATCTAGAATTAACTTACCATTGTCAAGATTTGATAGATCTTAAATAAGAGGGTGACTCAAATAATCAATTACTAGATTGGAACTTCCTAATGTTCATATTGAAGCTTGTCTTATGTTTGCAAAAAATAAAGTGACTTGTGATCTATGTGGATTGCTATTTCTTTTCCTAGCATGTAATGTCTCCTTTGCTTACATGCCTAGAAAACAACATAAATCTTTTCGTCATATTTGGGATACCACTAGATTGCTATAGTGAATTTTTTAAAGAAAAGTGTGGGGATGGTCGTATTGAATTAAGATTGCTCCAACTACATACTTGGAGGTGTCAGTATCTATCTTGAATGGATACTAAAGATCTAGTAGATGAACACTGGCATGGAATAGAGTTTGTATTTTAATTCGTTGAATGATTTATGTTGTGTGACTGACCACGTGAATCTTACTTTTGTGCCACCTATGGTGATTTGATTGAATTTCAGTGACTTGAGAGAAACAAAGTACAAACATCATATAGAATTTTTTCAATCCCAAAAAGTTGTAGAGATATATGATATTATTTAGTGTAGGCCAGTCTTAGATGATGTAGATTTTGGATAGATCCACATGAACTTCTCATATATCCATAATGTATCGACTAGATATTGTATCTCCCACATAAAAATTAAATATTTTTCCAAATCAACATAGGTTTTCTTTTTTTGTATAGTGAAATCCATGTTGGATGTATCATATATTTTATCCCATGTCTTTCTAAATATTAGGTTGTCATCAAGGTAGGCAAAAACAAATAAGTTGGTGAAAGGCTAGAGTACCCTTTTGATCATTTACATGAATGTTGTTGGTGCATTGGTCAAGATGAAGGGCATAACCAACCATTAGAATAGGCTCTCTTTGGATTTGAAGGATGTCCTCCATATGTTTATGGGCTTACTCATAATATGATGATAGCTAGATTTCATATCAAATTTGGCGAATAACTTGGTTCCATAGAGATGGTAAAAAAGATTCTCATTTTAGGGAAGTGGTTAGCAATTCTTCATTGTGATCTCGTTGAGTTCTTTGTACTCGATGCATAGTCACCATGTTTTCTCCTTCATTGGTGCAATCACAACTAGGCTACCACAAGGAAAAGATCCAAGCTTGATGTGTCATTTACCCATGAGTTCTTAAATTTTTCCTCGATCTACTAATGCTCAAGTAATTATTTGAAATATAGAGATGATTATCCATATTGAGCCTAAGAGATGTATAGGGAATAATCTACAACATATCTAAGTGTTGATAATTTCTCAAATATTATCACATATGTATAACATGTAATGGAATCTTAAAAGATAAGATGTGAAACAACTATTACACATTTGAGTGGCTGAGAGATTAGAAAATAGTCTAATTCTATTTAGTAGAAGAATAGGATAAAATACATATGTACATACAAAAAATAATAAAGATAATAATGAAAATTCCTATGATGGGAAAGGGTAGAACATCCTTTCTAATTTTTATATACTATGATGTGGCTGATACTAGTTACATGGAGCATGCTAGTATGTTTCTCTTTGTGCACTTATACAAGATGTATAGTGTATGTATTTATAGATGAATTTGTTGGCATTACATTGTTCGGTGTTTAGTTTTCTACGGTGATCGGTTTGATATAACCTTTTAGTTATAACTGTCAACCATCAGTTTGATATAACCATATAGTTGTAACTGTCAACCAACTGAGCTCTCTCAGTATATAATGGATGTATCTGCACCTTTGATGATCGAATAAAACATTTCTTCATTCTCTGCAAATCATTAATTGGTATCAGAGCTTTGGCTAGCGTCCTGGTGAGCAGCGATGGGCAGCAATGCTAACTGTGGCGATGTGAAGTGTTGAAGAACTCATAGCGAGCCGTCGTTGAAGGAAAACACACACTGCTATTGGAAGAAAGCCGTTGAAGGCTGAGAAGAGCTTTCTCTAATCACTGGGTGTTTCCTATGACAAATGGAGTATCCGATGTCTGTAGCATATCTGAAAGGAGACTAGAGAAAATAGAAGTCGTTGTCATCTACATAGTGGTGAAAAGACAGCGAAGGAGAGGTAGCGGCAAGCCCATGAGAGCTATCTTGCCAATGAGCATTTCACAACTGGAATCAAACCTCTATAGTTAAGCAGATCACCAACTCTAGTATCTGTGTGAAAGGTATGATGAATGATCTTCAGCTTATGTTGGAAGGAAGCATCGTTTGGAGGTCTCCATAAGTCATTTGAATGAGGAAGACATAGTCTGCAAAATCTGGCAATCATTGGTATGTATTGAAGTGTGTATTTAAGTCTGAGTAAGAAGTCAATTTTTTTTTTGGAGTATCATCTATATGGAGATTCCATTAGACAAATATTTTGGTTTTAATTTTCATACTTGGAGAATGAAAATTCAAATGCAACTAATGAAGAAAAATTTGTGGGCAATAGTAAGTGGAAAGGAAAAAGCACCTACAGATGCAAATAAGTTATTAGATTGGAGTAGTAGAGATGATAAAGCCAAGGCTATAATTGGTCTTGCTCTTTCTGACATTGAATTGCACCATGTTGATTTGGATAAATCATTAGCCGAAATTTGGGATAATCTGAATAAATTGTTTGGAGCAAAAGCTGTTAATGCAAAGTTTTCTCTAAAACTTCAATTATTTCGGTTTAAGATGGAAGATGGAATCACAATGTCAAACCATATAAGTAACTTGCAGTCTCTCATTAGACAACTAGTAGAGGTTAAGGTTACAGTAGATGATGATGATGCTAGGGCCATCCTATTAAATAGTTTGCCTTCAAAATACAACAATGTTGTTTTTACACTTAGTCAAATACCTTCACAAACTCTAGAAGGTATGATTTCTTCTCTTCTATCAGAAGAGAAGAGAACAACAGAAGATTCAGAAGATGATCTTTAGGAGAAAGCATTATTTTCAAGAAGCAATTAGAAGAGATCAGAGAGAATCAAATGTTCTTATTGTAAGAAAAATGGTCACATAGCTTGGGATTGTAGAACTCGAGTGAGTGATGTTCTTAAAGGAAAGCTCAAAAATGAAGGAAATCTTGCTTGCATTGAAGGTGATAAGGACCCACCAGATATTGAAGATGAGGATTCACCAGATGGTGCTATTAATTTCTGCGGATATGCCCTTTAAGCAAGGTCAGATTGGAGGTAGGTGGCATTGAAGGATGGAGGATTTTCCATCATCTCAAGTTAGCTTCTCGCTTTGAGATGATGCTTTGCATGAGAAGCATTTTTGGTTTTGGTTGTTTTGTTTTTCTTGATTGATGCTAATGAAGTTGATAGATTTGAAGAATGTATGTTTTGTGAAGATTTTGTTTTGGAGACAGGTTTGGGGTTTGGTGTTGAGCTCAATATGGATTGTTGTCCAGCGAGCTTCAAAGAGTATATGATCTTGAATTATACCCTTTCACAGTCACTAGACAACATGGTAGAGATCTGTCGTATCTCTTAGGGGCCATTGTCGAATAATTCAAGACTCTGTGATTTGAGAGCTTGGGACTAAAGAGCTCAAGAACACAGCTCGAAGCGACGCCTTTCTGAGGGTAGACGAGACAGCATGATGGAGCCTCACTTGGTTCAGGATTTGTTCTTTGGGAGAAGATCGTCTATAAAATATGTACTCATATTATGTAATCAGCTTTGTTGAGTATTTTAGCATTCAGGGGGGGTACCTTGGTACTATTGCAGGAACAATGTAATAAGGGGGGGAATGTTGGCATTACATTGTTCGGTGTTTAGTTTTCTACGGTGATCAATTTGATATAACCTTTTAGTTATAACTATCAACCATTAGTTTGATATAACCGTATAGTTGTAACTGTTAACCAACTAAGCTCTCTCAGTATATAATGGATGTATCTGCACCTTTAATGATCAAATAAAACATTTCTTCATTCTCTGCAAATCATTAGAATTACCACTAGGCTGAAAATTAAGCAACATGGCTATGTATGGTCATGTGGGATTTGTGGATAGGATGTTTCCAAGTGTCAAACATGAATGGGGGTATTTCTTGTGGCATGGACATTACTAGGTGTCAAGCACATGTATGGTTACAAATATCAAACTTGTATGAAGTTATTTTCTATGGTACTTAAGCTAATAGATGATCTGCATGCATGGTTACATTTCTTATGGAGGATTTAATGCCATGTGTTTCACATATATGGTTTTATGGTAGGTATAATAGAGCACAAATCCTGTATAGTGGAGCATGATGCTAAAGGGATTTCTGTATGTGAATGATGCACAAAGAGCTACTAGATCTTGTCTAGTTCCACAAAGGACTTTTGAGGCTTATGCATGAAGCAACATAGGAGCTATGAGTTACTAGAGTTTGTAACATTTCATAAAGGACTATTGAGGCTTGCACAGTTGCAAAAGCAACATAGGACTACTACAACTTTCATGATTGTGCATGAAGCAATGTGGGAAATTTTGAAGATGCATAGATTCATGTGCAAGGTTTCATCTTGGTGTTATTCCAGCATGTAAGGGGATGTAGAAGGAATGTAAGGACTATAGTGGTGTTCATGAAATGGCATGCAAGGTTGTGCTCAAATTATTTTCCTTTTCTTGAGGAGAAATGGTTACCAACAAGGTTGTTGTTGGATCAAATGCATTAGGTAGAGGTAGCCCTCATATCAAATTGATGGTATGTTTTATAGTCCTACACAATGCTGAGGAACTCCATTTAATGAATGAAAGAGAGATTTTACTCCTCCATCATGTTGTTTAGATTCTATTGAGGTGGATATAATACTAGCTTGAGCCATAAGGAATTTTTCATTTTCAGGTTTGACCCTAAGATGATAGACTTTCTATTGGAACCAACTAGCCTCTTGCATAAGTTGGTGTTAATGAGTGGTAACTTGGGGACTACTACTATGCAATATTTATTTTCAATAATATCTACGATAACATTCCTAGGGTTTACTTCATAGATTGCATGTTGATGGAATAGATATGGTTGTCCAAGTAAAACATCACTACCTCTAATGATGTAACATCACAAAGGATTGTACATCTCCGAAATGATTGATTTTGTACTCCAAGTAAAATTGGCAAGTGAGACATTTCTCTGAACTCAAATTGAGCTATCTAATAAAATATGGTTGAGGGTGAGGCATTAATGGAAAGTTCAATTTGTGAACTAATTTAGGAGAAATTAGGTTCTTCTAATTTCTATTGTCAACTTTGAAGTGCACTAGTTGTCCATTAATCCACATTTAAGGGTGGAGTTACAACCTTTTTGATTCCTCTAAATTGATGTTAGAGGAAGAAGTGATGTTTTTGGTACTAACCATGGCACTAGATTCTGCATGCATAACTTAGTTGCCTTTATTAGGTGCTACAATAGCAATTCTAATGGAATATAATTGTACAAGCAATAATTTTCTGGATTGACTCTTTTTATTTGAGTGATCAAGATAGTATTGTGAACTATGCAACACTTTCTAGTATTGGATTATTTCTTCTTCTCACTAGATAGTTATTCTTTTTTTGAGTTTGTTGTGGATGTCCCCTACATTTCTTACAACTCCCTTGAGTTCTACCCTTAGTATTCTTTGTTTGCATCTTTTCCTAAGACTCTCTCATGGGCTTCTACTTAGCTTTGGCCTCAAATTTATAGGTGAATTTGTAGTCTTCTCTAAGAGTTGAGATCTAGAGGAAATCCATGTTTGATTGAATGTATGGTCTCATGCCTAACCTATACTTGAGAATGTGATTGTGCTAATTCTCTTCAATGCATATCTTAGAAACTAGAGTGTGAAAGATGTTAATGTACTATTTAATAGATTGCTCCTTCATTAGTGCAATTGTGCAAACTTGATGTAAATCCTCATAGTTCCCATCTTTGTTAGTAGGGCCTTTTAACTACATCAACGAAACCAGTCCAAATGCTTACGGATTGTGACATAATGTCCTTCTCATGATGGTACACAATAGTTTTTCCACCATTGTTTGATGGGTATGGAAACTTTTAGAAGGGTGAAGGTAATCCTTTCTTTGTTAGAGTATTGATTTATAATGAAGTAGGAAAGAAGGATATCATTAATCTAATTATCTAGAATATCTACATTTATTTTTCCTTAAAATTTGGGGATGTCTAGATTGACTTACATACCTTGTATGGTATAGCTAGAGCTTTTTGGAGGGTGATGCACCTGCTTAAGGAGTTGGGAAAAGTGATAAAAAATGCTCTCTATCATGTGCATATTGCTATTCTAAATCTTCCTATTGTCTTCACAACACATCTTCTATCATTATTTGGAGCATATTCATAGTTGGTATCTTTGTAATTTTGTATGTCATCTTGGGTTGCTGGAGGGGAAGGTATGTTGAAGGTTCAAGAGTCTGAATCTCCAACTTTTTGTAGTACAACCTCATGAATTAGAATTTAAAATAAGACATGATACATATGTATACATCAATTCCATTGGACATGATACCTAGTGTAATGGCTTAGATACCATTGATCCACAACCCATGATGAAACCTAGTGGATAGGCACACTCAATAAACTAAATGTGTTATGGTGAAAGCATAAAATATGAATGATAAAGGATGAAAACTAAATTAGAGTGCAAATGATGAGGGCAAGGAGGATTAAAAAACAAATTAGACACTTTAATGATAATTGCAGTGCATATTTTTAGTATTTGAAGTCTTGTACGTGATCTACAAGGTTAGATGTATCGAATTCCTAAGCTATCCTTCTCGAGACCGCTAACTTCTATGTTTTCTCATGTTCAAACAATGCCAGTTTACAATATTATACATGAGGAGGATGCATGAGTTGGGAAGGTACAAGACATGTAGCTCTGATGAATTTTGGCTCGAATGATGAGATTGCCCTATATCATTCTTACCTAGGAATGACATTGTGACCAAAAATTTAGAATATGTGTGTGAGAACAAATACCACTAAATATGTGTGACACTATTGGAGGAATTAAATTTTTGCATTACTACCACATGTTCACAAGTGGTGACAAGGATGTTGACAATCCCACAAAACCCAAGTGTTAGTGGTAATAGAGTTATGCACATTGAAGTGTCCCTAACTCTCCTAGATCACCATATAACCTTATCGTATCACATCGAACTTTTTATCTTATATATCTCCCTATTTTATCCTTAATCCATCTTCCACTTTCCTCCTTGTCTATCATAAAAATTCTTCTTTCTTAGTAAAAATTTATAGTCTGCTTTATTTTTTCATCTCAAACTAGGCAATGGTATATGGGTTTACATGGTCTACCCATGATCATAATTCCCCATCTAGGAGTCATCCCAAAAATATAGCCTTTCTCTCATTTTATTTCCCAACTTCGGTAGTTGCTCACATGGTAGTGCAAGGTTGCAATAAAATTCTAAATATGAAGCTAAATTGTAAATGTATAGTCGTGAATATCTTTCCAAGTTAGAATCCATTTCTTTTCCTTAATCATTTTGTTCCATGGCTATTTGTTTTCTTCACGTATCAGGTAGAAAGACTTAAAACTAGATTTATATTCTCTTAAAAAGAATTTCTAAAACTTGCTTTTCTTTTTTACATTATTTATTTTATGTTCTTATATCTCTTTCAATTTCATAAATCGCATAGTAAGGCATATATAATCATGTAAATACCACATATATTATACCAAAGAAGAGAGTATAATATGATATTAATTGCATGGCTCCTATATAATGGAATCTCATACAATGCACCCCTTATATATTTTGCTTACACAATCACATCTTATACAACATCCCTTATTTCATGCATACATGATCACATCTTATACCACATCCCCTAAAAATTTGTCTTTACATGATCACGTCTCATAAAAAATTCCTTTACATCATTCTTACATGATAACATGTGCCTTATGTCATTCTTAAATAATAACAACTTACATAACATCTATTATATTGTTCTTACACATTAACATCTTACATGTCATATCTTATATTGTTATTGCATAATTATCAAGGAGGAATATGGGAATTTCATTATCTAAGAGGTTATTGTCAAGATAATGACCTCTATTCCACCCAGAACTACTCAATAAACATTGGATTTCCCTTAAAAATCATGGTATCACTTTCACTCGAAATGCTACATAAGACAAAATTTAATTTCAACTATGAGATATGATGAATATTTTTTGTGTAAATTCATAAAGGTTATTATTCACTAAATATTACTTGGAAATACTAGGTACATGTTTAGTTTTTACAATAGTTAATTCCAAATTGTAGTTCCAAAATTGCACCTCAATAAAAAAGTGTTCAATAGTTTCTTCCTCACCCAAGCACATGTATTAGATGCAGGAGACCTACATTCTAATTCTCTATAGTCTATCCTATGCATGGATTTTATTTTATTTTCCAACCAAACTAAAATACAAGATCTAGGTAGACTGCATTATCTCCAAATAATCTTATCAAGCCAATTAAGATTCTTGTTCCCATGTGATGTGGGGCCTAGGATGGAACTCAATGAATAGACACACTCAATGGGAAATTAAATGTTTTATGGGGGAAGCATAAAACATGAATGATTGAGGTCAAAAAATAAATTAGAGTGTAAATGACAAAGGGAAGAAGGATTAATAGATCAAATTTGAGATTTCAATTAGAATTGTAATGTAAATTTTTATTATGAAAAATCTTGTACATGATCTAAGAGGTCAGATGTATTGAATGACTAAGTTGTTCTCCTTAATACCACTGAATTATATGTTTTCTTATGTTCAAATAATGGTAGTTTACATTAATATTCATGAGAAGGGTGAAGGACTAGTTAAATAGTTGCAAGATTGCATGGAGCTCCAATGAAACTTGAAACCAATGATGAGATTATCATGTGCCATTATTTCCTAAGAAAGGTGTTGCAATTGATATTTTTAAATAGGCATGTTGGGATAGACACCACTAGATGTGTGCAACAAGATTGGGGAGGAGTTAGACTGTCACGTTATTGTCACATGTTTTTCAAATGATAACAAGGCTACTAACCAAGTTGTGAAAGCCAAGTGTCTGTGTTGATAGAGTTATGTTTTTTGGAGTGTCCTTGAACCTCTTGGATTAGTTTCCCTTACAAGAGATGCAATGGACCCCTTTGTGTGTAAATACAAAATAAGATGTGGAAATATTTGAGCAATTGGTACTTTAGTGTATTGTTGTCCTTTGGACATAACTTGATGGGCACTTTCATGATTTCGATGAGAGATCTCCTATTAATGTATTAATTTCACTCATGTCAATGATATTATCAATTTATGCTAGTGTGACACAATAAGGATTGATTTTGACCAATTGTAGGGTCTTTTGTGTTAGGAGAGTCCAATAGAGGTAGATAATGATGGCACAATAGCTTTGCATTAAAAATAGATGCAACCAAAGTAGGGAGGAATATTGAGCTCAAAGTTTTTATCTCCTACTTTCTTGGTGATAGTGTAGATCATGTATGTGAATCTTACAAAAAATTCTTGTGAGTCATTCCTTCTATAAATGTAACTAGACCCAATTACCAACTTGGAAGTTTTGTAGCGTATGATGCTTGTCATGGCATTACTTATACTTAAAAATTATTTGTTGAAGAATGCTTTTCATCTATTGTTGTGTCTACTAGATGTGGTCAATGAATTTGGTATCTTTGTCATATATTCCTTGACCTAAATGAGTTGCAGAATGGTGGTATGGGATAATCTACATTGATGGGTGCTAATGTTTGAAACCCAAGAAAACATAAAAATAATTGTGCATGTAGAGCTGTGAAAAACTCTATTGTAAAATTTATTGAATGAAAGGAAGACTTTCATCCCATTTATGTTTCTTCCTAGAGTTGAAAATTTGAAGAAGATACAATATAATATATTATTGGCTACTTATATTTGTCCATCAATCTGTAGATGGTAGGAATCATATTTCTCCAACTTTGTGTCCATTAGTGACCAAAGTTCTTTCCAAAAATGGCTCAAGAATGTGCCTTGATCAAAGATGATGGTGGATGTTAACCCAATGTGAATCCATACATTCGAAAAATTAAATTGATATATTTAGATTTAAGATTCACTTCTTACAAGGCATGAGACTTGACATCTTAAAGAAACTATCTACCACTATGTGCAGAGACTCTCTATTTCTTTTGGTTGTAGGATAACTAGACATAAATGGATTCCCAAGAATTTATCAGTACTTGTAAAGGTGTGTACATACCTTGTTTCTTAACTAGCTTGGTTATGGAACATGTCGTGTAGGATTGGATGTATCTAACAACATCTAATTAGAGATGTACTAATATAAATATTTGTATAGTATTCTAAGGGTCTTTCCAACTCCAAAATGTCTTACAATCTTGCTAAGTGAGCCTCCCATGTGAATTATTGTCACTCTTCCTTGTGTGGTACACACAAGTGTCCACTTCCATATATGGTACACACAAGTGTCCAAAGTGTTATAGGAGTCCATCCCACAAATAGAAATCTAGAATTAAGTTACCATTGTCAAGCTTTGATAGATCTTAAATAAGAGGGTGCCTCAAATATTCGACTACTAGATTGGAACTTCCTAATGTTCCTATTGAAGCTTGTCTTGTGTTTGTAAAAAATAAAGTGACTTGTGATCTATGTGGATTGATATTTCTTTTCCTAGATGACAACATAAATCTTTTTGTCATATGTGGGATACCACTAGACTGCTATAGAGAACTTTTTAAAGAAAAGTGAGTGGATGGTCATATTGAATTAAGATTGTTCCAACTACATACTTGGAGGTGCTAGTCACCATCTTGAATGGATACTAAAGATCCGATAGTATGAACACTGGCACGGAATAGAGTTTGTATTTTAATTCATTGAATGATTTATGTTGTGTGATTGACTACGTGAATCTTACTTTTGTGCCACCTATAGTAATTTGATTTAATGCTAGTGACTTGAGAGAAACAAAGTACAAACATTATATAGAAGTTTTTCAATCCCAAAAGGTTGTAGAGATCTATGATATTCTTTATTGTAGGCCAGTCTTAGATGATATATGTTTTGGATAGGTCCACATGTAATTCTCATAAATATCCATAATGTATGGACTAGATATTGTATCTTCCACATAAAAAAAAAATATTTTTCCAAATCAACATAGGTTTTCTTTTGTAAAGTGAAATGCATGTTGGGTGTAGCATAGATTTTATCCCATGTCTTTCTAAAGATTAGGTTGTCATAAAGGTAGACAAAAACAAATGAGTTGGTGAAAGGCTATAGTACCTTGTTTATCAATTACATGAATGTTGTTGGTGCATTGGTCAAGATAAAGGGCATAACCAACCATTAGAATAGGCTCTCTTTGGATTTGAAGGTTGTCTTCCATATGTTTGTGGGCTTACTAGGAATATGATGATAGATAGATTTGATATAAAATTTGGTGAATAACTTGATGCCATAGAGATGGTAAAAAAGATCCTCATTTTAGGGAAGTGGTTAGCAATTCTTCACTATGATCTTGTTGTGTTCTTTGTACTCAATGCATAGTCACCATGTTTTGTCCTTCACTGGTGCAAGAACAACTAGGCTACCACAAGGTAATGATCTAAGCTTGATGTGTCCTTTACCCACGAGTTCTTAAATTTAATTCTTGATCTACTAATGCTCGTGTAATTACTTGAACTATAGGGATGATGATCCATATTGAGCCTAGGAGATGTATAGGGGATAATCTACAACATATTTAAGTGTTGAGAATTTCTCAAATAGTATCACATATTGTATAACATGTAATGGAATTTTAAAAGATAAGATGTGAAACAACTATTACACATTTGAGTAGCTGAGAGATTAGAAAATAATCCAATTCTATTTAGTGGAAGAATGGGATAAAATGCATATGTGTATAAAGAATAATAAGGATAATAATGATAAGTCCTATGATTAGAAAGGGGTAGCACATCAATTCTAATTTTTATAGAGTATTATGCGGTTGATACTAGTTACATGGAGCATGTTAGTATGTTTCTCTTTGTGCACTTGTACAAGTTGTATAGTTTAGGTATTTATAGATGAATTACCACTAGGTTGAAATTAAGCAACATGCCTTTGTATGGTCATGTGGCATGTATTCAAAGGATGTTTCCAAGTGTCAAACTTGAATGGTGGTATTTCTTGTGGCATGGACACTACTAGGTGTCAAGCATTTATGGTTCCAAATATCAAACTTTTATGGAGTTATTTTCTGTGGCACATGAGCTAATAGATTATCTACATGCATGGTTACATTTCTTATGGAGGATCTAATGCCATGTGTTTCACACATATGGTTTTATGGTGGGTAGAATAGAGCACAAACCATGTATAGTGGAGCATGATGCTAAAGGGATTTATGCATATGAATGATGCACAAAGAGCTACTAGATCTTGCCTGGTTCCACAAAGGACTTTTGAGGCTTATGCATGAAGCAACATAGGAGCTATGAGCTGCTAGATCCTATAATATTTCACAAAGGACTATTAAGGTTTGCACAGTTGCACAAGAAACATAGGACTACTACAACTTCTATGATTGTCCATGAACCAATGTGGGGAATTTTGAACATGCATTGATTCATGTGAAAGGGTTCATATTGGTTCTATTCTAGCATATAAGGGGATGCAGAAGGAATGTAAGGACTATAGTGTGGTTGATGAATTTGCATGCAAGGTTGTGCTCAAGTTATTTTCCCTTTATTGAGGAGAAATGGTTACCATCAATGTTGTTGTTGGATCAAATGCATTAGTTAGAGGTAGCCCTCATATCAAATTGATGGTATGCTTTACAGTCCTACACAATGCTGAGAAACTCAATTTAATGACTAAAAGAGAACTTGTACTCCTCCATCATGTTGTTTAGATTCAATTAAGGGGGATATAATACCAACTTTAGCCACAAGGACTTTCTTGTTTTCAAGTTTGACCCTAAGATGATAAACTTTCTTTTGGAACCAACTAGCCTCTTGCATTACTTGGTGTTAATGAGTGGTAACTTAGGGACTACTTCTAGTATGTGATATCTATTTTCACTAACATCTATAATAACATTCCTAGGGTTTTCTTCATAGATTGCATGTTGATGGAATAGATATGGTTGTCAAAGTAAAACATCACTACATCTAATGACACAACATCGCAAAGGACTACATCTTGGAAAGTATTAATCTTATACTCCAAGTAACATTGGCAATTGAGACATTTCTTTGAACTCAAATTGAGCTATCTAATAAAGTATGGTTGAGGGTGAGGCATAAATGGAAAGTTCAATTTGTGAACTAATTTAGGATAAATTAGGTTCTTCTAGTTTCTATTGTCAACTTTGAAGTGTACTAGTTGTCCATTGACCCACATTTAAGGGTGGACTTACAACCTGTTTGCTTCCTCTAAATTGATGTTGGAGGAAGAAGTGATGTTTTTGGTACTAACCATGGCATTAGATTCTACATGCATAACTTAGTTGCCTTATTAGGTGCTACAACAATAGTTATAATGGAATATAATTGGACAAACAATGATTTTCTAGCTTGACTCTTTTTAGTTTAGTGATTGATATAGTATTGTGAGCTACGCACCGCTTTCTAGTATTGGATTATTTCTTCTTCTCACTAGACAATTATTCTTTTTTTGAGTTCATTGTGGAGTTTCTCTACCTTTCTTACAACTCCCTTGAGTTCTACCCTTTGTATTCTTTGTTCACGCCTTGTCTTGACACTCTCTCTTGGGCTTCTACTTGGATTTGGCCTCAACTTTATAGGTGAATTTGTAGGCTTCTCTAAGAGTTGAGATCTAGAGGAAATCCATGTTTGATTGAATGTATGGTCTCATGCCTAACCTATTCTTGAGAATGTGATTGTGCTAAGTCTCTTCAATGCATATCGTAGAAACTAAAGTGTGAAAGATGTTAATGTACTCTTGCATAGATTTCTCCTTCATTAGTGCAACTGTGCAAACTTGATGTATATCCTCATAGTTCCCAACTTTGTTAGTAGGGCCTTTTAACTACATCAACAAAACTAGTCCAAATGCCTAGAGATTGTGACATAATGCCCTTCTCATGGGGTGCACAATAGTTTTGCCACAATTTTTTGATGGGTATGGAAACTTTTAGAAGGGTGAAGGTCGTCCTTTCTTTGTTAGAGAATTGATTTACCATGAAGTAGGAGAGAAAGTATCATTAATCTAATTATCTAGAGTATCTACATTTACTTTTCCTTAAAAAATGGGGATGTCTAGATTGACTGTACCTTGTATGGTATAGCTAGAGATTTTTGGAGGGTGATGTGCACATTCTTAAGGAGTTGGGCAAAGTGATAAAAAATGCTCTCTATCATGTGCAAATTTCTATTCTAAATCTTCCTATTGTCATCACAACACATCTTCTATCATTCTTTGGAGCATATTCATAGTTGGTATCTTTGTAATTTTGTATGTCATCTTGGGTTGCTAGAGAGGAAGGTATGTTGAAGGTTCAAGAGTCTCAATCTTCAACTTTTTGTAGTACAACCTTATGAATTATAATTTAAACTAAGACATGACACATATGTATACGTCAATTCCATTGGACATGATACCTAGTGTAATGGCTTAGATAACATTGATCCACAACCCATGATGAAACCTAGTGGATAGACACACTCAAAAAACTAAATGTGTTATGGCGAAAGAATAAAATATGAATGATGTAGACAATGAAAACTAAATTAGAATGCAAATGATGAGGGGAAGGTGGATTAACAAAACAAATTAGACACATTAATGATAATTGTATTGCATATTTTTAGTATTTGAAGTCATGTACGTGATCTATGAGGTTAGATGTATCGAATGCCTAAGCTATCCTTCTTGAGACTAGTTCTCTTTTGTTCAAAGAATGATAGTTTACAATATTATACATGAGGAGGGTGTGTGAGTTGGGAAGGTACAAGACTACTTGTAGCTCTGATGAATGTTAGCTTGAATGATGAGATTTCCCTATATCATCATTACCTAGGAATGACATTGTGACCAACAATTTAGAATATGTGTGTGAGAACAAATACCACTAAATATGTGTGACAATAATGGAGGAGTTAGATTGTCGCATTACCACCACATGTTCTACAAGTGATAACAAAGTTATTGATAATGCCACAAAAGCCAAATATTAGTGGTAATAGAGTTATGCACTTTAAAAGTGTCCCTAACTCTCCTAAATCACCATATAACCTTATAGTATCACATCACACTTGTTATCTTATATATCTCCCTATTTTATCCTTAATCCATCTTCCACTTTCCTCCTTGTCTATCATAAAAATTATTCTTTCTTAGTAAGAAATTTGCATAGTCTAATTTGTTTTTTCATCTCCAACTAGGCAATGGTATATGTGTTTACATGGTCCGCCCATGATCTACCTCTCCAACCATTGATTCACAATTCGTCCCAATGGTTGCACACCTTATCACCTCAACTTTGCAACCATAATTCCGTCATTTAATTCAAAATTGGATCATAATTCCCCATCCAGGAGTCATCCCAAAAATATAGCCTTTCTCTCATTTTATTTCCCAAGTTAGGTAGTTGTTCACATGGTAGCGCAAGTATGCAATAAAATTCTGAATATGAGAGCTAAATTGTAGATGGACAGTCGTGAATATCCTTTCCAAGTTAGAATCCACTTCTTTTCCTTCATCAGTTTGTTCCATGGCTGTTTGTTTTCTTCACAGATCAGGCACAAAGACTTAAAACTGGATTTATATTCTCTTAAAAAGAATCTATGAAACTTGCTTTTCTTTTTTACATTGTTTGTTTTATGTTCTTATATCTCTTTCAATTTCATAAATCAATTTTAAACAGTATTAAATATAAATACAGAAACTGAATTAAATTAAATATGAAGAAAGCAAGAACCATTACCATAAAACTTGAAAAAACTACCACATTTAAACTTACTGAATATAAAAAATTCACCATAAACAAGATTGCCCTTATATGAGTCACAAAAGACAAGAATTTCATTCCAAAAAATCGGAGCTGCTACAATTTAGGATGTCTGGTTTTCTTGGACAAAAACTGGTTGAAACAGGATGTGCAGTTTTATCTTGGACAAAAATATTTAAAATTATGCCCACATGAGATTACAATTTCCTTCTAATTTTTTGTCTGGAGTATTTTAAAAACAGCCATAAAATAAATTTATAAACCCATCTAAAAATTACTTCCTAATTTTCTAAACAGTGGTTGCATACAAAATCTAAGAAGCTTCTGCATGGGACCTTGTCAAGCTGCAATTCTATCAATCATGAAATGATATTAACATGCTAAAATAGGGTTTACTCATTAGTAACCCTCCTTGACCATCTCTCCTCCATGTATTTCTCTGTGTTCTGCCGTATTTCATTTGAGATCTTATAGAAGTTGGCCTTCATGGCTAACTCCACCATGGTTTTCTGGGACTCGGGATAACATTGCAACTCGTATTGATAAGTTGGGTATAAAACCAGGCCATCAGATATGGATAACTGCTTTCTGACCGCATAGATGGTTTTTCTCATCTCTGCATTTTCAGATTCCAAAGCTTTAATCTTTGCATCTTGCTGAGAAAGCTTCTCTAAATCCATTAGTAAACAGTAGTCCCACCTTCCTGTATGAAACAAAAACAGCGAGGATAAAAAAAATGGCAATACAGCTCTTTACAATTTGATAGTCCACTGAACCAGAATGTGATAAAAAAAAACAGCCCCAAGACTTATCGTACATACCGTTTGGAGGATCAAATATGCTGGGTAATGGAAGCAACTTAATACAGCAGGAGAAACCCAAATCAAGGACTTCGAAAAAAAAAAACACACAGCAGTTGTTAGGTCCGCTAAGCTGTTATCCTAGAGTTGAGCAGATTGATGATCGTGGAGAATCCAGTAGCAGAGATATATATTGCCTTGCAAAGAAAGCAACCTAAAAAGTGAAAACAAATCAAGAAAGCACTAGTAACTTACCACAATCTTCTAATGCGCACTTAAAAACTGGAATTACAGGAGAAGCGATGACACAGGAATAAACGGTGTGACTTATTATAGAAGATTCAATATGGACTTTACGAGGTGAACACCATAGAGTCGGTGGGCCGCATTAATTATTTACAACCCTAAGTTTGGGAGCTGAACAATATTTCTATAGATGAATTATGAAGCATGCCTATAAAAGGTAATTTAATATGAAGTTTTTTACAAACATTGTCGGTCACAATTTTTTATTTTGATGCATTTATATGCCATTGGTGTAGCTAGACGGTCCGTTTATTCCCAATTCAAAAAATCTATGCATCACCAAATTTTCTTCCTTGTAATTAGAAGAAAATTTAGTATTTGTAATTGTAAAATTTGTATATCCGTACCAATTTCTATTTAATTTTAGGTCTATTTTGAAAGAATATCTTGTTATCATTATATAGTGATATGTGGCATATTTTTGTTTTAAGTTTTGTTTCTTTTCTAATTTTTGTCAACCTTTATTTACTCATCCTTACACATGTTCCTATACACTATCCTTGTCGGGGCTCTATTCATATTCATTCTCACATTCTAGTAATTTATTCTCCTAGATTTTCATACAGCCATCCCTAACTCTAAATCGTATACTTGTTGTGAAGGGCAATTTCGGCAACACACAAGAACTATATCCTACATGGCATAGATCTGACTTGGCTAATTAATTAATTAGATTTGACTTGGATTTTCCCCATAGCTTTTTACAAATTAGTTAAATCATTATTTAATTAACTTGGCAAATTATCCATGCAAACTCACCATTTCCTGACTAATTAGCTTAATCCCTTGACACATTATTTAAATAAATTTCAATTTATTTAACTAACTAATCCATCACTAATTTTCATCCTCTCCAATTAATTAAATAAATTTCATTTATTTAATTAATTATCCAGGGGTTAGAAGTTATATGTGGTAGTAAAAAAATGGATGCTACCGAAATTCTTCGGCCATCTACGGCAACCCTAGGCTGATCCGCTTCCCTCTTCGTTCTTGGCGATGGTGATCCTGGCCAGCAAGAAACTCCGGTTAAAGAGAATGCTACGCAATATGATCCACGAAGACCTAAGGGCATACAACGGGGGGATTCTTCGAAGGGTGATAAAAAACTAGAAAATAAGGCCAGTCGTACTCCGTTTGGGACAGATGATCTGCACCTAGATTCGACAGGTGGCCCACGTAGGGTTAATCTTGTTGCCAATGGCGCGGCTGGGAAGGCAAAGATGGTGACCTCAGATGCGCTATCCAGGAAGGATTTCGATGGTAGGGTTTCTTTTTTGGAAGTAGCCAAATCTGGGACTCAGTTGCCCTCGAATCAACCTCTAATTTTGAAATATCACATAGGTAATGTTAGTAGGAGGATCATTCTTTGTTCGGATGAACCCCTAAAATTGAATTTAGATGCCAATTTAATGCATGAGCTATGCAAAAATGAAGATTTTTTTTACTGAGAACGGATTAATTGGAAGGTTTAGCCGGTTTTGGCCTAGCCTTCCAAACATTCATGAATGGATTTCAAAATCATGGATACCTCTAATGGAAGAAAAACTCGAAATTTATCCATGCGTGAAAGGTTTTTTCACTGTGGTTTTTGACAGCAAGAAAGATAGAAACACCATTTTGAGTTATGTTTGGGTGTGGGGACAGAGCATGTTGATGTTAAAATCATGGTATCCACATTTTAATCCATCTACTAAATCTTTTTTAGTCATTCCTGTTTGGGTCGACCTCCCAAATCTCCCCCTTCATTTTTGGTTTGAATCTTGCTCTCTTGCAATTGGAAACTCCATTGGCAATTTTCTAACTACAGATGAAAATTCTACAGAATTCATCCACACAACCTTTGCTCAGATTCTAGTGGAATTGGATACCTCCAAAGAGCTACTAGTAGAAATACTCTTGGATGCTAATAGCCAAGGATGGTTGCAACCTTTGGACTATGAAGGTTTATCTTTTCGGTGCAGAAGATGTTTTAAAATTGGGCATATTGCAACTAAATGCCCTGTTGTTAAAACATAGCCAAAGAGGGAGGCCACATGGTGGAAAGATGCTTCCCCCAAACACTATACTATGGATAATTCTCCCAAAAGGAATGATTCCTCTTGAAAAAGAGATTTGAGGAAGAAGATAGATGGGAAGGTAGGGGAGCCTTCCTTAGAATCAAAGACATCAAATTTTTTTCAGCATAGCGCTTCTTGCAAATTAGATCTTTCAAAAATTACCAATGTTACTTCTGACTCTAGCCATAGCAATCTAAACCCCACGGCTCCTCTGATGGGTGGTGTTGGCAACCACAGGAATACACCAATTGATTTGCAGGACATTCTGAGATCCATCGAGAGATCTTCTCTTGACGAGAGGGCTAGCATTAAGGCTTCTATGGTTCCTATGCCTAATATGGAGTCGGCAATTCAAACAGAAAGTACAACTCTTGTGGGAAAGAAAAATTCCCCAGAGAAAATAGATGAGGCTATGAGAGAGGAGGATACAGAGGGAAATTGGACAGTGGGGCAAAGCAAGAGAAAGAAACAAGAGGTATTATTCAATATGCTTTTGCGCTCCCATTCCAAATGTGGCTCAAAATCGCCTGGGCACTATGGAGATACAACAAATAATAAAAAATCTTCTATGGCTGCTTCAAAAGTTCCATGATTGGTTGTAAATAATTTTTTGCATCCCTAAGTATGGTGATGCTTATGGAAGGGATGCCTAAGTGCTCTGTTTTCCATCCACGATGTAATTTTTTGAAATTCTAATATATTTGACCGCAACTTCGGTTGCACATTATTGATAAAAAAAAATTTAATTATCGAGGGGTTAATGATTATTAGGAATGGGGTGGTGACTAGGCCATGGTGCCCATACACTCTCTTGACATTCCCATAGAATGAGGCTTGTAGAAGGAGGAAGGCATCACAAGGGGGTTGAATTTCTCAAGAAACCACTTGGATTTGTGTTGACCAAAGGCATTGCATGGCTTAGTTCCCTGGTTTTTGATAGCTCCGAGGATAAGGGGGAGGTCTAGTTTCCTTATTAAGTTTTTCTCACTTAGCATAAATATAGCTTTGTTTTGTTAGGACATTTTGTAAATTTCTACCCCTATCATAATAGGTTGGTTTACTGTTAAACTTAATAGGGGTATTTTGTATCTTGACCCTCTGTTATGATAGGCTAGTTGAATGTATAGGATGACAGGGCATCTTGTGATTGGTATCCCTAGATGTATGTATGGTATGCTTCTATTGATGGCCAACATGAACAATTTTTTATGTATATTTTAAACTTATTTAATAGAATGAGCATGATCCCTATGATCACTATCTGTGAATAAAAAAATATGAATATATTTTTTGCTTTAAATTAAATGATAAAACCACTTTTTAAATGACTCAACCTAAGGATGTGATAGATCATCCTAAATCAAGGAGAGATAATGAGGGACACTAATCCATAGTCATGCATAATAAAAAATCACTTCCTATGGTAGCAACATTTGTGTAAACTACTCCTTTTGCAAACTATTAACTAAGTACAACAAACTTATATTAAAAAGGTCATTAAGACTCAATTCATAATAACTAGTGAACTGCATAGTTAATACTAATTGTTTGATCCTTTTTTATCAGACCTAGAATTTGGTGTTCACCCCTGCTTTTCATGAGTTTTTCATAATGTTTTGGCCATTAATTACCTTTCAATTAACATTTTATAAAAATATAGATTGAAAAAAATGTTCAATTTATCAAGATTAATAAAATAATAATTTTACCCATTCATGGGTTGGCCACGTCAAATTCCTCTTCTAAGGAAAAATCTAGAATCAATTGGATACCTCCTCTACTAGAATTCTAGAAACTGAACTTTGATGGGGCATCTAGAGGAAACCTAGGTCCCTCTAGGGTGGGTTGCATAATTAGAGATTCTAATGGTTCCCTAATCAAGGAAGCTTCAAATAAATTAGCACTAGGAATGAATAACAAGGCAACGGCAAAGGCTCTCCTACTCAAACTGTAATTTCTCAAATCCTACCTATTGGGTCCCAAAATGAATGCAACACAAAACTCTAAAACATTTCTAAATCACTTAGGCCAGGGATTGTCATCAAGCTGATAGAAAGAGGTTTATCAACAAGTTATGGGCAATTTTGGCCAACTAATAGGAGTCGGTAGACTCCTCTGCTCTTTGAGCTCAGCGTAAACTCTGGATGGATATTCCAAGGGGTATACCTAAGGAAGTATTGATTTCAAACTAGATGAAAAACTAAAAATAGAAGAACAACCAAACCCAAATCACTTTCTTAGCCCCAAATTTGTTACAAGAGCCCTATAGTAAACTAAACTAAACTAAGAATAGCTAGTTGTTACAAGACCCCTATACAGCTAATAAAGGCAGTCCTACACAAATAAGGATGCATAAAAACTACAATTGCTTCTAAAGATAAATATATTGTTTTGTTTTAGAGATTGGGTGATCTAAGGCTACTCAGACTAGTGCCTATCCATTGGTCTACATAGTCTAATATTCAATAGAGGAAAAACAACCTAAAAAGAAATGTACAGGTACCTATTTGATAAATCAAATGCATGAAAATCAATATCAAATCATTTAGAATGCTTAATAATCCAACACCATACCATATTCTTCCTTATGCAGTATTGAAAAGATCATTTACAAAGCCTTGGAAATGATTTAAGAACTATCACATTCATTCAAATCAATGCTTACATACACACCACTAAATGTGGCAAGAGCAAACTATAACTGTGATTAAGTTTGCTAGAAAAAAAATCTCCAGTAGTGGAGAAAAATAGTGGTTCAATACAAGGATTTGTAAAATAAATTACATACATTTCATCATTGTTTCATGTTGAATACAAACCATAAAATAACCGTTTCTTTTCTGCCTTTTGGAGCTCAGAACCTATTGAAAGAACAATGCCCAATTGACCAACCAACCCTTAATGCATCAAAGACTTATGCATATATACCAATTCAAGCTCACTCCATCATTCCAAGTGCTACACACAGTCAATGAATATGTCCATGTCACATTAAATTCAACCCCACTGCACTGACAGGAAGTATGCACGTTCGGAAGCTTGCCCATTCCCTAACAATATTGAACATGTCATCTAGGAAGATTGCTTGCACTCATACTTTACCTAGAACAATAAAGGGGAAAGGTTCCAACCTTCTTTTCCTGCATGGCACTGTTTTGTAAAATCATAAATTCTGGGTACAAATCTACCTGCACAAATCCTGCAATCATGGCATGCCTTTAGGAAACTACCCCTTTCAAAGCCTTTACAACACTTGAAAAATGTTGTCTAATTTTCCCTTTTAGGTCATCTAATTTCTAATTGTACCTTTCTACATACTAGACATCCTCCCACCTTTATCATCCTTTTTCCTTTTTTACAAACTTCTTGTATTTCCCTCTTCTACTCACTTTGTTAGAAAACTTTCATTTTTTTGAACCATGGGAGACATCTTCCTTTTCTTTAGCACTTAATCTTTATTTTTTGCCGCCTTTGTGCCTTATTGACAAATCTTACTTTTTACGAACTTGGCTTGTCACCGCATTCTCATTTTCTCCTTTAGTTGGCAAATTTTGACTTTTGCAAACTAGACATGTTTTGCCCTTTGTCGGTAATTTTTTGCCTTTGCAAACTCTTTATTTTTTTTTCTTTGGTCGGTGAAATTTCACTTTTGTGAACCACATTGCCTTGGCTTATTTCTTCTCTCTATTCTTTTCCTTCTTTATCAGTAATTTTCACTTGTTTCGAACCATGGAAGAAATTCCCCCCCTTTCTCTTTATTTTGTCGACCAATCACCGTATCGACGAACCTTGGAAAACTCAAACTATTTGTTGAGTTCAATTCCCCCCCCAATTTCCTGATAAAGCCTTTTCTTCAATATCTTTGCCTTAGCCATTCTCTTTCTTATCAGTAAATTTTCCTTTTTTTAACCTTTCTTTTTCTCCTTCTTATCTACAACTTTCCTTCATCACGAACCTCTTGTTTGTCACTTCATTCTTCCTTTGTTTGCTTTGTTAGCAAAAATGCTCTACACCAAACCAAGTCGATGAATCCATTAGTTCACAAACTACTCATCCACTCGAGCAAGGCTTGCTCATGATTTTGTTTTTCCCACTCTTTGTCAAGAAAAAGGCCCGTCGGTGAACTTTCCTTTGGCCATCCCTTTGCCTTAACCTTTTATTCCCTTGTTCTATCAGTGAATCTTCATGGCAGAGAACCTCCTGTTAGTGAACTAACAAGTTCTCAAACCAAGCCTGTTGCTAACAAATCTTATGTAACATCCCGCTACGTAACCCCCAAAGGGTAAGAGCCAAAAGAGAAATAGAATATTTTTTTTTGACATAAGTAGACAACATACACAAATTTGGTTGCCAATTCGATAGATCGACAACATTCATGGCCAAATATGGCCGAATGCGCAACCTAAAAGAGAGATCTAATTCACTCTCCAGAGGAAACATAAAAATAGCTACATTCATTTTAAACACCAAATCAAATGTTCCTAATCCCATATCTAACTATAAACATGAATCTATAATCAACATAGTACAAGTGGATCCGATACCCACACCAGAATCTGTAAACCAAATATTAAACATCTCATTTCTTCTCATTAATTTCAATGATTACAGTTTCTCTCTTAAGAGAGTACAATTACATAACTTCATATACAATTACAATGATTATTCTAGAATATGATACAAGTACAATAATAGTCCTGAATATGATACAAGGACAGAATGGGTACAATAACTAAATGAAGTAATGGAGAGCAAGAACATCTCCACTGGTGCTCCAAAACCTGTTCACTGGTCCCCAATGGTGGTGGAAACACCTCCCAACCATGTGGACTCATAAGAGACCACCTCACTATGCTTGAAGATAGTCACAAGACCCAAACAAAAGAACAACAAGGGGATACAAGATTGTCAACACTCACATTAATCACGGAGCAGACACGGAGAATAACACATATAGCTAAGGTCATGACATAGGTGTACTCATCCAAGTCATAGGTCAAGTATTACTCATGACTACTAAGGTGCTAGATACTAGAGTGAAATTAGATGGAGTGTCATCATACATGCTCAAAGGGATGGCACCACACGGAACCAAGTACTCCTCTCATACAGACGAGGAGACTCAATCATGCCCGAATCCACGCCCCATAAACAGATGACTCGATGCCCCGCAGATGGATAGGCCTTCTTGTTGCATCCTTATCGTTTACAAGCACTCAAGGGCATGCACGAGGACTAATTATCTTATTAATGTTTTTACCCCGATGTTTTCATTTAGTTATCACTTATTAATGTAACTCTGCTACTAGTTCCCCTGGCAGCCACTTGCAGGCCCTGGGCCCGTAGAGAGCCACTCCAAATGACCACTCTAATGCCTAGACCTTGTTCATCTCGTTTGACTAAATGAGGAATCCTAAAAGACTAAAAACACTAAATTATAAATTTAAAATAGTAAAGATGAAAAAATGTGATCCACAAGACCCAAACTTTCAACGACAGAGTAATTTATTGAAAACAGCCCCTTGCCAATTAGATTAGTTTTGTAATAACTCCAGTGACCCCAAATTTTATCACTCTTCACACAGAAATGCACAGCTAATAAAAGAAAAGCACAACAATTGGTATTGCATGTCTACTCATAGCCTGAATTTCATGTATTGTCTACCATATTTAACATAACAAAATAAACTATTAAAAGGCTTACAAAATGGAAATCTTAACTTTCCCTCCTACTATAGTTCCCTTAGATCCTTGGGTTGCAGGACTGATTTCCAAATTAAAGATTTTGTGACTAATTTTCAATGCATATAAGCAGATTGATATAACTAAGGTATTTTAGTGTCATAACATTCTTTAATTCAAATACAACAATTTTCACAAGACTGGGTATTTAGCAAAAAATGTAGTATGACCAAAACAAAGGCCATTCAACATTTTTAAGAAGGACTGAAATGAAATTATTTTCAAAGAGGGCATCATATAACAAATGGGTTTAATGGGACTTAAATCTCTCAAAGCCAATAATTACATCCATGTTTTATTAGTTATCAATATGGTTGCCCTCATATAATCTCTATAGGATTGACCCTCCTTGTTCTATAGAACAAAGGAATCATGCAGCAAGTTTAAAGAAATAAATTCCAAGACATGGGAAATGTAAATATCTTGCATCAAAATAGATTTTAGCATATAAATTTTTAACTTGTAGTGAATGGGTTTCAATTTTCTATGCTTAATGAAATCGCATCAAATATATCTTAGTTTTCATGTATGTATTAATGGGGTTTCAATTTTTCTGTGCTTAATGAAATCACATCAAATATATCTTAGTTTTCATGTTGGAATCCAAATGTTGTGAAACACCAAGTTTCTGAACCCACCTTGCAGCTATACATATATAAGCATGTGTTTCATAAATGGAGCAATGTAGACAAATTGGACCTAAAGACATTAAAAGTCTCATCACCATCATCATGATATAGACAGAGAGAGAAATACCAAGAATCCAAAAACTCTTCTATGATGAAATACTAAATATGATTGATATTGATATATAGAAACTTAATATTCTAAACCCAGCTTGCAATGGCAGATAAAAAGCATAACAGAAATTTGACTTTACAAAACTAATCTATGACCGAGATACTTAACCTACGTCACCATTGAAGCATTTGTAAATTGGGGCCAAAATATTGAAAGTCGTACAAATCACTGAGTTCACAACGGAGCTGCCACAATGGTGGTAGTCATTCCTTAAGCACTTAGTCACATGCCCTGTCTCTTTTGCTCTACCAGGCAATAGGCTTCTATGGGTGATATCTACAACCTGTTTGTGTAAGCCCCCAACATAGAACCGTCCTCCTAAAGCCTTCTCGGCCATGTCTCCTATGGACTTCTCCTCTCTTGACATGCCTATACTACAATAAGCTAGAGGAAATAGAAAATTCTTTCTAGACCATAGTATAATACAATGTTGAGAGTTTGTGGAAAAATGCTTTACTTTTTTAAGTTCTGGGCTCACATGAATCTCGCGGTGATATTCTGGAGTGATGTGCATTTTCCTCAACTCACCTTAGATCTTGCAATCTGATATCCCCTCTAAGAATCTGATTGCCCCCTTACCATTCACTGACTTCTCTCATTCTTACCTGCCCTCATAGATATTTTGCTGCAGCATTTACTCCTTTTAACCAATTTCCCCCAATGTAGCAAGGAGGAAGGTGTTGAAGTAAAAAATAGACTTATCTTAAAGCTCCACATTTCAACTTCGTATCTACCCAATAGATATTTTCCTCAAGCAATAACTCCTTTCTATCCTCCAAATTGTTGACTGATGCAATCCCCTTCTCTTCGCTGCCTCAGATATTTTTTGAAATCAAATTTTCACCTACTTCTCATACCACGACTCCCCCTTTCAAAAGACATCAATTCGGTCAAAGAACGGTTGTTATAACTTATCTTCACTTTTCTCTTTCTTTCCTTAGAACGTTTAAGCTTCCACAACCCCTTCACTTTTCCTTAGTCAAAGATCTCTTTGATTAGGGAACCTGTCGGTCAGCAAACTGGTGGGTTCGTGAACTTCACAACTTGCTGACAAAGCTTCACTCTTTTCTTCACTTTATTTTGTCTTTTTCTTCCTTTATTTTTAAACAAATTTTCTCTTCCTACCAAAAAATGAACTCAGAAACCAAGTTTGAAAGTTCACAATTTCATCGATTTGTCGATAAAGGCGAAAAGGAACCAAATTTTTTCTAAGGAAGAAAACAAATATACTTGGGGGAACCTATACTTAGAATTTTTTGAGAGAAAAAACCCCTATAAACTCTCTTAGATTGGATTAAAATAGGGGATTTTGACTACAATGGAAAAAGTGGGAATTTTTAATGGATTTTGGGGAAAAATAAGACATGTTTGGGAGAAAAATTTTACAAGTCCCAATAGCGGCTCTGGTTGGGGAGTTGTGGAAAATATGTCACAATGAGAATCCAGATCTCCGAGTAGACCAAAAAGGCACAAAACACACAAAAGGAAAAAAACACAAACTTATTTACAACAAAAGCTTATATACATGACAAAATATAGTCATAAACATTATAGCACAAAAGACTATTGACTATATTCAAAATTCAGGGGAAGTGTTACCTATGAAAAGTAATGCTTCATGTTAACCATGAATGGGCAACTCCAAGATCACTCCTTCTAGAGTCATCAAATGGTAAACATTGAGCTTCAATTTCTCAGCTACTTCATATGGCCCAAGCCATAATGGATCAAATTTGCCATGTTTCCCCTTATCTTCAGATTTTGCATCCCAAAGAAGCACCAAGTCACCAATCTAGAAATCTCTTGACACTATATTCTTATCAAATAAAAGCTTCATTTTCTACTTATGATTTAACATTTTATCATGTGCAGCTACTCTTTGTTCTTCTAATTCAATCAGCTGCAATATCCTTTCGGACATTGAATTTCATATTGATCCTCTTCTATATCATGCAGTAGTTGGTAGAATGGTAGCTCCATGTTGATTGGCATCTTCACCTCTGCTCCATACACTAGCTCAAATGGGCACCTTCCAATGGATCTTTTGAAGGTTATCCTGTCATCCCATAGAGCATACTTCAATTTATTATCCCATCTTTTCTTATTCTGATCCAACATCCTTTTTATGATCTTCATCAAGCTTTTATTACTAGATTCAACCTGTCCATTACTTTGGGGGTGGTAAGGGGATGAATGCACAAGATTTATACCAAACTTAGAACACATGTCCAACATTTCTTGAGACCTAAAATACATGGCATTATCTACCAAAGTCCTAGCTAGCCCTCCAAATCTAGTGATTATATTATTGACTATGAAATCAAAAACCACTTTGGAAGTTGCATTATGAGTGGGAATTATTTCTAACTACTTGGTGAAGTAATCAGTGGCCACAAGAATCCATTTAAATTCATTGTTGGACTTCTCATGTATCTCCCCAATAAAATCAATTCCCCACTGTTGAAAAGGTGCATCAATAGCAAGGGGCAAAAGGGGTAATGCTCCAGAAAATTTCATCTTGCTAGAAAATCGTTGGCAAGCAACACATTTCCTTATCTTCTATGCCACATCTTTGAATAAAGTAGGCCACCAGTACCCATCCCTAAGGATTTTATGGGTAGTGGTTTTAGCTTTGAAGTTTCCCCCACAAACACCATGGTGACACTCATTCATCACAGCTTCATCTTGCTCTTGATTCAAACATTTGAGCAATATTCCTTCATGATTTCTCCACATGAGTTCACTTTGGAACAGAACATACCTTTGAGATTTCATCTTGAAAGTCCCTTTCTGATTCTCATCCATACATGGTAGACAATTCATGTTTTCAAGATAGAATAAGACATCCTTATACCATGCACTGTCAACCAATCTACAATGAGGAACAACATCATTTTCCTTTGTTTCATTTATTTCTACTGCTTCAAGATTATAATTAGCCATTAGCTTGGCTAAGCCTTGGCCTCTAACCAACTTTATGACCTGTATATCCATGTCATATTCTTGGATCTTGTTGATCCATCTGCACCTTTTACCTGAAGATTCTTGATGCATGAATATGTCCTTTACTACTATGTTGTATATATGCTATTATCTTGGCACTTGTGAAATAAGATCTAAATTTTTTTGTGGCCTTTACCAATGCATAGGCATGCTTCTCCATTAAGGAATAATTCAATTCAACAGCTTGTAAGGACTTTCTAAAGAATCCTATTGGTTTCTCAAATCCATCGTTATTCTTTTGCAATAGTACAGCAACAATAGTATAAAATGAAGCAAAAGAGAAAATCTAGGACTTTGCATAATCTAGGCTTACCAGCACTAGTGCATTCTTGAGAGCCTCTTTTATGTCAAAAAAATCTTCAGCTGGTTCCTTTTCCCATATGATGGACTATCCCTTCTCGAGCATCTTGGAAATTGCTTTGGTTTTCTCAACGAAGTTAGGAACAAATCTCCTCACAAAGTTAATCTGCCCAAAGAAGGACTAAACACCCTTGACTATTTGGGCTAAGGGATAAGGTCAATGGCCTTAACTCTTTCGAGATCAATTCTAACCTTAGCCCTTGACACAATATGTCCCAACAACTTTCCTTCCTCTACTCTAAATTGGCATTTCTTAGGGTTCAAAGAGATCCCATACTCCAAACATCTATCAAAAATCATTTGCAAATGCTTGCAATGATCTTTCCTATCCTTTGAATATGCAAAAAGATCATCTTGGTATACAACCATGATCTCATCAATGAGGCTTGCAAATGCCACATCCATTGCCCTTTGAAACGGGTGTGTGCAAGAAGCTGAGTCCACCTTTTGGCCAAAAAGTGGAAGTGTTTTCCCTGATTTTCAGAATTTGTCATATTTGACCTAAAAATTTGAAGTACTTAAATGTCGAATCTTGAAAAAAGTCAATAAATATGAAATATAGTACTCAGAGTCTAGTTTCCAAATATGTAATTTTTTTTAATACCCAGATGATAAAAATTAATTTTTAATAGGTGTTTCTAAAAACCACTATTTAAAAATCACTTTTTTTTACTATACCATGCATGTGTACGTCATCCATATTTTGACCTCAATAATCATAATTTTCTAAATCCTTTTGGGAGAATATTTGTAACTCACTGAAGCACGTTTTCCATATTTTTTTGTAATTTTTTATCAAATTTTTTTTGTTAAATTTTTATTGGCAAAATTTGGTGTTTTAAAAAATCGTCGTGTACATCATGCATAAGATGACCTAAACTTTAACATTTTTTAAAATTCTTTTTTGAAATTGAAAATAATTGTCTAAAGTAGGTTTGCGCACAATTTTTTTTACAAAAAAATATTTTAATAAAAAGTTATTAAAATACTTAAAAACCCTGATAATTCAAGTTTATGGACCTATTTCATTATAAATTAATTGAAAAATAGAAAAAATAATCCAATTGTAAAAGAAAATACATATTTGGAATCTACACTGTCTCATCTTTAATGGGTTTTAATTTTGTCAAAAAATTCTACAAAAAAGTCCATCAGACATATGCTCAAAATCACTATTTTATTGTGACATTGACATGAACTTCAAGTTGCAAACTCAAACTAGGTCCAAAGGTTAGATTCAGGTCCCCAAAGCTTTTCCCAAACCGGGTTACAAAGCAAAACCTGAGACTAAAATTTAAATTTTAAATAATGGGATCTCATTTCATACTCTGTCAGTACAGAACAAAATAGGATCCCATTTGTAATGTGATCCTGTTTAGTAAGTAGGATCCCATTTTGTAGAATGGGATCCTGTTTCTAAAATAGGATCCCATTTACTATTTAATGATTTTTTTTAATAAGACTGTCACTGTCGGCCTTGCAACTTGTTCTGTATGGCCAACAACAACATTTACAACATTCTCTACCATCTTTTGTCTTCTATAGGTCCATCAACTTGGGATTTTGTTTGAATTTTGAAAGGATCCATTATTGGGACACTGTTTGAGTGAAATTTTGTTGAATTGCTACTTGTTTGAAGGACTTGAACAAAGAAGGAAGGATTTCAATTTTTTGACATTCATTTGTACATACTTCAGAATTTTTTAATCATGGGATCGCAAACTCATAATAAGAGGAAAGATAGGAAGCTATTGACCCCTAAAGAAATTGAAGCAAAGAGAGAGGAGGCAAAAAGACAAAGAGATAGAAGAATAAAGATTTGATCAATAAATAATACTGAAGCATTCAATTCCAAAACTATTGAAGATAAAAACATTGAGGAGACCATGCATGTAGACAATGCAAATTTGTAAGAGGTGAATGTGGAAACTAATACGATTATACAAACTACTCCTGGTATGTCTTCAAATCCCCCTTTCAATTCTATGGAGAACATTTCAATAGGCACAAATCTAGTTACATCTTCAAATCCACCTTTGAATGAAAAGGAAATGGTGTTGATAGGAGATTTAAAAGAAGTTGGATATAACAATGTTGACATCGATAATATTCGTAGAGATCAAGATTTGAGACAAAATGTTGTTTAAAATGAAAATAAAAATCTTTTTATTGAAAATAAAAATGAAAATTGTTTTGTTGTTGAAAATGAAAATGAAAATACTTTGGTTGAAAATGAAAATGAAAATGAAAATCTAGGATGTGATGTTGAAAATGAGAATTTTTTTTTAAAATTGAAAGAGATGTTTTAGATAATCTTCTCGGTAAGATTTCTTGGAGACAAATAAGAACACATGCCAATAGATTATACAAAAAAAAAATTATCGTAAAAAACTATCATTTCAATGTCAACTAATGATGCAATTAATGAAAATGTGGAAAATGAGAAAAGTAATGAAAATACATATTGGATATTTTTTTTAACCCAAGAAGAAAATATCAATCACTAAAACATGCTATGTCTACTATTACTAGTGCCATTGAGTCTATTGGAAAGAATAGTCGATCTAAAGATAAGAATGCAGCAAGATGGGCTATAACAATTGCTATAGTTAATAAAGTAACTTTGAATAGAAGAATGGTAAGCAATATTAGTGGAATTCTAAAAATACATCCTAAAACACTGGTAAGAGTGGCAAAAAGAAGAGAAAGTATAGAAAATGATCCAATCAACCAATGTTGGAGTTTTAGTGGTTGACTCCCGAGATCTGACATGAAACTGGATGTTGAAATCAAATCTTTGATCGAAAAATATTGGCATGATAATACTAGGGTATCATCTAATGCTAGAGATGTTTTAAAATTAAAAGTGGGGTCCAAAGTTCGTGATCCTCATCCAAAACACCTATTAGATACAACGTGAAGTGAATTTTATAAAAAAATTTGTGATGAATTAGTGTTACCTGGTAATATTATAATAAGTCAAAGATCTTTTAAAAAATGCAAACCATGGTATGTAGAGATTAATAAGCAATGAATATCTTGTTGTTGTAAAATGCATGTTCAATTTCATTATTATTATGATGTGTTTCGATATATACGTTGTACTTTACATACTAACATGATTATACAGGAATGTGATATTAATATGCCACCTGAAACAATAAAGGAGTTTATATCAAGTTTGTTTTGTGAAAGATCTAATAGGAAATTATTTTATTTAAGTTCATGTATTTTTAGACAATGCACTAGTTGTGGCAATCTTTCTTTCTTAAGAGTTTGTATGCATGAAAGTGTTGAAAATGATTTTAGACAATAATTAGTGGATGTTAAAAGATTTAAGAATGTTGAATATTCTTTAAAAAATAGAAAAATTAGAAAGCATTGTGATTTAATTATAGAAAAGGTTAATGTACATACATTCATATCAGAATTTAAGAGTAAGATTGTACCAAAATATGTCAAGCACTCTCAACAAGCTCAATGGTTTGATGGATAGTTTCATGCATGTAGAAACACATTTCCAATTGGTACTATATTATTAGTGGTTGATTTTGTGAAAAACTATACTCTAGCTCTGTAAGAGGAAATCTAATCACAATATTACAATTCAGTGCAGGTGGCTATGTTTGTTCATATTGTTTATAGACATGTAGATGATACCACAGAGGATGATAGAAAAGTTTTGATGGAGTATCATTTCTATTTGAGTGACAACCAGTTACACTCGTCATAGTTTGTTTAATATTGTTTCAATATATTTTATACAAATTTAAGAGAAAGAGATATCCAAATGACAAAACATGTCATATGGTCAGATAATTGTACGGGGCAGTTTAAGAATGCTCAAATATTCTGTTGGTTAAGTAGGGTTCACAAGGAACATAATGTCCAACATATGTGGAATTTTTTTGAATCTGGACATGCTAAAGGAGAACTTGATGGAGCTGGTGCATGTGTTAAAAGAATTCTTGCTAGACAGCAATTAAAATTTGAGGATGCAGTAAAATTTAAAGATGCACGTGGGATTGTGGATTGGTGCAATACAAGATTATGTACACCTGGATCAAGTGACTACTCTATAGTTCACCGATTCTTTTGGTTGGTTGAAGAAGAAAACATTCTACCTAGACTTGATTGTAAGACAATAAATGGATCTACTAAATGGCATTCATTTAGGAGTTCAAATGCAAGTACATGGACTATCTAGACAAGGAAGCTTGCATGTTTTTGTTAGTTTTGTATTTTAAGAGATTGGGAAGCATGTGAGAATACAGAATGGGTTGAAGAGTGGAAAAAAAGACCGTTGACACTTGCACAAGCACACGATCAATATGAAACAATAATTGAAGACAATGATCAACTATTTGCATCAAACGATTCTGACCGTGTTTCAGACCTTATACAAGAAGGTAATTTAATTCAAATTATTTCATTTTATTTCACTTCATTTTTTTTTGTAGTGCTTTTTTTATTTCTATGTGTACATATAAAATCATGTATGTAGATTGGTCAAATTTTATGGACATGTGCAAGTTATTGTATCAAAATTTGTTTGTAGGACATGTGTATGTTGTTGCACCTGAGGAGAATGAAGAGGAATATAGAATATTGGTTGTCTTGTTGTGTGGAGACTAAACATAAGTTAACAACACCTCGAGAAGATGATGATGGCTTTCCTTATCCAACAAGTTTAATGATCCCCTTAAGACATCCCCTTACACAAATTTTGATAACAAGTTTTTGATCCCCTTAAGAAAATTTTGAAAACTTCTTTGATCCCCTTAAGCAAATTTTGATAATTTCTTTGATGATGACTATCATTATTCAATAGATTCAGTGGTGGTTGTTGGCACTTGGCTACGAAAATACCTAATAAGGAAGAATGGTTTGCCTGCATTCAAAGATTATGAAACATATAAGAAGATTATACACTACTCATATTTGGTGTTGGCAACAAATATAAAACTGGAGAGGTATCATGAAAAACCTGCAAATAATGAGCTATGGACAATTTCTATGGAAGTGCATGAGACAATCATCGATGTGTTGGAAAAAAGAGAGGATGGAGATGGTACAAAGGAATAAGTAAATACAGGTAAATATAGTTAAATAGTTTTATATTGTTCTTTTAAATACATGTTTTGATGATTTCTTGTGTGTTATTAGTTGAAATTGATTTAAATTGCCCTTTTATGTCCTTAGGCCATCATAAAAAATTCATCACATACTTTGAAACAAAAACCTGAGAGGATGCAGATTAAACCTATATGGACATGTGTGAGGCACTTGTAAATATAGGTACAAGTTGTGTATATAGATAGTTTTATATAAATTAAAATACATGTTTTGATGATATATTGATATTGCTTGTATTAATTTTATATAAAGTGGCATGAAGACCTGCTACATTCCCCACAAGTTTTAGATTATCTTGAGATGGCATAGCCACATTTTGTAAACATTATTTTGAGTTGGCATATATGTACATACACAATTACATTATTACACATTTTGTACACAAATTTGTATACATGTGTATGTACACAATTATACTCTACACTTTTATATATCAAAATTATTATTCTATATATTTTGTTTGTTAAATGCGCATATTTTTCTACTTTGAATTCACTTTAAATTTGATTGTATTATTGTTAAATTTGGTTGCTTTGAGCAACTTCACCAAATTTTGAGAACTTAAGACATCCCCTTAAGACATCATATTAGGACCACTTAAGACATCCCATTATGACATAAATTAAGACATTGTATTGTTATGATGAGTCATCCTAAATTACATCAATTGTGATTAAATATGAGACATGTAGTTTGAATTCTCTGATCCCCTTAAGACATCCTATTAGGACCCCTTAAGACATCATATTACGACATAAATTATATTAACATTAACATTATATTTGTATAACTTTTGTGATTGTTAAATGATGAGTCATCCTAATTTCTACTACGTAATTATATCATTAGTTATGATGTCAAGTCACCCTAACTGGTCTAGAATAATTAATTATATCAATTGTGATCCAACATGAAACATCTAGTCTGAATTCTTTGATCCCCTTAAGAAGTCCTATTAGGACCCTTTAAGACATCATATTACGACATATAAAGTAACATAGACAAGATTTGGATGAAATATAACATAGCGGTTTCTTAAGTTAGTGTTTATAAATGCTTACACATAGACTAGTGATTAACTAACATGTGTAAAATATATTATTCTATTGTCAACAATTGAATTAATATAGTAAGTGAGCACTAGTTTTACTAGATCATTTTCCAAAATATATTTTGAAGATAAATTATCTTGTTATATAAGATAACATTATTTATTTCTCTTATATTTAAAGTTTTGTTGGCATTACTTCTCTTACATAAATCTATCCATATTTATCTCTCCAAAAGAAGTGAAATGAAATAGAGTTAATGTACTCATTCCCACAAGCATCATCTCTTCTTCATCATCTATGTACACAATCAACCATCTTATACTAGCATCATCTCTTCTTCTTCATCTATGTACACAATAAAACATACTATATTAGGATCATGTAGTCCCTCTTCAATATTAAACATGCACTTGAACTCACTAATGAGGTCAACATGTCCTTCAATTTTTTAAATTCATTCCCCCCTCAAGCACACTAGCTTTCTTGTGAACTTGAACAATAATACAAACCAAGTCTGCATAAAAACTATTACTTGACATAGAAAAAGACCTTAGAACAAATGTTTTTTATCCTAATAATAGTTTGATGTAACTCCTATCATGATTAGACAATATCTTGCCACAAGTATCTTTCAATAGCTCATTTGGATATATTTTCCTCACTACTTGAAGTAGTTGTCTATCTTAGACTAAATCTTAGAGAGCCTCTAGGCTCCATTTGTACATTACATAAGAGACTATGTAATTCCCTTGATTGGCTAGAATCTCTAATTTCCAACATCTTTCTTGCTAATTAGACACTCTACGGTCTCAAAATAATTTCCTTTTCATTGTCCTTCTAGTATTGGTGGTCTCCAAACCATTGTTGATGAATGTTCCACCTTTCTTGCAAACTTCTAAGGCTCTAACACCAATCTCCTTCCAATTGGACATCCCTAAGCAAGCTTTAAATCCATTGAAGCACATTGCTACAACCACATAGATGATTGAGATTCACTATGCATGCAATTGTCAACTTACTAAGGTCCATAAGCCATGTTATTTCACCATATTTTCAATATTTTAGAGGTTTATGAACTACTATCCTTATGTTTGAAAAGATTCAAATAGACTTGTAACTTTTTGTAAGCTCAAAATTGAGCATTTAGTCACTATTTGTTTCTCTTACTTTACTATGTACATCCTTATTATTTATCAACATCCTTTGCCTTAATTACACATTTAGATAGTTTCTTTATATTATATTGTTATAATATTGTTCTTAAATTCTTTTGTGTTCTTAATACATTGTCAAACATTGTTAGATCATTGGAGAATAATTATTCTCGCACGCTAGCATTCTAAAATTACATTCCGAGACTAGCTTGCATTCTAGTAAAATGTTTGTGAATCTATTAAAAAAGTTCTCCTTTCAATTTTTTGATACCTCCTCCAAATATGGAACCATAACTAGTTATTCAAGAAGAATCTCAAGAATGCAACTCCTTCATTATGGAGTTCTACTCCCAAGGGAATAATAAAATTAATGAAGGTGTAAGAGTGAAATATATGTGTAGAACTCCTTCAAACATGTGGCATAATCCTCCAAGAAATATATGGCAAGAATCAAGAAAGTGAAGTAACTCCTTTCATTAGTTCATATATGACACCTATTACCATTGTTATTATATTGAATGATTCAATTGAAAAAACATATCCTTTTGGTCCTACTTACTTTCTCTTTGTCTTTTGCCTTTATAAAGAACTTTTACAAGTAAAACACATTACTAGTTAAAATAGTGGAAGTCTTTTATATTGACCATTACTTATTTAATATCAAAAATGTGGTACATTTCCATAACCAAAATAACATGATATTAAGATAAAAGCCAACCTCTCTTTCTATCTATACATTAGTTAGCTCATTTTGTTAATACAAAATTTTGATAATGTTGATTATTTAATTTCTAAAGGCATGATATCTAAGAATTGCCAACAATAATACATGAAGTAAAAAATTTCCCATAACCTTGATGAGACATATTACTATAGAATACTTGAAACCACTTTGTGAAAATCTTACTATCTAAAATTCCATTTATAAAGGGCATTGGAAGCTAAGTAGATATAGACAATTATAAGAAGATGTTAAATTATTTTCTCACTATAAAAAATAATTAGTTTTTGTTATTTTTTATTAGAACCCCAATTTGTATATATATTTAAATATAAAAATGATATTGAAAAAGATATCTAGTGTCATTTCTATTTCACTTAAATGTTTATGGACATAAAATACTGAAATGAAATAAAGTCTTGTATCTAGACCATAAAATACTGAAATGAAATAAAGTCTAGATGAAACAATATATAAAGTCCATGACAATACAACCCATGTTCAAAATATAAAGTCCATGAAACAATATATATATAAAGTTCATGATAAACAGTATATATGTAGTCCATGAAATAGTCAAATATAGCCCATGAAATAACCTAACTCATATTGTCTTTGTAATCAAGAGACCTCTTCACACCATTCAAACTTCTCAGATGACCCGAATTACTCTATAGAAGAGAAAGATTTAGATGAAATTAGATGTAAGATGATTAAAAATGATTTAATGAAAATTTAATTTATAATTTATCATAAAATTAAATTACCGTGTGAGGCTGAGAGGCATGCTTTGGTGCACCTAGACCTGTCTCTACATGCTCTGAATCAATCTACATGTACAAGAGAAAGAAAGTTGAAATTAGATGTAAGACGATTTTAAAAATGATTTAATTCAATTTAATTTATAATTTCTCATATTTAAATTATTATACCGTAAGAGGTTGTTGTGCATCCTCTGTTCCAGGACCTATCTCTACAGGCTTAGCTACATGACATGTCTCAAGCTATAAAAGAAAAAGAATTTTTAACAAATATCAACATATATATTCTATTGAAATTTACTTTATGTTCACAATGTATATTTTAATTGACTTTAAATATAATCTAAATTTTAAATTATACAATGTATACCACCGTACGATGCTAGAAGGGGGCAGGAATGGCAGTAGAAAGAGGGTCAATAAGAGGTTGAACAAGCATGGGTCGTTGGGGATCAACCTGTGCCCTAAACCTCTGTTGTGGCATGCCACCACCAATATCCTAGAATGATCTAAAATCAAAATAGTTGGGTTTCTAATTCATAATAAACTCTACATATAATTTTCTCAAAAAATATAAAGGAGCCTCACAATTTGCATGACGTGGATAATCAAACACCATCCACCATCCATCTCAAAAATTGGTAGACATTCCTTCATGTCTAAACCTGATTGATATTCTTTTCTTATTTGTAGGAATAGGTTCATTTGTGATGGGGTGTCTAAATATTGCACTAAATGACCTTTTGTGATTTTAAGATCCAAAATATCCTTATAAGAGAGGCCATCGACATAAAATTGGCACCTCTCCTCTCTCCATTTCTAGAATCCATCAAAGTCTGAGTCAATAAACCTCACAGAATCTACAATTTGTTGCATCAAAGTTGCAAAACATACCATGTGAGGTGGCATGAATTGTTCACTGTGAATGGAATTCAATTTTTCTTGTGTGGAATCCACAATTTCATTAATTATGGCTCATAATCAAGTCTGGTCAGTTCCAAGTGGGGGTCTAGGTGAGGGTGGAGGTGGGGCATCTACAGGTGGGGGTGGGGGTGGTCCCTATTCATCTTGTGCATTGAGGAAGTAGCATCAAAGTGAATATCATCCATGATGATATATATAAAAACTATGAACTTGCATATATACATATAAACATACAAACTTGAGTACAAAATTAATTTTCATGAGTCTTTATATATAAATTACAAATAAACATATACATGTTGAAAAATTATAAATTATAAATAAACTAGATAAATTATACATGTTTCAAGAAATTACACTTGAAGATATAGATGTCATGATATTGTTTTCCATAATAATTATAGAAGAGATTGTTACCATTGTCTAAGTCTATAGCAAGTCAAAGATACAGATTATATTACCAATGCTAAAATAAATTTCAAAGGGTACATGGATCATGAGTAAGTAGTGAGGGAGACAAGAAAGATCAATAAGACTATACAGACAATCATGTTAGGTTCAATCAAATACTAGGACAGTCATGGGCATAAAAGGGTATCTTTATTTCAAGACTATCTGGAGGTTTGTAAAAAAGGATTTACATGCATATATTATCAAGGTCATGTTATGCTTATGAGTTATCATCTCATTCATCTTGTCACAACCCTCTCAATAGGAATGTCCTATAATTGATTTTTTTATCTACGACTATCATTATGGTGTTTGATCATAGGGTGTTTGGTATCAAGGTTTTGTCAATATGAAGGACTGTCATATCAAAAGATGCCTCTTAAGGACTCAGAGAGATATCATTAGCCAAGCATTGTATTGTCATAGTAGCTAGAGTATAGCAGTAGGGATATTAAGACTACCATAATGAATTTGTTGTCAAGGTTTGTCATCATATGTTAGGTCCAAGGTTTCAATTTTGTTAATTTTTCTATGGAGTTGGATATTGGTTTGATGTTAAGTACTCATTCTAGAAGATCCAACATTTCCTATGGAAAAGCTAGACATAGTTTGTAATGGTTTTGAATGAATTTCTCTAACTTTATGACTATCAATAAGCTTGGTCAACAAATACAATAGTCATACTTGCATTGGTTTGAGCATTAGATCAATCATGAATTCATAAGTTGGATATGTGTTTGAGTATGTGAAGATTTGAGTGAATCAAAACTCATTTGTAAGCATCCATTTCTTAGAGTGTGGTTTTAGAATTGAATGTCATGATCCTAATCTAAATGGAGTTTTGAGAGACAAGGATTTGATTTCCTAGAGGGCAATCCATCAAACCCTAACTAAGTGGGTTTCATTATACATACGAAGAAAACCATAAGAAGATTATCATTTACACACCATGTGCAATACTAGGTTGTTTGATTAGTCCTATTTCAATCATGATATGACAGGAACAATTGTGTTGATCCTTACCATTTGATAGGAAATAGGAAATCATCATATTAGCATAAACTTTAGTATCTTGTATAATGTTGTCATGACCATTAAGGACTGTTAATTGTTATTAAATTCCTAGATTGTTATGGACCTTTAAGATAGCCTTAAACCAATAACAGACTAGTCATGAGGAGTTCAGTTGGGTTGTTACATCATGATTTCTCTAGGATTAGTCATTGATCATAAGATTGTCATCTTCCCTTGTTATCAAAAGTCCATCAAGGAAACATGTGAAGACTATCACATTCACATGATGTTACAAAGGGACAATGAAATTGTTGTTAAGATGTAAGACTCCTCTAGATATTCAATTGCATTATCTTCATAATCAAAGAGACATAACCATGTGGTAATGATTAAATCTTCCACTGTTAAGATAGCTGATGAGGTAAGAAGGTTAGGATACTATCATAAGGTGGAAGGTAGTCATGAATGAAAAATGAGAAATCACATAGACTATTAATCACTAAGATTGTCCCAAACCTTAAGAACAATTTAAAACTCTATTTTACTATCAATATATCCATGAAGGGTGAATGTTTAGATGCATCTATGCTATCATGATGTCACAGAAACCAATAGACTATCATAACACCCTAGAATCATAATGAACATATGCAAGACTATAACTAGACTTGGAAAACTACCTTGAAGTGAATCTCTTATGCATGGAAACATGATGAAATCCTAAATTTGGTGAAGTTTCCTATGGCAACCAAATTTGATAATGGAGATAGGATTGACTACTAGTTGCCTAGGACTAATCTGAGTATGAAGATGAATATATTCTAATGATTTGTGATTTAAAAAATAAAGAATTTGATGCTTTGTTTAACTTGTGATTGTAGGGATGATCTAGCTAGATTAAGATATTAGTTGATGGAATGGAGATATGTTGTTGTTCCATCCATGGAAACATCATGATTTTGAGTTGTACTTGTTGTATAGATACACATTTGAAGTAAAAAATGATAAAAAATGAAGGGAAAGAGGTCCTAAAGCTGAAATGAGATGGAATTTTCTATTAGATACCTAATTTTCATCCTTATACATTATTGCTACAACATTCCAAGTGCCTTTATTTTATGATTTAGATTTGGGAAGCCATGGAGATGGATTGATAAAGGTTTGATTATGAAGGAAGTGATAAAGGTTTGATTATGGTTTGTTGTAATTTTTTTACATGACAGTTATTTATTCAATAATGCCTTTAAAATATAATGACATACATTAGTATAAGTAAATGTTATAAAAGCCAAATATATATATAATCCCAATGCTAAATAAATTTTGACATTTTTTTTCAAAATCTTTCCTTTCATATGATACAGTTGTTTCAAAATTTCAATTGTATTTTACAACTAAATTTCTAAATACATCTATTCAACTCTCAAATTGAAATCAAATTTTGATAGTTTGTTCAAAATATCTCCTTTCAAATGGTACAGTATTTTCAAATTTTCAATTGTATTTTACAACTAAAATGTCTAAATACAGCTATTCAATTCTCAAATTTAAATAAAATTTTGACAGTTTATTCAAAATCTACCCTTTTATATGATACGGTCTTTCAAATTTTCAATTGTATTTTACAACTAAAATGTCTAAATATAGCTATTGAACTCATAAATTCAAACCCTAATAATAGTCTAGGTTTTAAATTTTGATTGTATTTTACACTAAAAAGGAAAGAAAAACATAAAAAAAAATTCATCAGAGATGATTAAGAAATTAAAAATTGGAAAAATCCACTTACCTAAGCTTTTGATGGCTGAAAATACTCTGCTTGCACTCGGGATCTTGTTTTGTTTGTCACCTGTCGCTAGGAAAAATGGAGTTGCAGGCATTTTTTAAAAAAAATAATACTTTTAATAAACGGGATCCTGTTTTGTGAAACAAGATCCTATTTTTAGGTCCTAGGTTCGGGATCTCGCCCTAGATTTTAGGCTCGGGATCGCAATCTATAACGGGATCCCATATTTAGTTACTTGATTTTGGATTTTTTTCTAACTCTGAAACTTCCACCTTAAGTGGACTCATCTTTGTGCATGCACCCAAACGTTGATCCCGCATTCTTTAACCCTAATGGCATTCTCAAATAAACATGTCCCCCAAGGAGTGGTTAATGTTGTTTTGTACTATTCTAATTCCTTGACCAACACTTGATTGTATCATGAGAACTCATCCATCATAGACATCAGCTCTGAAACAACCCTATGTAGAAGATGATCCATGCTCGGAAGAGGATAATTATCCTTAAGGGATTTGATGTTCAGATTTCTAAAATATACACACAGTCTAATCTCCCCATTCTTCTTTCTCACTGGGACAAGATTAGACACCCACTCAGAATGTCTGATTGTTTTAATAATGCCTCCCTATTCCATCTTTAACAATTCTTTCTGCATCGTGGGAGCAATAGTGGGGTTTATAGGACTTTGTTTTTGACTAAAAGGTTTTGCTTCAGGTTGGAGGGGAATAGTATGCTGAAATAAGTCATCCATATAAGCCTTTAGCTCATCATAGGACCATGCAAAACATTTTCTAAATTTTCTCAATAAAGCAATCAACATTGGCTTTTCATGAGGCTTCAATTTCTTACCTATATAAACCATTTTAGGTGCCTCCTTAGTTCCAAGGTTAACACCTTCAACACTATCCTCTTTAATAGGTTTGTCTCTACTCTTCCAGTGGTCTACATTATCAAACATTCTCTCCAATTCCACCAATTCTTTGGGAATAGTATTAGTCTTCAATTGCACTACCTCACTGCCAAATAAAGTTTCCTTGCCATTTGCCATCTCTATCATAGGTTCCCAGTCAATCATTGAGGAAACTAAAATTTTGATTATTGTCATTGAACACTTGTCAACTGTATATGTTATCAAGGATTGTTGGTCTTGTAAGCACTTCTACAAAATGATGCCCATGAGGATAATACAATTGAGGATCAAATTTTGATGTGGCTACAGCTAGGGAATCTAGCTCCTCATTTTTAGTCCTCTTAATCCGTTCAATGCCAATGGCATCAAACAACTCCACAGTATCCCATACAACATTCCTATATGCCCTTAACCTTTTATCCTTGGCAACAAACTTATTTCTAATCTATTGCACAACTAATTCTGAGTCACCATAAATCTTCAAGAACTTGATTTTATGCTTGTGAGCAATATTTAAACCTAACAACAATGCTTCATACTTAGCTATGTTGTTAGTGCATTGAAAATCAAGTCTAAAAGACATACCAAATTGTTCACCATCTAGGAATATTAGAATAATTCCAGCACCTGAGCCTTCTCTTGAATACACACCATTAAAATACAACATCCATAAATCAGATGTATCACAAATAGAATTGACAGGATTGGAAGGTAAAACATCTTGACTAGGAACATCATCACTGCAATATCCCAAAAAATGGTCTATATTAGTGTCAAAGAAATTTAAGTGATCTTCCTCTATTTTATATATGTCCTCTATTTTTTGGTCTTCCACCTTCTCCCTATATAGCTTCACCTCCATGCCCTGGACTGGAATAATGGCATATGAAAGATCCATCTAAATACTTCCACCCATAGATGTTTCCCATTTTCTTGATAACAACATACACTAATTGGTAGGGAAATCCATAACAATTAAATCCATCAGGAAGGATTTTTCTAGGTAAGAAACAAGTTTGACTTCAACATCTGTAACCAGACCTGTCACATTAACCTCCCTAGAATCCATGGCAAAGCATTTTCCAAAAGACTTGGACACCTTCAACCCCAAATCATTCATGATTTCAAGTGGCATGACATTACTAGATGCCCCTGAATCAAGCATACAATTGTGTACCAACCATCTATGTATGATCAAAGTGGTGTAAAAAGGGTTTATTCCCATCCTGATGTTAACCATAGATGACCCTAAATAAACCTCAACTATTTCTCATGACCTACGCCCTCATCATTACCACTGGGAATTACAACATGTTGCTTTTTTGCATCTACAACAGTGATAAATGACTCTGCTCTATATCTATGTTCAAGATTCTAAAGAGTTCCACTATTGTTACAAAAATTCTGATTTGGGTAAAGACTTAAGCCATGTCAATAGGGTTATAATTGTGCCAAGGAGTATCACATGAAATAGTTACATCATTTGCACAAGGAATGTAAGGTATTACTTGATTATATGAAACATCCTTCCCTTTTTCCTTTGTCTTCTCCTTTTCTAGTTCCTTTTGTGCCTGAGGCCAATCATGCTTCTCACCACCTTTTGGATAATGATCCCCTAGAATGGGTGTAGTAACTAGCTGCCCTATTGGTAGTGGATTCTTCTACACATATTTCTTTTTTGCTATTAGAGACTGTGTTGGAACTTTTTTCTTTTTTGGCACACTCTTCTTTGGAGCGCCATTACTTTTTTGTTGCACATTTCCCTTACATTTGTCCCTATCCCCATTTAATCTTTTTTGTTTTCACTCCTTGGTAGGGGTATTGTGTATAGGGACAATCCTATTTCTTAGTTGATATGCTCCTTGGAATTGCAAAATGGCTACATCAGTCAAGGCTTTCATGTCCTCTTTTGAAGGCTTGCACTGCTAATATTTCTTCTGCATTAGGTCCCTCAAATGCCCAAAATCATGAGCTGGTAATTGATACTTCTTTGGACCTTAATCATAATCATATTGGAAAATATGATTATCTTCTTCATAGCTATCGCAATCAGCATCCTGACCCATTTTCTCATAATCTTCTACATCAAACTAATTTACTTCTTAATATTACTCAGCTGCACCCTCTTCATTTGAAAATTCTTCTTCTCTGCTCAATGAATGAGCCACCGCATAGTTTTCTGGATCATGGGGGAGGAAGCAAGCCTGGCACCATAAAGACTCATCTTGAAAATTAACTTGATCCTTTCTCAGGGGTGTCCCTTTCAAGCTATTTGAAACTTACATGCCTGGGGGAAGCTTGTCTATCACTTCAATGTTGTGCTCTCTTAAACTAATTATTATTATAAGGCCTATTATGCAATCACTAACCTTCATTAAAATGTGTTGTAGCACCCTGAGGTGGAAACCCTTTGTCATTTTTAGCAACTTTGTAGGACAAATCTTTCAAAACCCCCATAAGTTTATCCAATTTGTCATTAGTAGTAAGGGGTTTGTTGAAAGATGGTTTATCTAGCTAGGACAATTTGATATCAGACCTTTTCATATGGTTCCTTGGAGCTCTCATATTACTTTCTATGTTTATCATTGTAGGATAGGCCTCTCTTAATGTTTATGGACTCTTGTCCCTCAAACAATAACCATTTTTGAATCAAAGGCACCACAATATAAAACTATGCATATAGAATCATTGGGTCTCATATGAGGAGGTTCCTTTCTCAGTGTCATGATCTAGTGGATGTTGAAGTCAATTATTGTTTCATTTATTGCTTTCTTGATGGCTGTAAGTTCATGGATAGCAAACTTGGGATCAATCCTGTCCCCATATTGCAATCTAAATACTCTCATGAACTCCTTCCAAGAATCAATACTATTATTAGGGAGGGCTTTACACCATTCTTTAGCTCTCTCTTCCAATGAATGTACAAATAGTTTCATCATAACATCTTCATCCTCAATTTCATATTCATCAGTGACATTAATGAAATGCCTAAGATGTTCCTCACCTGTAACAACATTGTTACCTTAAAACCTAGGAATCTTCCCCCTAATCTCAGTTGGAATTGGATTAGGAAAGTTAGGTATACCAAAGAAATCAAGATGTTTATACTTTTCAACTCCTAGTGGCTGCCTCTATGGAAGAAACCTTTTTGCTTGTCTTTGTTGTGCATACCTAATGTTCTGAACATTGTTTTTCTGCTAATTAGGTTGGTTTTGTGGTGGTTGAATGTTGATATTTTGAGCATGGGCCTAATTTATGCCTCGCTATCCCATTTTATGTTGTTGTCGTCTCTGATTATTTTGTTGATTGTAGTGTTGTGGAGGTGCACTTTGCTGATTTGCATTATGATTTAGGCCTTGTTGCTATGCATTCTAGTTTTACTGGGCTTACTAGGCAAATTGAGCTTGTTGTTGATCAAGCAAGACCTGCACTTCCCTTTGTCTATTTCTAAGCTGATCGAGCAAGTACAGTTCATCTTGGATTCTTTTTTCTCTTTCCTCATCATCAAGTTTATGTTACTAATCAGCCTCATTAGGGATACTGTAATGTTGACCTCCAAATGATCCAGTGGGGGAATTAGGATGCCTCGTACCCTTATACATCTCTTCATTCTCACTGGCATTCCCAAACGTCCTCAAATATGGATCATGAGATCTATCTCTCCTTCCTCTACCAATAATATTCTCATTTCTTCTAACATTATACTCATTTCTATTTGTTCTTCTATTTGTTCTAAGCATGTTATCTGCAAAATCCTCTAAAGTATAATTGTATTGGCTCCTGAGGTTGACAAATATGTTGTCTTGGGTATTCCTTGGAGGTACCACATTGGGTCTTCTTACCCTATATTTACTCCTATTTCCTGCATTGCTAGAGGATTCCTCATGTTCAGATTGCTTCTAGTTTCTTCCTCTATTCATTATGAAACTCTTTCCTCTTCAACCTTTAATTTTTTTATGGGTTATTAAAATAGAGTCACCACTTCCCCTGTTGGGAAGAAAAACATGAAGAAACACTGTATTTCAATATCACACCAACCAGAACTGAATTGATTTACTATTACCAAGGGCTTCAAATTTGAACCAAAGTACTATGTCCCCGACAATGACGCCAATCTGTTGGGTCCCAAAATGAATGCAACACAAAACTCTAAAACATTTCTAAATCACCTAGGCTAGGGATTGTCATCAAGGTGATAGAAATAGGTTTATCAACAAGTTATGGGCCATTTTTGCCAACTAACAGGAGTGGGTAGACTACTCTACTCTTTGAGCTTAGCTTAAACTCTAGAAGGATATTCCAAGGGGTATACCTAAGAAGGTATTGATTTCAAACCAGATGAACAACTAAAATTTGATGAACAACCAAACCCAAATCTCTTTCTTAGCCCTAAATTTTTCACTAAACTAAGAACAACTGGTTGTTACAAGACCCCTATATAGCTGGTAAAGGCAGTCCTACACAAATAAGGATGCATAAAAACTACAATTGCTTCTAAAGATAAATATATTGTTTTGTTTTGGAGATTCAGTGATCTAAGGATACTCAAACTAGTTCCTATCCATTGGGCTATAGAGCCTAATGTTCAACAAAGGAAAAACAACCACAAAAAAATGTACAGCTACCTATTTGATAAATCAAATACATGAAAATCAATACCAAATCACTGAGAATTCTAAATAATCCAACACCATACCATATTCTTCCTTATGCAATATTTAAAAGATCATTTACAAGGCCTTAGAAATGATTTAAGAATTGTTACATTCATTCAAATCAATGCTTGCATACACACCACTAAATGTGGCAAGAGCAAACTATAATTGTGATTAAGTTTGCTAGAAAAAAACATCTACATCAATGGAGAAAAATAGTGGTTCAATACAAAGATTTGCAAAATAAATTACATACATTTCATCATTGTTTCATGTTGAACACAAACCACAAAATAACTATTTCTTTTCTGCCTTTTGGAGCTCAAAACCTACTAAAAGAAACATGCCCAAATGACCAACCAACCCTTAATGCATCAAAGACTTATGCATATATAGCAATTAAAGCTCACTCCATCATTTCAAGCACTACGCTCAGTCAATGAGTATGCCCAAGCCACATTAAATTCATCCCCACTGCAATGATAGGAAGTATGCACGTTTGGAAGCTTGCCCATTCCCTGACAATACTGAACATGTCAGAGGAAGATTGCTTGCGCTCATACTATACCTAGAACAATAAAGAGGGAAAGTTCCAACCTTCTTTTCCTGACACCTACAACCTCTGACATATCCAATTTGTCTTCCAATTGTACCTATGCATTGAAGAATTTTACTATGTCAACCACCTGCATGGAACTATTCTATAGAATCATAAATTATGGGTACAAATCTGCATGCACAAATCCTACAATCATGGAACACCTTTAAGAAACTACCCCTTTTAAATCCTTTACAACACTTTAAAAATGTTGTCTAATTTTCCCTTTTAGGCCATCTTATTTCTGATTGTACCTTTCTGCATATTGGGCATCCTCCCACCTTTATCAACCTTTTTCCTTTTTCACAAACTTCTTGTATTTCCCTCTTCTACTCACTTTGTCAGAAAAAATTCACTTTTTTGAGCCATGGGAGACATCTTCCTTTTCTTTGGCACTTAATCTTTATTTTCAGCCTCCTTTGTGCCCTATTAGCAAATCTCACTTTTCACAAACTTGGCTTGTCACTGGTTTCTCATTTTCTCCTTTAGTCGGTGAATTTTGACTTTCACAAACTAGACCTATTTTGCCCTTTGTCAAAAATTTCTTGCCTTTGCGAACTCTTCATTTCTTTTTCTTTGGTTGGTGAAATATTACTTTTGCAAACCACATTGCCTTGGCTTCTTTCTTCTTTCTATGCTTTTCCTTCTTTATTAGCAATTTTCACTTGTTTCAAACCATGGAAGAAATTTCTCCTTTTCTCTTTGTTTGGTCAGCCAATCGTCGTATCGATGAATCTTGGAAAACTCAAACTATTTGTTGAGTTTGATTTTCCTCCTAGTTTCCCGATAAAGCCTTTCCTTCAATCTCTTTACCTTAGCCATTCTCTTTCTTATCAGAAAATTTTCCCTTTTCTGACCTTTCTTTATTTCTGTCTTATCTACAACTTTCCCTCATCACAAACCTCTCGTTTGTCACTTCATTCTTCCTTTGTTTGCTTTGTCGATGAAAATGCTCCATGCTAAACCAAGTTGGCAAACCCATCGATTCACAAACTACTCATCCACCCAACCAAGGCTTTCTCATGCTTTTTTTTCCCACTCTTTGTTGAGAAAAAGTCCCGTCAAACTTTCGTTTAGTCATCCTTTTGCCTTAACCTTTTATTCCCTTGTTTTGTCGGTGAATCTTCATGGTGGAGAACCTCTTGTCGGTGAACTAACAAGTTCACAAACCAAGCCTATCACCGACAAAGCTTATCTTCACTTTTCTCTTTCTTCCCTCAAAACGTTTAAGCTTCTACGGCCCCTTCACTTTTCCTCAGTCGGCGATCTCTTTGATTGGCGAACCTACCGATTGGCGAACCAACGGGTTCACGAACTTCACAACTTGTCAACAAACCTTCACTCTTTCCTTCATTTTCTTTTGTCTTTTTCTTCCTTTGTCTTAAAAAAATTTCCTTGGCCTGTCCAGTCACTTTATTAGTGAATCGAGGAAAAAATGAACTCATGAACCAAGTTTGAAAGTTCACAATTTCGTCGATTTGTCGATAAAGGCAAAAAGGAACCAAATTTTTTCTAAGGAAGAAAATAATAATACTTGGGGAACCTATACTTAGAATTTTTTGAGATAAAAGACCCCTATAAACTATCTCAGATCGGATTTAAACAGGGGATTTTGACTGTAAGGGGAAAAGTGGGGATTTTTAATGAATTTTGGACCAAAATAAGGCATGTTTGCGAGTAAAATTTTATAGTTCCCAACACTGCCCCTATCATAAGGTGGTTATTGAATGATACTCACAAATTATTCTCGAATGCCTAAAGAAGAAAGCTTCATTGAATTGGAAAATTCAAAACATTATGAAAGAATAATATTAATCCTATCTACATGTTGGAGGAATTTGTGGTATCACATTACTACTGGGAAGGAAACACAATGATAGATTTTCTTTCCAACTATGGTGTTGACGAAGTCGAGGCAATTATAACTTTTGATCATATCAAGAGATGGCCTAGTTTGGCCACATGTGGATTAAAGACTCGGGTGAGGCAAGCGTCACCCTGAACTAATGTTAGTGTATATGGGCTCCCATCGGTAGTGTTATGTTAATTATTACATGGAAATTATATTTATTTCATCCAATGTTGGGCTCACTCATTGTATTCCATACCTTTCCTATTATTCTGTATCTAGTTATTTTCTAAAATGATGGAGGAAATCATTCCAGAGGAAACTATTAGAAAGATGACTTTCCTTAGGGAGATCACCCCATCAAGGTTGAGGAACATTTTCTTCTTATAGGAAGAAGACATTTAGGATGCCATCATAGAAATTCTAGGGTTGGATTACATAGAAAATGTGGTTAGTCATAGGGTTAATTTATAGATTGCTTCAAAATTTTCTCCATAACATCCTCAATATTTTGGGAGATAAGGAGATAGCAAAGCACTTGGAAAATTTTACATATAGGAGAAATTTCACACTGGTTTAGATGTTTCTATAGATAAAGAAAATGCATAATGGCTCACATCATGCTCAAGTTTTGGGTTGAGAAGCCTTGTGTCAGTGCATATGGAGTGTGTTGTAGAAACTCACATGGAGGTTGTGGTTAAGGAGATAAATGCCATCCAACACTTCCTATAGAAGGGATGTTGGATTGAAGGATATCAACTAGCTATAGATATGGACAACCTTCTTCACCCTATCAAAGACTCTCCTTCAGAAGAATGATTCTTGGTTACCAAAATTGAGAAGGCTATCGACTTCTTCACACGCATAGCAGTTTTGATGAAGATGGAGGATGGATCCTCTCGCCTTGAAGGTAGGTGTTGAAGATCATTGGTTGGTTCATGTTTAAATATATTTGCCATGTCTTTAATCTCTATCTATTATAGTAAAATTTTGTCCTATAATTATACTTTGTTGGGTTGCATTATTCATCCATGAAGAATGTAACTGTTAATATCTATCTTGCCATAGTTATCTCACAATTTTTTCAAAGAATAGGTTTCAAGGATATGTTTACATGGTTGGTAAATACAGTTGGTCATCTACAATGGTAGATTTTGATTAAGCCTGCAACTACACATAGTAAATGTATAATGTATTTAGAATAGGATCCTACTACCTTTTACTAGAAACACTACTATTATGAAGCATGTATCTTTACTTTCTGCATGTTAATAAAAAGGTACCATCACTTTACTTATCAAAAAGATAAAAAAAGAATTTTCAATAAAATATTTATTTTAGAATAAATATAACTACAATATTTTTATCAAGTCTTTTTTTTTATTAGTGAATGGACGTTAAGGGAGCCCTACCCCATAAAAAAAAAAGAGAATTATAAAAAATTGCAAGCCTTGAAAATAGGGGTGCATAGGGACACCTAAAGACAAATATTTCTCTCCTGTCCATCTTAACATGAGAGCACAAAGTCATTTTTCTTTTCTCATTTCTTGCTGATTTATTTTTTTGTTTAACCATTGTCCATTGACTGTTATCATCCCCTAGTTGATCTACTGAAGCAGAATTTCTGCTTTGTGAGGGATCCTCCATAGTTTGGAGTTGCCTCATTGTTGGTGTATATCAAAAAAGGTTTAATTACAACCACAACAACTTGTAATAATTGTAAGTCAAAATATATAGTCAAAATTACAATTACATGAGTCCTATTTCAAGGTTTTGGACTCCTAGATTATAGTAAATTGTAAAATATTAAATTTCTTTGATTTGAAGGGATGTCAAATCTCACTTGCATAGAATGTACAAATGATGACAATTATGTCATCTAGTTGTAGGATCTACCTAAAACAGAGACGATAAATTAATTAAAACTATAAATGCAACTATAAGTCAAGTGAGAAAATTATATAAAATAAAGTTGCAAAATTATGGTAGAAATTCCATACATTGAAGTGATATGTAGCACAGGAAATCCAATATGAATGTCAAACGTTGAATGCATAGACTTACTGATAATCATTCCAACTAGTTGTAGGAGACCTAAAATATTTTTATTTTATTTTATTTAAATGCGCCTAGTAAACTTTTTAACGTGACCGGTGACGTTGGTGCGACACGCCCTCCGGCTCCACACAACGCTTTTGCCTAGAGCTATGAACCGGTGAGGCCACAACACGGGGGACCTCATCCCCAAGAAAGAACACTTCAAACCCATGAGCTCCTTGGCCCAGTGAAGGCATAACGCCTTGCGAGCTCGTTGGCCTAGCAGGGGTTTGAACTCTGGTGGCTGCCACTACAACTAAGCAACTTAACCACCGAACCACGCTTTTATTAGCGGAGACCTAAAATATATTAAACTAAACCAAATCCAATGGTTACTATTAAAGTAAATTAAACTTACCTAATTTTTTAAACTTAGGTGAGGGATGGCTTAAGAGAAGGTGCAATCAACTAGTGTTTTGGTAATGGTGCATGCTAGTAAATCAATTACCTATAAATATACTTAATCCAAAACTCACATTCTAAGAACTACCTAATTAAACTAAATCGTACTTACCTAGCTTATGGAACATAGCTAGGGGATAGGGGAGTTAAGAGGATGGCTTAAGGGGAGTTAAGAGGATGTCTTAAGGGGAGATGGAATCAACTCTAGTATATTGGTAAGGGTGTGCTAACTTATATCAATTAACTATATTGAAGCTATTAAACTAAATCCTAAGTTTACCTAACTTATGGAACATATCCACGAGATGGCTTAAGGGGAGTTAAGAGGATGTATTAAGGGGAGATGGAATAAACTCTAGTGTTTTGGTAAGGGTGTGCTAACTTATATCAATTAACTATAATGAAGTTATTAAACTAAATCCTAAGTTTACCTAACTTATGGAACATAGCTAGAGGATGGCTTAAGGGGAGTTAAAAGGATTTCTTAAGGGGAGATAGAATCAACTCTAGTATTTTGGTAAGGGTTTGCTAACTTATATCAATTAACTATATTGAAGTTATTAAACTAAATCCTAAGTTTACCTAACTTATGGAACATAGTTAGGGGATTGCTTAAGGGGAGTTAAGAGGATGATTAAGGGGAGATGCAATCAATTAACTATCAATCATATTAATCCTAAACTCACATCCTAGACCAAATTCTAAAGCTATTAAACTAAATCATAATTACTTAATTTATAAAACTTAGCTATGGGATGGCATAAGGGGAGTTAAGAGGATAGCTTAAGAGGACATGGAATCACTTAATAATTTGGTTATAGCATGAAAGTAAATGAATTAATGCTATCAAGTTAATATGTATACAACTATACATTATCTAGTCAAAAAACAAAGATTAAAAGTTTAAAAATTTCTACATACCTACTAACCATTTAAAAAAATTACTCCATTGTACCATCTACATCGTCTCTTTTTTGTAATGCATCTATGATTGCCTCATGATCTTCCATAGAAACTATCCATAAATCTTTTGTGATAGGTCTCCCTTTATATTCCACTAATTATATATTTGTTGCCACAACCAATTGCAAGAAGTGCAAAATTTTCTTGTCTTTCATAATCTTCAAATGCAAGTATACCATTCCTCCTTATTAGATATTTAAGTAGCCAAGTTCCAACAACAACCATGGAACCTGTTGGATACTTGAAGTTATCATCATCTGCTCTAGGTTGTAACAACTTGTGTTTTGCCTCAACACATCGAGCCAACCAATACTCTATTTCCTCTTCATTACCCTCAAGTGCAACAACAACATACACATGTCCTATGAAAAAACTTTCAAATTTAGTAACTCACAAAATATACATGCATGTATACAATTAATTATAGATTACAAAAAAAATGTATTGAAACTAAATATTGAATTAATATACCTTCTTGTAAAAGGTCTAAAATACGATCATAGTCATCTGATATTTGCAAATGATTATCCTCTTCAAATGTTATCTCATTTTGATCATGTCTCTATAGAGGTGTTAGGGATCTTTTTTGCCATCCTTCAACCAAATCTATATTTTCACATGCTTCCCACTCACCTCCAATACAAAACTAACAAAAACATGTGAGATCCCTAGTCCATATAGTCCATGTTCTTGTATTTGAATTCTTAAATGAATGACATTTTGTTGATCCACTAATTGTGTCACAATCATATCAAGGAGGAATGTTTTCTACTTCAACCAACCAAAAAAAATCATTGAACTTTAGAGTTTTCTCTTGATCTTGTAGTCAATTTTGAATTACACCAATCCACAATTGCACGTGCATCTTTAAGCTTTGCTACATCGTGAAATTTTAGTTTCTCCCTAGCAAGAGCCCTTTTAACACATGCTCCATCTCCATCATGTTCTCCTTTACCATGTCTAGGTTCAAAGAAACTCCACATATGTTGAATATTGTTTTCTTTATGGGTCCTACTTAGCCAATAAAACATTCAAGAATTTTTGAATTGTCCTGTATAATTGTCTAACCATATGAAATGTTGTGTCATCTAGATTTGTCTTTCTTTTAAGTGGTCATTAAATAATTTGAAACAATGCTGCACAAACTCTAATGAATGTAACTGGTTATCACTCACAAAGAAATGGTACTCCCTCAAAATTTTCCTATCATCTTTTGTACTATCAACTACATGTCTATATACAATATGAAAAAAGATGTCCACCTGTATTGAATTATAATATTGTGACTGAATCTCCTCTTGTCGAGAAAGGGTATAGTTTTCTACAAAGTCAACCACTCAAAGTATAGTTCCAATTGAAAATGTGTTCTTACATTTGCATAATTGTTCATCAAGCCACTGAGCATATTGAGAGTGTTTCACATATTTATACACAATATTATTCTTGAACTCTATGATGAATGCATGTAAATTACTTTGTTCTGTGACTAACTCATAGCACTTTCTAGTTTTTCCATCCTTTAATGGATATTGTACATTGTTGAACCTCTTCACATCCACTAATTGTTGTCCAAAATCATGTGAACTACTTTCATGCATGCATTCTCCTAACAATGAAAGGTTACCACATCTATTGCATTGTCCAGAAACACATGGTTTTGAAAAAAAGAATTGTCCATCAATTGTTTCACAAATTAAACTTGTTAGCATATTAATACCACATTTCTGCATAATTTGGTTAGTATGCAAAGTACAATGTATATATTCAAAAACATCATAATAATAATGAAATTGCACATGAGTTTTGCAACAACAAGAGATTTGTTGCTTATCAATCTTGACATACTATGGTTTACATTTCTTAAATGATCTTTGACTTATGCTAAAATTTTCTATAACTGAATCATCTAGAAATTTTCTATATAATTCATTTTGAGTCATGTCTAAAAGATGTTTTGGATGAGGATCACAATTTTTTGACCCCAGCCTTAATTTCAAAACATCTCTAGCATTTGATGAAACCCTTGTATTATCATGCTAAATTTTTTCAATCATAGGCCTAATTTCATGTCATACCTTGGGAGTCTGATCCCACAGAGATTCAGAAACATTAGGGTGGCATTTGTTTAGGTGACTATGTTTTCATTTTTTTAGTATTTTTTTCAAAATTGTCTACATCTTAGTAATTGGTGTTTTTGGAGGCTTTCGGAGTGGAATTTGGGGTCAAGACTTTCATCGATTGCTTTGAGTGGTAGCCATAGGCACGGATTGATGCAAATCAATCTAGCTCTCTAGGAGATTTTTCCAACGAGTCTAAAAAGTTTGGATTTTGACTAGCTAGCTAGAAGTTATGGCCCTACCAAGTGGGATTCCAAATAAATAGTAGTTTTTTAAAAATTTGAAAAATTGGAAATTTGAATTTTTAGTAATTAGTTGTTGTTTTTGTCACCTTCCAACTATCCATTTCAAATTATATGGATAAGGTGACCTTTCACATTCTTGTTTCATTGTATAACATTTTGATGTAATTAACAAAGCCTCTTTGGTTGCCTGCACCTCTCTACGAGTTCTGCACATTGACCTCTTGTTTATTCTCACAATACCACAAGCTCAACGCTAGGTATTGTTATCTGAATTCTCCATTAAAATTTAGATCACTAGTATCAGAGTGGTTCACTCCTATATGTCACATCACACATGGTTTGGTTATCAAAAGTTGGGATTGTAGACACAAGACCCATCAGATTACCTACCCTTGAGATGCACATGACCTAAGATGGAAGAACAAGGAGATGTATCTGAGCCTTTCAAGGAGTTGGTACAAGAAGCTTTGGAAAAGCAACGTCGGGATCTATGATGACTAAATTCTCTCGAATCCTCCAACAAAATCATCAACCAAAAGATGTAGCTGGAGTATCATTTCATGGTCACACCCCATTCAAGGTACAAGTAAATTTTGACATTTCAAATTTTGAGGGAAAAATTAGTGCAAATGCTGTTGATGATTGGCTATCAAAACTAGAGAAATATTTTTCTGTAAATCACTTCTCAGATGTTGAGAAAATAACCTTTGCACTCCTCAAAGCTGAGGAACATGCAAAACAATCTTCGGAGAATAGACTGCTAGCCAAAAATAGCCCTGGAAGCCAAGAATTTGATGTGTTGGTGGAAGACAATCCCACATGGGGAGAATTTGTGGAATACATCAAGGAGGAATACTACCCTAAAAATTCATATGAGGAGAAATACATATAGTGGCAATTACTCTGACAGAAGAAGGACCAATCTATTCAATATTATACCAATACATTTCATGCACTTTCAGCAAAATTGGGAATACTTGACACAGAAAAGCATCGGGTATTGAATTATTGTAGTGGGCTTCATTGGTATATCTAGACAAAAATGTATTTCCTACATATTGAGACTTTGAGTACTACCTTCAAATATGCAGTAAAGATAGAGTAAAAATTCAAACAAAATGGGAAGAAGGATTATTTCACAAACAACAAATATAAGGGTGAAGGTGGTAGCAAATTTGGTGGAAAATAGACAACCAAGGACTTCTGCTCACAAACCTCATCAACATCAAACAAGGGTAACAAAGAGATGTGGTGTGAATTCCATAAGAGCCCTGGACATAACACTAAAGATTGTCGTGTCACAAAGACTTTGTTAGTAGAAATATGTCAAGGAGAGATGGACCATGATTCATTGCCTACAAACCATTGTGAACAAAATGATGGCAAATAGGTTATTGAGGCTAACCCACATGCCATAGTTGCCACTGCCAAAGTCATGCCCCATGAAGATGATGAGCACTTATTCCACTCACAGATGTGGGGAAATGGAAAGGCTCTTCATTTCATTGTTGATAACGGAAGCCAAAAGAATTTAATTTCTATTGAAACTGTGAAGAGATTGAATTTGTAGACAACATGACATCCACAGCCATATCATATGGCATGGGTAAGTCAGGGACAAGACATTTTGGTGAATAAATAGTGTTGCTTACCTTATTCTCTCAAGCCATTCAAAGATGAAGTGATATTTGGTGTGGCACCTTTGGATGTATGCGACGTATTGTTGGGGCACCCATACATGTACAAGTGCTATGGAGTCTATGAATCTAGGCCACGCAGCGTTACCATGAAGCTGCGTGAAAAGAGGTATCGAATACCTAAGGTATGTCCTACGGAACTATCTTTGATTACTGCAAAACAATGTAAGTGCCTAATTGCTCACACTGGAAACTTTGTCCTACCAATGGTTCAACCTGAGGAGGCAAGGTCCATTGTAGCTAGCAGTCATACTAGAGTGGAAACTACCACAACTAAATAGAAACAAATGGATCAAATATTGTCAACATATCAGGATCTATTCAATTCACCAACAGGGGTACCACTGCACTGCCAAGTCAAGCATCAGATTGATCTAATTCCAGGAACACCATTAAACCAAATGGGCCACTCTACAGAAGTTCAAGTTTGGAGAATGAAGAAATCTAGCGACAAGTTCAAGAGTTGATCAAGAAAGGACACATTCGCCCAAGTGCTCACTGTGTGGAAGTCCAATTATTTTGGCCAAAAAAATGGATGGAACGTGGAGACTTTGTATTAATTATCGAGTTCTCAACAAGATCATGGTGAAGAACCAATATCCAATCCCTCGCATTGATGATTTGTTGGGCCAACTTAGGGGGGTAAAATTTTTCACCAAAATTGACTTGAAATCTGGATACCACCAATTTCCAGTTGAGCCATCAGATGTGTGGAAGACTACTTTCAAATCCAATGAAGGGTTGTTTGAGTGGCTAGTCATGTCTTTTGGTTTGACCAATGCCCCTGCCACCTTCATGAGATTGATGGATGATGTCCTTAGACCATTCATTGGTTCTTTCATTGTCATCTATTTGGATGGCATACTCATTTTCAGCAAAACATGAGGTGACCATCTACAGCATGTTCAACAAGTGCTTTAAACTTTGCGACCACATAAGCTATATGCTAACAGAGATAAGTGCTCCTTTGGTATGGAGAGTATTCAGTATTTGGGATACATTGTGGATAGAATGGGTGTTTGTGTGGACCCTGAAAAGATACAAGTTCTCAAAGATTGGCCATCTCCCAAAAATCCCACAGAACTTCATAGCTTCTTGGGTCTAGCAAATTTCTACCAGAGGTTCATACTTGGTTTTTCACATTTGGCATGGCCTATGAATCAGGCACTTAGGGGAGGACCAAGAGCAAAATTTTGCTAGACAGAGGCACAACAAAAAGCATTCATGGATTTGAAGAGGAGGCTATGCTCTGCACTAGTACTAGCACTCCCAGATTTGCAACAATCCTTTCAAATTGAAACAAATGCTTCAAACTATGCACTAGGGACAATTCTCATGTAACACGAGCATCTAGTTGCCTACCATAGTGAGACTTTCTCTGACATAGTGTGCAAGTATCCCATGTATGATAAGGAGTTGTATGATATTGTGCAAGCCTACCAACAATGGAAACAATACATTCTAGGGAAGGAGACTATCATTCACACAAATCATAAACCTCTGTAATTTCTACAAACACAGTTGAAGCTACAAAATGATAGGCAAATCAAAGATGGTCTTCCTACTTGCAACAATTTCACCTCAATATCTGCCACAAGAAGGGAGCTACTAACAAAGTTGTAGACTATTTGAGTAGACCTCCGATCACATCCCTAACAATGGTATTGGATTCTTGTGGTCACAACACAATAGATTGGCCTCAACTATATAGTACAAATCCTAATTTTTCTTAGATCTACAACAATCTAGCAGAGGGGAAACAAGCTACTGATTTCTACTTGAAGGATGGGATTCTCTATCACATTGGGCACATATGTGTTCCAGCCAAGGAGTGGCAAAAGATGATATGGGAGGCCCACTACAATTGTGTTGCAGGGCACATCAGGGTGGAGAAGACCATTGCTATACTTCAGAGGTATTTTTATTGGCCCAAATTGAGACATGATGTCATTTTATACATCCAAGCTTGTTCTGCTTGTGCTATTGCAAAACCTGCCAATTGTAAGCAAGGATTGTATACTCCTCTTCCAGTCCCTAACAAACCCTGGCGTTTAGTTTCAATGGATTTCATGTCTATCCTACCTTCTACCAAACGGGGGCATGATTGTGTGTATGTGGTGGTAGATAGGTTTTCAAAAATGGCTATCATAGTGGCTTGCAAGAAGGAAGTCTCTGTAGAAGAAAATCCCAAGCTTTTCTTTGAGAATGTTTGGATACACTTTGGATTGCCACAAACCATCACATCTGATAGGGATAGTAGATTTCTTAGCAATTTTTTGTTAGCACTCTAGGCTTTGATGGACACAAAGTTGATGAAATCCAATGCCTTCCACCCCCAAACAAATGGGTAGACTGAGGTGGTGAATCAAATGATCATTCACATTTTGTAGATGTACCATTCCAAACATCCTCAGACTTGGGATGAAAGCTTTCCATATGTACAAAGTTACAATCGAGCACTACATGATTCCATAGGGCACAATCCATTTGAGGTATGTCTTGGCTACCAACCATTGGTTCCAATTGATGTGGCATTGCCAACCATGTTGAGTGACCCATCAACATATTTAGAGAAAGAGACAAATAGGACAGCTAAGTTTATTGAGAAGATATGCCATATTTAGAAATACGTGCATGAGATACTCCAATATAGTAATTAGAAATATATGGACAGACATGATCAACATCATAGACCTCATCAGTTTCAGGTTGGGGACAAAGTTTGGCTTCACCTTCAAAAAGAAAGACTTCAATGGCCTCATAGGAAACTCTGTCACATTTAGTATGGTCCATACACCATCCTCAAACAAGTTGGTGAAAATGCTTTTGAACTTAATTTGTCATCTTTTCTTGGACTACATCTTGTTTTCAATGTTGAATTGCTATGTCCATATTTTCCACCATTGTTGGACACTTCAGATGTTGCAGAACATATTTGTAGCACAGAGTTGAATCCAGACACTACTGCCCCTCTCAAATGTGATTAGATTACTGATGTTGTGGTCAAAACACTAAAGAAGCAACAAATTCCTCTCTACTGGGTGGTACAGGCAGGACAACTTCCACATCAAGGAAAATGGTTCACTAAGGACCAAATTGAGAAGAAATTTTCTCATCTGCTAAAATACATAGGTGCAATGGGGCCCATTATCTCTCAAGGGGAACGCAATGATCCCATAGAGATTCAAAAGCATTAGTGTGGCATTTGTTCAGGCAACTATGTTTTCAGTTTTTCAATAATTTTTTCAGAGTTGTCTACATTGACTTAGTAATTGGCATTTTTATAGGCCTTCGGAGTGGAATTTGGGGTCAAGACCTTCATCGGTTGATTTCAGCAATAGTTGAAGGCATGACTCAATGCGATTCAATCTAGCTCTTCAGGAGATCTTTCCAACAAGTATGAAAAGTCTAGATTTAGACTAGCTAGCTAGAAGTTATGACCCTGCCAAGTGGGGTTCCGAATGAATAGTAGTTTTTTAAAAATTTAAAAATTTGGAAATTTTCAAATTTTTAGTACTTAGTTGTTTTTTTCACCATCCAACTATCCATTTCAAATTCTATGGATAAGGTGACCTTTCACATTCTTGTTTCATTGTATATAAACATTTTGATGCAATTAATAAAGCCTCCTTGGTTGCCTGCAACTCTCTATGAGTTCTACACATTGACCTCTTGTTTATTCTCACAATACCATAGGCTCAGTGCTAGGTATTGTTATTTGAATTCTCCATTAAAATTTAGATCAGTGGTATCAGAGCGGTTCGCTCCTATATGTCACATCGCACACGGTCTGGTTATCAAAAGTTGGGATTGCAGACACGAGACCCATCAGATTACCTACCCTTGAGATGCACACGACCTAAGATGGAAGAACAAGGAGATGGATCTGACCCTTTCAAGGAGTTGGTACAAGAAGCTTTGGCAAAGCAACGTCAAGAGATGATGACTAAATTCTCTTAAATCCTCCAACAAAATCACCAACCACAAGATGCAGCTGGAGCACCATTTCATGGTCACACCCCATTCAAGGTACAAGTAAATTTTAACATTCCCAATTTTGAGGGAAAAATTAATGCAGATGCTATTGATGATTGCCTATCAAAACTAGAGAAATATTTTTCTGTAAATCACTTCTTAGATGTTGAGAAAATAACCTTTCCACTCCTCAAAGCTGAGGAACATGTGAAACAATCTTGGGAGAATAGACTACTAGCTAGAAATAGCCTTGGAAGCCAAGAATTTGATGTGTTGGTGGAAGACAATCCCACATGGGGAGAATTTGTGGAATACATCAAGGATGAATACTACCCTAAAAATTCATATGAGGAGAAATATACACAGTGGCAATTACTTCGACAAAAGGACCAATTTGTTCAATATTATACTAATACATTTCATGCACTTTTAGGAAAATTGGTAATCATTGACACAAAAAAGCATTGGGTATTGAAGTATCGCAGTGGGCTTCATCAGTATATCTAGATAGAAATGGATTTTCTACATATTGAGACTTTGAGTACCACCTTCAAATATGCAGTAAAGATAGAGGAAAAATTCAAACAAAAGGGCAAGAAGGATTATTTCTCAAACAACAAATCCAAGGGTGAAGGTGGTAGCAAATTTGGTGGGAAACAGACAACCAAGGACTTCTCCTCACAAACCTTATCAAAAACAAACAAGGGTAAAAAAAGATGTGTGAATTCCATAAGAGCCCTGGACATAACACTAAAGATTGTCATGTCATGAAGACTTTGTTGACAAAAATTTGCCAAGGAGAGACGGAACATGAATTGATGCCTACAAACCCTTGTGAACAAAATGATGGTGAATAGGTCATTGAGTCCACATGCCATAGTTACCACTTCTAAAGTCATGCCCCGTGAAGATGATGAGAGCTTATTCCACTCATAGATGTGGATAAATGGAAAGGCTCTTCATTTCATTGTTGATAGTGGAAGCCAAAAGAATTTGATTTCTGTTGAAACTATGAAGAGATTGAATATACAAACAACATGACATCCACAGCAATATCATATGGGATGGGTAAGTTAGGGACAAGACATTTTGGTGAATAAATAGTCTCGCTTACCTTACTCTCTCACGCCATTCAAAGATGAATTGATATTTGATGTGGCACCTTTGATTACTGTAAAACAATGTAAGAATCTAATTTCTCACACTGGAAAACTTATCATACTAATGGTTTGACCTAAGGAGGCAAGGTCTATTGTGGCCAGTAGTCATACTAGTGTGGCAACTACCACACCTAAACATAAACAAATGGATCAAATATTGTCAACATATCGAGATGTATTCAATTCACCAATAGGGGTACCACTGCACTGCCAAGTCAAGCATAAGATTGATCTAATTCCAAGAACACCGTTAAACTAAATGGGCCACTATATAGAAGGTCAAGTTTATAGAATGAAGAAATCTAGCAGCAAGTTCAAGAGTTGATCAAGAAAGGACACATTAACCCAAGTACCTCACTATGTGGAAGTCCAATTGTTTTAGCCAAAAACATGGATGGAACGTGGAGACTTTGTATTAATTATCGAGTTCTCCACAAGATCACTATGAAGAACCAATATCTAATCCCTCACATTGATGATTTGGTGGACCAACTCAAGGGGCAAAATTTTTCACCAAAATTGACTTGAAATCTGGATACCACCAATTCCCAATTGAGCTATCAGATGTGTGAAAGACTGCTTTCAAATCCAAGGAAGGGTTGTTTGAGTGGCTAGTCATGCCTTTTAGCTTGACCAATGCCCCTGCCACCTTCATGAGATTGATGGATGATGTCCTTAGACCATTCATTGGTTCTTTCCTTGTCATTTATTTGGATGACATACTCATTTTCAGCAAAACATGAGGTGACCATCTGTAGCATGTTCAACAAATGCTTTCAACCTTGTGACAACACAAGCTATATGCTAACAGAGATAAGTGCTCCTTTGGTATGGAGAGTATTCAGTATTTGGGATACATTGTGGATAGAACGAGTGTTCATGTGGACCCTAAAAAGATACAAGTTCTCAAAGATTGGTCATCTCCCAAAAATCTAACAAAACTTCGTAGCTTCTTGGGTCTAGCCAATTTCTACCAGAGATTCCTACTTGGTTTTTCACATTTGGCATGGCCTATGAATCAGGCACTTAGGGGAGGACCAAGAGAAAAATTTTGTTGGACAGAGGCACAACAAAAAGCATTCAGGGAGTTGAAGAGGAGGCTATGCTCTGCACTAGTACTAGCACTCCCAGATTTGCAAAAATCCTTTCAAATTGAAATAGATGCTTCAGACTATGAACTAGTGGTAGTTCTCATGCAACATGAGCATCCAATTGCCTACCATAGTGAGACTTTCTCTGACATAGTGTACAAGTATCCCATGTATGATAAGGAGTTGTATGCTATTGTGCATGCTTGCAAACAATGGAAACACTACATTCTATTGAAGGAGATTATCATTCACACAAATCATAAACCTCTGCAATTTCTACAAACACAAGGGAAGCTACAAAATGATAGGTATCAAAGATGGTCTTCCTACTTGCAATAATTTCACCTCAATATCTGCCACAAGAAGGGAGCTACTAACAAAGTTGTAGATTGTTTGAGTAGACCTCTGATCACATCCCTAACAATGGTATTTGATTCTTATCATCACAACACAACAAATTGGCCTCAACTATATAGCACAGATCCTAATTTTGCTTAGATCTACAACAATCTAGTAGAGGGGAAACAAGCTATTGATTTCTACTTGAAGGATAGGATTCTTTGTCACATTGGGCACATATGTGTTCCAACCAAGGAGTGACAAAAGATGATATGGGAGGCCCACTATAGTCGTGTTGCAGGATACTTCAGAGTGGAGAAGACCAAATTGTTGTACTTTAGAGGTATTTTTATTGGCTCAAATTGAGACATGATGTCATTCGATACATTTGGGCTTGTACTGCTTGTGCTATTACAAAACCTACCAATTGTAACCAAGCATTGTATACTCCTCTTCCAATCCCTAACAAACCATGGCATTCAATTTCAATGGATTTCATGTCTAGCCTACCTTCTACCAAATGGGGGCATGATTGTTTGTATGTGGTGGTAGTTAGGTTTTCAAAATGGTTGTCATAGTGGCTTGCAAGAAGGGAGTCTCTGTGGAAGAAACTGTCAGGCTTTTCTTTGAGAATGTTTGGGTACACTTTAGATTGCCACAAACCATCATATCTGATAGGGATTGTAGATTTTTTATCAATTTTTTATCAGCACTCTGGGCCTTGATGGACACAAAGTTGATGAAATTCACTGCCTTCCACCCCCAAACAGATGGGTAGACTGAGGTGGTGAATCGAATGATCATTCACATTTTGTAGATGTACCATTCCAAACATCCTCAGACTTGGGATGAAATCTTACCATATGTACAAAGTTACAATCGAGCACTACATGGTTCCATAGGGCACAATCCATTTGAGGTATATCTTGGCTACCAACCATTGGCTCCAATTGATGTGGCATTGCCAACCATGTTGAGTGACCCATCAACATATTTAGAGAAAGAGACAAATAGGGCAACTAAGTTTATTGAGAAGATATGCCATATTCAGCAACAAGTGCATGAGATACTCCAATATAGTAATTAGAAATATAAGGACAGACATGATTAGCATTGTAGACCTCATCAGTTTAAGGTTGGGGACAAAGTTTGGCTTCACCTTCAAAAAGAAAGACTTCAATGGCCTCATAGGAAACTCTGTCCCATTTAGTATGGTTGATACACCATCCTCAAACAAGTTGGTGAAAATGCTTTTGAACTCAATTTGTCATATTTTCTTGGACTACATCTTGTTTTTAATGTTGAATTGCTACATCCATATTTTCCACCATTGTTGGACACTTAAGATGTTGCAGAACATATTTGTAGCATAAAGTTGAATCCAGACACTACTGCCCCTCTCAAATGTGATTAGATTACTAATGTTATGGTCAAAACACTAAAGAAGCAATAGGTTCCTCTCTACTGGGTGGTACAGGCAGGACAACTTCCACATCAGGGAAAATGGTTCACTAAGGACCAAATTGAGAAAAAAATTTCTCATCTACTAAGCCCATTACCCCTCAAGGGGGATGAAATGATCCCGCAAAGATTCAGAAGCATTAGGGTGGAATTTGTTTAGGTGACTATGTTTTCAGTTTTTTAGTATTTTTTTTAGAATTGTCTACATCTTAGTAATTGGCATTTTTGGAGGCCTTCAGAGTGGAATTTGGGGTCAAGACTTTCATCGATTGCTTGGAGTAGTAGCCGCAGGTACAACTTAACACAACTCAATCTAGCTCTCTAGGAGATCTTTCCAACAAGTCTAAAAGTTGGTATTTTGACTAGCTGGCTAGAAGTTATGACCCTACCAAGTGGGGTTCTGAATTTAGTAGTTTTTCGAAAATTTGGAAATTTGAATTTTTAGTAGTTAGTTGTTTTTGTCACCTTCCAACTATCCATTTAAAATTCTATGGATAAGGTGACCTTTCACATTCTTGTTTCATTGTATACAAACATTTTGATGCAATTAATAAAGCCTCTTTGGTTGCATGCAACTCTCTACGATTTCTGCACATTGAGCTCTTGTGTATTCTCACAATACCACAGGCACAGCACTAGGTATTGTTATCTGAATTCTCCATTAAAATTTAGATCAGAGTCTACCACTAAAAATCCAACATTAGTTAATTAGATCATCTTCAATACTTACTCTTCTCTTTTATACTCTTCTTAATGTTACAACATGCACATTTAAATGTCCACTTGTGTTATCATTCTTTTGCTCACAATTGATTTAATAACTAAAGCAGTTTTTATTGCTCGACGTGCCACATTATTATCCTTAGATCAACTAGTTTTTCCAATAGAACCAATAGCATTAGCAACATTAGACATAACTTGTTCCATTGATTCATCCACCTTTTTGGGTTTTACAAATATGCCTAATTTTTTCATTACTTTTCTCATTTTTAACATTCTCATCAATTGTAATAATAGTTGGCATTGAAATCCAAGAGTTTTTCTATAAAAAAATAGTTTATACAATCTATTTGCATGGGTTCAAATTTGTCCCCAAGATATCTTACCATGATGATCCTTCAAAATATTACTTTAAATTAAAAAAACATTTTCATTCACTCATACAAGGGTTTTCATTTTCATTTTTTATTGTCTTGTTTAAATAATAGAAGAATTTATCTCAACAATGTTATATCCAACTTGCTCTAAATCATTAATCTCGTTATCATTCAAGGGATTTGAAGACATACCTAGATTCATTCTTATATTTGCATTTTCCATATTCTTAACCTCTTCCACATTTGCATATTCTACATTCACTTCATTCATATTGGTCTCTTCAATGTTCTCCTCTTCAATAGTCATCAAACTAGATGCTACATCATTCTTCATTTTTTTAATCCTCTCTCTCATATCTCTTTGTCATTTTACCTCTTTCTCTCAATGTGCTTCAATTTCCTCAAGTCTCATAACCTTCCTCTTCTTTTTTTGTTGACATTTATTTGATTTCATGATTACCAAAATGTGTTAATAAAATCAACAAATAATATTGTATTATACTTAGAGTTGGATCCCTTCTTAAAATTTATGAAATACAAGTAGATGCAGATCCTTTGTTCAATATGATATTTGCTTGATATTTGTTTTATCTCTCTAAAAAATACATTTTCTACTTCAGTCCATCTGGAAATGCTCCTTATGATTGAATCCCTATAAAAATTACATAAAATATGTCTTGTTGAGAGCTCAAATTGACACCTGCATATAAAAAAATCATAGAATTCATCATTGTTGGACGTATTGGTAAAAAGGAATGTTACAGAATATCTATTGTACTATGAATTTATAAAAAGAAATAAATAATGGTTAAATAAGAAATGTGTGCCTGTTTAGAAACGGGTACCCATTATTTTTAAAATGGGTACCTGTTTGTAACGTGAACCCATTTGTAACATGCACCCGTTTGTAATAGGCACTGTTTATAAACGGGTACCCATTTCTAATAATTTCAAATTGCAAACCCGCTAATTTGCATTGGTTTCAGGTTTGGAAAACCCTTAGAAACCCAAGCCTTAGCCTTGGACGTGTAACTAGGAGACCATGAAAACAACAAGAGAAAAAACTAGTTTCACCACTATGGCTGATGAATTTTTTTTCAAAACATTTTAACAAAATTAAAGCTCATTGTAGATATGAAAGTCTTGTTTTCAAATATGTCTTTTTTTGTATTATTAGACATAATTTTATATTTATTAATTATTTTCTAAACAAACACTTATAAACTTGAAATAACATATGTTACTTTTTTTAATAACTTTTGATTTTGAAATTTTTTTGAAAAAAAAATTATGTCTGACCAATCTAGACATCATTCTCTACATGAAAAAAAATTTAGCGAATTGATTAGTTTAGCTCAAATTATGTTGGTCAAATTAGGGCCATTAAAAATTTAATAAAAGAATATTTATCAAAAAATTACAAAAAAATATCCTACCCAAAATTCTACATTTTGTGCATCTTTCCATAAAAGGAATTAGAAAAATACCTTCATTTAGGTCAAATTATGTTGGTCATACAAATGCATGCTTTGGCAAAAAACAGGGGACTTTTAAAAATCCACTTTTTGTGCATCCAATAAAAATCCAACTTTTATCATCTGGGTATTAGAAAAAATTACATATTTAAAAAGTAGAAACAAAATTCTACATTTCTTATTTTCACATCATATTAATATTTTATGTGCAAGTGCTTCAAATTATCACTCCAATTATGACAAAATTTTAAAAATAGAAAAAACACTTCCACTTTTTGGCAAAAAAGTGAACTCATCTTCTTCCACTTACCCTTTTGTTTCTCCATAAATGGTTTGCAGAAGGAAGGCCAATTAAGTCGAGGAAGGTGAACCATTTGTAGAAGCTAATTTGGAGGTTCAGGCTCACGGCCATAGCAGAAGATGTAGGGTAGTTTTATTTGGCATGTAGGTCCCTTTAAAGGCCTAAAACTTGTTTTAAAGAGGCACATAGGTCCCTTACAAGGCCAGTGACCTATTTTGAAGAGCTTGTAGAGCTCTGTTGGGTTGGTAGGAAGATCCACGACCCCTCTTGGCTTGTTGGGAAATGTAGAAAGTTCACGACCTATTTTGAAAGGCCCACACCTCCAATGCTCGAGAAATCCTCAGGCCAGTCAATGCCACCATGGAGGAATCAGCCATGTGCAAATAGTGCAGCCCCAGAAATCCTCAGACCACCTAAAATCCATCCCAAATCAGCCTCAAATTGATCATAGAGGTTTTCAGATCGCAACCCATTTTGGACGAGGGTTTAACATGTTGTTCTTCAGTCTCTTCACACAACACAAGTCATTTCCATGGTCACCATCTACCACTTTGGTTATTGAATCCATAGCTCACTACTTGTTTCTTATCATTATTTGGTGTTTCTTCATTGCCATTCATAGTGGAAATGCAGTGAATTGGAGAGCTTTCTCATTGAGATCACGACCCCCACATTGTAGGTATTATGCCCACACCCTCTATGTAGGTGGCCAAGCCCTTCAAGGGTTTATCTATGTATCATGTTGGCTTTCATCAATCTACTTCTTCCTAGCAGATAGGTCATAGTCACATTTGTGAATGGTCATAGAGTGCTTTGGTTGTAGTCCCTTCATTAAACTGCTAGGTCATTGTTACAAGGATACATTACATTTTATGTTATAATAACATTCAATGTCAATCACTATGTAATGTTAACTATAGTTTTCTATTAACTGCACCATTTGTAGCATTATATGCTCCATTTTTTTAACCAAAAGAGCTAACTTTTATGTCAAGATTGACCACCTGGTTCGCATAGTGTTCATAAGGGGGGCACGTTTTCTTTTTGTCATAGTTTTTTCTCACAAGGGCAAAATTTGACAAATTTATAGTCAACGGGAAGCTAGTTATGATGACAACAAAGTAACATCGAGATGATTTAGAAATTGTGCTATTTCAACATATTTTTTAGCCTTCCTTTGTAAAGAAAGATAGACAACTACTGAAATTATTGTAACTTTTGATTGCCAACTTGAAATCAAGTGCCATTTTTTTAGAAAGTGAATAATTTTTCAAGCTTGATCTATTGGAAATGATTTTGTACTAATTATAAAGTGCCCTTTTCATTCCAATTAGACTTACTTATGCACTGCAGTTATAAAGTGCCAAAGTTCAAGGGGATAAAAATATTGAATCATGATGGGGTGTATTGAGTGGTGGCAAGAACACTTCCATTATGTCATGTCAAGAATACTTTTATTGCATTGTATCAAGAGCACTTCCAAACTTCCTTTCGTATTTTATTATTTCTAGTCAAGTGCATTTCCATAGAGTTGTGTTTAGAACACTTCCGCATTACCTCCATCAACACATGATGATACATATGAGTCTAAAGTTGCTTCCTTGAGAACTTTTAGTGATTCATTACACCAAGATATTAACATCACCTATTGCTACATCAGAGTTTTCAGTTGCTTCACATAAGGCTTCCAGAGATTATTCACAAGAAAACTTCACATGGGATTTGGATTGTAGCCACATGACATGCATTAACATTCAACACATCAATTCTTCAGATATTATTTCTCTTTGTTTTCTTGTATTAGCTTCTATGGTGACAGATTCTGTGGCTATTCATGAGTCCACATCTTTGACTCAGTCGTCATATCAACACTTGTCACCAACAACACTGGCTTGGAGAGCCTTTGAAGACATCATGGGCATCATCTAGGTCTTTGAATCATGTGTAAAATTTAGAGATATTCATACTTCTTCCTGCATATTCCTATTTGGAATGGGAAGATCACTTGTACACTTCTTATTTCTTCTCTCTTTTGGAGGAAAGTTTTTTCCCACTAGGTTTTCTTTCTTTCTTCATTTTATGATAGATTTCTTTGTACATGGGTACCTCATTAGGCCTAGTTGTTGAGACCCATCCTTATTTGTACCCACCTAAGTTATGCTTAAGGGGGATGTTAGTGTAGAATATTAATGTTATTACTTATGATTTAATAAGTAATTATATATGTAAACTACACATGGCATTAAGCCACCTTAGGTAGGTATGTGGCAACTAGGAGAGTTGTTCAAAACTATTCCAAGGTATATGTCACCTCTTTCTTGCCACTTGGTGGAGAAAATTCATCACCTCTATTGAGTGTTGAAGTCAACTTCTAATTCGACTCCAACACTTCACCCTATATGTACACATCTTGTTCATAGTATTATTCAATCAAGCACCATTTGTAAAGCTCTCGTGGCCAACTTGTATCATCATTTTGTCCAGCCAATACCGAATCCTCCAACACTAATAAGTTATATAATGCTCCAAAATAATACTTCAAATTATTTTTTAAAATATCTTTAAAAATATGAAAAATATGATAAGTAGAATTGTGAAATATGAAGAATAATATTGAAATTTAAATTCAATACTTCAAAATATTTTTTAGAACATATTAAAAACACAAAAAAGGATGAGAAATAGAATTGTGAAAAAGGAAGAACTATATTGAAATTTAAAACTTACACACAAAACAAACAAACTAAATTTACCATTACAATTAAAAACAAATTTCTAAAATTAATATATTAAAACTAAAAATAAAAATCAAATTAATCTTAAGTGTTAAAACTATTTTAGAAATTAGCATACCTATATTTAAAAAATATATTTAAAGTAGGCCCAGATGTAATGCCCCTCCATTCACATCTTGGATGTGCAGATGGTCTGGCTAAGGAGCACGAAGATGAAGGTAAAATAATAGGAATATTTAGGGTATGTTTGACAGTTGATGTTCTACATTATATGATGTTGGTAGATGCTACATTCATGTTGATGACATTCCTGATTATGCTCATGTGTGGTTTCATATGACAGTTAGTATGTTCTATCGATAATCTTTGTTGCGGCATTGATAATTTATATGCTCTGACATTGTTTTACATTCAGGTGATTATGATGTTGATCTTGTTGCAAGGTGTGGCCCTTGGTCTCCTTGTTCAGTACTGCACTGCGGTGGTTTGTGACAAGGGCTTAACTACCTCCCATGCTTGTTAAGTCAAGTGGTTGTATCAGGCATTAATAGGTCGATCTTTTGATGCAACGGTAGCTAACAATTGGTATCAGAGCCGAGGTCACGGGTTCAAACCCCGCGCTTGCACTGGGGGGGATTGTTGCAAGGTATGGCCCTTGGTCTCCTTGTTCAACGTTGCGCTATGGTGGTTTGCGACAAGGGCTTAACTGCCTCTCGTGCTTGTTAAGTCAAGTGGTTGTATCGGGCATTAATAGGTTAATCTTTTGGTGCAACTAATAGATCTTACTATGATTGTCATATGTTAGAATTGATTTTTATGTGACTGATTTTGTATCATAGGATGTTATGTTGTGGTGTTTTGTGTGGATTAATCTTATTATGTGTATCATGCGATTATCTGATGATGGTTCTTATTTAGTCATTCAATAACTTATTTCTATCTGTGTTGTGATTGATGAAAGTAGCTTGTCATTGATGTCAAAAAAGTATTGACAGGAGTTGTTCATGTCATTAGGATCAATGATAGATAAGAGATGTCATCAAGATATCTTCATGTTTGTCTCAGGATGGATTCTCATGTTTTAACTTGTTTGGTGTTCATATTGGTTTATACTTGATCACCATGTTTATGATTGGTTCATATTATGTAGATCTTATGCAATGGTATTTGAAGGAGTTGTTTGTGTTAATCATTTTAGGAAAGCTGATGCTTATGGTTTATGCTCATGGTTTCATGGTCACATTTCAGGAGTTCATTTCTTGAGTTCATATTTTGACAATGTTATGTTCATACCATGTTGTTCACAGGGTTGTTTTGTTCATGTTTCATTGAGGTGCTTCATTGATGTCATCATTGAATCAGGGATAGATAAGAGATGTGTTTGTAGTACATGTATGATCAAGATGTCTTGTTCAAGGTATGATGTGTGTTTGGTTCATATTTGGTATTATGATAATTTGACTCAATGATGCTTAAACATGGATGGTACTATATCAAGCAGAGGACATGATTTTTTAGTATACAGTATATCATACAAGAGATATGGCAAAGGTTACAGGTGATTACAAGTTCTAGTTGCAGAAATTTCAATGTTGAGATGGCATAATGGTTGTGTGATAGGAGTAAAATTGTAGAATCTTTATTCACCGTGCTTTATGAGTTGTTTTTGATATCTTCATTGTTCTTGAACAAAGGATGCAAATACTAATCAAGGTTGTCTTTAATGTTCTTCATATTCAGATTTTTAAGAATTTCATTATATGATGTTGATATTTCTCCAAGAGTGTTTGTGTTGTTAAGACAAGAGTTCACACATGCATGCTCAATTTGTCATGGTGACATGATGAAGTTGTTCATTTAGAGAAGTTTACATGGTTTTAATTGATATGGTTTGCACTGTTGGCTATCATTTTTGGCTTTGATAATTTGCTTGCACAATTTGGTGTTAAGGAGGTGTTTCATGATAAGGTCATATTGATGTTGGTTCATCATCAAGCTCAATCTATCTTTAAATTCTATTGCAAATTATATAGGATCACTTTTGTTATGTTTAGGAGGTGACCTGTTATTGCAGGTCAGATCACTTATTACAACCTGCTAGAGGGCATTCCAATCATACTATCATCAGCCCCTTCATATTTGAAAAATTGACCTCTTTCATATCCTTTTACATTGAAAAGCTATCGAATAGCTTATGACTTGAGGGCCCAAAAAGCATTGAATATCATATATATTTGATGGTTTTTATTTAAAATGGGGAGCATGAAAAGCATTGGTCAAATGACTTTTGGATGCCAAAAAGCTTTTGAAGATCTTTGTTTATTTTTGAAAAGCCATTGAATATCTGTTATTAAGGTGGGAGCCCGATTAAGCCTTTAATGGCTTTATTTCAATTTTTAGAAACTTTGTTTTTTCTTTAAAAAAAACTCCTAGTTTATTGGGTTTCAAAATGTCATCTTGTGAGGTCGAATAAAATGGAGTTTATGAGTTTCTTTTAAGGAGATTTTTTTTTGGAAATTTAAAAAGAAAGATTTGTTCCTATCTTTCATGGCAAATGAAAGACAAAAGGATAGAAAGTAATTTTTGGGAAGAATGTTTTAAGTTTTTCTCATGATAAGTTTAAAAAGTTTTTTTGTTATGAAGGGTCATTTTGCAGAGAGAAGGATTTCAAAGAAAATGATCATAGATGTTCTTGCAGGATAACAATGATGCAGAGAAGAAAATATATTTGCATATATTTTAATTCTTGCAGGTTGAAGGATATCTCATGATGGGAATGGAAATGAATTTTCTTAGAAGGAATATGAAGAGACTTCATACATATGATCAAAGAGATTTTATATTATCTTACAAGGGAAGATTGAAAATATTGTTGTTGAAGACATTCAATTTAATGAAGATGAAAATTTGCAGAAGATGAAATTGAAGGGTCATTGAAGTCATGAGAAAGTTTTTTATTGAAGGGGCAAATTTTTATTTTGGAAAATTAATTTTGTAGATTGAAGAGTTTTTGAAAAGGAATATGAAAGATTATTTTCATAACATTGTGAATAAGATTCTTTCTTTTGCAAGTGAATGGATTTTTGTTTTCGCAGGAAGTTGAAGAGATTGCAAATGAAAAAGATTTTTTTGTGAAGATGAAAATGTAAATACAGAGAAGATGGAGAATGTGAAAGGTCATATGATATTTAATGACATTACAAGTGCAGATAGAGTGATTGTTGTGTAGATCAATGATGAAGATAATTTGATGATACAATTGTAATGGATGTGAACCAATATGAAGATAACTTGTATGACACAATTTGAATCAAATCAAGTATGAAGGCAATATGAAATTGAATGTGCAGAGATAATCTAAATTAGGTGAATTGATTGAGCATCAGATGCAAGTTGGAGACATACACATAGATAAATTACAAATAGATTTTATATTATGCTGAGATTGGTTAATGAATTGAATGGAAACTGAGTAACCCTCTGAATTTTTTTATATTTTCTAATGGTGATTGTGTTTGCCAGTGAGGCACAGTATGCTAGTGAGGCTTATACGTTAGTGAGACCTTACATTTGTCAATGAGAGACATATTGTAGCCAGTGCGGCTTCTTTGTAGCCAGTGAGGCTTGCCTAGTCAGTGAGACCTATATGTAGCCAGTGAAACATGTTTTTTAGTTAAGCTAGTGAGGTAGTTTTGGAGTGGTTTTTCTACCCCGGGAGGCTTTTCCACTCATTAATTCTTCTTGTGTTGATGTCTTGTATAATTTCTTGTGTTGATGATTTGCATAATTTCATGTGTCCTATATAATTAAAGATTTGGTGAATGTGCTTTTGATAATTGATTCAATTCAGACAAATCTTATTGACAATTTTAGAGAGGAAATAAAAATTAGTTTTTGTGTACACTGATTCACCCCCCTCTCAGTGTTGATTGTACTCCTACAATGATTATGTGTTTGATGTGATGGTGAAAGGGACAGTGTCGCATTACTCATGCATGAGTGCCCTGCTATGTTGGGATTCCCTTTCACAATATATATTTGACTATATATATATATATATATATATATATATATATATATATATATATATATATATATATATATATATATATATATATATATATATATATTTGACTATTTGGTTGTTGCATGATGCAGGTACTAGACATCGACTCCACCTAAATTGACAGGTCTGAGGGTGCCTTAAACCCAATGGAAACTATTGAACGGAGATAACATGTGGTCCCCTAGTTAGCCATCATTCTTGAAAAGGATGAGTATCTAGTTTTGCACCTAGTCAGTGTTGTCTGTATGGGCGTAATGGTCAGTCATTGTCATTGTGGTCATGCTTTTGGATAGTACATAGTGTCAGGTATTGTTTGGCATTTGGGTTATTTTGTTTGGAATTGTTTGATTAATGTTTTGGATAATTGCTTCATTAAAATAAAATTATTAAGTCAAGAGGGCACTTTGATAAATAAATATAGATGCTTTTATGTAAATTATAGTTGTGGGGAAATATGTATTATTATGTATGAAAAAGATTCTCTTTCTTTATTATTATTTTCTTGAGTAATTATTTTCTATTTTGACCACTTGGAAGAAGTGGCAGTTACGCACCTCAAGAGGGAATCTAAGAAATAATTGTTTCCTTTGAGTAAGAGACTAATTTTAGAAAAGTAGAAAGAAACTATTTTTGTTTGGTTGTAAATGAAATAAATAGCAAATTCTAAAATAAATAAAATCAGAGAGAAATTATTATTTGGTTAAAAATAGCAAATTGTAAGAGAGTAATAAAGGAGAATCTTCTAGGAGAAATTATGGGGGGTGGTTATGCATGCTAAACTTTATTTTGAAATCTTAAGACATAACTTGGGGAAAGAGGGTACATTTCAAAAGGGAGAATATGTTTTATGTTTTGGGGATCTCTCTCTCTCTCAAGAAGTTTTCATTTTTTATTTTGGCGCCATAAACCATAGTTTCCAGAAGAAAAGACTTGGGGGAAAATGGATGTGAGTTGGGAATTTTGTGAAGATGTGATAGAAGTAATATTCTAGGTATGGACTGGGATATGAATCTGATTTATTGTTGCATTAGATTTAGTAAAATATTCTATGAATTCTCTTCTACATTTACTAAACCCAGTCTATTGCGTTAGCCATAACTTTATTTTTACGAACTGGGTTTCTCTATTTTTTATATATGGTGTATGGCTTGGATATCTAAATCATATCCAAAAATCAGCCATACTTTAGTGACTGTCTACCTCTCACCTATTTCATCTCTGTTAAAAGCGTTAGTTGTGTCACCAATAACTCTATATTTTCAAACTAGGTTTCTCTAATTTTTTTATCTATGGTGCACGACCTGGATATCTAAATCATATCTAAAAATTGTCTATACCCAGTTTGTCATTTTTGAGATATGAATATTTTGTGAAGGTCTACCTCTCACCTGTTTCGTCTCTGTTAAAACAGTTAGTTGCATCACCAATAACTATATTTTTGAACTGGGTTTCTCTGAGAATTCATTTTGTGCATATCCTATGATCATTGCTTTCCATTATATGACTCTCTTTGAGGCATTCTACCAATTAGTCTACATGCCTTGTCTATTCTTTCACATTTTGCATTGTTGATAGCTTCTAAAGCCTTCTCAACAAATTCATTTTGTGTTGATCCTATCTTATGCATGTGGTTAAAAGTGAGGTAGATTTGATGAAAATATTAGATCTATAAGAATGTTTTTTTGTTCTATATTTCTTTCCTCTCAAGTTAACCTTAGAACAAGGTTCTTTTATTGTAGCTTGAGGTTTTGTATCTTGTGATTCTAACTAGTGTAAGAGATTTATAGTATGGGCTTTTAATCTTGCTTATACAGTTATATTTAATAGTATTTACAAAATTGTCCTGATTATTAATGAAATCTACATCAATGTAAATAGTGTAAATAATTGTTGTGTTTAATTTGTATGCCTTAGGGTTATTTGCATGTTGTTCGCAATCATTTTAATTAAATGAAATTAAATTAAGTCTTGAGAATTATTAGTTAAAATATTGATACTCGTGGACACCTATATCTTATGATCATATTATAACTGCTACTGGTGATTAGAAAGTTATAGTTCTATATTGATGAGGTAGATTCACTTTATATTTGTTAGATGATTGATCATGATTGGATTAATGTTACATTCTTTAAGACCCATAATTAGTGCATTATGTCATATGTTGCATTGTATTTGAAATATTGATGAAGGATCATAGTTTATGTTGTGCATTTAAGAGTGAATGTGATGCATGACTATTGTGTTTAGTGGTGTCAAGTGTTTGTGTCATTTGGGAAAGATGATTCCAGAGGCCTGGGAGACTGTGATTGTGTGGGAGTTGACTATTTGTGTATCATGTGAGTTGAGTAAATTGCTATTCTGGAATGTTTCCTCCTATTCATGTTGGTATGGTACATGTGCAAGATGGATAATGCCTTGCTCAATGTACCTATTCATGTGGTTATGATGATTATGCAAGATGGATAATGCCTTGCTCAGTGTACCTATTCATGTGGTTATAATGATTATGCAAGATGGATAATGCCTTGCTCAGTGTACCTATTCATGTGGTTATGATGATTATGCAAGATGGGTAATGCCTTGCTCTATGTAATGTGAAATGATGTATATTTTGTGTTGTAAATGTATCATGATGAGAAATGTGATAGTTCATGCTTGGGATTTGTTTTGGGCTTTGAGAATCTAGATACAGTGAAGGGGGAGTGGCTTTCAATGTGGGACCGACATCCAAAGTGGCTTATCAGGGTAACCCATTGGAAGTTGTTAATCTAGTGATAACTTAATACTAAATTTAGAGGGTTGGGTAGTTCACACTAATCAAGATAATTGGATGCCTCATTTATGCCTAAAGTGCTCATTCAAGCTAAGGATGAGATGAGAAGGCCGTGGTTGGCAAAATCAACTTCCTTGTCCTCATAAAAGGAATGTTGGTTCTGCATGTGTCACCCTATGGGAATGGTGTCTGGGGAGAGACTGTCAAGATAACCCATGCTAGGACCATGTGATGACACTCATCCCTACTGCAGTCTAGTATTCTCTAGTTGTGTTCTCCCCTTTGTTGTGTGATTGCCTCTAGAAGTGTTGTTTGTGTTATTTGTGATGTTCTTATTGACCCGTGTTGTATTCAAGTCTTGTGTAGTCCTTGCACATGTTAGTCTACTGTCTTTCTTGATTTTTTTCTTAGTGGGACCTTAGGGTTCCACATCGTCGGGTGGTTGTGCTTTTATCTCCATTCGTTTCCCTTGATGTTGACTGTGTGTGAGAAGGATGTATCTTGTATGGCATATTTTAGATCTTGCTCTAGCTTGAGGAGACAGATACTTATGATCATGTTCTAGTCTTGCATATTAGTGGAATCATGTACTGTTATCTTGATGTATGTACTCCAATGTAATCTAGACAGCGATATTGTAAATAATGTAATGTTGTACTCTCTTGTAAAGGAACTTGTTTATGTACTTGTGATCCTATTGGCAGGATCTTGATGCTTATTTATCTGATAATATAATATGGAATTGTATGTGTTTATTCATCTGATGCAATTAGATATAGAATGAACCATGGTTGTTAGTTAATTCATAATGTTGGTTAGATCTTGTTTTAGTTCGTTAGTAATACAACCATGGAACCCTAGAGGATAAAGCTTAATTTAAATGTTATGAATAAATATATGATTGTTGTTATTTCTTTTGTTTTTAAAAAAAAAATTGTCCTTTTTGTAAGTTTAGTTGTGTTATCCTTTGAGTTCCTTGGCGGAGTGTTAGACTAGAGATATCCTTCTAAGGCATCTATTCCACTTATGTCTGGTAAATTGATAAAATATTATATATCTTAAGAATTATTATAATTATATAATATAATATTATAATAAACATTAGATATATTATTATAATATATATTAATTATAATTATATATAATTTTTAAGGTTTGAATGAAGGTTAGATTTAGAATTATGGTTTTGTTTAGGGATTTGGTTAAGATTAGGTTTATAAATTAGGGTTAGGGTGAAAATTATTATAAGCATTACCCATAAAAAAAAGACAAACATTTCCTTCATTCCAAATTAAGTTCAAACCCAGCAAAACATCATGATCCATATATCACCCAAAATAAAACTTCTGATACCCACAATTTTCCAAGAACCCAAAATCTTGAAAGATACAACAATATTCAATCTTACATGTTGAGAGCAGACTGTTGAGAGATCAAAACTATACCAAACACTATAAGGAATAAACATATTATAAGAGAAGCTAACAGATTGACTCAAATATCAAAGGAGGCAATGTAAATATATTGCATTGAAAAAAAACTATGCTAGGAAAAAAAATGAACTGATGCAAATACCTTTTAGAAAAAATAGATTTCCTCCAGAGCCTTGGATAGATTTTCTTTTGTTTCTCACCTCAAATCTTGCAATTTGCTATGCTTGCCTAAGCTATTTTCTTTCAACCATTTTATTCTTCAATAAAACATTTTATTATTAATACATTTTACAACTAAGCATTTCTTCACTATCAGTTTGCAATAATTTTTTTCATGGTATTTTATTATGTAAATAAAACAAATAATTCCCCCCAAATTTGTAAAGTAGAAGGATGCTACCCTCTTTCATCTCTCTATAGAAAGTACATAAATTGCATTAATTAAATACAAATTCCTTTCACAGTGATGCCATTGGTTTGCCATGTGCCCTTCAACATCTCTAGTCTTATGCCATTGGTTTGCGCTGTGCCCTTCAACATCTCTAGTCTTGGAGAGATTTTGAAAAAAGAAAAGATTCAGGAGTGATTAATACACATAATAAAAGAGAGAGAAAGAGCAATTAAAAGAAAGAGAAGAAAAATGGTATGTGATTCTTTTGTTTTCTATTTGCACTCCCCTTCTTCTCACCTCAAATCTTCAATTTGATATGTTCGCTTAAGTTGTTTGCTTTCAACCATTTTCCCTTCCCTGTGAACATCAAACACTGAGTTAGGAGAAACCATTGGGTAGTCATTTTTCTGATGTGTAATGTTTTATCTAATTTGTTATGTGCAAAACACACATCAATAGATTAGTGCTAGAAGGAGGCCATGACAAACTGGGAACTAGACAAATAATTAGGCAATCTAGCTCTGCTGGTGAGAAATTCTTCCAATTAACTCATTGCATGATGAATGCCTTAAAATAGGTCCCCACTTCCTCTCCATCCTTCCCAACTCCAGGAAAAGCATTGAAGTTACACTGGGCATTGTCTCCTTAACCAAGTGTTTCACTTTGTTTTCCCCTTTGAGCATCCACTAAGTCAGTCATTTATTATGGTGCTTCATTTTTAAAAATTTAGTAGGGTTTTTTAAGATTGAAATTTTATTTTCTATTTTTTATATTAGAATCTTATAAATTTACACATAAATTTCAAAATCTTTACCATGTAGCAACATCTCTTGACATAAAGAAAAAATCATACATAATTCAATAAATACTCTTATATTTAAAAATATAATTAGTATGGATACTAACTTTAGTTTTTCTATGTTTACATAATAATAATAATAATAATAATAATAAGTAATTCATGGAAACCGAAATAGCGAATAGCGAAGAAAAGTAGGAGGAAGAGGCGGCAAAAGCAAAATGGAAGCTAGGGCAATGGCGAAGGTGAGGTAGAAGACCACGAAGGAAAATGAAAGATGGATAGAAAACAAGCCCAAGGATTTTGAGTGACAGGAAGACCAAATTACAATCAACTTGACAGAGGAGGCCGAAGAAGACTTACAGATGCTCAAAGATCTAGCAATTATAGGGTGGATCATAGGAAAATGCATGGAGAGAGGCAGAATAAAAGATTGGATAAAGGAAAATTGGAAATCTAGGGCCCTAGTGAAATTCTTGCCAAAAGCCTTTTTCACAGTTTTCTTTTGGACACCAGAAGACAGGGAAGCAATTTTACACGGAGGAATCTGGAAAATTGACAGAATGCCAATATTCATGTAGAAATGGCAACAAAACTTTAATCCTCTGATTTTGAGGCCCTATGACAAACCAATCTAGATTCACTTGTACAACCTCCCCTTAGATTATTGGTCAGAGGAGAGCTTGGAAAAAATAGGCCGATCACTTAGAACCCTAGTTGATGTGGACTAGTTTCTCTTAGAGGAAGATTCATATCTATACGCATGCATGCAAATCACAGTGGTCAATCCCATTCCAAAGGAAATAAACCTAAGCATGGGAGGTGCCATATGGAGAAAAAATGGAGGAAGTCGAGGAGGACAAAAGTTTTTTCTTACAGGAGACAAACTGCAAAGCAAAAAAGAAGAAAATGAAGGAAATTTGGGTAAGGAAGGTCCTGATGGAGCAGAAAACAAATAAGATAGCCCCCGAAGGAAGGTCAGAGATAAAGGAGCTAAGCCAAAAAAAGATAGATGAAGAGGTGGCGGCTGAGAAAGCGAAAGAAGGTAGGGAACAACTAACAAAATGGACTCAACAAAAACTTCAGATGTAAGCCCGAAAAGGAATCACAAGAAATCAAGGGTCAAAGAGAAGTGTTCTGCTAGCAATCAGTCAGAAAAGGAAGGAGAGCCTCCCAATGAGAACGAAGTGGAACTAGAAGAGGAGATCTAGATAGACTCCGAATGGGGCCAGTCAGAAGAGGATGAACTAGGAATTGTGGATGTCAGGAATATTAACCAATCGGCTCTCAGAGAGTTAGGGAAAGTCAAGAAAGGTTGAGGAAGGAAAAGCAATAGGAGAAAAAGAGAGAAAGTGGCCTCAGAATTAGGCCTCAAGAATATAGCATCCTTCATGAAAAGATCCAAGGGAGCAAAGGGATCCCTTGGAGGGTAATGAAGACTATAACGTGGAATGTTAGGGGCCTCACGGCCCTTGACAAAATGCACATGATAAAGTGCCACATGGAGAGGTTAGCAGCGGACATTTACCTGTTTCAAGAAACCAAATTAAATAGAGAAGAAGGAATTAAGTTTGCAAACTACTGCAGAAGGAAAAAAGGAGTGTTTCAAGAAGCTTCGGGGAAGGCTGGAGGACTGGGAATTATTTGGAATCTAGCTAATTTTGATATAGAGCTTTTGGAATGTTCCCAAAGTTGGATGATGTGTTTAGCAAGAAGTATATGGAGCAAAGAAACATTTTACATTTTCAATGTATACTGACCAATCAGAACAGAAGAGAAAAGGGAAGTCTGGAATGAACTGCTAGAAAGAATAAAGTTAGTGGAAAAGGACCGATTCGTGATAGGAGGAGACTTCAATGTGATCCTTGACCTCACAGAGAAAAGTGGAGGATTAAACAAAATAAACAGAAGCATCACAAACTTCAGGGATTTCATATCAGAGGCGCAAATAATGGACTACCACACAAAGAATGGGAGGTTTACCTAGACCAACCAAAGAGAGGGGTTCACAAACATATCAGAAAGATTAGATAGATTCTTCATAAGTCATGAATGGAAAAAGGATAATATTTACTGTGAAGCCAATATACCACCAATCGCAGTCTCCGATCACTTCCCAGTGATATTAGAAGTTAAGGCCTGTGAGAGACCACATAGGAACTACTTTAAATTTGAAAATATGTGGTGGAGGGAGTAGAGCCTTACGGAGCTATGATAGGCTTGGTGGAAGGAGAGTGCCCAAATAAAAGGTACTATATCATTCCGCTTTTTGAAGAGGCAAAGTTATTTAAAGGATAAACTAAAGTTTTGGAACAGAGAGTCGTTCAAAAATTTCTTCAAAGAAAAAGAAATAGTTGAGAGAGAATTGGAAGAACTAAATGAAAAAATAATCAAAGAAGGAATGTACGCAGCAGACTATGTGAATGAAAAAGAACTGAAGGACAAATGTGCAAACTTATTATGGAGAGAAGAGGTGTTTTGGAGAGACAAAGCCGGTGATAAATGGTTAAAGGAAGGTGATGTAAACACCAGGTTTTTTCACACCTCGGTCAAGGAAAGAAGGGACAGGAACATGATAGATAAGATTACCCTACAGGATGGTTCAATAGCAGAAGACCGGGTGGCTGTGGAAAATGAAGCCGTGAGGTACTTTAAGAACCTTTTAGGTGAAGACAAAAGCCAAGCGAGTGCAGGTGAGGAGGAGATTCTAGGTAGTATCCCAAAATGCCTAGATTCAGAAGACAATGATATGCTCATGAAATAGTTCACAGAAGAAGAGATAAAGTTGGCCACCTTCCAACAAAACCTAGACAAGTCCCCTGGCCCGGACGATTTCCCCATAAAAAATTTTTAAAAATGTTGGAGCTTTATGAGAAAAGATATATTAAGGTTGGTAGAGGACATAAGAAGAAATAGGAAATTCATGAAGGATCTTAATAACACAGTTTTAGCACTAATACCAAAGAAAAAAAGCTATAGATTATTCGCAGACTTCAGGCCTATATCGATGTGCAATTAAATATACAAAATCGTGGCCAAGGCTCTGGCAAATAGGATAAAAGGAGTCCTAGACAAGGTAATTTCACAGGAGCAAAGCAGCTTCGTCCTAGGTAGGGAAATCTTGGATAGCATCATCCTCTCAACCAAAACAGTATACACGATGACAAGTGAAAAAATTAAAGGAATGCTAATCAAACTCGACGTGAGCAAGGCATACGACAGAGTTAGATGGGATTTCTTACAAAAGGTTTTAATTAAATTTGGCTTCAGTAAGGAATGGATTGATATAATGGTAGCATGCTTCACGATGCCAAGATTATTGGTGTTGGTAAACGGATCGATGTGTGGTTTCTTTGGTGCCACGAATGGGCTCCAACAAGGAGACCCCTTGTCACCATTCCTATTCGTGATCATGGAAAAGGCAATGGGATGACATATAGGGAGAGTACGAGAGGCAGGTCAGTGGCAAGGCATTAGGGTGGCAGAAGGTTTGAACCCACTCTCGCACATATAGTTTGTCGACGATACAATGTTGCTGGGGGAAGCTGCAGTAGGGAAGGCTTTGGTGATAAAGAAAACTCTTGAGTCTTACATAGAGGCATCAGGTCAAGAGATGAACAAGGATAAATCAGAAATTATTTTCTTTAATACTAAGAAAGACCAACAAAAAAAAATAGCAAAAATTATGGGCTTCTCTATAGGCCAACTCCCTATAACCCACCTCGAATTACCCTTATGCTCAGGTGCAAATAGATCAGCTTGGTGGGAGGAATTACTAAGTAAATGTAGAAAGAAGGCCAGTGCTTGGACAAACAAGTGGTTAACATAGGCAGGGAGAATATTAATGACAATGGAGGTATTGTCAGCAGTCCCAATCTATGCAATGTCATGTTTTAAACTTACACAGAAAACAATAGTAGGCCTAGAGAGCTACATGAAGAAGTTTCTATGGGATGGAGCAAAGGACCACAAAAGAATCCATTTGGTGAATTGGGACATAGCTTGTGAAGCCAAGGCAGACGGGGGAGCTAGACTAAGGTGGCTCTCCCTCCAAAACTTGGCCATGGGGGCAAAGCTCAGTTGGAAAATGTAAAGGAACCTGGAAAAGCTCTGGTGCAGAGTCATCCAAAGGAAATACCTAGACACACCAGATCCAAAAAGAATTCTCATGGCAGCGAACTCAAGTGGTGGGTCTGGAGTTTGGAAGTTTATATGGGAGAGCAGACAAATTCTGACGAACCATCTAACATGGAAAATAGGGGATGGATGGAGTGCCAGATTCTGGTCGGATTCATGGAATGGTGAAGTCGCATTAGATTGCCTCCTTGGATTCTTGAACTGCATCGACAAGGTGGAATAAGAACTAGGGGAATATGTAGCAGATTATGCAAAGAATGATAGCACCAACTGGGGAACGAACTGTAAATGGATCTCCTTTGAAGCACTAGAGATACCAGAGGAGATAAAAGAGGCTTTAAGGGGGATAATGCATTCAAGGAAAATAATGCTCATGACTAAACTAGATGAAATTATATGGTGTGCAGCTAAGTCTGGTGAGTACTTTGTTAAATTGGGATACGCAGTTCAAATGCAATGCCAAAGCAGAAGAGAATGGCTGGCCCACCTTTGTTGGAATAAGTACCTACTCCTGAAAGTAGGAGCTTTCTTGTGGACAGCCCTACATAAAAAGATCTTAACCGGAGATAGGCTGAGGTCCATAGGGTTCGAGGGTCCAAGTATGTGCCCCTTGTGCTCCCAAAACGAGGAATCAAAAAATCACCTCTTTCTAAGCTGCACTTTCACGCCAGCTTGCTGGGATTGGCTGGCAGAGGAATTGGGATGGAGTTTGGTGAGGCAGGAGGACCTATTATCCTTCATGTTAAGCTGACCAAGACTAGGGTGTTTGGACACCTAGGGAGACATTTGGGTAGTGGCCCCCTCCATGGTGGTATGGCAGATCTGGAAAGAGAGGAATAGAAGGATCTTCAGCGAGCAATCCTCTACAATTTTAGAGATAAGGAAGAAGATCAAAGAAGGTGTCTGTGAGGTGGTGAATGCACATTTAAGAAACAAAAGGCAAGGCAAGTTCACCCACTAGGACGACAGAGTGGGACAACAAAATACAACAGAGGTGGCAAGAACTTAAGTGCCCATCAGGAGTGGCCTCGAACAAAAGGGATCAAAGATCAATAGCCAAGTAGGAGAGACTGGTAATAGGAAGAGTAAAGATGAATTATGATGGGGCGGCCAAGGGCAACCCCGACCCTGCAGGGGCAGGTTGTGCAATCTGAAATGAGAGAGGGGAGCTAATTTGGGCAATGGCTAGAAACTTGGGAGTGTCCACAAACAATGAAGCCGAACTTGAGGCACTGGCCAAGGGACTGTGGTACTGTAGAAGTAATGGTATCCTGAATATTGACATAGAGGGAGACTCATTAATTTTAATCAATATTGCCAGCAACCGAAGATTTTATAACTAGAAATTAAAGAGGTGGGCTGAACATATATGGGACAACCTTGACAAGATGGATAACTGGATGCTAACTCAAGTTTACAGAGAGGCCAATGGGGTGGCCAATCTTTTAGCAAACTGAGGGGTTGAGTTGGCAGAAGAAATTGAGGCTTTCTTTGATGGACATAGTTTTGAAGAGCTAGGAAAGATGCTAACAATGGAGGATGGGGACCCAAGAACTACATAAGTTTAGCCCTCCCAGTTGTTTCGGTGGAGAGCAAGGCTTGTCCCAAAATTAGAAATCCCGAAGGAGACTGGAAGGCTAAATCACGTAGTTGTAGCAAGTTGTCAAGAAGATAAATCATGAGGTAGGAACCCTAAGTAGGGTACAGCAAGAGAGAGCCAATATAAGAGGGGCAAAAGATAATGCCTTAGCAACAATGGTGGGCAGTAAACTTTTTGGTGTTTGTGGCGTGTGCTTGGAGGAGTCCGTGGACCAACAAGAGAATGAATTAGGAAAGCATTAATGGCAATCTGTTCACAGCAGAAATGCTACAATGGATCAGCCCCCTCGCAGATGGAATAAACCACATCTCAGAGGCAATGTAATCTTTTTGATATATGAATTTAATAAATGGGATCTACCCCCACTGGTAGAACTTACCAAAAAAATAAATAAATAAATAAATACTCTTATATTCTATTTTGAAAAATACTCTAAATTAATATATCTTTATAAGAAATATTCTTAACTTAAAAATATTTTTCTAAAACTTACATTCCCTTATAAAATAATATAGTATATTTAAACTTTATAATAAATATTTATAGTTGGCTAATAATTCAAAGTGATATAAATATAGTTATATAAAAATATACAAAGTTAAATTTAATATGACCTAATAAATTTTAAAATTGTAAAATGTGACTTCAAATAGAAAAACACTTCACCCATTAAATTTCAAGTGTTCTCTTTATAAAAAGATGGAAACATATGTGTGTATGTAATACATACCATGTAATCATTTTGGAAGTGTGATGTATACTTTTCATGTTTAATAGTGGAATGGAGCTAACTATTAATTTTGTTATGCAGAGGAGTTTTCTATTTTCAATCATGGTTTTAAAGCATTCATGCAAATTGTAACACCATTTATAATTTATTTAAGATGCATAAAGGCTGAGTAAGAGCTTGATTATTGTATTGTGAATAGTTGAGTTTCTATGCAATAATGAATAAGGTTATTGTGTTGAGTTTTTATTCAAATGAGTAAAAATTTTATTATTGTATTATGAATGGTTGAGTTTGTATGCCATAGTGAATAAGGTTATTGTGCTATGTTTTTTTATTCAAAAGAGTAAGAACTTTATTATTGTATTGTGAAGGGTAAGTACTAAGTTCTTTATTCGAAAGAGTTTTCTCAATTGTTATGCGAGTGGCAGCAAGAGGTGGAGGTGTAGTGTAATGACATGAGCCTGTTCACAAAAAAATATATATAGCTGACATATATATGAGAGTAAAATAAGAAGATAAATAAATAAACAAAATTTGCTAATACTTCTTGGGTTTACCTTGATTCACCATTTAGGTAGAAGGTAAAAACAATGGAAAGAATATAAAATGAGGTGAAAAAAAATAGGAAAAAGATATAGGGTTGTTATGTTTCCATGTATGTAGTAAATAAAATAGTTCTAAAGTAAAATAAACTAGCATACCTATCTTTAAAAAAATCTATGTAAAAGACGTCTAGAGTTCTCATAAAAGACATCCAGAGTTACCATTATCAAGGTACCTATTTTTCACTAAATTTGTGATTAAAGTGGGAATAGGTGCCTTGTACCTATTTTTCACTGAATTTGTGATTAAAGTGGGAATAGGTGCCTCGAGAATAGGTGCCTTGTACCTATTTTTCACTGAATTTGTGATTAAAGTGGGAATAGGTGCCTCGAGAATGATATCTTAGCGTCTTTTACATAGAGTTTTCTAACCTGCGATCATCTTGGAATTGTGTTGTATGTTTTTCATAGAATTATGTTGCCTTTCTCGATTGTATGCAATACATACCCTGTTGTATGTTTTTCATAGAATTGTGTTGTATACTTTTCATATTTAATAGTTAAATTGAACTAACCATTAGTCTTGGGTGCATGCAAGGGTTTTCTATTTTCACCTATGAATTTAAGGCATTCATACAAACTGTAAAACCACCTACTATTATTTACATAAATAGTTAAATTTTTGTACAAATTGTAAAACCACCTACTAATATTTGCATACATAAAAACTGAGTAAAATTTTTATAAGATTTTGATAAAAATAAAAATATAAAAAAAAAATTGAAAGGAATAAAAGAAAAATAAAAAAAATAAAATTCAAGTGGGATGGGAAAGAAGGTGGATCGCAGTTTCAAAGATGCTATCACTATCCACTAAGATCAAAGAAAGAAACGTTATAAGGGAATGGCATATCAATTTACACACATTCATCTCTATTTACATTGTTGGAGAAGGATATCTATCAGCGTACTTTAGATATATTTTTTAAATATAAATATACTAGTTATTTCATTATTAATAATTAAATTTTTGTACAATAATAAATAAAATTACTGTACTAAATTTTTAAATCCAATTTTATTTTTCCCAACACTAAATGTTTGATTTTTTATTTGCTTCAAATTCTATATACATTGTTTATATGATAAAAAATTATTAGGATTATTCCCTACATATCATTACACCACACAGACACTCTTACCCAATTTATAGATCTCCTCAGAATCATGTTTCTTTGATACCATTCCTGGCGAAGTAATGGATCCTTTCTAGCTCGCTAAGCTACTAGAAGTGGGAGCATGTTGAATTTTTCAATCTGTAATTTCACAACTTGCTAAACTGTGATCGCGCAAGTAAAATACTCCACTAGTCAGTTAGGGGATAGATTGTTGAGAGAGCAAGCGAAACCCTCGTGTTGTAATAGTTCACCCATCAAATTGAAAAATGGTTCACCCATTCAGATAGAACAGAAGAAGAACAGGTTGTTGCTCGTGAAGCAGTTGGGGGTGGCAATGCAGGTGAAGATGGGAGCGAATTGATTTATGGCGAGGAAGTGTTTCGGGTGGTGAGGGAAGTGATGGAGGAAGATGACAGAATTAGGGTTGATATTTGTGACTAGATGATAGGAGGACTAATAATATTGTTATTTTGTTTGGAAGGACTATGGTTATATATATATGATCCTAATGAAAAGATGGGTGGTTGAGTGTGATTGGAAATGTTGATGTAAACAAAACTCATATAGTTTCTTCTTAGAAATATTTTATTCATTTTTATGAGTGTGAAAATTTATGTTTACTCGTTGATTGTCATTTTAAGTTTATCTTTCACAATCTACATAGAGACAAAACCTATACATGTAAATAATAAAATTAAAAACAACCACCAATTAGTTTAATAGTTTATATATATGGTCAACTTGGTCACGGTCAATTGGTAGGACCATTTGGTTCTCATGTTGGAGACCAAGGTTCAAATATATCCAAGGACATCATAACACCAAAATGGCATACCAAAGTAGTAGCCCCATTTTAGTTGAGAGTGTATGCAGTAACCCCATAGGTGAAATTGGAAGATGAGATAGTGGAGTGATAATAGGAGGATACCTTGCAGGAGGCACAACATTGGGAGAATGTGGTAAGCGGACATGTGACATTGGAGGATAGTAGAGTGATAAGAAAGATGCCCTACAAGAGAAGATATGAGGAGGAGGAATTCAAGTTCTAGGAGAACCATGGGAGGAGAAAGAGGAGGAATTCAAGTTCTAGTCCAAAACCATAGGAGGAGTAAGAATTGGAGGATAGTAGGGTGATAAGAAAGATGCCCTACAAGAGAAGATATGAGGAGGAGGAGGGATTCAAGTTCTAGGAGAACCATAGGAGTAAGAGGAGGAATTCAAGTTCTAGTCCAGAACCATAGGAGGAGTACACTAGTAGAAAGTTAGATAAAGTGGTATCCTTGCAAAAATGAATTATATGATTTGGGTTTTGTGAACAAACACTCACAATTCAAGCGTGAGAGGCCCAATAGAAACCACCACTAATTAATCTAAAAATTAGTTTTTATATGTATAATGAACATGACATTTTCATAGTTTACAAGATTAAGTAAAATGGAGAGATTGTTTATGTTCAATTTGTAACAACATTTCATATAAAAAAGAATGATATAAAAAGTATAAGAATAAGTTAATAAATAGTGTGCAAATGGAAAAAGAGATAAGGAAATGTAGAACCTAGAAAATAGTTTTATAGTTTTATTTATTTTTATATATAATTGAAGGTTATATTTTAAAACTATAAGTTAAGGGAAAATTAAAGATGCAACCACATGTGTGTGCGTGTGTGTGATCATCAATATTGCAAAACTATTAAATTAAAGGAGATGAAGAAGACAAATATTTGTGTTAAAAGCACAAAAAAATTAAATGGATGCCAATTTGAAACACTACTTGCTTGAAGGTAAAACTACAAGGAAGAAAAGGGCACACCCTACACTTTATACTTTATTTTACACCATTTTGAGTACATCATAATATACTAGCATGGTACTCAAATTGACCCATTTGGTGTACTAATCAACTCTAGCTCTAAAGTCCACCTACTGACCACTACTACAGATCCTCATGGTTCAAAACAATCATCATTCCCAATACTTTCCTACTTGAGACTAGGTCATGACTTAGTGCCCAAAACAACATGATACAACCCAACCTATGGACTAGCCCACATAACATGACCTAGTCTATACGGATTAGGCTTGATGACATGACCCAATCCACCTCATTCAAAATTCAAATCTCCTACTCTTGAGCCAACCTTTCCAAAGGCTAGCCATGCCAATCTATGCATCAAAAATCTTTAATTGAAAACCTAAGGACATGTATTTATATACATTCCTAGGTCATTAGAAATCAATCAATTGAAATTAATGGAATCACACACGAGAACAATCTAATTCACTAGCACTTTAAATACACATGTTTGCATTATACAGTAGTAAATTGGATCTCTTCATTAGCATTTTGTGAGGCATGACTAGATAATCTTGTTTAATCATCTAAGGGCTTTAATTTTGACTAAGATATGTCTAGGTCTTTTCCTCTTACCTTGAAAGCAATCCCCATTATGCATTTCAACACAACCCTTTGTCACAAATAGGTTAGGACATGGATACACATAGATCCTTGCAAGTTACATTAACATTAAACTAGGTTATACTAGACAAACTAGGCCACATGACACAACCTTATCCAAACCAATTCACATAACACAATCTTGTCCACATAAGCTTGGATCTTGTTAGAGTTTTGTCACATTTTTCTAATCATTATTTCTAAATCTTAATTATTAATTCTAATTACCTATCAAAATGCACCTACAAGCCAACTACCAAGTCAAATCCACCATGTCATAAAAATAGATATGTACATCTAATCCCTCTCTAGCTACTTATTTCTTCACTCTTTGATTTAAATATAATTTGTTAATTTTATTGTTTTATCATTCTAATTGGATATAGATAATCATAGTGTAGGATATGATATGTATCCTAGGGTTAACACTTTATTTCTTCACATTTTTGGTGAACCCCGATAATGTTTACTTCAACTAGAGTCTAGCCCTAGGTTAAGCCTTTATTTGTTTCCAAATATGTTGCAATGTGCACTCATTGATAAATTTGTGCTTTTATAAGCCATTGTTTTCAAGCCTTGCATGCCAAAGAAATTCCAAGGTCCCTAATTCCCCTTAGGTGAAGTCTTAGGTTAAACTCTTCCATCCCAATAGCTTCCTCCTACATGCCTATCATTGAAAATCTAACCACCCATGTTCACCTCAATGATGAAGACACATGTTATCACAATGTTCAATTTGAATTGACTGAGAGTCAAAAGAAAGTGAGATGGTTGAAAAATTACCTCTTAAAGAAAGAACGTATAAATTTAGATGATATTGCACAATCATCATTTCTAGTTTATGGAGTGGGAAAAATGGGATGCCCATGTGAGGGTGGAGAAAAATGTAATTATTTTATTATTCTCTTGGGACTTAGAAATATTATTTGTAATGAGGCATTGAATAGGAGGTTACATAGTGAATGTGTAAGAACATCTTCTATTATTAGTTGGCATGTGGGCATAATTAGTGCTTCATGGGGTAGTGCTTGGGAGTTACATATGCCAACTCGAGTGGTGGAACTCAAAGATGCTTGCAAAGGAGTTACATTCTATTTTGTATGCCACTCTCTTGTAGTGGGATATGAGAATTCTTATATGGTACTTTTGGACCTTTTTTGGGACCATGGTATAGTCTTATGGTGGTTTATTGGGCTTCCTTGAGTCTATATATTGAGGGATTGAGATGGAGGCATTACACATTATCTCTTGTAGGGTTATGTTGCCATTTTTCTCTAGGATTGAAGAGCATTTATCTCCCATTTGTCTTAATAAAGCACTTCACTATGAAAATGTATTGTAATTATTGATTATTTTTTAATAATACATTGGGTTTAGTTTGGAGGCTAGGTTTTTCTAGGGTAAATCCATGTCACTTCTATTCTTGTGGTTACTTCTATTCCTCTCTCTCTCATTTTTTTTCCTTTCTAACTATTGTCTATATGTTGTAATATTCTCCTCATAGAATCAATGTGAAAATACCTACATGTTTATTAGTTGATCTATGTTTTGATTTTCATTTCTAAGAGGTTTATGTGGGTATAATTCCTAATTAGCCAAATTCTTGGGGACACTATCTCCCCTCATGATACTTCCCTTCCTTCTCATTCCCATGCATCTAGAATCTACCATCCTTCCCTTCAACTCCTAATTCCCTGAATTCCATATTCATCCATCAACTTGTTTCTTTTCCCCCACTATCACTTTAACATGCCTTGTTAATCCTACTTAATCCCACACTCCTCTTGTTCCCTCCATTATCACCCCTACCTCCCACACATATCTCCTCACACATCCAACTAATTCCACTCTCCACTCCATCCAATTATACCCTCCATCACAATTTCATCATAATTCATTTATAAACCACCCATTACTACTCACATTCCCACTCATTCTCTACTCCTTCGTAATCATCCATATAAAGCATCATGAGAGAAATAAGTGAGACTAAATTCCACCTTAGCAATGTTCCATCTAGCTCCAAAAAAGATCTATGACATTGAAAGAAAAGAAATTAAACTTTGTTAAGAATGCACTAAATTGGATCAATGAAATGACTTTTATAAAAATAAATGAAGGGTCATAATTTGGATTAATTAGATCACACATGAGCTAGGAGTCACAACTAAACAAGAGAAAAAAAATATGAAATTAAACTAAGAGAGAGAATAAAATAGAATTTGTGCACTTGATAGACTAATGAGCTATAAAAAGAGGTGCTTAGAATTATGATTATTTGCTAGAGAGATTTGGGAATTGTCAAAGTTGATTTCCACCAAAGGGGTGATATGTTCCTTTCAAGAGGGGTTCTTCTTTCTATCTCAAATTCCTATTAAATTTTAGAGTGAAAGATCTTGAGGCTATTTGGAATCTATATTTTACTATCACTTGTCAGGATCTTGCACACAAATAAATAAATTGATAAATCAAAAGGATCAATTTAGGTAAAATACATTGAAATTAGAAACCCTAATTTGTAAATTGTAGACACTAATGATCATTAAAAATAGAAAGTGTAAACTACTAAAATGCTTAAAATTACAAAATGTGGTTTCTAATAAAAAATGAAAATCTTGAGTTGATTGTGGTGAAGGGGTGAGCATGTTCTTATTAAGGGGTGCTCTTGTGAGAGATAAAATTTTGTATAAAGATCCATCACAAATCCACAAACATAAGTTTTTTTCAAAATAAATGTAATCAGATCATGGCAATGGAAACAAGAGGATATGACAATGAGAAAAATTAGAAACACACAAAATATAATGGCAATAGACAAAACCCTAGGATATGGAAAGAGAGAAATAAGGGAAAGAGAAAGAAAAATGAATGAACAAGAGGATATGGAGATGAGGTGAGGTCAAGGGATGATGGGAAGATAGATGTATTCAAAAATGGAAGGGAAAATGAGAATCAAAAGGGTATAGTAGGAGAATTTGTCAAAGTAATGATAAGTTAGAAAATCATGAAGAAGCCACAAAGAGATAAGACATTATCAACAAGTGATTGGTTGCAACTGAAGGGGCAGTAACCTCTTTATTGATTGATTTCAAATGATACAATGCAATGGATTTATACAAGGATAGTGCAGTTCTCATAACTATCGATGCAGTTCACATAACGGTATAACAACTTTATAACTGCAACATTGTAATTAAACAATGTAATACCATTGTTACTATAACTATTATGCCAACATTCCCCCCTTATTACATTGTTCCTGCAAGAGTACCAAGGGACCCCCCTGAATGCTAATATACTCAATAAAGTTGATTACATAATATGAATACATGTATTTTATAGAAGATCTTTTCCTAAAAGAACAAATCCTGAACCAAGTGGGGCTCCATCAAGTTGTCTCTTGACCCTCGAAAAGGTGTAGCTTCGAGCTATGTTCTTGAGCTCTCGGTCCTGAACTCTCAAATCACAGAGTCTTGAATTATTCGACAACAATCCCTAAGAGATACGATAGATCTCTATCATTGTCTAGTGACCGCAAAAGGGTATAATTCTTGATCATATACTCTAAAGCTCGCTTGACAACAATCCATATTGAGCTCAACACCAAATCTCAAACCTATCTCCAGAACATAATCTTCACAAAACATGTATTCTTCAAATATGTCAGCAACAACAAGGAAAGGCAAAAAACTAAAGCCAAAAATGCTTCTCATGCAAAGCATCATCTCAAAGCAAGAAGCTAACTTGAGATGATGAAAATTCCTCCATCCTCTAATGCCACCTACCTCCAATATAATATGCTTACACTCTATCCATTTTCTTTAGACTCTTCAATAGCACAAGCATGCAAGTCTCTCAAATTTCTATCAATGATAGCATGGATGGCATCGGAACCACAAACATAATGTGTGTCCATTTTCAAATGTTAAAAATAATGATGTCAATTTTGATCAATGATGGACTCATATACCTCCAAACCTTATTTTCCTTATCACTCCAATGCATACAAACCCACACAAAAGCAATGGAATGAAATATCTCATAACTTCAATACACTATTAGACCTTCATCAAATTAAACTTTCAACAATTTAATCCTTATTACTCCAAAGTAAAATACACATTCACAATAATTTTTAACTCTAAATTACATATATGTGCTCTTTACACTCACTAGGAAATTCCTTCACCAGTAATTTGTTATTCTGCTTAATACATATCACAGCTTCACATAGACTTCTCATGCAGATCTGTTTTCATGCCTTTCTATTGCTTAGAAACTGCACCTTACATCTTCTATTGTTGCATTAAAGAGAAATATTTTATCAGTGTCTTTACGACAAGTTTCAAATGCAACCCTTCTATATGAAAAACCTTCTCACATCCTTCAAATGATAGGTCATAGTGGTAGGCCCAAAGCTATCTCCATGTCTTTCCATCAAATAGATGCAACAAACTAAATCATGCCTTCCTCACATTGTAGAAGCTCTGATACCATATGAAGGGGTAGTAACCTCTTTATTTATTGATTTGAAATGATACAATGCAATGGATTTATACAAGGACAATGCAGTTCTCATAACTATTGATGCAGTTCACATAACTGTATAACAACTTTATAACTACAACATTGTAATTAAACAATGTAATGCCATTGTTACTATAACTATTATGCCAACAATAAAATCACTATCCATAATGCTCAAGATTTAACATAAACATGTATCATAATCAAGTGATTAGTTAACAAAATGATCGAGCTAATCACATTTTAACCAAAAGAAACATAATCTTTTCATCAATTAAGCATGTCAATCTAATCATGATATAACAAGGCTTACATTTCAGTAATCATTTACAAATCTTTAGTGAGTAACCATCATTAATCAAGTACAATATATGCTCAAGGCATCATAGTTTAATTAAAAAATTATAATAGACCCTCTGGTCATAAATGCAATTACTGTATCTAGAACCGATAATATATGTCTTCATAAGCCTCAGCTTGTCTCATGCTTCGGAAGGAGAGCATCATCTTGGTGCTTTTCCTCTAACCATAGACCTGCAGTCCCCCTCTCGACTTCCTAACTAGAAGTGGCCCTACCCTTCTTAGAAAGGTTAGACATTAGAACCCATTAGGTTAGCCATCTGAGTATCTGGTGTTGTGTTCTTCCTAATGTCTCATGGTCACACACTATAGATCCACTCTAACTTGTATGACACTACTAGAGACACTAGGCCATCTGGAACATTGTGGACTGATAATGCATGCAGAGATGGATGCATTACTTTGGTCAAAGATTTACATACATACACAACATTGCACAATGAACGTCGTCAAATGTCCACCACCCTAACTTGATTTATAATCTGTCATGTCCTACAGTAAGTTCTCATTGACCTTGTTCTTTAGGTCCAGTATGAGTGGGATCAATTTGAATCATTGTCCATACTTAGACATTTGACTCCCATTCCCATCATAAGTTGGTTACAATTAAACAGGTTACTTTTGTAATGAGAAACTAGTGACTCTTGTAACTTTGTTCCTTTTTCAACTCATATCACTATTTGACCAATTTTTACCACCTTGGTTCATCTATGGTCTACAATTTTGATAACAACACATCATATATGATGAATTCATATTCATGGTACTCAAGGCATACCTTGCCTTAGTAGAATAGAATGGTTTCCTTATGCTAAATAGCTCTTATTATCTTTACGAGCTTTAGGAGTTAAACACCATTCTTATTCGTTTACAAAAGAGTATAAATAAAGAGATCATAACTGCACCTTGTGTGATAAGAATGCTAAGGATATCCAGTGTCTCCAGAGGAAGATGGAAACCATGTAGAAGAATTGGAAGACTATGGTGGAATTTGCAGCCAAAGCCCTGCACAGGGCTGCTTCCATCTTTACTACCGTCAAAGGGCTAGACGATAAGGTCAAGCAGGTGGGAATCGATAGTCTAGGTGACTACAAGGAGATAGTCGAGTTCCTTTCTAAGTTTGGGGTGACTAAAAGCCCATAGTTTCTTGTTTCTACCATTTTTTGTTGTCCTTGTTGTTTCCATGGTTTTAGTTAGTGTTTTGTTGGTCTATTGTTCATGAGCTGTTAATCTGTTGTTTCTGGCTAGTTAATGGCCTAATGCCTAGGGGGTGTTTTGTTAAAGGGATATGGACCCTCTTTTCTAGATGAACTAATCAAAAACAATAACTGTTAGGTCTTAATTCAAACATATAGAACAAATCTATATTATTCTTTTAACATAAATAGGTTGTTTCATGATGAGACCATGATCTCAAATGATCTCACTACCTCCACAATTAAGGTTTAATGACTACAGTCTTGACTATTTATTAACCCATATATTAATTCATAGTCAGGATTCTATGCATGCCAAACTTGTTAAAGGTTTAAGTGTTGCAATACAATGATGCTTAAATGCCCTTACAACTGTCCCCACAGTCAAGTGACTATGACTCATTTATAGGATAAAAAATCATTACTGGAATTATTACCAATTATTCCATATTTCCATGCCAAGAGCACTAAGGCTCTAACTTTGTCATTAGTTGATGTGTGCTTGATATGCTTGAAAGCATGCTCAGTCATAACAGATTCGAGCACCGGCTATCATATGATGTATAATGCATTTAAATCTTGGTCGTAAGACCTTGAGCTCAGGCATAGAAAAGAGTTTGTATCTTTACAGCTCAGCCTTATGGCCTCGAGCTAGTATCTCATCAAATACATAATATAGTTGTTACTCAGCTTTTAAGCCTCGTGCTTATTCACAGAAAAAGATTACAATGTTTTTCTACTCAGCCATACGGCCTTCAGCTTAGTCTCAGGAAAATATTACTATGTGTTTCATTGCTCGGCCCTACGGCCTTGAGCTTAGTCTCAAGAAAGATTATTGTGTTTTTCATTGCATGGCCCTACGGCCTTGAGCTTAGTCTTAAGAAGATTATTGTGTTGATAGCTGAGCCATAATGGCTTCAATCCTATATTCATATCAGATTTAACATGATAAGGTTTGGCCTTATGGCTCTGAACCACTAAAAGAAATAAAACTTTAAAACAATATTAGCTCAGCTATATCGGCCTTGAGCCACAATTGTGAAGATATTAACATAAACCATGGTACGGCCTCACAAGCCTTGTGCCTCTGTGTTAATTATACAACAAGAACATCATACCATATGTACTCTGGTAGTAGTTCTACACAGTTATAGCTCATTATATTGAAAGTAAATGGGAATTATGTCCACCATTTTACCTGGACAAGACTTTCGATAGGGATGTAGTTCCAAACTGAGACTCGTCGAGCTGCTCACAACTTCTTATCTCCTAGTATTTTCACAGAAAAGCTTCACCACCTTCTTCACTAAACCCCAACCATGAACCCCTACTGAACAAAAGTCTCCCTTACAAAAATAAAAACCAAACTTGTTAACTGGCCGACACTTGACATGCTGATTTGCGTGGAAACTACCACCCCACTCGGTCAGTTCCCACAAAAGGTGGCTTGATCAAGGCATCATGTGCCTAAGAAGGATGAGCTCAAAGCTCTCCTTCGTTCCTCAAGGCTGACTATTAATAAATTAGTACTATTCGATAGTATTAAATAATAAGATAAGTAAAATAATAACATTATTGAAAACAACCTATAAAGAGGTTTCATCCTTACTTAAGGATAAGGGTTAAATAATACATATTTAATATTAAGGTTTAACACTATAAAATTGAAATCACAAAATGATTCACAACAAGATCATCAGTTATTGGGGTCGAGTAATACTCCCCTGAAATAGACTATCATCCTTAGTCAAATGACTAGGGAATAATATCCCTGAGAACAAAAGGATTTACAAGAGACCTCCTCATCTCTAAACATGATTGTCTCTCGACTAGAGATGATATTCCAAGAACATCGTCTAGTCATCACAACTAGTTGTAATAGCACCAACAATATAACGACTTGCAAAGAACATGAAAACTAAGAAAGGAGACATGACACATGACAACTTATGAAGGGATTAAGGACATAGAAGTCGATACTCAGATGGCTAGTCAACCTTTTTCCTTCTCAACATCTAACCCTTCCTCCAGGATGATACTATCCTTCCTTCTTTGAAGGACATTCATTTCCCTATTCACACTCAGGACCACAAGATCATGATCAGTGCATCATTATCATATCTCACAATATAAATCATTTAATTTACAAAACTATTTAACATCAGTAAATTAGATATTTCTACAATATCAAATCAGTTAACTATGACTAATCCTCCTAATTATCATGCCAAGTTATTGATTAAGTCTAATTGTAAGTTAGGGATGTAACATTGGAAAAAGGATACATAATTAAGATCTAAAAAAAGAGAATACGCCAAGAGACTCCAAGATCCAAGGTTTATCGAATAATCCAAAAGTGCAAGCACAAATAGCTCAAGAGAACATGAGGAAATCATAATTGTAGATCTACAAAATGAGAGGAAGAGAGGTTTATTTATAGATTTTCAGGTGGTATAAATAAAATGATTGGAAAAAATACACTAAGTGAAGCATTAATTATTAGCCATTAAAATTTGTAGAAGATTCCCATAAAAATCAAGGGATCGTGTTTTTAAATGCTAGAATCTCAAAATTCTTGGAAGTGGTAACAGGGGGATAAAAACCAAAGAAGGTGGTTTTATGCAAAGAGGATACACTGGATGCAAAAAATAAACAAAAATATGGTAAAAACAGGGGTAAACACACATGAGAAGAAGCCACAAACATTAAATTAAATGAGGGGTAGGAAAGGATAACTATCACATATTAAGGATAAACAAGGCTTAGAGGAAGGGCTAAAAACATATGGGAAAGGGGAAAACACATGGGCATAGAAAAGAAAAGAGATAAGAATAAACTAGGGGAAAATAAGTGGCTAAAAAGGAGTAACACACTAAAGGCGGGCACTAAAATGGATGCAACCCATTGTAAAAGGAATCAAAATGTATGTAATTTTTGTTATTACATTGTCCCCCCAAGTTTTAGTGGGTTGATGACACACTAAGGGGAAGAAACATTCTAAATTAAGAGTACATTAAAGCATGCATAATCATGTAAACACCATAGATATTATACCAAAGAAGAGAGTATAATGTGATATTCATTGCATGGTTCCTATATAATGAAACCTTATACGATGTATCCCTTATAAATTTTGCTTACACAATCACATCTTATAGATCCCTTATTTCATGCCTACATGATCACATATTATACCATATCCCCTACAAATTTGTCCTCACATGATCACATCTTTAAAAAAAATCTTTTACATCATTCTCACATGATAACACGTGCCTTATGTCATTCTTAAATAATAACAACTTATATGACATCTATTATATTGTTCTTACACATTAACATCTTACATGTCATATATTATATTGTTCTTGCATAATTGTCAAGGAGGAATATCAGAAATTCATTATCTAAGAGGTTATTGTCAAGATAATGACCTCTATTCCACCCAACACTACTCAATAAACATTGGCTATCCCTTAAAAATCATGGTATCACTTTCACTCAAAATGCTACATAAGACAAAATTTAATTTCAGCTATGAGATATGATGAATATTTTTGTGTAAATTCAGAAAGGTTATAATTCACTATATATTACTTGGAAATACTAAGTACATGTTTAGTTTGTACAATAGTTGATTCCAAATTGTAGTTCCAAACTTGCAGCTCAATATAAAGTGTTCAATAGTTTCTTCCTCACCCAAGCACATGTATCATATGGAGGAGATCTACATTCCAATCCTTTATAGTCTATGCTATTCAAGGATTTTATTTTTATTTTCCAACCAAACAAAACTACAAGATTTAGGTAGATTGCATTCTCTCCAAATAATCTTATCAAGCTGATTAAGATTCTTATTCCCATGTGATGTGGGGCCTAGGATGGAACTCAATGAATAGACACACTCAATGGACAATTAATTTTTTTATGGGGGAAGCATAAAGTGTGAAAGATTTAGGTCAAAAAATAAATTAGAGTGCAAATGACAAAGGGAAGTATGATTAATAGAACAAATGTGAGATTTCAATTAGAATTGTAATGTAAATTTTTATTATACAAAATCTTGTACATGATCCAAGAGGTCATATGGATTGAATGACTAAGTTTTCTACTTAAGACCACTAAATTATATGTTATTTTATGTTCAAAGAATGGCAGTTTACATCAATATTCATGAGGAGGTTGAAGGACTAGTTAAATAGTTGCAAGATTGCATGGAACTCCAATGAAACTTGAAACCAATGATGAGATTCTCTTGTGCCATTATTTCCCAAGAAAGGTGTTGTAATTGATATTTCAAAATAGGTATGTCATGATAGACACCACTATATGTGTGCAACAAGATTGGAGAGGAGTTAGATTGTCATGTTATTGTCACATGTTTTACAAGTGATGACAAGGATACTAACCAAGTTGTGAAAGTCAAGTGTTAGTGTTGATAGAGTTATGTGCTTTGGAGTGTCCTTGATCCTCTTGGATTAGTTTCCCTTACATGAGATGCAATGGACCCCTTTGTGTGTAAATACAAAATAAGATGTGGAAATCTTTGAAAAATTGGCACTTGAGTGTATTGTTGTCCTTTGGACATAACTTGACGAGCACTTTCATGATTTGGATGAGAGATCTACTATTAATGTGTTTGTTTCACTCATGTCAATGATATAATCAATTTTTATTATTAGGGGTAGGGGCCCTGGCTTCATTGGCTAAAAATTCCTATTGCAAGCAAGAAGGTCATGAGGGCCAATCTCCCCCCATCCCCATGGTACTGGAGGATGTGTCGCACCAACATCACCAATCACGTGAAAAAAGTTTACCAAACACACTACAATTTATAGGGGGGCTACCCAATTCCTGTAGTCTAAAAAAAATGATATAATCAATTTATGCTAGTGTGACATAATAAGTATTGTGTTTGACCAATTGTAAGGTCTTTATTGTGTTAGGAGAGTCTGATAGAGGTGGATAATGATGGTACAATAGATTTCCATTAAAAATAGCATGCAACCAAAGTAAGGAGGAATATTGAGCTCAAAGTGTTTGTCTCCTACTTTCTTGGTGATAGTGTAGGTCATGTAACTAAGTGGATGAAGCTTGAAAAAAGGTCTTGTGAGTCATTCCTTATATAAATGCAACCAAACCCAATGACCAACTTGGAAGGTTTGCAACGTATGATGTTTGTCATGGAATTACTTGTACTTAGAAATTATTTGTTGAAGAATGGTTTGCATCTATTGTTGTTTCTATTTAATGTTCTCAATGGATTTGGTATATTTGTAATATATTCCTTCAGATAAGGGAGTTGGAGGATGGTGGTATGGTATAATCCACATTGATGAGTGCTAATGGTTGAAACCCAAGAAAACATGAAAATAATTGTGCACGCAGATCTATGAAGAACTCTATTGTAAACTTTATTGAATGAAAGGAAGACTTTTTTCTCATTTATGTTTCTTCCTAGAGTTGAATATTTGAAGAAGATACACTATCATATTATTGGCTAGATATATTTATCCATCAATTTGTAGATGGTAGGATTCATATTTCTCTAACTTTGTGTCCATTAGTGACCAAAGTGCTTTCCAAAAATGGCTCAAGAATGTGTCTTGATCAAAGATGATGGTGGGTCTTAACCCAATGTGAATCCATACATTCAAAAAATACAATTGAGTTATTTTTGGAGTTAAAATTTACTTCTTATAAGGCATCAGACTTGGCATCTTAAAGAGACTATCTACCACGATGTGCACATAGTCTCTATCTCTTTTGGTTGTAGGATAACTAGACATAAATGGATTACCAAGGATTTATCACTACTTGTAAAGGTGTGTACATACCTTGTTTCTTACCTATCTTGGCTATGACACATGTAGTGTAGGATTGTATGTATCTAACAAAATCTAATTAGAGATGTAGCTAATTGAAATATTTGTATAGTATTGTGAGGGTCTTTTCAACTCCAAAATGTCTTACAATCTTGCTAAGTGAGCCTCCCATGCGAATTATTCCCATTCTTCCATATATGATACCCACTTCCATATATGATACACACAAGAGTCCAAGGTTTTATAGTCTAGTCCATCCTACAAGTAGAAATCTAGAATTAACTTACCATTGTCAAGCTTTGATAGATCTTAGATAAGAGGGTGACTCATTTATATTCAACTACTAGATTGGAACTTCCTAATGTTCCTATTCAATCTTGTCTTGTGTTTGCAAAATATAAAGTGACTTGTGATCTATTTGAATTGCTATTTCTTTTCCTATCATGTAATGTCTCCTTTGCTTACATGCCTAGACAACAACATAAATCTTTTTGTCATCTATGGGATATCACTAGACTACTATAGTGAATTTTTTAAAGAAAAGTGAGTGGATGTTTGTATTGAATGAAGATTGCTCTAACTACATACTTGAAGGTGCCAATCTCTATCTTTAATGGATACTAAAGATCTCGTAGTATGAACACTGGCATGGAATAGCGGAATGATTTATTTTATATGATTGACCACATGAATCTTATTTTTGTGCCACCTATGGTGATTTGATTTAATGCTAGTAACTTGAGAGAAACAAAGTACAAAAATCATATAGAAGTTTTTCAATCCCAAAATGTTGTAGAGATCTTTGATATTCTTTAGTGTAGGCGACTCTTAGATGATGTAGATTTTGGATAGATTGACATATACTTCTCATATATCCATAATTTATGTACTAGATATTGCATCTCCCACATAAAAATTAAATATTTTCCCAAATCAACATAAGTTCTATTTTTTTTGTAAATTGAAATGCATGTTGGATGTAGCATAGATTTTATCTCACGGCTTTCTAAAGATTAGGTTGTCATCAAGGTAGACAAAAACAAATGAGGTTGTGAAAGGCTACAGTATCTTGTTCATCATTTACATGAATGTTTTTGGTGCATTGGTCAAGATGAAGGGCATAACCAGCCATTAGAATAGGCTCTCTTTGGATTTGAATGTTGTCTTCCATATGTTTGTGGGGGGTCATCCCACAATAATGGGTTACACTTTTTGGCCAAACTTGGCATTGAAATCAACATTTTGAACTAAATCTCCACTTTCTAACACCTATAGTTGCTAAACCGTTAGGAATTTGAAGATGATGTGAACTAGTGATTTGTGAGATTTTGTCTATAGATTCTAAATATTTTATTTTTTAAAAAATTTAGAGTTAAATTGTAAAAAAAAATTGTGTCTCCTTTGATAACTAGTTTTTAATAGTAAACAACATTTCTTTAAAGTGATGTGTATTTTGTCACACAACTTTTTTTCTGTAAAGGATAAAATTCTGATTCTTTTGAATTTAGATTGGTAACACCAATATCTAGAGGATACATTTGGTTTCATAATGTTTTGTTGAATATTTATTTTAATTAAGTTTTGAAATCAAACTAATTATAATTTAGACATAGGCGTACTCTGTCCAACATAACCTTTTTGTATGTATCAAAATTCAATTTTTTTTGTTGGACATCAATACCTAGAGGAGATGTATTTTTTTTTTAAAAAATTCTCTATTTTCCTATTTTTTTCGTATGTGTGAAACAAAGACCTTGATGTTCATTGAATAAACTATATTCACAAGAAATAAAAAATAAATATTATAATCAAATTAAATATATTTAAAATTATACTTTTTGGGAAGCTTATAATAAGGACTACATACTTACAAAACATAAATTTTAAATGAATTCATTTGATCCCCCAAAAGGTAAATCAAAAGTAGTTTTTATAAGCATTTTGATAGGTGTAGAGGAGGCTCCATTATAGGTATGGTTTAAAACTAGCGGGGTTCTATTTGGAAGGGAGTTTGAATCTAAGGGAGTTTGATCAAACCCTCTTCAATTAAAATCCTTTAAATAGAACCTTTCAAGGCTTAAATCATTATATTTTCTAAAAATATGTGATTTCAGCAAAAATTAAGATGTCCTAGAAAGTGTAACCCATTATTATGGCAGCACCCTGGGCTTACTAGGAATATGATGATAGCTAGATTTAATATCAAATTTGGTGAATAACATGGTGCCATAGAGATGGCAAAAAAGATCCTCATTTTAGGGAAGTGGTTAGCAATTCCTCACTATGATCTTGTTGAGTTCTTTGTACTCAATGCATAGTCACCATGTTTTATCCTTCACTGGTGCAAGCACAACTAGGCTACTGCAAGGGAAAGATCCAAACTTGATGTGTCCTATAACCATGAGTTCTTACAAAAATTTCTTGATCTACTAATGCTCAAGTAATTATTTGAAATATAGAGATGATGATCCATATTGAGCCTAGGAGATGTATAGGGGATTATCTACAACATATCTGAGTGTTGAGAATTTCTCAAATAGTATCACATATTGTATAACATATAATGGAAACTTAAAATATAAGATGTGAAACAACTATTACACATTTGAGTGGCTAAGAGATTAGAAAATAATCTAAATCTATTTAGTGGAAGAATAGGATTAAATACATATGTGTACAAAGAATAATAAGGATAATAATGAGAATTCCTATGATTGGAAAGGGGTAGCACATCCTTTCTATTTTTTATAAACTATGATGGAGTTGATAATTGTTACATGGAGCATGCTAGTATGTTTCTCTTTGTGCACTTGTACAAGATGTATAGTGTAGGTATTTATAGATGAATTACCACTAGGCTGAAAATTAAGTAACATGCCTATGTATGGTCATGTAGCATGTGTGGATAGCATGTTTCCAAGTGTCAAACTTGAATTGTGGTATTCCTTGTGGCATGGACATTACTAGGTGTCAAACATGTATGGTTCCAAATATCAAACTTGTATGGAGTTATTTTCTATGGTACATGAGCTAATAGATGATCTACATGCATGGTTACATTTCTTATGGAGGATTTAGTGTATGGTTTATGGTAGGTAGAACAGAGTACAAAGCATGTATAGTGGAATATGATGCTAAAGGGATTTATGCATGTGAATGATGCACAAAGAGCTACTAGATCTTGCCTGGTTCCACAAAGGACTTTTGAGGCTTATGCATGAAGCAACATAGAAGCTATGAGCTACTAAATCTTGTAAGATTTCGCAAAGGACTATTGAGGATTGCACAATTGCAAAAACAACATAGGACTACTAAAACTTGCATGATTGTGCATGAAGCAATGTGGGGAATTTTGAACATGCATATATTCATGTGCAAGTGTTCATCTTGGTGCTATTCTAGCATGTAAGGGGATGTAGAAGGAATGTAAGGACTATAGTTTTGTTGATGAATTGGCATGCAAGGTTGTGCTCGAGTTATTTCCCTTTCTTGAGGAGAAATGGTTACCATCAAGGTTATTTTTGGATCAAATACATTAGGTAGAGGTAGCCCTCATATCAAATTGATGATATGCTTTACAGTCCTACACAATTTTGAGGAACTCAATTTAATGACTGAAAGAGAAGTTGTACTGCTCCATCATGTTATTTAGATTCTATTAAGGGGGATATAATACCAACTTGAGCCACAAGGACTTTTTCATTTTCAAGTTTTACCCTAAGATGATAAACTTTCTATTGGAACCAACTAGCCTCTTGCATTACTTGGTGTTAATGACTGGTAACTTGGGGACTACTTCTAGTATGCAATATCTATTTTCACTACTATCTATGATAACATTCCTAGGGTTTGCTTCATAGATTGCATGTTGATGGAATAGATATGGTTGTCCAAGTAAAACATCACTACCTCTAATGGCGTAACATCATAAAATCTTGGAAAGGATTGATTTTGTACTCAAAGTAACATTGGCAAGTGAGAAATTTCTTTGAACCCAAATTGAGCTATCCAATAAAGTATGATTGAGGGTGAGGCATCAATGGAAAGTTTAATTTGTGAACTAATTTAGGAGAAATTAGGCTCTAATTTCTATTGTCAACTTTGAAGTGCACTAGTTGTCCATTGACCCACATTTAAGGGTGGAGTTAAAACCTTTTTGCTTCCTCTTAATTGATGTTGGAGGAAGAAGCGATGTTTTTGGTACTAACCATGGCACTAGATTCTGCATGCATAACTTAGTTGCCTTTATCAGGTGCTACAACAATAATTCTAATGGAATATAATTGCACAAGCAATGTTTTTCTGGCTTGACTCTTTTTAGTTGAGTGATTGATAGTATTGTGAACTATGCATCACTTTCTAGTATTAGATTATTCCTTCTTCTCACTAGACAATTATTCTTTCTTTGAGTTTATTGTCTAGGTCCCCTACCTTTCTTACAACTCTCTTGAGTTTTAACCTTAGTATTCTTTGTTCACGCCTTGTCCTAAGACTCTCTTGGGCTTCTACTTGGATTTGGACTCAAATTTATAGGTGAATTTGTAGGCTTCTCTAAGATTTGAGATCTAAAGGAAATACATGTTTGATTGAATGTATGATCTCATGCCTAACCTATACTTGAGAATGTGATTATGCTAAGTCTCTTCAATGCGCATCTTAGAAACTAGTGTGAAAGATGTTAATGTACTCTTGCATAGATTGCTCCTTCATTAGTGCAATTGTGTAAACTTGATGTATATCCTCATAGTTCCCAACTTTGTTAGTAGGGCCTTTTAACTGCCTAGGGATTGTGACATAATGTCCTTCTCATGGGGTGCACAATAGTTTTGCTACCATTGTTTGATGGGTATGGAAACTTTTAGAAGGGTCAAGGTAATCCTTTCTTTGTTAGAGAACTGATTTACCATGAAGTAGGAGAGAAGGCTATCATTAATATAATTATCTAGAGTATCTACATTTATTTTTCTTTAAAAAATAGGGATGTCTAGATTGACTTACACCTTGTATGGTATAGCTAGAGCTTTTTGGAGGGTTATGCACATGCTTAAGGAGTTGGGCAAAGTGATGAAAAATTCTATCTATCATGTGCATATTTCTATTCTAAAATTTCCTATTATCATCACAACACCTCTTCTATCATTCTTTGGAGCATATTCATAGTCGGTATCTTTGTAATTTTGTATGTCATCTTGGGTTGTTGGAGAGGAGGGTATGTTGAAGGTTCAAGAGCCTCAATCTCCAACTTTTTGTAGTACAACCTCATGAATTAGAATTTAAACTAAGACATGTTGTATATGTATACATAAATTCCATTAGACATGATACCTAGTGTAATGGATTAGATACCATTGATCCACAACCCACAATGAAACCTAGTGGATAGACACACTCAACAAACTAAATGTGTTATGGAGAAAGCATAAAATATGAATGACAAAGGATGAAAACTAAATTAGTGTGCAAATGATGAGGGGAAGGAGGATTAACAGAACAAATTAGACACTTGAATGATAATTGTATTGCATTTTTAGTATTTGAAGTCTTGTACGTGATCTACAAGGTTAGATGTATCTAATGCCTAAGCTATCCTTCTTGAGACCACTAACTTCTGCGTTCTCTTTTGTTCAAAGATTGGTAGTTTACAATATTATTCATGAGAAGGATGCATGAGTTGGGAAGATACAAGACTACTTGTAGCTCTGACGAATGTTAGCTTGAATGATGAGATTCCCCTATATCATCATTACCTAGGAATGACATTGTGACTAACAATTTAGAATATATGTGTGAGAATAGATACCACTAAATATGTGTGACATTATTAGAGGAGTTAAATTGTTGCATTACTACCACATGTTCTACAAGTAATAACGAAGTTGTTGACAATGCCACAAAAGCCAAGTGTTAATGGTAATAGAGTTATGCACTTTGAAGTGTCCCTAACTCTCCTAAATCATCATATAACCTTATAGTATCACATCACACTTTTTATCTTATATATCTCCCTATTTTATCTTTAATGCATCTTCCACTTTCCTCTATCATAAAAATTCTTCTTTCTTAGTAAGAATTTACATAGTCTAATTTGTTTTTTCATCTCAAACTAGGCAATGGTCTATGGGTTTACATGGTCCGTCCACCTTATCATCTCAAATTTGCAATCATAATTCCCTCATTTAGCTCAAAATTGGATCATAATTGCCCATCCGGGAGTCATCCCAAAAATATAGCCTTTCTCTCATTTTATTTCCCAAGTTAGGTAGTTGCTGACATGGTAGCGTAGGGTTGCAACAAAATTCTGAATATGAGAGCTAAATTGTAAATGTACGGTCGTGAATATCCTTTCCAAGTTAGAATCCATTTCTTTTACTTCATCAGTTTGTTCCATGGCTGTTTGTTTTCTTCACAGATCAGGCACAAAGACTTAAGACTGGGTTTATATTCTCTTAGAAAGAATCTATGAAACTTTCTTTTCTTTCTTACATTGTTTGTTTTATGTTCTTATATCTCTTTCAATTTCATAAATCAATTTTAAACAGAATTAAATATAAATACAGAAACTAAATTAAATAAAATATGCAGAAAGCAAGAGCCATTACCATAAAACTTGAAAAAACTACCACATCTAAAGTTACTGAATATAAAAAATTCACCATAAACAAGACTGCCCTTATATGAGTCCCAAAAGAGAAGAATTTCATTCTAAAAAATCGGAGCTGCTACAATTTAGGATGTCTAGTTTTCTTGGACAAAAACTGGTTGAAACAGGATGGGCAGTTTTATCTGTGGGCAAAAATATTCAAAATTATGCCCACATGAGATTACATTTTCCTTCCAAATTTTTGTCTGGAACATTTAAAAAACAGCCATAAAATAAATTTATAAACCCATCTAAAAAGTACTTCCTAATTTTTTAAACAGTGGTTGCATACAAAATCTAAGAAGCTTCTGCATGGGACCTTGTCAAGCTGCAATTCTATCAATCATGAAATGTCATTAACATGCTAAAACAGGGTTTACTCGTCAGTAACCCTCCTTGACCATCTCTCCTCCATGTATTTCTCTGTGTTCTTCCGTATTTCATTTGAAGTCTTATAGAAGTTGGCCTTCATGGCTAACTCCACCATGGCTTTCTGGGACTCAGGATAACATTGCAACTCGTCTTGATAAGTTGGGTATAAAACCAGGCCATCAAATATGGATAACTGCTTTCTGACTGCATCGATGGTTTTTCTCATCTCTGCATTTTCAGATTCCAAAGCTTTAATCCTTGCATCTTCCTGAGAAAGCTTCTCTAAATCCATTAGTAAACAGTAGTCCCACCTTCCTGTATGAAACAAAAACAGTGAGGATAAAAAAATGGCAATACAGCGCTTTACATTTTGATAGTCCACTGAACCAGAATGTGATACAAAAAACAGCCCCAAGACTTAGCCTACATACCGTTTGGAGGATCAAATATGCTGGGTAATGGAAGCAACTTAATACAGCAGGAGAAACCCAAATTAAAGACTTCGAAAAAAACACACACAGAAGTTGTTAGTCCGCTAAGCTGTTGAGCATATTGATGATCGTGGAGAATCCAGTAGCAGAGATTTATATTGCCTTGCAAGAAAAGCAACCTAAAAAGTGAAAACAAATCAAGAAAGCAGTAGTAACTTAGCACAATCTTCTAATGCTACTTAAAAACTGGAATTACAGAGGAATAAACGGTGTGAGTTATTATAGAAGATCCAATATGGACTTTACCTGAACACTATAAAGTCGGTGGGCCGCATTAATTATTCACAACCCTAAGTTTGGCGGCTGAACAATATTTCTATGGATGCATTATGAAGCATGCGTGTAAAAAGTAATTTAATATGAAGGGATTTACAAACCTTGTCGGTCACAATTTTTTTAATTTTGATGCATTTACATGTCATTGGTGTAGTTAGACCGTCCGTTTATTCCCAATTCAAAAAGATTTATGCATCGCTAAGTTTTCTCCCTTGTGATTAAGAAGACAATTTAAAATGTGAAATTTATATATCCGTGCCAATTTCTATATATGGTGCAGTTTGTATATCCGTGCCAATTTCTATATGTAGTGAAATTTGTATACCCATGCCAATTTCTATATATGGTGAAATTTGTATATCCGTGCCAATTTCTATATGTAGTGAAATTTGTATATCCGTGCCAATTTCTATATGTAGTGAAATTTGTATATCCGTGCCAATTTCTATATATGGTGAAATTTGTATATCCGTGCCAATTTCATTATGCATCACCAAGTTTTCTTCCTTATAATTAAGAAGACAATCTAATATGTGTAATGGCTAAATTTTATCCGTGCCAATTTCTATTTAATTTTAGGTTTATTTTGACCAAGTTTTCTTCCTTGTGATTAAGAAGACAATTTAATATTTGTAATGGTGATTTATGTATATCGGTGCCCATTTCTATTTAATTTTAGATCTATTTTGAGAGAATATCTTATTATTATAATTATATAGTGATATGTGGCATATTTTTGTTAGAAGTTTGGTTTCTTTTCTAATTCTTGTCAACCTTTATTTACTCTTCCTTACACATTTTTCTATACACTAGCCTTTTGAGGATCTATTCCTATTTATTCTCACATTTTGAAAATTTATTGGCCTAGATTTTCATACATCCATCTCTAACTCAACTCTAAATCATACACTTGTTGTAAGGGCAATTTCCACAAAAAATGAGAACGATATCCTAAATGGCATAGATCAAACTCAAAATTTAAATTTGTTAATGTAGATACCCCAAATCCCCTTTGGATTTTCCCCATAGCTTTTCTAATTAAATCTTTATTTAATTAATTTGGCCAATTATCCCTGACCATTTCCTAACTAATTAGCTTAATCCCTCATTGCATTAATTAAATAAATTTTAATTTATTTAACTAACTAATCCATCACTAATTTTCCTCCTCTAGAATTAATTAAATAAATTATATTTATTTAATTAATTATCCTTCATCACAAATTAATTAAATTAAATCCACCTACTTAATTAACCTAAAGCTAATTTCCTCTAACTAATTAATTAAATGGGACATTTAATTAATTAAACCTTCATCCATTTTCCTCTAATTAAAAAATTGAACCTCTCTCCACTAAAATCCAGAAGGCTTTCCCTTTTAATCCCCACCATCAAATTCAAATTCCAAACACATCTTGTCTATCCATTTCACACATGTCTCCTCCACCACTTGTGCCCTCCTCATGTTCACATAACTTGGTGAAATCATATCCCTCCATTTGAAAACACAATCCCCTACATCCACTTGACTCCTCCATCATCTTCCACTTGCTTGCATCTCATTCTCCCATGCATTTTAAAGAAATTTCATACCTTCATCGAGCACATTTCATCTCCTCTTGTCATTTGTCAAGAGGCTAGGATGCATAGCCATGCAAGTTTGTCCTAGCCCTCCATTTCCTTGGGAGAGAGTCAATTTAAGAGCTTTATCCAAGGGACGCTTCAACCAATCCATCATAGAGCAAGTACATGTTGCCCAATTTGGTAATCATTGAGCTAGAGAGCAACCACATTTACCACAACACATCAACCCAACCTTGGAGCATATCATAATCATTGATGGAGGTATAATGCATGTTTTGTTTGTGTTTTGCATTATTATTTATCTTCCATATTTCTCAAATTGAAAGTGAATGTTAGATTTAGGATTTGAGTTTCTTGTGTTTATGTTTGTATCTAACTCTCCTTTGTTTTGGTCCAAATTTGATGTCTATAGTTGACTCCCCCGTTTTACATTAGCCATTGGAAGCTGACCTGATACACCTTTATGTGATATTATATAGTGATATATAGCATGCTTTTTTAAAAAGTTTGGTTCCTTTCTTGATCCTTGTCCAACTTTATTTATTCCTCTTTAAACATATTTCTATACACCATCCTTCTCCATGTTTTATCCATATTTATTTTCACACATTTCCATCGTTTATTCATCTAGATTTCCACACATCGATCCTTGAACCCTAGATCATACACTTGTTGTCATGGGTAATTTTTGCAATGTGGATGATCCCACAATAGTGTGTCCCACTTGTGGGATGAGGTCAAAAATGAGTTTTGGAATGAAAAAATTGTAGAACACCTTTAAATGAAGGTCCTTCATTTGAAGGTAAATTGTCCACCATGTGTAAATAGGCTTCAAATGAAGGTGGAGGTTCGAATGAAGGTGGGGAGGCTCAAATGAAGGCTTTTTTTTCAAATTTTAAATGTTGCACATTCAAAAATATAAAGAAACATTCAAATACCTTCATTCAAAAGTCCTTATGCTATCCTCATTATTTGGCTCACTTGGTTTTCAAAATAAAATTTTGTTTCAAAGCAAGGCTTGGACCATCAAATGAAGTCATCATGACATAAATTTTTGCAAGATTGTATCCCTCCAAGTAAGCTTTCCAAAAAGTTTTTAAAAATTACTTAAAAAAACATGTGCACTCTATATTGATGTCCTTGTTTCAACCAAAAAATAAAACTATGCATTGTGGCATTATATTACTCTAAATTATAATTAATCTAAATTAAAAGATAAGATTGGGCATAAGAAAACCTTGGGCTCAGCTTTGGGGGAGAATAACAGAATTTCGTGACGGGGAGAGCTCTGTGGTTGGACGAGGGTTTGTGAAACCCTCCAAGTGCAATCAGGTGGAGCTCTCTTCCTGCCTTGGAATGCTTTATTCATGACCATCTGCTCCATTGGATCATATTGGTTTCATGTGGTGTCTAAATTTTCCTATGGATGATCGTTGTATTGTGTTTTCATTTACATAGTATTATATTTGATTATCAAAAGTTTTTTAATTTAAATATTTCATTTTCCCGCCTCTACTAGTTACGTCATAGAGTGTCAAGGTTTGTTCCCCTATGCTTGGGGGCTGTCTAAGGGATTATTTCCTATGGGCCACAACATTTATTGCTTGGCCGATAGAAATTAATGGAGACTCTGAATGGGTTAAATATAAACGAAATCAATTTTGATGACAATATTAACAAATCTTGTAGTGAAGTCCTTAGAGGAGACTATGCTAAAACATTATCAAAAGATGTTGGTTTCGAGATCTAGCATCCATTCAGAGCCCACTATGGAGTCCTTGACAGCGGTGGAGAGGTGAGGAGGTAGGGAGGGGAAGGAGAAAAAGGTGAGTGCCTCGGCTTGCCTAGGAAACTTTCATTATACCCTAATCTTGATATGCATAAAGCCTTGAATTCTGAAGAAAATAGATTAAGGAATGTGGCTATTTTCTTTGCTTTCTTGAATACTGAGAAACTCTCTTCTCAAAGATTTTTTGATAACTGGTTAATCTCAGTATGGGGAAAGAAATTGGGGATTCAATTTTCCTTCTATCGTATGATTTAAAACAAGTTATTTGTTATCTTTTTGAAATGTAATCAATAGAAGGAAAAATAAGGAGGGTTTGGGTTTTAAAACGAGTGGTCCTAATGAAAACCATAGGGAGGGGAATGACAAAACTAAAGAAAATGAGTCTGGAGATGGTCTCTCTGATTCCATGCCTAGAATAGGTATTCCTACTAAAACTTGTCCTGTTAATCATGTTGTAGACATGGTTTTTGAGTCAAACCTAGGAGATGAGCATAATAACACTCAAAACACTAATGAATCCCCCACTAATTTAATAGGTCTATATGATGTGGTAGGGACTAAAGGCAACTTGAACTGCATTGAGACTGTATGGTAAAGCAATAAGCCAGAAATAGCACAAACTGAGAACCCTAACCCTAATTTGAATAAGGCAGAGGGGAAGATAGTCACAATGTTTGATAACCCCTATTTTGATAATGTATTGCAAAGAGAATACCCTCAAGAAGGCTCTAATGAGGTGGTAGTTATGAAGAACATTCATACGAATATTGGGAACCAACCAATTGTGAATGGAGATAAATTATAGCCAAGTGGGCATAGGAAGAATGCCCAAGAATTACCATTAGACAAAATAAGAATGATACAAGAATAGAGGAAAAAACTTGAAGAGATGAAGGAGGTTTTCCAAAAAAGGATAGTAGCAGATCCCAAAGGGATAGCAGTAAATAGCCCCGGTATAAATGTGGAAAATGTAATAGAGGAATGTGATTGTAATTAGACAAACAATAATGATAGAACATTGATTGACAAGAATAGAGATTCAAATAACAACAAAATAGAAGATGAGGTTAAGAAAAGAAAAATGGTTAGCAAAACTAATAGTTTTTGTTAAACCAGAGAAAAAAGGAAAAGAGGATTAAATCCCCAATTGTTTTGATAGGTTATACAATGGGAGCAAATTAAATTCCACCTGATTAAGAAGATGATGAAGGATTTACACTGTTTTGGTTGGAATGTAAGAAGACTTGAGTCTCCTAATAGGTAGTACATTGTTAGAGACTTCTGTAATAAGAATAGGAATATAGATATTTTGTTTTTACAAGAAATTAAAGCTGTGGGATTTCATCTGGAAAACAATTTGAGATTTATATGGAAAATGAAATAGTAGATTCTTCTAATCATGAAAAAGGAAAAGGAGGAAATTCCATGCTAATTTATAGGAAATGGTTGCAATCAATCAAACAGAAAGGGCATTCCTCATGCTATAGATTCTTATGGCTTGTTCTTGAAATTGAAAATAGTGAGATAGGCTTTAGCTCTATATATGCTTCAAATGAATACGGAAATAGGGTGGAATTATGGAACTAGATGGCTAATGAGCTCCCTAAGGAACCTTGGATCATGGGAGGTGATTTCAACATGATTAAGCAAAAGGAAGATAAATCAAGAGGCAATCCACATGAGTGGAAAGGGAATGAAAAAAAAATTGGGATAGAATGAAAAAGATGTTAAAACTTTATGATCCTCTAGAGGGACAAAAAGGAAACAACAAGGGCATATGGTATTCTTGGTTTAATAGCCAGGAGGAAAATAGGAGGATTTACTATAGACTGGATAGGTTTTATGCAGACAAGGAGGTGCTGCAATTTTAGAATTTTGATAGTAACAATGTAGTGCAAGTTATACGAAACACATTATCTGATCACCATCCTATTAAAGTTGTTATTGCTTGGAAGAATTAGGGTAAACCATATAAACCTATAGAGCTAGTATTGGTCAAAGCTTTACTTATCTCCCTTAGACTTCTAATACCATCCATATACAATAACACAATACTGGAACAAATTGACTAAATCCGATAAGGTTATTTTTCAACAGTGGGAAAAACTACTCCTTGGATAGAAGGAAGAAGGAATGCTACCTCCAAGAAGAGTTTCTAAGAGCAAAAGAAGTTATTCAAAGGGAGCCTAGTAGGACAAAACTAATAACAAAAGTGAGTGATATAAGGCTTAAACTTAGGCAGTTTCAAGTTAAAAAGGCCCAAAGTGCTAGGATCAAAGCCAAATTGAATTGGTTGGAGGGAGGAGACAGAGGTACCAAATACTTCCTTGAGTTATTAAAGTTCAAAAACCTTAAAGAAAAAATAGGTCATATATTAGAGGAAAGAGTTTGGTATCATGAGGATGAAGATATTAAGGAGGTGTTTAGGATGTTTTATGAGATCTTGTTTAAAGTTGAGGATAGTAAAGAAGGATGTAAGGAAGCACAAAGTCTTTGTATGAGAATCTGTAAAAAGAGAATAGATGCAGAAATGGAAAAAAAGTTGAAAGTTGAGATAATAAAGAAAGAAATTGAAGAAGTTATTAAATCTATGAAGAATGGTAAATCACCAAGTGTGGATGGACTGCCAGTGGAATTCTACAAGGCTAATCTAAGCTGGGTGGTAGATGATCTATTTGATGTCTATCAAGATGTTGTGAAGAATGGGACACTAGGAAAAAAATCAATAGAGGGGTCATTAGCTTGGTACCAAAGGATGGTGATAAAGAAAACACCAAGAATTAAAGACTTATTACTTTACTAAATGTCTCATATAAAATCATAGCTAAAGTATTAGCTTTGAGATAGAAAGATATATTACCCAAAATCATTAACCATACCCAAACTAGATTTATTAAGGGTAGATATATCTTGGAGAACATAATCACAAACTGGGAAGCCCTACATTGGGCTAAGGAAATTGATCAAAATGTCGGTATTCTGCTCTTAGATTTTGAAAAGGCATATGACAAGGTTGAATGGTCATTTGTTCTAATGATGTTAAAAACCATTGGGTTTTTAGATTATTACTATGGGATGGTTAAAATGTTGTTCAGTGATGCATCTGCTCAAGTTGAGGTCAATGGCATGATGTCTGACCCATTTCCTATGAGGAGATCTATTAGTCAAGGGTGTCCATTGGCACTAGCTATATTTGTTATTGCTTCTGAAGCTCTATATTACTTATTGAGAATAGATGTTATAGAAGGAGAAGTAAAAGGTATTTCACTGCCAAACATGGATATGCTTTTGAATGTTCAATTATTGATGACATGGCACTATTCCCAAGACTAGAGGAAGACAATGTTAAAAAATTGGAAGATAGGCTAGAAATTTTCTATCTTGCCTCAGAAAAAAAAAATTGCCTCTAAATCTATCTTGCTTGGTTGGTAGGAAGAAGCTCCAAACTAGTTAAACATGAATAAGTGGAAATGGGGAGGTCTACATAAGCAAGTCAAGTTTTTGGGCATTCCTTTTGTTGTCAGTCCATCTTTAAAAAACATGTGGGAATGGTTATTCTCTAAAATAGAGAGGAAGTTAAATAATTGGAATAGGCACTTTTTATCTTTAGCTAGAAGGGTTTAGGTTTGTCAGAAAATACTTTATGCTTATTCCATCTATTATGCTTCTATGTGGCTTTTCCATAATTACCAGATTGATTTGATTCAAAAATGTATCAGACAATTTCTTTGGTCAGAAGGCAAAGGGACCCAAAAAGGGCATTCTATAAAGTGGGGGTAGTGTTGTTTAGGCATGGAATAGGGGGGTTGGGCCTTAAGGATGTGTGAGAATCTAGGGTGTTGACTTGGCTACAAAATGGATCTTTAGATCCTTAGAAGGCAATGAGCCATGGAAAATATTGGTGAAAAATAATATTGTGAATGATGTACATGTTAAGGCAAAAATGTGGAAAGGACTGTTGTCTTTATTAGTATTTGGAATGCATGGAAATAGGCAAAAGTATTTATACAAAACAGAGAATCTTTTAATTTGAGGAACAAAATGGTTTTGGGGCATAGATCTATTTGGTGGAACATATATCATAAAAACAAACCCTTGGCATTACTGCAAGGTTGCCCTACAAAAAAGTGGAACAAACAAGGGTTGTTAGTAATTAAAGACTTATTAGATGGAAAGAATGTTAAAACCTAGATGAAGATTAAAAAAGACTTTGGATTGAGAGAATAACAAAAGAGAACTTTTTCCATACTATACAAAGCCATCCTATGTAAGATTCCACAAGATATAAACATTCTTGGGGAAGAGTGCATTGAGAAGGCTACATGGAAAGATGCTACTAAATTGCTGGGAACTAATTCTAAAAGAATTTATAAGATGATGAATAGCCCTCGAGCGATATTCAAGCATATTAACAATATTTGGAACCTTACAATAGAACAAAATTTTTTTGTCCAAAACCTTCGGTATTATATGGTCTAGGAATATAGAGACCAAAAAAGGTTGTTTTAGATGGCTTCTTATTTTAAAAAAACTAGCAACTAGTGGTTTTGACAACAGTGTTTGTTCTATGTGTAAAGTAAATGAAACTTGTCAACATGTGTTCTTTGAATGTGATTATGCTTGTTATGGACTAAAAATTGGACACTTGCCTTTTTAGCTCCTTATTTAGCTCCTAAATCCCCATGATTACATTATGCATCATAATTGATCATCTCGAAGAGATTGCTCAGCACCAATGTGAATTTGGGACCTTGGGCCCTTTTTAAATCTCATCTTAGACTAAAAAGGGGGTCCTAGACTTGGGCGCCAACTGCCCAAGTCCTCCGTGATTGGTCAGGGCTAATTAATGCTATGTTGGCATAGGACCTTTAAAAAGGTTCCTCTTTGTTGGCTCTTGTGATTTAATTTCACAAATATTAGCAAGAAAGCATATATAAGTGTGTTTTTGTATTCATTATGAAACTAGATGGATATTGAAAATTTATGATCTTGGAGAAAAGAGTATTCAAAGCATTCATTATGTTTCTAGAGTAGATTTGTGTTTGTATTGTGTGTGTTGTTGCAGGTTTTGAATCATCATCTATCTCCTTATGAGTTGGAGAAATTTCATTCTCCTAACCTGTAAGGGCACACTCCCTTATCTATCAATGGTGTTGGAAAGCTTGAATGCCATTCTAGGGTTTGACTGAGGCAAATCCCTAAACACCATAACCCTCCAAACACTCTCGTATCATCTTGTGTGCAGGTTATAGGTACAGGATTCAGGGAAAGTGAAGTTATAGGGAGACAGTGCAAGAATCAAGGTTTCAGGATCTAGAAGAAGTTATGAAATATTCCCCCGAAAATACTTGGGTTGTTTCCTCCCTAGTCTTCTAGGATTTTGGACATCATATCTGGCATCAGGGCATCCTCCGGAGCAACTTTCCAGATTGCACCTTCTATTGATTCCTTCATCTCGACTCTAACAATTTTATGGGATTATTTCAACATGTTAAAATAGTCCTCTGACATCTCTACTTTTGGGAAATAGGTTTTATCATCCCTTTGATCATTCTTGTATAATTGGTTGCTAGATATCTATTTTATATCTTTTGTCATAAGCAAATCTTTGCAAATCTAGGGTTTATTGCATATTTGGCCTAGGGTTTGATAAAAGGGCTTGATTATATCAGATCTTTCCATAGCACTCTTGAGTACAAGATCTATAGCTAAGTCCTCCTCCATTTGGTAGTGATTTGGTTTGGTCTTGTCCTTGAATGTTATTGTGAAATAGGGTTTGATCTAGTGTGCATGCTAGTCTTCATCATTCACCTTTTTCATATATAACATTTTGGTAACCCGTAGATCTTACACTTTGGCATCCTTCTTGCATCAGATCTGAGCTATTTTTTGTCCTATATCTGATTGGATTCAATTCAACCATCATTTTGCATAGTTTCATAGCTTAATTTCATTGTTAGAGTTTCAAAAATCCTTGTATTTTTAGTAAATCTAGCTAATCTTCAACCTAGGGTTTCAAGATTGGCATGTTGTGGTAAATCTTGTTGCATTATTGGATTGATTGAAGGATTTTAGTCTGCTATAACTTATCATCCCCACTATTTTAATACATATTTTGCATACTTTCATTGGAAAAAGTGAAAAAATAAAGCATTTAGGCTTGCAAAAAGGCATAGTTTTGCATTGTTTCATTACATATGTTATAAATCATCCTAGAAAGATTTAAATCTCTAATTTTCACATCAAATCTAATTCATTTGACGGTAGACAATCATTTCATGATATTGTACCTTGCATTTGAAGATCTCATTTCCTAGGGTTTTGTTGAAAAGTTGCATTTTCCTATAACCTAGTCAATTTCAAAAGCTAGGGTTTGTAGTCAAAATCTTATTTTAGATTTTTCTACTATCATAAACAATTTTCAAATCAGATCTAGCATTAATTTATAAGCATATTTTCATTGTTCAATTGTAAATTTTGCATCATTTCATACCTTGTTTAAAAAATTCACATGTTTGTAATTACACATTGTGTATTTCAATATAAGAAATTTGACATCTCTTTAACATTTCTTTGCAAGAAATCTTAAAATTACCTATATGACCTTTTGTGCAACACTTTTAACATCTCGATCACTCTGTTTGTAGTGACACTAAGTGTGTTTTTTATCTTTGCAAAAAAGGCTTCAAAAACCTGGTTCCCTCAAACTAGTGTTGTGGTGTACAAAAGTCTCTCATATTGGTGGTATTTGATAAATGAATAGATATGGTTGTACATTATTGTTCCAAGACATTTCATTATGTCATCTTCATATCATTTCTCTTTGGTATCTTTGCATGCATATATCAAAGATCTTGATTTTCATAGATCCATAACCCTCATGGGTGAGCATCCTTCAATATTAGAAAATCTAACCAAATTCATCTCCATGAATACTCATGAGAAAGATGATTTTGAAAGTTCTTCTTCTTCTATTACTACTACTATAAATCATACAAATGACTTGGATCTAATATCTAATGTATATGATGGTGGTGATGATTCCATGAGTCATCCTATTTCTCCTTAGTTGAATGTTCAAACACCTTGGATATCACTAAGGAAGTGAAGACCCTCAATCTTCCTCCTTTGGTTGAATGTTCAAGTACTTTGGACATCACTAAGGATGCAAAAACCATTAATAGTTATCCTTTGGTTACATGTTCAAACCCCTTGGACATCACTAAAGATACAATCATCAACAATTCTCTTAACAACATTGTACCTTCTCTTTGTTCCAATGCTCTCCCTTTAACAGATGAAGCATTGGTGGATAAAGAAAGGTCTCTCACATTAAAACCTTTGGGGATGGATGTTGAGACTAATCAAAATAAAAACAATGTTAATTCAATCAGCATTAATAGACTTATTCCACCTACTAAGGGGATAGTGAAAAAGTGTACTAATGTTCCTAAAATCATTGTGCAAGGGACACTTAATGCACCTCCTCACTTCAAGTTGGTGATTATGGTTCAAGGTGCTTTGACACCACCTCAACCCCCGGGTTGCATTCTCAATTTTATAAAACAAATTACTCAAGGAAATTGAGCGTATCAAAATGTGTCGCAACAACCCTATTACAATGTGGTTGATCACACATACAATACATGAAATAATAAACAAAGTAAACAATAGTCAAAATTTCTAATCACTTTACCAACTTCTCGACCTATGATTCCTCAACCACCTCATCTTACTCATAAAGTTGGTGAAGATTATGATCTTGTTGAGTGGCTTTGTGCTACTCCTACTAAGATCTCTCTATGGGAACTCATAAAAACATTGTCTACATACCATAGAATGCTCTAGGAAGCTTTACAAAAGGTCATCATACCACCGGCTATTAACCCTAATGATGTAGTAGCTCTGTTAGATTGTATGCATGCGACAAAAATAGATATTCTATTTAACCAACACGAATTACCATCAACTGAAGTTCAAAATCAACATGATCCTCTTCTAATCTTTGTCACAATAAATAAAAAGTTGATAAAGTGAGTTATGATTGACAATGGATCAGCTCTTAGTGTTTGTGGCATTGATTTGCTACATAAAATTAAGGTTGATACATCTTTAATCAAACTGAATAAACTTCACATTCATGGCTTTGATAACATTGGTAGACAATCCCTGGGTACCTTAACTTTACCCATGAAGGTTGGACCCGTGACATTATCTACCCTTTTCCATGTCATGCCTGGTGCACTTTCATATAACATCATTCTCGGTAGACCATGGATTCACGCCATGGAGGCAATTCTGCCTACCCATCATTGATTAGTAAAGTTTATTTACAAAGGTAAACTTCACACCATCAAAGCCGATCTAGAGCCAAACAAAATGTTTACAAATCAAAACACAAAAACAAGTTATCAATCATAATACTTTGAATAACTTAAAACTTGATTCATCAATACCTCTTGCTACATCTATAATGTTGTGCAAATTCAACATCACCATCAAATACATTTCTGGGTGACGATTGGGGTTCATTAGATTTTACTCCTACCTTTATAGGTGAATATGAACTCAATAACCCTAAAACATCAAATGTTGCATCGATCTCATCCAAGCAATATTTGGAACTACCTAAGAAACCTAAAGTTTCTTTAGTAGAAAACAAAGACAATACTCTTACACTATAGAATATGAGACTTGTGAGGCCCCGCCTTCTTCTAAAAAGATGGAGTCTCTCTATGGTCATGGATTTCAAATCCTTTACAAAAATTGCAATGACGTAGGCAATGGTTGTGGTGTAAACCAACAAGGAATCATATTACCCTTACAAGTTAATATAATTAATTACTCGGTCGGTATTGGATATCGTTCTTTGAAGCACACCAAAGCTTACCCTCTTCCTACTCTTAATGTTTCCTAATATGATAGACATAGATTGTCCACCAGGAAATATTTTGTATGAATCAGGTAAGTATCTCTCCCTTATTTAGCCACACTTGATGTAGCACCTCTTTGAGTTGCTCTCATGGGTGGTCTTCTCTTATGTGTTGTATGGTGTCCCCCCATGTTGTGTTAAATGTTGTTTAGGTCTCCTTGGATGACCCTTGATACTCTTGTAAGGTCAAGGATACAAAGAGACTGCCACCATCATGACATTATTCTATTGGCTTCTCTATTCTTCTATTCTCCTCTCCTATTTTCAAATTGTTGTGCTATGCCTTGGGGGCATAACATTGCGAAGGGTGTTTTAGGGGTATACTTCTATGTGGTGGCCCTAAGTCACTTTTATCTCCTCTCTCATTTTTCATGATTTCATTCTTTCATCATGCTTGTGGCTCTACTAGTCGGCGGATGATGAAAACAAATAAACACTAATAAGGTTCATGTGTCCCTACAGCAAGAAAGAAAAAATGGACCCAATCCATATATGAAGATGGGGTTGATATATTACTAATGCTTGACTAGTAGAATCACCTCATGTTGGATCATGTGTTGTGTTGTGAAAATTCTTGTAACAAGCCTTTAAAATACTCTAAATATGCTTCCATGCACTTTGGATTTGTTTTGTATCTCACCTTGTACCTACACTCGATTCTGAGATACCTAAAGTATAACCTCATGGCTATACTCAATTCCAAACTCGTAAGTGTAGCCTTGGTCTATTAAGTGATATATGATTTTCCGTATAAGTTTTATGAGATGATTTGGTTGTTTATCTTAGAATAGATTTTCTAGCCAAAGTTTATATATTATTGGATAATGATTGTTAGCAAATGATATTGATGTGTTTGTTGGGAACAATCAGTGATTGTAAGCACATGTCACTTTGGGGCATGGGCTTTGTGAAAAGTCTTGTCTCCCTTGCATTTTTTCAACTTTACCTTAAATGTGATTGCTATTGACAAGCAGGATCAACCACTTTAAGGTGGGGGCATATATTGTGGTAAATGTTTGGATATTTTAGATATTGTGGATAAAGCGTATTTGTGTATGCTTCCTTTTCACCATAAGGTATCTCCGCATGTAGGTGGGGTTGTGTACTTTGTTTTGTCTTGTGTATACCTCCTTTTCACTATAATGCATCTGCGTGATGCATGTGGGGTTGTAAACTTTGTGCATGCTTCCTTTTCACCATAAGGCATATGCAGATGTAGGTGGGGTGGCATTTTGAAAGCCCTTCTACAGAAGGTGGGATTGTGTCTTCCCTTGAGCGGTTGTACATCCTTTTGAAAGTCCTCTATAGAGGTGAGGCTGGATCTTGAGTTATTCACCCTTAAGTGTATCTTTGGTGGTTGTGGTAGTGTAGCTCAACCATCATGTGTGTTTGGAGTGTCTTAGATAGTGGACCATAGTGATAAGCTCCTCCCCATCGCATGTGTTTACTGTGTATAAGACGTATAGTGTGTCGACAACTCACTCTACGGCGCTTGTGTATTCCATGTGTCTTCCACATTTTTTCCCTACATGTCTAGTGTGTCTTGCATGTTTTATGAGTGTTTTGCATGTTTTTGATGGTGGCACATTGCAATGAGCTCCCCCCATCTCCTAGTTAGGGGTATATAATTGTTTAATCATTTCTTCTCTTCGTGTATGCCTTATGTATTGTGTGACTACATTCATGTCTTCTCTGTGTATTCATCATGTTTTACGTGACTGTCAAGTGTTTTCTTATGTTTTCCTAAGCTTGGGGGCTAGAAATAGTCCTTCAATCTTAGGGTGTGTCATCACTCTTGTGTTTAAAGTGTTTGATGTGTTTGATGTGTTTGATGTGCTTTGATCATACTTTAATCTATGTATTGAATCATAAGATCATACACACATTAAAGTGGGGGCTAAATATTATGGAGTAAAAAGTGGACACTTGTCTTTTTAACTCCTTGTTTAGCTCCTAGGTCCTTGTGATTACATTGATCATCCTGAAGAGATTGCTTTCCACCAATGTGAATTTGGGACCTTGGGCCCTTATTAGATCTCATCCTGGACTAAAAAGGAGGTCCTAGACTTGGGCGCCAACCACCCAAGTGCTCCCTGATTAGTCATGGATAATTAATTCTATGTCGGCATAGAACCTTTAAAAAGGTTCCTCTTTGTCAGCTCTTGTGATATAACTTCACAAATATTAGTAGGAAAGCATATATATGTGTGTTTTTAAATTCATTATGAACCTAGATGGATATTAAGAACTTATGATCTTGGAGCAAAGAGCATTCAAAGCATTCATTGTGTTTCTAGAGTAGATTTGTATTGGTATTGTGTGTGTTGTTACAGGTTTTGAATCATCATCCATCTCCTTATGAGTTGAAGAATCTTCATTCTCCTAAGGGCTTCACCTCCGAGGTGATATCATTATTATTTGAATTATTCTATCATCATTTTGTTTAGCCTCTTCCCTGCAAGGGCGCACTCTCTTATCTATCAATGGTGTTGGAAGGCTTGAATGCCATTCTAGGGTTTGATTGAGGCAAATCCCTAAACACCATAACCCCCCAAACCCTCTCTTATCGTCTTGTATGTAGGTTATGATGTAGAGTACACAGTGGAAGTGTACAAATGATCAACAAACTTGATCGGTGTGAATCTAACTTATGTCTTGGCAATCTACTCTTATCGGCCAAACATACCCCGTTGGCCACCTTGCAACTTTTCTTTCCAATCTCTCAACTCTCCCTGACAGCTCAACTTCACTTTGTCTTCGAAGAGACTTCTTCTATCGACGACATCTTCTAACCTCTTGTCGATACCCCAATGGTGGTTAAGAATCTCACCTTAACCTTGATGGCTTCAACACCGGTCAATCGTGACCTTATCGGCCAGACTTAGATCATCGGTGACCACTTGTGAACACTGGCCAATGTGTCGATACACTTGACTTCACTCGACTACCCCCGACACTTCAATGAGACTTCCTTCATTGGTGAACTCCTTGTTTGTTCTCCTGATACACCAATAGATGTTATCTTTGGTGAGACTAAAGTCATTCTTCACCGATGAACCTCCTATCGGTCCAACACCGTTGATCAGTATAACTTTCAAAAGCTTCCCTGAGGGGCTATGTTACACCGATGGTGACTTCCGTTACTTTGCAACTACGCAGATGCCAAACCTATATATAGAAATGAAACTTAATAGAATCAAAGGGGTCTATAATCCTCTGCAACCACTTGATCACCCATCAATTTGGCCACTTCACTAACTATTCTCGCATAACAACACTTTTCCTATTGTTTCAATGACTAGTCACATAGAGATGCCTAGTCAAACTCATGCCAAACTCCTTGGATCCTTGAGTGTTTGACCCAAAACCTTAGAAAACACAAAATATACACTGTATTCCTCCATCACACTAAAAATGAGAATATAGCTTTCAGTGGACAGAGGAATAATAGTCCATTTATTCACAAAACCCTAGTTTCTAGGTTTTTTGACTAGTCTTTGCAAAAAGAACAATATCTCACAAACTACAATACTTCAAGACACCAGACTACTTCCAAATGAAAACTACCTCACTACATGAACATTTCCAATTATTTTCAGATGATCAACTATCCATATAGGCCATATAGAAATTATTGTTACAATGAATTACTCAAAAGAAAATTGTGTTTCAACACACCCAAAACTCCAAATCTTCATTCATGCCTTCAAGTTACATCATACATCACCTATAGAAGGCTTGAGACATTAGTTAACATCCCTACCAACTATACAAACTAATTTTGAAAGTTAGTTAGTCCTTGGGATTCTCCTATCACAAGAAAACTACATGTTTTCATTGTGTTATTACATCAAACTTGACCAAAACATGGTCTACATAGGTCTAGTGACCAAATTTACATAAAGTCCTTATTACAAACATGATGTGGCTTAAAAAGCCTTATTGAAAACATAAACAAAACATGATATGCATAGAATTCAAATGATCCAAGATTGGATCCACCATAGAGAAGGTGTTCCTACACCAAGTTACAAGTACAAGATTCAGGGAAAGTGAACTTACAAGAAGACAGTGCAAGAATTAGGGTTTCAAGATCTGAAAGTTCTAGAATATTACCCCAAAAAGACTTGGGTGGTTGTCACCCTAGTCTTCTAGGATTTTTGACATTAGATCTGGCATCAGGGCATCCTCTAGAGTAACTTTCTAGTTTGCACCTTTGGTTGATTCCTTCATCTGGACTCTGGAGGTTTTATACGACTATTTCGGCATGCTAAAATAGTCCTCTGACATCTCTGCTTTCAGGAAATAGGTTTTATCATCCCTATGATCATTCCTGTGTAATTGGTTGTTGGATATCTATTGTATATCTTATGTTATAATCAGATCTTTGCAAATCTAGGGTTTATTGCATATTTGACCTAGGGTTTTGATAAAAGGGCTTGATTAAATCAGATCTTTCCATAGCACTCCTAAGTACAAGATCTATAGCAAGTCCTCCTCCATTTGGTAGTGATTTGGATTGGTCTTCTCCTTGAATGTTACTGTGAAAGAGGGTTTGATCTAGTGTGCATGTTAGTTTTCATCATTCACCTTTTTCATATATAACAATGTTGTTTCTACCTAGTCTATATTTATGGGTAATATTCCTAACTGGAATCCTAGAAACTATTTTTTTTTGGAAGGAAACCTTATTTGGCTTTGTTAATGGTCTGTGTCATTAGGACAAAATCTAGGGCAAAAATCAAAATTGTAGAAAATCAAACCCTGACTAGCACCATGAAGCACAAATTAAAATGAAAATGCAAATAGAAATCAAATGCAAACCAATTCTCAAACTAGTGTTGATTGACCTCCATGGCTCTTCTCAACCTCACATAGGCATGCAAGATGTCGAAGGTTGATTCTGGAGGATTGTTGATTGCTCACGATTTCAACAGCATAACGGTACTTGAAAGCTAGATCCTATGAAAATGACTTGTGAGAGGCTACCTTTATAGAAAAGGCAAATTCGAATGAACGGTTGAGATTACAAGTTATGTTGAATAATATGAATGGTTGAGATCGATTAGGGTTGATTACCTAGGTTTTCCCACTTCAAGAGGGGTTGTAGTCATGTGACAAGTGTGCGATGGAAGATAAATGAGACCTAATTTAATAAAAGATTATTTAAATTAGTTTGACATGTGAAGGGGTTAAGTGGAAGATGTAGCATGTGACACTTGTTTGATTGTGGTGAAAGGTGAGGGATTTAATTCAAATTTTTAATTTGAATTATGTGAGACATGTGACAAGAAGGAATTAATTAAATAAATGGATTTATTTAATTAATTGGATTAGGTGATTAAGTGGGATGACCTAGGTCCTAGGAAAAAACATTACAAAGTCATGTCGACTAGGGGATGGTCAAGACATGGACAAATTTTAGTGTCTACATTTTTCCCCTCTTTGAGATGATGTTCGAGATTATGCAATTTATGTCAAGTAACATCATTTCAAAGAAGCTAAGGAAATAGGATGCTAATGTAAAGATAGGATGATGATGCCCCCTCGAGAGGATAGGTGGGTTGGACAAACACAGGTAGGCTCTCGAAATGAAATGGATTGGTCAAAGCCGAAAGATAAAGGAATGGATAGAAGAAAGGGAAGGATGTGTTATGCTGCAATGAAAATGAGCAACCATGGTGTTTGATATAGCACCAGACATTATGCATTAGGGTATAAGGACCAAGGTGACGATGTGTCTCGTGCCCCATCATAATACAACTTTGTCTAGATACAAGATATGAATATTAGCTTGGTTGGATCTGGATTTCAAACAAATGCAAGTTGAAAAAGATAACACACACAAGCAAGCATGTATGCGTGCATGAATGATACAAACCAAACAAGGTATTTCCCCTGTCAAGCTGTAAACCAATGATTGATTGATTGATTGATGATGATGGTGTCTGGTTTTGGGCAATGAAACATGTCGTCTAAGACACCTAGTTTGGTTTCAACAATGCAATATCCTGTCTAAGACAAAGGATTGATTGATTGATACTAGTGTTGTTGGCCATGCGAGCAACACCAAGTTTTGATTGATTGATTGAATGATTAAGTTATTGATTTGGTTTACATCATGATTAGGATCAAGACTATTGAATGTGATTGGATGATTTGACTTGATTGATGAACTTAATTGGTATGGATTGATGATGAATTGCATTTGGATTATTGCTTGGAATTGATTTGATCGATTAGAAGAAGTGATTTGATTTGATGATTTGATGTGATTTGATTGGTTGAATTGATTTGAAGAAGTGATTTTGATTAAGTGATTGGAAGAATTGAATTGAGTGGTTGATTTGATGATTGGATTGAATTGATGGATTTGATGATGAATTGATTTAATGACTTGATTGAATTGATTGTTTGAATGATTTGATTAGAGTGATTTGAAGAATGTGATGAAATGATTTGGTGTGATTTGATGAAGTGATGTGGATTGATTTTATTACTTGGATTTTTGTAGGATATTTGATTTTTTGATGTTTAGGGAATATTTTTATTTTTTTGGATTTTGACATGTTTTGATTTTTTTGGATTTTTGACATGTTTTGATTTTTTTGTGCTTTTGATGACATGTAATGTTTTTGGGACTTTTGATAATATTTGGATATTTTTGGGTTTTTGATATGTTGTGATTTTTTTGGATTTTTTTTTAATGTTTTAGAATGTCAATGGGTGACAATTTGTGGTAGCCTTTATGCTAGATACCAATGACAAGGGGAAACCAAGTCCAGGTGCAAGTGAATGAATGGGATTGGATGAATGGATAGAAGGGGTGGGCGATATGGGATGGAATGGATGTATGTGTAAGAGGGTAAGGATGTGATCTCCAAGGGCAACATGCCCCATTATTGGTGTAATACTTAGGATTTTTCATGACAGGCTTATGACAATAGGATGATGATAGGATTATTTGGAAAGGATGAGGTATGCCAAGAGATATCTAAAGCACGTTTCAACATTTTGCCCCAAATCTTTATCAAGATCAAAAGAGGAGGGGAGGATGGATGGACATGATGGGATAGGTATATGTATGTGGGTGTATGAAAATAGCATGATAAGATAGGATGGGAAATGGCAGGATGAAAATGATATGTTGGATGAGACCAGGTGCCCCCAAGTGTAGGTGGCATAGAAGATCAATCTACGCATGACACATGTTTGCCAGGTTTTCATCATGGTACTTATCTAAGATGCTTGTTTACCAGGTTTTCACCATTGGACGAAGGGATTTCTCTTTACTTTTTTAATTTTTTTTTTACTTTTGGATAGGGTAATATGGATAGGAGGGACTCGATTGTCTAGTGCCATAAAGGGTGATAGTGTCCCATTAGAGAGTGATGTCATTGCAAGCAGCATGTCAAGTCATTATGCTCATAGATGTTGGTAAGGGATGGGGGTATGTGCAGGATCATGATGGGCCAAACTATACCTCTAAGTGGCAATGAAAATACAAAAAAATAGACTTTATCAAGTTCATGTGAAAATTTAAATGGATTATCTACAATTTGAAAAAGATGTAAGAACAAAATTTGTAGAGAATTGAATCTAGTTTATAGGCTACTATTTTTTTTTAAACTAAATTTACTTAGTGAAAATTGAATATTTCAATGAATAGCTTTTAAATTTTTCAGAAAAAAATAAAAAGTGGGTGTCTGTCTAACCAACCTAACTATGAGTAAAAGCATATATATTTTTTTGAAACTTTCAAAATAAGTAGAGGACTCATGTCCAGATGTGACGCATATTTATTTGAAATTTTTTTCTAATAAAATAATTAGTTATGATTTTTTTACTAACTTTTTTTTTAAACTAAAAAGTAATTTTCCAGCCAACCTAACTCGATAAAAAAAATTGAAATTGAAATTTATTTTTTTTAACCTATAGGCAGAAAAGCATAAAGTGTGATGCTAGTTTCAGATCTCAAAAAGGTGAAATGGTTTGAAAGTTATGGATGTTTTTCAATCAGTGTGTCCATTAGGATTTTAGAGACATGGTATATAGAAAATTATTAATAATTATTTAATAAAATGATAACCAAACAAATCTTATATTTTTAGAAAGCTAAAAAAAAATTCTATAAACCCTTTTCGTTTTATCAATTTTGCATAAAGAAAAAGTCGTCAGCACGAAGGGTGAAGTTCAAAGAAGAGACTGAAACATGAAAACACGTTAGAATCCATGAAAAGTCAACAACCAAAATGGATATCCGTCTTGCTTTGTACCAAATCAAGACGGATATCCATTTTGCTTTGGTAAAAGCAACTCAAAACGGATATCCATTTCCTTGATCTATGAAAAATTTTGTACCATTGGTTTTGGATGAAGAGAAACAACATATTTGAAACATCGAGGCAATAATACAAGAAGTTAAAGTTAGTTGGTCATTTATAGGTGTATCTATTGTTTCATATCACATTACACATAGAATTCGAATTAACAATCTAGTTTCCTCATTTGGGGGAACATTTTTTTATCCGTTTCTAATGGAAATATTTAGTTAAAAATTGGTGGCTCCTTGTGAAAAGTATGGGCTCTTATCAAGCACACATAACCAAGAAGGTTGATATCCATTTTTCTTACATGTTTGTTGATCACATCTTATGAATAGGATGTTGCTTGGTGGTAGTTTTAGGTTTAGTGAACAATATTCTCAAGCTTATTGCAATTTTTACACTTGTGACCAAATTTGGTACCAAACCCTTTCACCTTTTCAATTAATCCTGATAGTGTCATCTCAATCCATGCAAATCAAACCAACATTAGGACCATGTGAATGAGATTAAGGATAGCCTTGAAATATGAATCTTTGTACTATTGATTATCCTTTTAGCATGATAATCCTTTAGGATCATTGTACCCAGGTGCAACAATCCTTCAATCTTCTTTTATTTATATTTCTTTCCCCTTCATACACAAGATTCTCATGCCTTGTAGTCATGACAATCCACAAATCACCTAACTATCCTTAGTGAGACTATCTCTTATTTTGACAGTGATAGTCATCGTCCATTCACAACTCTCCTCTCTAACATAGATACCCTTTGCACATGTTTTGACTTCATGATTTTCCTTTTGTATGTTGTATTATGGTATGAAAATACTATGGCCCCTTCTTCAACCTCTTGTATAATGAAATTGAAGGTCGACACTTATGGTTACTCTTCTTTATTACTTGGTGATAATGAATCCCTAATTTTTGATTGTCTTGAAGTCAAATTTACCACTGTTGAGATAGTCAGAGTTGATTCTTGATCATGAATATTGCGAATTACTTCAAATATCCATGGACAATTTTAATTGTGTTTTTTAAGACACCCATGCCTTGACTATCCCTTGATGTTGGTCATGATTGTGCTTGGATGGCACAATAGTTCATAGTTAGATTTTTTCCACTAAAGTTTTCCTTTGACAAAGTCGTATTTGTAGTCCACCTTTTGATGATGTTAAAACAATATAAATACTTATTCTTAACATAAGCAATACATTTCTCACAAATACCAATGCATTCTACTCATAAGGTTCATGGCACCATGCCTAAAGGTATGATAGTCAGTAGTGTACTATTATGGTAGCCTATGGTTGGTTTGACAATCTATAATAGTGATAGCATTCATGCCTAACAATCCTTATCGTTATTGTCATAATATATTTTACATTTGAGGCCTTGTCTACAACATACAAAGTTTACCTTTCTCATCCATACCTTCAGTATATAAAGGACATTGATAGGGAATTTTTAATTTCCACTCAGTCAATGCAATCTAGGAGAGGATAGATTGTCTAAAGTTGTAATATATTTCCATTTACACTTGCCATAACTACAAATGCTTAGTGTTTATTCTCAACCCCAGTATATGAATAAAATGTGACCTATTGTTCTAATAGGCCTATAGGGACAAAGAGGTGATAAAGCCTTTAATTTTAAACATGACATGGTTTTGATAACTTCCCATATTGGTAAGGTCCTGGATGACAATCCTTTGATGCATGACAATCCTTTGATGCACCTAATTGTAATAGGTTTTATGATAGTCCTTGGTATCTTTTCATTTCTTTCTTGAATGGACTACATATACAACATAAGACCTATTAGATCCTTCATAAATAAGAATTCTCATACATTACATTTAAACTTAAACTCCCTAAACATCCATCAATCCATCCATTAATATCAAAATGCCATGAATATCCTATAATCAAACATTCTAATTCCTAGGATAGTCATATATTGCAATTTTTCTTCTCTATACTAAAATAGCCCAAGGAATATCTACCCTTGAATTTGTATTTTAACAATCTAATGTCTTTACGAATAACATTGAGCCTTCTTTTGGGACAACATTTTTGCCTTTAGAAGCTCCTCATTTGATGATAGCCTAAACTAGAATAAGTGGATAGTCATAAAATTTTAGCATATAATGGGAAAACCCTAAAGTGTGATAAAGTCTATACATTATCTATTCCCATTCAAGTCACGAAGCAACTATTCAAATGCTAGGCCAACATGATTTAAACAATCATAAGGGCTAGGCCAACATGATTTAAACAATCATAAGGGCCAACAATCCACTCCAAATGCATGGGAAAATGACAACTCTTGGATCCCATATTAATCATGTTCACATGGCTGCTAGCATCTTCAAGTGAGTCAATACAAAAATTGAAAGCTTCAAACTCATACACTTCAGAAAAATATACCTAATTATAAATTTGGTATGCATGAATAAGGAAGTCCTCATGGAATACAAACTAAAATGTGTCATATTTAGACATGTCATCAAGTTGAACTACATCATGTTGAGACTTGTGTTTACTTAAGCATTACAAGTCACTTGCCTCTTTGCATGCTTCAAAGTTCCAAACAAAGGACTCAACTTTAGGTGTAGCAGAGTCCTCATCAATGATTGATTTACATGGCCTTCAACAAACTAAAATTATATATCATCTTTATGCTTATATGGAGGCTATATCATCTTTACAATTGTATGTCCAGGCTCTTTAGGAGTCTTCACAAATGTGTCCAAAGTAAGATTACTCAAATCAAATAATGGCTTATATCTAGAGCTTTATTAAGTTGATACCTAGGTGGATTAGTGTGTAAACATTCATATTAGATGGTAATTCACAAGTTTATAGAATAATAAAATGAATCCCTAGTCTAGAATCCAAATGTACATAATAAAACGGATATCTGTTTTGTAGTAGCGATATGGACATTGCAGAGTGTCCGTTAGCAAAGAATTGGGATTTAAGAAATGGATATCCATTTTGTAAATGAAGAAAAAAGACAAAAGGAATATTGTTGGGCCTGACATCCGCAACTGGAGACCGTCTGCTATCAAAATACTCGTGATTTTTGGCTATGACAGTGAAAGGAATATTTTTATGCACTTTTGGAGACACAATTTTCTTGTTACAATCATAAGGGTGATATTTTTGTTCCCCTAATGGGGAGCAACAGTCGTCGTAAAGCAAAAGGAGGAGGAAAGTTACATTGGAGGAAATTGAAGCAATTAGGGAAAAAGATATGGAAAGGAAGAGGATTAGAAGAGTGGGTTTGGCAGATGCTCATCAAGGTGAATCTTCTTCTTTACCATCTAATGATATGCAAATTGAAGATGTTAATTTTGATTATAATGAAATGTTAGATAAGAATGAAATTCACCATCATATTGCAAATGAAAATATTGAAAAATGTTATGAAACACCTATTCATAATAGCAATACCATGGACAAAGAAGAAGAAGAAAAATGAAGACGTGCACTTGAAGAAAGTGGATATGAACATCATGATGTTGAAATTGCACTCCATAATCCATCTGTTGATAAAATTGATGAGGTTGATAACATGGATGAAACAAGAACAATCAATGTATCTCTAAATTTCATAAGAGGAGAGGACATTTGTCAAGAAGAGAATAACTGTGATGAAATTGGAAAACACCCAAGAACCCCAAAATGGTTACTTGAAATTGATAAGAACATAAGGGAAAAACTTGAAGGCAAGAGGTCATCACGAATGGTTCAGTTGTGGGCTACAAAACTCTTCAATGAATACTTTGAGGAGATAACATTAATTGAACAATGCCAACTTTTTGTGCAATTATTAAAGATGTACAAAATGAGACCTTTACTAAAGAAATTAAAGATTCAGTTAAACAAAGTGTTTGATCGGAATAAAATTATTGTTAGAAGCCTTTTCAATGCACTCAATTCTATTGGAAAGACTAGCAAGGAGAAAGATAAAAGAGCTGCCCATAGAGTAATAACAACCTCAATAGTAAGTAAACAATTAAGAAATGCTTGATTAATGAGGCAAACTTGTGTTGACTTAAGATTGAATCATAAAACATTGTCAAAAGCACTAGCATTAAGATCAAGGCTAAATAGTCCTCTTGCTAATGATACTTGGGCTTTCAGTGGTAGGCTTCCATGAGTTGACAAGAAGCTAATTGATAGCACAAAGGAAGAAATTGAACAATTTTGGTACACTAACTCTAGGGTATCACCAAATGCAAAAGATGTAAAGTTAAGAATTAGTGATAAAGACCGCACACCACATCCTAAACAATACTTGGAATGTAGCCAAACAACATTGTACAAACAATATTGTGAAACTCACCCAGGTATGACAATCTCACAAAGAGCATTTGAATCTCTTAAGCCATTTTATTGTGTTCCTCTTAAAGTTCGTAATACATGTTGTTGCAAATACCATGTAGATTTTTCTATGTACCATGAATTATTATGCAATATTCGTTCTACTTTGCACACTAATGAAATGTTACAGGAGTGTGGTGCAATTCAACTACCAAAGTCATCTAGGGAATTATTGGATTTATTTCTATGTATTAGAGATGATTGTTGCATGTTCTACAAGAATGATTGTTTAAATGAAAAGCGTTTACAATGTGGTGGGTTATCAAAGTTTGTATCATGTTTTCACGAGGGCAATCAACATGATTTTGGAAAGAGAATGGTTGAGAAAAATAGATATGAGACAGTGAAATACAATTTGAAAAGTGGAGGTGAAGGTTCTAGATGTGAGTTGATTGTAAGAGAGGTAAGTATTGTTGATTTTATTGATGATTTTAAGAAAAATCTTTTCTACAAGTATGTCAGACATAGCCACATGTCTCGATGGTTAGATCAACAGTTCAGGATGTGTAAAGACTCTTTCTTGATTGGAACTATTGTCTCTGTAGTTGATTTTGTAGAAAACTATACATTGCAACCCCAAAATGAAGTTCAATCCCAGTACTACAATTCTATTCAGATTGCTATTTTTGTTCACATCACATACAGACATGCCCTTGAGAGTACAGAAGAGAACAGGAAGATTGTCAAAGAATACCATTTTTACATGAGTGATGATCGATCTCATTCAGCAGAGTTTGTACAATATTATTTTCAACAATTTTATGGGTTCTTGCAAGAAAAAGATATTAGAATAGATCAACATCTCATTTGGTCAGATAATTGCACTGGTCAACTCAAGAATGCTTGTAATTTCTATTGGTTGAGAAAAATACATGTAGAGAAGGGTATACCTCATATTTGGAATTTTTTTTAAGCTGGGCACGGAAAAGGTGAACATGATGGAGCAGGTGCATGCGTAAAGAGAGCTCTTTTTAAAGAACAACTAAAGATTAGAGGTGGTGCTACATTCAGTGATGCAGATTCCATTGTTAAGTGGTGTAACTATGCATTGTCACGAGGAGTGGCTCTTGATTCTAAAGTGCGTAGGTTCTTTTGGTTGGTTGATGATGGGATAGCGATAGAGAAATTGGAATGTCAAAGAATCAGTGAATGCACTATTTGGACACGAGAATTAGCTTGTTTTTGTCAGAGTTGTATTAAATGTGATTGGAACAATTGTGAGTCAAGTGAGTGGGTAGATGCATGGATTCCACAATATTTAATCCCTTTATATGAAGGTTAATTATCTTCCGTCAATGACATGGAGAGCTCATTTGACTATGAACATCTTTCAGACCTTGTACAGCCAGGTCATGTTTATGTAGTTGTTGCATTGCATGGAAATGAAGAGAGGTTAGACTATTGGTTGGCACGATGTGTATAGGGAAAACAAAATCTAACACAACCTATGACAGATGATGATGGGTTCACATATCCTACAGGATCAGTTGTTATTGCTAGGACTTGGTTATGAACATATATGATTAAAAAGAATGGCATCCCAGCCTTTGAAGACTTTAAGAAGCATAAAACCATATTGATGTATTCTCACCTAGTTGTAGCAACAAATGTCAAGTTACTAAAGCATCGTGGAAAACCAAAATTAAAAGAACTATGCACAATTAGTAATGCTGATCATGAAGCAATATTAGATACTTTGAAGGTAAGAGATGACCCCTCAGGTACACTTGACTAGCATATAAACTTCCAGATGGACAGGTATGACATTTTTTATCTTAACTTGTTCATGTTTTTTCTATTTTTTAGAATTGTTTTATTAAAAATCTTGTTACTTTAACTATAATGCATGCTTTTGACTATACAGGACTGCGAATAAAGTTATTTTAGCATCATAGATTATTTTGCATGGCATCATAAATTATTTTGTATGGCATCGTAGGTTATTTTGACTATACTCGAAGTATCATTTTTAGTTCTCATTTGTATTTCTTAATATTGCACATTTGTACCTTTTTCTACATAAGGCATTCCATGAGATGACATGTATTTGATGTCTTTTGCCGAATAGTTCATGTGTCACATGGCAATTGCAACTACAACATCTGACAAAATTCTCATTTCTTTGAGGTATTCCACCAAACAGTTCATGTGCCTTGCCTATGCTTCCTTACTTTGCATTCTTATAAAAGTCCTATAACAGTCATAATTAATCTTCATACTAATCTTGATAGTAATCTTGCCATCATTGTATTCCATGAGATGATAGTCCTATAACAGTCCTATACATGTCTACTAGGATAGTTTTAACTACAATAGTCCTAAAATAGTCCTAGAACAGTCCTATAATAAGTGCAGCATTTAATGTACATATTTATGATATTCATGTTTACTTAAATTTGCTTGTTCATGCTTCTCATAGGACGTCACCTCCCCTACCCATCCAGCTCTACAAAAGAAGAGAGACAAGAAATGATTAAGAGGGATCACCAATTGGCGGTAAGTGATTGATTACTTATGTCATGTTCTATATTTTGAATATTAAATACTATATTAATGTGCATGTTGTTTGATTGTATTAATAGGTGGAAATTCAAAAATCTTTATCAAGGAGGTCTAGTCGATGAGCAATAGAGGATGATTCATTGACTGGTTCACCATCTTCATGGCCTACCAAGAGCCATAGATTATTTGATAGCAATCTGGATAGGAGATTTGATTTTGGGGAATTTTGTTACATATGCCTATTTGGCTTTGTAAACATACTTTTGTATGTTATCGATGTGTATTGTTGTATATACCCATATGGTTTTATTTGTACATGCCTATATGGCTTGATATATACACTATACATTATTTTCATGACATTATGCATATATGTATATATAAGATCCTAATTTGGCACAAGTAGGGAGAATGCTTGCAAAGGTTATGGAATTTGGTTTTAAACGTTCCAATTGTATTTGCTTCAAAGTTTCTAAAGCCTTTTCAAAAAATCCATTTTGTACATATCTTGCAATCATTGCATTCCATGAGATAGCATCTCTTTGAGGTGTCATGCCAAACTATTCACATGCCTTGTCTATGCTTCCACACTTTGGATTTACACCCGCCAATTGTATTTTCTTAACATTTCCTTTCAATCCTTATCAAAAATTATGTTTTATGCACATATTGCAATCATTGCATTCCTTCATTTACAACACATGATTAAATAAAAAGATGCATATTTACAACACTTAAGAATATGTAGTAGTGTTTCTCATGTCACCAATACTATGTTTACATCTTCACATACATGGCTTACAAGATGTGACAATATGAATGATAAAGAATGTTTGCATCAACATGATGGCACAACATGAACAAATTGCATGTTTGCATCAATTTCATTGGTTCAATGATTGAGAATGTGTCAACTTGAACAATATTTTTTGTTCTTCTCATCAAGACCTTCATGAAATGATACATTGGTTTCTTGATATTCAATCATGCATTGGAGATCTTCAAAGTGTTAAAGATGTTTGAAGTGATGAAGAAACTTGTTATTTTGATGTATTTCAACTCCAAACTTCTGCCTAGAAGTGAAGGCGTTAATCCTTGATCATACTAACCTAAAAGTGTGCCTTGGTACTTAGGGCACTAGATTATGATTGATCAACCTAAAATGTGCGCCTAAGGCTAGATAGTGAATTGGAAAGATAAAATGCATCATCAAAGGAGTTTATAGTTATTGAAGGCATCAAATGATGACTTTGGCGCACATCTACCTCTTTACACCAGCAAATGTGCACCTAGATTAGTGACGTGCCACTTCATATCTCTATGACTTTGGATATGCGCCTTGATAATGAATACAAGGCACCAATTATTGAATAAACAACCTAGAATGAGTGCCATACTATTTGAGGTGCTAGTTCATGCTTCTAGAACACCAAAAGTGTGCCTAGATGTTGAGGCGCTAGCTCTTGCTCAAGCAACCTTGAAAGTATGCTTTCACAAGGAGGCTAAAATGTATTATCAAAGGATTAAGTTGAATCAAGGAATCATCATTAAAGACAAGTAAAACATGATTGTGAATGACGCACACTTTTCATCATCTCTAACCTCACAATTGCACCTTCCATTGGAAGCTCATATTGTGCCTAAAGGAATGGTACTGAGATATCATCCATGTCAATGATTGAGAATGTATCAACTGGAACAATATTTTTTGTTTTGCTCATCGTGGGGCCGAACGAACTGCGCCAACATGTTGGGGTGGGTAGGTGAATGCCAGGGGAGGTCTCATTTTGTGCACCAAGCATCCCAGTGATTCTGGGCAAGAGGCTACCAGCAAAGTCCCTTAAGATCCATGAGACCAAAAAATTGCCAAACTTTGACGGAGTAGTTCTCAGAATTTGTGATAGCTGGGAATGTTCTGTTTGGACCTACAAGTGCACATGGAGTCCGTCCACATGGAGTTCTGTTTCAATCCTAGCAACTTTTGACTTTATTGGTAGCTTACAGCTCAAAATGACTAGGGCGCTTGGCACACAAAATGAGACCTCCAATGGCATTTACCCATCCACCCTGATGCGTTGGCATAGTCCGTTCGACCCCATGAGCTATGGAATGAAAAATGTCACACCTAGCACCTTTCCACTGCATCAAATTGAAGTATTTTGCAACAATGCGTTTGATTTTGGCACAATCAAATGAAATGGAGTTGACCAAAAATGAGAGAGGTTATTGTGGATGCACTCCATGTGCACCTGTAGGTCCAAATAGAACATTCCTAGCTATCACAAATTCTGAGAACTACTCCATCAAAGTTTGGCAGTTTTTTGGTCTCAGGGATCTTACGGGACTTTGCCGGTAGCCTCTTGTCTGGAATCACTAGGATGCTTGGTGCACATGGCATTTACTTGCCCACCCTAATGCATTGGCACAGTCCATTCGACCCGACGAGCTATGGAATGAAAAATGTCACACCTAGCACCTTTCCACTGCATCAAATTGAAGCATTTTGCAACAATGCATTTGATTTCGGCATGGTCAAACGGAACAGAGTTGACCAAAAATGAGAGAGATTATTGTGGATGGACTCCACATGCACCTGTAGGTCCAAACAGAACATTCCCAGCTATCACAAATTCTGAGAACTGCTTCGTCAAAGTTTAGCAATTTTTTGGTCTCAGGGATCTTATGGGACTTTGCCAGTAGCCTCTTGCCCGGAATCACTGAGATGATTGGCGCACCAAAAAAGACCTCCAATGGCATTTACCCACCCACCCAGACATGTTGGCATAGTCTATTTGACCCCACAAGCTATGGAATGAAAAATGTCACACCTAGCACCTTTCCACTGCATCAAATTGAAGCATTTTGCAACAATGCGTTTGATTTTGGCACGGTCAAATAGAATGGAGTTGACCAAAAATGACAAAGGTTATTGTGGATGGACTCCATGTGCACCTGTAGGTCCAAATAGAACATTCCTAGCTATCACAAATTTTGAGAACTGCTCCGTCAAAGTTTGGGATTTTTTTCATCTCAGGGATCTTACGGGACTTTGCTGGTAGCCTCTTTCTCAGAATCACTAGGATGCTTGGCGCACCAAATGAGACCTGCAATGGCATTTACCCGACCACCCCAACGTGTTGGTGGAGTCTGTTTGACCCCACGAGCTATGGAAAGAAAAATATCACACCTAGCACCTTTCCACTACATCAAATTGAAGCATTTTGCAACAATGTGTTTGAATTTAGCACAGTGAAATGGAATGGAGTTGACCAAAAATGAGAGAGGTTATTGTGGATAGACCCCACGTGCACCTACAAGTCCAAATAGAACATTCCTAGCTATCACAAATTCTAAGAACTGTTCTGTCAAAGTTTGGCAATTTTTTGGTCTCAAGGATCTTAAGGGACTTTACCGGTAGCGTCTTGCCTGAAATCACTGGGACGTTTGGCGCACCAAACAATACCTCTAATGGCATTTACCCACCCACCCTGATGCGTTGGTGCAGTCCATTTGACCCCACAAGCTATGGAATGAAAAATGTCACACCTAGCACCTTTCCACTGCATCAAATTGAAGCATTTTGAAACAATGTGTTTGATTTCAGCACAGCCAAAAGGAATGAAGTTGACCAAAAATGAGGAGGTTATTGTGGATGAACCCCATGTACACCTGTAGGTCCAAACAGAACATTCCCAGCTATCACAAATTCTGAGAACTGCTCCGTCAAAGTTTGGCAGTTTTTTGGTCTCAGGGATCTTAAGGGACTTTGTCGGTAGCCTCTTGCCCAGAATCACTAGAATGCTTGGCGCACAAAATGAGACCTCCAATGGCATTTACCCACCTACCCCGATGCATTTTTATAGTCCATTCGACCCCACGAGCTATGGAATGAAAAATGTCACACCTAGCACCTTTCCACTGCATCAAATTGAAGCATTTTGCAACAATGCGTTTGATTTCGGCAGAGGCAAATGAAATGGAGTTGACCAAAAAAGAGAGAGGTTATTGTGGATGGACCCCATGTGCATGTGTAGGTCCAAACAGAACATTCCCAGCTATCACGAATTCTGAGAACTACTTCGTCAAAGTTTGGCAATTTTTTGGTCTCAGGGATCTTAAGGGACTTTGCCAGTAGCCTCTTGCCCAGAATCACTGGGACTCTTGGCACACAAAATGAGGTTTTTGGGAATGTGACTTTATTCTTCCACTCCTTATCAAATGACAAGTTTATTCTCAGAGTTTGATGGCTTTTATGAACATATACACGATGTTTTAGGATAGTCATAAAGGGTAGTTTTTGGATAGCCACGTGTATCTTTTTAACAATCATAAAGGGCAAGTTGTACATGGACTGTGACAATCCCAAAACTCATATAAATCATCCATTTTGGTGTTTGACAACCTTATAAATCCATTAGATCATTTATACAAACCCTAATGCAACTTATAAACCCTCTTTGCATAGTAATTTCATGAATGACTGTCTTGTATGATTGTTTTGTGCATTTTAATAGCCCAATGAGGATTGTATGGTGTTGTCATCTTCATGATTTTAACTTGATGTAGAGATAGGATAAAACTCAACATGATAGAGGCATCATTACAAATGGATTGAATTGTAATAGTCAGAGAGCCAACCTCCTATCAATGAGAGTTCAATGATAGTAAATAGAGAGCTACTTGACCATAAATATGATTTACATACATACATATACATATATATATATATATATATATATATATATATATATATATATATATATATATATATATGTATGTATGTATGTATGTATGTATGTATGTATGTATGTATGTATGTATGTATATATATATGTGTATATATATCTATGTATATATATACATATATATATACATACATATATATACATACATATATATACATACATATATACATATATATATACATATGTATATATGTGTATATATATATATATATATGATCTTGTAGGCATCTAGGTTTCATACACAAATTGCAATAGTTGTAGATCCAATCTCCTATCAACAAGAGTTGAATAATAGTAAATAGAGAATGGGATTTGCATACACACACACCCAACTAAAATAGATTCCGCCAGATTTTAATTACAATTTCTCTCAGGCCCTAACACATCCATACAGGGCTGTACTAAATAAAGAAATAGCAAGAAAATAGTAAAATCTGCAAAAACAGAGTTTCTTGACATTAATTTCATTCAAACTTGTCTTCAATTCATCTTGAAAATGTTTTCAATACATCTCCAATGCCTTTTCCATGAAGGTTTATGCATATTTATACATGATTTGAGTGAAACCAATAGTCTCCAACTAACTTTTGAGTACTTGACTATTCATCTTCCATACTTTTGCATTTTTTTACATTTTTTTACATTTTTCATATGACAACTTTGACATATTTACCAAATTTGACAAGATGAAGACTAAATACATGATGAAATGGTTTATCATGACCTTATTAGATTTCAAGATACTATGCTTGATTAGGGCATATAAGGAATTTTGTCATATTGATTCTATTGATCTAAAACCATTCTCAATGCTAAACATATCATCAATGGACTAAAGAACTATCATCATAATGTATGGCATCATGGGAAGTATCATGACATGCACATAAGAAATTTAAATTATATTGTATATCAAGGTGTATATATAGTAAAATCTAGTCCATAATGGTAGACATATACAAAAATTTGGCAAATATGCCAACTCAAAACATTTTTTACAAAATGTGGCATATGCCATGTCTCAAAATCTATACACAATCTACCTGCCAAATAGCTAGATCAAATACTACAAGTCCACTTGACCCTCAATCTGTGATGGATCTTCAATTTGTGATGGATCCTAAAAAAGTGTCCTCTTTGCACCAAAATGTCTACTAATTGATGGAGGCGAAGTTTCCTACATTAACAAGTGAAAACACAAATTTGATTAATCTTTTCAATGGTAAATAAAAATAAGTTAAAGTTAGTAAATAGATTTTTATCTACTACAATTAAGAAATTTCATTTATTAACATACATCTAAATCACTACAATCAACTATAAGACCACTAGATAAACTATCAATTATTTAGAAAAATTCAATTCAATTACCTCAACTCTATGTTGTTGTTCAGACAATCGTTCTACAAATGATTTTCTCTTAAGACAATTAGGTGTCCTAGTGAAGCATGATGGCAAAGGTGGCACATCACTCACATTCTCAAGAGACTACATAAAAGCAAAGTAACATTGAAATAAATTAATATATAATTATTAAACAAAATAGGAAATGCATACATTTAAAAAGGTTAGATGTGTTACACACAAACAATGTAGAGTGCACTACACAAAAACTTATCTACTAGAAAACAAGCACATACCACCATCAAGGCCTCCTGCATCAATTGAGAAGGACTCTGAATTATCAAAATGACAAGAATGTAAGACTCTAAATGACTATAATCAAATATTTAAATTTTCTAAATTATCAATTAAATTACAATTCAATCAAATTACCTCCACCCTTTGTTGGCATTGAGAAAGCCATTCTGCAAATGATAGTCCCTTGGGTCGATCAGGAGTTCAAGAAAAGACTATTGGCAAAGATGCCACATCATTCACATTTTTGATTGACTATAAAATAAAATTAACATCAAGATATAAATTAATATATAATTACTCACAAAGAAATAAATGCATAAAAAAAAAAGTTGATGTGTAGAACAAATTATACCGGCAAGTCCAAGCCAAATTGGATGGCAGACAAAGTTCCATGATGAACTTCTGTCAACTCCTCTGTCATCAACTGTTATCCCACTTAGATACATTAGTACTAATAAAATTTGTTTATATATTCAAATGGAATAGACCATAAAATTTAACTTTAAATTTTACCTACATAAAAAATTGCTCATGCATTTCTCCTTCTCTATGGTTCACTAATCCAGTAGCTTCTACTCTTGTCCCTAACCCCTCAGCTTTAGTTTTGGACCCCATTGCCTCATCCCGTGAATGGAGATTGTACTCCAATGTGTTCAACGGTGGCTCACTACTTTCCATAATAGGACCTAAGCATAAATGATTGCAAGAAATGCAATGATGGGGCACACATACATGTGTGGACGACGATGGTCTAATAGAACCAGGTGATCCAATATCATCGCATTCATCATGTGCTTGTGCAAACTAAGATGTCTGTATAATCAAATGCTCAATCAAAGAGTGTATGGCACTAAGGCCCTGTTGTGTTGCATTTGCAACAACGTCTGGGTGCTGCATTGGGGGTGTAGAAGGGATAGCAGGAGGGGGAATATAGGGACCTTGTACTTGTCTAATTGCCCCAGGTCTATCTTGAGGCATTCTTTTGCCCACTCCTTGAAACTCTCTAAAATCAAAATAATTAACATGTTGACCCATGACGAACTTTGCATAGAGTTTACGAAGGAAATACAAAGGTACATCTAAATTGTTGTTGGGTGGTTTATCAAAAACCATCCACCAACGATCCCAAAATTTTTGACTAATGCCCTCATGAATACACCATTTGATTGAAAACTTGGGCTTACAGACATCAACATGCAATCCAGTTTTAGGATTGACAAAGTGTTGGGCTAACATAGTTTTTGTAATCTCTAATTCTTTAACTTCATCATATGACAAACCGTTAGCATATTCGGCCTTCTTGGCTTCTCGCCATTGCCTAAATGATTCATGTTGGGTTGACAAGGTTTGAACATGATTAATGATTCCCTCTAAATTTGATGTCATTGTAGACAATCGAGGGTGGCGGCGATACATTTCGATGATCCTACTTATATGATCAATATTTCTTTGAATATTCTCTTCTATTGTTGGAGGGGGAGGGTTTGGTGGTGGAGGGTTTGGGTTTTCATTTTGTGCATCCATTTTACCTAATTAAAAAAGGAAAACATTCCCACTTAGCATAAAAAACCAAAAAAATTGCTTGAATATACAAAACAAACAAAAAAAATGCTAAAGATCTTACCTTTTTGGATTGGATATCCGTTCACCTCTAATATCTGTTCTTCAAAGATGCCACTGCGTTTTGCAAGCCGTGGGTTTGCGAAAATGTAGTGTCTTTTTTGCTTTTTATGTTTTTCAAAATAGATATCCATTTTCTTTTTCTCAATTATTTTCATTACTTTTTATTTTAGTATTTTAGTATTTAGGCATTTTAGCTTTAAAATACAATCCAAATTTTAGAAAGGTTGTATTATATGAAAGGAGAGATTTTGGACAAACTATCAAAATTTATATAGGATTATGATGATATATATATTTGATTTTTATATGATTTACTTAAACTAAGGTATCTCATAGTATTTCAAAGGCACATTTGAATAGATAATTGTCATAAAAAAAATGTAAAAGCAAGTAGTTTTGGTGTAAGTTCTAACAAATCATTTCATGTTTAACTTACATATTAGATGATATTTGTGTCAACAATTGAGATCAAACTTGTGACACTCAGGATCGACCTCTCATTTTTCTAAATCCTAAACCTAAGAAAGGGAGTCCTAGTTTTCTTGTTTCCATTTCCTTCATCGATAGGGGAGAGGTAAAGATAGAGGGGAGAGATAGGATATACACATGAAATGTTCTTGACATACAAATGTAGTATACACATAAAATGTATATTCACATACATTTGCGATATACACAAGAAATGTTCTTCAACATACATAAGTGATATATACATGAATTGTACACCCGATATATGTTAGCGATATACACACGAGATGTATCTTCTCATACATTTGCAGTATACACATGAAATGCATATTCAATGACAAAACATGAGTATGCATATTTAGTGACAGAACATGAGTATAGATGGAACATGTGACTGAATATACATTTCATGTGTATACTACAAATGTATGAGAAGATACATCTCGTGTGTATATCGCTAATATATATCAGGTATACAGTTCATGTATATATCGCTTATGTGTGTTGAAGAACATTTCTTGTGTATATCACAAATATATGCGAATATGAATTTTATGTGTATACTGCATTTGTATGTCGAGAACATGAAATAGAGAGTGTGTGAGATGTCTAGAGAGATAGGGATAGAGATTGAGACCTGTGGAGGGATGATAGAGAGAGGGAGATAAGGGAGAGATAGGGAGATAGAGGTGGAGGGATATTAATTTTAATGACCTCCACATTTTCCATAAATTCTTCTCCACTAAACCCTAGACCATCACCCAAATCCTTACTTTCCTAATAAAACCCCTTCCCCAAACATCATTTGATCATGTGACTCCTTCCATCACTAGACAGGTGCCCAGGTACTTTCCATTATTCATCTAATACTATAATCCCAATGTCATAGCTCACATTCCCACACCTACATTCATAGACTCCATTCCCCCTATTGACACCGTCATTGATAATCATTATATAAGGACACTCCCTTGAATAATAATTAAACCATGGATTATCCCGTATCCCCATCTTACACTTTTGTCACCTTTGAACCCTTAGAAGATGACATTTAGCCATCCCCACCATTACCAATCACACTTTCTAGCAATCCCACATAAGACATCTTACCCATCACTTCACCTAGGTCATCACCAATTAAATCACCTCATTACTCCATTCAACCATACCCATACCACCCATTTCTCACTCCACAACCTGTATTAACACATGATTAAACCTAACCCCTAAACCCTAACCCATAACCCCTAACCCCTATTTCCTAACCCCTAAACCCTAAACTTGAGAAACCATAAACCCCTAAATCCTAAACACTAAACCCAAGAAACCCTAAACCTCTATCTCTCTATCTCTCTATCTCCCTATCTCACTATCTCCCCATCACTATCATTCCTCTACCTCTCAATCTCTCTCCCTATGCTTTGGCCATGTCCCTCACTCTATATCTCCCTATTGATCCTCTCTCTCTAAACACTAAACCCTAAACCTCTAAACCTTAACCCCTAAACCATAAACCCTAAACCCTGAATAATGCCCCCAAACCTTAACCCATAACCCCTAAACCCTAAACACAAGCAACCCTAAACCCTATCTCCTATCTCTCCCTTATCTCCCTATCTCTATCATCCCTCTACCTCTCAATCCTTCTCCCTATTTCTCTGGACCTCTCGCTCACTCTCTATCTCCCTATCTCTCCCCTTTGTCACCTCTATCTCTCCCTATCTATCTCCTCTCCCTTTCTATCTAGCTATCTCCAAAACTGAGAAACCCTAAACCCAGGTACACCCTAAATCTAATCAACTCTAAACCTATATCTCCCTATCTCTCCCCTATCTCCCTATCTCTATCATCCCTCTACCTCTCTTGACCTCTCTCCCTATGTCCCTGGCCATGTGCCTCACTCGCTATCTCCTTATCTCTCTCCTCAGTCTCCTCTCTCTATCTCCCTATCATTCCTCTCTCTCTTTATAAACCCTAAATCCAAAACCCTAAACCTCTAAACCTAACCCCTAACCCCTAAACAATTTAAATCCTAAACCCTAAATAATACCCCTAAACCCTAACCCCTAATCCCTAAACCTGAGAAACCCTAAACTCCTAAACCCTAAACCCCAAACCCCTAAACCCTAAACCCAAGTAACCCTAAACCACTATCTCCCTATCTCTCCCCTATTTCCCTACCACCCTTTTCCCTCTACCTCTCGATCTTTCTCCCTGTGTCTTTGGCCATGTCCCTCACTCTTTATCTCCCTATCTCTCCCCTCAAACTCCTCTATATCTCCCTATCATTCCTCTCTCTCTATAAACCCTAAATCCAAAACCCTAAACCTCTAAACCTAACCCCTAACCCCTAAACAATAAATCCTAAACCCTAAATTATAATGCCTCTAAACCCTAACCCCTAACCCCTAAACCTGAGAAACCCTAAACCCAAGTAACCATAAACCACTATCTCCCTATCTCTCCCCTATCTCCCTATCACCTTTGTCCCTCTACTTCTCAATCTCTCTCGCTATGTCTCTTGCCATGTCCCTCACTCTTTATCTCCCTATCTCTCCCCTTGGACTCCTCTATATCTCCCTATTGGTCCTTTATCTCTCTCTAAACCCTAAACCCTAAACCTCTAAACCTTAACCCCTAACCCCAAAACACTAAACCCTAAATAATGCCCCTAAACCCAAGCAACCCTAAACCTCTATCTCCTCTCTCTCTCTCTCTCTCTCTCTCTCTCTCTCTCTCTCTCTCTCTCTCTCTCTCTCTCTCTCTCTCTCTCTCTCTCTCTCTCTCTCTCTCTCTCTCTCTCTCTCTCTCTCTCTCTCTCTCTCTCTCTCTCTCTCTCTCTCTCTCTCTCTCTCTCTCTCTCTCTCTCTCTCTCTAGACATGTCTCTCACTCTCTATCTCCCTATCTCTCCCCTCTGTCTCCTCTATCTCTCCCAAACTCTATCAGTCCCCTCTCTATCTCTCTTTAAACTGTAAACCCTAAACCTAAGCAACCCTAAACCTCTAAACCCTAAATAATTCCCCTAACCAACCTCTAAACCACTTCTCTATATAGGTGCAACTAATACCACTTTTTCATTGTTTTCCACATTTAATTATATTATTTTCTATTTTCCAAGTCCTACATGTGTCCAAGTTGTATTATTTGTCAAGTTTTTAGTCTAATTGTTAGTCCCAGGTCTCATGGTTATTAAAATGTTAGTATAGTTAGATTTATCCTTCAGTAACATTAATTTACACATTGTTGCACAAACAACCACACTGAAACATAACCTTACCTAATTAAGGTTAACCTTTAAGGTTCTTTCATAAATGGCGAGCTTAACAGATCCAACTAGTTCAATGTTCTTATAGTCCATGCTTACCCTTCCAAGAGAGTTCATGCCATGTTAACTTTGCATTATGTCCTAACATATCACATGAAGGACATCATCATCACAAGGAATAACAATGTCCTGAAGGATTAACGAAGGTGTAGCTTCACCACATAAAGTATCATTCATAATTTTATCACTAGAGGGTAAGGGTATATCATGTGTATCCTTCTCAAACCATGTATCATGAATCAAATGATATGAAGGATTGGGTAAAGCAATTTAGGGCATGAAATCCAAAATGCCCCGAAACACATCCCTGCTGCCCCACCATTCCTATCCCTGAAATATTGGAACATAGTCTAAAAGTGATTATTTCACATGATGAACAAAACTAAATATTTTATTATTGATGATTTGAGTAATTCATTAGTGATGATTCTTAGTGTTTAACAAATCCTTATGGATCAATGTGTAAAGAAGCTACCAATGTTAATTTGCCTCCTCCTTCACTAGAAACAGTCTTTAAGGAGGTTCATATATTGATGGGAGATCCAAGATTTAAGAGGTATATTTTCAAAAAGACTAAAAAGCCTTTTTTCCCAAATTTTTTTAGAAAACGGATATCCGTTTTGAGAACGGATATCCATTTTGAGAACGGATATCCATTTTGGTTTGGTATCCAAACCAAAACAGATATCCGTTTCAAAGTCAAACTTTGCCAAGTCACAAATTTGGCTAAGTAAAAATGTGATTTTTTTCCTATTGCCACTATTTGGCCCACGATGATCCTACACATACCCATGGCTTAGGTAGATAGCATATTATGGGGGGAACAATAGTGGATTATGATGTGGATTATGTAGGACTTATGCAAGGAAAATGGATGAAATGTTTATACAAAAGCATGGACCATAGGAATAGGATGAGTGAAATATGTAGGACAATAGTTGAATGATGGGGTGATGGAGGCGTGAAAAGGAATCATGACCAATGGTTGCACACACCATGATAAACATGGAAGCCTTGATTGGATGGTGGTGTAGGAAGAAATGGTGATGTTTTCTTAGTAGATGGATGATTTAAGCATTTGGGTACCCACATAGACTTAGCATTTTTATGATTTTTGCTTTTCATGTGTGATTTGTATATGGAATGGAATTTTTGAATGGAATGGGATGGTTGGGATTTTTGAGAGGTGGATGCCTTATTTGACTTTGCTTTTTTGTTTAGGGACCCATGTCATTTTAGTTTTTGACTTTGCTTGTGGAGGTATGGGCTTGGATAGCTTTTTGGAGGGATTGTGCTTTGAATTTTTTAATTGATTTTCTAAGGTATGAGGGTCCTTAGGATTTTTGGATTTATGAGTGAACGCATCCAAATGTTTATTTTTGAATCCCATGGGATGGGTGGAATGAGTGAAAGCTTTATGTTTAGACATTGTGTGTTTTTGTTGGTCATGATTAGGATATGAGGTGATTTATGGATGATATGTATCTTAGGGTTTTGGAAGAAGTGGGGGTAAAGTGGATGGATGGATAGTAGGAGTTGGAAGTAGCGGAGGCAAATTGGATGGTGGAAGGTGTATGGTCACATGCTTTTGACATTTGTAGGATGAGGGAGGTGGAATGGAAACATATGTGTTAGGTGTATGATGTGATTTGTGATGGAAAGTGGTGGACTTATGAGGAATGGAGGAAGTACCAACATTGTTAGATTGTTGACCTTGGGGTGTGTATCCAAGGCCATATGCACATGGAGGGACATTGACATGGATGGGCTCGAAAATACCTTGTTCATGAAGTCCTAAGCCTTTACCTTGACAATTCATCTTTGTAGTATGTGATTGACTATGGGACTACGTATGTTTGGAACACTAGACTTGAGTTTATTATTTGATGGAGAAGGTGAAGTGGAGGACAAAGGTTGTTGTGTTCCTAAGGAGGAACACTCATGAATGAAGGTGGTTAGACCAAGTGGATATGATGGTGGACTTGAAATGGGGTTGATAGTGGAGGTGGAAGGATCATTAGGAGCTTGATTATCATTGTGTTCACTAAGATCCAATTTATTTGTTTGATCTTCTATGTATGCTTGGGAGGCACATGTCTCATCATGATAAGTGGAAGTGGTTGGATCATGGATTGGTGGAGTTTATTCACTTTGTAGAAAGGCCATGAATAGGGTGAGTGTTTAAGTAGGCCAATAAGACTTTCATTAGATGGAGCATGTAGGTCTTGGCTGTCTTGCTCATGAATGGTTATGGAGGGATGAATAGGATAACGACTCTCATGGATAAGTTCTTCATCATGCATAATGTCTTGATCATGGAAAATATTCATATTATGGATAGGTTGAAGGGAAATGATTTGATCTTGACTAGAATGAGGGCTTGATGTTTCTTCATTCTTAGGATTGTGCTCTTGACATACCTCATGACTTGTTTGAATGGAGGTGGAAGAAGATGACTCATGGAGAGGATTGACATGTTTTTTATGGTCAACCACATGAGGGAATGATGGATATTGACTTGGACTCAATAGGGGAGACTCTTGAATTGGCTCAAGGGTTGTGGATGACATGGTTAGTTTGAAGGACTTGCATGGGGTTTGAGGACTCTTTTGTATGTTCAAGCATATGTGTTGGATGACATGGAAATAATTGATTCCTCGCTAGTAGCCCTTAGGTCACATCCTTTATAGGTGTAGGAGTGGAAGGTGTTGGCTTAGGGTTTTGATTTTGATTGGATGGAGGAGCGAATGAATTAGATGGGTTGGTGGATTTGGGTAACTCCACATGTTTACTTTTGTAATGTTTGAACTTAGGATGTGGAGTTGATGTATTGGCAAGTGGATTAGAGGATGGTAATGTAATGAGGCCGTTAATGGGTTGTAAAGTGTAGGGACCATTGGATTAGGACTAGGACATGGTGGACATGGTGGCTTTAGGATAGGCTTTTTATTGGATAGTGGCATGATATACTTATAGGGTGCATGACCTAGATTAGTGTTCCCCTTGTCAATAGTTGCATTAGAACATGAGGGAGTTTTACCTTGTTGCAAAGAACTTAATTTCACATGTGCTTTTGTGAAGTGACTTGGTAGGTTGATGTTACATTGACATGGAAGAAGTGGATGGATTGTTTGATGTTGCATTGATTTGATAGGTGGATGAATTGGTTTATGTGGCATTGGCTTGGAAACAAGTTGGGTTGGTTGATGTGGTATTGACTTGGCATATGGATAAATTAGATTGGTATGAAGTGGAAAGGGATGGCACATAAGGTTGAGTTGGAATTGGTTGATAATGAATGGATAGAGGATGATGTGGTTGTTAGATTTGACAAGTGGACATGAATTGTTGGGCTTGGACTAGGAGGTTCTGGATTTGTGGTGACTTGATTTGTTGGAAATTTTTGAAGAGGGCTTGAATTCGGTGTATGGTTTGTTGATCAAAAGGTTGGGGTACTTGGTGAAGTGTTTGGATGAGGTTTTGGAGTTCGAATGCTAGGACTTTGTTTTAGAATGTCAGCATGGTGTCACACATGTGTTTAAGTTCTTGCATGTCAATTTGTTCCTCAATATATGCAACATAGTTCATGTCATCATTAGCAGTAGGAGGAGGAGCCCCTCGAAGTATGATTTTTGGCTTAGGTTTAGTTTCATTATTTGGATTAGGGAGAGGGCCTCCTTGAATTGTGATTTTGGGCTTAGGTTTTGTCTCATTATTTGCATTAGAGGGATGGCCCCCTTGAACTATGATCTTGGACTTAGGATTGGGATTGGGCTTGTTTATAATTAAGACCATCTTGACAAGTGTTAATTGACTAGGACTAGGGTGATGATGATGTGGAGATGATTTGGAATGAGTGATTAGGATAATTGGGAATGAAGATGATATAATTAGGAATGATTAGTATTGGATTAACATATGATTAGGATGTGGTTAGGAATGATTAGGATTTGATGTTGTTTGGATAAATGACAAGGATGACATTGATTGGAAATCTAAAATGATGATTAGGATAATGATTAGGATGAAGGTTGAATGATGAAGATATGATTAGAATGTGATTAGGAATGTTTAGGGTTGATGTTTTTTGGATATGATTAGATAATGTGTAATGATTAGAATGATGTTGATTAGATAATGTAGAATTACAAGGATATGATTAGGATTGGATTAGGATGACATAGATATAATTAGGAATGACAAGATTGTATGAATTGGGTTGCTTAGGATGACGACTAGGATGATTAGGGTCTGATTAGGAAGAAGATGATTTGGAATGATTAGGGTTTGAATTATGGTGACTTGGAAATGATTAGTAATGGTTGGATTTGAATGGATTGAAAGATTGTTTAGAATGACTTGTCTTTATGTGTTCGGTATTTAGCTTGATTAGGCAATGTTCAAACAAATGATCACACATGTACAAACATGAATCACTCTCGCAAGACACATAAGCAAGTTTGAATTTGAATTTGAAGAATATGATGATGATTAAAAAACCACACGTGGAAGACACATCATCAAGCCCTAGAATTAGTCAAGTGGGTATGGCCAATTAGGTCTTAAGTTAGGCAACACAAGGTTGACTAGGGAAATGAATGAAAGTGAAACCCTGCCACACAGCCAGGAGAAAGGGGTAACCCACCCTTCACCTTCACTTCCCAAAGGTATAAAGTTCTTTGGGTTTAGCCAAGAGTGACAAGATTCCAACTTCCACAGAGGGTGTCTTTTGATTCAACCTCAGTTGAGGTCATCCCTTGGATTGGTGTGTCTCCAAGTAGGCCCCCTAGGAAGGGTAAACAAAAGTGAATCAAGTGAGGTTTTTTTAATCTCCAAGATCACATGCACACTTGATTCACACTCGTACTTGTAAATTTCCCTTAAGAAATAGAAATGTGTGGTGTGAATATGAATGGATGAGAAGTGTTTTTGATTCTCAAGATCGCATGAAGCGCATGAGAAGAGCATACACACCCCTAATCACAATCAAGTTCACCAAATAGTTCAAGCACTGGTTCTTTTTATGCCCATGTCCAAATGTGAATAGAAGACACTTGTTCATTTTAATGCCCCAATTTTGATGTGTGATAGCAAGCAATGTTCATTTTAGAAGCCCAAATCATAATGTGAGATAAAAAATGTTTGAGAAATGAAAGATTAGAATGAATGTGCCTAATATTTTTGCTTCCAACCTACTGTGTATGCCAATGCAGACATTGTTCTAGCCCCATGCGATCACCTACAAGCCACAAAATTGAAAAAGAAACAAAGACTTGCAAAGAAGACTATTATGTGAAAAATCAATAATCTGATGAAATCTGATGCAAATGAATAGATATGGAAAAATGGATTGTATAAACAAAAAATTCAAGAAATTCTAAGTTGTTTTTAAAAAAAATCGTGAAAATCAGATCAAATTTGCAAGAGATACGAGCATTTGAAGTTTAAAATGAAGTTTGACTTTGACTATGAAAAAAGCTTACAAAATGACACTTTCACCTAATAATTTCTTCATAGATGTGAGGTTGATGGAGTCCTCTTTCCAACGAGCCCTCGTTTGCATGATTTTGCCTCTGTATGTGAAAGTTATGAACGTTTGAAAAAAAAAATGCCTCCTTTAGGGCTTCTAGGAGACAAGGACAAGTTAGCTGACTGTTTGATTTAACTGCTAATGGTTTTGAGTGCCCTAGTCACATGTAAAAGGTTACTGCTAGTAGTTTGCTTGGCAACTAATGTTTAGCAGGGCCCCTAGTCGGTCATATGACCACAGGCTAAGCACATTCAAAAAATAAAAATATAAAGGAGAGGAGGGCACTAGTGTTTAGCCCCTCCCCACATGCTTGTGACTGAGGGTTGTGCTACCCCTTAAGGCAGTCGACAGTTAGTTTTACGTTTCTTATGGCAGTTAGGGTATAGTGAAGGCTAAGCCAATGGTGATGATGAAAGTTTTGCAGCTGATAGAGACTAGGGTTAAGGAGGTCGGGCGGATGATGAAGAGGGCAGGGATACCATAGATAGCCACTTTGAGCAGAGATCAAATGGTGCATAGTTTATCCTAGGTGGTGCATGGGTACAAAATGGGTGGCAGCCAGGTGGGTTTTTGGCAGTGGCAGAGTGGGGTCAATAGTTTATAGAGAGGCGGCGACAACTCAACACTGGTGGCGATCGATTTCTTTGGCTAGTGGTAAGTCAGCAACCCAGCCACAGAGGTGGCAGTGAGTGTTGACAAGGGAATCATGGGCGGTGCTAGGGTGTGGATCAGGAGGCAACCAGGTTGAGAGCAGGGTTTCAACTGGCTAAGAAAAGCTACAGAGGGCAGAGATGATAATTTAGGAGGCGCTAGGGTTAGATTTCAGGAGTGGTGACCGAGGAAGTTGCCACCAAGGGAGGCACAAGAATAGGTGACCTAGGGTTTTTGGAGCAAGAACAGACTTTAGGGCTAAGTCGACAGGCCCTCACAGTCACTAAACAAACCTGCAATAAAACAAAATGTTAACCCTGCCAAATGAAACCAAACCTGCAAACCAAAATCAATTGATGAAGACCAAAGTTTTCAACCAGACCCCCTACACAGAGGTTGTATGGATCCGTACAGTAGGACCCTGTGACAGGGGCAAAACTAAAAAAATTCATTTTTTTTCCAATGATGAAAATCAACATATTTTATATGGTTTCTAGGATTTCCATGTCTTCTGAACTCAATGGCGCAGTCAAAATTGAGCTAGGAGGCCTCCTACAAAAGCTAGTCACCAAAACTCAACCAAAAACATTAGATTTTTGCATGTTCACGTCAGGTTCACCAAAATGTCATTAGGACAAAATCTAGGGCAGAAATCAAAATTGCAGAAAATTAAACCCTAACTAGCACCATGAAGCACAAACTATAATTAAAATGCAAATAGAAATCAAATGCAAATCGATTCTCAAACTAGTGTTGATTGACCTCCATGGCTCTTCTCAACCTCGCATAGGCATGCAAGATGTTGAAGGTTGATTATGGAGGATTGTTGATTATTCACGATTTCAGCAACATAATGGTACTTGAAAGCTAGATCCTATTAAAATGACTTGTGAGAGGCTACCTTGATAGAAAAGGAAAATATGAATGAACAGTTGAGATTGCAAGTTATGTTGAATGATATGAACGGTTGAGATTGATTAGGGTTGATTAGGGTTTTCCCACTTCAAGAGGGATTGTAGTCATGTGACAAGTGTGTGATGGAGGATAAATGAGACTGAATTTAAATAAAAGATTATTTAAATTAGTTTGACATGTGAAAGGGGTTAAGTGGAAGATGTAGCATGTGACACTTGTTTGATTGTGGTGAAAGGTGAGGGATTTAATTCAAATTTTTAATTTGAATTATGTGAGACATGTGACAAGGGGGAATTAATTAAATAAATGGATTTATTTAATTAATTGGATAGGTGATTAAGTGGGATGACCTAGGTCCTAGGGAAAAACATTACAAAGTCATGTCGACTAGCAAATGGTCAAGACATGGACAAATTTTAGTGTCTACAGTCTGAATAGAAAAACAAATAAATTTTGGTTTGTCTTGTCAACTAAAATCTTATGGTTTCTATGGAAGATGAGAAATGATGAGAGATTCCAAGGCAAGAAGAGGCTACTCATTGAGATTACTAATAAACTCACATGTTTTGAAATGACTGAGCAGTTATGATGATAGTGGAGTTATCTATTGATAAATCCATGAAGATTATGGAAGGAGGAGCTATGGTATATAAAGAAGACATCAAAAAGTTGATTTTTTGCCATAGGACCTAAGGAAGGTCAGTGAGAAATTTCATAATGAATTTCTTGATTTCTAGAATAAGTATAGTAAGCAGCATCAAATTGAAGAGCTAAGAAGACAAACTCAGAGGTACCTGGAGATTATATTCCAAAATTTCAATGTCAATAACAATCAACTAAGAATATCCCCACCTATTGACATCTTCCAAGGTATAGATTCCTATAGACTCAGTGACAACAGAACATATGCAATGAATAAAGGGAAGAAATCACAAGATGATCAACTAAAAAGTGTCAAAGGAAAGATGAAGACAAATGAAGATTATGATGGGATAGATTTGGATGACAGTAATGAAGAAGAAGAAGAAGAAGAAGAAGAGTATAATGTAGATCAGAAAAACTCAAAAGGAAAACATGACAGGGTATCAAGGATACAGGTGGACAGTGTAAATACAAATAGGAATGATAAACCAGAAGACGCAGATATATAGGCAAATGAAATAGGTAGAATGGACATTGAAAAGTAGGAAGATGAAACAAAATGGGTTAAAATAACAATGATGTTGTTATGTTGTAAAAGATAAAATGTAATTTTGATACTTATATGTGAGGACATGTGTATCTTTTTTGTTAGGACTGATCATATACTTAGTGAATACTATGTATTAGGTCCTGCTTGTTTTGGATTGGAAGCATAGTTCTAAACTATTGATGAGGTGGCATTCTTGGCCACTACATTTGTAATCTTCTATTTTGATTAATATATTAGTAGCTGATCGACAATCCCAAAAATAATTAAATTAAAAACTAATAATAGATAAAATATGCTTTAAAAATTATGAAAAACATGCATGCATTAGCTATCAATGTTAATGATCTATATTTAAGAAATTATGAATTTATCTTATTTATAAAAATGTTATGTGTTATGGCATAATAGAGAACTCATTAAAAATACTATAAAGTATAAAAATAAGTTATTAAAAATATCTAAAAAATAAGAAAAAAAAAATTATTTTTAAAAATATATTTAAAATCTACACATGAAATCTCAAAAATCACTAGTTCACATCATCTTCAAATTCTGAATGGTTGCTTGCTATGTGACAAAAAGTAAAAATTTGGTTAAAAATGTTAATTTTAGTGTCCCCCTTAGGCAAAAAAGTGGGACACACTATTGTGGGGTCACCTACATGTGATAACTATATCCTATATGGCATAGATCTAACTCAAAATTTAAAATTATCAACTCCTTCCCTTTTCCATTAGCCATTGGGAGCCAACCTGATACACATTTGTGTGACAAATTATTATGTCCTTGTATTTAAAGACATTCATTTGAGCATTTATTAATCATTCAATCATTCTAGAATTATTTGAATTAACCTAGAGCATACAAGGAGTATTCATTATAATAATCTTTTAATTTGGAGCACTAAAAAGAATCTAATGTACATCAAAGTCATCTAGGACATTTGCATTACATGGGATTATTGTTTTTAATCATTTACATGAGTGTAAAACCAATCTAATCAAGTGGGTTGACCTATGAAATCTTGACCCTTGCAATTTACTAACTTTCCTAATTTATTTTTAAATATTACCAATCCTTGACAACCAACAAAGAGCAAAGATTATAGTGAACCAGTCAAAAGACATGCACATTCATCTAGATCAGATCTATGGGCTATATATTAGATTTTCATGACATAGAATTGATCCATAGGTACAGAACTAACTTGCATAGTTTTATAGGCTTGCATATAATTCATGGACATTTTACATTCTAAGATCATTCATTTCTAGCACCAATAGATGTTTGACCTCTAAATCAATAAGTAATATGCAGGTTGTTTAAGCTTTAGCATTCACATTCCCTCATTGATTCTAGCCAAGTACACTCTTCTTTTGCAATTAATTTCCTAAACTAACATTTATTGTTTAGCTATCGTATCTTAGTTTTCATTGATTTAATCTAGTTAATTTGTGTCTAATTTATGCATTATTTAATTAGCCTAAATTAACATTAGGGAAAGGTTATTGTTTATTCACATTATTTGGTGAACCAATCTAATTCTACACCCCCTAGGGTTGTACCTTCATTATTATTAGAATTGCAAATCTATCATTTTTTATTGTTTTATCTTTTTAGATCTTCCTAGGGTTTGTATTCCTACTTATTGCTATTCAATTATTACATCTTTAATTTTAGGGTTTTGAGCTTTGTTGTGATATCTCTTTTGGACACCCTACCCACCCTAGTTATCTCATTAGGGTTTTAGTTTTAAATATAATATACCATTGATATTTTTAATTTCTAAATATACAAGTGATCTTTTGTGCCTTATTTTATTTCCATGATTATTGTTTTTTATTATTTCCATGAGTGTAAAACCAATATTTAATAAATTTTGACCCATGCAATTTACTAAATTTCCTAATTTATTTTCAAATGTACTACCAATCCTTGACAACCAACAAAGAGCAAAGATCATAGTGAGCCAATCAATAGACATGCACATCTATCCAAATCAGATATATTGGCTATAGATTATATTTGCATGACATATAATTGATCCACAGGTGTAGAACTAACTTGCATAGTTTTCTAAGCTTGCACATAATTCATGGATAGTTTACATTCCAAGATCATTCATTTCTAGCACCAAGGTAAATCAATTTTGCAAGTCATCTGCCTTCACAATGACTAAAAGTAAATAGTTGTCATGTTGTTTAATATTTTAGAGATCAATAGACGTTTGACCTCCAAAACAACAAATAATATGTAGGTTGTTTAAGCTTTAGCATTCACATTCCCTCGTTGATTCTAGAGCCAAGTACACTCTTCTTTTGCAATTAATTTCCTATACTAACATTTATAGTTTAACTATCAATTCTTAGTTGTCATTGATTTAATCTAGTTAATTTGTGTCTAGTTTTATGCATTTATTTAATTATCCTAGATTAACATTAGGGAAAGGTTATTTTATATTCACATTATTTGGTGAACCGATCGGATCGTACACTCCCTAGGGTTGTACCTTCATTGTTATTAGAATTTCAAATCTATCATTTCTAATCACTTTATCATATTTTAGATCTTCCTAGGGTTTGTATTCCTACTTATTGCTATTCAGTGATTACATCTTTAATTTTAGGGTTTTGAGATTTGTTGTGATATCTCTTTTGGCCATCCTAACCACCCTAGTTATTTCATTAGGGTTTTATTTTTAAATCTAATATACAATTGATATTTTTAATCTCTAAATCTACAAGTGATCTTTTGTGCCTAATTTACTTTATTTAAATACCATGAACTACTCACAATCCTCATCTAAATCCTACCATGGCCACCCAATCTAATGAAATTGAAATTTATTTCAATGCTTGTGTTGAGAACCACTCAAAGGACCAAGATTATGATCATGATACCTATGTGGCGTAGCAAGAATTCAAAAATGAAATTTCTAGTTTGGCTAATATTAAAAATCATATGCAAAGTTAGTTGATATGATTCATAACAAGTTTGTCAATAAGCCACACGGATTGGAGATTTTGTAAGTTTTTTGTGACAAGATTGCTACATCTACTTCTTTTCTTAGTGTATCTACTCCTCCCCCTTCTTCATCTATTTCCACTTCCACCATTATTCAACCTCATAGCATCTCCCAAGCTTCCCCTAGTGCACCACTACATAGTGCTCATCCTTTCTCCATATCTACCCTTCTTTTTGGCTTACCTCCTAACTATACCCTCTTAAAATACTTCCATCCTACATGATGTATTATACATTTATTCCTATCTCATCGACCACTACCCCACCTACCATATCCACTGTCACACCCTATTCTAAAACAAACACAATTATAATTTTTATTTCAAGAGGACAAATAATTAGTCAGTGAAAATATTATGATTAAAGTATTGTGTTAGAATAGAAAATGCATTTGATTTATATTATTATTATATGCAAAAAATAATTGTTTGTGACGTTATTATTATGCATGTAGTTAAATGATGTAATGGACTAACTACCTTTGTGTGACTGAGGTGGATGCAAGAATGGTATTTTTATCTCCCTCCAAGATGAGGAGAGAGAGTATCACCGAGGGTGCTAGATCGTGTGAATACAATGATCATTGTTCTGTCTGGAAACACACACACTCACATTAGAGGTTATGTGAATTTTGGAATAAGTCTTATTCTTTATGTTTTTTGTTGCCTCAGTAATATTTTAACATTATGATCATTCCGTAGTTGTTTAATATTGTTGTCATCGTGTCAATGACTTGTTTTACATCGACAATCAGTAAGGTTGTGTATGTCTCTAAATGCCAAGATGACATGAGTAATTGACCAATCAAGTCTAATCTTGATGTAAAGGCCTAAGTCAACTTTGCAAGACCCCATTGTTGATATTATGCTCATGAATAGCATAATTAAAGAATTCAAAAGAATGCATCAGTGACATCTATGAATTAGGTGTACTATTGTTTTTAATTTTAAATTATGTATAAGCTTAGTCATGGTTAAATTTAATGTCTAGCTTGTGGTAAAGGAATTAAAGTCTTGGAGACTCATCATGTTCTTCCCTAGATACTTGGAGGAGTGGAAAGGAACATTAGCTTCATACTCTTATTTTCAAGCTCTTTAGATTGCGGATGGTTGAGAGGAGGGAATAATTATGTGTAACTATTCTATAACCAACAGGGAGTGTGGTTATGATTGGAGGAAAGGGATCTTAATAAGGGAAGTCAAGAGCAGAAGCAGGACAATATCTCTTGGATTGGGAGAATAGCAGCAAGCAGAAGGAGCTCGATTGGAGAGAGTATTGGCTACATTAACAAAGTGACAGGTATGCCAATGAACCAGTAGTAAACTGTTGATATTAAGATTCATACTATATGTAAAGTCATTTCTATTTTCTAAGTAAGCCTTAAGATGATGTAGGTTTATATGAATCAATTGCTATCTATGGAAAATAAAGCTTCTCTATATTTATATACAATTTTGACATTGGAATAAATTCTGTTTCAATATAGTATTGATATTATATGCCTTTAGAAAATTGTGAATGTTGTTCTTGGTAGATTATGATAAATATAGATATCATTCATATCATTTAGAATTTGATTTGTAGAATGATCGAAATGTTAGAGATATATATAGCTGATAGGCAGACATGTATTTATATTCTTTTTAAAAATAGTTTAAATTCAAGTCAAACCTGTGTATAGGCTGAACGATATATATATATATATATATATATATATATATATATATATATATATATATATATATATATATATATATATATATATATATATATATATATATATATATATATATATATATATATATATATATATATATATATATATATTGGTTAGTCATTAAGCTTAGATAAAATTTGTTCTTATATGAACGTACTATGTATGAGATATATTACCTTAGTGTATTTGTTGTGAGAACATTGGATATAAGCCAATATAGGCCAAATGGTTCAATTTTTTGTCAACTATCTAAGGTCGATTTGAGAATATCAATCTATACCTATCTATCTATGAAAAGAACTTACCAATTAAGTTGGTAGTAGACTGAGAGTTTACTTATTACCTTATGTCTTGAGTAGACCATAACATATTAGTATTATGATGTCATAGTATCCTTCTAAAGGATCTCTATCAGTTCAATGTTGAGAGGTATCATTACTCTTGTTAATTATAAAAGTTTATAGATTGTGAATGATCAACGACTTGATTAAAAGACTTTAGTCGAATAGACTTCATATTCAGATAATCATGCAAAATAATCTATTTAACTTATGCCATAAAGGTAGATAATATAAGTATTATCATTTTGATTTCTATGAGTAACCGAGAGGTCTCATATACTACTTTTATTTTTGGTTAAGAGGGAACCATTCTTTTATCTTATATTTTGGCCAAGATTGGTCAATAGATTATTGTAAATTATTTTTACCTCATTATGGAAATATTAGAGTCATTTTATATAGTTCACATCGACAAGAAATTAGTTGAATATAATCATAGATTAAGGTAGACATATCTTAGTGGCAAGAGTTTTAGAAGTCTATAGATGTCAAAATCAATGAATTTATGACAAGATCGAGTATACCTTGAGAATGTATACCAAATTTATTTATGAGCATGGGAATGGGTTGACAAGCCTTTGAGAAAATTGATAGGTTGTCATAGACCAGAGATTGCAAGGATGCAAAGAGGGGCTCAATGCATGCTTTTAAGTCACCTAAGCTCTTGCCTTATACTTGTCTTAAGGTAAGTGCACAAGGATGGGGGACCAAAAGGGGGTCTCAAGATTCCACTTTTTCTTGAAATCAGGAAAGATTAATGTTGGATGAGAAATTAAAGATAGTTACACTCAAAATTTGAAGATACAACAAAAACAAGAGTCGTAGTGCTCTGAATCTAGTTTCTAAACTACTAATTTTTTTCAAAAATGGTTGAGATTAAGGGGTTCAAAAAGGGGGAGCACACAAATTGGTCCTATTTTTTTAAAAAAAATAATGTAGCGTCTAGTGTGCTCCCCCTAAAATGTTGACTTTTTTTAGTATTTCAAAAATCACTTCAGTGAGAAATTATCTAACACTATGTAGTTTATCCCTAAACTTTTCTGATAATTTTTTGATGAATAATTGATTTTTTACTAATTTTCAAAGTGGACACATCTTGAAAAATAGAAAATTGAGTGTGCTTCCCCCTAAAAATTTTGAAAACTAATCAAAAATCAATTTTATTTTGAATACGTGTAGAATGGAGTCTAATTTCTAAAAACATAATTTATTTGAAATTTTGATTAACAATTAGAAAAAAGTCAAAAATACCAAACACTAGTTTTTGATTAAAAAATTGGATACACTAATAAAAGAAATTAAAGATGAAATCCTTAACATACTCAAAATGTGAAAAAAATTATATGGTTAGAAAGCTAACAGAGAGCTTAAGATTATGGTGGTATTTTTTTGACTTTTCATTGAAAAAATGCAAACCTAATGGGGAGCATGCTCCAGATAATGTGATCTTTGTTACAATCTAGAAAAACATGTTTTTGGACGTCCTAAACACAGTCCAAGCCTTTGGGTTGGAATCCCAAGGCAAATCCAAGCCTAAGGCTTGGAAATTACCAAGGCAAAGCATAACGCAAGTGCATTATAATGTGCTCATGTTGTGGTGAAACATCTCTCTCTCTCTCTCTCAGTTTTTCTTTTCCTTTCCAATTTCCATTTAGATCCCACCAATTTTTCCCTATTTTACTATTTTCCACCTCTCCTCATCATTCTTCCCATCCAATGAACCTTCATTTTATCTTGTTTCAATTTCATCCTCCTAATTTATATCATCATCCCTCCTTGCATGTCCTAGTTTTCTTGTTTTCATATCCTTTATCAATAATGGAGAGGGAGAGGGAGGAAGAGGGAGAGAGGGTGGAGATGGAGAGAGAGAGAGAGAGAGAGAGAGTCCTAGTTTTATTATTTTCATTTCCTTCATTGATAAGGGTGAGGGAGAAATAGATAGGAGAGATAGGGAGATAGAGGAATGATAGGGGAAAGAGAGGCAAGATATAGGGAGAGATAGATAGGTACAGAGAGAGGAGATAGATAGGAAGAGATAGAGGAGACAGAGGGGAGAGATAGGGAGATAGAGAGTAAGCGAGATGTCCAGAGAAATAGGGAGAGAAATTGAGAGGTAGAGGGATGATATAGACATAGGGAGATAAGGGAGAGATAGGGAGATAGAGGTTTAGGGTTGCTCAGGTTTAGGGGTTAGGGGTTAGGGTTTATGAGTTTAGGGCTGCTCAATTTTAGGGTTTAGGGGTTAGGGTTTAGGGGAATTATTTATGGTTTAGGGGTTTAGGGTTTAGGGGCATTATTTAGGGTTTATGAGTTTTGGGTTTTGGGTTTAGGGGTTAGGGTTTAAAATAATTATTTAGGGTTTAAGGGTTTAGGGTTGCTCAGGTTTAGGTTTTAGAGAGAGATAGAGAGGGGACTAATAGAGATTGGGAGAGATAGAGGAGATAGAGGGGAGAGATAAGAAGATGGGGAGTGAGGGACATGTCCAGAGACATAGGGAGAGAGATTGAGAGGTAGATGGAAGATAGAGATAGGGGAAAGATAGGGACATAGAGGTTTAGGGTTTCTTGGGTTTAGGGTTTAGGGGTTTGGGGTTTAGGGTTTCTCAGGTTTAGGGGTTAGGGTTTAGGGGCATTATTTAGGGTTTATGGTTTATGGTTTAGGAGTTCGGGGTTAAGGTTTAGAGGTTTAGGTTAGGGTTTAGAGAAAGAGGATTGAAATGGATATATAGAGGAGACTAATGGGAGAGATAGGGAGATAGAGAGTGAGGGACATGGCCAAAAACATAGGCAGAGCGATTGAGAGGTAGAGGGATGATAGAGACAGGGAGATAGGGGAGAGATAGGGAGATAGATGTTTAGGGTTTCTTGGGTTTAGGGTTTAGGGTTTAGGGGTTTGGGTTTATGGTTTAGGGGTTTGGGTTTAGGGTTTAGGGTTTATGGTTTAGGGGTTAGGGGTTAAGGTCTAGAGGTTTAGGGTTTAGAGAGGGAGAGATAGGGAGATAGAGGTTTAGGGTTTAAGGTTTAGGGGTTAGGGGTTAGATTTTGGGGGCATTATTTAGGTTTTAGTGGTTTAGAGAGAGGGGGAGATAGAGAATGGGGGACATGGCCAGAGACATAGGGAGAGAGATTGAGAGGTAGAGGGATGATAGAGATAGAGAGATAGAGGTTTAGGGTTGCGTGGGTTTAGGGGCTAGGGTTTAGGGGCATTATTTAGGGTTTAGATGTTTTGGGTTGCTCAATTTTAGGGTTTAGGGGCATTATTTAGGGTTTAGGGTTGTTCGGGTTTAGAGTTGTATGTTAAAAGTAGACTCTATATATTTACCTCTCCCCCTCCCCTCTTTACCTCATCTCCTATCTCTCTCTATATCTCTCCCCTCTTTACCTCCTACCCTCTCTATCCCCTCTATACCTCCTACCCTCTCTCTCTCACCTCTATGTATCAAGTTTATCTCTATTTTCTGAGATAATATAGTTTACAAGTATGCAAGGCATACCCATAGAGCTCGACGGTTGGACTTGCAATTCAAGTTATGCAATGGCATGTTTCCACTTGGTACCATCATTTCAGTTATTGACTTTGCAGAGAAATACACACTACAGCCACAAAATGAGGTGGAATCGCAATATTACAACTCTACTCATGTTGATATATTTGTGTAAATAGCATTCATTCATGCAAAAGATAGTACAGAGCATGACAGGAAGATCTTGAGGGAATATTATTTTTATATCAATGATGATCACACACATTCTACAAAGTTCATGCAAGGTTGCTTTTAGATGTTCTACCGTGATTTTGCTAGTAGGAGCATATCATTTCGTCAACATATCATATGGTCATATAATTGTGCATCAAAATTCAAGAACCCATGGATGTTGTATTGGTTGAGCGGGATGCATAAGATGAATAGTGTTCAACATATGTGGAATTTTTGTGAGGCTGGACATGGAAAGGGGGAGTATGATGATGCAGGAGCATGTATCAAAAGAGCATTAGCACAAGAAGAGTTGAAGTACAAAGACAATGCAAAGTTGGCGGATGCAAAAACTATTATCGAATGGTGTAACACTACAATAGGTCCATGTAATGAAGGTAAGTCTACAATAGGTCCATGTAACACTAACATTGCAAAATATGAGGACTATTGTACATTGATAGGATCAAGTGAGCTACACTCTTTTAGAAGATCTAACGCAGGTTCATGGAGTATTCATATGCAGCAGATGGTATGCTTTTGTTTTTCATGTATAGATTAATCTTGGTATGATTGTGAGTCAAAGGAGTGGTTTGATGATTGGTGTACAAGAAGCTTAAGCCCAATTGACATGTATCAACTACCGACAACACTACAACTCACAGAGATTGAATCATTGGTTGATTTTGACCATGTTTCAAATATAGTTCAACCAGGTATTATCAGCATTCAAATTTAATAAAATTTAATATTCCATCTTATTTTGTAGTTTTTTTGGTATTGTTGACTATATTCATCGAACTGAATGCATGTATCAATGCAGGGCATGTTTATACAGTTATTGCAGCTGAAGTCAATGAAGGAGGAATGGATTATTATTTGTGTCATTATGTTTAGGCAAAAAAGAAATTAGATTCCTCTGTTATAGATGGAGAAAACATCGAGTACCCTACAAGATCAGTGGTTGTTACTGGAACATGGCTTAGAAGGTACCCAGTGAAGAAGTCTGATGTGTGGTTGTTCAAGGATTTTAACACACATAAGAAGATTCTTCATTATTCTAACCTTGTTGTGGCATCAAACATTCATTTGATCCAATATGGGGGTAGACCATTGAACAAGACCTTGTTGAAGGTTCATGAGTCTGACCACAAGGTAGTACTCAACATAATAAAGAGTAGAGCAGACCTAGATGGTTCATTGGATTGAATTAGTGGAATGATAGAAAGGTATGTTATTTTGCTTTGCTATCCTCATTTCACCTTCTATATTTTTTACACTTATCTTACCTTCTTATATGTGCTCCTTGGTCCTAGTTGATTAGCTTCATTTCATTGTAGAGTTCATTGGTGTACTCATTTTAGCTAAATAGTGCAATTGCATTTGCATGCAAGATTTGAGTATGATGGATGTAGGCATAATCCTTATGAATTTGCCTTTGGAAGTAAAGTAAGGTAGGTTTTCATGATTATTTCATGATGATATGTCCTTTAGTTATTGTTTCATAATGAGCTTTAATGACATTCCTATGAGTTTTAATGGCAAACCCTCATTTGTTTCTTCACATTTGGTGCTAACAATTGATAGCAATAGTAAGAGAAGCCTTAATTGATGCCCTACAAGACATTGGATCAAGTGAGAACACCTTTATAGTACTAAATTTTCATCTACTAGAAATGTATTAGGACTGAATTTTTACATTTAGCATCTCCTAGGGCCAAAAGGATGGTGCAAATGCATCTGGGTGGGCAGGTAAATGCTAGGGGAGATGTCTTTTTATTATCAAAGCCTCATGTTCGTTCTTGGCTACATCGAACGTATACAATCTCTCATGAGTCCTAAGACAAAAAAAGGTGTCAAACATTGGACCAACTATTCCGGCAAACTGTGACACCTAGGAACATCTTATTTGCATGTATAGGTGGATGTCAGGTCCACCTACAAACACGTAACTTGATTTCTTTTAAATCAATTTTGTTTTCCTATGGTGGCAAGGAATGCATTGTTCCAGAATGCTTTAGTTTCATGCAGTGCAAAGGTGCTAGGAGTGAGATTTTACATTCCACAATTTGTGGGGCCAAACTAACAGTGCCAATGCATCAAAGTGGGTGGGTAAATGTTAGGGTAGGTCTCATTTCATGCTTCAAGTGTCTCAGTCATTCGAGGCAGCAAGCTACCAACAAAGTCACTTAAGATCCCTAAGAGCAAAAAACTGCCAAACTTTGATAGAGTAATTCATAGAATTCGTGGTAGTAGAGAATGTTTTGTTCAAACCTACAGGTGTACGTGGGGTCTGTCCACAATAACCTCTCTCAGTTTTGGTTAACTCCAATCCGTTTGATTATGTCGAAACCAAATGCATTCTTGCAAAATGCTTTAGTTTCATGCAGTGGAAAGGTGCTAGGAGTGACATTTTACATTCCATAGCTCGTGGGACTAAACTGATTGTGCCAATGATTCGCATTGGGTAGGTAAATTCTAGGGGAGGTATCATTTCATGTGCCAAGTGTCTCAGTCATTCTAGGCAGCAAGCTACCAGCAAAGTCACTTAAGATCCCTAAGAGCAAAAAACTGCCAAACTTTGACAGAGTAGTTCTCAAAATTTGTGGTAGCTGAGAATGTTTTGTTTTAACCTACAAGTGCACATGGGGTCCATCCACAATAACATCTCTTAGTTTTGGTCAACTCCAATCCATTTGACCTTGCTGAAACTAAATGCATTCTTATAAAATGCTTAAGTTTCATGCAGTGGAAAGGTGCTAGGAGTGACATTTTGTATTCCACAGATTGTGGGGCTGAACTGACTACACCAATGCGTTGGGGTGGATAGGTAAGTTCTATGGGAGGTCTCATTTCATGTGCCAAGTGTCCTATTCAATCGGGGTAGTAGGCTAACGGCAAAGTCAGTTAAGATCTTGAGAGCAGAAACTGACAAACTTTGACATAGCAATTCTCAGAATTTGTGGTAGCTAGGAATGTTTTGTTCAAACCTATAGATGCATGTGGGATCTATCCATAATAATCTCTCTCAGTTGTGGTCAACTCCAATCCATTTGACCATGTTGAAATCAAATGCATTCTTGCAAAATGCTTCAGTTTCATGCAACACAACCTTGTCAGGTGCCATATTTTTTGTTCTGCTCATCGTGGGGCTGAACTAATTACACCAATGCATTAAGGTGGGTGGTTAAATACTAGGGGAGGTCTTGTTTGATGTGCCAAGAGTCCCATTCATTCTGGACAGTAGGCTACCAACAAAGTCACTTAAAATCCTTAAGAGCAAAAAACTACCAAACTTTGACGAAGCAGTTCTCAAAATTCATGGTAGTTGGGAATGTTTTGTTTCAACCTACAAGTGCATGTGGGGTCCTTCCACAATAACCTCTCTCAGTTTTGGTCAACTCCAATCCGTTTGACCATGCCGAAACAAAATGCATTCTTGCAAAATGCTTTAGTTTCATGCAATGGAAAAGTGCTAGGAGTGTCATTTTGCATTCCACAACTCGTGGGGTTGAAGCAATTATGCCAACATGTTGGGGAGGGTGGTTAAATAGTATAGGAGGTCTTATTTCATGTGCTAAATTTCCCAGTCATTCGGAGTAGCAGGCTACCGACAAAGTCACTTAAGATCCTAAGAGTAAAAACTACCAAACTTTGACAGAACAATTCTCAAAATTTGTGGCAATTGGGAATGTTCTATTTCAACCTACAGTGCACGTGGGGTCTATCCACAATAACCTCTCTCATTTTTGGTCAACTCTAATCTATTTGACCGTGCCAAAATTAAATGCATTCTTGCAAAATGCTTTAGTTTCATACAACACAACCTTGCCAAGAGCCGTATTTTCAGTTCTGCTAGTCATGGGGCTGAACTGACTATTCCAACACATGGCGGTGGGTGGTTAAATGCTAGAGGAGGTCTCATTTTATGCATCAATTGTCTCAATCATTCTGGGTTGCAAGCTACCGACAAAGTCAAAAGGTACTAGGAGTGAAATTTTACATTCCACAAGTCATGGGGTTGAATTAACTATGCAAACATGTTAAGGTGGGTGGGTAAATTCTAAGGGAAGTCTCATTTCATGTGTTAAGTGTCTCAATCATTCTTGGTTGCAAGCTATTGGAAAAATAGAAAGGTGCTAGGAGTGAAATTTTGCATTCCACAAGTCGTGGGGTCGAACCAACTATGCCAACATGTCAGGGTGGACATGTAAATGCTAGGGGAGGTCTTGTTTCATACATCAAGTGTCTTAGTCGTTCCAAGCTGCAAGCTACTGGTAAAGTCAAAAGGTGTTTGGAGTGAAATTTTATATTCCACAAGTCGTGGGACAAAACTAACCAACACATCAAGGTGGGCAAGTAAATGCTAGGGGAGGTCTCATTTTGTGTGCCAAGTGTCTTAGTCGTTCCTAGCTATAAGCTACCAGTAAAGTGATTTGTTAGTACCTTACAACTCAGAACGATTGGGATGCTTAGCAAATGAAACAAGACCTCCCCTAGAAATTACCCACCCACCCTGACACATTGGTGCAGTTGGTTCAGCCCTACGATGAGCAGAACAAAAAATATGGCACCTGGCAAGGTTGTGCTGCATGAAACTAGAGCATTTTGTAATAATACATTTAATTTCAGCACAGTAAAAGGGATCAGAGTTGACCAAAATTGAGAGAGGTTATTATGGATGGACCCCATGTGCACCTATAGGTCTAAACAAAACATTCTTAGCTACCATAAATTCTAAGTACTGCTCTATGAAAGTTTGGCAGTTTTTGCTCTTAGGATCTTAATTGACTTTGTGAGTAGCCTGCTACCCCAAATGACTGGCACACTTGGAACATGAAATGAGACTTCCCCTAGTATTTACCCACCTACCCTGATGCATTGACACAGTCAGTTCAGCTTGATGAGCTATGGAATGCAAAATGTCACTCCTAGCACCTTTTCCACTACATGAAACTAAAGCATTTTGTAAGAATGCATTTCATTTCGGCACAGTCAAATGGATTGAATTTGATCAAAATTGAGAGAGGCTATTGTGAATGGACCCCACATGCACCTGTAGGTCAAAACAAAACATTCCCATCTACCATGAATTCTAAGAACTGCTCCGTCAAAGTTTGGCAATTTTTTGCTCTTAGGGATCTTAAGTGACTTTACTGGTAGTCTACTACCTGAAATGACCAGGATGCTTGGCACACAAAATGAGACCTCCCCTAGAATTTACCTACCCACCCCGATGCATTGGTATAGTCAGTTTGTTCCCACCATGAGCAAAACAAAAAATATGGCACATGGCAAGGTTTTTGTTGCATGAAACTGAAGCATTTTGCAAGAATGCATTTGATTTCAGCACGGTCAAAGATTGGAGTTGACCAAAATTGAGAGAGGTTATTGTGGATGACCCCATATGCACCTGTAGGTCTAAACAAAACATTCCTAGCTACCACGAATTCAAAGAACTGCTCTATCAAAGTTTGGCAGTTTTTGCTCTTGGGATCTTAAGTGGCTTTGCCAGAACCCTGCTGCCCCGAATGACTGGGACACTTGATGCATGAAATGAGACTTTCCCTATCATTTACTAACCCACCCCAATGTATTGACATGGTTAGTTTGGCCCCATGAGTTGTGGAATGCAAAATGTCACTCCTGGCACCATTCCACTACATGAAACTAAAGCATTTTGCAAGAATGTATTTCGTTTTAGCACGATCAAATAGAATAGAGTTGACCAAAATTGAGAGTGATTATTGTGGATGGACCCCACATGTACCTGTAGGTTAAAATTGAACATTCCCAACTGCCATAAATTCTCAGAACTGCTCCGTCAAAGTTTGGTAACTTTTTGCTCTTAGGGATCTTAAGTGACTACTGCCCAAAATGACTGGGATGCTTGGAAAATGAAATGAGACCTCCCCTAGCATTTTCCCACCCATCCCAACATGTTGGCATAGTTGGGTCACCTCCACGATGAGCAGAACAAAAACTATGGCACCTGGCAAGGTTGTACTACATGAAACTGAAGCATTTTGCAAGAATGCATTTAATTTTAGCAGGGTCAAATGGATTGAAGTTGACCAAAACTGAGAGAAGTTATTGTGGATGGACCCCATGTCCACCTGCCATGAATTCTAAGAACTACTCTATTAAAGTTTGACAGTTTTTACTCTTAGGATCTTAAGTGACTTTGTTGGTAGCCTCCTACCCCGAATGACTAGGACACTTGGCACATGAAACGAGACCTCCCCTATCATTTTCTTGCCCATACCCACACGTTGACATAGTTAGTTTGTAGCCACAAGTTGTGGAATGCAAAATGTCACTCCTAGCACCTTTCCACTGTATGAAACTGAAGCATTTTGCAAGAATGCATTTCATTTCGGCACAATCAAACGGATTGGAGTTGACCAAAACCAAGTGAGGTTATTGTGGATGAACCCCATGTGCACTTGTAGGTCAAAATAGAACATTCCCATCTACCATGAATTTTGAGAACTGTGCCATCAAAGTTTGGCATTTTTTTGCTCTTAGGGATATTAAGTGACTTTGTCGGTAGCCTCTGCCCACAATGACTGAGATGCTTGGCACATGAAATGAGACCTCCCTTAGCATTTACCCTCCCACCCCAACACATTGGCATAGTCAGTTTGGCCCCACGACGAGCAAAACAAAAAATATGGCACTTGGCAAGGTTGTGCTGCATGAAACTGAAACATTTTACAAGAATGTATTTGATTTTGACACGGTCAAACAGATTGGAGTTGATAAAAACAAAGAGAGGTTATTGTGGATGGACCCCACGTGCACCTATAAGTCTAAATGAAACATTTCCATATGCCATGAATTTTGAGAACTGCTCCATAAAAGTTTGGTAGTTTTTGCTCTTAGGATCTTAAGTGACTTTGTCGGTAGCCTGCTACCCCAAATGACTAGGACACTTGGAATACAAAATGAGACCTCCCCTAGCATTTACCTACCCACCCTAATGCATTAGCATAGTCGTTCAACACCAGGAGCTATGGAATGCAAAATGTCACTCCTAGCACCTTTCCACTGCATGAAATTGAAGCATTATGCAAGAATGAATTTGGTTTCAGCATGGTCAAATGGATTGGAATTGACCAAAACTGAGAGAGGTTATTATGGATAGACTCCATGTGCACCTATAGGTTGAAATGGAACATTCCTAGCTATCAGGAATTCTGAGAACTACTCCACCAAATTTTGGCAATGTTTTGCTCTTAGGGATCTTAAGTGACTTTATCGGTAGCCTACGGCCTTGAATGACTAAGACACTTTGTGCATGAAATGAGACCTCCCCTAGAATTTACCCACCCACCCCGATGCATTGGTGCTATTGGTTCGGCCCCACGAGTCATGTAATACAAAATCTCACTCGTAACATCTTTCCATTGAATGAAATTGAAACATTTTGGAACAACAACCAATAGCAACCAGGGGGCAGCAGTAACAAACTTTTGTTCTTTGACAGCAGAGTCACCACCTCTTCCAAAGAGGAATTACTCTAGGTGGGACAATCTTCAAGGCCAAAATTTGACTCTAGGTTCAGCTCACTAGCAGAGTATCCAATTGATTCTAACCCAATAGTATCATCCCCAACAATGGCACCAAAAATGTTGGTGTAAGTTGACGGGATGCTAAACTTACCCAAGCAAAACACAAAAATACAAATCTCTATTATAGGGGGCTTGAAAATGTTTGAGTTGCCTATAACTCAACAATGACTAAAGTAACTTTATCCCTAACAACAGTGTCATAAATGTTGGTTCCCAAAATAGTTGCAACCCAAAATGCTCAAACATTTCACAATTACCCAAGCCAGGGATGTCGTCAACATGATTGAAAGTGGTTTATCAATAAGGCAAGGGTGATTTTGGCCAACTAACAGGAGTAGGTATACTCCTCTACACTTCAAGCTTAGCTAAACCTAGGAGGGATATTCCTAGAGTCATGAAATAGAACACAAACAAACAAACACAACCATACCCAATGTACACTTGACCCCCAAAGTTGTCACTAGGTCAAGACAAACTAGTTGCACAAGCTTCTGATTAAGCTGATTACTACACTATGCATTTGCACCCAAACATGGCAATATTACACTCCTTGAGATGACTCTACTTCACTTCACATACACAAGATACACAGTGTAGACATACATGTACATGATTCATTAATGATTAAAATAATTTTTCATCACTTTAGATTTATCCCTGGTTATTACACTAAATCATGGGCAACATGAGAAACCCTAAACTAAAGCTACTCCTGCTCCTATAGCTAACAAGATGAGGGTTTGATTAAAATAGTGATCGATCCAATCCCAATATGGACTGGTGCTTACTCCATTGGGTGACTAAGTCATAAACAATAAAGAGGAAGGAAATGGATCAAACTAGCATTGACAGAAAACTAAAATGTATTCACATACATTTCTCATATTACATTTCATACAATGGGCATACTTATTATGATGAGGAACCAAAACCCTAACATGCATTTCCCTTTGTATGTCTTTGTTTTACTTAACATACATTCTCTGATGTATATACATGCACCTCTCACCTATTGGCAAAACATTCTTATCAAACCCCTTACAAATGATCACCTTGATGTATGTCTTCAACGCTTGTATTTGCTGCAAGATACATTACCCAATGTACATTCAGAATATACATTTGTGATATATAATCACAACATACTTCAGTTGACCTGTGATGGTCGGTTTCCTTCACCGCTACTGCCGGTCACGCTTTGCACCTGACTCAATGTATCTGCGAAAAGTATATGTTCAATATACATTCGAATTATACAACCCAAATATGCATTCGATAAGTTTGACCGCTGACTTCTCTTGTATATAAACCCGATGTACATTTGCAATGTACATTAGCAACATGCATTTTAGATATGCATTTGACAAGTTTGACTGAATTGTTGACTTCTTTGTATGCTGATACACTTGCACATTCACAATGTATGTTTATTGCATACAATCTCGATAACCATTTGCGAGATACTCACGACTTACTACTGCGGGATACACAGGAAATGAACCCGTCATACATTAGCAATATACGCACAGAATGAATATTCACAATGTATGTTTACAATCTTGACATACAACACCTCAATGCCTCCTGATATACTTTGTGACATACACACTAAACAGACCCTTGCGATATACACACAGAATATATTTTTGACATGCAAATGTGATATACACACAAATTGTATGTCTGATGAAACAAAGCAGAATTTCACTAATTTGATCTGCTACAAAGCTTGCGATTACATAGATCTATTTCTTCGATGATCTTACAGACCTTTCACTCTGCCAACCTAGCACATAAGGATGCTAGGATCTTTCAATGCATCTAAATCATGATCCTGCAAACACAAAAGCAAACTATATAGCCATTCCACTGATTTCGAAGAAATCTAACTGGTAGAATGGGTTAAGAACCCATCTCAGCTTCAAAATAGCAAATTGATTACACAATGAATTCGAATGCCAGAAAGATGTACAACATAGGATTTTATTATGCATTTCAGAACATGTACATGCATAGATGCTCTGTTTACAAATGCAAACAATCTGATCAAATCTGAACTCAACTACAACTGATTGCAACTATCTATCATCATGATCACAATCGATCTGATCATGGGGTATTTACTCACTTACCCTCGGTAGTACTGAATTGGCTCCAAGCAGCTGGGAGATCACAACTACCTAACAACCTCTAACTATTTAACAACCTTTGAGATTACAACTCGACAAATGTCTTTGGGACTTACAACATAAACCTAGTTACAAACTAAAATAACATGCATTGGTCAAACAGACCTTATTACATTGAATGGTCTTTTAGGACCTTATTCGAAACAACAAACATGAACATAAAATAGTTAAATGCCTCATGGAGGCCACTGTGGATTGGGTGCCCCTGCACCATACACCCCACCGCGAAAAGAACTCATGCCCCATGAGTTAATGCTTGGGTGTATTCCACCTTTACTCTTTGTTGTCTCGTGTCTTCCCCATGATCTCTGAACTGCAACCTGCTTCCATGGAATCAAAGACTCTAGATCTATTCGTTGCTTGCCATTCTTTCTTACTGTCAGCTATGCCTAAACACCTACATTATAAACTTTGGGTAATGCTTCTTGTACTGCTGCTATGACAGAATCTGTTTGTCTTTCAACTCTTGTTGGCTCTAGAGGACAAACAATTGTCCCTACTATGATAACATCCTTGTCTTTCCAATCAACTTGTGGCTGCTTGTAAACCTACTTTTTGACCTTCTACTGATCCATCTGATCTCCATCAGTTAGAACTGAAATCATCTTCAAACTATGATCTCTAGCAATCTCATTCCTTGAAATGTCATCAACTTTCATTGTCTCTACTTCATTCATCTTCACAAACTCTTTCTTTCCTACAAAAATGATTTTGGCTATCGTCTTTGCTTCAGTATCCTCCTGCAATGGTGTCATCACAAAAGTTCTCCCTTCCTTCTTGAAGGTGTAGGTGTTAGCATATCCATCATACAATGCTCTCCTATCAAATTGTCATGGCCTACCTAAAAGTAGGTGACAACATATTATGGGCAAAACATCACACAAAACCCTATCCTGATATTCCCCAATCTGAAAATCAACATATGCTTGTTCATAGACCAAAAGAGATTGACTATCACTTACCCAAGATGCTTTGTAAGGATTTTGATGAGGAATCCTTTCTAATTTTAGTTTATCCACCATTTCCTGAGATACCATGTTGTCTGTTGAACCAGAATCTATTACTATTTTGCATACCTTACCTCTACATTTGCATGTAGTCTTGAACAAGTTCCTCCTTTAGCTCAAATCTATCTGCTTAGATGTTTGCAACATTGTCCTTCTGATCATCAAACTTTCTCTCGTTTCTGATTCCAAATTTACTTTAGGAGTTGTCATACTCCCCTCATTCTCTTACATAATTTGAACTCTCTTTTCACTTCTTTTGTCATTACCACTTGAAGTAGTACCAAACTTTTTAGGACACTTGAAGGATGGATGACCAAACTCACCATAGGTATAGCACTTTCCTAAAAATGTATTAGAACCTCTTGCACCTCCAAATCTGCCTCTTGTACCTTTCCATCCACCTCTGAAATCAGACTACTCCTATCCTTTACCAGTCTCTTCTTGATCCTCATTGACTTGTCTTATTACAGGGGCTAATCCTCTCCCCCTTATATTGTTGCCTCTTCCTCTCATGGACTTGTCCTATCTTCTTTTCATCTTCTCCTCAATCCTGATTGCCATTTGATAACAATCTTCTACACTCTTAGGGTTAGCCAGAACTAATTCATCCTATATATTCAATCTCAAACCAGCCAAGTATCTAGCAACCTTTTCAACCTCATTCTCATGATGACTAGACCTCATACTCAATTTATAAAATTCCTCAGTATATGCCTTCACATCCATTTCCTTTTGCCTTAAAAATTGAAGCTTCTTAAACATTTGAACTTCACAATCCTTGGGTAAAAATTTACCTTTGATCCTTGCTACCATCTTGTCCCATGAAGAAATCTTTGACTTACCTTGCTTTCTCCTCTATGATTGTACATAATCCCACCATACCAAAGCATGACCTCCCAATTTGGTCTTTGCAATCTTTTCTTTCTGCTCCTCATAAACCTCCTCACATTCAAAATGATTATCTAGTGCAGCAATCCAATCAAGTAACTCTTCCTCATTTAAACTTCCAATGTACCTTGGAACATCAATCTTTACCTTAGGTTTGTCATTCTGAACTACCCTTAACAGTTTTGCAAATCTCTGATCTTCAAGATTCAAATCTTCATCTACCTCTTCAAATTCTTCACCATCATCTTCTTTTTTTGATTCACTATCTCCCATTTCTCTTTTTTTGTTTGTCTCCAAGGCTGCAAGCCTACTTGAAGGGCTTCTGAAAGCTCTTTCATCTTCCTCATCTCTTTAGCATATTTTTCCTTCATCTCCTGTAACTCTCTGGCAGTACCATTACCTTTCGGAGGCATCTTGTGAACCTCTCAATCCTTCTACTTCTGCCTTCTCAGTGACAGAATCAACACACAACAGCCCAGACCTTTTGCTATGCTCTTCTAGCAATATGATGAGGAACCAAAACCCTAACATGCATTTCCCTTTGTATGTCTTTGTTTTACTTAACATACATTCTCTGATGTATATACATGCACCTCTCACCTATCGGCAAAACATTCTTATCGGCCACCTTACAAATGATCACCCCAATGTATGTCTTCAACGCTTGTATCTGCCGCAAGATACATTACCCAATGTACATTCAAAATATACATTTGGGATATACAATCGCAACATACTTCAGTTGACCTGTGATCACCGGTTTCCTTCACCGCTACTGCTGGTCACGCTTTGCACCCGACTCAATGTATCTATGAAGTATATATGTTCAATATACATTCAAATTATACAACCCGAAATTGCATTCAGTAAGTTTGACCACTGACTTCTCTTGTATATAAACCTGATGTACATTTGTGATGTACATTAGCAACATGCATTTCAGATATGCATTTGACAGGTTTGACCGAGTTGTTGACTTCTTTGTATGCCGATACACTTGCACATTCACAATGTATGTTTACTGCATACAATCTCGATAACCATTTGCAAGATACTCATGAATTACTACTACGGGATACATAGGAAATGAACCCGTCATACATTAGCGATATACGTATAGAATGTATATTCACCATGTATGTTTACAATCTTGACATACAACGCCTCAATGCCTCCTGATATACTTTGCAACATACACACTAAATAGACCCTTGCGATATACACACGGAATGTATTTTCGACATGCAAATGTGATATACACACAAATTGTATGTCTGATGAAACAAAGTGGAATTTCACCAATTTGATCCACTGCAAAGCTTGCGATTACACAGATCTATTTCTTTAACAATCTTACAGACCTTTCACTCTGCCAACCTAGCACATGAGGATGCTAGGATCTTTCAATACATCTGACTTGTGATCTTGCAAACACAAAACGAACAAAATGAAAACATAGAAGCAAACTGTACGGCCATTCCACTGATTTCGAAGAAATCTAACCGATGGAATGGGTTAAGAACCCATCTCGGCTTCAAAACAACAAATCGATTACATAATGAATTCGAATGCTAGAAAGATGTACAACATAGGATTTTATTATGCCTTTCAAAACATGTACATGCACAGATGCTCTATTTACAACTGCAAACACTCTGATCAGATCTAAACTCAACTACAACTGATTGTAACTATCTATCATCATGATCACAATCAATCTGATCCTGGGGTATTTATTCACTTACCCTTAGTAGTATTGAATTGGCTCCAAGCAGCTGGGAGATTAATCCAAGCGGCTGGGAGATCACAACCACCTAACAACCTCTAACTGTCTAACAACCTTCGAGATTACAGCTCGACAAATGTCCTTGGGACTTACAACATAAACCTAGTTACAAACTAAAATAACATGCATTGGTCAAACATACCTTATTACATTGAATGGTCTTTTAGGACCTTATTGGAAATAACAAACATGAATATAAAATAGTTAGATGCCTCATGGAGGCCACTATGGATTGGGTGCCTCTGCACCATATTAATCCTAAGCAAACTACAATGATCCACTTGCAACAAAAGAAATGACTCAACACAAATCTTGTATTGATTTAAATGATTTCATATATTATCAAACCCTTATTACAACACACCAGCAAGTGTGGTATGATAAAATACATAACTGGGTTAATATATTCCCCTAAATCATCACAATCTGGCATGGAGACACACCACTACATGAAGATGTGCAATACAATCTTTTCCTACGTTGTATCAGATGCATTCCTCCATTCACTACACAAACTAGAGTGATTTGTGTATATGAAAAATTTGGATAAATGAAAATGATAAAATAATACAATGCTTTACCTAATCCAAATCTTCAATACCTCAAATAGATAGAATGATAGATGCATGCATGATAGGTTGATTGATTGATTTGATATGTTGATTGCTCAATTCAGCAGCATAACATTAGGATGAAGATGATAGATGGAAGATGAATGATGAAAAGATAATAGATGAAAGATGAATGATGCAAAGGCTATAATGATATTTTTACAGCATAAGGATACTCATACTCAATGAATGATAATGGCTTGTGAGAGTGTTGATTTATAGTCAATGCTTGGTTTGAATGGATGGTTGAGATTAAAAGGCTACATGAATGATGTGGATGGCTAGGATTGATTAGTTATTCCCACTCTTTAAGGAGGTTGTAGTCATGTGACAAGTGGAGGGAGGAGAATAAAGTTCATGTGTGATTGTGTACATAAAAATAAGTTCATATGTGATTGTGTACACAAAAATATTTATTAGTTGTGCATGTGAAAGATATTAAATGAAAGTTGTACTACCACACATGATTCTAGTGAGAGGTGGACAAGTGTTGGAATGTGATGAAAGGTGAGGACCTAATTCAAATATTTTATTTGAATTAGTTGGGAATATTAGTTGGAAAATTAATTAAATAAATAATATTTATTTAATTAATTAGAAAGTGGGATAAGGGTGGGATTAAGATCGGATACTGATTAAATAAATAAAATTTATTTAGTTAATTGGCTAATGGGATAAGGTGAATTAGGAGTGGGATTAGGACAAAATGCTATATGATGTCTAAGTAATGTTTTTGACTGGGTGTTCCAAGACATGGACAAATTTGGGGACAAATTTAGGTGTCTACAATTTGAAGCCCTAAAATCAACCTGAGGCACTCGTAGACCAGATAATTGGTTCAATCACCAACCCGTAAAATATCTTTGAATCATGTATATAGCATTATGTCTTCTTCTACATTGTGGGTGGGAACAAACTACCCCACCAACCACCATTACTCTAGCAACCAATTCCACCTAACTCTACCACCAACATGTACATCCTCATCAATTCTATATTCATGGCAACCAGGGAGCAGATGGGTATTTAAAATAAAAGCCTGCCAAAAGTGTATGCATAAATCTTTTACAACACTTTAAAATATTTTTAAAAATAACTTTAAAATATTTTAAACTATCACATTTATACTTCATGCTTTACATTTGATTTGATTTTTCATATTTGATTTTACTTTGATTCTCACTTTACTTTTATCGGTGAATTTCCTTTATCATGAACCTTGGAGCTATCTTTTCTTTCCTCTTCTTTACTTATCCATCCTTTTAATTTTATCTCTCCTCCTTCATCGGCAATCTTGCCTTATCAATGAATTCTTCCTGGCGTAAACCATCATTCCTCTTATTTCATCTTCATTTGTCTCTTCTTTCTTATCTCTTTTCCCTTTCTTTGTCAGCGATCTTTGAAATTGGCAAACCTGAAGGTTTTCTAACTTCATCCTTCTTTCATTTTATTTATCCAAATTTTCTTCTTCTTTCTTCCTTTATCAACAATTTCATTTCTTCCTTTGTTAATGGCCTACTTTGTCAATGAACCCTATGGTTCGTGAACCATCGCCTTTTGCTACAAAGGAACTTCTTACTTCTCTATCCATCTTTTTTCTTCACTTCTCATCATTGGTGCTTCACCCCATCAGTGAACTTTGTAGTTTGTGAACTTGTCCTTTTGCTAATGAAGCTGTCAATTTTCACTTCCTTCATTCTTTGTTTGTATCCTCTTCTTTCCTTTCTCTCTGCCCTTCTCTATCATTGAATACTCTTGTCAGCGAACTTGCTAGTTTGCGAACCTCAAAATTCACCAACAACTGTTCCTTTTTTCTTTCTTAATTTCCCTTTCCTTAGACAATTTTCTTTCACTACCTTTATCGATGAATTGGATCATCAACAAACCTGAAGGTTCACGAACTCCAAGTTCACCAACCAAACACATCACTTTCTTTCTTCTTCATTCTTGTTGCTAAATCAATGAAATGATGAATTGGTGAGCCAAGGAAAAATAGTTAGCAAAACATAAAGGAAAGGGAAAATCAAGAAATTAGTAGGTTTGCAAACTGCTGATTTCGCCGATAAGGCAATAATGACCAAACACTTAGACAAATTTTCAAAGGAAGGAAAACTTAATGACTTGGAGATTTTACTTAGAATTTTTCTGAAGGGAACCTATTGTCCTATTTTTCTCCCCAGCCAATTAGTCCAAACTTATAAAATATCTAAGTGTTTTCCCCTTTAGGAATGCAAGGAAAAACCACCCAAAATCAACTAAGTCCCAAAAGTCTTGAGTTTTCCTTGTGTTTTTAGCATTTTTGGAGTTTCAGAGTTTAGAGTTCTCCCCTTTATCATGCCATCCTAATTGGCTCTAAACTCTGCTTTATTCTTTGAAAATTTGTCTAAGTAATTCAGGCGTCGTAGGTCAAGAGTTTCCTCTTTTCCTTTTCTTCTAGCGGAAGGTGGTAGATGGCAGGCCCGAAGTTCAGGCTCCGGTTCTTTCCCTTTGGAAACAGTTTTAAGTGTCTTGATTGGTGGACTTTAGAGGTTTATTCTCCCCTCTTCTTTTCTTTTGGAAGCCCAAAGCCCCAACTTCTGAGGTTTGATTTGTGGATTTTGCTGACAGAGGGAAGAGACATGTGACAAGCCAATGCAACATTTTGGAAGCTTTATCTCTAGCACTAGAAGGAATTGCGCCCTAAAAACACGTGGCACTCACAGAGATGCATTATGGAGGAAAATACATGGCCCACTGCTTTAAAAAAAGTCAGCGCATGAAGCCACCACGTGGTGCCTTCGCGCATGCACAGGGAGAAAAGAAAGAAAAGGTGGAAGGCCCAAAGTCTGAGTTCTCTAGGAAGGCATAAGGCTGAAGGCCTAAGGCCCAACCTCTGATAACTTCTATAAATCTCCAAGATTAAAGGGAAAGAGAGAAACATAGGTCGACCATTATTCACAGAGAAGAAATTTTGTCGATAAAGTAGAATATAGGCTAGAATTTGAAGATCAAATATGTTGTCTAGCTGGAGGTAGTTGTTGCGCATTTATTGTTGCAGGTAGTGAATTAGATGAAAAATTTCAATGCAGATATTTGTTTCTAAGCTACTTCAAGGAAGATGTTTTCTGCATTTATGTCAAAAGCAAAACAAATGTATCCAAATATTCTTTGTATAAATATCTTCTGACAGACCCATGGGGCAAATTTATTGTAGTAGGTGAATGTGCCTCAATGTAAAATGCTATATAAGAATGAAATAGATGTATTATTGTTGGTTGTTGGTCTAAAAAACCACATCTTGTATCAGCTATAATCGTGCCTCTTTGATAATAAACAATAAGATTTTACCTTTTCATGCACTTCTTCTACACTGTGTAATACTTATGTTTGATCTCCATTTGTGAATGTTTCTTTCCTTTTGGATTTTATTTAGTTTCCTTTATCTTCACAAATAGTTTGTGATTTGTGTATTTTGATTTTTTTTGTTATTATTCTGTACATATATAGTTAATCTGAGGGTCAAACATTCAAACTTGGTGTATAACCTTTTTCCTTTCGATTTCTCCTCCTCCCCCTTTTCCTAGCAATTATTAGATTAGGTTTAGTCTTAGTCTTCTCTGAATTTCATACTCAGAGAAAGGAACTAGCCTTCTTTGGAGGTTTGATTTCCATTGCAGGGTCCCACACCTGGAAATCACTCCAATGTTTCACTGGATTGTTGCAGCAAAAGTGCTTCAACAGTTTCTAGCACGCCCGATGGGACCACTTTACTCTGAATTAAGAGTTAAGTTGAGAATTTGGTGTTGGTCTCAGTATTCTACAGTTTGGTAGACAACTTTCATGGACTCAGTGACTCTACTAGCTTCTGGTTTATAATCTATCTAACATTATATGCCTGTGTAGACGAGAGCTTCTTCAAGAGGTAATAACTATCAATTTGTTGAACTACCTATTGCTGCTTCAAGAAGAAGAACTAGGTTATCTAGGTCTCCTGCAAGAAGAAATAATTGTGTTTTTCCATCTCATCCACGAGCTCAGTCCACACCTCCTCTTGTTAGGTTTTAATACTCAAGAAGGGACTTGTGTATACCTAGAATAAATCTGAGTATCCCTAATATGGCAAGAAATTTGCCCTTTGTGACCTTCAATGGAGGCAACCCTTTAGACTTGGTTGCACACAATGATATACCTACCTCAGCCCTAAAAAGTATTCCATGCTTTACGAGTGATGGCTCTACTACACCTACTAAACATAACAAAGACATATCAAATGTATGTTCAATTCACCATATTCAACATGAAGATGTGGTTGTTAGGCTCATGGTTTCATCCTTTAAGGGGAGATCTCTCTAATGGTTTAGGAGTTTAACCCCTGCTTCATACATAATTGGGATGAGCTAGAAGAGGAAGTCTACAAGTAGTATGGAGAAAGAGTAGACAATGTTTCTCTACTGGAATAGCTAACAACCATAAAGAGGGCTACCAACGAGATGATGGTTGACTTCAACTTTAGGTTTCAAAAGACATGGGATAGGATCCCAACTCTTCTCAAACCATCTGCACAAGGTGTCTTCTTATATTCTTTAAGAGCTTTAAATTCTGATATAGTTGTTATGATGCAATCTATGGGTGCTGATACCTTACCAGATGCATATGAGATAGCCTTGAAGGCTGAAAATTACTTAATACAGGCTAGGAAAATTGCTCCTAGACCTCCTATACGTATCTTCCCAAAACTGCCTTCACAAGTTAAACAACCTATTAATGCTCCCATTCCAGAGCCTAAAGCCTCTACATCTGCTCTTTCACAAGAAGAAAATGAATTTAAAAACCTAATGACCAACATGGCTAACAAAGTCAGTACTATAGCCATTCAAACCAGTCCTAAACCCCATCAAAATTATAACCAAGGGCAGTCTCCAAATCAGACCTCGGGCCAGGGTTATAATTCTAATATAAATCAAAACTGGAACCAAGGTTACTAGCCAAATAGGTACCAAAATAATAACCTTGTTTAGCATATGCAAATGGTTAGACCCATTCAATTACAAATATTGGTTGTGAATCCAGTTGGGGCCTTAGTTCCTACTCAACAATCTAGCCTGAGAGATAGATTGGTGTTATCCTTGCAACCAACCTTACAATCAGTCTACATGTGCATTTGGAGCATAAGAACTTGCCCTAATGGTGCAAAACTTTCACTCAGCAAGCATCATTGGTAGAAGCAGTCAATAATAACCCTAAAGTATCAAATGAGGTTGCTTCTAATTCCAATCTAATGCTTTGGACTCCTAAAGATTTATGTGTTGTTAATCAGCCCATGGATAGTGTGATAATAGCTGTAAGCAGTGTTGCAGACAACACAAGATCCAAAAAGAAGCAATTAGAGGATAACCCCATGCATGTTGCACTACAAAAGGAACCTATTCTAAAGGAAAAAGGGAGCAATGCTGCAAATGCAACTCAAAGCAGCAGGCCTATTGCTGCAAAAGAGGTTCCATCATCTCCAAGGGTGCTTGAACTAGCAATAGAGCAATCAAAGAGAGGAACATGGATTCCTTCCGTGCACAAAGTAGAAATATTTCCTCTGAATATTGTAGAACAAATGAAAAAGACTAACTTGAATGTGTTTGTGTGGGATGTATTATTGATTCTCTCTCAAAGGGATTTGTTGCAAGAAGCCTTAAGGCAATTCCCAGTAGCTAAATTAGCACTCCAGAAGGGAAAGGGCCTAGTCAATCTTGTACAACTAAGTGAAGAGAAGGTAGGTCCAACAAAGAAGCCTTCCTCTTTCTATTTGTCTCTAATCATTGGGAAGTTCTTGGTGCACAACTACATGATAGGTTCATCTCGATTATGCCAAAGAAAATAGCAAATGTATTAGGCATCAAATATACCCCTATTTCATCAGGTGTGCTGTAACTAGATGGTACTTCCATTAAAACTGTTGGGGTAATCAAAGGACTGGATTTGACCTTACATGCTTGCCCAAACTTGACTATTAGTTAAGATATTTCAGTCATTAATCTTCCTCCTTTCTTTGCCATTTGCTTGTCAAGAGACTTCACAGCTAAGGTAGGTGGCTACCTTTCTTCTGACTAGTCTCACATGTTGCTGAGAACAAGATATGGCATAAGGTTAACCATTAAGGCTGAACCAGTTTCAAACTATCATGTGGAAAATTATGACCATAATCTGGTGAACCCTCATTGCATGATCCATGGCGAGGAAGCGGACAATTCAGGGTCTCTTGAGACAACATCTTCCCCCTTCCAACCCCAAATCTTTTTCTTGATGAGTGGGTAAGGGACCACTTTGATTTTAGTCCATGTGACACCACTGAGACAACTAGGCTAGGCAAGTACATGATTCATGAGGGCATTTCCTCTATTCCTTCCATACTTAAATTAGATGATAATTCTAATGGCCCATGGAAAATGTTCTTTGATTGTGCAAAGAGAAGAAATGGAGTTGGTGCAAGAGTATTACTCACCTCTCTAACTGGTAAGAAGCTGCATTTTGCTCACATGCTGCATTTTTCATGCACAAACAATGTTGCAGAGTATGAAGCATTGGTACATGGCTTGTTGATAGATAAAAAGAAGAAGATCAAACATCTAGAGATCTTTAGAGATACTGAGATGGTGGTCAAATAGGTCAAGGAAAGATGTGCAATGAAAAGTCATCTCCTAAGAGCTTATAGACATAGAGTGTGGGGTCTACTTAAGGGTTTTGTTGCTCTCAACCTACAAGTGATCCCAAGGAAATTAAATGCTGAGGCAGACCAATTAGCAACAGTTGGTGCTCAATTTTTTTCCCTATAGACCTCTTGCAGGGCCCTGATCAGCGTGTCAAGATAGTGGTCAGGCCCTCAGTCCCTAATAATGATGTGAGCTGGCAAATTTTTGATAGTAATGAGAAAATTGTAAACTTCATCCAAAATGAAGTTGATTTCTCATCAACTGCATAGTCCAGGCTGCAAGAAGGATATGGTGATTAGATTATGCAATTGGAAACAAACAAGTTGCCCAAGGGTTTGGTCATGCTAGAGGCTATTTTCAGCCATGATGATGAATTCAAGGGTGAGAAGAAGAACATCACATTAAAAAAAAGGACTATCAAACAATTACTATTGCCCAGGACAAAAATTTATCACTGGGAAAGGCATGTTGTGATACTGAACAATAAAATTTTATTCACCTTTCTCAAAAATATAATGATGTTTTTGCATGGAATTATGAGGACTTGAAGGGTTTCGACCCTAGTGTTACCCAACACACCATAGACCTTGAACCAAATGCCAAACTTGTTCACCAAAAATAGTGGCACGTAAATCCCAAAATCAAGCCTTTGATGAGAAAAGAGCTTTCAAAGCTCATTCAGTCTAGAATCATCTTCCCCATCAAGTATTCCAATTGGGTAGCTAATTTAGTGCTACTGAGGAAGAAAAATGGTGAGCTAAGATTGTGTGTCAACTTTTGCAATCTGAATCAAGCTTCCCTGAAATATCACTACCCTCTATCGTCCATGGAACAAATCTTGCAGACTATTGCAGGGGTAGAGAGATTCTCATTGCTTGATGGTTTTTCTGGTTATAACCAAATTTTTGTGAGGGAGGAGGATAGATCCAAGGCAGCTTTCACCACTAAGTGGGGAACCATGGTGTATGAAAAAATGCCATTTGGACTCTCCAATGCTGGTGCCACATTTCAGAGGGTAATGGATATTGCATTCAAGGGCTTCATCAACAAGTTCATCTTGATTTATCTGGGTGATATCATAGTCTTTTCCAAGAGAGGAGAAGATCACATGGAGCATCTAGAGAAATTTTTCAAAAGATATAGGGAGTTTGGGGTGTCTCTGAACCCTAAGAAATGTATTTTTGTTGTATCTCAGAGCAAGCTTTTGGGTCATTTAGTGTCTGAATATGGGATCTCCATAGATCCAAAAAGAACTTCAGCTCTTCTTTCTCTTCATCTGCCTGTTCATAAGAAGGCTTTGCAGTCATTTATGGGGTAGATCAATTTTGTTAGAAAATTCATTCCTAACTGTGTTGGTTTGGTCAAATCACTAACCCTAATGCTTAAAAAGGATGTTGTTTTTAGGTGGACCAAGGAAGGGAAGGATGTCTTTGAGAAGATAAAGGAATAAATTTCTCAGGCTCCTACCCTCATGAACCCTAACTATGAGAAGGATTTTGTCCTTTATGCCCATGGAGGAGAGAACAGCATTGTAGTTGTTTTGATGCAACAAAATGACCAAGGTATGTAGCAACCCCTAGCCTTCTTTAGTCAAACATTGAAGGACTATGAGGTTAGGTATAGTCCTATGGACAAACAATTTTTTTCCATTATAAGAGCATTGAAAAGTTTAGATATATGCTGGCAAATAACCATATCAAAGTATTAGTTTCTCGTCTTAGTGTAAGAGACTATATAATGGGAATAGAAATCAGTGAAAAGAGAGCAAGATGGGTTACAAAGATCCTAGAATATGATGTTGCTATTAAGGCCACTAAGTTGATTAGAGGCAAAAGATTATGTGAACAGCTAGCTCAAACTATAGTGGATGAGGTGAACACATCCTATCACTTGAATGATGCAGAACCTATAGCTGAACCAGCAGCTGTAAGTTCATGGACAATAGATATGGCTAGGTTCCTATCTACTGGTGAGTATCCTTATGGATTGGATAGAAGTAAGAGAAGACATTTCAGGTTGCAGTCCATTCCCTATGCTTTGGTGGATGCGGTTCTCTTTAAAAGGAATCTGGATGGAGTCTTGTTGAGATGCATTGAAGAAAACTAGGTTGATAGATTGCTGAGTGAGTTTCATGCTAGTCCAGTTGGTGGCCACTTCTCTATAAGAGCTACAACAATAAAGATAATGAGGGTAGGTTACTTTTGGCCCACATTGTTTAATGATGCCCATGTATGGGTAAGAAAATGCAAAGAGTGTGCTCTCTTTGCTAGGAAGAAAAGATTGGTAGCCCTTTCGCTTCATCCTATTTAGGCATATCATCCTTTCTCACAATGGGGTATGGATTTCATTGGAATGACCAACCCTACATCTAGTGTTGGCCACAAATGGGTTCTAACTACAATAGACTACTTCACCAAGTGGGTTGAAGTCATCCCACTCAAAGAAGCTATAGAATCAGCAATCATGGATTTCTTGGAATAAATAACAACAAGGTTTAGAGCTCCTCACACTATCATCTCTGATAATGCAAGATCTTTTACCAGTTTTAAGATAGCTTAGTGGGATTTGAAATATAATGTTTAGCTTAGTGGGATTTGAAATATAATGTTTTCTTGAATACTTCATCTAACTATTACCCCCAAGGTAATGGTCTAGCTGAATCTACTAACAAGATCGTGATCAGAATCCTGAAGAGGACCATGGACACAAATTAGAGACAATGGCATAATAAAATTAGATTGGCCCTCTAGATTGATAGGATCACCTATAAAAGAGCCATTAGTAACTCTCCTTTTGTTCTTGTGTATGGAAGAGAAGCTAGATTGATGTTATCTTTGGAGCTTCCTTCATTAGAATTGGCTCAGTAAGTGAAATTGGAAGGAGAAGATGCTAGGTTTGTGAGGATAGCTGAATTAACTGAATTAGTAGAACTAAGATAGTCATCCATGGCTACATTAGAAGAACACTAGAAACAGACCAAGAAATACTTTGACAAGAAAGCCAAGGATCAAACTTTCAAGGAAGGTGATCTTGTTCTGAAATGGGATGCTAATAGATCCAAGCCTAGAAGCCACACTAAGTTTGATGCAATTTGGAGTGGGCCATTTATCATCACCAGCTGCAAGCAAGCCAATGCTTTCAATCTTTCAAGGTTGGATAGTGAAGTTCTACCGATCTCAGTCAACAGGATCCATCTCAAACCTTACTTCTAAGGTTAGCCTGAGATTTTGTTTATTCTGTAGGTTTTATTTTTGCTTTAGTTTTTCTTTTCCCTAATTATTGTTGCACAGGTTGCACTCACATTAGGAGAATGCATGCATCATTTTCCTTTTGTTTGGTGTTGTTTTGAATACAAGGTTTCAGTTGTTCCCAATATGCTTCAACCATTTTCACTCTATGCCCAATGAATGTTTAAGGCCACTGGTTCCCTTTTTGTTTAGTAGGCAAACACCCTTGAGAGGTCACCAAAAAATTTTCCTATTTTACTCCCCAGCCAATTAGTCCAAACTCATAAAATCTCTAAGTCTTTTCCCCTTTAGGAATGCAAGGAAATACCCCCCAAAATCGACTAAGTCCCAAAAGTCTTGACTTTTCCTTGTGTTTTTAGCATTTTCAGAGTTTCAAAGTTTGGAGTTCTCCCCTTCATCATGCCATCCTAATTGGCTCCGAACTCTGCTTTGTTCTTTGAAAATTTGTCTAAGTATTTCAGGTGCCGGAGGTCGAGAGTTTCCTCTTTTCTTTTTCTTTTGGCAGAAGATGGCAAATGGAAAGCCCGAAGTCCAGTCTCTAATTCTTTCCCTTTGGAAATAGTTCTAAGTGTTTCAGGCTGTGGACTTCAAAAGGTTTCTTCTCCCCTCTTCTTTTCTTTTGGACTTGCCTAAAGCCCTAACTTCCAAGGTCTAATTTGCGGATTTCACTGACAAAGAGACAGGACATGTGTCAAGTCAGTGCAACATTTTGGAAGCTTTGTCTCTAGCACCGGAAGGAATTGCACCCTGCAAACATGTGGCATTCGTGAAGATGCATCGCAAAGGAAAAGACATGGCCCACCACTTTGAAATAAGCTAGCACGTGAAGCCGCCACGCGGTGCCTTCACGTATGCATATAGAGAAAAGAAAGAAAAGGTGGAAAACTCAAAGTTTAAGCTTTGCTCTTTTCCTTTGTAAAATGGCTAAGTCTTTCAAATTGCACAGATTAGGGTTCTCTTCTTCTTCCTTCTTTGGGAAGGCGTAAGGCTGAAGGCCTGAGGCCCAACCTCTGACAACTTCTACAAATCTCCAAATTCAAAGGGAAAGAGAGAAAAATAGAGGCTGACCATTATTCACAGAGAAGAAATTTTGTCGATAAGGTAGAATAAAAGCTAGAATTCAAAGATCAAATATCTTATGTAGCTGGAGGTAGTTGTTGCAGATTTATTATTGTAGGTAGTAAATCAAATGCAAAATTTCAACGTAGATATTTGTTTCTCAGCTACTTTAGGTAAGATGTTTTCTACATTTATGTCAAAATCAAAACAAATGTATCCAAACATTCCCTCTGTATAAATATCTTCTGATAGGCCCATGGGGTGAAGTTATTGCAGTAGGTGAATGCGCCTCAATGTAAAGTGCTATATAAGCATGAAATCATATGTATTATTGTTGGTTGTTGATCTAAAAAAACCACGTCTTGTATTAGTTGTAACCATGCCTCTTTGATAATAAACAATAAGATTTTACCATTTCATGCACTTCTTCTACACTATGTAATACTTCTATTTGATCTCCATTTGTGAATGTTTCTTTGCTTTTGGATTTTTTTTTTTTGTCATGTGAAATTGCACCCTATTTGAAGCTAGTTCAAACACTTCAATGACACAATAGGATTGATCTCAAGGTGTGGAACCTTGCAAATGAGATCAGATATCTAGAGAAGGTTAGTTCCTCTTTCTTTAAGATTAAGGCCTAGAGAATTAAACTAAATCTAGTGCTAACACTTGCAGGGGAAAAGGATAAGAATGGTTGTTGAAATGAAAGAGGTGATGCAATAGATTATATATGTTCAGTTACAACTGACTCAACATAGTAATAACCTCAAAATTGAAAAGAACTCACATAGACTCATATTAATTCTAGTAGAGGCCAGGACAGAAAAATGGAGACATGAAAGGGATCATTTTGTCCATAATACACAGCTCACACTAATCAAAAGTAGACACAGTGTAAGAATAACGAGAGAGGTAAAAATATCAGTTTGTATTGATTATAGAGGCCAAATAGCTATTACAAAAGAGGGAGAATTATACAGAAGAAATAGACACAAAATAATCAATTACATTCAAGCAAAATTGGAGACATCAAAGGCTCTGAGTTGAGCACAATACATCAAATCCAACTAGTTCATGCAACTGCATTACAGAGGTCTGGTCACAAGAATTCCCCAACCTATATAATAGCCCAGAAGAATAGCTAACAAAAATACATTGCTTTCTCATTTATATATAACCTTTTTGTTTCTGGAATAGTGGCATTGGTGCTAGCTGTTAGGGTTAGCCGGTAGAAGATATCAATTAAATGCAAATAAAGATTAAACAGAGGAATGGAAATACACAGAAATAATAATAGCGAGAGACAAGTTTTAATGTGGTTCACCCAAACTTGGGCTACATCCACCAAATAGAGAGTCCAATATTATTATCCAGTAAATCAAACCAATTACAACCAGCAATCCCTGCAACTCAATACCGTTGCAAATGCTACAATACAATATCAACTGAAACCCTAACCCTTAGCCGCTTTTATCAAGCTTTTTGTCAGTTACAAAAATAGATTTTTCTTATGTCAGTTAATGAAAAATAACTCCCAGTGCCTTTATAAAATAATAAGAAACTGTGTGAGGTTTCAGGGGCATTGCCCCCGAGCCCCCACGGGAGCCCTACACCTTGACCCTGCCCTATATCGTGAAAGGGAGTGCACTAGGGGCGTTGCCCCTGGACCCTACAAGGGGTACTGCCCCTTGACCCCGTATGAATTTGGGGGGAAACCGCGCTGATAAAAGTGGGAAAAATTTAACCTCTAAGTCTGATTAGGCTCCATATAACAACAATCTCCCACTTGGAGACTGATCAGACTCCACACCATATCATCTCCCACTTGGAGACTGATCAGACTCCACACCATATCATCTCCCACTTGGAGACTGATCATAACACCACTGACCCTGTAGCTCCCACTGGAAATAAGCACCCTGGACTCTGTTCTATTTTTGTTATTTTCAGTCTAGAAGACCAACCAAAGCTGAAGAGGAGCTCAGCTTCTCCCTTGTCACTGCCTTTGTAAACATATCCACTAGATTTTCATATGTATGTATCTTTTCTAGCCTTAACTGTCCATCATCCAACACTAACCAAATGAAGTGATACCTCAACTATATGTGTTTGTTCTTTGAATGCAAGGCAGAATTCTTTGCAAGATGTATGGTACTCTAGATGTCTGTAAACAAATAACTGTTATCCTATTGTGTGCCCAATTCTTTCATGAAAGATTGCAGCCATATCATCTCCTTGCTCGTCTCTATTGCAGCTACATACTCTGCTTCTGTGGTAGATAAAGCAACCACCTTTTGTAACCTAGAAATCCAACTCACCACTGTCCCACCTACAGTAAAGACGTAACTTGTAGTACTTTGCCTGGTATCAATATCCCCTGCCAAATCTAAGTCTACATAACCTGCTAAATCAGTATTAGATCCCCAAAAACATAAGTGTTTATTGGATGTACCTCTCAAATATCTAAGAATCCATTTTACCACATTCCAATGCTCCAATCCGGGATGACTCATATACCTGCTAACGACTCTGACAGCATGTGCAATATCTAGTCCTCTTGTGTCTTAGGACACATCTCCTTATTCAATTTCAAATGACTAGGCAAAGGTGTGCTGACAACTTTTGCATTCTCCATATGAAATCTCTGCAACGCCTTTTCAATATAATTAGCCTGAGATAGAGTTAATTTCTTGTTCTTCCTATCTCTACAAATTTTTATCCCAAGGATTTGTTTTGCTACCCCCAAATCCTTCATAGCAAATGATTGTGCTAACTGTTGTTTTAACTCTCTTATGTGATCCATGTTAGACCCAACTACAAGCATGTCATCAACATATAAACATAAAATAATGTAGTTGTCATTATCCAACCTCTTAAAATAAACACAATGGTTAGAATTACACCGGCTGTAACCTTGCTCAGCTATAAAACTATCAAATTTCAAATACCATTGTCGAGGTGCTTGTTTTAGGCCATACAAACTCTTCTTCAATCTGTATACCAGTTTCACCTTACCTTTGACCTCAAATCCTTGGGGTTGTTCCATATATATGTCCTCCTCCAAATCACCATAGAGAAAGGCAATTTTCACATCTAGCTATTCCAAATGCAAATCTTCAGTAGCCACAATACTTAAAATAGTACGAATAGAAGTCATCTTGACAACTACAGAAAATATCTCATCAAAATCAATGCCCTTTTTCTATGCAAATCCTTTTACAATTAGCCTGGCCTTAAATCTTTTCTTACCTCCATCTTCTTCTTTCAGCCTGTAAACCCATTTGTTTGGTAAAGTTTTTTTACCTGCAGGTAACGTACATAATTCCCAAGTCTAATTTTTTAGCAAGGAGTCCATTTCTTCTTTCATAGCAAACTCCCACTAAACCTGTGTATCCACCTGCATAGCTTCATCATGCCCTTCTGGTTCACCAACATCTGTTAACAAAATAGAATACAAAGAGGGAGAGAACCTTTCAGGAGGTCTACTTAGCCTTGTTGATCATCTAACATTCACTAGAGTTTGTGGTATTTCTGGTTGCTATTGCAGAGCATGAGGAACTACTAGAACTTTACTATTTGGAATATCATCCAGCACCACATAATCTTTTTCTTTCTTCTTATGCTGTTGCAACTGATCTTTGTACAACACCTTCTCATCCCTACTTCTCACAATTTTCTAATTTTCAAAATCTCAAAGCCTATAACCAAATTCATCAATGCCATATCCAACAAAGGTACACTTTTTTGATTTTTCATCTAACTTGGTTCTATTTTCATAATCTACATATGTAAATGCTTCACATCCGAAGGTTTTCAGAAAAGAATAACTCACCTTCTTACCTGTCCATGCTTCCTTTGGAATACCACAACCCAAAGGAACTGAAGGACCTCTGTTAATTAAATATACAACAGTGTTAATAGCCTCTGCCCACATATTTAAAGGTAGCCCAGCATGCAATATCATGGTCCTTGCACGCTCCATTATTGTCCTATTCATGCGTTCAGCCACTCCATTTTTCTATGGAGTCCCTGGAACCATTATCTACCTATGAATTCCATTAAAGGAACAATAATCCTCAAATTCTTTACTGCAATACTCACCACCATTATCAGATCTAAGACATTTTAATCTTTTACCTATCTCATTTTCAACCAAGCTTCTTCATTTCTTAAATGTTTCAAATACATCAAATTTCTGCCTAAGGAAATAAATCCATACCTTCCTAGTTGCATCATCTATGAATGTAACATAATACTCAGAACCATCGAGAGAAGATACCTGAGCTGGTCCCCAAACATCTGTATGTACAAACTCTAACTTTTCATCTTTCTTTTGCTTCCCATCTCTGAGAAAATTGACTCTCTTTTGTTTTCCATACACACAACTTTCACAGAAATCTATATTAATACATTTCAGACCAAGTAAAACTTTTTTGGAATGAAGTACATTTATACCTTTTTCACTCATATGCCCAAGTTTGTTATGCCATAGTGTTGTCTTAGAACCTGCAACAACTATTCCTGAACCTATTTATTTTTTCTCTGCAACAGCTAAAGTAGAAGGAATAGTATGACCTATATAAATATATAAGGTGTCTACTTTCACACCATTTTCTATTATTAAGGCACCTTTTGAAACCTTCCAATTTTTGTCAGTAAATGTAATAGTGCAACCTTGTTCAACTAGCTGCCCTGCTAAAATTAAATTTCTAATGAGCCTTAGAACATGCCTTACCTCTTGTAGTAGCCAATGATTCCCATTCTGCAACTTAATCTTAATTCTTCCATTTCCAACAATCTAATAGGATTCATTATCTCCCAAATAAACTAGCCCAAAATCCCCTTGGACATAATCAAGAAAATAACTTCTATTAGGCGTAGCATGAAATGAGGCCCCTGAATCTAAAACCCATGAATCATCAGCATTATCTAGGAAAAGAATCAAAGCATCATCTTCAGACTTATTACTTACCACATTTGCCTCTTTATTGCCTTCTTGTTTGTCTCCTTCTTTATTCTTTCGAGACTAGTAATCTTTCTTCAGATGACCTAGTTTCCCATAGTACCAGCAATCCTTCTATCCTCTAGATTGGATCTCTTGTCCTTTGATTTTCCTCGTGACTTCCCATGACCTCCAGAACCTTTTCCTCTCTCCTTTGATCTGCCCCTGCTTTCTGCATTCAAAACACTACCTGATGTGGATCCACCTGAACTTTTCCTACGAATTTCCTCACTCAGAATAACACCAACAACATCATCAAAATTTAGGGTATTTGAACCAGAAATAGAGTTACTAACCGCCATTACCAAACTATCCCAGCTTTCAGGCAATGATCATAATATCAAGAGAGCTCTAACTTCTTCATCAAATTTTACATTTATAGAAGTCAATTGACTGACAATCATATTAAATTTATTTAAATGATCTGTCACAGATCCACCTTCAACCATTTTTAGATTAAACAAGCGCTTCATAAAAAATATCTTATTTGAGGCTGACGATTTTTCATAAAATTTAGCCAAAGCTTTCATTAGACCATCTGTTGTCTTCTCTTCCATTATATTAAATATCACCGATGGTGCCAGGCACAATTGAATGGTTCCCAGTGCCTTTCTGTTAAGAAGATTCCAATCCTCATTAGACATTGTTTCCAGTTTCTTGGCTACTCCTTCCAACGGCATCCATAAATCCTTTTGATAGAGGTAATCCTCCATCTGCATCTTCCATAACTGATAGTTCTACCCATTGAATTTATCGACCTTCAATTTACCCTCGTCCACCATCGCTCCCACTCAACCGTGAGACCTTCCCACAAATGATAATCAAACACAACCCACTCTGATACCACTTGTTAGGGTTAGATGGTAGAAGATATCAATTAAATGCAAATAAAGATTAAAGAGGAATGGAAATACACAAAAATAATAATAGCGAGAGACAAGTTTTAACGTGGTTCATCTAAACTCGGGCTACATCCACCAAACAGAGAGTCCAATATTATTATCTAGTAAATCAAACTGATTACAACCAGCAATCCCTACAACTCAATACCACTGCAAATGCTACAATACAATATCAACTGAAACCCTAACCCTTAGCTGCTTTTATCAAGCTTTTTATCAGTTACAAAAATAGAGTTTTCTTATGTCAGTCAATGAAAAAATAACTCCCAGTGCCTTTATAAAATAATAAAAAACTATGTGAGGTTTCGAGGGCGTTGCCCCCGAGCCCCCATAGGGGCGCTGCCCCTCAACCCCGCCCTGTATCGCAATAAGGGCGCTGCCCCTTCACCTTGTAGGAATTTGGGGGGAAACTATGTCGATAAAAGTGGGGAAAATTTAACCTCTAAGTCTGATTAGGCTCCATATAACAACACTGGCCAACCATCCAGGACAGGCCCACACTTCTTTAATTTCTCGCTCAGAGCCCTACAAATTTGGGATGGAACCCATGCCCCTGACAGGCCTACAAGCCCTCAAAATAGATCACCCACATGCATGGGTGCCTTATGCATTAAAGATGGAAGGCTAGAAGTCCCTCTATGTACCTATAAATCTACTTCGTATCTACATTTATACCCTAGCATTGAAGAGTTTCCCTATTTCCACTACCTACATTTGACTTGGCCTACAAAATTTAATGTTGGGGGTACTCTCCCTAAGAAAATGACATGATTTCATGGAGAAGGAAGCTTTTACAACACTTTAATGTGTTGTACCCTTTTACTCTATATCATCTTTGCATTCATCCTGGTCGGCAATTTTTTGCATTCAGAATCACCTACGTTTTGTTTCCCTTTTGATCGAAAAATTTGTTGTTTACAGAACTATCGGGCTCCATTTTCATCCCCTATTTCACCTTTGCAGACTATTCTGGCTCTATTTCACCTTATCTATGAATTTTCCCTCTGCCAAACTTTACATTTGGGTTTATTTTCACCCTATCAGCGAATTATCCATCTCACGAATCAAGCTTTGTTTATCCTTTTTTTTCCTTCCTTCCCGCTTTGTTGGTAAAAATCCACTTTACCAAACTGAGCCTTAGCAAATTTTTTATCTTTATTTTGCTCTATCAACGAACGTCCCCTTGCCAAATGATGCTTTCTCTATTGGCAAAAGTTACTTTGTCGAACTACTTGTTTCTCTCTTATTTTGCCTTATTAGAAAAAAGTTGCCCCTAACGAACCATCGCCTTTGGCTGACTTCTCCTCTTTTTTGCCTTTTAGCAAAAGTGGTATTTTGCGAACCTCAACCTTCCTTTGAATCTTCTGCCTTATTGGCAAAATCACCTATCTACAAACTTCTAAAAATTCAAACCTTTATGCCTTGTCAGCAAAACTTTATTTTCTCAAACCATTTCACTTCGCTCTTGATTATGTTGGCAAAAAGAGTTGTTGGTGAACTCTCACAAATCAGAACTATTTCATTAGTTTGGTCACCTTTTAATTTCCCAACAAAGGTAAACTTTCCTTCCATGCCTTAGCCAATTTTGGAGCCTCCTTTCTTTCTTATCGGCAAAATGACCAAATTCTGAACCAGACCGTCTCTGTTGCCAAAAGTTTATTTTGTTGAACCACTTCACTTCACTGATGCCTTCATCCTTTGCTTAATTGGCAATTTCCTTCATTTCAAAACTAGGCCATACTTCTTCATTATGTCGACAAAGTTGCCAATCGACGAACTTGTCGATCGGAAAACCTTTGGTTCATTGAACCATCACTTTGCTGATAAGGTAAACACTTGTTCCTTTTTTACTTAGCCAAATTTTGATCTCAACCTACCCCCTTGCTTTATCACCAAATTGATGAACCTGGGGAAAAGTGAACTTAGACAAAAGTTCACAAAATTTGAAACTTGCCGATAAAGGGAAAAGAGTTGCTCTTGACTTAGCCATTTTTTATGAAACTCGCCCTCTTGCAACTTTATTAGCAAATCGCTGAATCGGCGAACCTGTGAAAAGATGAACTAACAGCTAAGTTCATAAAAGATAAAGATTGATGACCAAAGGGAGAAAACCCTCTTTCATGCTTAGCCATTTTTATGATTTTTCTACAAGTTTAGAAACTTGAACTTTTGCCAATAAAGGCCAAACGTAGGTAAAAACTAACGCAAGAACCTGGATTTTTCTGGGTTTTTTTGGGTTTTCTACAAGGATTCTCCATAGGGATTTTGGGGAATTTTGCAAGGGGATTCATTAGATTTTGAAGGATTTTAGGTTTTATCTCCTTCTATTTATGCTTTCTATGATAGGATCTTTTTGATAGGAGGGAATCTAGAATATTTTGGGCTGGGAAAAATATGACAACATTTTGGTGACTATGCAGGGGTGTTTCTCTGCTAAACACTAGGATTTAGTTGCCTTATATAGTCCTGTTACATCAGAAAATGTCCCCTTGGGGCTTTTCCCTTTTAAAGTTTAGCTCTTGGGTCATGTTTATGCATTTAGGGCATTTTTCATGATAATCTGACATCTAGATGAGAAAATCATGAAGTTTCATGGCAAATACGACTTAGGGGGTGCACTTGACATGATCCCTACCTAAAATAGGGGGAGGACTTGGGTGCCTGCACCCTAGTCCTGCCCTATTTTAGGTCAGGCCTAAATTTTAAGTGTCGGTTTATGACCGTTATTTGCGTCCTATGTCGACATGGTAAGTTTCAATTATGAAATTCTTAGTGGGAATGTTTGTAGTTGCATATATAAGCATGTTTAGACATTCATTTGTAAACTAGATGGACATTAGATGATTTTGGCATTCTTATGATTTTGGAGCATTCAAAATATTCATTGTGTTGCAGAGCAGAGCATTATTATTGTGTTTGTATTTCCAGATTTGGCATCCATCTCCTCATGGCATGAAGAGCATCTTCCTTCCATGAGATCTTCACTACAAGGTGATATCAATTATGTTTTCAATAATTTAATTCTGTAGGGATATGCACTCTTTAGCTGACAACAGTGTTTGGAAGACTTGAATGTCTCTCTGGGGCTTGACTAAGGCAAGCCTCTAAACACCACAACCCCCAACCCATTTTTCTGTGATTGTAGGTTACAAGTTTCGAAAGTAAAAAATGGAGTTGCAAGAGAGTAGTACAGAATGTCAGAATTGCATATCAAAGAAGAAAATAGGGACCTAGACTCAGGCACCCACTCATTAGTCCTTCGGATCCCACAATAGGAAAATCTCTGGAACAACAAGAATAGGTTGCAGACAAGATTCCTAGATCCTGACAAAAAGTATGGCACTGGACTAGGGCACCCGCTCATTAGTCCCTGACTTTTCCATCTTATGAACTTTGAAATCTAGTATGCATTTGATTTTCATTTGATATCTCTGTGTGCGAGCATTTTCTGTGATTTGTTTGTTTGCTTTCGTATTTGCATAATTAGGTTTAATTGAACAACTAAATCACACAATTCCAATTTTCCCCTATGTTCCAAGTGACTAAAAGCCTAATAGTAGACTTCCTACTCGGCTGAAGTCCTTGAATGTTTGAGAAAGGAGGATTCATACAAACTAGAAAAATTAACCCTAAACACTAACAAATCCTCTTCATTCAATTTTTCTCCTTAAACATTTTGGTTAATCCATGGTTTTAATGCATTTTTCACCTTGCTGAGTGTTTTTCTTTAGATTTGCATTCATTCATATCATTGTTCATCCTCTTGCATTTGGAAAATTATAAAAAAAAAATTAAAATTTAAAAAATTGGCATTTTTAGCTTGCATTTTCATGTAATTTGAATTAGTTGGCATTTAATTTCAATAAGTTTATGTCATCATAATCAGATCTTATTTAAAATACAAAATTTTTTTATTCATCATTAATTTAGATTGCATTTTCATGCTTAAATTGATAAAAATTGCTTGAAATTGTGCATTTTTCCATATAACCTAGTTTTGCATTAGCTAGGGTTTGTAGTCAAAATCTTGTTTTCAATTTTACTACCATTTTAAAATACTCATTAGGATTTATTTCTAACTATAATGTTGTGTCGTAGTGTTTTGCTTACAAAATTTCATGCTTAGAGTTTGAAAACCTTGATTTTTCACTAGATTTTGGCCTTATCATCTCTCTAGATTTTCACCATAGGCATGTTGTAAAGAATTTTTCTACATTAATTATCTATTATCAGGGTTATTATCTACTTCCCCTCCTAAAAAATTTTACAACACCTTTTTATTGGCCTCTTACAGTGGAAATTTGGTGAAAATTTGCATATTTTAGCTATATTTTCCCTAGGGTTTGACCTTAAGTTGCACTATAAGTGTGTTGTGATGGATTTTTTGGCATTAGGTGGCTGTCATTACTGTTATAATTTTATTTCCATCATAATTTTCCTCACAACACCCTTTGTCATACTCTTTTGTATTGAAATTTGGTGAAAAATTGCATATTTTAGTTATATTTGCCCTAGGGTTTGACCTAGATTTGCATTCCAAGCGTGTTGTGAAATATTTTATGGCTTTAGGTGACTAATATTACTATTATAATCTTTTTAATCTCCTAAAATTATTTACAACACCCCTTTTGTTGGGTTCTTGCATTGAACATTTGTGAAAAATTACATGTTTTAGTGTATTTTCACTAGGTTTTGACATGTCATCATCCTAGGTTTGCATCAAAAGTGTGTTGTGAAGGATTTTATGGATTTATTAGACTGATATCAGATATATTATTTTCTTCCCCTAATCAATTTTCTTACAACACCCTTTCTTTCACTTATGTGCATTGATAAAATTTAAAAAATCAAGCATTTTAGGTCATTTTCATACATAGTTTTGCACTTGTCTTTGGCATAAAATTTTGAAAAGATTTTAAAAACTGATTTCACATTGATTTTAATACATATACACAATGGATTCTAATCACAAAAATAACAATAGGTTCCCTCCTAGGCCTTACATGAAAAGAAAGGTCCCCGAACCTGAACTTGTCTTTACACCTCATGATAGAACAATTGGAGACACTGAAGGACCTTTTTATATCACTGTGAAGATAATGGGAAATCTTGTGGATGGAACCCTTATTGATCCTAATTGCATGACCAATTTAGCCATAGAAGAGTTCCTATATTCACATGAATTGATGCAAGGCTCTTACAACCCTTCGGATATGATGGTTAAGACACATAAGGGAACCTTTGTAAACACCTCTGGGAAGATATCTTTATTGGTCACTGTATTTGAGAAACATGTAGAACAATGGTTTGATATTGTCCCCATTTCTAACCTTTTCAATATAACTATGTAAAATTTCCCTTGAATGGACAAGTGCATACTATTCATCCCAATAGGTATAAACCTTTGATTACAAGACAACATTTTACACTGGATTACTTTTGGGAAAGATCTGAGGTCGAACCAGAGCCACGAATAGACTTTAACTTCTTAAGCTATAGAAACTGCAAAACAGAGCTATTACATGAGTCGGCTAGTCCTTCTATGCAAGAGACAACAAGAGACAAACAAACCGCATTTGAAGAGAATCCTAGACCGAAAGGAAATGGACCCTATGTTGAGGTTCCTCCCCTGCCATCCTTAAAAGGATCGGGAGGTAGTCATCGACAACAAAATATTCCACCTAGACAAATGAGATTTGATCCTAGTGCTTCCTCCTCTAAAACACAAAAACCTATGGAAGAGCAAAACACTATCTTACAAGAGATAAGTGGTAGAACAAAAAGAAATAGACAAGAAAGAGAAAGGAGGAGGAGATGACAAGAATATGCCCAACGACTTGCATCTCAACAAGAAAACATCTCAACAAACACTAAACCAAACCAAGAAGATCTTAAGAATGGACAAATTGAAAACAAGAACAAGAGTTGGGCTATGGTACCTTATGTCCCACTTTCTTCTAACATTCAGGAGTGGGAAGATGACAATTATTTGCTTAATGACAACACTTAGTTCGATGGCACTTCTAGGTAAGTATTTCTAACCCTTTATCTCTCATGATGTGTTTCCCCCGTGATGTGTTATCTGTTGTTTAGGGCTCCTAGGATGACCCTTGATTCTCTTGTAAGGTCGAGGATACCAGGAGACTGCCTCTATTGTGACCCTTCTTCTATGTGTATCATCATTCTTCTATATTGCTTCTCCCCTATTTTCACTATTGTGTGTTGTGTCTTACGGACATAGCTTTGCGGTTGGTGACTTGGGGGCACCCTCCTAAGTGACTGTCCCTTAGGCACTTGTTTCTCCTCTCTCAATTTGTTGTTTCCCTTCCTCTAGTGTTTCTATCTAGTAGGCGAATGACAAAAAATGTATTATACTGATGCAGACCTAGTGTCCCTTTAGCAAGAAATCAAAAATTGGACTTAGTTCCTATATAATAATGGGGTTGATATATATTATCTAATGCTTGGCTAGTAGAATCGCTCTATGCATTTTGTCATGTGATCTCAATGATGTCTTATTGCACTTACAAAAACATAACAATACTGCTGCTCCATGCACTTTGTATATCTTGAATCTTGCATTACACATTGTTTTTTATCATGATTATATGGACACTAACACTTTTCTTGCAAGGATGTGTTTGTGGGAACATTTGGTGATCATAAAGTACATGTCACCTATGGGGGGCATGGGCTTTGCGAGAGCTCATGTTCCCTTGTGTGTTTTCTTTCTACCTTAACACGTTTGATATCGATACCTGATATCAACCACCTTAAGGTGGGGGCACATATAAGGTAAGTTGTCTGCTTTAGATGTTAGCAATGTGCTTGTTCTCAAGTCCAGTCTTAAAGACTAGTGGCGATGATTCCCTCATGCCCTTTGATATTTGTTTAAAATCATTTAAGCCCTCACTGTGAGGTGGGGATATCACATCCCTTTTCTATCTTAATCCCTCATCATGAAGTAGGGATGGTGTATTTCTTGTCGAGAGTGCACATCCTATCATTTTCAAAAAGTCCTCATCATGAGGCGGGGAGTAGTTTTGTGACTAACTCAACCCTTAAGCACATCTTCGGTGATTGTTGTGGCAAAGCCCAATCATCGGTGTGTGCCTATAATGTGCCTGAGATGGTGTTGAATCTAGAAATAGGAACACTCCATTGCTTGTCTATCGTGTTTTCTCCGTGTCTTCCAAGTGTGTGTGTATTGCGTGTTTGTTCCCAAGCATAGTCTTAAAGACCGGTGGCGATGAGTCCCTCCTATGATTTGGGATTTGTATGGTGTGCTTGATTTGTTTGGCATGTTTGTTGCCCCATATGTAGTCTTAAAGACTGGTGGCGATGAGTCCCTCCTATATTATGGGTGGTGTTTTTACTTTCCTTGTACTTGCATCTACATTTCATATATATGAGAAAAAGAAAAAGAAAAAGAAAATCATCTCTGTCTTCACTGCATTCACTATATTCATTGTGTTTTGCATGTCTTCAATACTATATTCTCCATGTTTTGCATGACTACAACTATCTTCTCTATGTTTTGTGTACATGTTACTGTCCTCTCTATGATTGGCGTGTCTTCTCCGTGTTTGGCATGTTTGTTGTGTTTGTTGACCATACTTTAATACATGTATTGGCCTTGCGTTTATACATACATTAAAGTGGGGGCTAAATGTTACATTAGAAAATGTCCCCTTAGGGGCTTTTCCCTCTTAAGGTTTAGCTCTCGGGTCCTGTTTATGCATTTAGAGAATTGTTCATGATAATCTGACATCCTGATGAGAAAACCCTGAAGTTTCATGGCAAATGGGACTTAGGGGGTGCACTTGACATGATCCCTATCTAAAATAAGGGGGGAGGACTTGGGTGCCCACGCCCTAGTCCTACCCTATTTTAAGTCAGGCCTAATTTTTAATTGTTGATTTATGACCGTTATTTGGGTCCTACACAGTAAGTTTTAATTACAAAATTCTTAGCGAGAACATTCGTAGTTACATATATAAGCATCTTTAGGTATTCATTTGTAAACTATATGGACATTAGATGATTTTGGAGCATTCAAAATATTCATTGTGTTGAATAGCAGAGCATTGTTATTATGTTTGTATTTGTAGATTTGGCATCCATCTCCTCATGGGATGAAGAGCATCTTCCTTCCATGAGATCTTCACTACAAGGTGATATCAATTTTGTTTTCAATTATTTATCATTTAGATTTTGCCTCTATCCCGTAGGTATATGTACTCTTTACCTGACAACAGTGTTCAGAAGACTTGAATGTCTCTCTGAGGCTTGACTTAGGCAAGCCTCTAAACACCACAACCCCCAACCCATTTTTTAGTGATTGCAGGTTACAAGTTTTGGAATCAAAAAATGTGGAGTTGTAGGAGAGTAGTGCAGACTGTCAGAATTGTATATCAGAGAAGAAAATAGTGACCTAAACTCAGGTGCCCACTCATTACTCCTCCAGATCCTGCAACAAGAAAATCTCTGGAACAACAGGAATAGGTTGCAGACAAGATTCCCAGATCCTGACAAAAAGTATAGCACTGGACTAGAGCACCCACTCATTAGTCCCTGACTTTTCCATTTTCTAAACTTCAAAATCTAGTATGCATTTGATTTTCATTTGATATCTCTGTGTGTGAGCATTTTTTGTGATTTGTTTGTTTGCTTCCATATTTGCATAATTAGGGTTTTGTGCATAATTGGGCTTAATTGAACAACTAAATCACACAATTCCAATTTTCCCCTATGTTCCAAATGACTAAAAGCCTGATAGTAGACTTTCTACTTGGCTGAAGTCCTTGAATGTTTGAGGTGAAAGGAGGATTCATACAAACTAGCAAAATTAACCCTAAACACTAGCAAATCCTCTTCATTCATTTTTTCTCCTTAAACAAGTCCATTGGGCACAAGGTCAAAAGAAAGCAGCCTCATGACCAAATAAAACTAAAAATGCCTCCAGAAAATAAGAGAAAATAAACAAGGAAAGCATTCTCCTAATGAGAAGCTTGTTTGTGCAAGAGCACTCATTGAAGGGGAACCTAAAATAGAAATAAAACTAACCTAAACCTTAACTAACCAACTAGAAATGACATTAAACAAAGCCATCAACTGGTTTTTCAAAATAACTACCCTTTCTCAACAATTTACAATGCTTTACATGCTTGTGGGCAGTTAACAAGAGGTGGGGGAGGGATGGGCATACAACAAATTGATAAAACACTTCCCCCAGAAAAAGAACAAACTCACTTACCCACTTGAACTGATTGTTGATGCGACTACCTGGAAGTGGATAAATGGGCTGGTCCCACGTATTTTGATGCTCAACTTCATGCTCAGGAGTGAGAATGACAAGAGGTGACTCTTCATGACATGTCTCCAACTGGGCTAGATGTCTGATAGGACATCCCCTTGAAATGACATGCAAATCAATAGAGTTGATCTCATGCCTCTGCTCTGATTCCTCATTATTCTATTGCTAGTTTGAATGCTCTAGCTCCTGTGGTTCAACCACAAATATTGCTAGAAATATGGTTGCCTCCACTTTGTACACAAGATGCTTAGGATTTACCTCATCTAGAGGCACTGATTTACTATCCAAGTTAGAGAAAAAAACATCAAGTTCATCCCAGAAATGAGCCTCCTCCAAATCCTCTACACTCTTCAATATAGGACTACTAATATGCTCTTCTTCATGGGCTAAAAACTCACTATCATGCTATGCCTCAACCTACAACAATTTGCCATCATTTTTAATGTCCCTACGCTACTGTACATCTATTGTCACCTACCTGTCTTCTTCATTTTCAATGTAACCAAGCAGTTCATCAAATAGAATGGCATCATCCACTTGCCAATTCAAAAACACACATTCAACTTGCACTTGCCTTTGTCCCACCATAACCTTCTGACTAGGTCCAATCTATTGCCTTGGAACTACTGATGGATACTGGACCATTGGAACTTGGTTAAGTTCTTCGCTTCGGCCTATGCTTTGGATATGGGATTAGCTGCATGGATGGTACCACTCATATCCTTGGGTTGAGTTGTTCTGACTTGGAACAAGTATGCCTAATGTACTTGTAGTAGCTAAGTTTAGGGAGTCCAAGGACCTAATGTGGCTCAGTTGATTTTGTCTTTGATTGTTCCCCTAACAAGGCTACCCGCTAGGCTGATAGGGCTGATTGGGAGCTTGGTATGGCCCATTAGCTGTAGGAATTGGTACCATAATTGGATGAAAGACTAGGGCTTCTAGAAATAATGGCATTAGAGGCCTAAGAGAAATCTTTCCATCCAAGATTAAACAATTTTCTACCCTAATAGCTACTTCATAGGCATTAGGTAACACATCCCCTCTTAGAGACTAAATCATGACAGTGATATCACTGTTTAGGGATCTCAAACAATACAAGAAGGAAAAATTAGGAGAAGGCCTCACCAACAATGGAATTTTGTACCAAGTTTTTTGAAATTTAAAATTAAAATCCACCATGAATTCATAAGGAGCCCTTTTAATAGTGGCTAATTGCTCTATCAGGGATAAATGATCACCATTGTCTTCGAAATGCTGATAGAGCCTTGTTCCCAAGTAATCCCATTCATGAATTGAATTTACAGGTAACCCCCTATACCACTAGAGAGCTTTCCCTTTCAAGGAAGAAGCAAGGAACCTTATCGTGACATTGTTTTGGGTAACATTGTAAATAGAGCATACATTCGCAATGTCTTAGATGAGCTTGGCAGGGGTAGTGGAATTTTCACCAGTGAAAAAGGGAATAGCCCACAGAGCTAGAACTGGGATGTCATCATATTGTGTGAGTTTGAGAGGGCTTCCACCATTACAGGCCACAAAGGGTCTATTTCTTAGCAGGGCCATGACAGTGGTGTGAATGTTATGATGGGTACATGGAAGCCTACTATTGATGGAGGGAAAAGGCCATGACTTCCATAATGGCTTGACATACTAGAGCATTAAAAAGTAGAGATGCATCACAATATTCATTGAAAACAAGGGTAATAGTTCTTCTTTTAGAGATTGGAAAGATACTAGAAGAGAGTCATCAGGTGATTTGAGATGCTCCTAAAAGATGGAAAAATACTAGAAGTATCACCGAACTTCAATCTTTGATGAATCCTTAAGCATTTGAACTGGCTACACCAGCAAATTTATTCAACATAGTAGCCATGGTGTTGAAGAAGATTGCTCTAAATGGCAAGATGCACTGAAGACTATACTAAATCCTTTAGTGGATGATAGAGCTCATCGAACTGGTTCCACCAGGCATACTAGAAATTGTTGTCATGTGAAATTGCACCCTATTTGAAGCTAGTTCAAACAATTTAATGACACAATAGGACTGGTCTCAAGGTGTGGGATGTTGCAGATGAGATTAGACCTCTAGAGAAGGTTAGTTCCTCTTTCTGAGCTTAAGGCCCAGAGAATTAAACTAAATCTAGTGCTAATACTTACAAGGGAAAAGGGTAAGAAGGGTTCCTAAAATGAAAGAGGTGATGCACTAGATTATATATGTTCAACTGCAACTGACTCAACACAGTAATAACCTCAAAACTTAAAAGAACTCACACAGACTCATATTAATTCTAGTAGAGGCAAGGATAGAAAAATGGAGACATGAAAGGGACCATTTTGTCCACAATACACATCTCACACTAATCAAAAGTAGACACAGTGCAAGAATAATGAGAGAGGCAAAAATATCAATTTGTAATTATTATAGAGGCCAAATAGCCATTACAAAAGAGGGAGAATTATGCAGAAGAAATAGACACAGAATAATCAGTTACATTCATGGATGAACTAGCAAATTGGAGACATCAAAGGCTCTGAGTTGAGCACAATACATCAAATCCAACTGGTTCATGCAACTGCATTATAGAGGTCTGGTCACAAGTATTCCCCAACTTGTATAATAGCCCAAAAGAATAGCTAATAGAAATACATTGCTTTCTCATGTATATATAACCTTTTTATTTCTGCAATAGTGGCGCTGGTGTTGGCCAATTGTCCAAGATAGACCCACACTTCTTTAATTTTTTTCTCAAAGCCTTGCAAATTTGGGATGGAACGCATACCCCTAATAGGCCTGTAAGCTTACAAAATAGATTGCCCACACGTATGGGTACCTTATGGATTAAAGAGAGAAGGCTGGAAGTCCCTCTGTGTACCTATAAATCCACTTCGTAGCTACATTTGTACCTAAACATTGAAGAGTATCCCTGTTTCCACTACCTACATTTGACTTGGCCTGTATAATTTAATGCTGGGGGTACTCTCCCTGAGAAAATGATATGATTTTAGGGAGAAAGAAGCTTTTACAACACTTTAATGTGTTGTACTCTTTTACTCTATATCGTCTCTGCATTCATCCTGGCTGACAACTTTTCTGCATTCAAAATCACTTGCGCTTGGTTTCCCTTTTGATTGGCAAATTTGTTGTTTACAAAACTATCGGGCTCTATTTTCATCCCATATTCTACCTTCACAGACTTTTTTGGCTCTATTTCACCTTACCGGTGAATTTGCCCTCTGCCAAACTTTACATTTGGGTTTATTTTTGCTATGTCAATGAATTATCCATCTCACGAAACAAGCTTTGTTTTATCCTTTATTTTCCTTCCTTCCCACTTTGTCAGAAAAAATCCACTTTGCCAAATCGAGCCTTAGCATCTTTTTTATCTTTATTTTGCTCTATCAGTGAAAGTTTCCCTTATCGAACCATGCTTTCTCTATCGGCAAAAGTTACTTTGTCAAACTACTTGTTTCTCTCTTATTTTTCCTTACTGGCAAAAGTTGCCCCTAACAAACCATCGCCTTTGGTCAACTTCTCTTTTTTTCCTTATCAACAAAAGTGGTATTTTGCGAACCTTGTCTTTCCTTTGCATCTTTCACCTTATTGGCAAAATCACCTATCGGCGAACTTTTGAAAATTCAAACCTTTATGCCTTGTCGGTAAAACTTTATTTTGTAAACCATTTCACTTTGCTCTTGATTATCTCAGCAAAAATGTCAGCAAACTCTTACAAGTTAGAACTATTTCATTACTTTGGTCTCCTGCTGATTCTTGACAAAAGGAAACTTTCCTTTCATGCCTTAGCCAATTTTGGAGCCTTTTTTCTTGTTTATCGGCAAAATGACCAAATTTTGAACCAGACCATCTCTGTCAGCAAAAGTTTACTTCACCAATGCCTTCATCCTTTATTTAATTGTGATTTCCTTCATTTCAGAAATCAGCCATCTTTCTTCATAATGTCGGCAAAGTCGCCGATTGGTGAACTTGCCGATCAGTGAACCTTTGGTTTGCTCAACCATCACTTTGCCGATAAGGCAAACACTTGCTCCTTTTTTACTTAGCCAAATTTTGATCTCAACCTGCCCCCCTTGCTTTATCAGTTAATCAAAGAATTAGTGAACCTAGGGAAAGTTAAACTTGGAGAAAAGTTTGCAAAATATGAAACTTGCTAATAAATGGGAAAGAGTTGCTCTTGACAGCCATTTTTTATGAAACTCGCCCTCCTGCAGCTTTATCAACAAATCACCGAATCAACAAACCTATGAAAAGATGAATTGTCCACCAAGTTCATAGAAGATAAAGATTGCCGACCAAAGGGATAAAACCCTCTTTCAAGCCTTAGCCATTTTGATGATTTTTCTACAAGTTCATAAACCTGAAATTTTGCTGATAAAGGCCAAAAGTAGGTAAAAATCTAAGGTAAGAACGTAGATTTTTTGGGGTTTTTCTGGGTTTTTTGCAAGGATTATCCATAGGGGTTTTAGGAAATTTTGCAAGGGAATTCATTAGATTTTGAAGGATTTTAGGTTTTACCTCCTTCTATTTAGGCTTTCTTTGATCAGATCTTTCTAATAGAAGGAGGGAATTTGGAATATTTTGGGCTGGGCAAAATATGACAATAGTTTGCTTTACCTTTGCAGGTAGTTTGTGATTTGTGTATGCCAATCTATTGCGTGTTATTATTCTGTGCATATATAGTTGATCTAAGGGTCGAACATTCAAAATTAGTGTATCACATTTTCCCTTTCAGTTTCTCCTCCTCCCCCTTTTCCCAGTGGTGATTAAATTAGGTTTAGTCTTAGTCTGCTCTAAATTTCATGTTCAGAGAAAGGAACTAGCCTTCTTTGGAGGTTTGATTTCCATTGTAGGGTTGCACACCTAGAAATCACTCCAATGTTTCACTAGATTGTTGCAGCAAAAGTGCTTCAACACAGGGTGTAAATCTAAGTGACAACAAAACCCATGGAAAGTAGTCTCAGATCTGGTATAAATTATGGGTTTAAAGGAACTAAGGAATAAATTAGGGTTTCTTGATGGATTTTATGGTAAAATAATGCATGTTTTAAAACTATTTTTTTTAGGTCCCAACAAGAGGTATAACATGTTATGCCATTTCCTTTCTACTTTAGCTTTCATATGCACGTAGTGTCATACATTCGCTAAAGTGGCGGATAAATGTAACGTAGAAAATTGCATACCCTTGCAATTTCATGCTACATTTAGTAACGATTTTAGCATTTCACACCTCCTCTTTATATGATAGGTTAGGTCTGTGTGATTTTGGTCTATTTCATCTTCTTTTATCAAAAATTTAATATAATGCTTTAATGTCTACATGTCCTAAGGTGCCTTGTACGACCAGGAGTTGGTTTTACTGGACCTGAGCACTCCACATGGACATTAGCATGCCACGCCAGCGTCCTGCATCTGTTTGCTAACAAGTATCCATTTTTTATCATTTCAACATGCCTTCAGTGATCATGAAGCTTCGTGGTAATGCCTCTCAGAGTCACAAAATGACTCCTTGCATGCAGATTCATGATTCTTCCCCCTTTGGAAGAAGATTGGAAAGAATTTTGGATTCAACACATTCATTGGCACTCTTCCACACTTTCTCAATAAAACTTTGATGTTTTTGATGTTCTTTGATATCTTTTGGTGAAAATTGAACTTCTATAGTAGTCATTCATGATCTTTGATGTTCTACAACATTGCTATATTATTTTCTTTGGCTCTTGGGGGTTTATCTCTCTTTAATGCTCTTTGAGGAGGCTCTCTCCATTGTGGTTTTGAAGTTGTGCTTGTTCTTTAAGCTCTTGGAATATGTGTTGCCTCTTCTTTATATCAACATTGGTAAGATTGTTCCTTTATTGTGTTTAATATAGGTTCCTTTCAAATGTTTTTTCTTTGTGTGGGTTACTACATGATGTAGACCACCATTTTCATTTGTTTTCTTTGGTGTAGACCACCATTTTCTTACTAGTTGCACAAGTTGCATGTTGTAGGTTTCTCTCCTCATAGACCAAGGAAGAAACCCTTGTGGTTTTTATTTGTTTATTATTGTTCTTACCTTCCCAGACACAATTAGGATAAGAACACACACTTTTCTTTTTGATTTTTATGCAATATCTTGTATCACTACTCTCTTGCAAGTTTCTTGGATTGCAGATCATACAACTGCATGAAGGTTTTGTATTACTTCCTTTTGTGCTTGTATCTCTTCATTTTCCTTTATTTATTTGATTAATTTTCATTTCTATTTCAACTGGATATCACTGGGTATATTTTCTACTAGGATTTGTGTTGTGCAAGTGGTTTGAGGCCGTATAGGGTCGAGTATTTTTTTACTTGTATTTCAGACTCCAGCACCCAACGTAGATGTCCTCACAGCGCACTGTCATCTAAGGTCAAGACCTTGTCCTTTTGGCTATAGGTTCCTCTTTCTGGCCTCTTTTCATTTTTGCTTTCAGTTTCTATCATTTTTGTTGCTATAGTTACTTTCTTTGCATTTTTCCAATTTTCCCTCCGTTGCCAATCACTTGTTTAGGTTGTATTGCTTTGGTAGGGGCTCATAGTGGTTCTATAGTGAATCTATGATAGATTAACTTCACATTCGACACTTTGAATAATAGAACCCAAGTGTAGTTGTAGTGGAGAGTTCACTCAATAAAATCTAGTAGATGGAGAAGTAATTTTCCCATGCTACACTATGTCATCTCACCAAGATCACCTGCATAAATAATGAAATGAAACAAAGGGAAAAACTTAGACTATGAAATAAAAATTACAGTTTTTAAGTCTCATTTTTTTCTAGCTATTGAGAGATTTTTAAGCTCTAGGTTGATCATGATGAAATCAAGCACATAAGCAATCATTAGAGAGCTAGCGAGATGGTGATCATAATTATGGAATGTGCTTAACCTTAGGTGGTGTTGGTTATTTTCCCAGACTGGATGCTTATTCCCAGTTATCCTTACAAGGTAGCCATCATTGATCAATAGGATTCTCGGGCCAGGGGCCAACAGTACAGGAGATAGACTCTATAGATATCTTCTCTTCTTCTTTAGGCTCTGCAGAACCAAGGGGGGTATTCCCTATTCAACATCCATGAAATGTGACTATGAACTGACTAGGATGTTGATACAAAGGAGATGAATCCTCCTTTATGCAGACCAAAACTGTAAAATAAGTGCAAAGGGGCTAGCTTTGGGCCTATATTCAGTTGTAGACAGAGGATTACATTCCTAAAACTACTTCTAAAGTCCTAAAGGTTTGTATTTGAAGTTTTAATTTGATTTTTGGTATTTTGGATGCAAAACTAGGACTTTGGGTGTAACCTCAATACAGGACTGGATCGGTGCCTATCTGGGGCTCGGAGTCAATAGACATACAAATGTGAATAGTCAGCATAAACATATACCAAAGACTGGATATCAAGGGGATTGCTAGGTACCTGCCTTATAGATACTTCCCAAAATAGAGTATCCTATTATCTCTACTTACTAATATCCTTATTGCAATGTCTTCTTCCCAACACTTGACCTAAAACGTTTAATCTACTCCTTGAGCAAAAGTAAGAAATCAAGCATTCAACACAGCAAACCTATATTCTAGAATCATAAACACCCCTTAGATGCTTAGATTCATAAGAAGAACACACTCAATTTGGAGACAGATAACAGAACACATGCAATATAACATTACTCATTTAAATCAGCATGATATCAGTAGATTTATGCAGAGAAACATACAACATGAGACTCATAAACTCACAAGATAGCCAAGATAGAGCCACCAATGAAGTTGTATTGTGTCACAGCGCCCAAATTTGTCTAGTTTTCAACAACCACAAAAATGAGTAACACAGTCTGCTTAATACAGCAGGAGAGTGTACTCGGCAAATTAATTACATGGCACATCAACAAAAATCAAAATTCTACCAAATGCATTGCACCATGAGAATGGCACCCCTACAATGAATGCAGCAGAGGGACAAAGAGGAAGGAGTAGGTGTGTTCAGGATTGTTGTGTGGTTACACAACACGCCCCATTTGGACTTGGCAAAACAGGGACCCAATTTTTGGTTTGGCTTGTGCGTCTGCTTCTGGGTGGTTTGGTAAAAGTAAGTCAAGTGCATCATCATGCAAAACCAGGATGAGGTAAGTCACCATGAGGTCAAGTTGTCAAAGTTCGTATTTCATCTCTGTGACCTCAGATTTTGAAAGAGCATTAAAATCCGGGCAGGTTTGCCTTTTACATCACCTTGACATTCATTAGGATGTAAGAGTTATGAACAGTCAAAGTTTCGGTCAAACCTGATATTCGCAAGAGGAAGGTCATATTTTTATATCCTCGGTCATATTGTTGAAGTTCATCATCATATTTGAAACATTCCCCCCCGATATGTCATGCAGTTCAAATATCCAGACGTCAACTTTAAATGATAGCAAAATCTTCCCGTCAAACAGTCTTATCTATCGCCAGCATCATACTTCGCATGTAACCCGATATTTCTTTATATCCTCCTGACGCAAATATCACCCTTAGCAAATATCCTGATGACATCATCCAAATATGATAAACGAGGGAATATACATAACGATGACATCATCATCACATTTACATTGCCACAGGATATTTTCTAAAACATGATCATGTTCACCTATATGATGATGACATCATGATGCACTTCCGATACGAAGAGCGAATATTAGGATGACGTCATCCTGATATTCTAAAAAGAGAAACATGTAAGTTTGTCTCAGCATCATCATATTTTGAAACATCACCCGATACACTGAAATATCCTCCTAATGTACTAAGCATAAACAAAGGTGCTTTTGTCACCTGAATCTTGTCGCAATAACAATGTCAATACGAGGGCGGAGGATGATATTGAAACTCAACCTGATATTTGTGAATATCATCCTGCCCTCATGATATCCTATCATAGGGATATTCCCCGCTCCCGTTGCTGCCATTATCATTTAATGCACGCAGACATGGTAGGTAGTTTCCGCTGACCCCGGAACCCAATGAAACACCTGGTGAGATCCTGCATTTTCGCACGAATAATCAAGGAACATGATCCAATCTATCAGAGTTGCCCTAAATGTACCCTAAATGCGAGGTTAAAAGGTAATTCAACCGCCATTTTAACATTTACCTTGTGATAAACTTGTTTTACAGAGCACCAGCTTCCATATCTGCATACCAGCTACCTTTGCGCGATTTGAGCTCACGGGCAGAAGGAAAGAGGTAATCATTAGCTGAATTAAGAATGTCTCAACAATCTACTAGTATAAAAGGAAATCTGCATAACCATGTAAGTGAATAAAACCCTCATCATATTGTTTCTATTCTGGTACGATAATGTAAGTTCTGGTTTATGCATCCGTATGATTAAGTAGTGTTGGAATTGATACAGTAGGCATAATGATTTATAAAGTCAATTGCAATATGCATGCATATATGTACCTGTTGTGAGATAGGATTGTTATTAATTATAGGTACTCATGGCTGAGAAGCGATTGGTCAAATGTCAAGAAGAATTTAGCAAACCCATGTTCTCTGCTCAGAGGGGGGTCCTGTTTAAATATGGAGCAATTATAGACACCCATCAGGGAAGCACTAATTTGGAGGCCTGATCAGCTAAGCTGAACAATGGACATGACAAGAGTCCTGTGCTGGACGTAGTGTTCATGTCGGGAATGTGGAATGCCACCGGTTTTCCATACTCCATGGAATCTCTGGAACTCGTCATGGAGTGTGCCCGGAATTATAACCCTCAAACAAGGCAAGTAGTGAAGCATGGGAGGATATATGCAGACCTCTCCATCAAAGGTCTCTCCTAGACATTTGGATTGCCACTGGGCAATAAGGTCAAAAGTGTAGACTTGAAGAAGTCTGAAAGGGAGTATGAAGGCAACAAGAAATCGGCCAGGAAGAACATGTATCCGTGGCGGGCTGAGAACAGCACATATAATGCAGCGGCCAAGCTTCCTGTGCACCTGTTTCAGTATGATTTTAGTGAGGAGTATCAATACATGATTGCACTCCTGAATAGAGTAACCGGCCAACCTGATACTGGCAGTTTCAGCGATTGGATGTACGGAATAGTAATGATGTGTCTATATTCAGACACCAAGCCACTGTGGGGGCAAATAATAAGTGATGCTTTGCATGAGCAACTGATGAACCTGGGAGGTTCAAATTGTGCATTTTCATGACATCCTACATTGTTTATTCTTGTGCTTATAGAGGCACTTTTGATGCCTTTGTTACAGATGGGAAGCTCACAGGCACAAATGCTGCATATATCTAGGATCATCATCCCTAGCTGCAGAGAACCAACTACCTCAAAGATTACAAACTGGTCAATGATGCGTTCTCTATGCATCCGGTAAGGACCATGGAAGAAGACAGAACAAAGAGATTGAGCATGGAGGCTCAAGAGGTAGTCTACAGGCATGGGGCCTGGTACATACAGTTTGCAATCTTTTCTTATATAAGGGTTGAGGGTTTCAAGGGACATCCCCTGAGGCTGCCAAGGTATCCTACCGACGCCGTAGTACTAATGGAATTTATCAGGTAGGGCTCCACCATGATACAAATGTACAAGGATGCCAAGAAGCTACCACCAATTTTGTTCCCAGTCAGCATTGGCAACTATATGTGCCCTGACTCTGATAATATAAAGAAGGTGATGGTCACCCTAAATAAAATGAATTTGCAGCCTTTCCCGATAACAAGACCATATGATCCTTACGGCAGGATACAGAAGATACTAGGAAAGCCTATTCACCAAAGGCACCTAGAGGATTTTTGGGCTGACTGTGAAGATGAGGCAGAAGCCAGAAGAAGGAGGTATCAGAGGTTAACTCTAAACCAAGTTAGAACTTTTGATTGCATCTCCCTTCCCCAACAATTAAAGAAGGATGATGGCAGGACAATGGCAGATGAGTATGAACAGAAAAAGATATATAATGACACCATCTCTGCACCTGACCTCACTATGCAAGAGGACATATCCTTGGACCCATTCATTGCCAGGACCCTACACCTAACCGAAGCTTGGGTTGATGCACAGATAGAGGCATTGAAGAAGAAAGGTGTTGCCATTACGGTGGACAACAAGAAGAAAGGGCAGGATATCCTCGCGGATGAATATGATGACTTCCTGTTAGAGAAGAGGAAGACCAAGGGAGATAGAATTCCTCCACCACAATAGCAGAGCAAAAGACCCCCAAGGGGCAAGAGGGTGGAACAGGGACCAAAAGGGATTATAATTGAAAGGGCAGTATTTGCAGCTGAGGAGGCGGCAGGGTCAGGATCAGAATTAGCATCCCCTCCAAAGAAAGAAAAGCCCAACCAAAGTAAGATAGCAGAGGATGGAATCACTGAGACCCAAGAAGTGAGTTAATCCTCTAAACAACCAGGAGGAGAGGATGCCCTCATAGAAGAAGAGCCTAAAGAAGAGGAGGTTCCATTGGTAATAAAAAGGAAGAGGAGAGCTCCACAGGTGCTGGTGTCTACCCCACCTAAGAAACAAAGAACCTCTATGAGAGGTGGAATGAGCCAACCCCCTACTTCATTACAAGGGGAAGGTAGTGAAGTACGCAAGGAACTTCAACATAATGTTCCACTTCCTACCATCGTCAAGTTCAAAACTGAACTTGCTGAGGAGCAACTGAAAGAAACTTCTCAGACACAAGCAGAAGGGCATGTCTCGCTCAACGAGATAATAAATTTGTCTGATGATGAGGTGGTGCAGGATGTGGCTGCACAGAAGATGGAAACATTAGCTGCTGGTATTAGTATGACCCCCCACAAGTCTCCACTAGTTCAATCAATACTGGAAGAAATGAGGCGAGTGGAAGAAGAGCGAGAAAAGAGCCCAGAGCAAGTAGCTCAGGAAATAGGGATAGATACATTGATCATAGAGGTGACAAGTCCTGTAGTGGTAGACCTGACAGAGAAACAGGATGCAAGTCCTGAACAGCCGGCAGGATCACCTGGTGAAGGCCAACCAACAGAAGAAATAGAGATGGCAAAATCAGAAGGCCATGCTCTGGAATTAGGACAACAGAGTCCACAGGATACATCAGCGGAACCTACTATAGTAGAGGTTCAAGAAATGAAGGCTGATGAAAAGGAAGAAACAAAAGAGGATCTAGCTGCCAAGACATAGGAGGTTGACAGTGCAAGCTCAGAAGAAATAATAGCTGCAGAGCAATCACCAGCACATCAGGCAAAATCCCCAGAATCTGGTGCAGTGGATAAGCAACAAGGGGAAGAATTAGGAACGGATGAAGTAATGACAGAGGGAGATCATGATCATCATGAACAGCATATAGATGCACCTCAAGGTTCCCCACAACATATAGATGCACCTCAAGGTTCCCCACAGCATATAGATGCACCTCAAGGTTCCCCACAGCATGAAGATCCTCCCCCAGAAAAGGAAATCCCTCAGCAGGAGGAGGTGCCGCAAGATCAACAACAAAGAGAGCATCAAGAAGAAGAAATGAGAAAGTCACCATCTCCACAACACTTGTTGACAGAAACGGGAGATATAGGTGAACATCAAGATGATGCTGAAAAACATGATCGGGTGCCTCCGTGGTTGGCAAAAGAGGTAAATGCTAAGGAAGAGCTTGAAATTCAGGAATCCGACGTCTCCACCCTGTTCTCTACAGATATAATGAAGCCAAAGAGGAAGGCCAGAATGACTACAGCCATCAAGAGACATCCGGCAACAGGGAGAAGGACCGCGCAAATTGCCATACCTGCGGTGGAGAAGGAAAAAGGTAAAATCACTGTCGATGAATTTCAAATCAATACAGTAGATTTGGGCTTTGCCAATGAGGACCAAGAAGGTCAAGAGGGCAAAGATATCATTGACTCTCTAATTCAAAAGGTGAAAAGAGAGAAGGAGAAAAATAAGCAACATAAAGAGCACATTGCTCAGTTGCATGCTTATATCAAAGGACTAACTGACCCTGATGATACCACAACTGAACATGCAGTCCCATTGACTGCCGTTTCTCAGGAGGAAGTAAATAAATTGGACCTCATGAAGCATGAGGCGTCCATAATAAGGAGATGGATGTCATCCACATTGGATGATGCTGTAGAAATAATGAAGGCCTCTTTGAAGAGGTGGAGCATCCTAAGTGACTCCAAGGCCAAAGTGGATAAATTGTAGATGTAGACCGGGAAGAGGTCTTACAAGCTTGAGAGAGTCCTGAGCCTGTTAGGGGAAATAAGGAATATAAATCCACAACTGCTTATCAATACACAGGTACTGAATAGTAATACCGCATTATTAATAGATCTCTAGTATAAAGACACTCAGTTTGAGTGTGGAGTCCTCAAAAGGTGTAATAATAAGCTGAGGGATATCAGCATGAGGCTACGAGATTTAATGGCTGAAGAAGCGGTGATACTGGAGTCATTGGAAGGCAAGGTGGAAGGAAAAATAGAAAATCAAGATGAAGAGTCCACCATTAAAGCTGTACACAGCAACTTCCAATCAGAGACAGATGGTCCACCTATCCCTTTGACAGAGGAGTTGATAGATAAAATAATGAGGATCAAGGTCCAGATGGAGAAATACAAAGAGACACTGCAGGACAGGAAAAATAAGCTTGATAACAGCAGAGACAAATATGAAGCACATAAGCACGCCATTGTCATAGCAAAGACTCAACATGGCGGAGGGATAGATCAGGTTGTGTGTTCATACGAGCAGGTCCGCAGTAGTATGCAGCCCCATATGCAGCAGCGTCATCATCAGGATAGTGAAAGTTCAGAAAGGGATGCACATGATGATGACCCACATGAATCAGCTGAGGAGCATGATGAAGATACATCATGAAGGGGATAATAGCATAAGTAGTATAGATAGTTGCCAGCTGGCAACTTGTGCCATTTTGTAAAGATTGACAAAATCAAGTGAATCATGACCATAGATTTGTATTGATAAATCAAGATCGTAGATCTTTTGTAATGGATTCCTCACCTTATTCTATAAAAGGTGGTGGAATGCCCTGTTGAAACATTCAAAACTTAATTGAAATCTATTTGCTGAAGTATTCAGGGCTTATTGCAAAGTTATTGCATATGTACATGTCTTTTGCATACTTAATGAAAGAGAAGAGTATTTCGATTACAAATCTTCATAAATCTTGAGTAATCTGTGTCTGAATTCTAGATATGTGCTTTGATTTGCTACATCCCTTTGAGTGCTCATCATGTTGCATGTATTGTTTTCATTCATCATCCTCAGAAGTTTGCATCAACTGTATCTAGCTGTGGAATATCCTGGTGAACATATGGTTTGATTTCTTCTCGTCATGACAGTATCGAGTATGTATGTGGATCAATAGCTGAAGGTTCAACTTTAAATTGTAGTATTCCTTTAATTTCTTTCAATTTCAGAACATTTCATTATCACAATTGCGAATAACTAATAATCCTAAGTAAATAACGCAAATATGCAAACATCTCGTAGGTAATCGCAAATATTTAGCATATTTGAATGCAACGCATGCACAATTGAAAAATATCATGCAAAGATTGAGGTATTTCTACATCTTTTCATCTAATAACTGCATAATATGACTTCTCTGTAAAGAATTTCTGCAGGAATGTCATGATGATGGCACAATTTCACGTAAGGCCCCAAAATGGAAACAGCAACACACATTAACCTCTGAGTAACTTCAGACGATTAAGACCTAATCACCGGAGACTTGGGATCCTAAATTCTTTGAATTCATAGTATCTTTCAAGATGAATAAAGGTTAATGCGTACTTTTATTCTATGCTTGCTTATGACTAACATCATGACCAACATAAATTAGCGCTAGAAGGAGGGCCTGATCTGGAATACTACGCTCATCATCATTATTTTCAGGTTCTATGATGCAGGGAGTAAGGTAACCTCAGATCATCTGTGAATTTCAAATATTACGTAAATATTTACTGTAAGAAGCTCATATATGCTCATTTCGTGTAAAGATTTCCAGATCTTACATAAATATTGCAAGCTTTACAGTAGATCATTTTGAATTCACTAATATTGGCCAAATATCCATAAATCTGTTCGAGCTTTGAAGAATTTAAGCTTTAGATACTTGAGTCTCATGCTAGGGGTCATTATACCCCAAATATCCTGTCATACTTGTAGTATCTTCATAAATATTTCGTAAATATCCAGTTTGATTAGCCATCTGACTGCAAATATCACCTCATTTGGTGAAATCCAGCCAATATTTGCAAAGTTTAAGCCAATTCGCCTCAAAATTGAGAAATCCTGGCTCACAGGATAAATACTAGGTCTAGATCTAGTGGAATCTTTGAGGAACTACCTGTTAGAGGTTTCAGACCTAGAACCGTAGACATTCATCATACTCCAGGGTCTAGTGCGTCAAGAGCTTCACCAGAAACTCCTCCTGTAACTCCCGTTGGTTTACAAATACCTTCCGGGATATCTGTGACACGTCCTATTTAGCCTTAGGGTGTACCTTTAGTCCAACCTCAGTCATCTCAACCTCCTCTGGTTGCAATGTCTTTCTTTGCAGCGGAGTCACCTTTGACCTTTACTGCATATCATGAGTTACCAAAGAATCTGGATAAACTTTGTCCAAAATATCATCCTTATCAAGATGCTGATGATCATATCAGGACATTTAAGGAAGCTTGCTGCAGAGCCAGGATAGAACATCAAGATGTGGTGTGCAAGTTATTTCCTTTTTCCTTAGGGGAAGATGCTTATAATTGGTTCATTAGTCTTGGCCAAGCCTCTGTTGGTTCATGGGCTGTCTTAGAGAAAGCTTTTCTTGACAGGTTCAAGGTCCCTATTGATCCATCTATGAATTACCATATGTTTGCCACAATCAAAAGATTTGAGCATGAACCTATCGCCAATTTCAATGCTAGGTTTCAGAAAATGTTGTCTAAGTTAGTTGCCCCATATGTAGTATCCGATGCCTCTGCCCAGATTATCTATTATTCAGCTCTGGATCCATTAACTTCCATGTTCATCAGGAGAACACATCCTGAGATCACTACATTGACAGGAGCTTTTCAAGAAGCTATCAAAGTGAATCAGCAGTTGATACCTGCTCCTACTGCAAATATAGTATTTCCTACCTTGCCTGGCATGCATTCACAATATCCCGCATCATATCCTGCAACATATTCTCTGCAGTATCCTGCACAGTATCCTAATGGAACAGTGATACCTCCAGCAGTCATGCCTACACCTTTGCAAGTACCTCCACTGAGCATCATGCCCCCTCCTAATGGAAATGGCCAAGTGCCACAATACCCTGCACAAGCCCAGATACCTCAGGGTGCTGATCTATCCAATAATAACCATGGATCCTCTTTCTTCAAGCCTCAGACTGAAAATGTAGTGGCCAAAGCTCAAGAAGAAAAGGAGGAAATCAAAGAAATTTTTGCTCGATTAAGAAAACTCACCACAGAAGTGACACACTTGAGAAATCAGGGTTTTTATTCCCAGTCAAGTCAGAACAGAAATTATTCCAATGACAGACCAAATTATCCTGATAGAGGATATAAAAACAATAATTTCAACAATAATGGTGGAAATAACAATAATCCACCTAGACAGCCCAGAGTATGGAATTTTAAGCCAAATAATGGTTCATTACCATCACCCCTGGACAATCAGCCTCCTGGTGAAGCCAAACAGACTACTAGAGTTAATCTTGCTGAGGCGGCTCTTACTAATTGGTGTAGGATCCACAATACTAATGCACATGCAGAATTAGACTGTCCACAATTTAGAATTGCTGCTAGCATCTTTCAGACTGAAGTGTCTAACACTTCTAGAAATCCACCTCATGCAGAAGGAAATGAGATTGTTCCTTGTGGATACGACTCAGCTTTTGTGCTAGAAGCCTATACAAATGAACCTCATCAGAGTTATAACTAGGCATATGAAGAATCGGCCTTAGCTTTTGAAACAAACTATGTTTTCCCCTTTGAAGATGAAAATGAGCCTACAAGGGAACGTGAAGAAGTACATGCATATCAGCAACAATATCCTGGTAAGCACAATTATAACTTGAGGAGTAATGCCAACAGACCTACTGGTCCATTGACATCATCTCTACCTCCAAACAACTTCAATACACCTCCTGATCCTAAGGCTAGCAATAACCTAGGGTTCCCTAAGGTGAATGCTCAGTACTTGTCACCTCAAAACACAGTATCAAAGATTGTGAATACACCTCATGAATCCGACAAGTTGGTCAGCTATATCACTGATGAAATGAAGAAAATTAAGATCAGCCTGTCCCTGTCTGAGTTACTAAAAACTCCTGCCATCAAAAGGGCATTCATGAAGTCCTTAGATGATCCTGCCCCTAAAGAGGATAGTCATCTTTCAAGTCAATCCAGCGGCAAGGATCACACTGCTAGGGATAATATTGTCAAGCCTAAAGTGTCAGCTACAGTCCAAGCTGTAGAAACCTCCCACATGACCTTGTATAGGGATAAAACCGAATCACCTCCGTTCCTCCTTACCATAAGAATGTTCAGCAAGAACCTACACAACTGTCTGGTGGATTTGGGAGCCTCAACGAATGTTATGCCCTTGTCAATATGCAATGCTTTAGGACTACATCCTGCTAAATCCTTAAAGAAGGTCACACAGTTGGACAAAACAGAAGTAAGTGTAGTAGGGGAATTAACTCATATCCACATGCAGCTAGCTTCTGATCCTAGGATCCAGTATTACATTGATATTCAAGTAGTTGACATACCTGATACATATGGGATGTTGCTCAGTCGCGATTGGTCTAAAACGCTTAACGGATATATGTCTACAGATTTCAGTCACATGTGGTTACCATGGAAGGGTATACCTAATCAGATCAGGATTGATGTTGAACCTAGAATGAAACATATGATAACTGAGTACAACAGAACAAATGAGATCATGTACGTAAACGTAGAACCTGGAGTTTATTGCATCAGGCCGTAGACTGTCAAAATAGAAGAGATCTTGATGTTTAAGCTGCATCATCATCATCATGATGATGATCAGGAGGACATGCCAGTCATAGAAACTGATAATAATCCTGATAATGAGAATGAAATAGATCGCTTCAGAGATTTTGAGATACATCTGTCTAAACAGGTAAAATGTTGTCAATTGTTAAATATACTTGCTAATGATATTTTGATTGACGGATGGTGCAGATTACATGATGAGGCACATTCAGAAAAGACATGTGAAACATGCTTAGAGATGATGATGCTAGAGCGAACATACAGCAAGGCATCATCATCATATTCTGAGGTAAATGTTACATTTGATGATGATGACAATAATAATTCTTATCTGTCTTTTGTAGGAACTGAAGAACCGACAGATCATGATGAGTGTCCTATCCTGGAAACAGAAGAAATTTTAGTCTCTCTAGAAGTAAATAATGAAATGAAAGAAAAGATCACCCCAGGGAGTGATTGCTTTATGGAACCAGATTATGAATTGTCCGATGAGGACAAAGGTAGTGACCTGATGAAGTTCGAAGAATTTTTGGAAAGGGAAATAGAGAAGGTGACACGGCAGCATAAATATCCTTGGGGGGTCTTAATTAAAAATTGGTGTAGGCTGCATGAGGCACCTCACTCAGAAACAACTTGCTCACTATGTTTACACATTTTGAAAAAGCATGCAGCTACAGATTCAGAAGATCATCCTCCTGCTGAAATGAAAGAGAGAATAGAAAAGCCATCAGGCTCACAAGAAAAGGGAAAGAAGAAACTTAAGGATGATGATGTCCCTAAGTTAAAATGGATATCAGGCGGAGCAGCAACCAGAGCTGCAAAGGGAAAAGAAAGTTCAGCTAAATGTCCTGCTGAAGATAAACCTTGGATCCTGAGGTTTGATGGGTCCAAATCTAAGCAAGGTGCTGGGGTAGGAATCGACCTGATTGATTCAACTGGGAAATCCTATCTGGCAGCCTACAGATTATAGTTCCCTTGTACTAACAATGTAGCAGAGTATGAGGCTTTGATTCATGGAATGTTGTTTGCTCATAAGAAGAAAGTAAAGATTCTGCATGTCTTTGGAGATTCAGAACTAGTTGTGAAGCAAGTAAGAGGAATTTACTCCTGTAACTACAGAAAACTATCAAATTACAGACATCGTGTGTGGGACCTGATGGAAGACTTTGACGCCTTTAATATCACTCATGTACCAAGAGAACAAAACCATAGGGCAAATGCGCTAGCTCAAGCTGCCAGTACATTGGAGCCACTGTCTATATCTGGTCCAAAGAGATTTTCAGTAGAACTGGTGTCAGTACCATCAATACCTGACAATGTGACTAATCTCCAGGTGTTTGATGATGATCAACACATTCTGGACTTCATTTCAAATAGAGACATATTTGAGGCTCAGATTATAGATGAAAATGGTATGGAAGATCATGTCTGGGAAGAAGATGAGATATTAGAGTTGCCTAGCAACAGGATCCCCAAAGGTATGATTGAGTTGGAAAGAGCCTTTGATTTGGATAATATGCTTAAACATAAAGATCTGCCTAAGGCAGATGGAGGTCAATATTCACAAGTGAATATTGGACAAGCTGATGATAAGAAAAACGTCTTATTGGGTAAGGTTTGCACACCAGAAGAGTTAGAAGGAATAACTCAGGCCCTCAAGGATTACATACATGTAATTGCATGGACTTATGATGAGCTGAAGACATATGATACCTCTATCATAACTCATACTATACCTCTCAAGCTGGATGCAAAACCTTTCAGACAGAAGCAGAGACCAGTCAATGCCTTACTCGAACCAATAATTCTTGAAGAAGTCAAGAAATTGTTAAATGCCAGGATAATATTTCCTGTCAGGCACTCCACTTGGGTGGCTAATCTTGTGCCAGTCAGAAAGAAGAATGGAGACATCAGGCTATGTGTAGATTTCAGGAACCTGAACAGAGCATCAGAAAAGGATAACTATCCTTTACCCTCATTGGATGAAGTTCTACAGATTGTAAATGGAGCTAAAATGATGTCCTTCTTGGATGGCTTTTCAGGATACAACCAAGTAATGGTTGACAAAATTGACAGATTGAAAACTGCCTTCACAACAAAGTGGGGGATATTTGCATATAGACGTATGCCCTTTGGATTCATAAATGCTGGAGCTACATTCCAGCGAGCAATGGACATAACTTTCAGAGGTTTAATAGGAAAGTGTATAGTCATCTACATGGATGACTTGACGGTTTTCTCCAAGGAAAGGAGGAATCATGTTGCTGATCTCAGAAGTGTATTGAAGAAATGTGAAGAATATGGAATATCTTTGAATCCTAAGAAGTGCATATTTGGGGTCACAACAGGAAAATTACTAGGCCACCTGATCACAGAGGATGGAATTATCATTGATCCTGACAAGGTGGAATCTATTATGAAGTTACAACTTCCAGGAAGCAAAAAGGAACTCAAGTATTACTTTGGTAAGATAAACTTTGTGAGGAAGTTCATCACCGGCTTTGCTGAGATTGTCAGACCTTTAAATGCTATGTTGAAAAAAGATGCACAAATTGAGTGGACACCGGAAGCCAAGACTGCAATTGAAGATATAAAAAGGGCCATTTTAGATGCTCCTGTCCTCATTAGTCCAGACTACACCAAAGTTTTCTACATCTATTCATTTGCTTCAGAACATACCTCTGCAGCAGTGTTAACTCAAAGAAATGAAGAGAAAGAAGAGAAACTAATTGCTTTCATGAGCTGTCCTTTCAGGGATGCTGAGTTGAGGTATGTAGATGTTGAGAGACAGGCACTTGCATTAGTCAGGGCAGTAAAGAAATTTAGACATTACATACTCAGAAGCAAAGTGATTACTGTGGTGCCTGATGTAGCAGTGAAGATGCTGCTGATGCAAAGTGAGCCTGGTGAGAACAGAGCTAAATGGATTACTGTATTACAAGAGTATGACATGGAAATTACACCAATGAAGCTGGTAAGAGGACAAGCTTTGAGCCAGATGATATCTGAGATTGATCCAAACATCACTAGTCAGCAATATGTGATCAATGAGAAAGACAATAAAGAGTGGTATTCAGATATCAGGCACATCCTGATTACTGGAAGATGTCCATCAAGAATGCAGGCTTCATAGAGAAGAGCCTTAAAGATAAGATCCCAAAAGTATATGATGAAGGGAGGAACCTTGTTCAAGAAGAATTACGAAGGAATATACCTTAGATGCTTAGAGAAGCCAGAAGCAAGTAGAGTCCTGACAAAATTACATGATAAGTTTGGAATGGCACATGGATCAGCATTGGCCACAACACATGCAATCATCCGAGCAGGATATTACTGGCCTACAATTTTTAAAGACACAGCTGATCATGTTAAATGTTGTCATGAGGTTACTGCCAACAGAGAAAAATATGCTGCACAACCATTGCAGCCAGTAATGGAAGAGCGCCCATTTGCACAGTGGGGCATGGACTTCATAGGACCAATCAATCCTCCGTCCTCCTCAAGGCATAGGTATGTTTTAACAATTACTGACTATTGTACTATATGGACTGAGGCTATTAGTAGCAAAACTTGCACTGCAGATGATGTCATTAAATTTCTGGAGAGCAACATTGTCACCAGGTATGGAACTCCTTATGCATTGGTAAGTGATAATGGGTCCGCCTTCATTTCCACCAAGTTATCCAGTTGGGCTTTTGACCATGGGATTATACTTAAGTTTTCATCTAACTATTATCCTCAAGGGAATGGTTTAGCAGAATCCACCAACAAGAATTTACTGAGTATCATAAGAAAACTGACAGAGAAGAACCCCAGGGAATGGAACTCATTTCTAAAGTATGCCTTATGGGTAGACAGAACTAGAATAAAAACTGCATTAGGAAACTCACCTTTCCAACTAGTATATGGAGTGGATCCCATCCTCCCTGTAAACTTAAAAATTCTTACCCTACAGTTTGCCCAAGAATACCTAGGCATAGACAATAAACAAGAAGTCAGGTTGCTTCAGTTGATGCACCTGGAAGAAAAAAGGAGTCAAGCAATCGATCAATTTGCAAAACATCAGGCTGTTGTCAAACGCTGGTTTGACAAGAGAGCCAGAATTAAAGCTTTCAGGATATCCGATTTGGTCCTGATGTGGGATAAGGCCCATGAAAGAAAGGTGACCATGGTAAGTTTGATAGATTATGGATAGGTCCCTTTCAAGTTTCTGAGATACTAGGAGACAGTACTTATAGGCTTAAGAACCTGACAGGTGAGGATGTCCCATTGCCAATCAATGGACATTTCCTCAAACATTATTTCCAAGCCTGAATGACTTCATAACAGTCATGTGTATCATATTGTATATTTGTATAGTTGTTTGTACAGTTTGTCTGTTTTGCTTGTTTCATTTTGTTGGTTGGGACCTTGTTCTGGTAAGTCAGGATTGTGCACTTCATCACCCCGAAAAATAACTAAATTGTTAAGGTTCAAGTAATGAGATCACATTTAGACATAGGTTATGATTCATTGTAAGAAGCGTTCATGATCAGGTTTCTGATATCTTTTCATCAGGGTGCCTTTTCTTGGTCAAAGTGAATCAATCACAATGAAACACCTAACAGCCTTGGGTTTGTTGAACACACAAGTATAGGTGTTAAGTGAAAAATCTAAAGGGACTCCTTTGCTACCAATACAATCTCCAACCTAAAGCTGCAAGTGACTATACCTTGTACAAATAAGCTAACATGATGATATCAGATACAAATTTTAAAGAGAAAATTAGAAAAGAAATAAAATTAGGCCATCTAAGTAACTCTACCAGGGCTATAGACGCCTGCTGGCAGTGGGGCTCTACTTAGGGAGATTGTATAGATAACCTTGCCGGGGCTATAGACGCCTACTGGCAGCAAGGCTCTATACAGGTCGGCTATGAGGGATGATCCCCAACTATGTAGTTTAACACCAGTTACTCATGTTTTCAACTGGCTTTCAAGATAAGGATAATTAATCATATGCACACACCTGATCCTTTGCTAGCATTGTTGTCATGATGAAATTTTATCATTCAGAAGATCATGATACTTATGCTTATATGGAATTAGAATACTATAGGAGAATGTGATCACATCACTTGAATCATTGGAATTTGTTTGTTTTCTTTGGTGGCAAGTTGTTGTGTGGTTACACAACATGCCCCATTTGGACTTGGCAAAACAGGGACCCAATTTTTGGTTTGGCTTGTGCGTCTGCTTCTGGGCGGTTTGGTAAAAGTAAGTCAAGTGCATCATCATGCAAAACTAGGATGAGGTAAGTCACCATGAGGTCAAGTTGTTAAATTTCGTATTTCATCTCTGTGACCTCAGATTTTGAAAGAGCATTAAAATCCAAGCAGGTTTGCCTTTTACATCACCTTGACATTCATTAGGATGTAAGAGTTATGAACAGTCAAAGTTTCGGTCAAACCTGATATTTGCAAGAGGAAGGTCATATTTTTATATCCTCGGTCATATTGTTGAAGTTCATCATCATATTTGAAACATTCCCCCCCGATATGTCATGCGGTTCAAATATCCAAACGTCAACTTTAAATGATAGCAAAATCTTCCCGTCAAACAGTCTTATCTATCGCCAGCGTCATACTTCGCATGTAACCCGATATTTCTTTATATCCTCCTGACGCAAATATCACCCTTAGCAAATATCCTGATGACATCATCCGAATATGATAAACGAAGGAATATACATAACGATGACATCATCATCACATTTACATTGTCACAGGATATTTTCTAAAACATGATCATGTTCGCCTATATGATGATGACGTCATGATGCACTTCCGATATGAAGAGCAAATATCAGGATGATGTCATCACGATATTCCAAAAAGAGAGACATGTAAGTTTGTCTCGGCATCATCATATTTTGAAACATCACCCAATACACTGAAATATCCTCCTGATGTACTAAGCATAAACAAAGGTGCTTTTGTCACCCGAATCTTGTCGCGATAACAATGTCAATACGAGAGCAGAGGATGATATTGAAACTCAACCCGATATTTGCGAATATCATCCTGCCCTCATGATATCCTATCATAGGGATATTCCCCGCTCCCGTTGCCACCATTATCATTTAATGCGCGCAAACATGGTAGGTAGTTCCCGCCGACCCTGGAACCCAATGAAACACCTGGCGAGATCCTGCATTTTCGCACGAATAATCAAGGAACATGATCCAATCTGTCAGAGTTGCCCTAAATGTACCCTAAATGCGAGGTTAAAAGGTAATTCAACTGCCATTTTCACATTTACCTTGTGATAAACTTGTTTTACAGAGCACCGGCTTCCATATCTGCATACCAGCTACCTTTGCGCGATTTGAGCTCACAGGCAGAAGGAAAGAGGTGACCATCAGCTCAATTAAGAATGTCTCAGCAATCTACTGGTATAAAAGGAAATCTGCATAACCAGGTAAGTGAATAAAACCCTCATCATATTGTTTCTGTTCTGGTACGATGATGTAAGTTCTGGTTTATGCATCCGTATGATTAAGTAGTGTTGGAATTGATACAGTAGGCATAATGATTTATAAAGTCAATTGCAATATGCATGCATATATGTACCTATTGTGAGATAGGATTGTTATTAATTACAGGTACTCATGGCTGAGAAGCGATTGGTCAAGTGTCAAGAAGAATTCAGCAAACCCATGTTCTCTGCTCAGAGGGGGGTCCTGTTTAAATATGGAGCAATTACAGACACCCATCAGGGAAGCACTAATTTGGAGGCCTGGTCAGCCAAGCTGAATAATGGACATGACAAGAGTCCTGTGCTGGACGTAGTGTTCGTGTCGGGAATGTGGAATACCGTCGGTTTTCCATACTCCATGGAATCTCCGGAACTCGTCATGGAGTGTGCCAGGAATTATAACCCTCAAACAAGGCAAGTAGTGAAGCATGGGAGGATATATGCAGACCTCTCCATCAAAGGTCTCTACCAGACATTTGGATTGCCACTGGGCAGTAAGGTCAAAACTGTAGACTTGAAGAAATCTGAAAGGGAGTATGAAGCCAACAAGAAATCGGCCAGGAAGAACATGTATCCGTGGCGGGCTGAGAACAACACATATAATGCAGTGGCCAAGCTTCCTGTGCACTTGTTTAAGTATGATTTCAGTGAGTAGTATCAATACATGATTGCACTCCTGAATATAGTAACTAGCCAACCTGATACTAGCAGTTTCAGGGATTGGATGTACGGAATAGTAATGATGTGTCTATATTCAGACACCAAGCCACTGTGGGGGCAAATAATAAGTGATGCTCTGCATGAGCAACTGATGAACCTGGGAGGTTCAAATTGTGCATTTTTCATGACATCCTACATTGTTTATTCTTGTGCTTATAGAGGCACTTTTGATGCCTTGGTTACAGATGGGAAGCTCACAGGCACAAGTGCTGCATATATCTGGGATCATCATCCCCAGCTGCAGAGAACCAACTACCTCAAAGATTACAAACTGGTCAATGATGCGTTCTCTATGCATCTGGTAAGGACCATGGAAGAAGACAGAACAAAGAGATTGAGCATGGAAGCTCAAGAGGCAGTCTACAGGCATGGGGCCTGGTACATACAGTTTGCAACCTTTTCTTATATAAGGGTTGAGGGTTTCAAGGGACATTCCCTGATGCTGCCAAGGTATCCTACCAACGCTGTAGTACTAATGGAATTTATCAGGCAGGGCTCCACCATGATACAAATGTACAAGGATGCCAAGAAGCTGCCACCAATTTTGTTCCCAGTCAGCATTGGCAACTATATGTGCCCTGACTCTAATAATATAAAGAAGGTGATGGTCACCCTGAATAAAATGAATTTGCAGCCTTTCCCAATAACAAGACCATATGATCCTTACGGCAGGACACAGAAGATACTAGGAAAGCCTATTCACCAAAGACACCTAGAGGATTTTTGGGCTGACTGTGAAGATGAGGCAGAAGCCAGAAGAAGGAGGTATCAGAGGTTAACTCTGAACCAAGTTAGAACTTTTGATTGCATCTCCCTTCCCCAATAATTAAAGAAGGATGATGGCAAGACAATGGCAGACGAGTGTGAATAGAAAAAGATATATAATGACACCATCTCTGCACCTGACCTCACTATGCAGGAACATATCCTTGGACCCATTCATTGCCAGGACCCTACACCTAACCCAAGCTTGGGTTGATGCACAGATAGAGGCATTAAAGAAGAAAGGTGTTGCCATTACGGTGGACAACAAGAAGAAAGGGCAGGATATCCCCACGGATGAATATGATGACTTCCTGTTAGAGAAGAGGAAGACCAAGGGAGATAGAATTCCTCCACCACAACAGCAGAGCAAAAGACCCCCAAGGGGCAAGAGGGTGGAACAGGGACCAAAAGGGATTATAATTGAAAGGGCAGTATTTGCAGCTGAGGAGGCGGCAGGGTCAGGATCAGAATTAGCATCCCCTCCAAAGAAAGAAAAGCCCAAGAAAAGTAAGAGAGCAGAGGCTGGAATCACTGAGACCCAAGAAGTGGGTCAATCCTCTAAACAACCAGGAGGAGAGGATGCCCTCATAGAAGAAGAGCCTAAAGAAGAGGAGGCTCCATTGGTAATAAAAAGGAAGAGGAGAGCTCCACAGGTGCTGGTGTCTACCCCACCTAAGAAACAAAGAACCACTATGAGAGGTGGAATGAGCCAACCCCCTACTTCATTACAAGGGGAAGGTAGTGAAGTGCGCAAGGAACTTCAACATAATGTTCCACTTCCTACCATCGTCAAGTTCAAAACTGAACTTGCTGAGGAGCAGCTGAAAGAAACTTCTCAGACACAAGCAGAAGGGTATGTCTCGCTTGACAAGACAATAAATTTGTCTAATGATGAGGTGGTGTAGGATGTGGCTGCACAGAAGATGGAAACACTGGCTGCTGGTATGAGTATGACCCCCCACATGTCTCCACCAGTTCAATCAGTACTGGAAGAAATGAGGCGAGTGGAAGAAGAGCGAGAAAAGAGCCTAGAGCAAGTAGCTCAGGAAATAGGGCTAGATACATTGATCACAAAGTTGACAAGTCCTGTAGTGGTAGACCTGACAGAGAAACAGGATGCAAGTCCTGAACAGCCAGCAGGATCACCTGGTGAAGGCCAACCAACAGAAGAAATAGAGATGGCAGAATCGGAAGGCCATGCTCTGGAATTAGGACAACAGAGTCCACAGTATACATCAGCGGAACCTGCTATAGTAGAGGTTCAAGAAATGAAGGCTGATGAAAAGGAAGAAACAAAAGAGGATCCAGCTGCTAAGACACAGGAGGTTAACAGTGCAAGCTCAGAAGAAATAATAGCTGCAGAGCAATCACCAGCACATCAGGCAAAGTCCCCAGTATCTGGTGCAGTGGATAAGCAACAAGGGGAAGAAATGGGAATGGATGAAGTAATGACAGAGGGAGATCATGATCATCATGAACAGCATATAGATGCACCTCAAGGTTCCCCACAGCATATAGATGCACCTCAAGGTTCCCCACAGCATGAAGATCCTCCTCCAGAAAAGGGAATCCCTCAACAGGAGGAGGTACCGCAAGATCAACAACAAAGAGAGCATCAAGAAGAAGAAATGAGAAAGTCACCATCTCCACAACACTTGTTGACAGAAACAGGAGATATAGGTGAACATCAGGATGATGCTAAAAAACATGATCGGGTGCCTCCATGGTTGGCAAAAGAGGTAAATGCTGAGGAAGAGCTTGAAATTCAGGAATTCGACGTCTCCACCTTGTTCTCTGCGGATATAATGAAGCCAAAGAGGAAGGCCAGAATGACTTCGGCCATCAAGAGAGATCCGGCAACAGGGAGAAGGACCGCGCAAATTGCCATACCTGTGGTGGAGAAGGAAAAAGGTAAAATCACTGTCGATGAATTTCAAATCAGTACAGTAGATTTGGGCTTTGCCAATGAGGACCAAGAAGGTCAAGAGGGCAAAGATATCATTGACTCTCTAATTCAAAAGGTGAAAAGAGAGAAGGAGAAAAATAAGCAACATAAAGAGCACATTGCTCAGTTGCATGCTTATATCAAAGGACTGACTGACCCTGATGATACCACAACTGAACATGCAGTCCCATTGACTGCCATTTCTCAGGAGGAGGTAAATAAATTAGACATCATGAAGCATGAGGCATCCGTAATAAGGAGATGGATGTCATCCACATTGGATGATTCTATAGAAATAATGAAGGCCTCTTTGAAGAGGTGGAGCATCCTAAGTGACTCCAAGGCCAAAGTGGATAAATTGCAGATGCAGACCGGGAAGAGGTCTTACAAGCTAGAGAGAGTCCTGAGCCTGTTAGGGGAAATAAGGAATATAAATCCACAACTGCTTATCAGTAAGTAGGTATTGAATAGTAATACCACATTATTAATAGATATCTGGTATAAAGACACTCAGTTTGAGTGTGGAGTCCTCAAAAGGTGTAATAATAAGCTGAGGGATATCAGCATGAGGCTACGAGATTTAATGGCTGAAGAAGTGGTGATACTGGAGGCATTGGAAGGCAAGGTGGAAGGAAAAATAGAAAATCAAGATGAAGAGTCTGCCATTAAAGCTGTACACAGCAACTTCCAATCAGAGACAGATGGTCCACTTGTCCCTTTGACAGAGGAATTGATAGATAAAATAATGAGGATCAAGGTCCAGATGGAGAAATACAAAGAGACACTGCAGGACAGGAAAAATAAGCTTGATAATAGCAGATACAAATATTAAGCACATAAGCATGCCATTGTCAAAGCAAAGACTCAAGATGGCAGAGGGATAGATCAGGTTGTGCGTTCATACGAGCAGGTCCACAGTAGTATGCAGCCCCATATGCAGCAGCGTCATCATCAGGATAGTGAAAGTTCAGAAAGTGATGCACATGATGATTACCCGCATGAATCAGCTGAGGAGCATGATGAAGATACATCATGAAGGGGATAATAGCATAAGTAGTATAGATAGTTGCCAGCTGGCAACTTGTGCCATTTTGTAAAGATTGACAAAATCAAGTGAATCATGACCATAGATTTGTATTGATAAATCAAGATCGTAGATCTTTTGCAACGGATTCCTCACCTTATTCTATAAAAGGTGGTGGAATGCCCTGTTGAAACATTCGAAACTTAATTGAAATCTGTTTGCTGAAGTATCCAGGGCTTATTTCAAAGTTATTGCATATGTACATGTCTTTTGCATACTTAATGAAAGAGAAGAGTATTTCGATTACAAATCTTCATAAATCTTGAGTAATCTATGTCTGAATTCTGGATATGTGCTTTGATTTGCTGCATCCCTTGGAGTGCTCATCATGTTGCATGTATTGTTTTCATTCATCATCCTCTGAAGTTTGCATCAACTGTATCTAGCTGTGGAATACCCTGGTGAACATATGGTTTGATTTCTTCTCGTCATGACAGTATCGAGTATGTATGTGGATCAATAGCTGAAGGTTCAACTTTAAATTGTAGTATTCCTTTAATTTCTTTCAATTTCAAAACATTTCATTATCACAATTGTGAATAACTGATAATCCTAAGTAAATAATGCAAATATGCAGACATCTCGTAGGTAATCGAAAATATTTAGCATATTTGAATGCAACACATGCACAATTGAAAAATATCATGCAAAGATTGAGGTATTTCTACATCTTTTCATCTAATAACTACATAATATGACTTCTCTATAAAGAATTTCTGTAGGAATGTCATGATGATGGCACAATTTCACGTAAGGCCCCAAAATGGAAACAACAACACACATTAACCTCTGAGTAACTTCAGACGATTAAGACCTAATCACCAGAGACTTGGGATCCTGAATTCTTTGAATTCACAATATCTTTCAAGATGAATAAAGGTTAATGCGTACTTTTCTTCTATGCTTGCTTATGACTAACATCATGACCAACAAGGATCTGAGCTGCCACTCAAAGATTTTCACCTTAAATTTGGTAGTTGGCTAGTCACTCCATCCAACGTCCCCCTGCAAGTGCTACCATTATGATCAACCTACCCGCAGCCCTAGGAAATGTAGCAATAGATGCATCAGAAGTCTTCCTGCTCAAAAATGCAGCTGCATACAAAGAAACCCTTCGCTGCTGCAAAATTAAAACATAGACGTCGATCCTCCTTCCATCGTTAGAGATTCAAGGCCTCAAAATACATTAAAAAGTCAAGAACCAATGATATCGTGCCACGTCAGCACCCTATGCATCCATTGCAGACTTTTCTGCCATCCATTTTGCCCTTTTCACCCCTGTATATGCAAAAGCATATACAATCACTTTATATACAAGTCAGATCTCAAATTTTATAGAACAAAATAAAATTGCTTTGAGATCCGGCTTGTATCTTTTTTGTTTGTATATCAGCATATACAATGCCATATACATGCAAGCTATGGACCCAACACATGATCTTCTAGATTGGAACATTCCTTGGAATCCACATCATACCTACCTCATTGTATCTTCTCGTTGTACATCACACATACAACATACAACATGCAACCCACGGACTTCAACCTGAAATTTGCCAAAACATATCCCTCATCACATTCGGATTGTATGTCCATTTCCTTATATATACCCTTTGTATATAGCACATACAACCCAGGACATACAAGTGGCAGGCCCCCTCATGTTTTTGAATTCTTTGTTGACTTTGACCACCTTGCACATTTCACTTGTATCTTTCACTTGTATGTGCGCTTGTATATTGGATATACATACAACACAAACATACAAAGGAAATACCTTTGACCTTTCAACTCAGCGATTGTATGTATGCGTACCAGGTCTAATTTGATAATATTTGGAATCCGTCCCTTAAATATTCCACTTTTTATGTTGAACACATACAAGCTCCTTTGTATACCTGCGGATCCCACCTCTTGCATATCTACTGCACTGTAGCAAATGTATGTTGGCACCCTTGTATATTTTTTACTTGTATGTCTGAACATACAAACCTGATAAACAAGCAAACAAGGAATCTTCTAGAATATGTGACATACATTCTCCCTTGTATGCAACTGTTGTATGTCTAAACATACAACACAAATATACATTTGAGCCCGATATGCATTCAAAAATGCATACAACTGCAGAATATTCCCAGGAATCTGTGATAGATTCCTCCTTGTATATGCAACCCGATATGCATTAAAAAATGTATATAACTCAACATTTTACCATTTTTCAAAAGCTGACAGGGATTTCACAAGCCCGCCAACATACATGACCACTTGCACATACAAAACCCTAGTATTTCGCTCACGTGTGATGGGAAAAGATGGTAAAACAATGCATGTGGGCCGAGGAACAATTAAACATAAGGCACTAAGGGTTTGAAGGAATAAAAATAGAGACTAGCAAACTCAAATTCAGAACCCTAACCCTAGGTGAGTACCACCAGGTGGTCCCATAGATGAACATTCTTTAAAAACTCTTTTTTCCCTAAAATAGATTTTTGTTAAATTTATGAGTTTTAGTCAGTCAAATTTAAGAAATTTATAGTCAAAATGTAGGCATCTAGGCTAGGAATTACTTTTTGTTTTTATGCAATTTTTTCCACTTTTTGGTCAAGTTAAAAAAAATTAATGGGATGGTAGCTCATAAGATAAAGTCCAAATGTATAATACTTCTCAAGACACCAAACCCTTGTCCACCATTCAAAATAAAACCTACATAATAGCCTTTATGCTTTGATGGTTGTCCATACCTTGTTCCAAAGATCCTAATTTGGTTGAGATAGGGAGGATGCTGACGAAGGTTATGGAAATTGGCTTTACACTTGCCAATTGTATTTTCTTGAAAGTTTTTAAAGTCTATTTAACAAATCCATTTTCTGCATATCTTGCAATCATTGCATTCCATGAGAGGACCTCTCTTTGTGGTGTTCTATCAGACAGTCCACATGCCTTGTCTATGGTTCCACACTTTGCTTACATGTCTACAAGGGCAGCTACAATTACAACATCTGACAAAACTCCTATATCCATTATTATCACTGAGATTGAACAATTATCATGTGAAACAGTCACAAAATGTGACAGCAAAAGAGACAGTCCTCAAGTCATGATTATGAGACAAGGAGTGTATGTGAAAAGGAGGTAGTCTTGGACCAATAAAATAATTTGGGATAGTCATGAAAAGACAAGAATGCTGATTAGTTTGAGATAGAGTGTTGATTGGTTTGAGATAGAAAGGGGCACTTTTAATAGTCTATGACTGTCATAATAAGCATAATAATCCTCTCCATGAAAAATCCTCAAAAAAATAATTAAAGACAACCTAAAACTTGCATAATAAGACTCTTCATGACTATACCATATGCTCATACACTACCAAAACCTCACTTTTGAAATAAATCTTTCATAAAACCCTAAATTTTATTGATGCTAGGTCTGAAGTGATGCCAAAATTAGTAAAACTTGATATTATCACTCCCTATTATGGACTCTAGTTGAACAGAAAGCTATCCATGGCATGCTTTCTATAAGATGAAAATGATTAAGAAAATCTATAAAACCCTAGATTTTACCAATAAATGGATGAAATATGTGTCCTCAACACCTTGTCCATACATGTGTATTGAAGTTTCATTACAAAAACAAAATCATGGTGTTTGTAATCTTGATAAGAAGTTTGTGATGTTGGAAAGGAGTTAATGTAAATAAGAGTGACTATCATATTTTTTTGATAAGTGATAATCTATGTTGTCTTATATATCTACCTTATAAATATGTTTTTATCAAATTCATGTGGCTAAGCATGTTCCAATAGATGTGATAATATTTGTGGATTTAAGGTTTAGTATTTTTTAAAGTTTAGCACTACTAGTTATGACTTTAAGGTTGTTAGTATTGACTATAAGTACTTACAATTGAATGAAATGTGCTATTTACATCTAAAAAGAAACCAATCATGTAATGCCACATCATCGTACTAACAAAACATGACTTAATGCACAACTGTTAGAGGTGTGAAGCTAGGATGCTCAAAAAAATTAGGTCCACTCTCCTATGTTTTTTGATAACTTTCAACAACAATATTGTGTCACAGTGTTGATCTCTTATCAAAAGGAAGCATAAGGGAAATAGTGGTGAGGTTAGTGCATGGTAGTATTTGTGGATTTCTTCTCGTTTGGCACTAAAGTCCAATGATTAGGAACTCTTATAAGAGAGATGTTCTCTCATTGTGCTCGTAAGATTGGGATCAACAACAACCAAGACAAAAGGTCAAAACACAAGAGAAAAAAGGGGAACTAGCTTTTTGTTTAGTTTCATATACTAGAAAGCTACCAAGAGTGAAATTTTGCATTCCATACATCGAACGCAGACAATCTCTCAAATGCTTCAGTTTCATGTAGTGGAAAGGTGCTAGGAGTGAGATTTTGTATTCCACAGCTCATGGGGCCAGACCAAGTACTCCAATACATCAAGGTGGGTGGGTAAATTCTAGGGAAGGTCTTGTTTCATGTGCCAAACATCCCAATCATTTGGGGCATTAGGCTACCAGTAAACTCCCTTAAGATCCCTCAGACCAAAAAATTGACAAACTATGACAGAGCAATTATTAGAATTTGTGGTAAATGGGAATGTTCTGCTTGGACCTATAGATGCATGTGGGGTCCATCCACAATAACCTCTCTCAGTTTTGGTCAACTCGAATCCATTTGACTATGTCAAAATCAAATGCATTCTTGCAAAATGCTTCAATTTCATGCAGTGAAAAGGTGCTAGGAGTGAGATTTTTCATTCCATAGCTCATGGGGCCAAACTAACTATCCCAATGTGTTAGGTTGGGTAGGTAAATGATAGGGGAGGTCTTGTTTCATGTGCCAAGTGTCCCAGTCATTTGAGGCAGCAAGCTACCGGCAAAGTCACTTAAGATCTTAAGAGCAAAACTACCAAACTTTAACGGCGTAGTTCTCAGAATTCATGATAGCTGGGAATGTTCTATTTAGACCTATAGGTGTATGTGGGGTCCATTCAAAATAACCTCTCTCAGTTTTAGTTAACTCAAATTTGTTTCATTGTGCTGAAATCAAATGCATTCTTGCAAAATGCTTCAATTTCATGCAGCACAACCTTGCCAAGTGCCATATTTTTTGTTCTACTCATCATGGAACTAAAATTATTGTGCTAATACATTAGGGTGGGTGGGTAAATTCTAGGGGACATCTCATTTCATGTGCCAAGCATCCTAATCATTTGGGGCAACAAGCTACCAACAAAGTCCCTTAAGATCCCTAAGAGCAAAACACTACAAGAATGTGTTTGATTGCAACAAGGTCAAACAAATTTGAGTTGAACAAAACCAAGAGAGGTTATTGTGAGTGGCCCCACATGTACCTGTAGGTCCAAATGGAACATTCCCATCTTCCAAGAATTCTAAGAATTGCTCTGTCAAAGTTTGGTAGTTTTTGCTCTTAGCATCTTCAGTAACTTTGCTGATAGCCTGGTGCCTCAAATGATTGGGACACTTAGTGCATGAAATGAGACCTCCCCTAGCATTTACCCACCCACCCCGATGCATTGGCGTAGTCAGTTTGGCCCCACGAGTACTAAATCATTTTGCAAGAATGCATTTGATTTCAGCACAGTCAAATAGACTAGAGTTGACCAAAACTGAGAGAGGTTATTGTGGATGGACCCCACATGCACTTGTAGGTCCAAATAGAATGATCCTAGCTGCCATGAATTTTGAGAACTACTCCATCATAGTTGAAAAATTTTTTGCTCTTAAGGATCTTAAGGGACTTTGCCGGTAGCCTGCTGCCCTGAATGACTGGGATGCTTGGCACATGAAACAAGACCTCCCATAACATTTACCTACCCACCTCGATGCATTAGAGCAGTCAGTTTGGCCCCATGATTTATGGAATACAAAATCTCACTCCTAGCACCTTTCCATTGCATGAAACTGAAGCATTTTGTAAGAATGCATTTGATTTTGGCATGGTCAAACGTACTGGAGTTGAACAAAACTGAGAGATGTTATTATGGAAAGACTCCACATGTACCTGTAGGTCCAAACAAAATGATCCTAGCTGCCACAAATTCCTAGAACTGCTCTGTCATAGTTTGGCATTTCTTTGCTCTTAGGGATCTTAAGGGACTTTGTTAGTAGCCTACTGCCCCAAACAACTGGGATGCTTGGCACACAAAATAAGACCTCCCCTAGTATTTACCCACCCACCTCAACATGTTGGCATAGTTGGTTTGGCCCCATGAGCTATGGAATGCAAAATCTCACTCCTAGCACCTTTCCACTTTCTCGGTAGCTTGCATCCCAGAATGATTGAGACACTTGGTGCATGAAATGAGACCTCCCCTAGCATTTACCTGCCCACCCCAATGTGTTGGCATAGTCAATTAGGGCCCACAACCTATGGAATGCAAAATTTCAGTCCTAGCACCTTTCGACTTTGTCAGTAGCTTACAGCCCAGAACGATTGGGATGCTTGGCACACGAAATGAGACCTCCCCTAGAATTTACCCAAACACCCCAATGTGTTGGCATAGTTGGTTTGGCCCCATGATGAGAAGAATGAAAAATATGGGTCCGGTAAAGTTTTGTTTCATGAAACTAAAACATTTTGCAAGAATGCATTTGATTTCAGCATGGTCAAATGAACTGGGGTTGACCAAAACTAAGAGGTTATTGTGGATGGACCTCACGTGCACCTATAGGTCCAAATAGGATATTTCTATCTGCCATAAATTCTTAGTACTACTGCATCATAATTTGGTAGTTTTTTGCTCTTAAGGACCTTAAGGGACTTTGCTGGTAGTCTGTTGCCCTAAACAACTGGGATGCTTAGCACACAAAAAGAGACCTCCCTTAGGATTTAAACACCCACCCTAAGTAGAATGCAAAATCTCACTCCTAGCACCTTTCCACTGCATGAAACTGAAGTATTTTGGAACAATGTGTTCCTTACCACCATAGACAAAAGAAATTGAGTTAAAAAAAATTGAGGTAAGTGTTTGTAGGTGGACCTAACATCCACCTATACATGCAAATAAGATGTTCCTAGGTGTCATAGTTTGATGGAACAGTTGGTTCAAAGTTTGACACCTTTTATGTCTTAGGGCTCTTGAGAGATTATATATATTCGATATACCCGAGAATGACCGTGAAGCTTTGAATGACCAATTCACACCTTTTTTCTTCTTTGCCATCTTTCAGACTATATGCCACTATCTTGTATTTGCCAAAACTTACTAGCTTATTTCCAATTACATGTGTGTTCTCCATATGTTGACAAATTGGAAAATGTTGGAACCCACCACAATGATCACATGTGCCATCCACGCATAAGCTATTATGGAATAATTAACCATCCACTCTCTGGCATAAGATGCTTGATATGAAATATCTTGAAGATCTAGGTGGGCACTTTATATTACACTCATGTAAAACATTGTTAGTATGCAAACCTACACATATAATCTATAAACATCATAATGATTAAAAAACTCAATCTGTACTCTACAACAACAAGTTGTGCATGTGTGATTTATTTTGACATAAAAAATTTTTACCATTTCAAAATACCTTTGACTAATTTTGACTTGAGGATACATATCTTGAAATTTCTTGAGAAATTGTTTTTGAGTCACATCCAAAAAATACTTTGGATCTCACTCATGGTTTCGACAACCAATTCTCCTTCTTACACCATCTCTTACATTAGGAGATACCCTTGTGTTATTTTTCCAAAATTCTTTGATGAGGGATCTCAAGGATTCAACAACTTTGTCTTTCTATGGGAGTCTCCCAGAGAATGCCCACAATTCATTGGTGTTTGGGTCCTCAACTCTTTCACATCTTCCAATGGATCTCATTAGAGTTTTTCTACTTATTTTCAATACTTGAGTTGTTTTTCTAATGAGGCAAGCTTTCTTTGTTTGTTGGCTTACTATTGTCGATGTAATGACACATTGTGTGGCGTTCCTATCTCTAGTGAGTGAGGTGGAACCCACACTCTCATATGCACTCATTAGATTCTTTACAATTGATTTTGCACTTGAGGCATTTGATGTTCTTAGGCCAAGAATCTTCATAATGGGCCTAAATTTTAGATTTCCCATCAATTCAACAAATAGTTGACATCTTCCGATTTCACTTAAGTTCTCAAAAAATGATTTCCATATCTTATTGGCATATCTTTGGCAAGTATGCTTGGGAATCTTATCTTGCATGGGCTTCAAAACATTCTCATCTATATCAATTAGAAACTTAGGCTTTCTATACAAAATTCTAGGATGCATTTTCATTGGTAAAGTTGACTCAACATTAAGAATTTCTTCAATATTTACTTGAGATGGGATAGATGATGTACCTTCAATTAGAGATGAAAAATATGAAAAGACTTGAAGTTGAGATGGATGATATGGTGTAACTTCAACTTGACATGTGAATGATGGCATGCCACCAACTTGAGAAGAGAATGAAGATGTACCTTCAACTTCACCTGCGAAAGATGGAGTACCTCCAATTTGAGAAGACAATGATGGTGTTCCTTCAACTTGAGCTGTGGATGATGGAGTGCCTCAAACTTTGAGATTTAGTTTCCTCATTGAACGGAGGTTTTGCATTTGTTCCCTTTGTACCACCAATTCCATCTCTCTCTTAGATTGATTAGATGTGTCATGTTCCTATTCAATTGCAAATGGTGGCACATCTTCTTGTATGGTTGACAATTTTCTACTTTCATGAATTTGCCCCATTCTTTCTCTTTTCCACTTATTCTCAACTTCACACTCTTCTGGTGTTAGAGTCTTTTCTTGTTTCCTCAACATGATGATGATTTCTATATGCATCATGAATAAGACATGGATAAATTAGTCCATCTTGGTACAATAGAGTAAAGTAATCTCATACACAAATCTCAAAATATTATAATCATATATAATTATAGTGAATTTCACATTTTCTTAACATATCTTCTCAAACATGCTTTATTAACCTCCCATGGATACACCCACTCAAGAAAAGATACAAGAAGTCACTAGCACTAAGGAGAGTTATGACAAGCACATTGTGACGGACCAACCATTCCAAATGGAGACTCACAAGGTAAAACTAGACCTACTTGCATGTTAAAGGATAACCCAAATTTTTATATTGTAGGTGGTGAATTAGTTAGAGTAGGTCATGAAGACAAGTATGAATTCATCTCAAATCAGAAATCTATTGCCAATCAAGGCCATGGGAGTAATGATCACAAAGGTAATTCAGAAAAAAAAACTAATGGATTTCATGACAAGGAACACAATGATGATGTTAGAAGCATAATGAATAATCAACGTGATGATTGTTATGACAAACAACCTAAGTATGGTGTACCCTTGTAAGGACTGAAAGTGTTAAATTATTACAATCAATGAATAGAAATTATTCAATTGGCAATAAAGAAGATATTGAGTATGATGGCACACCTAGTCCCAATGATGACCATGAGTTGAATGGTTTATATTTCATTATTGGGAGTGGAAATGAAGAGGGATTTTATGATTATGTTTGTCTAATAAATGACTCCAAACTTCTTGATTTTGACATGATTAGATTAGAAGTCAAATGTATAATGACAGTCTAGGCCTAGATGTTCTTGATGAAATAGATGAGCACATGTTGATTGTTGATCTCATATTCTACCATGATCAAACTTTTAAAGTTTCAACTCTTTTGTATAATCCTAAATATGGTGCAATCTTCAAAACTTAGGAGAGTGTCCTTGGTTTGACTAGTAATGATGTGACAATTTTTCTAAGTGGTAAGACACGAATCAAGACTCTTTGCCTTCAATAGATATGTTTGAAATGTTAAGAGACAAAATACTAACATTAGAAACTAGATTTATGATGCAAGATTTGAAGAAAATCATGGTGAACATGTAAAGAGCATCATTTATAGTTTGAATTAGCTATTATATATAGCCAAGGGGTTAAATCATCAAGAAAGGGGTGATTTTAAGGCTAATTATGATGAAAGAGTTGTTGGTGATCTTTTGACTGAGTTTTAAATGATGACAAAAAGACTAAAATATAGAGTTTATTGCAACCTAATTAGTCTAATTTCTTGGAGAAACCTAGAGATGGTAGTCCAAAAAATTTATCTAGGGTATTGAAAACAACAAAGAACTTATCTAATATAGGTCCAATAAATGAAACTCAAACTTATTTTTTAGAGGTAAATGGCCAAGAGGATGATAGTGACAACTCATTACTATATGAGAACCAGATATATCAGATTTGTAGCATCAATAGAACTATATTTTAAATGTTGATACAATTGGTTACATTAGAGAGAATGATGATAATACTTTGCTATAGGGAGGTATCAATGACATAGTTCAAATTCAAGATACAACAACTTCATGTATATATCTTATTTAATGATTCCAATTCTATTAATGCACATAATGATGACTTTTTTTTAACTTAGATAGTTCCACTTTTAGTGATTGTGAGTGTTCTAAAGAACATAAAGTGAAGTAAATGAATACATAAAGAACATACCTTAGAATTAGAGATTTGAGTTGACCAATCCTCCAAATTTTGGCTTCAAAATCCTTAAAATTTTGATCTTTTTGGCAAGTTCCTTCGTATTCAATATTGAATTCTATATAATTCTAGAATAGGATTAGTGAAATTTATGAAAAAACAAACATATATCATCAAATTCAATCCCAAAAAGTACAAAGTACAAACATCATATAGAATTTTTTCAATCCCAAAAAGTTGTAGAGATATATGATATTATTTATTGTAGGCCAGTCTTAGATGATGTAGATTTTGGATAGATCCACATGAACTTCTCATATATCCATAATGTATCAACTAGATATTGTATCTCCCACATAAAAATTAAATATTTTTCCAAATCAACATAGGTTTTCTTTTTTTGTATAGTGAAATCCATGTTGGATGTATCATATATTTTATCCCATGTCTTTCTAAATATTAGGTTGTCATCAAGGTAGGCAAAAACAAATAAGTTGGTGAAAGGCTAGAGTACCCTTTTCATCATTTACATGAATGTTGTTGGTGCATTGGTCAAGATGAAGGGCATAACCAACCATTAGAATAGGCTCTCTTTGGATTTGAAGGTTGTCCTCCATATGTTTGTGGGCTTACTCGTAATATGATGATAGCTAGATTTCATATCAAATTTGGTGAATAACTTGGTTCCATAGAGATGGTAAAAAAGATTCTCATTTTAGGGAAGTGGTTAGCAATTCTTCATTGTGATCTCGTTGAGTTCTTTGTACTCAATGCATAGTCACCATGTTTTCTCCTTCACTGGTGCAATCACAACTAGGCTACCACAAGGAAAAGATCCAAGCTTGATGTGTCATTTACCCATGAGTTCTTAAAATTTTCCTCGATCTACTAATGCTCAAGTAATTATTTGAAATATAGAGATGATTATCCATATTGAGCCTAAGAGATGTATAGGGAATAATCTACAACATATCTAAGTGTTGATAATTTCTCAAATATTATCACATATGTATAACATGTAATGGAATCTTAAAAGATAAGATGTGAAACAACTATTACACATTTGAGTGGCTGAGAGATTAGAAAATATTCTAATTCTATTTAGTAGAAGAATAGGATAAAATACATATGTACATACAAAAAATAATAAAGATAATAATGAAAATTCCTATGATGGGAAAGGGTAGAACATCCTTTCTAATTTTTATATACTATGATGTAGCTGATACTAGTTACATGGAGCATGCTAGTATGTTTCTCTTTGTGCACTTATACAAGATGTATAGTGTATGTATTTATAGATGAATTACCACTAGGTTGAAAATTAAGCAACATGGCTATGTATGGTCATGTGGGATTTGTGGATAGGATGTTTCCAAGTGTCAAACATGAATGGGGGTATTTCTTGTGGCATGGACATTACTAGGTGTCAAGCACATGTATGGTTACAAATATCAAACTTGTATGAAGTTATTTTCTATGGTACTTAAGCTAATAGATGATCTACATGCATGGTTACATTTCTTATGGAGGATTTAATGCCATGTGTTTCACATATATGGTTTTATGGTAGGTATAATAGAGCACAAATCATGTATAGTGCAGCATGATGCTAAAGGGATTTCTGTATGTGAATGATGCACAAAGAGCTACTAGATCTTGTCTAGTTCCACAAAGGACTTTTGAGGCTTATGCATGAAGCAACATAGGAGCTATGAGTTACTAGAGTTTGTAACATTTCATAAAGGACTATTGAGGCTTGCACAGTTGCAAAAGCAACATAGGACTACTACAACTTTCATGATTGTGCATGAAGCAATGTGGGAAATTTTGAAGATGCATAGATTCATGTGCAAGGTTTCATCTTGGTGTTATTCCAGCATGTAAGGGGATGTAGAAGGAATGTAAGGACTATAGTGGTGTTCATGAAATGGCATGCAAGGTTGTGCTCAAATTATTTTCCTTTCCTTGAGGAGAAATGGTTACCAACAAGGTTGTTGTTGGATCAAATGCATTAGGTAGAGGTAGCCCTCATATCAAATTGATGGTATGTTTTATAGTCCTACACAATGCTAAGGAACTCCATTAATGAATGAAAGAGAGCTTTTACTCCTCCATCATGTTGTTTAGATTCTATTGAGGTGGATATAATACTAGGTTGAGCCATAAGGAATTTTTCATTTTCAGGTTTGACCCTAAGATGATAGACTTTCTATTGGAACCAACTAGCCTCTTGCATAAGTTGGTGTTAATGAGTGGTAACTTACGGACTACTAGTATGCAATATCTATTTTCAATAATATCTATGATAACATTCCTAGGGTTTACTTCATAGATTGCATGTTGATGGAATAGATATGGTTGCCCAAGTAAAACATCACTACCTCTAATGATGTAACATCACAAAGGATTGTACATCTCCGAAATGATTGATTTTTTACTCCAAGTAAAATTGGCAAGTGAGACATTTCTCTGAACTCAAATTGAGCTATCTAATAAAATATGGTTGAGGGTGAGGCATTAATGGAAAGTTCAATTTGTGAACTAATTTAGGAGAAATTAGGTTCTTCTAATTTCTATTGTCAACTTTGAAGTGCACTAGTTGTCCATTAATCCACATTTAAGGGTGGAGTTACAACCTTTTTGATTCCTCTAAATTGATGCTAGAGGAAGAAGTGATGTTTTTGGTACTAACCATGGCACTAGATTCTTCATGCATAACTTAGTTGCCTTTATTAGGTGCTACAATAGAAATTCTAATGGAATATAATTGTACAAGCAATAATTTTCTAGATTGACTCTTTTTATTTGAGTGATCAAGATAGTATTGTGAACTATGCAACACTTTGTAGTATTGGATTATTTCTTCTTCTTACTAGATAGTTATTCTTTTTTTGAGTTTGTTGTGGAGGTCCCCTACATTTCTTACAACTCCCTTGAGTTCTACCCTTGGTATTCTTTGTTTGCATCTTTTCCTAAGACTCTCTCATGGGCTTCTACTTAGCTTTGGCCTCAAATTTATAGGCAAATTTGTAGTCTTCTCTAAGAGTTGAGATCTAGAGGAAATCCATGTTTGATTGAATGTATGGTCTCATGCCTAACCTATACTTGAGAATGTGATTGTGCTAATTCTCTTCAATGCATATCTTAGAAACTAGAGTGTGAAAGATGTTAATGTACTATTTCATAGATTGCTCCTTCATTAGTGCAATTGTGCAAACTTGATGTAAATCCTCATAGTTCCCATCTTTGTTAGTAGGGCCTTTTAACTACATCAACGAAACCAGTCCAAATGCTTAGGGATTGTGACATAATGTCCTTCTCATGATGGTGCACAATAGTTTTTCCACCATTGTTTGATGGGTATGGAAACTTTTAGAAGGGTGAAGGTAATCCTTTCTTTGTTAGAGTATTGATTTACAATGAAGTAGGAAAGAAGGATATCATTAATCTAATTATCTAGAATATCTACATTTATTTTTCCTTAAAAATTGGGGATGTCTAGATTTACTTACATACCTTGTATGGTATAGCTAGAGCTTTTTGGAGGGTGATGCACATGCTTAAGGAGTTGGGAAAACTGATAAAAAATGCTCTCTATCATGTGCATATTGCTATTCTAAATCTTCCTATTGTCTTCACAACACATCTTCTATCATTATTTGGAGCATATTCATAGTTGGTATCTTTGTAATTTTGTATGACATCTTGGGTTGCTGGAGGGGAAGGTATGTTGAAGGTTCAAGAGTCTGAATCTCCAACTTTTTGTAGTACAACCTCATGAATTAGAATTTAAAATAAGACATGATACATATGTATATGTCAATTCCATTGGACATGATACCTAGTGTAATGGCTTAGATACCATTGATCCACAACCCATGATGAAACCTAGTGGATAGGCACACTCAATAAACTAAATGTGTTATGGCGAAAGCATAAAATATGAATGACAAAGGATGAAAACTAAATTAGAGTGCAAATGATTAGGGGAAGGAGGATTAAAAAATAAATTAGACACTTTAATGATAATTGCAGTGCATATTTTTAGTATTTGAAGTCTTGTGCATGATCTACAAGGTTAGATGTATCGAATTCCTAAGCTATCCTTCTCGAGACCGCTAACTTCTATGTTTTCTCATGTTCAAACAATGCCAGTTTACAATATTATACATGAGGAGGATGCATGAGTTGGGAAGGTACAAGACGAATGATGAGATTGCCCTATATCATCCTTACCTAGGAATGACATTGTGACCAAAAATTTAGAATATGTGTGTGAGAACAAATACCACTAAATATGTGTGACAATATTGGAGGAATTAAATTTTTGCATTACTACCACATGTTCACAAGTGGTGACAAGGATGTTGACAATCCCACAAAACCCAAGTGTTAGTGGTAATAGAGTTATGCACATTGAAGTGTCCCTAACTCTCCTAGATCACCATATAACCTTATCGTATCACATCAAACTTTTTATCTTATATATCTCCCTATTTTATCCTTAATCCATCTTCCACTTTCCTCCTTGTCTATCACAAAAATTCTTCTTTCTTAGTAAAAATTTATAGTCTACTTTATTTTCTCATCTCAAACTAGGCAATGGTATATGGGTTTACATGGTCCACCCATGATCATAATTCCCCATCTAGGAGTCATCCCAAAAATATAGCCTTTCTCTCATTTTATTTCCCAACTTAGGTAGTTGCTCACATGGTAGTGCAAGGTTGCAATAAAATTCTAAATATGAAAGCTAAATTGTAAATGTATAGTCGTGAATATCTTTCCAAGTTAGAATCCATTTCTTTTCCTTAATCATTTTGTTCCATGGCTATTTGTTTTCTTCACGGATCAAGTAGAAAGACTTAAAACTGGATTTATATTCTCTTAAAAAGAATCTCTAAAACTTGCTTTTCTTTTTTACATTATTTATTTTATGTTCTTATATCTCTTTCAATTTCATAAATCGCATAGTAAGGCATATATAATCATGTAAATACCACATATATTATACCAAAGAAGAGAGTATAATATGATATTAATTGCATGGCTCCTATATAATGGAATCTCATACAATGCATCCCTTATATATTTTGCTTACACAATCACATCTTATACAACATCCCTTATTTCATGCATACATGATCACATCTTATACCACATCCCCTACAAATTTGTGTTTACATGATCATGTCTTATAAAAAATTCCTTTACATCATTCTTACATGATAACATGTGCCTTATGTCATTCTTAAATAATAACAACTTACATAACATCTATTATATTGTTCTTACACATTAACATCTTACATGTCATATCTTATATTGTTATTGCATAATTATCAAGGAGGAATATGGGAATTTCATTATCTAAGAGGTTATTGTCAAGATAATGACTTCTATTCCACCCAAAACTACTCAATAAACATTGGATTTCCCTTAAAAATCATGGTATCACTTTCACTCAAAATGCTACATAAGACAAAATTTAATTTCAACTATGAGATATGATGAATATTTTTTGTGTAAATTCATAAAGGTTATTATTCACTAAATATTACTTGGAAATACTAGGTACATGTTTAGTTTTTACAACAGTTGATTCCAAATTGTAGTTCCAAAATTGTACCTCAATAAAAAAATGTTCAATAGTTTCTTCCTCGCCCAAGCACATGTATCATATGGAGGAGACCTACATTCTAATTCTCTATAGTCTATCCTATGCAAGGATTTTATTTTATTTTCCAACCAAACTAAAATACAAGATCTAGGTAGACTGCATTATCTCCAAATAATCTTATCAAGCCAATTAAGATTCTTGTTCCCATGTGATGTGGGGCCCAGGATGGAACTCAATGAATAGACACACTCAATGGGAAATTAAATGTTTTATGGGGGAAGCATAAAATGTGAATGATTGAGGTCAAAAAATAAATTAGAGTGTAAATGACAAAGGGAAGAAGGATTAATAGATCAAATTTGAGATTTCAATTAGAATTGTAATGTAAATTTTTATTATGAAAAATCTTGTACATGATCCAAGAGGTCAGATGTATTGAATGACTAAGTTGTTCTCCTTAATACCACTGAATTATATGTTTTCTTATGTTCAAATAATGGTAGTTTACATTAATATTCATGAGAAGGGTGAAGGACTAGTTAAATAGTTGCAAGATTGCATGGAGCTCCAATGAAACTTGAAACCAATGATGAGATTATCATGTGCCATTATTTCCTAAGAAAGGTGTTGCAATTGATATTTTTAAATAGGCATGTTGGGATAGACACCACTAGATGTGTGCAACAAGATTGGAGAGGAGTCAGACTGTCACGTTATTGTCACATGTTTTTCAAATGATGACAAGGCTACTAACCAAGTTGTGAAAGCCAAGTGTCTGTGTTGATAGAGTTATGTTTTTTGGAGTGTCCTTGAACCTCTTGGATTAGTTTCCCTTACAAGAGATGCAATGGACCCCTTTGTGTGTAAATACAAAATAAGATGTGGAAATATTTGAGCAATTGGCACTTTAGTGTATTGTTGTCCTTTGGACATAACTTGATGGGCACTTTCATGATTTCGATGAGAGATCTCCTATTAATGTATTAATTTCACTCATGTCAATGATATTATCAATTTATACTAATGTGACACAATAAGGATAGATTTTGACCAATTGTAGGGTCTTTTGTGTTAGGAGAGTCCAATAGAGGTGGATAATGATGGCACAATAGCTTTGCATTAAAAATAGATGCAACCAAAGTAGGGAGGAATATTGAGCTCAAAGTTTTAATCTCCTACTTTCTTGGTGATAGTGTAGATCATGTATGTGAATCTTACAAAAAAGTCTTGTGAGTTATTCCTTCTATAAATGTAGCCAGACCCAATTACCAACTTGGAAGTTTTGTAGCGTATGATGCTTGTCATGGCATTACTTATACTTAAAAATTATTTGTTGAAGAATGCTTTTCATCTATTGTTGTGTCTACTAGATGTGGTCAATGAATTTGGTATCTTTGTCATATATTCCTTGACCTAAATGAGTTGGAGAATGGTGGTATGGGATAATCTACATTGATGGGTGCTAATGTTTGAAACCCAAGAAAACATGAAAATAATTGTGCATGTAGAGCTGTGAAAAACTCTATTGTAAAATTTATTGAATGAAAGGAAGACTTTCATCCCATTTATGTTTCTTCCTGAGTTGAAAATTTGAAGAAGATACACTATAATATATTATTGGCTACTTATATTTGTCCATCAATTTGTAGATGGTAGGAATCATAGTTCTCCAACTTTGTGTCCATTAGTGACCAAAGTGCTTTCCAAAAATGGCTCAAGAATGTGTGTTGATCAAAGATGATGGTGGATGTTAACCCAATTTGAATCCATACATTCAAAAAATTAAATTGATATATTTGGATTTAAGATTCACTTCTTACAAGGCATGAGACTTGACATCTTAAAGAAACTATCTACCACTATGTGCAGAGAGTCTCTATTTCTTTTGGTTGTAGGATAACTAGACATAAATGGATTCCCAAGAATTTATCAGTACTTGTAAAGGTGTGTACATACCTTGTTTCTTAACTAGCTTGGTTATGGAACATGTCATGTAGGATTGGATGTATCTAACAACATCTAATTAGAGATATACTAATATAAATATTTGTATAGTATTCTAAGGGTCTTTCCAACTCCAAAATGTCTTACAATCTTGCTAAGTGAGCCTCCCATGTGAATTATTGTCACTCTTCCTTGTGTGGTACACACAAGTGTCCACTTCCATATATGGTACACACAAGTGTCCAAAGTGTTATAGGAGTCCATCCAACAAATAGAAATCTAGAATTAAGTTACCATTGTCAAGCTTTGATAGATCTTAAATAAGAGGGTGCCTCAAATATTTGACTACTAGATTGGAACTTCCTAATGTTCCTATTGAAGCTTGTCTTGTGTTTGTAAAAAATAAAGTGACTTGTGATGTATGTGGATTGATATTTCTTTTCCTAGATGACAACATAAATCTTTTTGTCATATGTGGGATACCACTAGACTGCTATAGCAAACTTTTTAAAGAAAAGTGAGTGGATGGTCATATTGAATTAAGATTGTTCCAATTACATACTTGGAGGTGCTAGTCACTATCTTGAATTTATACTAAAGATCTGATAGTATGAACACTGACACGGAATAGAGTTTGTATTTTAATTCATTGAATGATTTATGTTGTGTGATTGACCACGTGAATCTTACTTTTGTGCCACCTATAGTAATTTGATTTAATTCTAGTGACTTGAGAGAAACAAAGTACAAACATTATGTAGAAGTTTTTCAATCCCAAAACGTTGTAGAGATCTATGATATTCTTTATTGTAGGCCAGTCTTAGATGATATATGTTTTGGATAGGTCCACATGTAATTCTCATATATATCCATAATGTATGGACTAGATATTGTATCTCCCACATTAAAAAAAAATATATTTTTCCAAATCAACATAGGTTTTATTTTGTAAAGTGAAATGCATGTTGGATGTAGCATAGATTTTATCCCATGTCTTTCTAAAGATTAGGTTGTCATAAAGGTAGACAAAAACAAATGAGTTGGTGAAAGGCTATAGTACCTTGTTTATCAATTACATGAATGTTGTTGGTGCATTGGTCAAGACAAAGGGCATAACCAACCATTAGAATAGGCTCTCTTTGGATTTGAAGGTTGTCTTCCATATGTTTGTGGGCTTACTAGGAATATGATGATAGATAGATTTGACATAAAATTTGGTGAATAACTTGATGCCATAGAGATGGTAAAAAAGATCCTCATTTTAGGGAAGTGGTTAGCAATTCTGCACTATGATCTTGTTGTGTTCTTTGTACTCAATGCATAGTCACCATGTTTTGTCCTTCACTGGTGCAAGAACAACTAGGCTACCACAAGGCAATGATCTAAGCTTGATGTGTCCTTTACCCATGAGTTCTTAAATTTAATTCTTGATCTACTAATGCTTGTGTAATTATTTGAAATATAGGGATGATGATCCATATTGAGCCTAGGAGATGTATAGGGGATAATCTACAACATATTTAAGTGTTGAGAATTTCTCAAATAGTATCACATATTGTATAACATGTAATGGAATCTTAAAAGATAAGATGTGAAACAACTATTACACATTTGAGTGGCTGAGAGATTAGAAAATAATCCAATTCTATTTAGTGGAAGAATGGGATAAAATGCATATGTGTATAAAGAATAATAAGGATAATAATGATAAGTCCTATGATTAGAAAGGGGTAGCATATCAATTCTAATTTTTATAGAGTATTATGGGGTTGATACTAGTTACATGGAGCATGTTAGTATGTTTCTCTTTGTGCACTTGTACAAGTTGTATAGTGTAGGTATTTATAGATGAATTACCACTAGGTTGAAATTAAGCAACATGCCTTTGTATGGTCATGTGGCATGTATTCAAAGGATGTTTCTAACAGTCAAACTTGAATGGTGGTATTTCTTGTGGCATGGACACTACTAGGTATCAAGCATTTATGGTTCCAAATATCAAACTTTTATGGAGTTATTTTCTGTGGCACATGAGCTAATAGATTATCTACATGCATGGTTACATTTCTTATGGAGGATCTAATGCCATGTGTTTCACACATATGGTTTGATGGTGGGTAGAATAGAGCACAAACCATGTATAGTGGAGCATGATGCTAAAGGGATTTATGCATATGAATGATGCATAAAGAGCTACTAGATCTTGTCTGGTTCCACAAAGGACTTTTGAGGGTTATGCATGAAGCAACATAGGAGCTATGAGCTGCTAGATCTTATAATATTTCACAAAGGACTATTAAGGTTTGCACAGTTGCACAAGAAACATAGGACTACTACAACTTCTATGATTGTCCATGAACCAATGTGGGGAATTTTGAACATGCATTGATTCATGTGAAAGGGTTCATATTGGTTCTATTCTAGCATATAAGGGGATGCAGAAGGAATGTAAGGACTATAGTGTGGTTGATGAATTGGCATGCAAGGTTGTGCTCAAGTTATTTTCCCTTTATTGAGGAGAAATGGTTACCATCAATGTTGTTGTTGGATCAAATGCATTAGTTAGAGGTAGCCCTCATATCAAATTGATGGTATGCTTTACAGTCCTACACAATGCTAAGAAACTCAATTTAATGACTAAAAGAGAACTTGTACTCCTCCATCATGTTGTTTAGATTCAATTAAGGGGGATATAATACCAACTTTAGCCACAAGGACTTTTTTGTTTTCAGGTTTGACCCTAGGATGATAAACTTTCTATTGGAACCAACTAGCCTCTTGCATTACTTGGTGTTAATGAGTGGTAACTTAGGGACTACTTCTAGTATGTGATATCTATTTTCACTAACATCTATAATAACATTCCTAGGGTTTTCTTCATAGATTGCATGTTGATGGAATAGATATGGTTGTCAAAGTAAAACATCACTACATCTAATGACATAACATCGCAAAGGACTACATCTTGGAAAGGATTAATTTTATACTCCAAGTAACATTGGCAAGTGAGACATTTCTTTGAACTCAAATTGAGCTATCCAATAAAGTATGGTTGAGGGTGAGGCATAAATGGAAAGCTCAATTTGTAAACTAATTTAGGATAAATTAGGTTCTTCTAGTTTCTATTGTCAACTTTGAAGTGTACTAGTTGTCCATTGACCCACATTTAAGGGTGGACTTACAACCTTTTTGCTTCCTCTAAATTGATGTTGGAGGAAGAAGTGATGTTTTTGATACTAACCATGGCACTAGATTCTACATGCATAACTTAGTTGCCTTATTAGGTGCTACAACAATAGTTCTAATGGAATATAATTGGACAAACAATAATTTTCTAGCTTGACTCTTTTTAGTTGAGTGATTGATATAGTATTGTGATCTACGCACCGCTTTCTAGTATTGGATTATTTCTTCTTCTCACTAGACAATTATTCCTTTTTTGAGTTCATTGTGGAGTTTCTCTACCTTTCTTACAACTCCCTTGAGTTCTACCCTTTGTATTCTTTGTTCACGCCTTGTCTTGAGACTCTCTCTTGGGCTTCTACTTGGATTTGGACTCAACTTTATAGGTGAATTTGTAGGCTTCTCTAAGAGTTGAGATCTAGAGGAAATCCATGTTTGATTGAATGTATGGTCTCATGCCTAACCTATTCTTGAGAATGTGATTGTGCTAAGTCTCTTCAATGCATATCGTAGAAACTAGAGTGTGAAAGATGTTAATGTACTCTTGCATAGATTTCTCCTTCATTAGTGCAATTGTGCAAACTTGATGTATATCCTCATAGTTCCCAACTTTGTTAGTAGGGCCTTTTAACTACATCAACAAAACTAGTCCAAATGCCTAGAGATTGTGACATAATGCCCTTCTCATGGGGTGCACAATAGTTTTGCCACAATTGTTTGATGGGTATGGAAACTTTTAGAAGGGTATGCAAATTTCTATTCTAAATCTTCCTATTGTCATCAGAACATCTCTTCTATCATTCTTTGGAGCATATTCGTAGTTGGTATCTTTGTAATTTTGTATGTCATCTTGGGTTGCTAGAGAGGAAGGTATGTTGAAGGTTCAAGAGTCTCAATCTTCAACTTTTTGTAGTACAACCTCATGAATTATAATTTAAACTAAGACATGACACATATGTATACGTCAATTCCATTGGACATGATACCTAGTGTAATGGCTTAGATAACATTGATCCACAACCCATGATGAAACCTAGTGGATAGACACACTCAAAAAACTAAATGTGTTATGGCGAAAGAATAAAATATGAATGATGTAGAGGATGAAAACTAAATTAGAATGCAAATGATGAGGGGAAGGTGGATTAACAAAACAAATTAGACACATTAACGATAATTGTATTGCATATTTTTAGTATTTGAAGTCATGTACGTGATCTACGAGTTTAGATGTATCGAATGCCTAAGCTATCCTTCTTGAGACTAGTTCTCTTTTGTTCAAAGAATGGTAGTTTACAATATTATACATGAGGAGGGTGTGTGAGTTGGGAAGGTACAAGACTACTTGTAGCTCTGATGAATGTTGGCTTGAATGATGAGATTTCCCTATATCATCATTACCTAGGAATGACATTGTGACCAACAATTTAGAATATGTGTGTGAGAACAAATACCACTAAATATGTGTGACAATAATGGAGGAGTTAGATTGTCGCATTACTACCACATGTTCTACAAGTGATAACAAAGTTATTGATAATGCCACAAAAGCCAAATATTAGTGGTAATAGAGTTATGCACTTTAAAAGTGTCCCTAACTCTCCTAAATCACCATATAACCTTATAGTATCACATCACACTTGTTATCTTATATATCTCCCTATTTTATCCTTAATCCATCTTCCACTTTCCTCCTTGTCTTAGTAAGAAATTTGCATAGTCTAATTTGTTTTTTCATCTCCAACTAGGCAATGGTATATGTGTTTACATGGTCCGCCCATGATCTACCTCTCCAACCATTGATTCACAATTCGTCCCAATGGTTGCACACCTTATCACCTCAACTTTGCAACCATAATTCCGTCATTTAATTCAAAATTGGATCATAATTCCCCATCCAGGAGTCATCCCAAAAATATAGCTTTTCTCTCATTTTATTTCCCAAGTTAGGTAGTTGTTCACATGGTAGCGCAAGTATGCAATAAAATTCTGAATATGAGAGCTAAATTGTAGATGGACAGTTGTGAATATCCTTTCCAAGTTAGAATCCATTTCTTTTCCTTCATCAGTTTGTTCCATGGCTGTTTGTTTTCTTCACAGATCAGGCACAAAGACTTAAAACTGGATTTATATTCTCTTAAAAAGAACCTATGAAACTTGCTTTTCTTTTTTACATTGTTTATTTTATGTTCTTATATCTCTTTCAATTTCATAAATCAATTTTAAACAGTATTAAATATAAATACAGAAACTGAATTAAATTAAATATGAAGAAAGCAAGAACCATTACCATAAAACTTGAAAAAACTACCACATTTAAACTTACTGAATATAAAAAATTCACCATAAACAAGATTGCCCTTATATGAGTCCCAAAAGAGAAGAATTTCATTCCAAAAAATCGGAGCTGCTACAATTTAGGATGTCTGGTTTTCTTGGACAAAAACTGGTTGAAACAGGATGTGCAGTTTTATCTTGGACAAAAATATTTAAAATTATGCCCACATGAGATTACATTTTCCTTCTAATTTTTTGTCTGGAGCATTTTAAAAACAGCCATAAAATAAATTTATAAACCCATCTAAACATTACTTCCTAATTTTCTAAACAGTGGTTGCATACAAAATCTAAGAAGCTTCTGCATGGGACCTTGTCAAGCTGCAATTCTATCAATCATGAAATGATATTAACATGCTAAAATAGGGTTTACTCATTAGTAACCCTCCTTGACCATCTCTCCTCCATGTATTTCTCTGTGTTCTGCCGTATTTCATTTGAGATCTTATAGAAGTTGGCCTTCATGGCTAACTCCACCATGGTTTTCTGGGACTCGGGATAACATTGCAACTCGTATTGATAAGTTGGGTATAAAACCAGGCCATCAAATATGGATAACTGCTTTCTGACCGCATAGATGGTTTTTCTCATCTCTGCATTTTCAGATTCCAAAGCTTTAATCTTTGCATCTTGCTGAGAAAGCTTCTCTAAATCCATTAGTAAACAGTAGTCCCACCTTCCTGTATGAAACAAAAACAGCGAGGATAAAAAAAATGGCAATACAGCTCTTTACAATTTGATAGTCCACTGAACCAGAATGTGATAAAAAAAAACAGCCCCAAGACTTATCGTACATACCGTTTGGAGGATCAAATATGCTGGGTAATGGAAGCAACTTAATACAGCAGGAGAAACCCAAATCAAGGACTTCGAAAAAAAAAAACACACAGAAGTTGTTAGGTCCGCTAAGCTGTTATCCTAGAGTTGAGCAGATTGATGATCGTGGAGAATCCAGTAGCAGAGATATATATTGCCTCGAAAAGAAAGCAACCTAAAAAGTGAAAACAAATCAAGAAAGCACTAGTAACTTACCACAATCTTCTAATGCGCACTTAAAAACTGGAATTGCAGGAGAAGCGATGACACAGGAAGAAACGGTGTGACTTATTATAGAAGATTCAATATGGACTTTACGAGGTGAACACCATAGAGTCGGTGGGCCGCATTAATTATTTACAACCCTAAGTTTCGGAGCTGAACAATATTTCTATAGATGAATTATGAAGCATGCCTATAAAAGGTAATTTAATATGAAGTTTTTTACAAACATTGTCGGGCACAATTTTTTATTTTGATGCATTTATATGCCATTGGTGTAGCTAGACGGTCCGTTTATTCCCAATTCAAAAAGATCTATGCATCACCAAATTTTCTTCCTTGTAATTAGAAGAAAATTTAGTATTTGTAATTGTAAAATTTGTATATCCGTACCAATTTCTATTTAATTTTAGGTCTATTTTGAAAGAATATTTTGTTATAATTATATAGTGATATGTGGCATATTTTTGTTTTAAGTTTTGTTTCTTTTCTAATTTTTGTCAACCTTTATTTACTCATCCTTACACATGTTCCTATACACTATCCTTGTTGGGGCTCTATTCATATTCATTCTCACATTCTACTAATTTATTCTCCTAGATTTTCATACAGCCATCCCTAACTCTAAATTGTATACTTGTTGTGAAGGGCAATTTCCGCAACACACAAGAACTATATCCTACATGGCATAAATCTGACTTGGTTAATTAATTAATTAGATTTGACTTGGATTTTCCCCATAGCATTTTACAAATTAGTTAAATCATTATTTAATTAACTTGGCTAATTATCCATGCAAACTCACCATTTCCTGACTAATTAGCTTAATCCCTCGGCGCATTATTTAAATAAATTTCAATTTATTTAACTAACTAATCCATCACTAATTTTCATCCTCTTCAATTAATTAAATAAATTTCATTTATTTAATTAATTATCCAGGGATTAGAAGTTATATGTGGTAGTAAAAAAATGGATGCTACCGAAATTCTTCGGCCATCTACGGCAACCCTAGGCTGATCCGCTTCCCTCTTCGTTCTTGGCCAGTCGTACAACGGTTAAAGAGAATATGATCCACGAAGACCTAAGGGCATACAACGGGGGGATTCTTCGAAGGGTGATAAAAAACTAGAAAATAAGGCCAGTCGTACTCCGTTTGGGACAGATGATCTGCGCCTAGATTCGACAGGTGGCCCACATTATTTAATCTTGTTGCCAATGGCGCGGCTGGGAAGGCAAAGATGGTGACCTCAGATGCGCTATCCAGGAAGGATTTCGATGGTAGGGTTTCTTTTTTGGAAGTAGCCAAATCTGGGACTCAGTTGCCCTCGAATCAACCTCTAATTTTGAAATATCACATAGGTAATGTTAGTAGGAGGATCATTCTTTCTTCGGATGAACCCCTAAAATTGAATTTAGATGCCAATTTAATGCATGAGCTATGCAAAAATGAAGATTTTTTTTACTGAGAACGGATTAAGTTTTTCTCACTTAGCATCAATATAGCTTTGTTTTGTTAGGACATTTTGTATATTTCTACCCCTATCATAATAGGTTGGTTAACTGTTAAACTTAATAGGGGTATTTTGTATCTTGACCCTTTGTTATGATAGGCTAGTTGAATGTATAGGATGATAGGGCATCTTGTGATTGGTATCCCTAGATGCATGTATGGTATGCCTCTATTGATGGTCAACATGAACATTTTTTTATGTATATTTTAAACTTATTTAATAGAATGAGCATGATCCCTGTGATCACTATCTGTGAATAAAAAAATATGAATATATTTTTTGCTTTAAATTAAATGATAAAACCACTTTTTAAATGACTCAACCTAAGGATGTGATAGATCATCCTAAATCAAGGAGAGATAATGAGGGACACTAATCCATAGTCATGCATAATAAAAAATCACTTCCTATGGTAGCAACATTTGTGTAAACTACTCCTTTTGCAAACTATTAACTAAGTACAACAACTTATATTAAAAAGGTCATTAAGACTCAATTCATAATAACTAGTGAACTGCATAGTTAATACTAGTTGTTTGATCCTTTTTTATTAGACCTAGAATTTGGTGGTCACCCCTGCTTTTCATGAGTTTTTCATAACATTTTGGCCATTAATTGCCTTTCAATTAACATTTTATAAAAATATAGATTGAAAAAAATGTTCAATTTATCAAGATTAATAAAATAATAATTTTACCCATTCATGAGTTGGCCACATCAAATTCCTGTTCTAAGGAAAAATCTAGAATCAATTGGATACCTCCTCTACTAGAATTCTAGAAACTGAACTTTGATGGGGCATCTAGAGGAACCCTAGGCCCCTCTAGGGTGGGTTGCATAATTAGAGATTCTAATGGTTCCCTAATCAAGGAAGCTTCAAATAAATTAGCACTAGGAATGAATAAGGCAATAGCAAAGGCTCTCCTACTCAAACTGTAATTTCTCAAATCCTACCTATTGGGTCCCAAAATGAATGCAACACAAAACTCAAACATTTCTAAATCACTTAGGCCAGGGATTGTCATCAAGCTAATAGAAAGAGGTTTATCAACAAGTTATGGGCAATTTTGGCCAACTAATAGGAGTGGGTAGACTCCTCTGCTCTTTGAGCTCAGTTTAAACTCTGGATGGATATTCCAAGGGGTATACCTAAGAAAGTATTGATTTCAAACTAGATGAAAAACTAAAAATAGATGAACAACCAAACCCAAATCACTTTCTTAGCCCCAAATTTGTTACAAGAGCCCTATAGTAAACTAAACTAAACTAAGAATGGCTGGTTGTTACAAGACCCCTATACAGCTAATAAAGGTAGTCCTACACAACTAAGGATGCATAAAAACTACAATTGCTTCTAAAGATAAATATATTGTTTTGTTTTGGAGATTGGGTGATCTAAGGCTACTCAGACTAGTGCCTATCCATTGGTCTACATTTTCTAATAGAGGAAAAACAACCTAAAAAGAAATGTACAGCTACCTATTTGATAAATCAAATGCATGAAAATCAATACCAAATTATTTAGAATGCTTAATAATCCAACACCATACTATATTCTTCCTTATGCAGTATTGAAAAGATCATTTACAAAGCCTTGGAAATGATTTAAGAACTATCACATTCATTCAAATCAATGCTTACATACACACCACTAAATGTGGCAAGAGCAAACTATAACTGTGATTAAGTTTGCTAGAAAAAAATATCTACAGTAGTGGAGAAAAATAGTGGTTCAATACAAGGATTTGTAAAATAAATTACATACATTTCATCATTGTTTCATGTTGAATACAAACCATAAAATAACCGTTTCTTTTCTACCTTTTGGAGCTCAGAACCTATTGAAAGAACAATGCCCAACTGACCAACCAACCCTTAATGCATCAAAGACTTATGCATATATAGCAATTCAAGCTCACTCCATCATTCCAAGTGCTACACACAGTCAATGAATATGTCCATGCCACATTAAATTCAACCCCACTGCACTGACAGGAAGTATGCACGTTTGGAAGCTTGCCCATTCCTTGACAATACTGAACATGGCATCTAGGAAGATTGCTTGCACTCATACTTTACCTGGAACAATAAAGGGGAAAGGTTCCAACCTTCTTTTCCTGCATGGCACTGTTTTGCAAAATCATAAATTCTGGGTACAAATCTACCTGCACAAATCCTGCAATCAAGGCATGCCTTTAGGAAACTACCCCTTTCGAAGCCTTTACAACACTTTAAAAATGTTGTCTAATTTTCCCTTTTAGGCCATCTAATTTCTAATTGTACCTTTCTACATACTGGACATCCTCCCACCTTTATCATCCTTTTTCCTTTTTTACAAACTTCTTGTATTTCCCTTTTCTACTCACTTTGTCAAAAAACTTTCACTTTTTTGAACCATGGGAGACATCTTCCTTCTCTTTAGCACTTAATATTTATTTTTGGCCGCCTTTGTGCCTTATTGACAAATCTCACTTTTTACGAACTTGGCTTGTCACCGCTTTCTCATTTTCTCCTTTAGTCGGCGAATTTTGACTTTTGCAAACCAGACATGTTTTGCCCTTTGTTGGCAATTTTTTGCCTTTGCAAACTCTTTATTTTTTTTTCTTTGGTCAGTGAAATTTCACTTTTGTGAACCACATTGCCTTGGCTTATTTCTTCTCTCTATTCTTTTCCTTCTTTATCAGTAATTTTCACTTGTTTCGAACCATGGAAGAAATTCCCCCCTTTCTCTTTATTTTGTCGACCAATCACCGTATCAACGAACCTTGGAAAACTCAAACTATTTGTTGAGTTCAATTTCCCCCCCAATTTCCCGATAAAGCCTTTCCTTCAATATCTTTGCCTTAGCCATTCTCTTTCTTATCGGTAAATTTTCCTTTTTTTAACCTTTCTTTATCTCCTTCTTATCTACAACTTTCCTTCATCATGAACCTCTTGTTTGTCACTTCATTCTTCCTTTGTTTGCTTTGTTAGCAAAAATGCTCTGCACCGAACCAAGTCGATGAATCCATTAGTTCACAAACTACTCATCCACTCGAGCAAGGCTTGCTCATGATTTTGTTTTTCCCACTCTTTGTCAAGAAAAAGGCCCGTTAGTGAACTTTCCTTTGGCCATCCCTTTCCCTTAACCTTTTATTCCCTTGTTCTATCAATGAATCTTCGTGGCAGAGAACCTCCTATCAGTGAACTAACAAGTTCTCAAACCAAGCCTGTTGCTAACAAATCTTATGTAACATCCCGCTACGTAACCCCCGAAGCGTAAGAGCCAAAAGAGAAATAGAATATTATTTTTTGACATAAGTAGACAACATACACAAATTCGGTTGCCGATTCGATAGATCGACAACATTCATGGCCAAGTATGGCCGAATGCGCAACCTAAAAGAGAGATCTAATTCACTCTCCAGAGGAAACATAAAAATAACTACATTCATTTTAAACACCAAATCAAATGTTCCTAATCCCATATCTAACTATAAACATGAATCTATAATCAACATAGTACAAGCAGATCTGATACCCACACCAGAATCTATAAACCAAATATTAAACATCTCATTTCTTCTCATTAATTTCAATGATTACAATTTCTCTCTTAAGACAGTACAATTACATAACTTCATATACAATTACAATGATTATTCTAGAATATGATACAAGTACAATAACACAGTCCTGAATATGATACAAGGACAGAATGGGTACAATAACTAAATGAAGTAACGGAGAGCAAGAACATCTCCACTGGTGCTCCAAAACCCGTTCGTTGGTCCCCAATGGTGGTGGAAACACCTCCCAACCATGTGGACTCATAAGAGACCACCCCACTGTGCTCGGAGATAGTCACAAGACCCAAATGAAAGAACAAGGGGATACAAGATGGTCAACACTCACATCAATCACGGAGCAGACATGGAGAATAATGCATATAGCTAAGGTCATGACATAGGTGTACTCATCCAAGTCATAGGTCAAGTACTACTCATGAAGGGATGGCACCACATGGAACCAAGTACTCCTCTCATATAGACGAGGAGACTCAATCATGCCCAAACCCACACCCCGTAAACAGATGACTCGACGCCCCGCAGATGGATAGGCCTTCTTGTTGTATCCTTATCCTTTACAAGCACTCAAGGCCATGCACAAGGATTAATTATCTTATTAATGTTTTTACCCCGATGTTTTCATTTAGTTATCACTTATTAATGTAACTCTGCTACTAGTTCCCCTGGCAGCCACTTGCAGACCCCGGGCCCGTAGAGAGCCACTCCAAATGACCACTCTAATGCCTAGACCTTGTTCATCTCGTTTGACTAAATGAGGAATCCTAAAAGACTAAAAACACTAAATTATAAATTTAAAATAGTAAAGATGAAAAAATGTGATCCACAAGACCCAAACTTTCAACGACAGAGTAATTTATTGAAAACAGCCCCTTGCCAATTAGATCAGTTTTGTAATAACTCCAGTGACCCCAAATTTGATCACTCTTCACATAGAAATGCACAGCTAATAAAAGAAAAGCACAACAATTGGTATTGCATGTCTACTCATAGCCTAAATTTCACGTATTGTCTACCATATTTAACATAACAAAATAAACTGTTAAAAGGCTTACAAAATGGAAATCTTAACTTTCCCTCCTACTGTAGTTCCCTTAGATCCTTGGGTTGCAGGACTGATTTCCAAATTAAAGATTTTGTGACTGATTTTCAATGCACATAAGCAAATCGATATAACTAAGGTATTTTAGTGTCATAACATTCTTTAATTCAAATACAACAATTTTCACAAGACTGGGTATTTAGCAAAAAATGTAGTATGACCAAAACAAAGGCCGTTCAACATTTTTAAGAAGGATTGAAATGAAATTATTTTCAAAGAGGGCATCATATAACAAATGGGTTTAATGGGACTTAAATCTCTCAAAGCCAATAATTACATCCCTGTTTTATTAGTTATCAATATGGTTGCCCTCATATAATCTCTATAGGATTGACCCTCCTTGTTCTATAGAACAAAGGAATCATGCAACAAGTTTAAAGAAATAAATTCCAAGACATGGGAAATGTAAATATCTTGCATCAAAATAGATTTTAGCATATAAATTTTTAACTTGCAGTGAATGGGTTTCAATTTTCTATGCTTAATGAAATCGCATCAAATATATCTTAGTTTTCATGTATGTATTAATGGGGTTTCAGTTTTTCTGTGCTTAATGAAATCGCATCAAATATATCTTAGTTTTCATGTTGGAATCCAAATGTTGTGAAACACCAAGTTTATGAACCCACCTTGCAGCTATACATATATAAGCATGTGTTTCATATATGGAGCAATGTAGACAAATTGGACCTAAAGACATTAAAAGTCTCATCACCATCATCATGATATAGACAGAGAGAGAAATACCAAGAATCCAAAAACTCTTCTATGATGAAATACTATATATGATTGATATTGATATATAGAAACTTAATATTCTAAACCCAGCTTGCAATGGCAGATAAAAAGCATAACAGAAATTTGACTTTACAAAATGAATCTATGACCGAGATACTTAACCTACGTCATCATTGAAGCATTTGTAAATTGGGACCAAAATATTGAAAGTCGTACTAATCACTGAGTTCACAATGGGGCTGCCACAATGGTGGTAGTCATTCCTTAAGCACTCAGTCACATGCCCTGTCTCTTTTGCTCTACCATGCGATAGGCTTCTATGGGTGATATCTACAACCTGTTTGTGTAAGCCCCCAACATAGAACCGTCCTCCTAAAGCCTTCTCGGCCATGTCTCCTATGGACTTCTCCTCTCTTGACATGCCTATACTACAATAAGCTAGAGGAAATAGAAAATTCCTTCTAGACCATAGTATAATACAATGTTGAGAGTTTGTGGAAAAATGCTTTACTTTTTTAAGTTCTGGGCTCACATGAATCTTGCGGTGATATTCTGGAGTGATGTGCATTTTCCTCAACTCGCCTTAGATCTTGCAATCTGATATCCCCTCTGAGAATCTGATTGCCCCCTTACCATTCACCGACTTCTCTCATTCTTACCTGCCCTCATAGATATTTTGCTGCAGCATTTGCTCCTTTTTACCAATTTCCCCCAACGCAGTGAGGAGGAAGGTGTTGAAGTAAAAAATAGACTTATCTTAAAGCTCCACATTTCAACTTCATATCTACCCAATAGATATTTTCCTCAAGCAATAACACCTTTCTATCCTCCAAATTGTTGACTGATGCAATCCCCTTCTCTTCACTGCCTCAGATATTTTTTGAAATCAGATTTTCACCTACTTCTCATGCCACGACTCCCCCTTTCAAAAGACATCAATTCGGTCAAAGAAGGGTTGTTATAGCTTATCTTCACTTTTCTCTTTCTTTCCTTAGAACGTTTAAGCTTCCGCAACCCCTTCACTTTTCCTTAGTCAAAGATCTCTTTGATTAGGGAACCTGTCGGTCAGCAAACTGGCAGGTTCGTGAACTTCACAACTTGCTGACAAAGCTTCACTCTTTTCTTCACTTTATTTTGTCTTTTTCTTCCTTTATTTTTAAACAAATTTTCTCTTCCTACCAAAAAAATGAACTCAGAAACCAAGTTTGAAAGTTTGCAATTTCGTCGATTTGTCGATAAAGGCGAAAAGGAACCAAATTTTTTCTAAGGAAGAAAACAAATATACTTGGGGGAACCTATACTTAGAATTTTTTGAGAGAAAAAACCCCTATAAACTCTCTTAGATTGGATTAAAATAGGGGATTTTGACTACAATGGAAAAAGTGGGGATTTTTAATGGATTTTGGGGAAAAATAAGGCATGTTTGGGAGAAAAATTTTACAAGTCCCAATAGCGGCTCTCGTTGGGGACTTGTGGAAAATATGTCACAATGAGAATCCAGATCTCTGAGCGGACCAAAAAGGCACAAAACACACAAAAGGAAAAAAACACAAACTTATTTACAACAAAGGCTTATATACATGACAAAATATAATCATAAACATTATAGCACCAAAGACTATTGACTATATTCAAAATTCAGGGGAAGTGTTACCTATGAAAAGTAATGCTTCAAATGTTAACCATGAATGGGCAACTCCAAGATCACTCCTTCTAGAGTCATCAAACGATAAACATTGAGCTTCAATTTCTCAACTACTTCATATGGCCCAAGCCATAATGGATCAAATTTGCCATGTTTCCCCTTATCTTCAGATTTTGTATCCCAAAGAAGCACCAAGTCACCAATCTAGAAATCTCTTGACACTGTATTCTTATCAAATAAAAGCTTCATTTTCTACTTATGATTTAACATTTTATCATGTGCAACTACTCTTTGTTCTTCTAATTCAGTCAGCTGCAATATCCTTTCGGACATTGAATTTCATATTGATCCTCTTCTATATCATGCAGTAGTTGGTAGAATGGTAGCTCCATGTTGATTGGCATCTTCACCTCTGCTCCATACACTAGCTCAAATGGGCACCTTCTAATGGATCGTTTGAAGGTTATCCTGTCATCCCATAGAGCATACTTCAATTTATTATCCCATCTTTTCTTATTCTGATCCAACATCCTTTTTATGATCTTCATCAAACTTTTATTACTAGATTCAGCCTATCCATTACTTTGGGGGTGGTAAGGGGATGAATGCACAAGATTTATACCAAACTTAGAACACATGTCCAACATTTCTTAAGACCTAAAATACATGGCATTATCTACCAAAGTCCTAGCTGGCCCTCCAAATCTAGTGATTATATTATTGACTATGAAATCAATAACCACTTTGGAAGTTGCATTATGAGTGGGAATTATTTATAACTACTTGGTGAAGTAATTAGTGGCCACAATAATCCATTTAAATCCATTGTTGGACTTCTCATGTATCTCCCCAATAAAATCAATTCCCCACTATTGAAAAGGTGCATCAATAGCAAGGGGCAAAAGGAATAATGCTCCAGAAAATTTCATCTTGCTAGAAAATCATTGGCAAGCATCACATTTCCTTATCTTCTATGCCACATCTTTGAATAAAGTAGGCCACCAATACCCATCCCTAAGGATTTTATGGGTAGTGGTTTTAGCTTTGAAGTTTCCCCCACAAACACCATGGTGACACTTATTCATCACAGCTTCATCTTGCTCTTGATTCAAACATTTGAGCAATATTCCTTCATGATTTCTCCACATGAGCTCATTCTGGAATAGAACATACCTTTGAGATTTCATCTTGAGAGTCCCTTTCTGATTCTCATCCATACATGGTGGACAATTCATGTTTTCAAGATAGAATAAGACATCCTTATACCATGCACTATCAACCAATCTACAATGAGGAACAACATCATTTTCTTTTGTTTCATTTATTTCTATTGCTTCAAGATTATAATTAGCCATTATCTTGGCTAAGCCTTGGCCTCTAACCAACTTTATGACCTATATATCCATGTCATATTCTTGGATCTTGTTGATCCATCTGCACCTTTTACCTGAAGCTTCTTGATGCATGAATATGTCCTTTACTACTGTGTTGTATATATGCTATTATCTTGGCACTTGTGAAATAAGATCTAAATTTTTTTGTGCCCTTTACCAATGCAGAGGCATGCTTCTCCATTAAGGAATAATTCAATTCAACAGCTTGTAAGGACTTTCTAAAGAATCCTATTGGTTTCTCAAATCCATCATTATTCTTTTGCAATAGTACAGCAACAATAGTATAGAATGAAGCAAAAGAGAAAATCTAGGACTTCGCATAATCTAGGCTTACCAGCACTAGTGCATTCTTGAGAGCCTCTTTTATGTCAAAAAAATCTTCAGCTGGTTCCTTTTCCCATATGATGGACTATCCCTTGTCGAGCATCTTGGAAATTGCTTTGGTTTTCTCAACGAAGTTAGGAACAAATCTCCTCACAAAGTTAATCTGCCCAAAGGACTAAACACCCTTGACTATTTGGGCTAAGGGATAAGGTCAATGGCCTTAACTCTTTCGAGATCAATTCTAACCTTAGCCCTTGACACAATATGTCCCAACAACTTTCCTTCCTCTACTCTAAATTGGCATTTCTTGGGGTTCAAAGAGATCTCATAATCCAAACATCTATCAAAAATCATTTGCAAATGCTTGCAATGATCTTTCCTATCCTTTGAATATACAAAAAGATCATCTTGGTATACAACCATGATCTCATCAATGAGGCTTAAAAAGGCCACATCCATTGCCCTTTGAAACGGGTGTGTGCAAGAAGCTGAGTCCACCTTTTGGCCAAAAAGTGGAAGTGTTTTCCCTGATTTTCAGAATTTGTCATATTTGACCTAAAAATTTGAAGCACTTAAAGGTAAAATCTTGAAAAAAGTAAATAAATATGAAATGTAGTACTCAGAGTCTAGTTTCCAAATATGTAATTTTTTTTAATACCCAGATGATAGAAATTAATTTTCAATAGGTGTTTCTAAAAACCACTGTTTAAAAGTCACTTTTTTTTACTATACCATGCACGTGTACGTCATCCATATTTTGACCTAAATAATCATAATTTTCTAAATCCTTTTGGGAGAAGATTTGTAACTCATTAAAGCACATTTTCCATATTTTTTTGTAATTTTTTATCGAATTTTTTTTGTTAAATTTTTATTGGCAAAATTTGGTGTTTTAAAAAATCGTCGTGTACGTCATGCATAAGATGACCTAAACTTTAACATTTTTTAAAATTATTTTTTGAAATTGAAAATAATTGTCTAAAGTACGTTTTCGTACAATTTTTTTTACAAAAAATATTTTAATAAAAAGTTATTAAAATACTTAAAAACCCTGATAATTCAAGTTTATGGACCTATTTCATTATAAATTAAGTGAAAAATAGAAAAAATAATCCAATTGTAAAAGAAAATACATATTTGGAATCTACACTGTGTCATCTTTAATGGGTTTTAATTTTTTCAAAAAATTCTACAAAAAAGTCCATCAGACATATGCTCAAAATCACTATTCTATTGTGACATTGACATGACCTTCAAGTTGCAGACCTCAAACTAGGTCCAAAGGTTAGATTCAGGTCCCCAAAGCTTTTCCCAAACTAGGTTACAAAGCAAAACCTGAGACTAAAATTTAAATTTTAAATAATGGGATCTCATTTCTTACTCTGTCGGTACAGAACAAAATAGGATCCCATTTGTAATGTGATCCCGTTTAGTAAGTAGGATCCCATTTTGTAGAATGGGATCCCATTTCTAAAATAGGATCCCATTTACTATTTGACCAATTTTTTTAATAAGACTGTCACTGTCGGCCTTGCAACTTGTTCTGTATGGCAAACAACAACATTTGCAACATTCTCTACCATCTTTTGTCTTCTACAGGTCCATCAACTTGGGATTTTGTTTGAATTTTGAAAGGATCCATTAATGGGACACTATTTGAGTGAAATTTTGTTGAATTGCTACTTGTTTGAAGGACTTGAACAAAGAAGGAAGGATTTCAATTTTTTGACATTCATTTGTACATACTTCAGAATTTTTTAATCATGGGATCGTAAACTCGTAATAAGAGGAAAGATAGGAAGCTATTGACTCCTAAAGAAATTGAAGCAAAGAGAGAGGAGGCAAAAAGACAAAGAGATAGAAGAATAAAGATTCGATCAATAAATAATACTGAAGCATTCAATTCCACAACTATTGAAGATAAAAACATTGAGGAGACCATGCATGTAGACGATGCAAATTTGCAAGAGGTGAATGTGGAAACTAATATGATTATACAAACTACTCCTGGTATGTCTTCAAATCCCCCTTTCAATTCTATGGAGAACATTTCAATAGGCACAAATCTAGGTACATCTTCAAATCCACCTTTGAATGAAAAGGAAATGGTGTTGATAGGAGATTTAAAAGAAGTTGGATATAACAATGTTGACATCGATAATATTCGTAGAGATCAAGATTTGAGACAAAATGTTGTTGAAAATGAAAATAAAAATCTTTTTATTGAAAATTAAAATGAAAACTGTTTTGTTGTTGAAAATGAAAATGAAAATTCTTTGGTTGAAAATGAAAATGAAAATAAAAATCTAGGATGTGATGTTGAAAATGAGAATTTTTTTTTAAAATTGAAAGAGATGTTTTAGATAATCTTCTCGGTAAGATTTCTTGGAGATAAATAAGAACACATGCCAATAGATTATACAAAGAATTTTTTTATCGTAAAAAACTATCATTTCAATGTCAACTAATGATGCAATTAATGAGAATGTGGAAAATGAGAAAAGTAATGAAATAGATATTTTTTTTAACCCAAGAAGAAAATATCAATCACTAAAACATGCTATGTCTACTATTACTAGTGCCATTGAGTCTATTGGAAAGAATAGTCGATCTAAAGATAAGAATGCAGCAAGATGGGCTATAACAATTGCTATAGTTAATAAAGTAACTTTGAATAGAAGAATGGTAAGCAATATTAGTGGAATTCTAAAAATACATCCTAAAACATTGGTAAGAGTGGCAAAAAGAAGAGAAAGTATAGAAAATAATCCAATCAACCAATGTTGGAGTTTTAGTGGTTGACTCCCGAGATCTGACATGAAACTGGATGTTGAAATCAAATCTTTGATCAAAAAATATTGGCATGATAATACTAGGGTATCATCTAATGCTAGAGATGTTTTAAAATTAAAAGTGGGGTCCAAAGTTCGTGATCCTCATCCAAAACACCTATTAGATACAACGCGAAGTGAATTTTATAAAAAAAATTGTGATAAATTAGTGTTACCTGGTAATATTATAATAAGTCAAAGATCTTTTAAAAAATGCAAACCATGGTATGTAGAGCCTATTAATAAGCAATGAATATCTTGTTGTTGTAAAATGCATGTTCAATTTCATTATTTTTATGATGTGTTTTGATATATACGTTGTACTTTACATACTAACATGATTATACAGGAATGTGATATTAATATGCCACCTGAAACAATAAAGGAGTTTATATCAAGTTTGTTTTGTGAAAGATCTAATGGGAAATTATTTTATTTAAGTTCATGTATTTCTAGACAATGCACTAGTTGTGGCAATCTTTCTTTCTTAAGAGTTTGTATGCATGAAAGTGTTGAAAATAATTTTGGACAATAATTAGTGGATGTTAAAAGATTTAAGAATGTTGAATATTCTTTAAAAAAAAGAAAAATTAGAAAGCATTGTGATTTAATTATAGAAAAGGTTAATGTACATACATTCATATCAGAATTTAAGAGTAAGATTGTACCAAAATATGTCAAGCACTCTCAACAAGCTCGATGGTTTGATGGATAGTTTCATGCATGTAGAAACACATTTCCAATTGGTACTATATTATTAGTGGTTGATTTTGTGAAAAACTATACTCTAGCTCTGCAAGAGGAAATCTAATCACAATATTACAATTCAGTGCAGGTGGCTATGTTTGTTCATATTGTTTATAGACATGTAGATGATACCACAGAGGCTGATAGAAAAGTTTTGATGGAGTATCATTTCTATTTGAGTGAGAACCAGTTACACTCGTCATAGTTTGTTTAATATTGTTTCAATATATTTTATACAAATTTAAGAGAAAGAGATATCCAAATGACAAAACATGTCATATGGTCAGATAATTGTACAAGGCAGTTCAAGAATGCTCAAATATTCTGTTGGTTAAGTAGGGTTCACAAGGAACATAATGTCCAACATATGTGGAATTTTTTTGAATCTGGACATGGTAAAGGAGAACATGAATGGAGCTGGTTCATGTGTTAAAAGAATTCTTGCTAGACAACAATTAAAATTTGAGGATGCAGTAAAATTTAAAGATGCACGTGGGATTGTGGATTGGTGCAATACAAGATTATGTACACCTGGATCAAGCGACTACTCTATAGTTCACCGATTCTTTTGGTTGGTTGAAGAAGAAAATATTCTACCTAGACTTGATTTCAAGACAATCAGTGGATCTACTAAATGGCATTCATTTAGGAGTTCAAATGCAAGTACATGGACTATCTAGACAAGGAAGCTTGCATGTTTTTGTTAGTTTTGTATTTTAGGAGATTGGGAAGCATGTGAGAATACAGAATGGGTTGAAGAGTGGAAAAAAAGACCATTGACACTTGCACAAGCACACAATCAATATGAAACAACAATTGAAGACAATGATCAACTATTTGCATCAAATGATTATGACTGTGTTTTAGACCTTGTACAAGAAGGTAATTTAATTCAAATTATTTCATTTTCTTTCACTTCATTTTTTTTTGTAGTGCTTTTTTTATTTCTATGTGTACATATGAATGCATGTATGTAGATTGGTCAAATTTTATGGACATGTGCAAGTTATTGAATCAAAATTTGTTTGTAGGACATATGTATGTTGTTGTTGCACCTGAGGAGAATGAAGAGGAAATATAATATAGAATATTGGTTGGCTTGTTGTGTGGAGACTAAACATAAGTTAACAACACCTTGAGAAGATGATGATGGCTTTCCTTATCCAACAAGTTTAGTGATCCCCTTAAGACATCCCCTTAAGCAAATTTTGATAACAAGTTTTTGATCCCCTTAAGAAAATTTTGAAAACTTCTTTGATCCCCTTAAGCAAATTTTGAGAATTTCTTTGATGATGACTATCATTATTCAATAGATTCAGTGGTGGTTGTTGGCACTTGGCTACGAAAATACCTAATAAGGAAGAATGGTTTGCCTGCATTCGAAGATTATGAAACATATAAGAAGATTATACACTACTCATATTTGGTGTTGGCAACAAATATAAAACTGGACAGGTATCATGAAAAACTTGCAAATAAAGAGCTATGGACAATTTCTATGGAAGTGCATGAGACAATCATCGATGTGTTGGAAAAAAGAGAGGATGGAGATGGTACAATGGAATAAGTAAATACAAGTAAATATAGTTAAATAGTTTTATATTGTTCTTTTAAATACATGTTTTGATGATTTCTTGTGTGTTATTAGTTGAAATTGATTTAAATTGCCCTTTTATGTCCTTAGGCCATCATAAAAAATTTATCACATACTTTGAAACAAAAACCTGAGAGGATGCAGATTAAACCTATATGGACATGTGTGAGGCACTTGTAAATACAGGTACAAGTTGTGTATATAGATAGTTTTATATAAATTAAAATACATGTTTTGATGATATATTGATATTGCTTGTATTAATTTTATATAAAGTGGCGTGAAGACTTGCTACATTCCCCACAAGTTTTAGATTTTCTTGAGATGGCATAGCCACATTTTGTAAACATTATTTTGAGTTGGCATATATGTACATACACAATTACATTATTACACATTTTGTACACAAATTTGTATACATGTGTATGTACACAATTATACTCTACACTTTTATATATCAAAATTATTATTCTATATATTTTGTTTGTTAAATGCGCATATTTTTCTACTTTGAATTCACTTTAAATTTGATTGTATTATTGTTAAATTTGGTTTCTTTGAGCAACTTCACCAAGTTTTGAGAACTTAAGACATCGTATTAGGACCCCTTAAGACATCCCATTATGACATAAATTAAGACATTGTATTGTTATGATGAGTCATCCTAAATTACATCAATTGTGATTAAATATGACATGTAGTTTGAATTCTCTGATCCCCTTAAGACATCCTATTAGGACCCCTTAATACATCATATTACGACATAAATTATATTAACATTAGCATTATATTTGTGTAACTTTTGTGATTGTTAAATGATGAGTCATCCTAATTTCTACTACATAATTATATCATTTGTTATGATGTCAAGTCACCCTAACTGGTCTAGAATACTTAATTATATCAATTGTGATCCAACATGAAACATGTAGTTTGAATTCTTTGATCCCCTTAAGAAGTCCTATTAGGACCCTTTAAGACATCATATTACGACATATAAACTAACATAGATAAGATTTGGATGAAATATAACATAGAGGTTTCTTAAGTTAGTGTTTATAAATCCTTACACATAGACTAGTGATTAACTAACATGTGTAAAATATATTATTCTATTGTCAACAATTGAATTAATATAGTAAGTGAGCACTAGTTTTACTAGATCATTTTCCAAAATATATTTTGAAGATAAATTATCTTGTTATATAAGATAACATTATTTATTTCTCTTATATTTAAAGTTTTGTTGGCATTACTTCTCTTACATAAATCTATCAATATTTATCTCTCCAAAAGAAGTGAAATCAAATAAAGTTAATGTACTCATTCCCACAAGCATCATCTCTTCTTCATCATCTATGTACACAATCAACCATCTTATACTAGCATCATCTCTTCTTTATTATCTATGTACACAATCAACCATCTTATACTAGCATCATCTCTTCTTCTTCATCTATGTACACAATAAAACATCTTATACTAGGATCATGTAGTCCCTCTTCAATATTAAACATGCACTTGAACTCACTAATGAGGTCAACATGTCCTTCAATTTTTTAAATTCATTGCCCCCTCAAGCACACTAGCTTGCTTGTGAACTTGAACAATAATACAGACCAAGTCTACATAAAAACTATTACTTGACATAGAAAAAGACCTTAGAACAAATGTTTTTTATCCTAATAATAGTTTGATGTAACTCCTATCATGATTAGTCAATATCTTGCCACAAGTATCTTTCAATAGCTCATTTGGATATATTTTCCTCACTACTTGAAGTAGTTGTCTATCTTAGACTAAATCTTAGAGAGCCTCTAGGCTCCATTTGTACATTACATAAGAGACTATGTAATTCCCTTGATTGGCTAGAATCTCTAATTTCCAACATCTTTCTTGCTAATTAGACACTCTATGGTCTCAAAATAATTTCCTTTTCATTGTCCTTCTAGTATTGGTGGTCTCCAAACCATTGTTGATGAATGTTCCACCTTTCTTGCAAACTTCTAAGGCTCTAACAACAATCTCCTTCCAATTGGACATCCCTAAGCAAGCTTTAAAACCATTGAAGCACATTGCTACAACCACATAGATGATTGAGATTCACTATGCATGCAATTGTCAACTTACTAAGGTCCATAAGCCATGTTATTTCACCATATTTTCAATATTTTAGAGGTTTATGAACTACAATCCTTATGTTTGAAAAGATTCAAATAGACTTGTAACTTTTTGTAAGCTCAAAATTGAGCATTTAGTCACTATTTGTTTCTCTTACTTTACTATGTACATCCTTATTATTTATCAACATCCTTTACCTTAATTACACATTCAGATAGTTTCTTTATATTATATTGTTATAATATTGATCTTAAATTCTTTTGTGTTCTTAATACAATGTCAAACATTGTTAGATCATTGGAGAATAATTATTCTCGCACACTAGCATTCTAAAATTACATTCCAAGACTAGCTTGCATTCTAGTAAAATGTTTGTGAATCTATTAAAAAAGTTCTCCTTTCAATTTTTTGATACCTCCTCCAAATATGGAACCATAACTAGCTATTCAAGAAGAATCTCAAGAATGCAACTCCTTCATTATGGAGTTCTACTCCCAAGGGAATAATAAAATTAATGAAGGTGTAAGAGTGAAATATATGTGTAGAACTCCTTCAAACATGTGGCATAATCCTCCAAGAAATATATGGCAAGAATCAAGAAAGTGAAGTAACTCCTTTCATTAGTTCATATATGACACCTATTACCATTGTTATTATATTGAATGATTCAATCGAAAAAACATATCCTTTTGGTCCTACTTACTTTCTCTTTGTCTTTTCCCTTTATAAAGAACTTTTACAAGTAAAACACATTACTAGTTAAAATAGTGGAAGTCTTTTATATTGACCATTACTTATTTAATATCAAAAATTTGGTACATTTCCATAACCAAAACAACATGATATTAAGATAAAAGCCAACCTCTCTTTCTATCTATACATTAGTTAGCTCGTTTTGTTAATACAAAATTTTGATAATGTTGATTATTTAATATCTAAAGGCATGATATCTAAGAATTGCCAACAATAATACATGAAGTAAAAAAGTTTCCCATAACCTTGATGAGACATATTACTATAGAATATTTGAAACCACTTTGTGAAAATCTTACTATCTAAAATTCCATTTATAAAGGGCATTGGAAGCTAAGTAGATATAGACAATTATAAGAAGATGTTAAATTATCTTCTCACTATAAAAAATAATTAGTTTTTGTTATTTTTTATTAGAACCCCAATTTCTTTATATATTTAAATATAAAAATGATATTGAAAAAGATATCTAGTGTCATTTTTATTTCACTTAAATGTTTATGGACATAAAATACTGAAATGAAATAAAGTCTAGATGAAACAATATATAAAGTCCATGACAATACAACCCATGTTCAAAATATAAAGTCCATGAAACAATATATATATATATATATATATAAAGTTCATGATAAACAGTATATATGTAGTCCATGAAATAGTCAAATATAGCCCATGAAATAACCTAACTCATATTGTCTCTGTAATCAAGAGACCTCTTCACACCATTCAAACTACTCAGATGACTTGAATTACTCTGTAGAAGAGAAAGATTTAGATGAAATCAGATGTAAGATGATTAAAAATGATTTAATGAAAATTTAATTTATAATTTATCATAAAATTAAATTACCGTGTGAGGCTGAGAGGCATGCTTTGGTGCACCTGGACCTGTCTCTACATGCTCTGAATCAATCTACATGTACAAGAGAAAGAAAGTTGAAATTAGATGTAAGACGATTTTAAAAATGATTTAATTCAATTTAATTTATAATTTCTCATATTTAAATTATTATACCGTAAGAGGTTGTTGTGCATCCTCTATTCTAGGACCTGTCTCTACAGGCTTAGCTACATGACATGTCTCAAGCTATAAAAGAAAAAGAATTTTTAACAAATATCAACATATATATTCTATTGAAATTTACTTTATGTTCACAATGTATATTTTAATTCACTTTAAATATAATCTAAATTTTAAATTATACAATGTATACCACCACACGATGCTAGAAGGGCGCAAGAATGGCAGTAGAAGGAGGGTCAATAAGAGGTTGAACAAGCATGGGTCGTTAGGGATCAACCTGTGCCCTAAACCTCTGTTGTGGCATGCCACCTCCAATACCCTAGAATGATCTAAAATCAAAATAGTTGGGTTTCTAATTCATAATAAACTCTACATATAATTTTCTCAAAAAATATAAAGGAACCTCACAATTCGCATGACGTGGATAATCAAACACCATCCACCATCCGTCTCAAAAATTGGTAGACATTCCTTCATGTCTACACCTGATTGATATTCTTTTCTTATTTGTAGGAATAGGTTCATTTGTGATGGGGTGTCTAAAATATTGCGCTAAATGACCTTTTGTGATTTTAAGATCCAAAATATCCTTATAAGAGAGGCCATCAACATAAAATTGGCACCTCTCCTCTCTCCATTTCTAGAATCCATCAAAGTCTGAGTCAATAAACCTCGCAGAATCTACAATTTGTTGCATCAAAGTTGCAAAACATACCATGTGAGGTGGCATGAATTGTTCACTGTGAATGGAATTCAATTTTTCTTGTGTGGAATCCACAATTTCATTAATTATGGCTCGTAATCAAGCCTGGTCAGTTCCAAGTGGGGGTCTAGGTGAGGGTGGAGGTGGGGCATCTAGAGGTGGGGGTGGGGGTGGAGATGGTCCCTATTCATCTTGTGCATTGAGGAAGTAGCATCAAAGTGAATATCATCCATGATGATATATATAAAAACTATGAATTTGCATATATACTTATAAACATACAAACTTGAGTACAAAATTAATTTTCATGAGTCTATATGTATAAATTATAAATAAACATATACATGTTGAAAAATTATAAATTATAAATAAACTAGATAAATTATACATGTTTCAAGAAATTACACTTGAAATATTTAAATTAAAAGTATAGATACATGTGCATACAAATTTCAAAATGTAAGAGCTATTATAGTGAACTATGTAATTTTTAAATTGAAGTTGGGATTTTCATTCAAGACCTAAATTTTGATTCTTGGCAGAAAACTATTTAGATGAGGATCTAGATGAAGTTGTAGGCATGTGTCGTAGCTTGTGAGACATACAATACAAATACAAAGAAAGATATAGAACTAAATAGTAAATGTAATTTTTTTTAGGTGTTTTTTTTACATACAAGGCATGTACCCTTGAGAAAGGTGTATCACTAAGTTATCTACATGTACGTTGCATCAACTACACTATCTAAAGTTTAAAGAACTTGATACTCAAAATGATGCAATAAGAATCTATGTGATTTGGACCTTGCAGTTTGGCTTGGAAGTGTATTGGACAATGTGGAAACCATGGTAGAAGCTACAGATTGTTTGGATGAGGTATGGTTATTGCAAGAGTGTTTGATATTATATAGAGTGCACTATGCCACTATTGGAGCATCTGTAACACTTGTTGGAGATGGTTGTTTGGTCTTTGTGTTATCACAAGATCATATAGGAGTGCTTTGGTGTATTGTATTTACCACTAAAGTGTTTCCACATGTACCACTTGCCATTAGAATGGTCTTGGGATTACCATGTCTAGCACTATTGGTGAATCCTTGTGGATTAGTTTCCTATCCTTATGAAGCAATAGTCATGATTGTATTCAATCTAAGAAATACCTATGTGGAGCCTTGTCTTCTAGTTGCAACTCAATGAACCATTTGGCTTGTTATAGGATCTTACCCTTTCTAACAACTCTATATTTTAGATTGTCTCACTTGTTTCTTATCTTAGGAAAATTCTTGGTGCTCTGGTTTGTTTCATCCCATGGTATGAGTCCTAATTGTGTCTTGATACTCTTTGTTGATAAGGTCATCTTGAAAATTGTTTATCTTCTCATGATAATAAGCTTAGTGACCTTTGGACTTTTAGACAATTGATTTTAGGTGTTTATATCTTGATGGTTTGAGTCCAGTTGAGGGCATACATTTATTATCAGAGAGATAGATATTGGCATTAGAAGTTGAATCAAATGTCATTTTCTTATTAGGTGGACAAAGTTAATATCTCAAGCCTTCATACATGTTGGTGAGGATCATGCCCATTTAGGGCTAATCCCTTTATGTTATTCATAGTATTCATCTTTTGAAAGGAGTTTTGGAGTCTAAGCCATATGTTTAGTCTTATAGTTAATAACTCCTAATGTGGTCCTAGTTTCCATTTTCCCATTTGATGACCTTCAAGATTATTTCATTGTATACCTTCATGTATAAAGTCTAAAATGTGGTGAGAATGTAAATTATAAAGGCTTTGGGAGATATTATTTTTTTACACTTAGTGTAGGATCTCACAAATCCTTGCAAAAGCTCCCCAAACTCCCTAAACTTCCTTTAAACTTTTGCAGACCCTCAAACAAGTCCTAAAAACCCCAAATGAAACTTTGGCGCCAAGATTTGAAATGATTGTAGAGGGAAAAAGTGGTTTAAATATGCCATTTTCTTGAAGATATAGATGTCATGATATTGTTTTCCATAATAATTATAGAAGAGATTGTTACCATTGTCTAAGTCTATAGCAAGTCAAAGATACAGATTATATTACCAATGCTAAAATAAATTTCAAAGGGTACATGGATCATGAGTAAGTAGTGAGGGAGACAAGAAAGATCAATAAGACTATACAGACAATCATGTTAGGTTCAATCAAATACTAGGACAATCATGGGCATAAAAGGGTATCTTTGTTTCAAGACTATCTGGGGGTTTGTAAAAAAGGATTTACATGCATATATTATCAAGGTCATGTTATGCTTATGAGTTATCATCTTATTCATCTTGTCACAACCCTCTCAATAGGAATGTCCTATAATTGATTTTTTTATCTACGACTATCATTATGGTGTTTGATCATAGGGTGTTTGGTATCAAGGTTTTGTCAATATGAAGGACTGTCATATCAAAAGATGCCTCTTAAGGACTCAGAGAGATATCATTAGCCAAGCATTGTATTGTCACAGTAGTTAGAGTATAGCAGTAGGGCTATTAGGACTACCATAATGAATTTGTTGTCAAGGTTTGTCATCATATGTTAGGTCCAAGGTTTCAATTTTGTTAATTTTTCTATGGAGTTGGATACTGGTTTGATGTTAAGTACTCATTCTAGAAGATCCAACATTTCCTATGGAAAAGCTAGAAATAGTTTGTAATGGTTTTGAATGAATTTCTCTAACTTTATGACTATCAATAAGCTTGGTCAACAAATACAATAGTCATGCTTGCATTGGTTTGAGCATAAGATCAATCATGAATTCATAAGTTGGATATGTGTTTGAGTATGTGAAGATTTGAGTGAATCAAAACTCATTTGTAAGCATCCATTTCTTAGAGTGTGGTTTTAGAATTGAATGTCATGATCCTAATCTAAATGGAGTTTTGAGAGACAAGGATTTGATTTCCTAGAGGGCAATCCATCAAACCCTAACTAAGTGGGTTTCATTATACATACGAAGAAAACCATAAGAAGATTATCATTTACGCACCATGTGCAATACTAGGTTGTTTGATCAATCGTATTTCAATCAAGATATGATAGGAACAATTGTGTTGATCCTTACCATTTGATAGGAAATAGGAAATCATCATATTAGCATAAACTTTAGTATCTTGTATAATGTTGTCATGACCATTAAGGACTGTTAATTGTTATTAAATTCCTAGATTGTTATGGACCTTTAAGATAGCCTTAAACCAATAACAGACTTGTCATGAGGAGTTCAGTTGGGTTGTTACATCATGATTTCTCTAGGATTAGTCATTGATCATAAGATTGTCATCTTCCCTTGTTATCAAAAGTCCATCAAGGAAACATGTGAAGACTATCACATTCACATGATGTTACAAAGGGACAATGAAATTGTTGTTAAGATGTAAGACTCCTCTAGAGATTCAATTGCATTATCTTCATAATCAAAGAGACGTAACCATGTGGTAATGATTAAATCTTCCACTGTTAAGATAGCTGATGAGGTAAGAAGGTTAGGATACTATCATATGGTGGAAGGTAGTCATGAATGAAAAATGAGAAATCGCATAGACTATTAATCACTAAGATTGTCCCAAACCTTAAGAACAATTTAAAACTCTATTTTACTATCAATATATCCATGAAGGGTGAATGTTTAGATGCATCTATGCTATCATGATGTCACAGAAACCAATGGACTATCATACCACCCTAGAATCATAATGAACATATGGAAGACTATAACTAGACTTGGAAAACTACCTTGAGGTGAATCTCTTATGCATGGAAACATGATGAAATCCTAAATTTGGTGAAGTTTCCTATGGCAACCAAATTTGATAATGGAGATAGGATTGACTACTAGTTGCCTAGGACTAATCTGAGTATGAAGATGAATATATTCTGATGATTTGTGATTTAAAAAATAAAGAATTTGATGCTTTGTTTAACTTGTGATTGTAGGGACGATCTAGCTAGATTAGGATATTAGTTGATGGAATGGAGATATGTTGTTGTTCCATCCATGGAAACATCATGATTTTGAGTTGTACTTGTTGTATAGATACACATTTGAAGCAAAAAATGATCAAAAATGAAGGGAAAGAGGTCCTAAAGCTGAAATGAGATGGAATTTTCTATTAGATACCTAATTTTCATCCTTATACATTATTACTACAACATTCCAAGTGCCTTTATTTTCTGATTTAGATTTGGGAAGCCATGGAGATGGATTGATAAAGGTTTGATTATGAAGGAAGTCATAAAGGTTTGATTATGGTTTGTTGTAATTTTTTTACATGACAGTTATTTATTCAATAATGCCTTTAAAATATAATGACATACATTAGTATAAGTAAATGTTATAAAAGCCAAATATATATATCATCCCAATGCTATATAAATTTTGACAGTTTGTTCAAAATCTTTCCTTTCATATGATACAGTTGTTTCAAAATTTCAATTGTATTTTACAACTAAATGTCTAAATACATCTATTCAACTCTCAAATTGAAATCAAATTTTGATAGTTTGTTCAAAATCTCTCCTTTCAAATGGTACAATATTTTCAAATTTTCAATTGTATTTTACAACTAAAATGTCTAAATACAACTATTCAATTCTCAAATTTAAATAAAATTTTGACACTTTATTCAAAATCTACCCTTTTATATGATACGGTCTTTCAAATTTTCAATTGTATTTTACAACTAAAATGTCTAAATATAGCTATTGAACTCATAAATTCAAACCCTAATAATAGTCTAGGTTTTAAATTTTGATTATATTTTACACTAAAAAGGAAAGAAAAACATAAAAAAAAATTCATCAGAGATGATTGAGAAATTAAAAAAGTGGAAAAATCCACTTACCTAAGCTTTTGATGGCCAAAAATGCTCTGCTTGCACTCAGGATCCTGTTTTGTTTGTCACTTGTTGCTGGGAAAAATAAAGTTGCAGGCATTTTTTTTAAAAATTAATACTTTCAATAAACGGGATCCTGTTTTGTGAAACAAGATCCTATTTTTAGGTCCTAGGTTTGGGATCCCGCCCTAGATTTTAGGCTCGGGATCCCAATTTATAATGGGATCCCATATTTAGTTACTTGATTTTAGATTTTTTTCTAACTCTGAAACTTCCACCTTAAGTGGACTCATCTTTGTGCATGCACCCAAACGTTGATCCCGCATTCTTTAACCCTAATGGAATTCTCAAATAAACATGTCCCCCAAGGAGTGGTGAATGTTGTTTTGTACTATTCTGATTCCTTGACCAACACTTGATTGTATCATGAGAACTCATCCATCATAGACATCATCTCTAAAACAACCCTATGTAGAAGATGATCCATGCTCGGAAGAGGATAATTATCCTTAAGGGATTTGATGTTCAAATTTCTAAAATATACACACAGTCTAATCTCCCCATTCTTCTTTCTCACTGGGACAAGATTAGACACCCAGTCAGAATGTCTGATTGTTTTAATAATGCCTCCCTCTTCCATCTTTAACAATTCTTTCTGCATCGTGGGAGCAAGAGTGGGGTTTATAGGACTTTGTTTTTGACTAAAAGGTTTTGCTTCAGGTTGGAGGGGAATAGTATGCTGAAATAAGTCATCCAAATAAGCCTTTAGCTCATCATAAGACCATGCAAAACATTTTCTAAATTTTGTAAATAAAGTAATCAACATTTGCTTTTCATGAGGCTTCAATTTCTTACCTATATAAACCATTTTAGGTGCCTCCTTAGTTCCAAGGTTAACACCTTCAACACTATCCTCTTTAATAGGTTTGTCTCTACTCTTCCAGTGGTCTACATTATCAAACATTCTCTCCAATTCCACCAATTCTTTGGGAATAGTATTAGTCTTCAATTGCACTATCTCACTGCCAAATAATGTTTCCTTGCCATTTCCATCTCTATCATAGGCTCCCAGTCAATCATTGAGGAAACTAAAAATTTGATTATTGTCATTGAACACTTGTCAACTGTATATGCTATCAAGGATTGTTGGCCTTGTAAGCACTTCTACAACATGATGCCCATGAGGATAATACAATTGAGGATCAAATTTTGATGTGTCTACAGCTAGGGAATCTAGCTCCTCATTTTTAGTCCTCTTAATCCATTCAATGCCAATGGCATCAAACAACTCCATAGTATCCCATACAACATTCCTATATGCCCTTAACCTTTTATCCTTGGCAACAAACTTATTTCTAATCTATTGCACAACTAATTCTGAGTCACCATAAATCTTCAAGAACTTGATTATATGCTTGTGAGCAATATTTAAACCTAACAACAATGCTTCATACTTAGCTATGTTGTTAGTGCATTAAAAATCAAGTCTAAAAGACATACCAAATTGTTCACCATCTAGGAATATTAGAATAATTCCAGCACCTGAGCCTTCTCTTGAATACACACCATTAAAATACAGCATCCATAAATCAGATGTATCACAAATAGAATTGACAGGATTGGAAGGTAAAACATCTTGACTAGGAACATCATCACTGCAATATCCCAAAAAATGGTCTATATTAGTGTCAAAGAAATTTAAGTGATCTTCCTCTATTTTATATATGTCCTCTATTTTTTGGTCTTCCACATTCTCCCTATATAGCTTCACCTCCATGCCCTGGACTGGAATAATGGCATATGAAAGATCCATCTAAATACTTCCACCCATAGATGTTTCCCATTTTCTTGATAACAACATACACTAATTGGTAGGGAAATCCATAACAATTAAATCCATCAGGAAGGACTTTTCTAGGTAAGAAACAAGTTTGACTTTAACATCTTTAACCAGACCTGTCACATTAACCTCCCTAGAATCCATGGCAAAGCATTTTCCAAAAGACTTGGACACCTTCAACCCCAAATGATTCATGATTTCAAGTGGCGTGACATTACTAGATGCCCCTGAATCAAGCATACAATTGTGTAGCAACCATCTATGTATGATCAAAGTGGTGTAAAAAGGGTTTATTCCCATCTTGATGTTAACCATAGATGACCCTAAATAAACCTCAACTATTTCTCATGACCTACGCCCTCATCATTACCACTGGGAATTACAACATTTTGCTTTTTTGCATCTACAACAGTGATAAATGACTCTGCTCTATATCTATGTTCAAGATTCTAAAGAGTTCCACTATTGTTACAAAAATTCTGATTTGGCTAAAGACTTGAGCCATGTCAATAGGGTTATAATTGTGCAAAGGAGTATCACATGAAATAGTTACATCATTTGCACAAGGAATGTAAGGTATTACTTGATTATATGAAACATCCTTACCTTCTTCCTTTGTCTTCTTCTTTTCTGGTTCCTTTTTGTGCCTGAGGCTGATCATGCTTCTCACCACCTTTTGGATAATGAACCCCTAGAATGGGTGTAGTAACTAGCTGCCCTATTGGTAGTGGATTCTTCTACACATATTTCTTTTTTGCTGTTAGAGACTGTGTTGGAACTTTTTTCTTTTTTGGCACACTCTTCTTTGGAGCGCCACTACTTTTTTGTTGCATGTTTCCCTTACAATTGTCCCTATCCCCATTTAATCTTTATTGTTTTGACTCCTTGGTAGGGGTATTGTGCATAGGGACAATCCTATTTCTTAGTTGATATCCTCCTTGGAATTGCAAAATGGCTACATCAGTCAAGGCTTTCATGTCCTCTTTTGAAGGCTTGCACTGCTAATATTTCTTCTGCATTAGGTCCCTCAAATGCCCAAAATCATGAGTTGGTAATTGATATTTCTTTGGACCTTAATCATAATCATATTGGAAAATATGATCATCTTCTTCATAGCTGTCGCAATCAGCATCCTAACCCATTTTCTCATAGTCTTCTACATCAAACTGATTTACTTCTTAATATTACTCAGCTGCACCCTCTTCATTTGGAAATTCTTCTTCTCTGCTCAATGAATGAGCCACCGCATAGTTTTCTGGATCATGGGGGAGGAAGCAAGCTTGGCACCATAAAGACTCATCTTGAAAATTAACTTGATCCTTTCTCAAAGGATCAGGGGTGTCCCTTTCAGGCTATTTGAAACTTACATGCCTAGGGGAAGCTTGTCTGTCACTTCAATGTTGTGCTCTCTTAAACTAATTATTATTATAAGGCCTATTATGCAATCACTGACCTTCATTAAAATGTGTTGTAGCACCCTGAGGTGGAAACCCTTTGTCATTTCTAGCAACTTTGTAGGACAAATCTTTCAAAAACCCCATAAGTTTATCCCATTTGTCATCAGTAGTAAGGGTTTTGTTGAAAGATGGTTTATCTGGCTAGGACAATTTGATATCAGACCTTTTTATATGCTTCCTTGAAGCTCTCATATTACTTTCTATGTTTATCGTTGTAGCATAAGCCTCTCTTAATGTTTATGGACTCTTGTCCCTCAAACAATAACCATTTTTGAATCAAAGGCACCACAATATAAAATTATGCATATAAAATCATTAGGTCTCATATGAGGAGGTTCCTTTCTCATTGTCATGATCTAGTGGATGTTGAAGTCAATTATTGTTTCATTTATTGCTTTCTTGATGGCTGTAAATTCATGGATAGCAAACTTGGGATCAATCATGTCCCCATATTGCAATTTGAATACTCTTATGAACTCCTTCCAAGAATCAATACTATTATTAGGGAGGGCTTTACACCATTCTTTAGCTCTCTCTTCCAATGAATGTACAAATAGTTTCATCATAACATCTTCATCCTCAATTTCATATTCATCAGTGACATTAATGAAATGCCTAAGATGTTCCTCACCTGTAACAACATTGTTACCTTGAAAGCTAGGAATCTTCCCCCTAATCTCAATTGGAATTGGATTAGGAAAGTTAGGTATACCAAAGAAATCAAGATGTTTATACTTTTCAGCTCCTAGTGGCTACCTCTATGGAAGAAACCTTTTTGCTTGTCTTTGTTGTGCATGCCTAATGTTCTAAACATTGTTTTTCTACTAATTAGGTTGGTTTTGTGGTGGTTGAATGTTGATATTTTGAGCATGGGCCTGATTTATGCCTCGCTATCCCATTTTATGTTGTTGTTGTTGTCTCTGATTATTTTGTGGCAAGAGCAAACTATAATTGTGATTAAGTTTGCTAGAAAAAATATCTACATCAATGGAGAAAAATAGTGGTTCAATTGTATTTTACAACTAAAATGTCTAAATATAGCTATTGAACTCATAAATTCAAACCCTAATAATAGTCTAGGTTTTAAATTTTGATTGTATTTTACACTAAAAAGGAAAGAAAAACATAAAAAAAAATTCATCAGAGATGATTAAGAAATTAAAAATTGGAAAAATCCACTTACCTAAGCTTTTGATGGCTGAAAATACTCTGCTTGCACTCGGGATCTTGTTTTGTTTGTCACCTGTCGCTAGGAAAAATGGAGTTGCAGGCATTTTTTTAAAAAAATAATACTTTCAATAAACGGGATCCTGTTTTGTGAAACAAGATCCTATTTTTAGGTCCTAGGTTCTGGATCTCGCCCTAGATTTTAGGCTCGGGATCGCAATCTATAACGGGATCCCATATTTAGTTACTTGATTTTGGATTTTTTTCTAACTCTGAAACTTCCACCTTAAGTGGACTCATCTTTGTGCATGCACCCAAACGTTGATCCCGCATTCTTTAACCCTAATGGCATTCTCAAATAAACATGTCCCCCAAGGAGTGGTTAATGTTGTTTTGTACTATTCTAATTCCTTGACCAACACTTGATTGTATCATGAGAACTCATCCATCATAGACATCAGCTTTGAAACAACCCTATGTAGAAGATGATCCATGCTCGGAAGAGGATAATTATCCTTAAGGGATTTGATGTTCAGATTTCTAAAATATACACACAGTCTAATCTCCCCATTCTTCTTTCTCACTGGGACAAGATTAGACACCCACTCAGAATGTCTGATTGTTTTAATAATGCCTCCCTCTTCCATCTTTAACAATTCTTTCTGCATCGTGGGAGCAATAGTGGGGTTTATAGGACTTTGTTTTTGACTAAAAGGTTTTGCTTCAGGTTGGAGGGGAATAGTATGCTGAAATAAGTCATCCATATAAGCCTTTAGCTCATCATAGGACCATGCAAAACATTTTCTAAATTTTCTCAATAAAGCAATCAACATTTGCTTTTCATGAGGCTTCAATTTCTTACCTGTATAAACCATTTTAGGTGCCTCCTTAGTTCCAAGGTTAACACCTTCAACACTATCCTCTTTAATAGGTTTGTCTCTACTCTTCCAGTGGTTTGCATTATCAAACATTCTCTCCAATTCCACCAATTCTTTGGGAATAGTATTAGTCTTCAATTGCACTACCTCACTGCCAAATAAAGTTTCCTTGCCATTTGCCATCTCTATCATAGGTTCCCAGTCAATCATTGAGGAAACTAAAATTTTGATTATTGTCATTGAACACTTGTCAACTGTATATGTTATCAAGGATTGTTGGTCTTGTAAGCACTTCTACAAAATGATGCCCATGAGGATAATACAATTGAGGATCAAATTTTGATGTGGCTACAGCTAGGGAATCTAGCTCCTCATTTTTAGTCCTCTTAATCCATTCAATGCCAATGGCATCAAACAACTCCACAGTATCCCATACAACATTCCTATATGCCCTTAACCTTTTATCCTTGGCAACAAACTTATTTCTAATCTATTGCACAACTAATTTTGAGTCACCATAAATCTTCAAGAACTTGATTTTATGCTTGTGAGCAATATTTAAACCTAACAACAATGCTTCATACTTAGCTATGTTGTTAGTGCATTGAAAATCAAGTCTAAAAGACATACCAAATTGTTCACCATCTAGGAATATTAGAATAATTCTAGCACCTGAGCCTTCTCTTGAATACACACCATTAAAATACAGCATCCATAAATCAGATGTATCACAAATAGAATTGACAGGATTGGAAGGTAAAACATCTTGACTAGGAACATCATCACTGCAATATCCCAAAAAATGGTCTATATTAGTGTCAAAGAAATTTAAGTGATCTTCCTCTATTTTATATATGTCCTCTATTTTTTGGTCTTCCACCTTCTCCCTATATAGCTTCACCGCCATGCCCTAGACTGGAATAATGGCATATGAAAGATCCATCTAAATACTTCCACCCATAGATGTTTCCCATTTTCTTGATAACAACATACACTAATTGGTAGGGAAATCCATAACAATTAAATCCATCAGGAAGGATTTTTCTAGGTAAGAAACAAGTTTGACTTCAACATCTGTAACCAGACCTGTCACATTAACCTCCCTAGAATCCATGGCAAAGCATTTTCCAAAAGACTTGGACACCTTCAACCCCAAATCATTCATGATTTCAAGTGGCATGACATTACTAGATGCCCCTGAATCAAGCATACAATTGTGTACCAACCATCTATGTATGATCAAAGTGGTGTAAAAAGGGTTTATTCCCATTCTGATGTTAACCATAGATGACCCTAAATAAACCTCAACTATTTCTCATGACCTACGCCCTCATCATTACCACTGGGAATTACAACATGTTGCTTTTTTGCATCTACAACAGTGATAAATGACTCTGCTCTATATCTATGTTCAAGATTCTAAAGAGTTCCACTATTGTTACAAAAATTCTGATTTGGGTAAAGACTTAAGCCATGTCAATAGGGTTATAATTGTGCAAAGGAGTATCACATGAAATAGTTACATCATTTGCACAAGGAATGTAAGGTATTACTTGATTATATGAAACATCCTTACCTTTTTCCTTTGTCTTCTCCTTTTCTAGTTCCTTTTGTGCCTGAGGCCGATCATGCTTCTCACCACCTTTTGGATAATGATCCCCTAGAATGGTTGTAGTAACTAGCTGCCCTATTGGTAGTGGATTCTTCTACACATATTTCTTTTTTGCTGTTAGAGACTGTGTTGGAACTTTTTTCTTTTTTGGCACACTCTTCTTTGGAGCGCCATTACTTTTTTGTTGCACATTTCCCTTACATTTGTCCCTATCCCCATTTAATCTTTTTTGTTTTCACTCCTTGGTAGGGGTATTGTGTATAGGGACAATCCTATTTCTTAGTTGATATCCTCCTTGGAATTGCAAAATGGCTACATCAGTCAAGGCTTTCATGTCCTCTTTTGAAGGCTTGCACTGCTAATATTTCTTCTGCATTAGGTCCCTCAAATGCCCAAAATCATGAGCTGGTAATTGATACTTCTTTGGACCTTAATCATAATCATATTGGAAAATATGATTATCTTCTTCATAGCTATCGCAATCAGCATCCTGACCCATTTTCTCATAATCTTCTACATCAAACTAATTTACTTCTTAATATTACTCAGCTGCACCCTCTTCATTTGAAAATTCTTCTTCTCTGCTCAATGAATGAGCCACCGCATAGTTTTCTGGATCATGGGGGAGGAAGCAAGCCTGGCACCATAAAGACTCATCTTGAAAATTAACTTGATCCTTTCTCAGGGGTGTCCCTTTCAAGCTATTTGAAACTTACATGCCTGGGGGAAGCTTGTCTATCACTTCAATGTTGTGCTCTCTTAAACTAATTATTATTATAAGGCCTATTATGCAATCACTAACCTTCATTAAAATGTGTTGTAGCACCCTGAGGTGGAAACCCTTTGTCATTTTTAGCAACTTTGTAGGACAAATCTTTCAAAAACCCCATAAGTTTATCCAATTTGTCATTAGTAGTAAGGGTTTTGTTGAAAGATGGTTTATCTGGCTAGGACAATTTGATATCAGACCTTTTTATATGCTTCCTTGAAGCTCTCATATTACTTTCTATGTTTATCGTTGTAGCATAAGCCTCTCTTAATGTTTATGGACTCTTGTCCCTCAAACAATAACCATTTTTGAATCAAAGGCACCACAATATAAAATTATGCATATAAAATCATTAGGTCTCATATGAGGAGGTTCCTTTCTCATTGTCATGATCTAGTGGATGTTGAAGTCAATTATTGTTTCATTTATTGCTTTCTTGATGGCTGTAAATTCATGGATAGCAAACTTGGGATCAATCATGTCCCCATATTGCAATTTGAATACTCTTATGAACTCCTTCCAAGAATCAATACTATTATTAGGGAGGGCTTTACACCATTCTTTAGCTCTCTCTTCCAATGAATGTACAAATAGTTTCATCATAACATCTTCATCCTCAATTTCATATTCATCAGTGACATTAATGAAATGCCTAAGATGTTCCTCACCTGTAACAACATTGTTACCTTGAAAGCTAGGAATCTTCCCCCTAATCTCAATTGGAATTGGATTAGGAAAGTTAGGTATACCAAAGAAATCAAGATGTTTATACTTTTCAGCTCCTAGTGGCTACCTCTATGGAAGAAACCTTTTTGCTTGTCTTTGTTGTGCATGCCTAATGTTCTAAACATTGTTTTTCTACTAATTAGGTTGGTTTTGTGGTGGTTGAATGTTGATATTTTGAGCATGGGCCTGATTTATGCCTCGCTATCCCATTTTATGTTGTTGTTGTTGTCTCTGATTATTTTGTTGATTGTAGTGTTGTGGAGGTGCACATTGATGATTTGCATTATGATTTAGGCCTTGTTGCTATGCATTCTAGTTTTACTGGGCTTGCTAGGCAAGTTGAGCTTGTTGTTGATCAAGCAAGGCCTGCACTTCCCTTTGTCTATTTCTAAGATGATCAAGCAAGTACAGTTCATCTTGGATTCTTTTTTCTCTTTCCTCATCATCAAGTTTATGTTACTAATCAGTCTCATTGGGGATACTGTAATGTTGACCTCCAAATGATCCAGTGGGGGAATTAGGATGCCTCGTACCCTTATACATCTCTTCATTCTCACTGGCATTCCCAAACGTCCTCAAATATGGATCATGAGATCTATCTCTCCTTCCTCTACCAATAATATTCTCATTTCTTCTAACATCATACTCATTTCTATTTGTTCTTCTATTTGTTCTGAGCATGTTATCTATAGAATCCTCTGAAGTATAATTGTATTGGCTCCTGAGGTTGACAAATATGTTGTCTTGGGTATTCCTTGGAGGTACCACATTGGGTCTTCTTACCCTATATCTACTCCTATTTCCTGCATTGCTAGAGGATTCCTCATGTTCAGATTGCTTCTAGTTTCTTCCTCTATTCATTATGAAACTCTTTCCTCTTCAAACTTTAATTTTTTTATGGGTTATTAAAATAGAGTCACCACTTCCCCTGTTGGGAAGAAAAACTTGAAGAAACACTGTATTTCAATATCACACCAACCAGAACTGAATTGATTTACTATTACCAAGGGCTTCAAATTTGAACCAAAGTACTATGTCCCCAATAATGACGCCAATCTGTTGGGTCCCAAAATGAATGCAACACAAAACTCTAAAACATTTCTAAATCACCTAGGCTAGGGATTGTCATCAAGGTGATAGAAATAGGTTTATCAACAAGTTATGGGCCATTTTCGCCAACTAACAGGAGTGGGTAGACTACTCTGCTCTTTGAGCTTAGCTTAAACTCTAGAAGGATATTCCAAGGGGTATACCTAAGAAGGTATTGATTTCAAACTAGATGAACAACTAAAAATCGATGAACAACCAAACCCAAATCTCTTTCTTAGCCCCAAATTTGTCACTAAACTAAGAACAACTGGTTGTTACAAGACCCCTATATAGCTGGTAAAGGCAGTCCTACACAAATAAGGATGCATAAAAACTACAATTGCTTCTAAAGATAAATATATTGTTTTGTTTTGGAGATTGAGTGATCTAAGGATACTCAAACTAGTTCCTATCCATTGGGCTATAGAGCCTAATGTTCAACAAAGGAAAAACAACCACAAAAAAATGTACAACTACCTATTTGATAAATTAAATGCATGAAAATCAATACCAAATCACTAAGAATTCTAAATAGTCCAACACCATACCATATTCTTCCTTATGTAATATTTAAAAGATCATTTACAAGGCCTTGGAAATGATTTAAGAATTGTTACATTCATTCAAATCAATGCTTGCATACACACCACTAAATGTGGCAAGAGCAAACTATAATTGTGATTAAGTTTGCTAGAAAAAATATCTACATCAATAGAGAAAAATAGTGGTTCAATACAAGGATTTGCAAAATAAATTACATACATTTCATCATTGTTTCATGTTGAACACAAACCACAAAATAACTATTTCTTTTCTGCCTTTTGGAGCTCAAAACCTACTAAAAGAAACATGCCCAACTGACCAACCAACCCTTAATGCATCAAAGACTTATGCATATATAGCAATTAAAGCTCACTCCATCATTCCAAGCACTACACTCAGTCAATGAGTATGCCCATGCCACATTAAATTCATCCCCACTACAATGATAGGAAGTATGCACGTTTGGAAGTTTGCCCATTCCCTGACAATACTGAACATGTCAGAGGAAGATTGCTTGCGCTCATACTATACCTAGAACAATAAAGAGGGAAAGTTCCAACCTTCTTTTCCTGACACCTACAACCTCTGACATATCCAATTTGTCTTCCAATTGTACCTATGCATTGAAGAATTTTACTATGTCAACCACCTGCATGGCACTGTTCTATAGAATCATAAATTATGGGTACAAATCTACATGCACAAATCCTGCAATCATGGAACGCCTTTAGGAAACTACCCCTTTTAAATCCTTTACAACACTTTAAAAATGTTGTCTAATTTTCCCTTTTAGGCCATCTTATTTCTGATTGTACCTTTCTGCATATTGGGCATCCTCCCACCTTTATCAACCTTTTTCCTTTTTCACAAACTTCTTGTATTTCCCTCTTCTACTCACTTTGTCAGAAAAAATTCACTTTTTCGAGCCATGGGAGACATCTTCCTTTTCTTTGGCACTTAATCTTTATTTTTGGCCTCCTTTGTGCCCTATCAGCAAATCTCACTTTTAACAAACTTGGCTTGTCACTAGTTTCTCATTTTCTCCTTTAGTCAGCGAATTTTGACTTTCGCAAACTAGACCTATTTTGCCCTTTGTCAAAAATTTCTTGCCTTTGAGAACTCTTCATTTCTTTTTCTTTGGTTGGCGAAATATTACTTTTGCAAACCACATTGCCTTGGCTTCTTTCTTCTTTCTATGTTTTTCCTTCTTTATTGGCAATTTTCACTTGTTTCGAACCATGGAAGAAATTTCCCCTTTTCTCTTTGTTTGGTCAGCCAATCGTTGTATCGATGAGTCTTGGAAAACTCAAACTATTTGTTGAGTTTGATTTTCCTCCTAGTTTCCCGATAAAGCCTTTCCTTCAATCTCTTTACCTTAGCAATTCTCTTTCTTATCAGAAAATTTTCCCTTTTCTGACCTTTCTTTATTTCTGTCTTATCTACAACTTTCCCTCATCACAAACCTCTCGTTTGTCACTTCATTCTTCCTTTGTTTGCTTTGTCGATGAAAATGCTCCATGCTAAACCAAGTTGGCAAACCCATCGGTTCACAAACTACTCATCCACCTAACCAAGGCTTTCTCATGCTTTTTTTTCCCACTCTTTGTCAAGAAAAAGTCCCGTCAAACTTTCGTTTAGTCATCTTTTTGCCTTAACGTTTTATTCCCTTGTTTTGTCGGTGAATCTTCATGGTGGAGAACCTCTTGTTGGTGAACTAACAAGTTCGCAAACCAAGCCTATCACTGACAAATCTTATCTTCACTTTTCTCTTTCTTCCCTCAAAACGTTTAAGCTTCTGCGGCCCCTTCACTTTTCCTCAGTCGGCAATCTCTTTGATTGGCGAACCTACCGATTGGCGAACCAATGGGTTCACGAACTTCACAACTTGTCAACAAAGCTTCACTCTTTCCTTCATTTTCTTTTGTCTTTTTCTTCCTTTGTCTTAAAAAAATTTCCTTGGCCCATCCAGTCACTTTATCAGTGAATCGAGGAAAAAATGAACTCATGAACCAAGTTCGAAAGTTCACGATTTCATCGATTTGTCGATAAAGGCAAAAAGGAACCAAATTTTTTTTAAGGAAGAAAACAATAATACTTGGGGAACCTATACTTAGAATTTTTTGAGATAAAAGACCCATATAAACTATCTCAGATTGGATTTAAACAGTGGATTTTGACTGTAAGGGGAAAAGTGGGGATTTTTAATGAATTTTGGAGCAAAATAAGGCATGTTTGCGAGTAAAATTTTATAGGTCCCAACACTACCCCTATCATAAGGTGGTTATTGAATGATACTCACAAATTATTCTCGAATGCCTAAAGAAGAGAGCTTCATTGAATTGGAAAATTTAAAACATTATGAAAGAATAATATTAATCCTATCTACATGTTGGAGGAATTTGTGGTATCACATTACTACTGGGAAGGAAACACAATGACAGATTTTCTTTCCAACTATGGTGTTGACCAAGTCGAGGCAATTATAACTTTTGATCATATCAAGAGATGGTCTGGTTTGGCCACATGTGGATTAAAGACTCGAGTGAGGCAAGCGTCACCCTGAACTAATGTTAGTGTATATGGGCTCCCATCGATAGTGTTATCTTAATTATTACATGGAAATTATATTTATTTCATCCAATGTTGGGCTCACTCATTGTATTCCATACCTTTCTTGTTATTTTGTATCTAGTTATTTTCTAAAAAGATGAAGGAAATCATTCCAGAGGAAACTATTAGGAAGATGACTTTCCTTAGGAGATCACCCCATCAAGGTTGAGGAAAATTTTCTTCTTATAGGAAGAAGACATTTAGGATGCCATTATAGAAATTCTAGGGTTGGATTACATAGAAAATGTGGTTAGTCATAGGGTTAATTTACAGATTGCTTCAAAATTTTCTCCATAACATCCTCAATATTTTGGGAGATAAGGAGATAGCAAAGCACTTGGAAAATTTTACATATAGGAGAAATTTCACACTGGTTTAGATGTTTCTATAGATAAAGAAAATGCATAATGGCTCACATCATGCTCAAGTTTTGGGTTGAGAAGCCTTGTGTCAGTGCATATGGAGTGTGTTGTAGAAACTCGCATGGAGGTTGTGGTTAAGGAGATAAATGCCATCCAACACTTCCTATAGAAGGGATGTTGGATTGAAGGATATCAACTAGCTATAGATATGGACAACCTTCTTCACCCTATCAAAGACTCTCCTTCAGAAGAATGATTCTTGGTTGCCAAAATTGAGAAGGCTATCGACTTCTTCACACGCATAGCAGTTTTGATGAAGATGGAGGATGGATCCTCTAGCCTTGAAGGTAGGTGTTGAAGATCATTGGTTGGTTCATGTTTAAATATGATTTCCATGTCTTTAATCTCTATCTATTATAGTAAATTTTTGTCCTATAATTATACTTTGTTGGGTTGCATTATTCATCCATGAAGAATGTAACTGTTAATATCTATCTTGCCATAGTTATCTCACAATTTTTTCAGAGAATAGGTTTCAAGGATATGTTTACATGGTTGGTAAATACAGTTGGTCATCTACAATGGTAGATTTTGATTAATCCTACAACTACACATAGTAAATGTATAATGTATTTAGAACAGGATCCTACTACCTTTTACTAGAAACACTACTATTATGAAGCATGTATCTTTACTTTCTGCATGTTAATAAAAAGGTACCATCACTTTACTTATCAAAAAGATAAAAAAAGAATTTTCAATAAAATATTTTATTTTAGAATAAATATAACTACAATATTTTTATCAAGTCTTTTTTTTTATTAGTGAATGGACGTTAAGGGAGCCCTGCCCCATTAAATAAAAAGAGAATAATAAAAAATTGCAAGCCTTGAAAATAGGGATGCATAGGGACACCTAAAGACAAATATTTCTCTCCTGTCCATCTTAACATGAGAGCACAAAGTCATTTTTCTTTTCTCATTTCTTGTTGATTTATTTTTTTGTTTAACCATTGTCCATTGACTGTTATCATCCCCTAGTTGATCTACTAAAGTAGATTTTCTACTTTGTGAGGGATCCTCCATAGTTTGGAGTTGCCTCATTGTTGGTGTATATCAAAAAAGGTTTAATTACAACCACAACAACTTGTAATAATTGTAAGTCAAAATATATAGTCAAAATTACAATTACATGAGTCCTATTTCAAGCTTTTGGACTCCTAGATTATAGTAAATTGTAAAATATTAAATTTCTTTGATTTGAAGGGATGTCAAATCTCACTTGCATAGAATGTACAAATGATGACAATTATGTCATCTAGTTGTAGGATCTACCTAAAACAGAGATGATAAATTAATTAAAACTATAAATACAACTATAAGTCAAGTGAGAAAATTATATAAAATAAAGTTGCAAAATTATGGTAGAAATTCCATACATTGAAGTGATATGTAGCATAGGAAATCCAATATGAATGTCAAACGTTGAATGCATAGACTTAGTGATAATCAATCCAACTAGTTGTAGGAGACCTAAAATATTTTTATTTTATTTTTTTTAAATGCACCTGGTAAACTTTTTAACGTGACCGATGATGCTGGTGCAACACGCCCTCTGGCTCCACACAACGCTTTTGCCCAGAGCTATGAACCAGTGAGGCCACAACACGGGGGACCTCATCCCCAAGAAAGAACACTTCAAACCCATGAGCTCCTTGGCCCAGTGAAGGCATAACGCCTTGCGAGCTCATTGGCCCAGCAGGGGTTTGAACTCTGGGGGCTGCCACTACAACTGAGCGACTTAACCACCGAACCACGCCTTTATCAGCGAAGACCTAAAATATATTAAACTAAACCAAATCCAATGGTTACTATTAAAGTAAATTAAACTTACCTAATTTTTGAAACTTAGGTGAGGGATGGCTTAAGAGAAGGTGCAATCAACTAGTGTTTTGGTAATGGTGCATGCTAGTAAATCATTTACCTATAAATATACTTAATCCAAAACTCACATTCTAAGAACTACCTAATTAAACTAAATCGTACTTACCTAGCTTATGGAACATAGCTAGGGGATAGGGGAGTTAAGAGGATGGCTTAAGGGGAGTTAAGAGGATGTCTTAAGGGGAGATGGAATCAACTATAGTATATTGGTAAGGGTGTGCTAACTTATATCAATTAACTATATTGAAGCTATTAAACTAAATCCTAAGTTTACCTAACTTATGGAACATATCCACGAGATGGCTTAAGGGGAGTTAAGAGGATGTATTAAGGGGAGATGGAATAAACTCTAGTATTTTGGTAAGGGTGTGCTAACTTATATCAATTAACTATAATGAAGTTATTAAACTAAATCCTAAGTTTACCTAACTTATTGAACATAGCTAGGGGATGGCTTAAGGGGAGTTAAAAGTATTTCTTAAGGGGAGATGGAATCAACTCTAGTATTTTGGTAAGGGTGTGCTAACTTATATCAATTAACTATATTGAAGTTATTAAACTAAATCCTAAGTTTACCTAACTTATGGAACATAGCTAGGGGATTGCTTAAGGGGAGTTAAGAGGATGCTTAAGGGGAGATGCAATCAATTAACTATCAATCATATTAATCCTAAACTCACATCCTAGACCAAATTCTAAAGCTATTAAACTAAATCATGATTACTTAATTTATAAAACTTAGCTATGGGATGGCATAAGGGGAGTTAAGAGGATAGCTTAAGAGGACATGAAATCACTTAATAATTTGGTTATAGCATGAAAGTAAATGAATTAATGCTATCAAGTAAATATGTATACAACTATACATTATCTAGTCAAAAAACAAAGATTAAAAGTTTAAAAATTTCTACATACCTACTAACCATTTAAAAAAATTACTCCATTGTACCATCTGCATCCTCTCTTTTTTGTAATGCATCTATGATTGCCTCATGATCTTCCATAGAAACTATCCATAAATCTTTTGTGATAGGTCTCCCTTTATATCCCACTAATTATATATTTGTTGCCACAACCAAATGCAAGAAGTGCAAAACTTTCTTTTGTCTTTCATAATATTCAAATGCAAGTATACCATTCCTCCTTATTAGATATTTAAGTAGCCAAGTGCCAACAACAACCATGGAACCTGTTGGATACTTGAAGTTATCATCATCTGCTCTAGGTTGTAACAACTTGTGTTTTGCCTCAACACATCGAGCCAACCAATACTCTATTTCCTCTTCATTACCCTCAGGTGCAACAACAACATACACATGTCCTATGAAAAAACTTTCAAATTTAGTAAGTCACAAAATATACATGCATGTATACAATTAATTATAGATTACAAAAAAAAGTATTGAAACTAAATATTGAATTAATATACCTTCTTGTAAAAGGTCTAAAATACGATCATAGTCATCTGATATTTGCAAATGATTATCCTCTTCAAATGTTATCTCATTTTGATCATGTCTTTGTAGAGGTGTTAGGGATCTTTTTTGCCATCCTTCAACCAAATCTATATTTTCACATGCTTCCCACTCACCTCCAATACAAAACTAACAAAAACATGTGAGATCCCTAGTCCATATAGTCCACGTTCTTGTATTTGAATTCTTAAATGAATGACATTTTGTTGATCCACTAATTGTATCACAATCATATCAAGGAGGAATGTTTTCGACTTCAACCAACCAAAAAAAATCATTGAACTTTAGAGTTTTCACTTGATCTTGTAGTCAATTTTGAATTACACCAATCTACAATTGCACGTGCATCTTTAAGCTTTGCTACATCATGAAATTTTAGTTTCTCCCTAGCAAGAGCCCTTTTAACACATGCTCCATCTCCATCATGTTCTCCTTTACCATGTCTAGCTTCAAAGAAACTCCACATATGTTGAATATTGTTTTCTTTATGGGTCCTACTTAGCCAATAAAACATTCAAGCATTTTTGAATTGTCCTGTATAATTGTCTAACCATATGAAATGTTGTGTCATCTAGATTTGTCTTTCTTTTAAGTGGTCATTAAATAATTTGAAACAATACTGCACAAACTCTAATGAATGTAACCGGTTATCACTCACATAGAAATGCTACTCCCTCAAAATTTTCCTATCATCTTTTGTACTATCAACTACATGTCTATATACAATATGAAAAAAGATGTCCACCTGTATTGAGTTATAATATTGTGATTGAATCTCCTCTTGTCGAGAAAGGATATAGTTTTCTACAAAGTCAACCATTGAAAGTATAGTTCCAATTGAAAATGTGTTCTTACATTTGCATAATTGTTCATCAAGCCACTGAGCATATTGAGAGTGTTTCACATATTTATACACAATATTATTCTTGAACTCTATGATGAATGCATGTAAACTACTTTGTTCTGTGACTAACTCATAGCACTTTCCAGTTTTTCCATCCTTTAATGGATATTGTACATTGTTGAACCTCTTCACATCCACTAATTGTTGTCCAAAACAATGTGAACTACTTTCATGCATGCATTCTCCTAACAATGAAAGGTTACCACATCTATTGCATTGTCTAGAAACACATGGTTTTGAAAAAAAGAATTGTCCATCAGTTGTTTCACAAAGTAAACTTGTTGGCATATTAATACCACATTTCTACATAATTTGGTTAGTATGCAAAGTACAAGGTATATATTCAAAAACATCATAATAATAATGAAATTGCACATGAGTTTTGCAACAACAAGAGATTTGTTGCTTATCAATCTTGACATACTAAGGTTTACATTTCTTAAATGATCTTTGACTTATGCTAAAATTTTCTATAACTGAATCATCTAGAAATTTTCTATATAATTCATTTTGAGTCATGTCTAAAAGATGTTTTGGATGAGGATCACAATTTTTTGACCCCACCCTTAATTTCAAAACATCTCTAGCATTTGATGAAACCCTTGTATTATCATGCTAAATTTTTTCAATCATAGGCCTAATTTCATGTCATACCTTGGGAGTCTAATCCCACAGACATTTAGAAACATTAGGGTGGCATTTGTTTAGGTGACTATGTTTTCATTTTTTTAGTATTTTTTTCAAAATTGTCTACATCTTAGTAATTGGCATTTTTGGAGGCCTTCGGAGTGGAATTTGGGGTCAAGACTTTCATCGATTGCTTTGAGTGGTAGCCATAGGCACGGATTGATGCAAATCAATCTAGCTCTCTAGGAGATCTTTCCAATGAGTCTGAAAAGTTTGGATTTTGACTAGCTGGCTAGAAGTTATGGCCCTGCCAAGTGGGATTCCAAATAAGTAGTAGTTTTTTAAAAATTTGAAAATTTGGAAATTTGAATTTTTAGTAATTAGTTGTTGTTTTTGTCACCTTCCAACTATCCATTTCAAATTCTATGGATAAGGTGACCTTTCACATTCTTTTTTCATTGTATAACATTTTGATGTAATTAATAAAGCCTCTTTGGTTGCCTGCAAGTCTCTACAAGTTCTGCACATTGACCTCTTGTATATTCTCACAATACCACAGGCTCAACGCTAGGTATTGTTATCTAAATTCTCCATTAAAATTTAGATCACTAGTATCAGAGTGGTTCACTCCTATATGTCACATCACACATGGTCTGGTTATCAAAAGTTGGGATTGCAGACACAAGACCCATCAGATTACCTACCCTTGAGATGCACATGACCTAAGATGGAAGAACAAGGAGATGTATCTGAGCCTTTCAAGGAGTTGGTACAAGAAGCTTTGGAAAAGCAACGTCGGGATCTATGATGACTAAATTCTCTTGAATCCTCCAACAAAATCATCAACCAAAAGATGTAGCTAGAGCATCATTTCATGGTCACACCCCATTCAAGGTACAAGTAAATTTTGACATTTCAAATTTTGAGGGAAAAATTAGTGCAAATGATGTTGATGATTGGCTATCAAAACTAGAGAAATATTTTTTCTGTAAATCACTTCTCAGATGTTGAGAAAATAACCTTTGCACTCCTCAAAGCTGAGGAACATGCAAAACAATCTTCGGAGAATAGACTGCTAGCCAAAAATAGCCCTGGCAGCCAAGAATTTGATGTGTTGGTGGAAGACAATCCCACATGGGGAGAATTTATGGAATACATCTAGGAGGAATACTACCCTGAAAATTCATATGAGGAGAAATACATACAATGGCAATTACTCTGATAGAAGAAGGACCAATCTATTCAATATTATACCAATACATTTCATGCACTTTCAGCAAAATTGGGAATAATTGACACAGAAAACCATCGGGTATTGAATTATTGTAGTGGGCTTCATCAGTATATCTGGACAAAAATGGATTTCCTACATATTGAGACTTTGAGTACTACCTTCAAATATGCAATAAAGATAGAGTAAAAATTCAAACAAAATGGGAAGAAGGATTATTTCACAAACAACAAATATAAGGGTGAAGGTGGTAGCAAATTTGGTGGAAAATAGACAACCAAGGACTTCTGCTCACAAACCTCATCAACAACAAACAAGGGTAACAAAAAGATGTGTGAATTCCATAAGAGCCCTAGACATAACACTAAAGATTGTCGTGTCACAAAGACTTTGTTAGTAGAAATATGTCAAGGAGATATGGACCATGATTCATTGCCTACAAACCATTGTGAACAAAATGATGGCAAATAGGTTATTGAGGCTAACCCACATGCCATAGTTGCCACTGCCAAAGTCATGCCCCATGAAGATGATGAGCACTTATTCCACTCACAGATGTGGGGAAATAAAAAGGCTCTTCATTTAATTGTTGATAACGAAAGCCAAAAGAATTTAATTTCTATTGAAACTGTGAAGAGATTGAATTTGTAGACAACATGACATCCACAGCCATATCATATGGCATGGGTAAGTCAGGGACAAGACATTTTGGTGAATAAATAGTGTTGCTTACCTTATTCTCTCAAGCCATTCAAAGATGAAGTGATATTTGGTGTGGCACCTTTGGATGTATGCGACGTATTATTGGGGCAACCATACATGTACAAGTGCTATGGATTCTATGAATCTAGGCCACGCAGCGTTACCATGAAGCTGTGTGAAAAGAGGTATCGAATACCTGAGGTATGTCCTGCAGAACTATCTTTGATTACTGCAAAACAATGTAAGTGCCTGATTGCTCACACTGGAAACTTTATCCTACCAATGGTTCAACCTGAGGAGGCAAGGTCCATTGTGGCTAGCAGTCATACCAGAGTGGAAACTACCACAACTAAACAGAAACAAATGGATCAAATATTGTCAACATATCAGGATCTATTCAATTCACCAACAGGGGTACCACTACACTGCCAAGTCAAGCATTAGATTGATCTAATTCCAGGAACACCATTAAACCAAATGGGCCACTCTACAAAAGTTCAAGTTTGGAGAATGAAGAAATCTAGCGACAAGTTCAAGAGTTGATCAAGAAAGGACACATTCGCCCAAGTGCTCATTGTGTGGAAGTCTAATTATTTTGGCAAAAAAATGGATGGAACGTGGAGACTTTGTATTAATTATCGAGTTCTCAACAAGATCATTGTGAAGAACCAATATCCAATCCCTCGCATTGATGATTTGTTGGACCAACTTAGGGGGTAAAATTTTTGACCAAAATTGACTTGAAATTTGGATACCACCAATTCCCAGTTGAGCCATCAGATGTGTGGAAGACTACTTTCAAATCCAATGAAGGGTTGTTTGAGTGGCTAATCATCTCTTTTGGCTTGACCAATGCCCCTGCCACCTTCATGAGATTGATGGATGATGTCCTTAGACCATTCATTGGTTCTTTCATTGTCATCTATTTGGATGGCATACTCATTTTTAGCAAAACATGAGGTGACCATCTACAGCATGTTCAACAAGTGCTTTCAACTTTGCAACCACACAAGCTATATGCTAACAGAGATAAGTGCTCCTTTGGTATGGAGAGTATTTAGTATTTGGGATACATTGTGGATAGAATGGGTGTTTGTGTGGACCCTGAAAAGATACAAGTTCTCAAAGATTGGCCATCTCCCAAAAATCCCACAGAACTTCATAGCTTCATGGGTCTAGCCAATTTCTACCAGAGGTTTGTACTTGGTTTTTCACATTTGGCATGGCCTATGAATCAGGCACTTAGGGGAGGACCAAGAGCAAAATTTTGCTAGACAGAGGCACAACAAAAAGCATTCATGGATTTGAAGAGGAGGCTATGCTCTGCACTAGCACTAGCACTCCCAGATTTGCAACAATCCTTTCAAATTGAAACAAATGCTTCAAACTATGCACTAGGGACAATTCTCATGTAACACGAGCATCTAGTTGCCTACCATAGTGAGACTTTCTCTGACACAATGTGCAAGTATCCCATGTATGATAAGGAGTTGTATGATATTGTACAAGCCTACCAACAATGGAAACAATACATTCTGGGGAAGGAGACTATCATTCACACAAATCATAAACCTCTATAATTTCTGCAAACACAAGGGAAGCTACAAAATGATAGGCAAATCAAAGATGGTCTTCCTACTTGCAACAATTTCACCTCAATATTTGCCACAAGAAGGGAGCTACTAACAAAGTTGTAGACTGTTTGAGTAGACCTCCGATCACATCCCTAACAATGGTATTGGATTCTTGTGGTCACAACACAATAGATTGGCCTCAACTATATAGCACAAATCCTAATTTTTCTTAGATCTACAACAATCTAGCAGAGGGGAAACAAGCTACTGATTTCTACTTGAAGGATGGGATTCTCTATCACATTGGGCACATATGTGTTCCAGCCAAGGAGTGGCAAAAGATGATATGGGAGGCCCACTACAATTGTGTTGCAAGGCACATCAGGGTGGAGAAGGCCATTGCTGTACTTTAGAGCTATTTTTATTGGCCCAAATTGAGACATGATGTCATTTTATACATCCGAGCTTGTTCTGCTTGTGCTATTGCAAAACCTGCCAATCATAAGCAAGGATTGTATACTCCTCTTCCAGTCCCTAACAAACCCTGGCATTTAGTTTCAATGGATTTCATGTCTAGCCTACCTTCTACCAAACGAGAGCATGATTGTGTGTATGTGGTGGCAGATAGGTTTTCAAAAATGGCTATCATAGTGGCTTGCAAGAAGGAAGTCTCTGTAGAAGAAAATCCCAAGTTTTTCTTTGAGAATGTTTGGGTATACTTTGGATTGCCACAAACCATCACATCTGACAGGGATAGTAGATTTCTTAGCAATTTTTAGTCAGCACTCCAGGCTTTGATGGACACAAAGTTAATGAAATCCACTGCCTTCCACTCCCAAACAGATGGGTAGATTGAGGGGGTGAATCGAATGATCATTCACATTTTGTAGATGTACCATTCCAAACATCCTCAGACTTGGGATGAAAGCTTGCCATATGTACAAAGTTACAATCGAGCACTACATGATTCCATAGGGCACAATCCATTTGAGGTATGTCTTGGCTACCAACCATTAGCTCCAATTGATGTGGCATTGCCAACCATGTTGAGTGACCCATCAACATATTTAGAGAAAGAGACAAATAGGGAAACTAAGTTTATTGAGAAGATATGCCATATTTAGCAACACGTGCATGAGATACTCCAATATAGTAATTAGAAATATATGGACAGACATGATCAGCATCATAGACCTCATTAGTTTAAGGTTGGGGACAAAGTTTGGCTTCACCTTCAGAAAGAAAGACTTCAATGGCCTCATAGGAAACTCTATCACATTTAGTATGGTCCATACACCATCCTCAAACAAGTTGGTGAAAATGCTTTTGAACTTAATTTGTCATCTTTTCTTGGACTACATCTTGTTTTCAATGTTGAATTGCTATGTCCATATTTTCCACCATTGTTGGACACTTCAGATGTTGCAGAACATATTTGTAGCACAGAGTTGAATCCAGGCACTACTGCCCTCTCAAATGTGATTAGATTACTGATGTTGTGGTCAAAACACTAAAGAAGCAACAGATTCCTCTCTACTGGGTGGTACAAGCAGGACAACTTCCACATCAAGGAAAATGGTTCACTAAGGACCAAATTGAGAAGAAATTTTCTCATCTACTAAAATACATAGGTGCAATGGGGCCCATTATCTCTCAAGGGGAACGCAATGATCCCACAGAGATTCAAAAGCATTAGTGTGGCATTTGTTCAGGAAACTATGTTTTCAGTTTTTCATTATTTTTTTCAGAATTGTCTACATCGACTTAGTAATTGGCATTTTTATAGGCCTTCGGAGTGGAATTTGGGGTCAAGACCTTCATCGGTTGATTTCAGCAATAGCTGTAGGCACGACTCAATGCGATTCAATCTAGCTCTTCAGGAGATCTTTCCAACAAGGATGAAAAGTCTAGATTTAGACTAGCTAGCTAGAAGTTATGACCCTGCCAAGTGGGGTTCCGAATGAATAGTAGTTTTTTAAAAATTTGAAAATTTGGAAATTTTCAAATTTTTAGTACTTAGTTGTTTTTTTCACCATCCAACTATCCATTTCAAATTCTATGGATAAGGTGACCTTTCACATTCTTGTTTCATTGTATATAAACATTTTGATGCAATTAATAAAGCCTCTTTGGTTGCCTGCAACTCTCTATGAGTTCTACACATTGACCTCTTGTTTATTCTCACAATACCATAGGCTCAGTGCTAGGTATTGTTATTTGAATTCTCCATTAAAATTTAGATCAGTGGTATCAGAGTAGTTCACTCCTATATGTCACATCGCACACGGTCTAGTTATCAAAAGTTGGGATTGCAGACACGAGACCCATCAGATTACCTACCCTTGAGATGCACATGACCTAAGATGGAAGAACAAGGAGATGGATCTGACCCTTTCAAGGAGTTGGTACAAGAAGCTTTGGCAAAGCAACATCAAGAGATGATGACTAAATTCTCTTAAATCCTCCAACAAAATCATCAACCACAAGATGCAGCTGGAGCGCCATTTCATGGTCACACCCCATTCAAGGTACAAGTAAATTTTAACATTCCCAATTTTGAGGGAAAAATTAATGCAGACGCTATTGATGATTGCCTATCAAAACTAGAGAAATATTTTTCTGTAAATCACTTCTTAGATGTTGAGAAAATAACCTTTCCACTCCTCAAAGCTGAGGAACATGTGAAACAATCTTGGGAGAATAGACTACTAGCTAGAAATAGCCTTGGAAGCCAAGAATTTGATGTGTTGGTGGAAGACAATCCCACATGGGGAGAATTTGTGGAATACATCAAGGACGAATACTACCCTAAAAATTCATATGAGGAGAAATATACACAGTGGCAATTACTTCGACAAAAGAAGGACCAATTTGTTTAATATTATACCAATGCATTTCATGCACTTTTAGCAAAATTGGTAATCATTGACACAAAAAAGCATTGGGTATTGAAGTATCACAGTGGGCTTCATCGGTATATCTAGATAGAAATGGATTTCCTACATATTGAGACTTTGAGTACCACCTTCAAATATGCAGTAAAGATAGAGGAAAAAATCAAACAAAAGGGCAAGAAGGATTATTTCTCAAACAACAAATCCAAGGGTGAAGGTGGTAGCAAATTTGGTGGGAAATAGACAACCAAGGACTTCTCCTCACAAACCTCATCAAAAACAAACGAGGGTAAAAAAAGATGTGTGAATTCCATAAGAGCCCTGGACATAACACAAAAGACTGTCGTGTCATGAAGACTTTGTTGACAAAAATTTGCCAAGGAGAGACGGAACATGATCTGATGCCTACAAACCCTTGTGAACAAAATGATGGCGAATAGGTCATTGAGTCCACATGCCATAGTTACCATTGCTAAATTCATGCCCCGTGAAGATGATCAGAGCTTATTCCACTCATAGATGTGGATAAATGGAAAGGCTCTTCATTTCATTGTTGATAGTGGAAGCCAAAAGAATTTGATTTCTGTTGAAACTATGAAGAGATTGAATCTACAAACAACATGACATCCACAGCCATATCATATGGGATGGATAAGTTAGGGACAAGACATTTTGGTGAATAAATAGTCTTGCTTACCTTACTCTCTCAAGCCATTCAAAGATGAATTGATATTTGATGTGGCACATTTGGATGTATGAGACATATTGTTGGGGAACCCATTCATGTAAAAGCACCATGGAGTCTATGAATCTAGGCCACACAGCATTACCATCAAGCTAGGAGAAAAGAGATATCAAATACCTAAGGTAAGTCCTACAGAACTAGTATCTTTGATTACTGTAAAACAATGTAAGAATCTAATTGCTCACACTAGAAAACTTGTCATACTAATGGTTTGACCTAATGAGGCAAGGGCTATTGTGGCCAGCAGTCATACTAGTGTGGCAACTACCACACCTAAATAGAAACAAATGGATCAAATATTGTCAACATATCGAGATGTATTCAATTCACCAACAGGGGTACCACTGCACTGCCAAGTCAAGCATAAGATTGATCTAATTCCAAGAACACCATTAAACTAAATGGGCCACTATATAGAAGGTCAAGTTTGTAGAATGAAGAAATCCAGCAGCAAGTTCAAGAGTTGATCAAGAAAGGACACATTCACCCAAGTACCTCACTATGTGGAAGTCTAATTGTTTTAGCCAAAAAAATGGATGGAACGTGGAGACTTTGTATTAATTATTGAGTTCTCCACAAGATCAGTATGAAGAACCACTATCTAATCCCTCACATTGATGATTTGGTGGACCAACTCAGGGGGCAAAATTTTTCACCAAAATTGACTTGAAATCTGGATACCACCAATTCCCAATTGAGCCATCAGATGTGTGAAAGACTGCTTTCAAATCCAAGGAAGGGTTGTTTGAGTGGCTAGTCATGCCTTTTAGCTTGACCAATGCCCCTGCCACCTTCATGAGATTGATGGATGATGTCCTTAGACCATTCATTGGTTCTTTCCTTGTCATCTATTTGGATGACATACTCATTTTCAGCAAAACATGAGGTGACCATCTGTAGCATGTTCAACAAGTGCTTTCAACATTGTGACAACACAAGCTATATGCTAACAGAGATAAGTGCTCCTTTGGTATGGAGAGTATTCAGTAGTTGGGATACATTGTGGATAGAACGAGTGTTCATGTGGACCCTAAAAAGATACAAGTTCTCAAAGATTGGTCATCTCCCAAAAATCTAACAGAACTTCGTAGCTTCTTGGGTCTAGCCAATTTCTACCAGAGATTCCTACTTGGTTTTTCACATTTGGCATGGCCTATGAATCAGGCACTTAGGGGAGGACCAAGAGAAAAATTTTGTTGGACAGAGGCACAACAAAAAGCATTCACAGAGTTGAAGAGGAGGCTATGCTCTACACTAGTACTAGCACTCCCAGATTTGCAAAAATCCTTTCAAATTGAAATAGATGCTTCAGACTATGAACTAGGGGCAGTTCTCATGCAACATGAGCATCCAGTTGCCTACCATAGTGAGACTTTCTCTGACATAGTGTACAAGTATCCCATGTATGATAAGGAGTTGTATGCTATTGTGCATGCTTGCAAACAATGAAAACACTACATTCTATGGAAGGAGACTATCATTCACACAAATCATAAACCTCTGCAATTTCTACAAACACAAGGGAAGCTACAAAATGATAGGTATCAAAGATGGTCTTCCTACTTGCAATAATTTCACCTCAATATCTGCCACAAGAAGGGAGCTACTAACAAAGTTGCAGATTGTTTGAGTAGACCTCTAATCACATCCCTAACAACGGTATTGGATTCTTATCATCACAACACAACAGATTGGCCTCAACTATATAGCACAGATCCTAATTTTGCTCAGATCTACAACAATCTAGTAGAGGGGAAACAAGCTATTGATTTCTACTTGAAGGATTGGATTCTTTGTCACATTGGGCACATATGTGTTCCAACCAAGGAGTGACAAAAGATGATATGGGAGGCCCACTATAGTCGTGTTGTAGGATACTTTAGAGTGGAGAAGACCAAATTGTTGTACTTTAGAGGTATTTTTATTGGCTCAAATTGAGACATGATGTCATTCTATACATTCGAGCTTGTACTGCTTGTGCTATTACAAAACCTACCAATTGTAACCAAGGATTGTATACTCCTCTTCCAGTCCCTAACAAACCATGGCATTCAATTTCAATGGATTTCATGTCTAGCCTACCTTCTACCAAATGGGGGCATGATTGTTTGTATGTGGTGGTAGTTAGGTTTTCAAAAATGGTTGTCATAGTGGCTTGCAAGAAGGGAGTCTCTGCGGAAGAAACTACCAGGCTTTTCTTTGAGAATGTTTGGGTACACTTTAGATTGCCACAAACCATCATATCTGATAGGGATTGTAGATTTTTTATCAATTTTTGATCAGCACTCTGGGCCTTGATGGACACAAAGTTGATGAAATCCGCTGCCTTCCATCCCCAAACAGATGGGTAGACTAAGGTGGTGAATCGAATGATCATTCACATTTTGTAGATGTACCATTCCAAACATCCTCAGACTTGGGATGAAAGCTTACCATATGTACAAAGTTACAATCGAGCACTACATGGTTCCATAGGGCACAATCAATTTGAGGTATGTCTTGGCTACCAACCATTGGCTCCAATTGATGTGGCATTGCCAACCATGTTGAGTGACCCATCAACATATTTAGAGAAAGAGACAAATAGGGCAACTAAGTTTATTGAGAAGATATGCCATATTCAGTAACAAGTGCATGAGATACTCCAATATAGTAATTAGAAATATAAGGACAGACATGATCAGCATTATAGACCTCATCAGTTTAAGGTTGGGGACAAAGTTTGGCTTCACCTTCAAAAAGAAAGGCTTCAATGGCCTCATAGGAAACTTTGTCCCATTCAGTATGGTCCATACACTATCCTCAAACAAGTTGGTGAAAATGCTTTTGAACTCAATTTATCATCTTTTCTTGGACTACATCTTGTTTTTAATGTTGAATTGCTACGTCCATATTTTCCACCATTGTTGGACACTTCAGATGTTGCAGGACATATTTGTAGCACAGAGTTGAATCCAGACGCTACTGCCCCTCTCAAATGTGATTAGATTACTAATGTTGTGGTCAAAACACTAAAGAAGCAACAGATTCCTCTCTACTGGGTGGTACAGGCAGGACAACTTCCACATCAGGGAAAATGGTTCACTAAGGACCAAATTGAGAAGAAATTTCCTCATCTACTAAGCCCATTACCCCTCAAGGGGGATGAAATGATCCTACAAAGATTCAAAAGCATTAAGGTGGAATTTGTTTAGGTGACTATGTTTTCAGTTTTTTAGTATTTTTTTAGAATTGTCTACATCTTAGTAATTGGCATTTTTGGAGGCCTTCAGAGTGGAATTTGGGGTCAAGAATTTCATCGGTTGCTTGGAGTAGTAGCCGCAGGTACAACTTAACACAACTCAATCTAGCTCTCTAGGAGATCTTTCCAACGAGTCTAAAAAGTTTGTATTTTGACTAGCTAGCTAGAAGTTATGACCCTACCAAGTGGGGTTCTGAATTTAGTAGTTTTTTGAAAATTTGGAAATTTGAATTTTTAGTAGTTAGTTGTTTTTGTCACCTTCCAACTATCCACTTAAAATTCTATGGATAAGGTGACCTTTCACATTCTTGTTTCATTGTATACAAACATTTTGATGCAATTAATAAAGCCTCTTTGGTTGCATGCAACTCTCTACGATTTCTACACATTGAGCTCTTGTGTATTCTCACAATACCACAGGCTCAGCACTAGGTATTGTTATCTGAATTCTCCATTAAAATTTAGATCAGAGTCTACCACTAAAAGTCCAACATTAGTTAATTAGATCATCTTCAATACTTACTCTTCTCTTTTATACTCTTCTTAATGTTACAACATGCACATTTAAATGTCCACTTGTGTTATCATTCTTTTGCTCACAATTGATTTATTAACTAAAGCAGTTTTTATCGCTCAATGTGCCACATTATTATCCTTAGATCAACTAGTTTTTCCAATAGAACCAATTATCTTTTATACTCTTCTTAAAATTAACCAATTATCTTTTATACTCTTCTTAAAATTATGTTGGTCATACACATGCATGCTTTGGCAAAAAATAGGGGACTTTTAAAAATCCATTTTTTGTACATCCAATAAAAATCCAACTTTTATCATCTGGGTATTAGAAAAATTACATATTTAAAAAGTAGAAACAAAATTCTACATTTCTTATTTTCACATCATATTAATATTTTATGTGCAAGTGCTTCAAATTGTCACTCCAATTATGACAAAATTTTAAAAATAGAAAAAACACTTCCACTTTTTGGCAAAAAAGTGAACTCATCTTCTTCCACTTACCCTTTTGTTTCTCCATAAATGGTTTGCAGAAGGAGGGCCAATTAAGTTGAGGAAGGTGAACCATTTGTAGAAGCTAATTTGGAGGTTCAGGCTCATGGCCATAGCAGAAGGTGTAGGGTAGTTTTATTTGGCATGTAGGTCCCTTTAAAGGCCTGCAACTTGTTTTAAAGAGGCACATAGGTCCCTTACAAGGCCAGTGACCTATTTTGAAGAGCTTGCAGAGCTCTGTTGGGTTGGTAGGAAGATCCATGACCCCTCTTGGCTTGTTGGGAAATGTAGAAAGTTCACGACCTATTTTGAAAGGCCCACACCTCCAATGCTCGAGAAATCCTCAGGCCAGTCAATGCCACCATGTAGGAATCAGCCATGTGCAAATAGTGCAGCCCCAGAAATCCTTAGACCACCTAAAATCCATCCCAAATCAGCCTCAAATTGATCATAGAGGTTTTCAGATCGCAACCCATTTTGGACGAGGGTTTAACATGTTGTTCTTCAATCTCTTCACACAACACAAGTCATTTCCATGGTCACCATCTATCGCTTTGGTCATTGAATCCATAGCTCACTACTTGTTTCTTATCGTTATTTCTTCATCGCCATTCATAGTGGAAATGCAGTGAATTGGAGAGCTTTCTCATTGAGATCACGACCCCCACTTTGTAGGTATTATGCCCACACCCTCTATGTAGGTGGCCAAGCCCTTCAGGGGTTTATCTATGTATCATGTTGGCTTTCATCAATCCACTTCTTCCTAGCAGATAGGTCATAGTCACATTTGTGAATGGTCATAGAGTGCTTTGGTTGTAGTCCCTTCATTAAACTGCTAGGTCGTTGTTACAAGGATACGTTACATTTTATGTTATAATAACATTCAATGTCAATCACTATGTAATGTTAACTATAGTTTTCTATTAACTACACCATTTGTAGCATTATATGCTCCATTTTTTTAACCAAAAGAGCTAACTTTTATGTCAAGATTGACCACCTAGTTCGCATAGTGTTCATAAGGGGGGCACGTTTTCTTTTTGTCATAGTTTTTTCTCACAAGGGCAAAATTTGACAAATTTATAGTCAATGGGAAGCTAGTTATGATGCCAACAAAGTAACATCGAGATGATTTAGAAATTGTGCTATTTTAAAATATTTTTTAGCCTTCCTTTGTAAAGAAAGATAGACAACTACTGAAATTATTGTAACTTTTGATTGCCAACTTGAAATCAAGTGCCATTTTTTTAGAAAGTGAATAATTTTTCAAGCTTGATCTATTGGAAATGATTTTGTACTAATTATAAAGTGCCCTTTTCATTCCAATTAGACTTACTTATGCACTGCAATTATAAAGTGCCAAAGTTCAAGGGGATAAAAATATTGAATCATGATAGGGTGTATTGAGTGGTGGCAAGAACACTTCCATTATGTCATGTCAAGAGTACTTTTATTGCATTGTATCAAGAGCACTTCCAAACTTCCTTTCGTATTTTATTATTTCTAGTCAAGTGCATTTCCATAGAGTTGTGTTTAGAACACTTCCGCATTACCTCCATCAACACATGATGCTACATATGAGTCTAAAGTTGCTTCCTTGAGAACTTTTAGTGATTCATTACACCAAGATATTAACATCACCTATTGCTACATCAGAGTTCTCAATTGCTTCACATAAGGCTTCCAGAGATTATTCACAACAAAACTTCACATGGGATTTGGATTGTAGCCACATGACATGCATTAACATTCAACACATCAATTCTTCAGATATTATTTCTCTTTGTTTTCTTGTATTAGCTTCTATGGTGATAGATTCTGTGGCTATTCATGAGTCCACATCTTTGACTCAGTCGTCATATCAACACTTGTCACCCAACAACACTGGCTTGGAGATACTTGGAGAGCCTTTGAAGACATCATGGGCATCATCTAGGTCTTTGAATCATGTGTAAAATTTAGAGATATTCATACTTCTTCCTGCATATTCCTATTTGGAATGGGAAGATCACTTGTACACTTCTTATTTCTTCTCTCTTTTGGAGGAAAGTTTTTTCCCACTAGGTTTTCTTTCTTTCTTCGTTTTATGATAGATTTCTTTATACATGGGTACCTCATTAGGCCTAGTTGTTGAGACCCATCCTTATTTGTACCCACCTAAGTTATGCTTAAGGGGGATGTTAGTGTAGAATATTAATGTTATTACTTATAATTTAATAAGTAATTATATATGTAAACTACACATGGTGTTAAGCCACCTTAGGTAGGTATGTGGCAACTTGGAGAGTTGTTCAAAACTATTCCAAGGTATGTGTCACCTCTTTCTTGCCACTTGGTGGAGAAAATTCATCACCTCTATTTGAGTGTTGAAGTCAACTTCTAATTCGACTCAAACACTTCACCCTATATGTACACATCTTGTTCATAGTATTATTCAATCAAGCACCATTTGTAAAGCTCTCGTGGCCAACTTGTATCATCATTTTGTCCAGCCAATACTGAATCCTCCAACACTAATAAGTTATATAATGCTCCAAAATAATACTTCAAATTATTTTTTAAAATATCTTAAAAAATATGAAAAATATGATAAGTAGAATTGTGAAAAATGAAGAATAATATTGAAATTTAAATTCAATACTTCAAAATATTTTTTAGAACATATTAAAAATACAAAAAAGGATGAGAAATAGAATTGTGAAAAAGGAAGAACTATATTGAAATTTAAAACTTACACACAAAACAAACAAACTAAATTTACCATTACAATTAAAAACAAATTTCTAAAATTAATATATTAAAACTAAAAATAAAAATCAAACTAATCTTAAGAGTTAAAACTATTTTAGAAATTAGCATACCTATATTTAAAAATTATATTTAAAGTAGGCCCAGATGTAATGCCCCTCCATTCACATCTTGGATGTGTAGATGGTCTGGCTAAGGAGCATGAAGATGAAGGTAAAATAATAGGAATATTTAGGGTATGTTAGACAGTTGATGTTCTACATTATATGATGTTGGTAGATGCTACATTCATGTTGATGACATTCCTAATTATGCTCATGTGTGGTTTCATATTACAGTTAGTATGTTCTATTGATAATTTTTGTTGCGGCATTGATAATTTATATGCTCTGACATTGTTTTACATTCAGGTGATTATGATGTTGACCTTGTTGCAAGGTGTGGCCCTTGGTCTCCTTGTTCAGCGCTGCACTACAGTGGCTTGCGATAAGGGCTTAACTACCTCCCATGCTTGTTATGTCAAGTGGTTGTATCAGGCATTAATAGGTCAATCTTTTGATGCAACGGTAGCTAACAATTGGTATCAGAGCTGAGGTCACGGGTTCAAACCCCGTGCTTGCACTGGGGGGGATTGTTGCAAGGTGTGGCCCTTGGTCTCCTTGTTCAACGTTGTGCTGTGGTGATTTGTGACAAGGGCTTAACTGCCTCTCGTGCTTGTTAAGTCAAGTGGTTGTATCGGGCATTAATAGGTCAATCTTTTGGTGCAACAATAGCTAACAGATCTTACTATGATTGTCATATGTTAGAATTAATTTTTATGTGACTGATTTTGTATCATAGGATGTTATGTTGTGGAGTTTTGTGTGGATTAATCTTATTATGTGTATCATGTGATTATCTGATGATGGTTCTTATTTAGTCGTTCAATAACTTATTTCTATCTGTGTTGTGATTGATGAAAGTAGCTTGTCATTGATGTCAAAAAGGTATTGACAGGAGTTGTTCATGTCATTAGGATCAATGATAGATAAGAGATGTCATCAGGATATCTTCATGTTTGTCTTAGGATGGATTCTCATGTTTTAACTTGTTTGGTGTTCATAGTGGTTTATACTTGATCACCATGTTTATGATTGGTTCATATTATGTAGATCTCATGCAGTGGTATTTGAAGGAGTTGTTTGTGTTAATCATTTCAGGAAAGCTGATGCTTATGGTTTATGCTCACGGTTTCATGGTCACATTCCAGGAGTTCATTTCTTGAGCTCATATTTTGACAATGTTATGTTCATACCATGTTGTTCACAGGGTTGTTTTGTTCATGTTTCATTGAGGTGCTTCATTGATGACATCATTGAATCAGGGATAGATAAGAGATGTGTTTGTAGTACATGTATGATCAAGATGTCTTGTTCAAGGTATGATGTGTGTTTGGTTCATATTTGGTATTATGATAATTTGACTCAATGATGCTTAAACATGGATGGTACTATATCAAGTAGAGGACATGATTTTTTAGTATACAGTATATCATACAAGAGATATGGCAGAGGTTACAGGTGATTGCAAGTTCTAGTGGCAGAAATTTCAATGTTGAGATGGCATAATGGTTGTGTGATAGGAGTAAAATTGTAGAATCTTTATTCACCATGCTTTATGAGTTGTTTTTGATATCTTCATTGTTCTTGAACAAAGGATGCAAATACTAATCAAGGTTGTCTTCAATGTTCTTCATATTCAGATTTTTAAGAATTTCATTATATGATGTTGATATTTCTCCAAGAGTGTTTGTGTTGTTAAGACAAGAGTTCACACATGCATGCTCAATTTGTCATGGTGACATGATGAAGTTGTTCATTTAGAGGAGTTTACATGGTTTTAATTGATATGGTTTGCACTGTTGGCTATCATTTTTGGCTTTGATAATTTGCTTGCACAATTTGGTGTTAAGGAGGTGTTTCATGATAAGGTCATATTGATGTTGGTTGATCATCAAGTTCAAACTATCTTTAAATTCTATTGCAAATTATATAGGAGCACTTTTGTTATGTTTAGGAGGTGACCTATTATTGCAGGTCAGATCACTTATTACAACCTGCTAGAGGGCATTTCAATCATACTATCATCGGCCCCTTCATATTTGAAAAATTGACCTCTTTCACATCCTTTTACATTGAAAAGCTATCGAATAGCTTATGACTTGAGGGCCCAAAAAGCATTGAATATCATATATATTTGATGGTTTTTATTTAAAATGGGGAGCATGAAAAGCATTGGTCAAATGACTTTTGGATGCCAAAAAGCTTTTGAAGATCTTTGTTTATTTTTGAAAAGCCATTGAATATCTGTTATTAAGGTGGGAGCCCGATTAAGCCTTTAATGGCTTTATTTCAATTTTTAGAAACTTTGTTTTTTCTTTAAAAAAAACTCCTAGTTTATTGGGTTTCAAAATGTCATCTTGTGAGGTCGAATAAAATGGAGTTTATGAGTTTCTTTTAAGGAGATTTTTTTTTGGAAATTTAAAAAGAAAGATTTGTTCCTATCTTTCGTGGCAAATGAAAGACAAAAGGATAGAAAGTTATTTTTGGGAAGAATGTTTTAAGTTTTTCTCATGATAAGTTTAAAAAGTTTTTTTGTTATGAAGGGTCATTTTGCAGAGAGAAGGATTTCAAAGAAAATGATCATAGATGTTCTTGCAGGATAACAATGATGCAGAGAAGAAAATATATTTGCATATATTTTTATTCTTGCAGGTTGAAGAATATCTTATGATGGGAATGGAAATGAATTTTCTTAGAAGGAATATGAAGAGACTTCATACATATGATCAAAGAGATTTTATTTTCTCTTGTAAGGGAAGATTGAAAATATTGTTGTTGAAGACATTCAATTTAATGAAGATGAAAATTTGCAGAAGATGAAATTGAAGGGTCATTGAAGTCATGAGAAATTTTTTTATTGAAGGGGCAAATTTTTATTTTGGAAAACTAATTTTGTAGATTGAAGAGTTTTTGAAAAGGAATATGAAAGATTATTTTCATAACATTGTGAATAAGATTCTTTCTTTTGCAAGTGAATGGATTTTTGTTTTTGCAGGAAGATGAAGAGATTGCAAATGAAAAAGATTTTTTTGTGAAGATGAAAATGTAAATACAAAGAAGATGGAGAATGTGAAAGGTCATATGATATTTAATGACATTACAAGTGCGGATAGAGTGATTGTTGTGTAGATCAATGATGAAGATAATTTGATGATACAATTGTAATGGATGTGAACCAATATGAAGACAACTTCTATGACACAATTTCAATCAAATCAAGTATGAAGGCAATATGAAATTGAATGTGCAGAGATAATCTAAATTAGGTGAATTGATTGAGCATAAGATGCAAGTTGGAGACATACACATAGAGAAATTACAAATAGAGTTTATATTATGCTGAGATTGGTTAATGAATTGAATGGAAACTGAGTAACCCTCTGAATTTGTTTATATTTTCTAATGGTGATTGTGTTTGCCAGTGAGGCACAGTATGCCAATGAGGCTTATAGGTCAGTGAGACCTTACATTTGTCAATGAGAGACATATTGTAGCCAGTGCGGCTTCTTTGTAGCTAGTGAGGCTTGCCTAGTTAGTGAGACCTATATGTAGCCAGTGAGACATGTTTTTCAGTTAAGCTAGTGAGGTAGTTTTGGAGTGGTTTTTCTACCCTGGGAGGCTTTTCCACTCATTAATTCTTCTTGTGTTGATGTCTTGTATAATTTCTTGTGTTGATGATTTGCATAATTTCATGTGTCCTATATAATTAAAGATTTGGTGAATGTGCTTTTGATAATTGATTCAATTCAAACAAATCTTGTTGACAATTTTAGAGAGGAAATAAAAATTGGTTTTTGTGTACACTGATTCACCCCCCTCTTAGTGTTGATTATACTCCTACAATGATTACGTGTTTGATGTGATGGTGAAAGGGACAGTGTCGCATTACTCATGCATGAGTACCCTGCTATGCTGGGATTCCCTTTCACAATATATATATATATATATATATATATATATATATATATATATATATATATATATATATATATATATTCGACTATTATATATATATATATATATATATATATATTCGACTATTGGGTTGTTGCATGATGCAGGTACCAAACATCGACTCCACCTAAATTGACAGGTCTAAGAGTGCCTTAAACCCAATGGAAACTATTGAACGGAGATAACATGTGGTCCCCTAGTTAGCCATCATTCCTGAAAAGGATGAGTATCTAGTTTTGCACCCAGTCAGTGTTGTCTATATGGGCGTAATGGTTAGTCATTATCATTGTGGTCATGCTTTTTGATAGTACATAGTGTCAGGTATTGTTTGGCATTTAGGTTATTTTGTTTGGAATTGTTTGATTAATGTTTTGGATAATTGCTTCATTAAAATAAAATTATTAAGTCAAGAGGGCACTTTGATAAATAAATATAGATGCTTTTATGTAAATTATAGTTGTGGGGAAATATGTATTATTATGTCTGAAAAAGATTCTCTTTCTTTATTATTATTTTCTTGAGTAATTATTTTCTATTTTGACCACTTGGAAGAAGTGGCAGTTACGCACCTCAAGAGGGAATATGAGAAATAATTGTTTCTTTTGAGTAAGAGACTAATTTTAGAAAAGTAGAAAGAAACTATTTTTGTTTGGTTGTAAATGAAATAAATAGCAAATTCTAAAATAAATAAAATCAGAGAGAAATTATTGTTTGGTTAAAAATAGCAAATTGTAAGAGAGTAATAAAGGAGAATCTTCTAGAAGAAATTATGGGGGGTGGTTATGCATGCTAAACTTTATTTTGAAATCTTAAGACATAACTTGGGGAAGGAGGGTGCATTTCAAAAGGGAGAATATGTTTTATGTTTTATGTTTTGGGGATCTCTCTCTCTCTCAGGAAGTTTTCATTTTTTATTTTGGCGCCATAAACCATAGTTTCCAGAAGAAAAGACTTGGGGGAAAATGGATGTGAGCTGGGAATTTTGTGAAGATGTGATAGAAGTAATATTCTAGGTATGGACTGGGATATGAATCTGATTTATTGTTGCATTAGATTTAGTAAAATATTCTATGAATTATCTTCTACATTTACTGAACCCAATCTATTGCGTTAGCCATAACTTTATTTTTACGAACTGGGTTTCTCTATTTTTTTATATATGGTGTATGGCCTGGATATCTAAATCATATCCAAAAATCAGCCATACTTTAGTGACTATCTACCTCTCACCTATTTCATCTTTGTTAAAACAGTTAGTTGTGTCACCAATAACTCTATATTTTCAAACTAGGTTTCTCTAATTTTTTTATCTATGGTGCATGGCCTGGATATCTAAATCATATCTAAAAATTGTCTATACCCAGTTTGTCATTTTTGAGATATGAATATTTTGTGAAGGTCTACCTCTCACCTATTTCATCTCTATTAAAACAGTTAGTTGCGTCACCAATAACTCTATATTTTTGAACTGGGTTTCTCTGAGAATTTATTTTGTGCATATCCTATGATCATTGCTTTCCATTATATGAGACTCTTTGAGGCATTCTACCAATTAGTCTGCATGCCTTGTCTATTCTTTCACATTTTGCATTGTTGATAGCTTCTAAAGCCTTCTCAACAAATTCATTTTGTGTTGATCCTATCTTATGCATGTGGTTAAAAGTGAGGTAGATTTGATGAAAATATTAGATCTATAAGAATGTTTTTTTGTTCTATATTTCTTTCCTCTCAAGTTAACCTTAGAACAAGGTTCTTTTATTGTAGCTTCAGGTTTTGTATCTTGTGATTCTAACTAGTGTAAGAGATTTATAGTATGGGCTTTTAATCTTGCTTATACATTTATATTTAATAGTATTTACAAAATTGTCCCGATTATTAATGAAATCTACATCAATGTAAATAGCGTAAATAATTGTTATGTTTAATTTATATGCCTTAGGGTTATTTGCATGTTGTTCACAATCATTTTAATTAAATGAAATTAAATTAAGTCTTGAGAATTATTAGTTAAAATATTGATACTCATGGACACCTATATCTTATGATCATATTATAACTGCTACTGGTGATTAGAAAGTTATAGTTCTATATTGATGAGGTAGATTCACTTTATATTTGTTAGATGAATGATCATGATTGGATTAATGTTACATTCTTTAAGACCCATAATTAGTGCACTATATCATATGTTGCATTGTATTTGAAATATTGATGAAGGATCATAGTTTATGTTGTGCATTTAAGAGTGAATGTGATGCATGACTATTGTGTTTAGTGGTGTCAAGTGTTTGTGTCATTTGGGAAAGATGATTCCAGAGGCCTGGGAGAGTGTGATTGTGTGGGAGTTGACTATTTGTGTATCATGTGAGTTGAGTAAATTGCTATTCTGGAATGTTTCCTCCTATTCATGTTGGTATGCTACATGTGCAAGATGGATAATGCCTTGCTCAGTGTACCTATTCATGTGGTTATGATGATTATGCAAGATGGATAATGCCTTGCTCAGTGTACCTATTCATGTGGTTATAATGATTATGCAAGATGGATAATGCCTTGCTCAGTGTACCTATTCATGTGGTTATGATGATTATGCAAGATGGGTAATGCCTTGCTCTATGTAATATGAAATGATGTATATTTTGTGTTGTAAATGTATCATGATGAGAAATGTGATAGTTCATGCTTGGGATTTGTTTTGGGCTTTGAGAATCTAGATACAGTGAAGGGGGAGTGGCTTTCAATGTGGGACCGGCATCCAAAGTGGCTTATCAGGGTAACCCATTAGAAGTTGTTAATCTAGTGATAACTTAATACTAAATTTAGAGGGTTGGGTAGTTCACACTAATCAAGATAATTGGATGCCTCGTTTATGCCTAAAGTGCTCATTCAGGCTAAGGATGAGATGAGAAGGCCGTGGTTGGCAAAATCAACTTCCTTGTCCTCACAAAAGGAATGTTGGTTCTGCATGTGTCACCCTATGGGACTGGTGTCTAGGGAGAGACTGTCAAGATAACCCATGCTAGGACCATGTGATGACACTCATCCCTACTGCAGTCTAGTATTCTCTAGTTGTGTTCTCCCCTTTGTTGTGTGATTGCCTCTAGAAGTGTTGTTTGTGTTACTTGTGATGTTTTTATTGACCCGTGTTGTATTCAAGTCTTGTGTAGTCCTTGCACATGTTAGTCTACTGTCTTTCTTGATTGTTTTCTTAGTGGGACCTTATTGTTATCTCCTAGCACAAGGGGTGGACCTTAGGGTTCCACATGGTTGGGTGGTTGTGCTTTTATCTCCATTGGTTTCCCTTGATGTTGATTGTGTGCGAGAAGGATGTATCTTGTATGGCATATTTTAGATCTTGCTCTAGCTTGAAGAGACAGATACTTATGATCATGTTCTAGTCTTGCATATTAGTGGAATCATGTACTGTTATCTTGATGTATGTACTCCAATGTAATCTAGACAGCGATATTGTAAATAATGTAATGTTGTACTCTCTTGTAAAGGAACTTGTTTATGTACTTGTGATCCTATGTGCAGGATCTTGATGCTTATTTATCTGATAATATAATATGGAATTGTATGTGTTTATTCATCTGATGCAATTAGATATAGAATGAACCATGGTTGTTAGTTAATTCATAATGTTGGTTAGATCTTGTTTTAGTTCGTTAGTAATACAGCCATGGAACCCTAGAGGATAAACCTGAATTTAAATGTTATGAATAAATATATGATTGTTGTTATTTCTTTCATTTTAAAAAAAAAATTGTCCTTTTGTAAGTTTAGTTGTGTTATCCTTTGAGTTCCTTGGTGGAGCGTTAGACTAGAGATATCCTTCTAAGACACCTATTCCACTTATGTGTGGTAAATTGATAAAATATTATATATCTTAAGAATTATTATAATTATATAATATAATATTATAATAAACATTAGATAAATTATTATAATATATATTAATTATAATTATATATAATTTTTAAGGTTTGAATGAAGGTTAGATTTAGAATTATGGTTTTGTTTAGGGATTTGGTTAAGATTAGGTTTATAAATTAGGGTTAGGGTGAAAATTATTATAATTATATAATATAATATTATAATATAGGTTAGATATATGATTGTAATATATTATATAATAATAATATGTAATATTATATTATATAATATATAATAATTATAATTATAATATATATAATAAAAAGACACAAACATTACCCATTAAAAAAAAGGACACAAACATTTCCTTCATTCCAAATTAAGTTCAACCCCAGCAAAACATCATGATCCATATATCACCCAAAACAAAACTTCTGATACCCACAATTTTCCAAGAACCCAAAATCTTGAAAGATACAACAATATTCAATCTTACATGTTAAGAGCAGACTATTGAGGGATCAAAACTATACCAAACATGATAAGGAATAAACATATTATAAGAGAAGCTAACAGATTGACTCAAATATCAAAGGAGGCAATGTAAATATATTGCATTGAAAAAAAACTATGCTAGGAAAAAAAAGAACTGATGCAAATACCTTTTAGAAAAAATAGATTTCCTCCAGAGCCTTGGATAGATTTTCTTTTGTTTCTCACCTCAAATCTTGCAATTTTCTATGCTTGCCTAAGCTATTTTCTTTCAACCATTTTATTCTTCAATAAAATATTTTATTATTAATACATTTTACAACTAAGCATTTCTTCACTATCAGTTTGCAATAATTTTTTTCATGGTATTTTATTATGTAAATAAAACAAATAATTCCCCCCAATTTGTAAAGTAGAAGGATGCTACCCTCTTTCATCTCTCTGTAGAAAGTACATAAAGTGCATTAATTGAATACAAATTCCTTTCATAGTGATGCCATTGGTTTGCCATGTGCCCTTCAACATCTCTAGTCTTATGCCATTGGTTTGCCCTGTGCCCTTCAACATCTCTAGTCTTGGAGAGATTTTGAAAAAAGAAAAGATTCAGGAATGATTAATACACATAATAAAAGAGAGAGAAAGAGAAGAAAAATGGTATGTGATTCTTTTGTTTTCTATTTGCACTCCCCTTCTTCTCACCTCAAATCTTCAATTTGATATGTTCGCTTAAGTTGTTTACTTTCAACCATTTTCCCTTCCCTGTGAACATCAAACACTGAGTTAGGAGAAACCATAGGGTAGTCATTTTTCTGATGTGTAATGTTTTATCTAATTTGTTATGTGCAAAACACACATCAATAGATTAGTGCTAGAAGGAGGCCATGACAAACTGGGAACTAGACAAATAATTAGGCAATCTAGCTCTGCTGGTGAGAAATTCTTCCAATTAACTCATTGCATGATGAATGCCTTAAAACAAGTCCCCACTTCCTCTCCATCCTTCCCAACTCCACGAAAAACATTGAAGTTACACTGGGCATTGTCTCCTTAACCAAGTGTTTCACTTTGTTTTGCCCTTTGAGCATCCACTAAGTCAGTCATTTATTATGGTGCTTCATTTTAAAAAATTTAGTAGGGTTTTTTAAGATTGAAATTTTATTTTCTATTTTTTATATTGGAATCTTATAAATTTACACATAAATTTCAAAATCTTTACCATGTAGCAACATCTCTTGACATAAAGAAAAAATCATACATAATTCAATAAATATTCTTATATTTAAAAATATAGTTAGTATGGATACTAACTTTAGTTTTTCTATGTTTACATAATAATAATAATAATAATAAGTAATTCATGGCGACTGAAATAGCGAATAGCGAAGAAAAGTAGGAGGAAGAGGTGGCAAAAGCAAAATGGAAGCTAGGGCAATGGCAAAGGCAAGGCAGAAGACCACAAAGGAAAATGAAAGATGGACAGAAAACAAGCAAAAGGATTTTGAGTGACAAGAAGACCAAATTACAATCAACTTGACAGAGAAGGCTAAAGAAGACTTACAGATGCTCGAAGATCTAGCAATTATAGGGTGGATCATAGGAAAATGCATGGAGAGAGGTAGAATAAAATATTGGATAAAGGAAAATTGGAAATCTAGGGCCCTAGTGAAATTCTTGCCAAAAGCCTTTTTCGCAGTTTTCTTTCAGACACCAGAAGACAGGGAAGCAATTTTGCAGGGAGGAATCTGGAAAATTGACGGAATGCCAATATTCATGCAGAAATGGCAACAAAACTTTAATCCTCTGATTTTGAGGCCCTATGACAAACCAATCTAGATTCACTTGTACAACCTCCCCTTAGATTACTGGTCAGAGGAGAGCTTGGAAAAAATAGGCCGATCACTTGGAACCCTAATTGATGTGGACTAATTTCTCTTAGAGGAAGATTCATATCTATATGCACGCATGCAAATCGCAATTGTCAATCCCATTCCAAAGGAAATAAACCTAAGCATGGGAGGTGTCATATGGAGGCAAATGGAGGAAGTCGAGGAGGACAAAAGTTTTTGCTTACTTTGTAGAAAAAGGGACCATCGGGAGACAAACTGCAAAGCAAAAAAGAAGAAAATGAAAGAAATTTGGGTAAGGAAGGTCCTGATGGAGAAGAAAACAAATAAGATAGCCCCCGAAGGAAGGTCAAAGATAAAGGAGCTGAGCCAAAAAAAGATAGATGAAGAGGTGGCAGCTGAGAAAGTGAAAGAAGGTAGGGAACAATCTAACAAAATGGACTCAACAAAAACTTCAAATGTAAGCCCGAATAGGAATCACAAGAAATCAAGGGTTGAAGAGAAGTGTTCTGCTAGCAATCAGTCAGAAAAGGAAGGAGAGCCTCCCAATGAGAACGAAGTGGAACTAGAAGAGGAGATCCAGATAGACTCCAAATGGGGCCAATGAGAAGAGGACGAACTGGGAATTGTGGATGTCAGGAATATTAATCAATTGGCTCTCAAAGAGTTAGGGAAAGTCAAGAAAGGTTGAGGAAGGAAAAGCAATAGGAGAAAAAGAGAGGAAGTGGCCTTAGAATTAGGCCTCAAGAATATAGCATCCTTCATGAAAAGATCCAAGGAAGCAGAGGGCTCCCTTGGAGGGCAATGAAGACAATAACGTGGAATGTCAGGGGCCTCACAGCCCTTGACAAAATGCGCATGATAAAGTGCCACATGGAGAGGCTAGCAGCGGACATTTACCTGTTTCAAGAAACCAAATTAAACAGAGAAGAAGAAAGTAAGTTTGCAAACTACTGCAGAAGGAAAAAAGGAGTGTTTCAAGAAGCTTCGGGGAAGGCTGGAGGACTGGGAATTATTTGGAATCCAGCTAATTTCAATATAGAGCTTTTGGAATGTTCCCAAAGCTGGATGATGTGTTCAGCAAGAAGTATATGGAGCAAAGAAACATTTTACATTTTCAATGTATACTGACCAATCAGAACAGAAGAGAAAAGGGAAGTCTGGAACAAACTGCTGGAAAGAATAAAGTTAGTGGAAAAGGACTGATTCGTGATAGGAGGAGACTTCAATGTGATCCTTGACCTCACAAAGAAAAGTGGAGGATTAAACAAAATAAACAGAAGCATCACAGACTTCAGGGATTTCATCTCAAAGGCGCAAATAATGGACTGCCACACAAAGAATGGGAGGTTTACCTGGACCAACCAAAGAGAGGGGTTCACAAACATATCAGAAAGATTAGACAGATTCTTCTTAAGTCACGAATGGAAAAAGGATAATATTTACTCTGAAGCCAATATAGCACCAATCGCAGTCTCTGACCACTTCCCAGTGATATTCGAAGTTAAGACTTGTGAGAGACCACATAGGAACTACTTTAAATTCAAAAATATGTGGTGGAGGGAGTAGAGCCTTACGGAGCTATGAGAGGCTTGGTGGAAGGAGAGCGCCCAAATAAAAGGTACTATATCATTCTGCTTTTTGAAGAGGCAAAGTTATTTAAAGGATAAACTAAAGTTTTGGAATAGAAAGTCCTTCAAAAATTTCTTCAAAGAAAAAGAAATAGTTGAGAGAGAATTGGAAGAACTAAATGAAAAAATAATCAAAGAAGGAATGTACGCAGCAGACTATGTGAAAGAAAAAGAACTGAAGGACAAACATGCAAACTTATTACGGAGAGAAGAGGTGTTTTGGAGAGACAAAGCCCGCAATAAATGGTTAAAGGAAGGTGACGTAAACACCAGGTTTTTTCACACCTCGGTCAAGGAAAGAAGGGACAGGAACATGATAGATAAGATTACCCTACAAGATGGTTCAGTAGCAGAAGACCGGGTGGCTGTGGAAAATGAAGCCGTGAGGTACTTTAAGAACCTTTTAGGTGAAGACAAAAGCCAAGCGAGTGCAGGTGAGGAGGAGATTCTAGGTAGTATCCCAAAATGCTTAGATTCAGAAGACAATGGTATGCTCATGAAATAGTTCACAGAAGAAGAGATAAAGTTGGCCACCTTCCAGCTGAACCCAGACAAGTCCCCTGGCCCAGACGGTTTCCCCATAAAAAAATTTTTAAAATGTTGGAGCTTTATGAGAAAAGATATATTAAGGTTGGCAGAGGACATAAGAAGAAATAGGAAATTCGTGAAGGATCTTAATAACACAGTTTTAGCACTGATACCGAAGAAAACAAGCTATAGATCATTCGCAGACTTCAGGCCTATATCGATGTACAATTAAATATACAAAATCGTGGCCAAGGCTCTGGCAAATAGGATAAAAGGAGTCCTAGACAAGGTAATTTCACAGGAGCAAAGCGGCTTTGTCCTGGGTAGGGAAATCTTGGATAGCATCATCCTCTCAGCCGAAACAGTATACACGATGACAAGTGAAAAAATTAAAGGAATGCTGATCAAACTCGATGTGAGCAAGGCGTACGACAGAGTTAGATGGGATTTCTTACAAAAGGTTTTAATTAGATTTGGCTTCGGTAAGGAATGGATTGATATAATGGCAGCATGCTTCACGACGCCAAGATTATTGGTGTTGGTAAACGGATCAATGTGTGGTTTCTTCGGTGCCACGAATGGGTTCCGACAAGGAGACCCCTTATCACCATTCCTATTCGTGATCATGGAAAAGGCAATGGGATGACATATAGGGAGAGTACGAGAGGTAGGTCAGTGGCAAGGCATTAGGGTGGCAGAAGGTTTGGACCCACTCTCGCACATATAGTTTGCTGATGATACAATGTTGCTGGGGGAAGCTACAGTAGGGGAGGCTTTGGTGATAAAGAAAACTCTTGAGTCTTACACAGAGGCATCAGGTCAGGAGATGGACAAGGATAAATCAGAAATTATTTTCTTTAATACTAAGAAAGACCAACGGAAAAAAATAGCAAAAATTATGGGCTTCTCTATAGGCCAACTCCCGGTAACCCACCTCGAATTACCCTTATGCTAAGGTGCAAACAGATCAGCTTGGTGGGAGGAATTACTAAGTAAATGTAGAAAGAAGGCCAGTGCTTGGACAAACAAGTGGTTAACACAGGTAGGGAGAATATTAATGACAATGGAGGTATTGTCAGTAGTCCCAATCTACACGATGTCATGTTTTAAACTTACACAGAAAATAATAGTAGGCCTAGAGAGCTACATGAAGAAGTTTCTGTGGGATGGAGCAAAGGACCACAAAAGAATCCATTTGGTGAATTGGGACATAGCCTGTGAAGCCAAGGCAGACGAGGGAGCTGGACTAAGGTGGCTCTCCCTCCAAAACTTGGCCATGGGGGCAAAGCTCGGTTGGAAAATGTAAAGGAACCTGGAAAAGCTCTGGTGCAGAGTCGTCCAAAGGAAATACCTAGACACGCCAGATCCAAAAAGAATTCTGATGGCAGCGAACTCAAGTGGTGGGTCTGGAGTCTGGAAGTTTATATGGGAGGGCAGACAAATTCTGACGAACCATCTAACATGGAAAATAGGGGATGGATGGAGTGCCAGCTTCTGGTTAGATTCATGGAATGGTGAAGTCGCATTAGATTGCCTCCTTGGATTCTTGAACTGCATCAACAAGGTGGAACAAGAACTAGGGGAATATGTAGCAAATTATGCAAAGAATGATAGCACCAACTAGGGAACGAACTATAAATGGATCTCCTTTGAAGCACTAGAGATACCAGAGGAGACAAAAGAGGCTTTAAGGGGGATAATGCATTCAAGGAAAATAATGCTCATGACTAAACCAGATGAAATTATATGGTGCGTAGCTAAGTCTGGTGAGTACTCTGTTAAATTGGGATACGCAGTTCAAATGCAATGCCAAAGCAGAAGAGAATGGCTGGCCCACCTTTGTTGGAATAAGTACCTACTCCTGAAAGTAGGAGCTTTCTTGTGGACAGCCCTACATAAAAAGATCTTAACCGAAGATAGGCTAAGGTCCATAGGGTTCAAGGGTCCAAGTATGTGTCCCTTGTACTCCCGAAATGAGGAATCAGCAAATCACCTCTTTCTAAGCTGTACTTTCACATCAGCTTGCTGGGATTGGCTAGCAGAGGAATTGGGATGGAGTTTGGTGAGGCAGGAGGACCTATTATCCTTCATGTTAAGCTGGCCAAGACTAGGGTGTTTGGACACCTAGGGAGACATTTGGGTAGTGGCCCCCTCCATGGTGATATGGCAGATCTAGAAAGAGAGGAATAGAAGGATCTTCAGTGAGCAATCCTCTACAATTTTAGAGATAAGGAAGAAGATCAAAGAAGGTGTCTGTGAGGTGGTGAATGCACATTTAAGAAACAAAAGGCAAGGCAAGTTCACCCACTGGGACGACAGAGTGGGACAACAAAATACAACAGAGATGGCAAGAACTTAAGCACCCATCAGGAGTGGCCTCGAACAAAAGGGATCAAAGATCAACAGCCAAGTGGGAGAGACTGGTAATAGGAAGAGTAAAGATGAATTATGATGGGGTGGCCAAGGGCAATCCCGGCCCCGCAGGGGCAGGTTGAGCAATCTGAAATGAGAGAGGGGAGCTAATTTGGGTGATGGCTAGAAACTTGGGAGTGTCCACAAACAACGAATCCAAACTTGAGGCACTGGCCAAGGGACTGTGGCACTGTAGAAGTAATGGTATCCTGAATATTGACATAGAGGGAGACTCATTAATTTTAATCAATATCACCAGCAACCGAAGATTTTATAACTAGAAATTAAAGAGGTGGGCTAAACATATATGGGACAACCTTGACAAGATGGATAACTGGATGCTAACTCATGTTTACAGAGAGGCCAATGGGGTGGCCGATCTTTTAGCAAACTAAGGGGTTGAGTTGGCAAAAGAAACTGAGGCTTTCTTTGATGGATAGAGTTTTGAAGAGCTAGGAAAGATGCTAACAACAGAGGATGGGGACCTAAGAACTACATAAGTTCAGCCCTCCCAGTTGTTTCGGTGGAGAGCAAGGCTTGTCCCAAAATTAGAAATCCCGAAGGAGACTGGAAGGCTAAATCATGTAGTTGTAGCAAGCTGTCAAGAAGATAAATCATGAGGTAGGAACCCTAAGCAGGGTACAGCAAGAGAGAGCCAATATAAGAGGGGCAAAAGACAATGCCTCAGCAACAATGGTGGGCAGTAAACTTTTTGGTGTTTGTGGCGTGTGCTTGGAGGAGTCCATGGACCAACAAGAGAATGAATTAGGAAAGCATTAATGGCAATCTGTTCATAGCAGAAATGCTACAATGGATAGCCCCCTCGCCGATGGAATGAACCACATCTCAGAGGCAATGTAATCTTTTTGATATATAAATTTAATAAATGGGAACTACCCCCACTGGTAGAACTTACCAAAAAAATAAATAAATAAATAAATACTCTTATATTCTATTTTGAAAAATACTCTAAATTAATATATCTTTATAAGAAATATTCTAACTTAAAAATATTTTTCTAAAACTTACATTCCCTTATAAAATAATATATTATATTTAAACTTTATAATAAATATTTATAGTTGGCTAATAATTCAAAGTGATATAAATATAGTTATATAAAAATATACAAAGTTAAATTTAATATGACCTAATAAATTTTAAAATTGTAAAATGTGACTTCAAATAGAAAAATGCTTCACCCATCAAATTTCAAGTGTTCTCTTTATAAAAAGATGGAAACATATGTGTGTATGTAATATATACCATGTAATCATTTTGGAAGTGTGATGTATACTTTTCATATTTAATAGTGGAATGGGGCTAACTATTAATTTTGTTGTGCAAAGGAGTTTTCTATTTTCAATCATGGTTTTAAAGCATTCATGCAAATTGTAACACCATTTATAATTTATTTAAGATGCATAAAGGCTGAGTAAGAGCTTGATTATTGTATTATGAATAGTTGAGTTTCTATGCAATAATGAATAAGGTTATTGTGTTGAGTTTTTATTCAAATGAGTAAAAGTTTTATTATTGTATTATGAATGGTTGAGTTTGTATGCCATAGTGAATAAGGTTATTGTGCTATGTTTTTTTATTCAAAAGAGTAAGAACTTTATTATTGTATTGTGAAGGGTAAGTACTAAGTTCTTTATTCGAAAGAGTTTTCTCAATTGTTATGCGAGTGGCAGCAAGAGGTGGTTCACAAAAAAAAAATATAGCTGACATATATATGAGAGTAAAATAAGAAGATAAATAAATAAACAAAATTTGCTAATACTTCTTGGGTTTACCTTGATTCACCATTTAGGTAGAAGGTAAAAACAATGGAAAGAATATAAAATGAGGTGAAAAAAAATAGGAAAAAGATATAGGGTTGTTATGTTTCCATGTATGTAGTAAATAAAATAGTTCTAAAGTAAAATAAACTAGCATACCTATCTTTAAAAAAATCTATGTAAAAGACGTCGAGAGATCTCATTCTTGAGGTACCTATTTTTCATTAAATTTGTGATTAAAGTGGGCAATAGAATCTATGTAAAAGACGTCGAGAGTTACCATTATCAAGGTACCTATTTTTCACTGAATTTGTGATTAAAGTGGGAATAGGTGCCTTGTACCTATTTTTCACTGAATTTGTGATTAAAGTGGGAATAGGTGCCTCGAGAATGATATCTTAGTGTCTTTTACATAGATTTTTCTAACCTGTGATCATCTTGGAATTGTGTTGTATGTTTTTCATAGAATTATTTTGCCTTTCTCGATTGTATGCAATACATACCCTGTTGTATGTTTTTCATAGGATTGTGTTGTATACTTTTCATATTTAATAGTTAAATTGACTAACCATTAGTCTTGGGTGCATGCAAGGGTTTTCTATTTTCACCTATGAATTTAAGGCATTCATACAAACTGTAAAACCACCTACTATTATTTACATAAATAGTTAAATTTTTGTACAAATTGTAAAACCACCTACTAATATTTGCATACATAAAAACTGAGTAAAATTTTTATAAGATTCTGATAAAAATAAAAATATAAAAAAAAAAAATTGAAAGGAATAAAAGAAAAATAAAAAAAATAAAATTCAAGTGGGATGGGAAGGAAGGTGGATCGCAGTTTCAAAGATGCTATCACTATCCACTAAGATCAAAGAAAGAAACGTTATAAGGGAATGGCATATCAATTTACACACATTTATCTCTATTTACATTGTTGGAGAAGGATATCTCTCAGCATACTTTAGATATATTTTTTAAATATAAATATACTAGTTATTACATTATTAATAATTAAATTTTTGTACAATAATAAATAAAATTACTGTACTAAATTTTTAAATCCAATTTTATTTTTCCCAACACTAAATGTTTGATTTTTTATTTGCTTCAAATTCTATATACATTGTTTATATGATAAAAAATTATTAGGATTATTCCCTACATATCATTACACCACACATACATATCATTACACCACACAGACACTCTTACGCAATTTATGGACAAAACGCTTTTTTTTTTTAAATCTCCTCAGAATCATGTTTCTTTGATACCATTCCTGGCGAAGTAATGGATCCTTTCTAGCTCGCTAAGCTACTAGAAGTGGAAGCATGTTGAATTTTTCGATCTGTAATTTCACAACTTGCTAAACTGTGATCGCGCAAGTAAAATACTCCACTCGTCAGTTTGGGGATAGATTGTTGAGAGAGCAAGCGAAACCCTCGTGTTGTAATAGTTCACCCATCAAACTGAAAAATGGTTCACCCATTCAGATAGAACAGAAGAAGAACAGGTTGTTGCTCGTGAAGCAGTTGGGGGTGGCAATGCAGGTGAAGATGGGAGCGGATTGATTTATGGCGAGGAAGTGTTTCGGGTGGTGAGGGGAGTGATGGAGGAAGATGACAGAATTAGGGTTTATATTTGTGACTAGATGATAGAAGGACTAATAATATTGTTATTTTGTTTGGAAGGACTAATAATATATGGTTATATATATATGATCCTAATGAAAAGATGGGTGGTTGAGTGTGATTGGAAATGTTGATGTAAACAAAACTCATATAGTTTCTTCTTAGAAATATTTTATTCATTTTTATGAGTGTGAAAATTTATGTTTACTCGTTGATTGTCATTTTAAGTTTATCTTTCACAATCTACATAGAGACAAAACCTATACATGTAAATAATAAAATTAAAAACAACCACCAATTAGTTTAATAGTTTATATATATGGTCAACTTGGTCACAGTCAATTGGTAGGACCATTTGGTTCTCATGTTGGAGACCAAGGTTCAAATATATCCAAGGACATCATAACACCAAAATGGCATACCAAAGTAGTAGCCCCATTTTAGTTGAGAGTGTATGTGATGCAGCACTCAACATTCACTCAACAGAATTGTGCCACCAAAGCACTCAACATTCACTCAACAGAATTGTGCCATTAAACATGAGAGACAAAAATTTGGAAGCTGAAACATAACAAAATTTCTATTCCTCAACTCTGCTGCTACAATGAGAGAAAAACTCTCTTATATCTAAGAAAACAAAAAAAACAAAAAATTACCTTTTTTGGCAGATTTCGACAATTGTTAGATTTTGCCATTTTAGGTAATTTTACAATCATATCTTGAGAATCCAGTTTTTTCCCAAAAAGCTCATAAAGCTAAGGTAGGACGAAAAACCAACTAACATCCTAAATTCGAAACATGAGTTTCGAGTTATTAAAAAAAGCAACTTTTAAAAAACTAGAAAAAAACACTAATTTGCTATTTTGAGGGCCAATATGAAAGTTTGAAGCCCCGAAAAAGTGCCAAGACGAGGTCCAACCCGCTAAAGCAGGTTGGGAAACCACTGGCCACCTCATAACGCATCCACCTGTAAAATTTCGTAGAAAACCCACATCCGGGTCAAAAGTTATGACCTCCGGAAGTCCCTGCATCAGTATGCAGTAACCCCATAGGTGAAATTGGAAGATGAGATAGTGGAGTGATAATAGGAGGATACCTTGCAGGAGGCACAACATTGGGAGAATGTGGTAAGCAGACATGTGACATTGGAGGATAGTAGAGTGATAAGAAAGATGCCCTACAAGAGAAGATATGAGGAGGAGGAATTCAAGTTCTAGGAGAACCATGGGAGGAGAAAGAGGAGGAATTCAAGTTCTAGTCCAAAACCATAGGAGGAGTAAGAATTGGAGGATAGTAGGGTGATAAGAAAGATGCCCTACAAGAGAAGATATGAGGAGGAGGAGGGATTCAAGTTCTAGGAGAACCATAGGAGTAAGAGGAAGATTTCAAGTTCTAGTCCAGAACCATAGGAGGAGTAAGAATTGTAATTGTAGTAGTATCCCTCACTAGTAGAAAGTTAGATAAAGTGGTATCCTTGCAAAAATGAATTATATGATTTGGGTTTTGTGAACAAACACTCACAATTCAAGCATGAGAGGCCCAATAGAAACCACCACTAATTAATCTAAAAATTAGTTTTTATATGTATAATGAACATGACATTTTCATAGTTTACAAGATTAAGTAAAATGGAGAGATTGTTTATGTTCAATTTGTAACAACATTTCATATAAAAAAGAATGATATGAAAAGTATAAGAATAAGTTAATAAATAGTGTGCAAATGGAAAAAGAGATAAGGAAATGTAGAACCTAGAAAATAGGTTTATAGTTTTATTTATTTTTATATATAATTGAAGGTTATATTTTAAAACTATAAGTTAAGGGAAAATTAAAGATGCAACCACATGTGTGTGTGTGTGATCATCAATATTGCAAAACTATTAAATTAAAGGAGATGAAGAAGACAAATATTTGTGTTAAAAGCACAAAAAAATTAAATGGATGCCAATTTGAAACACTACTTGCTTGAAGGTAAAACTACAAGGAAGAAAAGGGCACACCCTACACTTTATACTTTATTTTACACCATTTTGAGCACATCATAATATACTAGCATGGTAGTCAAATTGACCCATTTGGTGTACTAATCGACTCTAGCTCTAAAGTCCACCTACTGACCACTACTACAGATCCTCACGGTTCAAAACAATCATCATTCCCAATACTTTCCTACTTGAGACTAGGTCATGACTTAGTGCCCAAAACAACATGATACAACCCAACCTATGGACTAGCCCACATAACATGACCTAGTCTATACGGATTAGGCTTGATGACATATTCCAATCCACCTCATTCAAAATTCAAATCTCCTACTCTTGAGCCAACCTTTCCAAAGGCTAGCCATGCCAATCTATGCATCAAAAATCTTTAATTGAAAACCTAAGGACATGTATTTATATACATTCCTAGGTCATTAGAAATCAATCAATTGAAATTAATGGAATCACACACGAGAACAATCTAATTCACTAGCACTTTAAATACACATGTTTGCATTATACAGTAGTTCATTGGATCTCTTCATTAGCATTTTGTGAGGCGTGACTAGATAATCTTGTTCAATCATCTAAGGGATTTAATTTTGACTAAGATATGTCTAGGTCTTTTCCTCTTACCTTGAAAGCAATCCCCATTATGCATTTCAACACAACCCTTTGTCTCAAATAGGTTAGGACATGGATACACATAGATCCTTGCAAGTTACATCAACATTAAACTAGGTTATACTAGACAAACTAGGCCACATGACACAACCTTATCCAAACCAAGTCACATAACACAATCTTGTCCACATAAGCTTGGATCTTGTTAGAGTTTTGTCACATTTTTCTAATCATTATTTCTAAATCTTAATTATTAATTCTAATTACCTATCAAAATGCACCTACAAGCCAACTACCAAGTCAAATCCACCATGTCATAAAAATAGATATGTACATCTAATCCCTCTCTAGCTACTTATTTCTTCACTCTTTGATTTAAATATAATTTGTTAATTTTATTGTTTTATCATTCTAATTGAATATAGATAATCATAGTGTAGGATATGATATGTATCCTAGGGTTAACACTTTATTTCTTCACATTTTTGGTGAACCCCAACAATGTTTACTTCAACTAGAGTCTAGCCCTAGGTTAAGCCTTTATTTGTTTCCAAATATGTTGCAATGTGCACTCATTGATAAATTTGTGCTTTTATAAGCCATTGTTTTCAAGCCTTGCATGCCAAAGAAATTCCAAGGTACCTAATTCCCCTTAGGCGAAGTCTTAGGTTAAACTCTTCCATCCCAATAGCTTCCTCCTACATGCCTATCATTGAAAATCTAACCACCCATGTTCACCTCAATGATGAAGACACATGTTATCACAATGTTCAATTTGAATTGACTGAGAGTCAAAAGAAAAGTGAGATGGTTGAAAAATTACCTCTTAAAGAAAGAACATATAAATTTAGATGATATTGCACAATCATCATTTCTAGTTTATGGAGTGGGAAAAATGGGATGCCCATGTGAGGGTGGAGAAAAATGTAATTATTTTATTATTCTCTTGGGACTTAGAAATATTATTTGTAATGAGGCATTGAATAGGAGGTTACATAGTGAATGTGTAAGAACATCTTCTATTATTAGTTGGCATGTGGGCATAATTAGTGCTTCATGGGGTAGTGCTTGGGAGTTACATATGCCAACTTGAGTGGTGGAACTCAAAGATGCTTGCAAAGAAGTTACATTCTATTTTGTATGCCACTCTCCTGTAGTGGGTTATGAGAATTCTTATATGGTACTTTTGGACCTTTTTTGGGACCATGGTATAGTCTTATGGTGGTTTATTGGGCTTCCTTGAGTCTATATATTGAGGGATTGAGATGGAGGCATTACACATTATCTCTTGTAGGGTTATGTTGCCATTTTTCTCTAGGATTGAAGAGCATTTATTTCCCATTTGTCTTAATAAAGCACTTAACTATGAAAATGTATTGTAATTATTGATTATTTTTTAATAATACATTGGGTTTAGTTTGGAGGCTAGGTTTTTCTAGGGTAAATCCATGTCACTTCTATTCTTGTGGTTACTTCTATTCCTCTCTTTCTCATTTTTTTTCCTTTCTAACTGTTGTCTATATGTTGTAATATTCTCCTCATAGAATCAATGTGAAAATACCTACATGTTTAGTAGTTGATCTATGTTTTGATTTTCATTTCTAAGAGGTTTATGTGGGTATAATTCCTAATTAGCCAAATTCTTGGGGACACTATCTCCCCTCATGATACTTCCCTTCCTTCTCATTCCCATGCATCTAGAATCTACCATCCTTCCCTTCACCTCCTAATTCCCTGAATTCCATATTCATCCATCAACTTGTTTCTTTTCCCCCACTATCACTTTAACATGCCTTGTTAATCCTACTTAATCCCACACTCCTCTTGTTCCCTCCATTATCACCCCTACCTCCCACACATATCTCCTCACACATCCAACTAATTCCACTCTCCACTCCATCCAATTATACCCTCCATCACAATTTCATCATAATTCATTTATAAACCACCCATTACTACTCACATTCCCACTCATTCTCTACTCCTTCATAATCATCCATATAAAGCATCATGAGAGAAATAAGTGAGACTAAATTCCACCTTAGCAATGTTCCATCTAGCTCCAAAAAAGATCTATGACATTGAAAGAAAAGAAATTAAACTTTGTTAAGAATGCACTAAATTGGATCAATGAAATGACTTTTATAAAAATAAATGAAGGGTCATAATTTGGATTAATTAGATCACACATGAGCTAGGAGTCACAACTAAACAAGAGAAAAAAAATATGAATTAGAAATGCAAATAGAAACACAAATATGAAAATAAACTAAGAGAGAGAATAAAATAGAATTTGTGCACTTGATAGACTAATGAGCTATAAAAAGAGGTGCTTAGAATTATGATTATTTGCTAGAGAGATTTGGGAATTGTCAAAGTTGATTTCCACCAAAGGGGTGATATGTTCCTTTTAAGAGGGGTTCTTCTTTCTATCTCAGATTCCTATTAAATTTTAGAGTGAAAGATCTTGAGGCTATTTAGAATCTATATTTTACTATCACTTGTCAGGATCTTGCACACAAATAAATAAATTGATAAATCAAAAGGATCAATTTAGGTAAAATACATTGAAATTAGAAACCCTAATTTGTAAATTGTAGATACTAATGATCATTAAAAATAGAAAGTGTAAACTACTAAAATGCTTAAAATTACAAAATGTGGTTTCTAAGAAAAAATGAAAATCTTGAGTTGATTGTGGTGAAGGGGTGAGCATGTTCTTATTAAGGGGTGCTCTTGTGAGAGATAAAATTTTGTATAAAGATCCATCACAAATCCACAAACATAAGTTTTTTTCAAATTAAATGTAATCAGATCATGGCAATGGAAACAAGAGGATATGACAATGAGAAAAATTAGAAACACACAAAATATAATGGCAACAGACAAAACACTAGGATATGGAAAGAGGGAAATAAGGGAAAGAGAAAGAAAAATGAATGAACAAGAGGATATGGAGATGAGGTAAGGTCAAGGGATGATGGGAAGATAGATGTATTCAAAAATGGAAGGGAAAATGAGAATCAAAAGGCTATAGTAGGAGAATTTGTCAAAGTAATGATAAGTTAGAAAATGATGAAGAAGCCACAAAGAGATAAGACATTATCAACAAGTGATTGGTTGCAACTGAAGGGGCAATAACATCTTTATTGATTGATTTGAAATGATACAATGCAATGGATTTATACAAGGATAGTGCAGTTCTCATAACTATAGATGCAGTTCACATAACGGTATAACAACTTTATAACTGCAACATTGTAATTAAACAATGTAATACCATTGTTACTATAACTATTATGCCAACATTCCCCCCTTATTACATTGTTCCTGCAATAGTACCAAGGGACCCCCCTGAATGCTAATATACTCAATAAAGTTGATTACATAATATGAATACATGTATTTTATAGAAGATATTTTCCTAAAAGAACAAATCCTGAACCAAGTGGGGCTCCATCAAGTTGTCTCTTGACCCTCGGAAAGGTGTAGCTTCGAGCTATGTTCTTGAGCTCTCGGTCCTGAACTCTCAAATCACAGAGTCTTGAATTATTTGACAACAATCCCTAAGAGATACGATAGATCTCTATCATTGTCTAGTGACCGCGAAAGGGTATAATTCTTGATCATATACTTTAAAGCTCGCTTGACAACAATACATATTGAGCTCAACACCAAATCCCAAACCTATCTCCAGAACATAATCTTCACAAAACATGTATTCTTCAAATATGTCAGCAACAACAAGGAAAGGTAAAAAACTAAAGCCAAAAATGCTTCTCATGCAAAGCATCATCTCAAAGCAAGAAGCTAACTTGAGATGATGAAAATTCCTCCATCCTCTGATGCCACCTGCCTCCAATATAATATGCTTACACTCTATCCATTTTCTTTAGACTCTTTAATAGCACAAGCATGCAAGTCTCTCAAATTTCTATCAATGATAGCATGGATGGCATCGGAACCACAAACATAATGTGTGTCCATTTTCAAATGTTAAAAATAATAATGTCAATTTTGATCAATGATGGACTCATATACCTCCAAACCTTATTTTCCTTATCACTCCAATGCATACAAACCCACACAAAAGCAATGGAATGAAATATCTCATAACTTCAATACACTATTAGACCTTCATCAAATTAAACTTTCAACAATTTAATCCGTATTACTCCAAAGTAAAATACACATTCACAATAATTTTGAACTCTAAATTACATATATATGCTCTTTACACTCACTAGGAAATGCCTTCACCAGTAATTTGTTATTCTGCTTAAAACATATCACAGCGTCACATAGACTTCCCATGCAGATCTGTTTTCATGCCTTTCTATTGCTTGGAAATTGCACCTTACATCTTCTATTGTTGCAATACAGAGAAATATTTTATCAGTGTATTTACGACAAGTTTCAAACGCAACCCTTCTATATGAAAAACCTTCTCACATCCTTCAAATGATAGGTCATAGTGGTAGGCCCAAAGCTATCTCCATGTCTTTCCATCAAATAGATGCAACAAACTAAATCGTGCCTTCCTCACATTGCAGAAGCTCTGATACCATATGAAGGGGTAGTAACCTCTCTATTTATTGTTTTGAAATGATACAATGCAATGGATTTATAGAAGGACAATGCAGTTCTCATAACTATCGATGCAGCTCACATAACTGTGTAACAACTTTATAACTACAACATTGTAATTAAACAACGTAATGCCATTGTTACTATAACTATTATGCCAACAGTAAAATCACTATCCATAATGCTCAAGATTTAACATAAACATGTATCATAATCAAGTGATTAGTTAACAAAATGATCAAGCTAATCACATTTTAACCAAAAGAAACATAATCTTTTCATCAATTAAGCATGTCAATCTAATCATGATATAACAAGGCTTACATTTCAATAATCATTTACAAATCTTTAGTGAGTAACCATCATTAATCAAGTACAATATATGCTCAAGGCATCATAGTTTAATTAATAAATTATAATAGACCCTCTGGTCATAAATGCAATTACTGTATCTGGAACCGATGGCATATGTCTTCATAAGCCTCAGCTTGTCTCATGCTTCAGAAGGAGAGCATCGTCTTGGTGCTTTTCCTCTAACCATAGACCTGCAGTCCCCCTCTCAACTTCCTAACTAGAAGTGGCCCTACCCTTCTTAGAAAGGTTAGACATTAGAACCCATTAGGTTAGCCATCTGAGTATTTGGTGTTGTGTTCTTCCTAATGTCTCACGGTCACACACTATAGATCCACTCTAACTTGTATGACACTACTAGAGACACTAGGCCATCTGGAACATTGTGGATTGATAATGCATGCAGAGATGGATGCATTACTTTGGTCAAAGATTTACATACATACACAACATTGCACAATGAACTTCGTCAAATGTCCACCACCCTAACTTGATTTATAATATGTCATGTCCTACAGTAAGTTCTCATTGACCTTGTTCTTTAGGTCCAGTATGAGTGGGATCAATTTGAATCATTGTCCATACTTAGACATTCGACTCCCATTCCCATCATAAGTTGGTTACAATTAAACAGGTTACTTCTGTAACGAGAAACTAGTGACTCTTGTCACTTTGTTCCTTTGTCAACTCATATCACTATTTGACCAATTTTTACCACCTTGGTTCATTTATGGTCTACAATTTTGATAACAACACATCATATATGATGAATTCATATTCATGGTACTCAAGGCATACCTTGCCTTAGTAGAATAGAATGGTTTCCTTATGCTAAATAGCTCTTATTATCTTTACGAGCTTTAGGAGTTAAACACCATTCTTATTCGTTTACAAAAGAGTATAAATAAAGAGATCATAACTACACCCTTTGTGATAAGAATGCTAAGGATATCCAGCGTCTCCAGAGGAAGATGGAAACCATGTAGAAGAATTGGAAGACTATGGTGGAATTTCCAGCCAAAGCCCTGCACAGGGCTGCTTCCATCTTTACTGCCGTCAAAGGGCTAGACGATAAGGTCAAGCAGGTGGGAATCAATAGTCTAGGTGACTACAAGGAGATAGTCGAGTTCCTTTCTAAGTTTGGGGTGACTAAAAGCCCATAGTTTCTTGTTTCTACCATTTTTTGTTGTCCTTGTTGTTTCCATGGTTTTTAGTTAGTTGTTTTGTTGGTCTATTGTTCATGAGCTGTTAATCTGTTGTTTCTGGCTAGTTAATGGCCTAATGCCTAGGGGGTGTTTTGTTAAAGGGATATGGACCCTCTTTTCTAGATGAACTAATCAAAAACAATAACTGTTAGGTCTTAATTCAGACATATAGAACAAATCTATATTATTCTTTTAACATAAATAGGTTGTTTCATTATGAGACCATGATCTCAAATGATCTCACTACCTCCACAATTAAGGTTTAATGAGTACAGTCTTGACTATTTATTAACCCATATATTAATTCATAGTCAGGATTCTATGCATGCCAAACTTGTTAAAGGTTTAAGTGTTGCAATACAATGATGTTTAAATGCCCTTACAACTGTCTCCACAGTCAAGTGACTATGACTCATTTATAGGATAAAAAATCATTACTGGAATTATTACCAATTATTCCATATTTCCATGCCAAGAGCACTAAGGCTCTAACTTTGTCGTTAGTCGATGTGTGCTTGATATGCTTGAAAGCATGCTCAGTCATAACAAATTCAAGAACTGGCTATCATATGATGTATAATGCATTTAAATCTTGGTCGTAAGACCTTGAGCTCAGGCATAGAAAAGAGTTTGTATCTTTACAGCTCAGCCTTATGGCCTCGAGCTAGTATCTCATCAAATACATAATATAGTTGTTACTCAGCTTTTAAGCCTTGAGCTTATTCACAAGAAAAGATTACAATGTTTTTCTACTCAGCCATACGGCCTTCAGCTTAGTCTCAGGAAAAGATTACCGTGTGTTTCATTGCTCAACCCTACAGCCTTGAGCTTAGTCTCAAGAAAGATTATTGTGTTTTTCATTGCTTGGCCCTACGGCCTTGAGCTTAGTCTTAAGAAAGATTATTGTGTTGATAGCTGAGCCATAATGGCTTCAATCCTATATTCATATCAGAGTTAACATGATAAGGTTTGGCCTTATGGCTCTGAACCACTAAAAGAAATAAAACTTTAAAACAATATTAGCTCAGCTATATCGGCCTTGAGCCACAACTGTGAAGATATTAACATAAACCATAGCACGGCCTTAGAAGCCTCGTGCCTCTGTGTTAATTATACAACAAGAACATCATACCATATGTACTCTGGTAGTAGTTCTACACAGTTATAGCTCATTATACTAAAAGCAAATGGGAATTATGTCCACCATTTTACCTGGACAAGACTTTCGATAGGGATGTAGTTCCAAACTGAGACTCGTCGAGCTGCTCACAACTTCTTATCTCCCAGTATTTTCATAGAAAAGCTTCACCACCTTCTTCACTAATCCCCAACCATGAACCCCTACTAAACAAAAGTCTCCCTTACAAAAATAAAAACCAAACTTGTTAACTGGCCGACACTTGACATGCTGATTTGCGTGGAAACTACCACCCCACTCAGTCAGTTCCCACAAAAGGTGGCTTGATCAAGGCATCATGCGCCTAAGAAGGATGAGCTCAAAGTTCTCCTTCATTCCTCAAGGCTGACTATTAATAAATTAGTACTATTTGATAGTATCAAATAATAAGATAAGTAAAATAATAACATTATTGAAAACAACCTATAAAGAGGTTTCATCCTTACTTAAGGATAAGGGTTAAATAATACATATTTAATATTAAGGTTTAACACTATAAAATTGAAATCACAAAATGATTCACAACAAGATCATCAGTTATTGGGGTCGAGTAATACTCCCCTGAAATAGACTATCATCCTTAGTCAAATGACTAGGGAATAATATCCCTGAGAACAAAAGGATTTACAAGAGACCTCCTCATCTCTAAACATGATTGTCTCTCGACTAGAGATGATGTTCCAAGAACATCATCTAGTCATCACAACTAGTCATAATAGCACCAACAATATAACGACTTGCAAAGAACATGAAAACTAAGAAAGGAGACATGACACATGACAACTTATGAAGGGATTAAGGACATAGAAGTCGATACTCAGATGGCTAGTCAACCTTTTTCTTTCTCAACATCTAACCCTTCCTCCAGGATGATACTATCCTTCCTTCTTTAAAGGACGTTCATCTCCCTATTCACACTCAGGACCACAAGATCATGATCAGTGCATCATTATCATATCTCACAATATAAATCATTTAATTTAAAAAACTATTTAACATCAGTAAATCAAATATTTCTACAATATCAAATTAGTTAACTATGACTAATCCTCCTAATTATCATGCCAAGTTATTGATTAAGTCTAATTGTAAGTTGGGGATGTAACATTGGAAAAAGGATACATAATTAAGATCTAAAAAAAGAGAATACGCCAAGAGACTCCAAGATCCAAGGTTTATCAAATAATCCAAAAGTGCAAGCACAAATAGCTCAAGAGAACATGAGGAAATGATAATTGTAGATCTACAAAATGAGAGGAAGAGAGGTTTATTTATAGATTTTCAGGTGGTATAAATAAAATGATTGGAAAAAATACACTAAGTGAAGCATTAATTATTAGCCATTAAAATTTGTAGAAGATTCCCATAAAAATCAAGGGACCGTGTTTTTAAATGCTAGAATCTCAAAATTCTTGGAAGTGGTAACAATGGGATAAAAACCAAAGAAGGTAGTTTTATGCAAAGAGGATACACTGGATGCAAAAAATAAACAAAAATATGGTAAGAATAGGGGTAAACACACATGAGAAGAAGCCACAAACATTAAATTAAATGAGGGGTAGGAAAGGATAACTATCACATATTAAGGATAAACAAGGCTTAGAGGAAGGGCTAAAAACATATGGGAAAGGGGAAAACACATGGGTATAGAAAAGAAAAGAGATAAGAATAAACTAGGGGAAAATAAGTGGCTAAAAAGGAGTAACACACTAAAGGCGAGCACTAAAATGAATGCAACCCATAGTAAAAGGAATCAAAATGTATGTAATTTTTGTTATTACATTGTCCCCCCAAGTTTTAGTGGGTTGATGACACACTAAGGGGAAGAAACATTCTAAATTAAGAGTACATTAAAGCATGCATAATCATGTAAACACCATAGATATTATACCAAAGAAGAGAGTATAATGTGATATTCATTGCATGGTTCCTATATAATGAAACCTTATACGATGTATCCCTTATAAATTTTTCTTACACAATCACATCTTATACATCCCTTATTTCATGCTTACATGATCACATATTATACCACATCCCCTACAAATTTGTCCTTACATGATCACATCTTTAAAAAAAATCCTTTACATCATTCTCACATGATAACACGTGCCTTATGTCATTCTTAAATAATAACAACTTATATGACATCTATATATTGTTCTTACACATTAACATCTTACATGTCATATATTATATTGTTCTTGCATAATTGTCAAGGAGGAATATCATAAATTCATTATCTAAGAGGTTATTGTCAAGGTAATGACCTCTATTCCACCCAACACTACTCAATAAACATTGGCTATCCCTTAAAAATCATGGTATCACTTTCACTGAAAATGCTACATAAGACAAAATTTAATTTCAGCTATGAGATATGATGAATATTTTTGTACAAGTAAATTTAGAAAGGTTATAATTCACTATATATTACTTGGAAATACTAAGTACATGTTTAGTTTGTACAATAGTTGATTCCAAATTGTAGTTCCAAACTTGCAGCTCAATATAAAGTGTTCAATAGTTTCTTCCTCACCCAAGCACATGTATCATATGGAGGAGATCTACATTCCAATCCTTTATAGTCTATGCTATGCAAGGATTTTATTTTTATTTTCCAACCAAACAAAACTACAAGATTTAGGTAGATTGCATTCTCTCCAAATAATCTTATCAAGCTGATTAAGATTCTTATTCCCATGTGATGTGGGGCCTAGGATGGAACTCAATGAATAGACACACTCAATGGACAATTAATTTTTTTATGGGGGAAGCATAAAGTGTGAAAGATTTAGGTCAAAAAATAAATTAGAGTGCAAATGACAAAGGGAAGTATGATTAATAGAACAAATGTGAGATTTCAATTAGAATTGTAATGTAAATTTTTATTATACAAAATCTTGTACATGATCCAAGAGGTCATATGGATTGAATGACTAAGTTTTCTACTTAAGACCACTAAATTATATGTTATCTTATGTTCAAAGAATGGCAGTTTACATTAATATTCATGAGGAGGCTGAAGGACTAGTTAAATAGTTGCAAGATTGCATGGAACTCCAATGAAACTTGAAACCAATGATGAGATTCTCTTGTGCCATTATTTCCCAAGAAAGGTGTTGTAATTGATATTTCAAAATAGGTATGTCATGATAGACACCACTATATGTGTACAACAAGATTGGAGAGGAGTTAGATTGTCACGTTATTGTCACATGTTTTACAAGTGATGACAAGGATACTAACCAAGTTGTGAAAGTCAAGTGTTAGTGTTGATAGAGTTATGTGCTTTGGAGTGTCCTTGATCCTCTTGGATTAGTTTCCCTTACATGAGATGCAATGGACCCCTTTGTGTGTAAATACAAAATAAGATGTGGAAATCTTTGAAAAATTGGCACTTGAGTGTATTGTTGTCCTTTGGACATAACTTGACAAGCACTTTCATGATTTGGATGAGAGATCTACTATTAATGTGTTTGTTTCACTCATGTCAATGATATAATTAGTTTTTATTATTAGGGGTAGGGGCCCTGGCTTCATTGGCTAAAAATTCCTATTGCAAGCAAGAAGGTCATGAGGGCCAATCTCCCCCCATCCCCATGGTACTGGAGGGTGTGTCGCACCAACATCACCAATCACATGAAAAAAGTTTACCAAACACACTACAATTTATAGGGGGGCTACCCAATTCCTGTAGTCTAAAAAAAATGATATAATTAGTTTATGCTAGTGTGACAAATAAGTATTGTGTTTGACCAATTGTAAGGTCTTTATTGTGTTAGGAGAGTCCGATAGAGGTGGATAATGATGGCACAATAGATTTCCATTAAAAATAACATGCAACCAAAGTAAAGAGGAATATTGAGCTCAAAGTGTTTGTCTCCTACTTTCTTGGTGATAGTGTAGGTCATGTACCTAAGTGGATGAAGCTTGAAAAAAGGTCTTGTGAGTCATTCCTTATATAAATGCAACCAAACCCAATGACCAACTTGGAAGGTTTGCAACGTATGATGTTTGTCATGGAATTACTTGTACTTAGAAATTATTTGTTGAAGAATGGTTTGCATCTATTGTTGTTTCTATTTAATGTTCTCAATGGATTTGGTATATTTGTAATATATTCCTTGAGATAAGGGAGTTGGAGGATGGTGGTATGGTATAATCCACATTGATGAGTGCTAATGGTTGAAACCCAAGAAAACATGAAAATAATTGTGCACGCAGATCTATGAAGAACTCTATTGTAAACTTTATTGAATGAAAGGAAGACTTTTTTCTCATTTATGTTTCTTCCTAGAGTTGAATATTTGAAGAAGATACGCTATCATATTATTGGCTAGTTATATTTATCCATCAATTTGTAGATGGTAGGATTCATATTTCTCTAACTTTGTGTCCATTAGTGACCAAAGTGCTTTCCAAAATGGCTCAAGAATGTGTCTTGATCAAAGATGATGGTGGGTCTTAACCCAATGTGAATCCATACATTCAAAAAATACAATTGAGTTATTTTTGGAGTTAAAATTTACTTCTTACAAGGCATGAGACTTGGCATCTTAAAGAGACTATCTACCACGATGTGCACATAGTATCTATCTCTTTTGGTTGTAGGATAACTAGACATAAATGGATTACCAAGGATTTATCACTACTTGTAAAGGTGTGTACATACCTTGTTTCTTACCTATCTTGGCTATGACACATGTAGTGTAGGATTGTATGTATCTAACAACATCTAATTAGAGATGTAGCTAATTGAAATATTTGTATAGTATTGTGAGGGTCTTTTCAACTCCAAAATGTCTTACAATCTTGCTAAGTGAGCCTCCCATGCGAATTATTCCCATTCTTCCTTGTATGGTACACAAAAGTTCCCACTTCCATATATGATACACACAAGAGTCCAAGGTTTTATAGTCTAGTCCATCCTACAAGTAGAAATCTAGAATTAACTTACCATTGTCAAGCTTTGATAGATCTTAGATAAGAGGGTGACTCATTTATATTCAACTACTAGATTGGAACTTCCTAATGTTCCTATTCAATCTTGTCTTGTGTTTGCAAAAAATAAAGTGACTTGTGATCTATTTGAATTGCTATTTCTTTTCCTATCATGTAATGTCTCCTTTGCTTACATGCCTAGACAACAACATAAATCTTTTTGTCATCTATGGGATATCACTAGACTACTATAGTGAATTTTTTAAAGAAAAGTGAGTGGATGTTTGTATTGAATGAAGATTGCTCTAACTACATACTTGGAGGTGCCAATCTCTATCTTTAATGGATACTAAAGATCTTGTAGTATGAACACTGGCATGGAATAGCGAAATGATTTATGTTATATGATTGACCACATGAATCTTATTTTTGTGCCACCTATGGTGATTTGATTTAATGCTAGTAACTTGAGAGAAACAAAGTACAAAAATCATATAGAAGTTTTTCAATCCCAAAACGTTGTAGAGATCTATGATATTCTTTAGTGTAGGTGACTCTTAGATGATGTAGATTTTGGATAGATCGACATATACTTCTCATATATCCATAATTTATGTACTAGATATTGCATCTCCCACATAAAAATTAAATATTTTTCCAAATCAACATAAGTTCTATTTTTTTTGTAAATTGAAATGCATGTTGGATGTAGCATAGATTTTATCTCATGGCTTTCTAAAGATTAGGTTGTCATCAAGGTAGACAAAAACAAATGAGGTTGTGAAAGGCTACAATATCTTGTTCATCATTTACATGAAGGTTTTTGGTGCATTGGTCAAGATGAAGGGCATAACCAGCCATTAGAATAGGCTCTCTTTGGATTTGAATGTTGTCTTCCATATGTTTGTGGGGGGTCATCCCACAATAATGGGTTACACTTTTTGGCCAAACTTGGCATTGAAATCAACATTTTGAACTAAATCTCCACTTTCTAACACCTATAGTTGCTAAACCGTTAGGAATTTGAAGATGATGTGAACTAGTGATTTGTGAGATTTTGTCTATAGATTCTAAATATTTTATTTTTAAAAAAATTTAGAGTTAAATTGTAAAAAAAAATTGTGTCTCCTTTGATAACTAGTTTTTAATAGTAAACAACATTTCTTTAAAGTGATGTGTATTTTGTCACACATAACTTTTTTCTGTAAAGGATAAAATTCTGATTCTTTTGAATTTAGATTGGTAACACCAATATCTAGAGGATACATTTGGTTTCATAATGTTTTGTTGAATATTTATTTTAATTAAGTTTTGAAATCAAACTAATTATAATTTAGACATAGGCGTATTCTGTCCAACATAACCTTTTTGTATGTATCAAAATTCAATTTTTTTTGTTGGACATCAATACCTAGAGGACATGTATTTTTTTTTTAAATTCTCTATTTTCCTATTTTTTTCGTATGTGTGAAACAAAGACCTTGATGTTCATTGAAAAAACTATATTCACAAGAAATAAAAAATAAATATTATAATCAAATTAAATATATTTAAAATTATACTTTTTGGGAAGCTTATAATAAGGACTACATACTTACAAAACATAAATTTTAAATGAATTCATTTGATCCCCCGAAAGCTAAATCAAAAGTAGTTTTTATCAGCATTTTGATAGGTGTAGAGGAGGCTCCATTATAGGTATGGTTTAAAACTAGCGGGGTTCTATTTGGAAGGGAGTTTGAATCTAAGGGAGTTTGATCAAACCCTCTTCAATTAAAATCCTTTAAATAGAACCTTTCAAGGCTTAAATCATTATATTTTCTAAAAATATGTGATTTCAGCAAAAATCAAGATGTCCTAGAAAGTGTAACCCATTATTATGGCAGCACCCTGGGCTTACTAGGAATATGATGATAGCTAGATTTAATATCAAATTTGGTGAATAACATGGTGCCATAGAGATGGCAAAAAAGATCCTCATTTTAGGGAAGTGGTTAGCAATTCCTCACTATGATCTTGTTGAGTTCTTTGTACTCAATGCATAGTCACCATGTTTTGTCCTTCACTGGTGCAAGCACAACTAGGCTACTGCAAGGGAAAGATCCAAACTTGATGTGTCCTATAACCATGAGTTCTTACAAAAATTTCTTGATCTACTAATGCTCAAGTAATTATTTGAAATATAGAGATGATGATCCATATTGAGCCTAGGAGATGTATAGGGGATTATCTACAACATATCTAAGTGTTGAGAATTTCTCAAATAGTATCACATATTGTATAACATATAATGGAAACTTAAAATATAAGATGTGAAACAACTATTACACATTTGAGTGGCTAAGAGATTAGAAAATAATCTAAATCTATTTAGTGGAAGAATAGGATAAAATACATATGTGTACAAAGAATAATAAGGATAATAATGAGAATTCCTATGATTAGAAAGGGGTAGCACATCCTTTCTATTTTTTATAAACTATGATGGAGTTGATAATTGTTACATGGAGCATGCTAGTATGTTTCTCTTTGTGCACTTGTACAAGATGTATAGTGTAGGTATTTATAGATGAATTACCACTAGGCTGAAAATTAAGTAACATGCCTATGTATGGTCATGTGGCATGTGTGGATAGCATGTTTCCAAGTGTCAAACTTGAATTGTGGTATTCCTTGTGGCATGGACATTACTAGGTGTCAAACATGTATGGTTCCAAATATCAAACTTTTATGGAGTTATTTTCTATGGTACATGAGCTAATAGATGATCTACATGCATGGTTACATTTCTTATGGAGGATTTAGTGTATGGTTTATGGTAGGTAGAACAGAGTACAAAGCATGTATAGTGGAATATGATGCTAAAGGGATTTATGCATGTGAATGATGCACAAAGAGCTACTAGATCTTGCCTAGTTCCACAAAGGACTTTTGAGGCTTATGCATGAAGCAACATAGAAGCTATGAGCTACTAGAGCTTGTAAGATTTCACAAAGGACTATTGAGGATTGCACAATTGCACAAACAACATAGGACTACTAAAACTTGCATGATTGTGCATGAAGCAATGTGGGGAATTTTGAACATGCATATATTCATGTGCAAGTGTTCATCTTGGTGCTCTTCTAGCATGTAAGAGGATGTAGAAGGAATGTAAGGACTATAGTTTTGTTGATGAATTGGCATGCAAGGTTGTGCTCGAGTTATTTTCCCTTTCTTGAGGAGAAATGGTTACCATCAAGGTTATTTTTGGATCAAATACATTAGGTAGAGGTAGCCCTCATATCAAATTGATGATATGCTTTACAGTCCTACACAATTTTGAGGAACTCAATTTAATGACTGAAAGAGAAGTTGTACTCCTCCATCATGTTATTTAGATTCTATTGAGGGGGATATAATACCAACTTGAGGCACAAGGACTTTTTCATTTTCAAGTTTTACCCTAAGATGATAAACTTTCTATTGGAACCAACTAGCCTCTTGCATTACTTGGTGTTAATGACTGGTAACTTGGGGACTACTTCTAGTATGCAATATCTATTTTCACTACTATCTATGATAACATTCCTAGGGTTTGCTTCATAGATTGCATGTTGATGGAATAGATATGGTTGTCCAAGTAAAACATCACTACCTCTAATGGCGTAACATCGTAAAATCTTGGAAAGGATTGATTTCGTACTCAAAGTAACATTGGCAAGTGAGAAATTTCTTTGAACCCAAATTGAGCTATCTAATAAAGTATGATTGAGGGTGAGGCATCAATGGAAAGTTCAATTTGTGAACTAATTTAGGAGAAATTAGGCTCTAATTTCTATTGTCAACTTTGAAGTGCACTAGTTGTCCATTGACCCACATTTAAGGGTGGAGTTAAAACCTTTTTGCTTCCTCTTAATTGATGTTGGAGGAAGAAGCGATGTTTTTGGTACTAACCATGGCACTAGATTCTACATGCATAACTTAGTTGCCTTTATCAGGTGCTACAACAATAATTCTAATGGAATATAATTGCACAAGCAATGGTTTTCTGGCTTGACTCTTTTTAGTTGAGTGATTGATAGTATTGTGAACTATGCATCACTTTCTAGTATTAGATTATTCCTTCTTCTCACTAGACAATTATTCTTTCTTTGAGTTTATTGTCTAGGTCCCCTACCTTTCTTACAACTCTCTTGAGTTTTACCCTTAGTATTCTTTGTTCACACCTTGTCCTAAGACTCTCTTGGGCTTCTACTTGGATTTGGACTCAAATTTATAGGTGAATGTGTAGGCTTCTCTAAGATTTGAGATCTAAAGGAAATACATGTTTGATTGAATGTATGATCTCATGCCTAACCTATACTTGAGAATGTGATTGTGCTTTGCTGCTTCGTTAGTGCAATTGTGTAAACTTGATGTATATCCTCATAGTTCCCAACTTTGTTAGTAGGGCCTTTTAACTACATCAAAGAAACCAATTGAGATGCCTAGGGATTGTGACATAATGTCCTTCTCATGGGGTGCACAATAGTTTTGCTACCATTGTTTGATGGGTATGGAAACTTTTAGAAGGGTCAAGGTAATCCTTTCTTTGTTAGAGAACTGATTTACCATGAAGTAGGAGAGAAGGCTATCATTAATATAATTATCTAGAGTATCTACATTTATTTTTCTTAAAAAAATAGGGATGTCTAGATTGACTTACACCTTGTATGGTATAGCTAGAGCTTTTTGGAGGGTGATGCACATGCTTAAGGAGTTGGGCAAAGTGATGAAAAATTCTCTCTATTATGTGCATATTTCTATTCTAAAACTTCCTATTGTCATCACAACACCTCTTCTATCATTCTTTGGAGCATATTCATAGTCGGTATCTTTGTAATTTTTTATGTCATCTTGGGTTGTTGGAGAGGAGGGTATGTTGAAGGTTCAAGAGCCTCAATCTCCAACTTTTTGTAGTACAACCTCATGAATTAGAATTTAAACTAAGACATGTTGTATATGTATACATAAATTCCATTGGACATGATACCTAGTGTAATGGATTAGATACCATTGATCCACAACCCACAATGAAATCTAGTGGATAGACACACTCAACAAACTAAATGTGTTATGGAGAAAGCATAAAATATGAATGACAAAGGATGAAAACTAAATTAGTGTGCAAATGATGAGGGGAAGGAGGATTAACAAAACAAATTAGACAATTGAATGATAATTATATTGCATTTTTAGTATTTGAAGTCTTGTACATGATCTACGAGGTTAGATGTATCTAATGCCTAAGCTATCCTTCTTGAGACCACTAACTTCTGCATTCTCTTTTGTTCAAAGATTGGTAGTTTACAATATTATACATGAGAAGGATGCATGAGTTGGGAAGATACAAGACTACTTGTAGCTCTGATGAATGTTAGCTTGAATGATGAGATTCCCCTATATCATCATTACCTAGGAATGACATTGTGACTAACAATTTAGAATATATGTGTGAGAATAAATACCACTAAATATGTGTGACATTATTAGAGGAGTTAGATTGTTGCATTACTACCACATGTTCTACAAGTAATGACGAAGTTGTTGACAATGCCACAAAAGCCAAGTGTTAGTGGTAATAGAGTTATGCACTTTGAAGTGTCCCTAACTCTCCTAAATCATCATATAACCTTATAGTATCACATCACACTTTTTATCTTATATATCTCCCTATTTTATCTTTAATGCATCTTCCACTTTCCTCTATCATAAAAATTCTTCTTTCTTAGTAAGAATTTACATAGTCTAATTTGTTTTTTCATCTCAAACTAGGCAATGGTCTATGGGTTTACATGGTCCGTCCACCTTATCATCTCAACTTTGCAATCATAATTCCCTCATTTAGCTCAAAATTGGATCATAATTCCCCATCCGGGAGTCATCCCAAAAATATAGCCTTTCTCTCATTTTATTTCCCAAGTTAGGTAGTTGCTGACATGGTAGCGTAGGGTTGCAACAAAATTCTGAATATGAGAGCTAAATTGTAAATGTACAGTCGTGAATATCCTTTCCAAGTTGGAATCCATTTCTTTTCCTTCATCAGTTTGTTCCATGGCTGTTTGTTTTCTTCACAGATCAGGCACAAAGACTTGAAACTGGGTTTATATTCTCTTAGAAAGAATCTATGAAACTTTCTTTTCTTTCTTACATTGTTTGTTTTATGTTCTTATATCTCTTTCAATTTCATAAATCAATTTTAAACAGTATTAAATATAAATACAGAAACTAAATTAAATAAAATATGCAGAAAGCAAGAGCCATTACCATAAAACTTGAAAAAACTACCACATCTAAAGTTAGTGAATATAAAAAATTCACCATAAACAAGACTGCCCTTATATGAGTCCCAAAAGAGAAAAATTTCATTCTAAAAAATCGGAGCTGCTACAATTTAGGATGTCTAGTTTTCTTGGACAAAAACTGGTTGAAACAGGATGGGCAGTTTTATCTGTGGACAAAAATATTTAAAATTATGCCCACATGAGATTACATTTTCCTTCCAAATTTTTCTCTGGAACATTTAAAAAACAGCCATAAAATAAATTTATAAACCCATCTAAAAAGTACTTCCTAATTTTCTAAACAGTGGTTGCATACAAAATCTAAGCTTCTGCATGGGACCTTGTCAAGCTGCAATTCTATCAATCATGAAATGGCATTAACATGCTAAAACAGGGTTTACTCGTCAGTAACCCTCCTTGACCATCTCTCCTCCATGTATTTCTCTGTGTTCTTCCGTATTTCATTTGAAGTCTTATAGAAGTTGGCCTTCATGGCTAACTCCACCATGGTTTTCTGGGACTCAGGATAACATTGCAACTCGTCTTGATAAGTTGGGTATAAAACCAGGCCATCAAATATGGATAACTGCTTTCTGACTGCATCGATGGTTTTTCTCATCTCTGCATTTTCAGATTCCAAAGCTTTAATCCTTGCATCTTCCTGAGAAAGCTTCTCTAAATCCATTAGTAAACAGTAGTCCCACTTTCCTGTATGAAACAAAAACAGTGAGGATAAAAAAATGGCAATACAGCGCTTTACATTTTGATAGTCCACTGAACCAGAATGTGATACAAAAAACAGCCCCAAGACTTAGCCTACATACCGTTTGGAGGATCAAATATGCTGGGTAATGGAAGCAACTTAATACAGCAGGAGAAACCCAAATTAAGGACTTCGAAAAAAACACACACAGAAGTTGTTAGTCCGCTAAGCTGTTGAGCATATTGATGATCGTGGAGAATCCAGTAGCAGAGATTTATATTGCCTTGCAAGAAAAGCAACCTAAAAAGTGAAAACAAATCAAGAAAGCAGTAGTAACTTAGCACAATCTTCTAATGCTACTTAAAAACTGGAATTACAGAGGAATAAACGGTGTGAGTTATTATAGAAGATCCAATATGGACTTTACCTGAACACTATAAAGTCGGTGGGCCGCATTAAATATTCACAACCCTAAGTTTGGCGGCTGAACAATATTTCTATGGATGCATTATGAAGCATGCGTGTAAAAAGTAATTTAATATGAAGGGATTTACAAACCTTGTCGGTCACAATTTTTTTAATTTTGATGCATTTATATGTCATTGGTGTAGTTAGACGGTCCGTTTATTCCCAATTCAAAAGGATTTATGCATCGCTAAGTTTTCTCCCTTGGATTAAGACAATAATTTAATATTTGTAATGTGAAATTTATATATCCGTGCCAATTTCTATATATGGTGAAATTTGTATATCCGTGCCAATTTCTATATGTAGTGAAATTTGTATATCCGTGCCAATTTCTATATGTAGTGAAATTTGTATATCCGTGCCAATTTCTATATATGGTGAAATTTGTATATCCGTGCCAATTTCTATATGTGGTGAAATTTGTATATCCGTGCCAATTTCTATATGTAGTGAAATTTGTATATCCGTGCCAATTTCTATATATGGTGAAATTTGTATATCCGTGCCAATTTCTATATGTAGTGAAATTTGTATATCCGTGCCAATTTCTATATGCATCACCAAGTTTTCTTCCTTATAATTAAGAAGACAATCTAATATGTGTAATGGCGAAATTTGTATATCCGTGCCAATTTCTATTTAATTTTAGGTTTATTTTGACCAAGTTTTCTTCCTTGTGATTAAGAAGACAATTTAATATTTGTAATGGTGATTTTTGTATATCGGTGCCCATTTCTATTTAATTTTAGATCTATTTTGAGAGAATATCTTATTATTATAATTATATAGTGATATGTGGCATATTTTTGTTATAAGTTTGGTTTCTTTTCTAATTCTTGTCAACCTTTATTTACTCTTCCTTACACATTTTTCTATACACTAACCATTTGAGGATCTATTCCTATTTATTCTCACATTTTGAAAATTTATTGGCCTAGATTTTCATACATCCATCTTTAACTCAACTCTAAATCATATACTTGTTGTAAGGGCAATTTCCACAAAAAATGAGAACTATATCCTAAATGGCATAGATCAAACTCAAAATTTAAATTTGTTAATGTAGATACCACAAATCCCCTTTGGATTTTCCCCATAGCTTTTCTACAAATTAATTAAATCTTTATTTAATTAATTTGGCTAATTATCCCTGACCATTTCCTAACTAATTAGCTTAATCCCTCATTGCATTAATTAAATAAATTTTAATTTATTTAACTAACTAATCCATCACTAATTTTCCTCCTCTAGCATTAATTAAATAAATTATATTTATTTAATTAATTATCCTTCATCACAAATTAATTAAATTAAATCCACCTACTTAATTAACCTAAAGCTAATTTCCTCTAACTAATTAATTAAATGGGACATTTAATTAATTAAACCTTCATCCATTTTCCTCTAATTAAAAAATTAAACCTCTCTCCACTAAAATCCAGAAGACTTTCCCTTTTAATCCCCACCATCAAATTCAAATTCCAAACACATCTTGTCTATCCATTTCACACATGTCTCCTCCACCACTTGTGCCCTCCTCATGTTCACATAACTTGGTGAAATCATATCCCTCCATTTGAAAACACAATCCCCTCTATCCACTTGACTCCTCCATCATCTTCCACTTGCTTGCATCTCATTCTCCCATGCATTTTAAAGAAATTTCATACCTTCATCGAGCACATTTCATCTCCTCTTGTCATTTGTCAAGAGGCTAGGATGCATACCCATGCAAGTTCGTCCTAGCCCTCCATTTCCTTGGGAGAGAGTCAATTTAACAGCTTTATCCAAGGGATGCTTCAACCAATCCATCATAGAGCAAGTACATGTTGCCCAATTTGGTAATCATTGAGCTAGAGAGCAACCACATTTACCACAACACATCAACCCAACCTTGGAGCATATCATAATCATTGATAGAGGTATAATGCATGTTTTGTTTGTGTTTTGCATTATTATTTATCTTCCATATTTCTCAAATTGAAAGTGAATGTTAGATTTAGGATTTGAATTTCTTGTTTTTATGTTTGCATCTAACTCTCCTTTGTTTTGGTCCAAATTTGATGTCTATAGTTGACTCCCCCCTTTTACATTAGCCATTGGAAGCTGACTTGATACACCTTTATGTGATATTATATAGTGATATATAGCATGCTTTTTTTTAAGTTTGGTTCCTTTCTTGATCCTTGTCCAACTTTATTTATTCCTCTTTAAACATATTTCTATACACCATCCTTCTCCATGTTTTGTCCACATTTATTTTCACACATTTCCATCATTTATTTGTCTAGATTTCCACACATCGATCCTTGAACCCCAGATCATACACTTGTTGTCATGGGTAATTTTTGCAATGTGGATGATCCCACAATAATGTGTCCCACTTGTGGGATGAGGTCAAAAATGAGTTTTGGAATGAAAAAATTGTAGAACACCTTTAAATGAAGGTCCTTCATTTGAAGGTAAATTGTCCACCACGTGTAAATAGGCTTCAAATGAAGGTGGAGGTTCGAATGAAAGTGGGGAGGCTCGAATGAAGGTGGGGAGGATCAAATGCAGGCTTTTTTTTCAAATTTTAGATGTTGCACATTCAAAAATATAAAGAAACATTCAAATACCTTCATTCAAAAGTCCTTATGCTATCCTCATTATTTGGCTCACTTGGTTTTCAAAATAAAATTTTGTTTCAAAGCAAGGGTTGGACCATCAAATGAAGTCATCATGACATAAATTTTTGCAAGATTGTATCCCTCCAAGTAAGCTTTCCAAAAAGTTTTTAAAAATTACTTAAAAAAACACGTGCACTCTATATTGATGTCCTTGTTTCAACCAAAAAATAAAACTTGATTTGGATAAACATAAAATAAAACTATACATTGTGGCATTATATTACTCTAAATTATAATTAATCTAAATTAAAGATAAGATTGGGCATAAGAAAACCTTAGGCTCAGCTTTGGGGGAGAATAACAGAATTTCATGATGGGGAGAGCTCTACAGTTGGATGAGGGTTTGTGAAACCCTCCATGTACAATCAGGTGGAGCTCTCTTCCTGCCTTAGAATGCTTATTCATGGCGATCTGCTCCATTGGATCATATTGGTTTCATGTGGTGTCTAAATTTTCCTATGGATGATCGTTGTATTGTGTTTTCATTTGCATAGTATTATATTTGATTATCAAAAAAATTTTAATTTAAATATTTCATTTTCCCACCTCTACTAGTTACGTCATAGAGTGTCAAGGTTTGTTCCCCTATGCTTGGGGGCTGTCTAAGGGGTTATTCCCTATGGGCCACAACATTTATTGCTTTGCTGGTAGAAATTAATGGAGACTCCGAATGGGTTAAATATAAACGAAAGCAATTTTGATGACAATATTCACAAATCTTGCAATGAAGTCCTTAGAGGAGACTATGCTAAAACATTATCAAAAGATGTTGGTTTTGAGATCTAGCATCCATTCAGAGCCCACTATGGAGTCCTCAGCAGCGGTGGAGAGGCGAGGAGGTAGGGAGGGGAAGGAGAAAAAGGTGAGTGCCTCGGCTTGCCTAGGAAACTTTCATTATACCCTAATCTTGATATGCATAAAGTCTTGAATTCTGAAGAAAATGGATACAGGAATGTGGCTATTTTCTTTGCTTTCTTGAATACTGAGAAAATCTCTTCTCAAAGATTTTTTGATAATTGGTTAATCTCAGTATGGGGAAAGAAATTGAGGATTCAATTTTCCTTCTATCGTATGATTTAAAACAAGTTATTTGTTATCTTTTGAAATGTAATCAATAGAAGGAAAAATAAGGAGGGTTTGGGTTTTGAAACCAGTGGTCCTAATGAAAACCATAGGGAGGTGAATGACAAAACTAAAGAAAATGAGTCTGGAGATGGTCTCTCTAATTCCATGCCTAGAACAGATATTCCTATTGAAACTTGTTCTGTTAATCATGTTGTAGACATGGTTTTTGAGTCAAACCTAGGAGATGAGCATAATAACACTCAAAACACTAATGAATCCCCCACTAATTTAACAGGTCTATATGATGTGGTAGGGACTAAAGGCAACTTGAATTGCATTGAGACTGTATGGGAAAGCAATAAGCTAGATATAGCACAAACTAAGAACCCTAACCCTAATTTGAATAAGGCAAAGGGGAAGATAGTCACAATGTTTGAAAACCCTTGTTTTGATAATGTATTGTAAAGAGAATCCCCTCAAGAAGGCTCTAATGAGGTGGTAGTTATGAAGAACATTCATACAAATAATGGGAACCAACCAATTGTGAATGGAGATAAATTAAAGCCAAGTGAGCATAGGAAGAATGCCCAAGAATTGCCATTAGACAAAATAAGAATGATACAAGAATAGAGGAAAAAACTTGAAGAGATGAAGGAGGTTTTCCAAAAAAGGATAGTAGCAGATCCCAAAGGGATAGCAGTAAATAGCCCCGGTATAAATTAGGAAAATGTAATAGAGGAATGTGATTGTAATTAGACAAACAATAATGATATAACATTGATTGACAAGAATAGAGATTCAAATAACAACAAAACAGAAGATGAGGTTAAGAAAAGAAAAATGGTTAGCAAAACTAATAGTTTTTGTCAAACCAGAGAAAAAAGGAAAAGAGGATTAAATCCCCAATTGTTTTTATAGGTTATACAATGGGAGCAAATTAAATTCCACCTAATTAAGAAGATGATGAAGGATTTACACTGTTTCGATTGGAATGTAAGAGGACTTGAGTCTCCTAATAGGTAGTACATTGTTAGAGACTTTTGTAATAAGAATAGGAATATGGATATTTTGTTTTTACAAGAAATTAAAGCTGTGGGATTTCATCTGGAAAACAATTTGAGATTTATATGGAAAATGAAATAGTATATTCTTCTAATCATGAAAAAGGAAAAGGTGGAAATTCCATGCTAATTTATAGGAAATGGTTGCAATCAATCAAACAGAAAGGGCATTCCTCATGCTATAGATTCTTATGGCTTGTTCTTGAAATTGAAAATAGTGAGATAGGCTTTAGCTCTATATATGCTTCAAATTAATCTGGAAATAGGGTTGAACTGTGGAACTAGATGGCTAATGAGCTCCCTAAGGAACCTTGGATTGTGGGAGGTGATTTCAACATGATTGAGCAAAAGGAAGATAAATCAAGAGGCAATCCACATGAGTGGAAAGGGAATGAAAAAAAAATTGGGATAGAATGAAAAAGATGTTAAAACTTTATGATCCTCTAGAGGGACAAAAAGGAAACAACAAGGGCATATGGTATTCTTGGTTTAATAGCCAGGAGGAAAATAGGAGAATTTACTATAGACTGGATAGGTTTTATGCAGACAAGGATGTGCTGCAATTTTAGAATTCTGATAGTAACAATGTAGTGCAAGTTATACGAAACACATTATCTGATCACCATCCTATTAAAGTTGTTATTGCTTGGAAGAATCAGGGTAAATCATATAAACCTATAGAGCTAGTATTGGTCAAAGCTTTACTTATCTCCCTTAGACTTCTAATACCATCCATATACAATAACACAATACTGGAACAAATTGACTAAATCCTATAAGGTTATTTTTCAACAGTGGGAAAAAATACTCCTTGGACAAAAGGAAGAAGGAATGCTACCTCTAGGAAGAGTTTTTAAGAGTAGAAGAAGTTATTCAAAGGGAGCCTAGTAGGACAAAACTAATAACAAAAGTGAGTGATATAAGGTATAAACTTAGGCAGTTTCAAGTTAAAAAGGCCCATGGTACTAGGATCAGAGCCAAATTGAATTGGTTGGAGGGAGGAGACAGAGGTACCAAATACTTCTTTGAGTTATTAAAGTTCAAAAACCTTAGAGAAAAAATAGGTCATATATTAGAGGAAGGCATTTGGTATCATGAGGATGAAGATATTAAGGAGGTGTTTAGGAGGTTTTTATGAGATCTTGTTTAAAGTTGAGGATAGTAAAGAAGGATGTAAGGAAGCACAAAGTCTTTGTATGAGAATCTGTAAAAAGAGAATAGATGCAGAAATGGCAAAAAGGTTGAAAGTTGAGATAGTAAAGAAAGAAATTGAAGAAGCTATTAAATCTATGAAGAATGGTAAATCACCAAGTGTGGATGGACTGCCAGTGGAATTCTATAAGGCTAATCTAAGCTAGGTGGTAGATGATCTATTTGATGTCTATCAAGATGCTGTGAAGAATGGGACACTGGGAAAAAAATCAATAGAGGGGTCATTAGCTTGTTACCAAAGGATGGTGATAAAGAAAACACCAAGAATTAAAGACCTATTACTTTACTAAATGTCTCATATAAAATCATAGCTAAAGTATTAGCTTTGAGATAGAAAGATATGTTACCCAAAATTATTAACCATACCCAAACTAGATTTATTAAGGGTAGATATTTCTTGGAGAACCTAATCACAAACTGGGAAGCCCTACATTGGGCTAAGGAAATTGATCAAAATGTCGGTATTCTACTCTTCAATTTTGAAAAGGCATATGACAGGGTTGAATGGTCATTTGTTCTAATGATGTTAAAAACCATTGGGTTTTCAGATTATTACTGTGGGATGGTTAAAATGTTGTTCAGTGATGCATCTACTCAAGTTGAGGTCAATGGCATGTTGTCTGACCCATTTCCTATGAGGAGACCTATTAGACAAGGGTGTCCATTGGCACTAGCTATATTTGTTATTGCTTCTGAAGCTCTATATTACTTATTGAGAATGGATGTTATAGAAGGAGAAGTAAAAGGTATTTCACTGCCAAACATGGATATGCTTTTGAATGTTTAATTGTTGATGACACGGCACTATTCCCAAGACTAGAGGAAGACAATGTTAAAAAATTGGAAGATAGGCTAGAAATTTTCTATCTTGCCTCAGAAAAAAAAAAATTGCCTCTAAATCTATCTTGCTTGGTTGGTAGGAAGAAGCTCCAAACTAGTTAAACATGAATAAGTGGAAATGGGGAGGTCTACATAAGCAAGTCAAGTTTTTGGGCATTCCTTTTGTTGTCAGTCCATCTTTAAAAAACATGTGGGAATGGTTATTCTCTAAAATAGAGAGGAAGTTAAATAATTGGAATAGGCACTTTTTATCTTTAGCTAGAAGGGTTTAGGTTTGTCAGAAAATACTTTATGCTTATTCCATCTATTATGCTTCTATGTGGCTTTTCCATAATTACCAGACTGATTTGATTCAAAAATGTATCAAACAATTTCTTTGGTCAGATGGCAAAGGGACCCAAAAAAGGCATTCTGTAAAGTGGGGGTAGTGTTGTTTAGGCAAGGAATAGGGGGGTTTGGCCTTAAGGATGGGTGAGAATCTAGGGTGTTGACTTGGCTACAAAATGGATCTTTAGATCCTTAGAAGGCAATGAGCCATGGAAAATATTGGTGAAAAATAATAGTGTGAATGATGTACATGTTAAGGCAAAAATGTGGAAAGGACTATTGTCTTTATTAGTATTTGGAATGCATGGGAATAGGCAAAAGTATGTTTACAAAACAGAGAATCTTTTAATTTGAGGAACAAAATGGCTTTGGGGCATAGATCTATTTGGTGGAATATATATCATAAAAACAAACCCTTGGCATTACTGCAAGGTTGCCCTGCAAAAAAGTGGAACAAACAAGGGTTGTTAGTAATTAAAGACTTATTAGATGGAAAGAATGTTAAAATCTGGATGAAGATTAAAAAAGACTTTGGATTGAGAGAATAACAAAAGAGAACTTTTTCCATACTATACAAAGTCTTCCTATGTAAGATTCCACAAGATATAAACATTCTTGGGGAAGAGTGCATTGAGAAGGCTACATGAAAAGATGCTACTAAATTGCTGGGAACTAATTCTAAAAGAATTTATAAGACGATGAATAGCCCTCGGGCAGTATTCAAGCATATTAACAATATTTGGAACCTTACAATAGAACAAAATCTTTTTGTCCAAAACCTTCGGTATTATATGGTCTAGGAATATAGAGGCCAAAAAAGGTTGTTTTAGATGGCTTCTTATTTTAAAAAAACTAGCAACTATTGGTTTTGACAACAGTGTTTGTTCTATGTGTAAAGTAAATGAAACTTGTCAACATGTGTTCTTTGAATGTGATTATGCTTGTTATGGACTAAAAATTGGACACTTGCCTTTTTACCTCCTTATTTAGCTCCTAGGTCCCCGTGATTACATTATGCATCATAATTGATCATCTCTAAGAGATTGCTCAGCACCAATGTGAATTTGGGACCTTGGGCCCTTTTTAAATCTCATCTCGGACTAAAAAGGGGGTCCTAGACTTGTGCACCAACTGCCCAAGTCCTCCCTGATTGGTCAGGGCTAATTAATGCTATGTCAGCATAGGACCTTTAAAAAGGTTCCTCTTTGTTGGCTCTTGTGATTTAATTTCACAAATATTAGCAGGAAAGCATATATAAGTGTGTTTTTGTACTCATTATGAACCTAGATGGATATTGCAAATTTATGATCTTGGAGCAAAGAGTATTCAAAGCATTCATTGTGTTTTTAGAGCAAATTTGTGTTTGTATTATGTGTGTTGTTGCAGGTTTTGAATCATCATCTATCTCCTTATGAGCTGGAGAAACTTCATTCTCCTAACCTGTAAGGGCACACTCCCTTATCTATCAATGGTGTTGGAAAGCTTGAATGACATTCTGGGGTTTGACTGAGGCAAATCCCTAAACACCATAACCCTCCAAACACTCTCTTATCATCTTGTGTGCAAGTTATAGGTACAGGATTCGGGGAAAGTGAAGTTACAGGGAGACAGTGCAAGAATCAAGGTTTCAGGATCTAGAAGAAGTTATGAAATATTCCCCCAAAAATACTTGGGTTGTTTCCTCCCTAGTCTTCTAGGATTTTTGACATCATATCTGGCATTAGGGCATCCTTCGGAGCAACTCTCCAGTTTGCACCTTCTGTTGATTCCTTCATTTGGACTCTAACAGTTTTATAGGATTATTTCAGCATGCTAAAATAGTCCTCTGACATCTCTGCTTTTGGGAAATAGGTTTTATCATCCCTCTGATCATTCTTATATAATTGGTTGCTAGATATCTATTGTATATCTTTTTTCATAAGCAAATCTTTGCAAATCTAGGGTTTATTGCATATTTGGCCTAGGGTTTGATAAAAGGGCTTGATTATATCAGATCTTTCCATAGCACTCTTGAGTACAAGATCTATAGCTAAGTCCTCCTCCATTTGGTAGTGATTTGTTTTGGGCTTGTCCTTGAATGTAATTGTAAAATAGGGTTTGATCTAGTGTGCATGCTAGTCTTCATCATTCACCTTTTTCATATATAACATTTTGGTGAACCCGTAGATCTTACACTTTGGCATCCTTCTTGCATCAGATCTAAGCTATTTTTTGTCCTATATCTGATTGGATTCAATTCAATCATCATTTTGTATAGTTTCATATCTTAATTTCATTGTTAGGGTTTCAAAAATCCTTATATTTTTAGTAAATCTAGCTAATCTTCAACCTAGGGTTTCAAGATTGGCGTGTTGTTGTAAATCTTGTTGCATTATTGGATTCATTGAAGGATTTTAGGCTGCTATAACTTATCATCCCCACTATTTTAAGACATATTTTGCATACTTTCATTGGAAAAAGTGAAAAAATCAAGCATTTAGGCCTACAAAAAGGCATAGTTTTGCATTGTTTCATTACATATGTTATAAATCATCCTAGAAAGATTTAAATCTCTCATTTTCACATCAAATCTGATTCATTTGACAGTAGACAATCATTTAATGATAATGTACCTTGCATTTGAAGATCTCATTTGCTAGGGTTTTGTTGAAAAGTTGCATTTTCCTAAAACCTAGTCAATTTCAAAAGCTAGGGTTTGTAGTCAAAATCTTATTTCAAATTTTTCTGCTATCATAAACAATTTTCAAATCAGATCTAGCATTAATTTATAAGCATATTTTCATTGTTCATTTGTAAATTTTGCATCATTTCATACCTTGTTTCAAAAATTCACATGTTTGTAATTACACATTGTGTATTTCAATATAAGAAATTTGATATCTCTTTAACATTTCTTTGCAAGAAATCTTAAAATTGTCTATATGACCTTTTGTGCAGCACTTTTAACATCTCGATCACTTTGTTTGTAGTGATACTAGTGTGTTTTTTATCTTTGCAAAAAAGGCTTCAAAAACCTGGTTCCCTCAAACTAGTGTTGTGGTGTACAAAAGTCTCTCATATTGGTGGTATTTGATAAATGAATAGATCTGATTGTACATTGTTGTTCCAAGACATTTCATTATGTCATCTTCATGTCATTTCTCTTTGGTATCTTTGCATGCATATATCAAAGATCTTGATTTTCATAGATCCATAACCCTCATGGGTGAGCATCCTTCAATATTAGAAAATCTAACCAAATTCATCTCCATGAATACTCATGAGAAAGATGATTTTGAATGTTCTTCTTCTTCTATTACTACTACTATAAATCATAATAATGCCTTGGATCTAATATCTAATGTATATGATGGTGGTGATGATTCCATGAGTCATCCTATTTCTCCTTAGTTGAATGTTCAAACACCTTGGATATCACTAAGGAAGTGAAGACCCTCAATCTTCCTCCTTTGGTTGAATGTTCAAGTACTTTGGACATCACTAAGGATGCAAAAACCATTAATAGTTATCCTTTGGTTGCATGTTCAAACCCCTTGGACATCACTAAAGATACAATCATCAACAATTCTCTTAACAACATTGTACCTTCCCTTTGTTCCAATGCTCTCCCTTTGAGAGATGAAGCATTGGTGGATGAAGAAAGGTCTTTCACATTAAAACCTTTGGGGATGAATGTTGAGACTAATCAAAATAAAAACAATGTTAATTCAATCAGCATTAATAGACTTATTCCACCTACTAAGGGGATAGTGAATAAGTGTACTAATGTTCCTAAAATCATTGTGCAAGGGACACTTAATGCACCTCCTCACTTCAAGTTGGTGATTATGGTTCAAGGTGCTTCGACACCACCTCGACCCCCAGGTTACATTCTCAATTTTATAAAACAAATTACTCAAGGAAATTGAGCATATGAAAATGTGTCGCAACAACCCTATTACAATGTGGTTGATCACACATACAATACGTGAAATAATAAACAAAGTAAATAGTAGTCAAACATTCTGATCACTTTACCAACTTCTCGACCTATGATTCCTCAACCACCTCATCTTACTCATAAAGTTGGTCAAGATTATGATCTTGTTGAGTGGCTTTGTGCTACTCCTACTAAGATCTCTCTATGGGAACTCATAAAAACATTGTCTACATACCACAGAATGCTCTAGGAAGCTTTACAAAAGGTCATCGTACCACCGGCTATTAAGCCTAATGATGTAGCAGCTCTGTTAGATTGTATGCATGCGACAAAAATGGATATTCTATTTAACCAACATGAATTACCATCAACTGAAGTTCAAAATCAACATGATCCTCTTCTAATCTTTGTCACAATAAATAAAAAGTTGATAAAGCGAGTTATGATTGACAATGGATCAGCTCTTAGTGTTTGTGGCATTGATTTGCTACATAAAATTAAGGTTGATACATCTTTAATCAAACTGAATAAACTTCACATTCGTGGCTTTGATAACGTTGGTAGACAATCCCTGCGTACCTTAACTTTACCCATGAAGGTTGGACCCGTGACATTATCTACCCTTCTCCATGTCATGCCTGGTGCACTTTCATATAACATCATTCTCGGTAGACCGTGGATTCACGCCATGGGGGCAATTCCGCCTACCCATCATTGATTAGTAAAGTTTATTTACAAAGGTAAACTTCACACCATCAAAGCTGATCTAGAGCCAAACAAATGTTTACAAATCAAAACACAAAAACAAGTTATCAATCATAATACTTTGAATAACTTAAAAGTTGATTTATCAATACCTCTTGCTACATCTATAATGTTGTGCAAGATTTAACATCACCATCAAATGCATTTCTGGGTGACGATTGGGGTTCATTAGATTTTACTCCTACCTTTATAGGGGAATATAAACTCAATAACCTTAAAACATCAAATGTTGCATCGATCTCATCCAAGCAATATTTGGAACTACCTAAGAAACCTAAAGTTTCTTTAGTAGAAAACAAAGGCAATACTCTTACTTACACTACAGAATATGAGACTTGTGAGGCCCCGCCTTCTTCTAAAAAGATGGAGTCTCTCTATGGTCATGGATTTCAAATCCTTTACAAAACTTGCAACTACGTAGGCAATGGTTGTGGTGTAAACCAACAAGGAATCATATTACCCTTACAAGTTACTATAATTAACTACTCGGTCGGTATTGGATATCATTCTTTGAAGCACACCAAAGCTTACCCTCTTCCTACTCTTAATGTTTCTTAATATGATAGACATAGATTGTCCACCAGGAAATATTTTGTATGAATCAGGTAAGTATCTCTCCCTTATTTAGCCACACTTGATGTAGCACCTCTTGGAGTTGCTCTCATGGGTGGTCTTCTCTTATGTGTTGTGTGGTGTCCCCCCATGTTGTGTTAAATGTTGTTTAGGTCTCCTTGGATGACCCTTGATACTCTTGTAAGGTCAAGGATACAAAGAGACCGCCTCCATCGTGACATTATTCTATTGGCTTCTCTATTCTTCTATTCTCCTCTCCTATTTTCAAATTGTTGTGCTATGCCTTGGGGGCATAACATTGCGAAGGGTGTTTTAGGGGCATACTTCTATGTGGTGGCCCTAAGTCACTTTTGTCTCCTCTCTCATTTTTCGTGATTTCATTCTTTCGTCATGCTTGTGGCTCTACTAGTCGGCGGATGACGAAAACAAATAAACACTAATAAGGATCATGTGTCCCTACAGCAAGAAAGAAAAAATGGACCCAATCCATATATGAAGATGGGGTTGATATATTACTAACACTTGACTAGTAGAATCACCTCATGTTGGATCATGTGTTGTGTTGTGAAAATTCTTGTAACAAGCCTTTACAATACTCTAAATATGCTTCCATGCACTTTGGATTTGTTTTGTATCTCACCTTGTACCTACACTTGATTCTGAGATACCTGAAGTATAACCTCATGGCTATACTCAATTCCAAACTCGTAAGTCTAGCCTTGGTCTATTAAGTGGTATATGATTTTCTGTATAAGTTTTATGAGATGATTTGGTTGTTATCTTAGAATAGATTTTCTAACCAAATTTTATATATTATTGGATAATGATTGTTAGCAAATCATATTGATGTGTTTGTTGGGAACAATCGGTGATTGTAAGCACATGTCACTTTGGGGCATGGGCTTTGTGAAAAGTCTTGTCTCCCTTGCATTTTTTCAACTTTACCTTAAATGTGATTGCTAACGACAAGCAGGATCAACCACTTTAAGGTGGGGGCATATATTGTGGTAAATGTTTGGATATTTTAGATATTGTGGATAAAGTGTATTTGTGTATGCTTCCTTTTCACCGTAAGGCATCTCCGCATGTAGGTGGGGTTGTGTACTTTATTTTGTCTTGTGTATACCTCCTTTTCACTATAAGGCATCTACGCGATGCATGTGGGGTTGTATACTTTGTGCATGCTTCCTTTTCACCATAAGGCATATGCAGATGCAGGTGGGGTAGCATTTTGAAAGCCCTTCTATGGAAGGTGGGATTGTGTCTTCCCTTGAGCACTTGCACATCCTTTTGAAAGTCCTCTATAGAGGTGGGGCTGGATCTTGAGTTATTCACCCTTAAGTGTATCTTTGGTGGTTGTGGTAGTGTAGCTCAACCATCATGTGTGTTTGGAGTCTCTTAGATAGTGGACCATAGCGATAAGCTCCTCCCCATCGCATGTGTTTACTGTGTATAAAACGTATAGTGTGTCGACAACTCACTCTATGGTGCTCATGTATTCCATGTGTCTTCCACATTTTTTCCCTACATGTCTAGTGTGTCTTGCATGTTTTATGAGTGTTTTGCATGTTTTTTATGGTGGCACATAGCAATGAGCTCCCCCCATCTCCTAGTTAGGGGTATATAATTGTTTAATCATTTCTTCTCTTCGTGTATGCTTTATGTATTGTGTGACTATATTCATGTCTTTTCCATGTATTAATCATGTTTTACGTGACTGTCAAGTGTTTTCTTATGTTTTCCTAAGCTTGGGGGCTAGAAATAGTCCTTTAATCTTAGGGTGTGTCATCACTCTTGTGTTTCAAGTGTTTTATGTGTTTGATGTGTTTGATGTGCTTTGATCATACTTTAATCTATGTATTGAATCATAAGATCATACACACATTAAAGTGGGGGCCAAATATTATGGAGTGAAAAGTGGACACTTGTCTTTTTACCTCCTTGTTTAGCTTCTAGGTCCTTGTGATTACATTGATCATCCTGAAGAGATTGCTTGGCACCAATGTGAATTTGGGACCTTGGGCCCTTATTAGATCTCATCCTGGACTAAAAAGGAGGTCCTAGACTTGGGTGCCAACCACCCAAGTGCTCCCTGATTAGTCATGGATAATTAATGCTATGTCGGCATAGAACCTTTAAAAAGGTTCCTCTTTGTCAGCTCTTGTGATATAATTTCACGAATATTAGTAGGAAAGCATATATATATATATATATATATATATATATATATATATATATATATGTATGTATATATATCTTGGAGCAAAGAGCATTCAAAGCATTCATTGTGTTTCTAGAGCAGATTTGTATTGGTATTGTGTGTGTTGTTATAGGTTTTGAATCATCATCCATCTCCTTATGAGTTGAATAATCTTCATTCTCCTAAGGGCTTCACCTCTGAGGTGATATCATTATTATTTGAATCATTCTATCATCATTTTGTTTAGCCTCTTCCCTGCAAGGGCGCATTCTCTTATCTATCAATGGTGTTGGAAGGCTTGAATGCCATTCTAGGTTTTGACTGAGGCAAATCCCTAAGCACCATAACCCCCCAAACCCTCTCTTATCATCTTGTGTATAGGTTATGATGTAGAGTGCACAGTGGAAGCGTACAACTGATCAACAAACTTGATCAATGTGATCTAACTTATGTCTCGGTGATCTACTCTTATCAGCCAAACATACCCCGTCAGCCACCTTGCAACTTTTCGTTAAGATCTCTCAACTCTCCCCGATAGCCCAACTTCACTTTGTCTTCGGAGAGACTTCTTCTATCGGCGGCATCTTCTAACCTCCCGTCGATACCCCAATGGTGGTTAAGATTCCCCTCACCTTAACCTTGACGGCTTCGACGCCGGTCAATCGTGACCTTATCGGCCAGACTTAGATCATCGGCGACCACTTGTGAACATTGGTCGATGTGCCGATACACTTGACTTTGCTCGACTACCCCCGACACTTCAATGAGACTTCCTTCGTTAGTGAACTCCTTGTTTGTTCTCTCGATACACCAATAGATGTTATCTTTGGTGAGACTAAAGTCGTTCTTCACCAATGAACCTCCTATCGGTCCAACACCGTTGATCGGTATAACTTTCAAAAGCTTCCCCGAGGGGCCATGTTACACCAATGGCGACTTCTGTTACTCTGCAACTACGCAGACACCAAACCTGTATACAAAAATGAAACTCAATAGAATTAAAGGGGTCTATAATCCTCTACAACCACTTGATCACCCATCAATTTGGCCACTCCACTAACTATTCTCGCATAACAGCACTTTTCTTATTGTTTCAATGACTAGTCACATAGAGATGCCTAGTCAAACTCATGCCAAACTTGTTGGATCCTTGAGTGTTTGACCCAAAACCTTAGAAAACACAAAATATACATTTTATTCCTCCATCACACTAAAAATGAGAATATAGATTTCAGTGGATAGAGGAATAACAATCCATTTATTCACAAAACCCTAGTTTCTAGGTTTTTTGACCAGTCTTTACAAAAAGAACAATATCTCACAAACTACAATACTTCAAGACACCAGACTACTTCCAAATGAAAACTACCTCACTACATGAACATCTCCAATCAGTTTCAAATGATCAACTATCCGTATAGGCCATACAGAAATTATTGTTACAGTGAATTACTCAGAAGAAAATTGTGTTTCAACACACCCAAAACTCCAAATCTTCATTCATGCCTTCAAGTTACATCATACATCACCTATAGAAGGCTTGAGACATTAGTTAACATCCCTCCCAATTGTACAAACTAATTTTGAAAGTTAGTTAGTCGTTGGGTTTCTCCTATCACAAGAAAACTACATGTTTTCATTGTGTTATTACATCAAACTTGACCAAAACATGGTCTACATAGGTCTAGTGACCAAATTGACATAAAGTCCTTATTACAAACATGATGTGGCTTAAAAAGTCTTATTGAAAACATAAACAAAACATGATATGCATAGAATTGAAATGATCCAAGATTGGATCCACCATAGAGAAGGTGTTCCTGCACCAAGTTACAAGTACAAGATTTAGGGAAAGTGAAGTTACAAGAAGACAATGCAAGAATTAGGGTTTTGAGATCTAAAAGTTCTAGAATATTCCCCCAAAAAGACTTGGGTGGTTGTCGCCCTAGTCTTCTGGGCTTTTTGACATTAGATCTGGCATCAGGGCATCCTCTGGAGCAACTTTCCAGTTTGCACCTTTGGTTGATTCCTTCATCTGGACTCTGGAGGTTTTATAGGACTATTTCGGCATGCTAAAATAGTCCTCCGACATCTCTGCTTTCAGGAAATAGGTTTTATCATCCCTATGATCATTCCTATGTAATTGGTTGTTGGATATCTATTGTATATCTTATGTTATAATCAGATCTTTGCAAATCTAGGGTTTAATGCATATTTGACCTAGGGTTTTGATAAAAAGGGCTTGATTAAATCAGATCTTTCCATAGCACTCCTGAGTACAAGATCTGTAGCAAGTCCTCCTCCATTTGGTAGTGATTTGGATTGGTCTTGTCCTTGAATGTTACTGTGAAAGAGGGTTTGATCTAGTGTGCATGTTAGTTTTCATCATTCACCTTTTTCATATATAACAATGTTGTTTCTACCTAGTCTATATTTATGGGCAATATTCCTAACTGGAATCCTAGAAACTATTTTTTTTGGAAGGAAACCTTATTTGGCTTTGTTAATGGTCTATGTCATTAGGACAAAATCTAGGGCAAAAATCAAAATTGCAGAAAATCAAACCCTAACTAGCACCATGAAGCACAAACTAGAATGAAAATGCAAATAGAAATCAAATGCAAACCAATTCTCAAACTAGTGTTGATTGACCTCCATGGCTCTTCTCAACCTCACATAGGCATGCAAGATGTCGAAGGTTGATTCTGGAGGATTGTTGATTGCTCATGATTTCAGCAGCATAACGGTACTTGAAAGCTAGATCCTATGAAAATAACTTGTGAGAGGCTACCTTTATAGAAAAGGCAAATTTGAATGAACGGTTGAGATTACAAGTTATGTTGAATAATATGAACGGTTGAGATCGATTAGGGTTGATTACCTAGGTTTTCCCACTTCAAGAGGGGTTGTAGTCATGTGACAAGTGTGCGATGGAAGATAAATGAGACCTAATTTAATAAAAGATTATTTAAATTAGTTTGACATGTGAAGGGGTTAAAGTGGAAGATGTAGCATGTGACACTTGTTTGATTGTGGTGAAAGGTGAGGGATTTAATTCAAATTTTTAATTTGAATTATGTGAGACATGTGACAAGAAGGAATTAATTAAATAAATGGATTTATTTAATTAATTGGATTAGGTGATTAAGTGGGATGACCTAGGTCCTAGGAAAAAACATTACAAAGTCATGTCGACTAGGGGATGGTCAAGACATGGACAAATTTTAGTGTCTACATTTTGCCCCTCTTTGAGATGATGTTCGAGATTATGTGATTTATGTTGAGTAACATCATTTCAAAGAAGCTAAGGAAATAGGATGATGATGTAAAGATAGGATGATGATGCCCCCTCAAGAGGATAGGCGGGTTGGACAAACACAAGTAGGCTTTCGAAATGAAATGGATTGGTCAAAGGTGAAAGATAAAGGAATGGATAGAAGAAAGGGAAGGATGTGTTATGCTGTAAAGAAAATGAGCAACCATGGTGTTTGATATAGCACTAGACATTATGCACTAGGGTATAAGGACCAAGGTGACGATGTGTCTCGTGCCCCAGCATAATACAACTTTGTCTAGATACAAGATATGAATATTAGTTGGGTTGGATTCGGATTTCAAACAAATGCAAGTTGAAAATGATAACACACACAAGCAAGCATGTATACGTGCACAAATGATACAAAAGCAAACAAGGTATTGCCCCCTGTCAAGCTGTAAACCAATGATTGATTGATTGATTGATGGTCTGGTTTTGGGCAATGAAACATGTCGTCTAAGACACCTAGTTTGGTTTCGACAATGCAACATCATGTCTAAGACAAAGGATTGATTGATTGATACTAGTGTTGTTGGCCATGCGAGCAACACCAGGTTTTGATTGATTGATTGAATGATTAAGTTATTGATTTGGTTTACATCATGATTAGGATCAAGACTATTGAATGTGATTGGATGATTTGACTTGATTGATGAACTTGATTGGTATGGATTGATGATGAATTGCATTTGGATTATTGCTTGGAATTGATTTGATCGATTAGAAGAAGTGACTTGATTTGATGATTTGATGTGATTTGATTGGTTGAATTGAAGAATTGATGATTGGTTGAATTGATTTGAAGAAGTGATTTTGATTAAGTGATTGGAAGAATTGAAGTGAGTGGTTGATTTGATGATTGGATTGAATTGATGGATTTGATGATGAATTGATTTAATGACTTGATTAGAGTGATTTGAAGAATGTGATGAAATGATTTGATTGGATGAATTGATTTGGTGTGATTTGATGAAGTGATGTGGATTGATTTTATTACTTGGATTTTTGTAGGATATTTGATTTTTTTGATGTTTTGCGAATATTTTTATTTTTTTGGATTTTGACATGTTTTGATTTTTTTGGATTTTTGACATGTTTTGATTTTTTTGTGCTTTTGATGACATGTAATGTTTTTGGGACTTTTGATAATATTTGGATATTTTTGGGTTTTTGATATGTTGTGATTTTTTTGGATTTTTTTTTAATGTTTTAGAATGTCAATGGGTGACAATTTGTGGTAGCCTTTATGCTAGATACCAATGACAAGGGGAAACCAAGTCTAGGTGCAAGTGAATGAATGGGATTGGATGAATGGATAGGAGGGGTGGGTGATAGGGGATGGAATGGATGTATGTGTAAGAGGACAAGGATGTGATCTCCAAAGGCAACATGCCCCATTATTGGTGTAATACTTAGGATTTTTCATGACAAGGCTTATGACAATAGGATGATGATAGGATTATTTGGAAAGGATGAGGTATGCCAAGAGATATCTAAAGCACGTTTCAACATTTTGCCCCAAATTTTTATCAAGATCAAAAGAGGAGGGGAGGATGGATGGACTTAATGGGATAGGTATATGTATGTGGGTGTATGAAAATAGCATGATAAGATAGGATGGGAAATGGTAGGATGAAAATGATATGTTGGATGAGACCAGGTGCCCCCAAGTGTAGGTGGCATAGAAGATCAATCTACGCATGACACATGTTTGCCAGGTTTTCATCATGGTACTTATCCAAGATGCCTGTTTACCAAGTTTTCACCATTGGACGAAAGGATTTCTCTTTACTTTTTTAATTTTTTTTTTACTTTTGGATAGGGTAATATGGATGGGAGGGACTCGAGTGTCTAGTGCCATAAAGGGTGATAGTGTCCCATTAGAGAGTGATGTCATCGCAAGAAGCATGTCAAGTCATTATGCTCATAGATGTTGGTAAGGGATGGGGGTATGTACAGGATCATGATGGGCAAACTATACCTCTAAGTGGCAATGAAAATACAAAAAATTAGACTTTATCAAGTTCATGTGAAAATTTGAATGGATTATCTACAATTTGAAAAAGATGTAAGAACAAAATTTGTAGAGAATTGAATCTAGTTTATAGGCTACTATTTTTTTAAAAAAAACTAAATTTACTTAGTGAAAATTGAATATTTCAATGAATAGCTTTTAAATTTTTCAGAAAAAAATAAAAAGTGGGTGTCTGTCTAGCCAACCTTTTTTTTTATTATTCATGGGTAAACGCTTTTGACCAAAGCTATGAACTGATTACAATATCAGGTGGGCAGGGGGGAGACTGGACCTCGTGACCATCTTTACCGCAACGGAATTACTCAGCCAATCGAGCCAGGGCCCCTGCCCCTGTCCAGCCAATCTAACTATGAGTAAAAGTATATTTTTTTTTTTAAGCTTTCAAAATAAGTAGAGAACTCATGTCCAGATGTGATGCATATTTATTTGAAATTTTTTTCCAATAAAATAATTAGTTATGATTTTTTTACTATGACTTTTTTTAAAAACTAAAAAGTAATTTTCCAACGAACCTAACTCGATAAAAAAAAATTAAAATTGAAATTTATTTTTTTAACCTATAGCCAGAAAAGCATAGAGTGTGACGCATGTTTCAGATCTCAAAAAGGTGAAATGGTTTGAAAGTTATGGATGTTTTTCAATCAGTGTGTCCATCAGGATTTCAGAGACATGGTATATAGAAAATTATTAATAATTATTTAATAAAATGATAACCAAACAAATCTTATATTTTTAGAAAGCCAAAAAAATTTATATAAACCCTTTTCATTTTATCAATTTTGCATAAAGAAAAAGTCGTCAGCACGAAGGGTGAAGTTCGAAGAAGAGATTGAAACATGAAAACACATTAGAATCCATGAAAAGTCAACAACCAAAATGGATATCTATCTTTCTTTGTACCAAATCAAGATGGATATCCATTTTGCTTCGGTAAAAGCAACTCAAAATGGATATCCGTTTCTAAAACGGATATCAGTTTCCTTGATCTATGAAAAATTTTGTACCATTGGTTTTGGATGAAGAGAAACAACATATTTGAAACATCGAGGCAATAATACAAGAAGTTAAAGTTAGCTAGTCATTTATAGGTGTATCTATTGTTTCATATCACATTAGACATAGAATTCTAATTAACAATCTAGTTTCCTCATTTGGGGGAACATTTTTTAATCCGTTTCTAATGGAAATATTTAGTTAAAAATTGGTGGCTCCTTGTGAAAAGTATGGGCTCTTATCAAGCATGCATAACCAAGAAGGTTGATATCCATTTTTCTTACATGTTTGTTGATCACATCTTATGAATAGGATGTTGCTTGGTGATAGTTTTAGGTTTAGTGAACAATATTCTCAAGCTTATTACAATTTTTACACTTGTGACCAAATTTGGTACCAAACCCTTTCACCTTTTCAATTAATCCTGATAGTGTCATCTCACTCCATGCAAATCAAACCAACATTAGGACCATGTGAATGAGATTAAGGATAGCCTTGAAATATGAATCTTTGTACTGTTGATTATCCTTTTAGCATGACAATCCTTTAGGATCATTGTACCCAGGTGCAACAATCCTTCAATCTTCTTTTATTTATATTTCTTTCCTCTTCATACACAAGATTCTTGTGCCTTGTAGTCATGACAATCCACAGATCACCTAACTGTCCTTAGTGAGAGTATATCTTATTTTGACAATGATAGTCATCGTCCATTCACAACTCTCCTCTTTAACATAGATACCCTTTGCACATGTTTTGACTTCATGATTTTCCTTTTGTATGTTGTATTATGGTATGAAAATACTATGGCCCCTTCTTCATCCTCTTGTATAATGAAATTGAAGGTCGACACTTACGGTTACTCTTCTTTATTACTTGGTGATAATGAATCCCTAATTTTTTATTGTCTTGAAGTCAAATTTACCACTATTAGATAGTCAAAGTTGATTCTTGATCATGAATATTGTGAATTACTTCAAATATCCATGGACAATTTCAATTGTGTTTCTTAGGACACCCATGCCTTGACTATCCCTTGATGTTGGTCAAGATTGTGCTTGGATGGCACAATAGTTCATAGTTAGATTTTTACCACTAAAGTTTTCCTTTGACAAAGTCGTATTTGTAGTCCACCTTTTGATGATGTTCAAACAATATGAATACTTATTCTTAACATAAGAAATACATTTCTCACAAATACCAATGCATTCTACTCATAAGGTTCATGGCACCATGCCTAAAGGTATGATAGTCAGCAATGTACTATTATGGTAGCCTATGGTTGGTGTGACAATCTATAATAGTGATAGCATTCATGCCTAACAATCCTTATCGTTATTGTCATAATATATTTTACATTTGAGGCCTTGTCTACAACATACAAAGTTTACCTTTCTCACCCATACCTTCAATATATAAAGGACATTGATAGGGAATTTTTAATTTCCACTTAGTCAGTGTAATCTAGGAGAGGATAGATTGTCTAAAGTTGTAATCTATTTCCATTTACACTTGCCATAACTACAAATGCTTAGTGTTTATTCTCAACCTCGGTATATGAATAAAATGTGACCTATTGTTCTAATAGGCCTATAGGGACAAAGAGGTGATAAAGCCTTTAATTTTAAACATGACATGGTTTTGATAACTTTCCATATTGGTAAGGTCCTGGATGACAATCCTTTGATGCACCTAATTGTAATAGGTGTTATGATAGTCCTTCATATCTTTTCATTTATTTCTTGAATGGACTACAAATAAGACATAAGACCTATTAGATCCTTCATAAATAAGAATTCTCATACATTACATTTAAACTTAAACTCCCTAAACATCCATCAATCCATCCATTAATATCAAAATGCCATGAATATCCTATGATCAACCATTCTAATTCCTAGGATAGTCATATATTGCATTTTTTCTTCTCTATACTAAAATAGCCCAAGGAATATCTACCCTTGAAGTTGTATTTTAACAATCTAATGTCTTTACGAATAACATTGAGCCTTCTTTTGGGACAACATTTTTGCCTTTAGAAGCTCCTCATTTGATGATAGCCTAAAATAGAATAAGTGGATAGTCATAACATTTTAGCATTTAATGGGAAAACCCTAAAGTGTGATAAAGTCTATACATTATCTATTCCCATTCATGTCACGAAGCAACTATTCAAATGCTAGGCCAACATGATTTAAACAATCATAAGGGCCAACAATCCACTCCAAATGCATGGGAAAAGGACAACTCTTAGATCCCATATTAATCATGTTCACATGGCTGCTAGCATCTTCAAGTGAGTCAATACAAAAATTGGAAGCCTCAAACTTATACACTTCAGAAAAATATACCTAATTATAAATTTGATATGCATGAATAAGGAAGTCCTCATGCAATTCAAACTAAAATGTGTCATATTTAGACATGTCATCAAGTTGAACTACATCATGTTGAGACTTGTGTTTACTTAAACATTACAAGTCACTTGCCTCTTTGCATGCTTCAAAGTTCCAAACAAAGGACTCAACTTTAGGTGTAGCAGAGTCCTCATCAATGATTGATTTACATGGCCTTCAACAAACTAAAATTATATATCATCTTTATGCTTATATGGAGGCTATATCATCTTTACAATTGTATGTCCAGGCTCTTTAGGAGTCTTCACAAATGTGTCCAAAGTAAGATTACTCAAATCAAATAATGGCTTATATCTAAAGCTTTATTAAGTTGATACCTCGGTGGATTAGTGTGTAAACATTCATATTAGATGGTAATTCACAAGTTTATAGAATAATAAAATGAATCCCTAGTGTAGAATCCAAATGTACATAATAAAATGGATATTTGTTTTGTAGTAGCGATATGGACGTTGCAGAGTGTCCGTTGGCAAAGAATTAGGATTTAAGAAATGGAAATCAAAACGGATATCCATTTCCAAAACGGATATCAAAACGGATATCCGTTTCCAAAATGGATAAAATGCAGAAAAAAGACAAAAGGAATATTGTTGGGCCCGACATCCGCAACCAGAGACCCTCTACTGTCGAAATACTCATAATTTCTGGCTATGACAGTGAAAGGAATATTTTTATGCACTTTTGGAGACACAATTTTCTTGTTACAATCATAAGGGTGATATTTTTGTTCCCCTAATGGGGAGCAATAGTCGTCGTAAGGAGGAAAGTTACATTGGAGGAAATTGAAGCAATTAGGGAAAAAGATAGGGAAAGGAAGAGGATTGGAAGAGTCGGTTTGGCAGATGCTCATCAAGGTGAATCTTCTTCTTTACCATCTAATGACGTGCAAATTGAAGATGTTAATTTTGATTATAATGATATGTTAGATAAGAATGAAATTCACCATGATATTGCAAATGAAAATATTGAAAAATGTTATGAAACACCTATTCATAATAGCAATACCATGGACAAAGAAGAAGAAGAAAAATGAAGACGTGCACTTGAAGAAAGTGGATATGAACATCATGATGTTGAAATTGCACTCCATAATCCATTTGTTGATAAAATTGATGAGGTTGATAACATGGATAAAACAAGAACAATCAATGTATCTCCAAATTTCATAAGAGGAGAGGACATTTTTCAAGAAGAGAATAACCATGATGAAATTGGAAAACACCCAAGAACCCCAAAATGGTTACTTGAAATTGATGAGAACATAATGGAAAAACTTGAAGGCAAGAGGTCGTCACGAACGGTTCGGTTGTGAGCTACAAAACTCTTCAATGAATACTTTGAGGAGATAACATTAACTGAACAATGCCAACTTTTTGTGCAATTATTAAAGATGTACAAAATGAGACATTTACTAAAGAAATTAAAGATTCGGTTAAACAAAGTGTCCAATCGGAATAAAATTATTGTTAGAAGCCTTTTCAATGCACTCAATTCTATTGGAAAGACTAGCAAGGAGAAAGATAAAAGAGCTACCCATAGAGTAATAACAACCTCAATAGTAAGCAAATAATTAAGAAATGCTCGATTAATGAGGCAAACTTGTGTTGACTTAAGATTGAATCATAAAACATTGTCAAAAGCACTAGCATTAAGATCAAGGCTAGATAGTCCTCTTGCCAATGATACTTGGGCTTTTAGTGGTAGGCTTCCATGAGTCGACAAGAAGCTAATTGATAGCACAAAGGAAGAATTGAACGATTTTGGCACACTAACTCTAGGGTATCACCAAATGCAAAAGATGTTGTAAAGTTAAGAATTGGCGATAAAGACCGCACACCACATCCTAAACATTACTTGGAATGTAGCCAAACAACATTGTACAAACAATATTGTGAAACTCACCCACGTATGACAATCTCACAAAGAGCATTTGAATCTCTTAAGCCATTTTATTGTGTTCCTCTTAAAGTTCGTAATACATGTTGTTGCAAATACCATGTAGAGTTTTCTATGTACCATGAATTATTATGCAATATTCGTTCTACTTTGCACACTAACAAAATGTTACAGGAGTGTGGTGCAATTCAACTACCAAAGTCATCTAGGGACTTATTGGATTTATTTCTATGTATTAGAGATGATGGTTGCATGTTCTACAAGAATGATTGTTTAAATGAAAAGTGTTTACAATGTGGTGGGTTATCAAAGTTTGTATCATGTTTTCATGAGGGCAATGAGCATGATTTTGGAAGAGAATGGTTGAGAAAAAGATATATGAGATAGTGAAATACAATTTGAAAAATGGAGGTGAAGGTTCTAGATGTGAGTTGATTGTAAGAGAGGTAAGTAGTGTTGATTTTATTGATGATTTTAAGAAAAATCTTTTCTACAAGTATGTCAGACATAGCCACAGGTCTCGATGGTTAGATCAACAGTTTAGGATGTGTAAAGACTCTTTCTCGATTGGAACTATTGTCTCTATAGTTGATTTTGTAGAAAACTATACATTACAATCCCAAAATGAAGTTCAATCCCAGTACTACAATTTTATTCAGATTGCTATTTTTGTTCACATCACATATAGACATGCCCCCTAGAGTACAGAAGAGAATAGGAAGATTGTCAGAGAATACCATTTTTACATGAGTGATGATCGATCTCATTCAGCAGAGTTTGTGCAATATTGTTTTCAACAATTTTATGGGTTCTTGCAAGAAAAAGATATTAGAATGGATCAACATCTCATTGGTTAGATAATTGCACTGGTCAATTCAAGAATGCTCGTAATATCTATTGGTTGAGAAAAATGCATGTAGAGAAGGGTATACCTCATATTTGAAATTTTTTTTAAGCCGGGCACGGAAAAGGTGAATATGATGGAGCAGATACATGCGTGAAGAGAGCTCTTTTTAAAGAACAACTAAAGATTAGAGGTGGTGCTACATTTAGTGATGCAGATTCCATTATTAAGTGGTGTAACTATGCATTGTCACGAGGAGTGGCTCTTGATTCTGAAGTGCGTAGGTTCTTTCGGTTGGTTGATGATGGGATAGCGATAGAGAAATTGGAATGTCAAAGAATCAGTGAATGGACTAGTTGGACACGAGAATTAGCTTGTTTTTGTCAGAGTTGTATTAAATGTGATTGGAACAATTGTGAGTCAAGTGAGTGGGTAAATGCATGGATTCCATAATATTTAATCCCTTTATATGAAGGTCAATCATCTTCTGTCAATGACATGGAGAGCTCATTTGACTATGAACATCTTTCAGACCTTGTACAGCTAGGTCATGTTTATGCAGTTGTTGCACCGCATGGAAATGAAGAGAGGTCAGACTATTGGTTGGCATGATGTGTATAGGGAAAACAAAAGCTAACACAACCTATGACAGATGATGATGGGTTCACACATCCTACAGGATCAATTGTTGTTGTTGGGACTTGGTTATGAACATATATGATTAAAAAGAATAGCATCTTAGCCTTTGAAGACTTTGAGAAGCATAAAACCATATTGATGTATTCTCACCTAGTTGTAGCAACAAATGTCAAGTTATTAAAGCATTTTGGAAAACCAAAATGAAAAGAACTATGGACAATTAGTAATGCTGATCATGAAGCAATATTGGATACTTTGAAGGTAAGAGATGACCCCTCAGGTACGCTTGACTAGCATTTAAACTTCCAGATGGACAGGTATGACATTTTTTATCTTAACTTGTTCTTGTTTTTTCTATTTTTTAGAATTGTTTTATTAAAAATCTTGTTACTTTAACTATAATGCATGCTTTTGACTATACAGGACTGCGAATAAAGTTATTTTACATGGCATCATAGATTATTTTGCATGGCATCATAAATTATTTTGTATGGCATCATAGGTTATTTTGACTATACTCGAGGTATGATTTTTAGTTCTCATTTGTATTTCTTAATATTGCACATATGTACCTTTTTCTACATAAGGCATTCCATGAGATGACATGTATTTGATGTCTTTTGCCGAATAGTTCACGTGCCTTGTCTATGTTTTCACATATTACATACATGTGTCACATGGCAATTGCAACTACAACATCTAACAAAATTCTCATTTCTTTGAGGTATTCCTGTTGATAACTGAGAGGGGGGGGTGAATCAGTTATCCTAATTATTTCCCTTATTGAACTTTCCTTTTAATTGAAGCAGCATAAAATCAAACACAAAACATTAACCATGAAATAAGAAACACATGACACAGTATTTTTGACGTGGAAACCCTGTTAAGGGAGAAAACCACGGGGTGATTAACCCAAGAATTATTCTCTGTTAGAAGAATAGGAAATTACAAAAATGGCACTTGCCAATTAGGGCTCACTGCCCGAGCACACTGCTCACAAGAGGCCCACTGCCTACAAGAAGACACACTGTCTACAAAGTGATGAGAATCACAGTCTTGAACTGATTGGAAGCATCTGCATATGCTGGAGTTCAGTTCCGGTTAGGCTCAGTACACTGATCTGCTGCACTTCATCTTTCCTCTGTTCTTTATTCTGCTATCTTTCACATACCGGATCCTTTTTGCTATCTCTGCTCTTTCTCTGGACTTATTCGCCTTTATCTCCACACTAACACACATTTCACAACTAAATCCATCCTCTATATATATCCGCACAAGTAATTTCATCACCTTTCTAGTCGGCATCCGGAACAGTCTAGTTTCTTACAAACTCTCATTCTGTCGGCTGAATCCTTCCTCACCAAGCAATGCGGATCAAGCATATACTTGTAGATATCATTAATCATGTCGGCCAAACATGATTCATGCCTTCACAACCTCTGTCATCAACAGTAACACATCTGGAAAGTAGTCTGATACTCTGCCAGTCAGTTCTTCCTCTGTTTTCACTGTCTCTCAGGAATCCGGTACTCAACCATTGATATCTTTTTCCTTGTCCATCACCGGAGGCTAAATCCTTGGAATATACCACTCAAGGTAGTCCTCTTGACTTTCCCAAATCCGCACTGCACCAAGACACTTCCACTGAGAGGTCCGGACCAATCTGTCGGACCTTGCCACATGCTCTGTTCTTCTTCACCGGACCACAACATTCTTTATTCTGACTTCCGGTAGAGACACATCATGACTTGCGGATATGTGGGATGACCTTTGTTGCCATCAATGACAACAACCATGAATCCATATAGTGTCTCTTGCCAACAATCTCCCCCTTTGGCATTGATGGCAACACTTAGTGAAAAATGACTAAGTGTTTTCACTATGCTCCCCCTTTGCTGATGCTCTGTCTTTATATACAATTTCCGGAACTCCCCCTTAGTTGGATCCCTCATTTTTCACTGCTCCTCACTCCCCCTTTGACATCAATGGCAAAGGGTAGGGTCCGCATATCAAAATTTTCAAAAATTTCTTATACTCAGCCGCATATTTACATACTCACATATATTGAAGAATGTCTGCAAAGGATGTCTGTAATTGAATCATTTCGGTAGCCCAACTTTGCTTCATTCTGTCCAAAATTGAAATGTGACCACTTAACAAAAATGCAAACGCTTCTGCCCTCTTGAGATCTGTCGGATCTTTTGTTTGGGCGGTGGTCCTAGCATCACTGATGGCCTCATGCATGGTTTCCAACTTAGGGATTATAATCCTTCTAAGTTCTCCCATCCGGTTGGTGATGTTCTTCCTTTCCTTCTCAAGATTCTTTATTTCGTTCAAGACTGCAATAGTCTGGCATTCTTGATTTATTATAGAGGAAGAGAGAGGATCAAAACTTTGAGATAAGCTTTGTAGCTTATCCTGTTCCTCTTTTATTTTCTTGTCAAATGCTGCTGTTGCCTTTGACCAGGATATACAAAATTTATAGATATCACCGCCATCCTTAAGAGCATTCTCTAAGCTCCTTATTCCAATGCTTACAATCTTCCTATCTTTAGAAATTAATTCTAATATGTCTGAAAATCTCTTATCCAAAAATTCCTTCCGGACCTTTTCTTCAGCTGATTTTTCTAGAGAATCAAAATGTGTATCAACACTGCTGACTAAGGTTTTTAGATTACCGGAAGTGGAGGCTGTCGGATCTATTTGGATTGATGGCATGATCTTCACAAGTACTCCGGAGGCAGCCTCTATCAACTCACAGTCTTCCATATGAGACTTCAGGAGCTTTTCATTTGCCTTGGCATTTGCAAATGAAGCTATCTTCATTGTTTGTACCGGAGAGAGAGAGTCAAAATCAAATGGGCCTTTTAGAAGGTCCGGTTCATCAATCTCTAAAGTTTCTTTACTCAAAAATTGTTGAACAGTTTGTGCAGTGTCTCTTGCCGGAGATAGATGTTTCTTTTCTTCTGTAGTCTTAGAACTGTCAACCTCTTTGTCTTTCACCACTGCTTCCTTCTCCTGTAATTGCTCTTCTTCTTTGGATCCGGAGACTGTAGGGGAAACCGGAGGAGAGATGCTAACTTGTTCATGGGCCACTTCTTCTGGAGCAGAGGGTCCCAAGTCCTCACTTGTCTGTTCAGGGCTCACTTCTTCCGGAACAGAAGATTCCAGATCAGCAGCTGTTTCTGCACCTAAGTCCTCTACAACAGGAAGATTGAACCTTTTGAAGGCCTTCCGGAGGATCTCTTCTGTTTCTTGGGCCACTTTGTCAGTCTCGCCAAGCATGAGTTGATTCATCCTGGCTTTGCTTCTGAACTCATCTTTGCAGTCTTTGAAGATAATGTTCATGGTCTTGGGATCAATTTGAGGATATAGCTGAATAGCTATCTGCTCCCGGATCTCAAGATCTTTAGCATGAGCATTATTCTTTCTCACTTCCATTTCCTTTTCTAGGCTTTTAGGAATAAGAGATATTATTTCAATGAAAGCCTTATTATATATGTTAAGATATTTCACTGTGGCCTCCTGCAGAGTCTTTTGGTCGGCCTCACTGAAGTCATCATATGATTCAGTCATTGGTTGAAGGTTTCCATCCACCGTGACCGACTTGATTATGCTCTCTAGTGACAGAGTGGGCTTTTCAACAGTTACCTCTGCCATTTCCTCCTTGTCTTGGCCTGTGGAGGGCTTACCGGATCCTTTCTTTTTCTGTTTCTTTACTTCTCTTACTCCCTCATCTGATTCTGTTTCCTCTTCATCCTTTTGGCTTCCATAAGCCCTTGTGGCTTTTGCCTTTGATCTCTTACCGGATGCCTGGACTTCCGGTTTTGAACTTTTGGTTGAGGGAGGTGCAGATCTCTTTGTTGATCTGGTCCGGGTGGGAGCTCCAACCGGAGCACTTTCTTTGCTTTTCTCTTCTTCCTCGGCCTTCCTCCTCTTTTCCCGGCTGGCATCAAGTGCCTCCTTTAAGATACCTAGGCCTTGAGCAATGTGCTCTACTTCTTTTCTTACCTTTCTTTTAATCTCAGGTTCCCTGAGTTCTACATGTATTTTTACACTCAACTCCTCAAAGGTTCCAAACCTTTCTGCCTTAGGATCTTTGGGCTGACTTAGCATGTGTTGAACATGCAGCTCCACTATCTGTTCATCAACTTCATACCCCATGGGCATGATCCAGACAGTCCTTGGCTCCACTGCCTCCATTAGGCACTGATCAGTGTCAACCATAAAGCACACTGAGTCCTTGTATTTCTCAATGAGAGACTGAGGAATTCTCTCTCTTGCTTGCATCATGCTCTGAAAGTTTTTGAAGTATCCCCATAGAGCTGAATTTCTCGCTTTTGCATCCCCAAGTCCATGCAAGTAGTCTCTTATCTGGACTGCAACAGGTTTGTCATTCTGCCATACCCATCCACTTGTTCCGGGTAGCTCATTCATGAAATAGAAGAATAGACATACAATAAGAGTACCATATTTAAAGGAATTCTTCTTATCCTTCTTGATTTTCTGTATGTTTTCCATTAATTGGCTTAGTAGTAGTTCGCAGAGATCATATTCTGCATTCTTTCTTAACATTTCATAAGCAGTGTATATTGCAGTTCCGGATACAGAATTCTCCCTGCTGGAGTGGTAGATCTTGTATCCTATTATCATTGATGCATATTTGATATCCGGATCGGAGATGTCTTCAATGGTCATTGCCCTTTTGTCAAATTTTGATCCGGTGGCCTCAGTTACAATGTTGTTCTTGACAGATTTGAGGATAGGTACTCCTCCGGAGGAGTATAGGCCAGTTACTGCTCTAATTGCCTCTTTTGTGATCTTGCAGGGTCTATCTAACCATAGAAAGTTGTCATGCATCCTGCTCAGTACATACCGGACCCATTCATCCTCTTCAAAACAGGGGAAATGAATAAATTGCTCAAATTGTTTCTTCTGAATATCCTTATACTCTGGTTTAAGCTCAAAAGCATTGTCAATCAGCTGCTTGTGATAGAGGTCTCTTAATTTGAATTCCCCAAATTCCTCAATGTTTGCATGTATGTAAACCCTAATGTCTTCGGTGTGTAAAACTCCGTGAGGAACACTAGAGAAGGCTCCTAGTGGGTCAACCTCCAATGATTTGTAGGGATGTTTCTTGAATGAGGGGCGAGGTCTATCGGAGATCTTAACTATGTTTGGAGTAGCCATTCTTCAAATATTTGTAGTGAGGTAATGAAAAACGGAGAATACCTTATGCGCCTTCGGTTTGCACGGAGTGGTTGGATTGATTTCTTTATCCAATAGCTTCGGCAGGAGATCCTTGGTGTGCTTGAAGAACCTTGTTGCAGAGCTCCACTTTTCGCTTCTTCTCGAGTGCAGAATGAGCAAATGACCTTTGAGAAATCCCTTAAATTGCTCCGCGAACCCTAATACCTGTCTGCAATAAATGCTTCACCTACATCATTCCGGTTTGCCTTGTCTGGATAGCTTGGAGTATCCCGGATTAGTCCTGATCTGTGGATATCATCCGGATCTTTCAATCATGAATAAATCGAGGTAGCATATTACAAGATCATCTCAAACACTCTGTCCAATCCGCAGAACAAGATAGTGCATTTCTGGATCTTTCCGGACCTTTTTGTAATCCTTTATCATACCGGAGCATCTCCCTGAACAGGTCTTATTTGATCGATCACAGCTTCTTCATAACTTCATGCGGACCTCTGAAAACTTGACTGAAGTATCTCAAGATTCATATCTACAAACCCTTTGATCCGCATCTTGTGCCACATCCGGCACCACTTGTTTGGCTGGGGGAACAAGATTTTCTTTGAGTCTCCCCCTGAGCCAGAGCTCACTTTTAATTTCCGGAAGAAATATCAGCACCAGAGTCTGGTGCGGATCCAACCTCTACATTCTCTGAACTTTTCTTCACCCAAATCTTGCTCATCTGATTCCTAACCTCATCCGCATTCATCTTTTGTTTACCCTTGTCTTGATTCTGATTATACACCGGACCTCTTTTGTCCTGATTCTTGTTTCTGCAGATTTTAGCATTATGACCGGACCTATTGCAGATTTGGCAAATAACATTTCTTTGCATATTTGACTGATATCCTCTTGATCTGCATTGATTTGCCATATGACCTATTCTATTGCATGTGAAGCATCTACCTTTGAATGATTTGTTTACTTGCATAATTCTGCATTCATGGGATTTGTGTCCATACCTTTTGCAGTTGAAGCACTGTCCGGAGAAGGATGAATTATTCTGATTCATTCTCATTCTGCACTGATTAGCTTTGTGACCAAAGTGGTTGCAGTTGTGGCAGTATCCATTGAAGGATGGATATCTTTGAGCATTTGGCTGTCTTACCGGAGGTCTTCTAGGTCTGCTCCTTGGATTTTCTGATCCAAGATTCTTCTGACCGGATCCGGAGCTTTCTCCTTTCTCATATCCCAAGCCATACTTGTCATCTGTCCTCTTTTGACTTCCAAGAAGAACTTCAAGTTGAGCAGAACTTATCTTGAATTTCTCTTTATATTCATTTGCTGTTTGAAGGTCTCTTTTGAGAGAGGCAATTTGATCCTCAAGTTTTCCTTCATTATCTTTGGCATCTTCAAGATCAGATTCAAGGTGTCTGATAATCCTGTCCATCTGGTGGCATTCTTCTGATTTTTCTTTAAGAGATTGTCTTAGATTGTCTTCAGCCTTTCTTTTTTCTTCAATCTCTTGAGTAAACTTTATAGTTCCTGATTCCATTTCATGTCTTAACATAATGACTTCTTTTGATAACTTTTCACATAACTTGGTTTGCTCAGTCAATTCCTCATTTGTATTGCTTTCTTCACTTTGTCTTGCCAACTGTTGAAGCAGCTCCTTTCTCTTTTTCATAGAGAGACTTAATTTGTCTTTTAATTCTCTCATGAATTCATCAGCCTGTTTGAGTCTTTCCTTTAATTCACTGACTTCAGAATTTGACTGTTCAAGATCCTCAAGGGCAGTCTTGAGTTGCTCCCTTAAACCATATGCATCCATTTGAAATCCTAGATCTTCCTCAAGCTGTTAGGCTCTATTAGGAGGAACTTAGCTCTGATACCAATTGTTGATAACTGAGAGGGGGGGGTGAATCAGTTATCCTAATTATTTCCCTTATTGAACTTTCCTTTTAATTGAAGCAGCATAAAATCAAACACAAAACATTAACCATGAAATAAGAAACACATGACACAGTATTTTTGACGTGGAAACCCTGTTAAGGGAGAAAACCACGGGGTGATTAACCCAAGAATTATTCTCTGTTAGAAGAATAGGAAATTACAAAAATGGCACTTGCCAATTAGGGCTCACTGCCCGAGCACACTGCTCACAAGAGGCCCACTGCCTACAAGAAGACACACTGTCTACAAAGTGATGAGAATCACAGTCTTGAATTGATTGGAAGCATCTGCATATGCTAGAGTTCAGTTCCGGTTAGGCTCAGTACACTGATCTGCTGCACTTCATCTTTCCTCTGTTCTTTATTCTGCTATCTTTCACATACCGGATCCTTTTTGCTATCTCTGCTCTTTCTCTGGACTTATTCGCCTTTATCTCCACACTAACACACATTTCACAACTAAATCCATCCTCTATATATATCCGCACAAGTAATTTCATCACCTTTCTAGTCGGCATCCGGAACAGTCTAGTTTCTTACAAACTCTCATTCTGTCGGCTGAATCCTTCCTCACCAAGCAATGTGGATCAAGCATATACTTGTAGATATCATTAATCATGTCGGCCAAACATGATTCATGCCTTCACAAGCTCTGTCATCAACAGTAACACATCCGGAAAGCAGTCTGATACTCTGCCAGTCAGTTCTTCCTCTGTTTTCACTGTCTCTCAGGAATCCGGTACTCAACCATTGATATCTTTTTCCTTGTCCATCACCGGAGGCTAAATCCTTGGAATATACCACTCAAGGTAGTCCTCTTGACTTTCCCAAATCCGTACTGCACCAAGACACTTCCACTGAGAGGTCCGGACCAATCTGTCAGACCTTGCCACATGCTCTGTTCTTCTTCACCGGATCACAACATTCTTTATTCTGACTTCCGGTAGAGACACATCATGACTTGCGGATATGTGGGATGACCTTTGTTGCCATCAATGACAACAACCATGAATCCATATAGTGTCTCTTGCCAACAATTCCACCAAACAGTTCATGTGCCTTGCCTATGCTTCCTTACTTTGCATTCTTATAAAAGTCCTATAATAGTCATAATTAATCTTCATACTAATCTTGATAGTAATCTTGCCATCATTGTATTCCATGAGATGATAGTCCTATAACAGTCCTATACATGTCTACTAGGATAGTTTTAACTACAACAGTCCTAGAACAGTCCTATAATAAGTGCAGCATTTAATGTACATATTTATGATATTCGTGTTTACTTAAATTTGCTTGTTCATGCTTCTCACAGGACATCACCTCCCCTACCCATCCAGCTCTACAAAAGAAGAGAGACAAGAAATGATCAAGAGGGATCACCAATTGGCGGTAAGTGATTGATTACTTATGTCATGTTATATATTTTGAATATTAAATACTATATTAATGTGCACGTTGTTTGATTGTATTACTAGGTGGAAATTCAAAAATCTTTATCAAGGAGGTCTAGTCGATGAGCAATAGAGGATGATTCATTGACTGGTTCACCATCTTCATGGCCTACCAAGAGCCATAGATTATTTGATAGCAATCTGGATAGGAGATTTGATTTTGGGGCATTTTGTTACATATGCCTATTTGGCTTTGTAAACATACTTTTGTATGTTATCGATGTATATCGTTGTATATACCCATATGGTTTTATTTGTACATGCCTATATGGCTTGATATATACACTATACATTATTTTCATGACATTATGCATATATGTATATATAAGATCCTAATTTGGCACAAGTAGGGAGAATGCTTGCAAAGGTTATGGAATTTGGTTTTAAACATTCCAATTGTATTTGCTTCAAAGTTTCTAAAGCCTTTTCAAAAAATCCATTTTGTGCATATCTTGCAATCATTGCATTCCATGAGATAGCATCTCTTTGAGGTGTCATGCCAAACTGTTCACATGCCTTGTCTATGCTTCCACACTTTGGATTTACACCCGCTAATTGCATTTTCTTAACATTTCCTTTCAATCCTTATCAAAAATTATGTTTTATGCACATATTGCAATCATTGCATTCCTTCATTTACAACACATGATTAAATCAGAAGATGCATATTTACAACACTTAAGAATATGTAGTAGTGTTTCTCATGTCACCAATACTATGTTTACATCTTCACATACATGGCTTACAACATGTGACAATATGAATGATAGAGAATGTTTGCATCAACATGATGGCACAACATGAACAAATTGCATGTTTGCATCAATTTCATTGGTTCAATGATTGAGAATGTGTCAACTTGAACAATATTTTTTGTTCTTCTCATCAAGACCTTCATGAAATGATACATTGGTTTCTTGATATTCAATCATGCATTGGAGATCTTCAAAGTGTTAAAGATGTTTGAAGTGATGAAAAAACTTGTTATTTTGATGTATTTCAACCCAAACTTCTGCCTAGAAGTGAAGGCGCTAATCCTTGATCAAACTAACCTAAAAGTGCGCCTTGGTACTTAGGGTGCTAGATTATGATTGATCAACCTAAAATGTGCGCCTAAGGCTAGATAGTGAATTAGAAGGATAAAATGCATCATCAAAGGAGTTTATAGTTATTGAAGGCATCAAATGATGACTTTGGCACACATCTACCTCTTTACACCATCAAATGTGCACCTAGATTAGTGACATGCCACTTCATATCTCTATGACTTTAGATATGCGCTTTGATAATGAATACAAGGCACCAATTATTGAATAAACAACCTAGAATGAGTGCCTTACTATTTGAGGTGCTAGTTCATGCTTCTAGAACACCAAAAGTGTGCCTAGATGTTGAGGCGCTAGCTCTTGCTCAAGCAACCTTGAAAGTGCACTTTCACAAGGAGGTTAAAATGCATTATCAAAGGATTAAGTTGAATCAAGGAATCATCATTGAAGACAAGTAAAACATGATTGTGAATGACGCACACTTTTCATCATCTCTAACCTCACAATTGTGCCTTCCATTGGAAGCTCATATTGTGCCTAAAGGAATGGTACTGAGATATCATCCATGTCAATGATTGAGAATGTGTCAACTGGAACAATATTTTTGTTTTGCTCATCGTGGGGCCGAACGAACTACACCAACACGTCGGGGTGGGTGGGTAAATGCTAAGGGAGGTCTCATTTTGTGCGCCAAGCATCCCAGTGATTCCAAGCAAGAGGCTACCGGCAAAGTCCCTTAAGATCCCTGAGACCAAAAAACTGCCAAACTTTGACGGAGCAATTCTCAAAATTTGTGACAGCTGGGAATGTTCTGTTTGGACCTACAGGTGCACGTGGGGTCCGTCCACAATAAACTCTCTCATTTTTTGTCAACTCCATTCCATTTGACCATGCCAAAATCAAACTCATTGTTTCAAAATGCTTCAATTTAATGTAGTGGAAAGGTGCTAGGTGTGACATTTTTCATTCCATAGCTCGTGGGGTCGAACGGACTGCGCCAACGCACACAAAACTCATTGCACACAAAATAAACTGCTCGGAAGGACTGGGATACTTTGCACACAAAATGAGACCTCCCCTAGCATTTACCCACCCACCCTGATGTGTTGGCGTAATATGTTTGGTCCCAGGACCTATGGAATGCAAAATTTCAATCCTAGCAACTTTTGACTTTGTCGGTAGCTTACAGCTCGGAATGACTAGGATGCTTGGCGCACAAAATGAGACCTCCAATGGCGTTTACCCATCCACCCAAATGCATTGGCATAGTCCGTTTGACCCCACGAGCTATGGAATGAAAAATGTCACACCTAAAACCTTTCCACTGCATCAAATTGAAGCATTTTGCAACAATGTGTTTGATTTTGGCACGATCAAACGGAATGAAGTTGACCAAAAATGAGAGAGGTTATTGTGGACGGATGCCACATGCACCTGTAGGTCCAAACAGAACATTCCCAGCTATCACAAATTCTAAGAACTGCTCCGTCAAAGTTTGGTAGTTTTTTGGTCTCAGGGATCCTACAGGACTTTGCTGGTAGCCTCTTGCCCGGAATCACTGGGACGCTTGGTGCACATGGCATTTACCCACCCACCCTGATGCATTGGCACAGTCTATTCGACCCCATGAGCTATGGAATGAAAAATGTCACACCTAGCACCTTTCCACTACATCAAATTGAAGCATTTTGCAACAATGCGTTTGATTTCGGCACGGTCAAACAGAATGGAGTTGACCAAAAATGAGAGATTTTATTGTGGACGGACTCCATGTGCACCTGTAGGTCCAAATGGAACATTCCCAGCTATCACAAATTCTGAGAATTGCTCCGTCAAAGTTTGGCAGTTTTTTGGTCTCAAGGATCTTACGGGACTTTGCCAGTAGCCTCTTGCCCGGAATCACTGAGACACTTGGCACACCAAACAAGACCTCCAATGGAATTTACCCACCCACCCCGACGTGTTGGTGCAGTCCGTTCGACCCCACAAGCTATGGGATGAAAAATGTCACACCTAGCACCTTTCCACTGCATCAAATTGAAGCATTTTGCAACAATGCATTTGATTTTGGCACGGTCAAACGGAATGGAGTTGACAAAAAATGAGAGAGGTTATTGTGGACGGACTCCACGTACACCTGTAGGTCTAAACAGAACATTCCCAGCTATCACTAATTTTGAGAACTGCTTCGTTAAAGTTTGGGAGTTTTTTCGTCTCAGGGATCTTACGGGACTTTGCCGGTAGCCTCTTGCCCGGAATCACTAGGATGCTTGGCGCACCAAACGAGACCTCCAATGGCATTTACCTGGCCACCCCGATGCATTGGCGTAGTCTGTTCGACCCCATGAGCTATGGAATGAAAAATGTCACACCTAGCACCTTTCCACTGCATCAAATTGAAGCATTTTGCAACAATGCGTTTGATTTCGGCATAGTGAAATGGAATGGAGTTGACCAAAAATGAGAGAGGTTATTGTGGATAGACCCCACATGCACCTGTAGGTCTAAACAAAACATTCCCAGCTATCACAAATTCTGAGAACTGATTCGTCAAAGTTTGGCAGTTTTTTGGTCTCAGGGATCTTAAGGGACTTTGCCGGTAGCCTCTTGCCTGAAATCACTGGGACGCTTGGCGCACCAAACGAGACCTCCAATGGCATTTACCCGCCCACCCTGATGCGTTGGCATAGTCTGTTTGACCCCACGAGCTATGGAATGAAAAATGTCACACCTAGCACCTTTCCACTGCATCAAATTGAAGCATTTTGAAACAATGTGTTTAATTTCAGCACAGTCAAAAGGAATGGAGTTGACCAAAAATGAGAGAGGTTATTGTGGATGAACCCCAAGTGCACTTGTAGGTCCAAACAGAACATTCCCAGCTATCACAAATTCTGAGAACTGCTCCGTCAAAGTTTGGCAATTTTTTGGTCTCAGGGATCTTAAGGGACTTTGCCGGTAGCCTCTTGCCTGGAATCACTGGAACGTTTGGCACACAAAATGAGACCTCCAATGGCATTTACCCACCTACCCCGATGCGTTGGCGCAGTCTGTTCGACCCCATGAGCTATGGAATGAAAAATGTCACACCTAGCACCTTTCCACTGCATCAAATTGAAGCATTTTGCAACAATGCATTTGATTTTGGCACGAGCAAACGAAATGGAGTTGACCAAAAATGAGAGAGGTTATTGTGGATGGACCCCATGTGCACCTGTAGGTCCAAACAGAACATTCCCAATTGTCACAAATTCTAAGAACTGCTCCATCAAAGTTTGGCAATTTTTTGGTCTCAGGGATCTTAAGGGACTTTGCCAGTAGCCTCTTGCCCGGAATCACTGGAATTCTTGGCACACAAAATGAGGTTTTTGGGAATGTGACTTTATCCTTCCACTCCTTATCAAAAGATGAGTTTATTCTCAGAGTTTGATGGCTTTTATGAGCATATACACGATGTTTTAGGATAGTCATAAAGGGCGGTTTTTGGATAGCCATGTGTATCTTTTTAACAATCATAAAGGGCAAGTTGTACATGGACTGTGACAATCCCAAAACTCATATAAATATCTATTTTGGTGTTTGACAACCTTATAAATCCATTAGATCATTTATACAAACCCTAATGCAACTTATATACCCTCTTTGCATAGTAATTTCATGAATGACTGTCTTGTATGATTGTTTTGTGCATTTTAATAGCCCAATGAGGATTGTATGGTGTTGTCATCTTCATGATTTTAACTTGATGCAGAGATAGGATAAAACTCAACATGATAGAGGCATCATTACAAATGGATTGAATTGCAATAGTCAGAGAGCCCACCTCCTATCAATGAGAGTTCAATGATAGTAAATAGAGACCTTCTTGACCATAAATAGGATTTACATACATACATACATATATATATGATCTTGTAGACATCTAGGTTTCATACACAAATTGCAATAGTTGTAGAGCCAACCTCCTATCAACGAGAGTTGAATAATTGTAAATAGAGAGCTTCTTAGCCATAAATGGGATTTGCATACACATACACCCAACTAAAATAGATTCCACCAACTTTCAATTACAATTTCTCTCAGGCCCTAACACATCCATACAGGGCTGTACTAAATAAAGAAATAGCAAGAAAATAGTAAAATCTACAAAAATAGAGTTTCTTGACATTAATTTCATTCAAACTTGTCTTCAATTCATCTTCAAAATGTTTTCAATACATATCCAATGCCTTTTCCACGAAGGTTTATGCATATTTATAAATGATTTGAGGGAAACCAATAGTCTCCAACTGACTTTTGAGTACTTGACTATTCATCTTCCATACTTTTGCATTTTTTTAAATTTTTCATATGACAACTTTGACATATTTACAAAATTTAACAAGATGAAGACTAAATACATGATGAAATGGTTTATCATGACCTTATTAGATTTCAAGATACTATGCTTGATTAGGGCATATAAGGAATTTTGTCATATTGATTCTATTGATCTAAAACCATTCTCAATGCTAAACATAACATCAATGGACTAAAGAACTATCATCATAATGTATGGCATCATGGGAAGGATCATGACATGCACATAAGGAATTTAAATTATATTGTATATCAAGGTGTATATATATTAAAATCTAGTCCATAATGGTAGACATATACAAAAATTTGGCAAATATGCCAACTCAAAACATTTTTTATAAAATGTGGCATATGCCATGTCTCAAAATCTATATACAATCTACATGCCAAATAGCTACATCAAATACTACAAGTCCACTTGACCCTCAATCTGTGATGGATCCTCAATTTGTGATGGATCCTAAAAAAGTGTCCTCTTTGTACCAAAATGTCTACTAATTGATGAAGGCGAAGTTTCTTGCATTAACAAGTCAAAACACAAATTTGATTAATCTTTTCAATGGTAAATAAAAATAAGTTAAAATTAGTAAATAGATTCTTATCTACTACAGTTAAGAACTTTCATTTATTAACATACATCTAAATCACTACAATCAACTATAAGACCGCTAGATAAACTATCAATTATTTAGAAAAATTCAATTCAATTACCTCGACTCTATGTTGTTGTTCAGATAATCATTCTGCAAATGATTTTCTCTTAAGACGATCAGGTGTCCTAGTGAAGCATGATAGCAAATGTGGCACATCACTCACATTCTCAAGAGACTACATAAAAGAAAAGTAACATTGAAATAAATTAATCTATAATTATTAAACAAAATAGGAAATGCATACATTAAAGGTTAGATGTGTTACACACAAACAATGTAGAGTGCACTACACAAAAACTTATCTACTAGAAAACAAGCACATACCACCATCGAGGCCTCCTGCATCAATTGAGAAGGACTCTGAATTATCAAAATGACAAAAATGTAAGACTCTAAATGACTATAATCAAATATTTAAGTTTTCTAAATTATCAATTAAAGTACAATTCAATCAAATTACCTCCACCCTTGGTTGGCGTTGAGAAAGCCATTCTGCAAATGATAGTCCCTTGGGTCGATCAGGAGTTCAAGAAAAGACTATTGGCAAAGATGCCACATCATTCACATTTTCGATTGACTATAAAATAAAATTAACATCAAGATATAAATTAATATATAATTACTCACAAAGAAATAAATGCATAAAAAAAAGTTGATGTGTAGAACAAATTATACCGGCAAGTCCAAGCCAAATTGGATGGCAAACAAAGTTCCATGATGAACTTCTGTCAACTCCTCCTCTGTCATCAACTGTTATCCCACTTAGATACATTAGTACTAATAAATTTGTTTATATATTCAAATGGAATAGACCATAAAATTTAACTTTAAATTTTACCTACATAATAGATTGCTCATGCATTTCTCCTTCTCTATGGTTCACTAATCCGGTAGCTTCTACTCTTGTCCCTGACCCCTCAGCTTGAGTTCTGGACCCCATTGCCTCATCCCGTGAATGGAGATTGTACTCTGATGTGTTCAACGGTGGCTCACTACTTTCCATAATAGGACCTAAGCATAAATGATTGCAAGAAATGCAATGATGGGGCACACATACATGTGTGGACGACGACAGTCTAGTAGAACCAAGTGATCCAATATCATCGCCTTCATCATGTGCTTGTGCAAACTAAGATGTTTGTATAATCAAATGCTCGGTCAAAGAGTGTATGGCACTAAGGCCTTGTTGTGTTGCATTTGCAACAACATCTGGGTGCTGCATTGGGGGTGCAGAAGGGATAGTAGGAGGGGGAATATAGGGACCTTGTACTTGTCTAATTGCCCCAGGTCTATCTTGAGGCATTCCTTTGCCCACTCTTTGAAACTCTCTAAAATCAAAATAATTAACATGTTGACCCATGACGAACTCTGCATAGAGTTTACGAAGGAAATACAAAGGTACATCTAAATCGTTGTTGGGTGGTTTATCAAAAACCATCCACCGACGATCCCAAAAGTTTTGACTAATGCCCTCACGAATACACCATTTGATTGAAAACTTGGGCTTACGGACATCAACATGCAATCCGGTTTTAGGATTGACAAAGTGTTGGGCTAACATAGTTTTTGTAATATCTAATTCTTTGACTTCATCATATGACAAACCGTTAGCATATTCGGCCTTCTTGGCTTCTCGCCATTGCCTAAATGATTCATGTTGGGTTGACAAGGTTTGAACATGATTAATGATTCCCTCTAAATTCGATGTCATTGTAGACAATCGAGGGTGGCGGTGATACATTTTTATGATCCTACTTATATGATCAATATTTCTTTGAATATTCTCTTCTATTGTTGGAGGGGGAGGGTTTGGTGGTGGAGGGTTTGGGTTTTCATTTTGTGCATCCATTTTGCCTAATTAAAAAAGGAAAACATACCCACTTAGCATAAAAAACCAAAAAAATTGCTTGAATATACAAAACAAATAAAAAAAATGCTAAAGATCTTACCTTTTTGGATCGGATATCCGTTAACCTCTGATATCTATTCTTCAAAGATGCCACTGCATTTTGCAAGCTGCAGGTTTGCAAAAACGCAGTGTCTTTTTCGCTTTTTATGTTTTTCAAAACGGATATCCGTTTTCTTTTTCTCAATTGTTTTCATTGCTTTTTATTTTAGTATTTTAGTATTTAGGCATTTTAGCTATAAAATACAATCCAAATTTTAGAAAGGTTGTATCATATGAAAGGAGAGATTTTGGACAAACTATCAAAATTTATATAGGATTATGATGATATATATATTTGATTTTTATATGATTTACTTATACTAAGGTATCTCATAGTATTTCAAAGGCACTTTTGAATAGATAATTGTCATAAAAAAATTGTAAAAGCAAGTAGTTTTGGTGTAAATTCTAACAAATCATTTCATGTTTAACTTACATATTAGATGATATTCGTGTCAACAATTGAGATCAAACTTGTGACACTTAGGATCGACCTCTCATTTTTCTAAACCCTAAACCTGAGAAAGGGAGTCCTAGTTTTCTTGTTTCCATTTCCTTCATCGATGGAGAGGGAAAGATAAAGGGGAGAGATAGGATATACACATGAAATGTTCTTGACATACAAATGTAGTATACACATAAAATGTATATTCGCATACATTTGAGATATACACAAGAAATGTTCTTCAACATACATAAGCGATATATACATGAATTGTATACCCGATATATGTTAGCGATATACACACGAGATGTATCTTCTCGTACATTTGCAGTATACACATGAAATGCATATTCAGTGACAAAACATGAGTATGCATATTCAGTGACAGAACATGAGTATAGATGGAACATGTGACTGAATATACATTTCATGTGTATACTACAAATGTATGAGAAGATACATCTCGTGTGTATATCGCTAATATATATCAGGTATACAATTCATGTATATATCGCTTATGTGTGTTGAAGAACATTTCTTGTGTATATCACAAATGTATGCGAATATGCATTTTATGTGTATACTGCATTTGTATGTCGAGAACATGAAATAGAGAGTGAGTGAGATGTCTAGAGAGATAGGGATAGAGATTGAGACCTGTGGAGGGATGATAGAGAGAGGGAGATAAGGGAGAGATAGGGAGATAGAGGTGGAGGGATATTAATTTTAATGACCTCCACATTTTCCATAAATGCTTCTCCACTAAACCCTAGACCATCACCCAAATCCTTACTTTCCTAATAAAAGCCCTTCCCCAAACATCATTTGATCATGTGACTCCTTCCATCACTAGACAGGTGCCCAGGTACTTTCCATTATTCATCGAATACTGTAATCCCAATGTCATAGCTCACATTCCCACACCTACATTCATAGACTCCATTCCCCCTATTGACACCATCGTTGATAATCATTATATAAGGACACTCCCTTGAATAATAATTAAACCATGGATTATCCTGTATCCCCATCTTACACTTTCCTCACCTTTGAACCCTTAGAAGATGACATTTAGATATCCCCACCATTACCAATCACACTTTCTAGCAATCCCACATAAGACATCTTACCCATCACTTCACCTAGGTCATCACCAATTAAATCACCTCATTACTCCATTCAACCATACCCATACCACCCATTTCTCACTCCACAACCTATATTAACACATGATTAAACCTAACCCCTAAACCCTAACCCCTAACCCCTAACCCCTATTTCCTAACCCCTAACCCCTAACCCCTATTTCCTAACCCCTAAACCCTAAACTTGAGAAACCATAAACCCCTAAATCCTAAACACTAAACCCAAGAAACCCTAAACCACTATCTCTCTATCTCCCTATCTCACTATCTCCCCATCACTATCATTCCTCTACCTCTCAATCTCTCTCCCTATGCTTTGGCCATGTCCCTCACTCTATATCTCCCTATTGGTCTTCTCTCTCTAAACACTAAACCCTAAACCTCTAAACCTTAACCCCTAAACCATAAACCCTAAACCCTGAATAATGCCCCTAAACCTTAACCCATAACCCCTAAACCCTAAACCCTAAATGCAAGCAACCCTAAACCCTATCTCCTATCTCTCCCTTATCTCCCTATCTCTATCATCCCTTGACCTCTCAATCCTTCTCCCTATTTCTCTCGACATCTCGCTCACTCTCTATCTCCCTATCTCTCCCCTTTGTCACCTCTATCTCTCCCTATTTGTCTCCTCTCCCTTTCTATCTAGCTATCTCCAAAACTAAGAAACCCTAAACCTAGGTACACCCTAAATCCAATCAACTCTAAACCTATATCTCCTGATCTCTCCCCTATCTCCCTATCTCTATCATCCCTCTACCTCTCTTGATCTCTCTCCCTATGTCCCTGGCCATGTGCCTCACTCTCTATCTCCTTATCTCTCTCCTCGGTCTCCTCTCTCTATCTCCCTATCATTCCTCTCTCTCTATAAACCCTAAATCCAAAACCCTAAACCTCTAAACCTAACCCCTAACCCCTAAACAATTTAAATCCTAAACCCTAAATAATGCCCCTAAACCCTAACCCCTAACCCCTAACCCCTAAACTTGAGAAACCCTAAACTCCTAAACCCTAAACCCCAAACCCCTAAACCCTAAACCCAAGTAACCCTAAACCACTATCTCCCTATCTCTCCCCTATTTCCCTACCACCTTTGTCCCTCTACCTCTCAATCTCTCTCCCTATGTCTCTGGCCATGTCCCTCACTTTTTATCTCCCTATCTCTCCCCTCAGACTCCTTTATATCTCCCTATCATTCCTCTCTCTCTATAAACCCTAAATCCAAAACCCTAAACCTCTAAACCTAACCCCTAACCCCTAAACAATAAATCCTAAACCCTAAATTATAATTCCCCTAAACCCTAACCCCTAACCCCTAAACCTGAGAAACCCTAAACCCTAAACCCAAGTAACCATAAACCACTATCTCCCTATCTCTCTCATATCTCCCTATCACCTTTGTCCCTCTACCTCTCAATCTCTCTTTCTATGTCTCTTACCATGTCCCTCACTCTTTTTCTCCCTATCTCTCCCCTCGGACTCCTCTATATCTCCCTATTAGTCCTTTATCTCTCTCTAAACCCTAAACCCTAAACTTCTAAACCTTAACCCCTAACCCCAAAACCCTAAACCCTAAATAATGCCCCTAAACCCAAGCAACCCTAAACCTCTATCTCCCTATCTCTATCATCCCTCTACCTCTCAATCTCTCTTTATGTCTCTGGACATGTCTCTCACTCTCTATCTCCCTATCTCTTCCCTCTGTCTCCTCTATCTCTCCCAAACTCTATCAGTCCCCTCTCTCTATCTCTCTTTAAACTGTAAACCCTAAACCTAAGCAACCCTAAACCTCTAAACCCTAAATAATTCCCCTAACCAACCTCTAAACCACTTCTCTATATAGGTGCAACTAATACCACTTTTTCATTGTTTTCCACATTTAATTATATTCTTTTCCATTTTCCAAGTCCTACATGTGTCCAAGTTGTATTTGTTGCAAGTATGAAGGTGAACCAGTGTTGTCATTGATGTCAACATACTCATACTGCATTGACAAGAAGGATTGGATGAGCAGTGTGCTGAGGATATTGAGAAAATTAGCCTCAGTCAAGAACAGTGAAGAACAGTGATGAGAAGAAGAGAAATGTATTGTATAGGTTGCAAACCGGAGGATGCGGATCAAAGGGTTTGTAGATATGTGTCCTGAGATGTTTCAGTTAAGATTTCAGAGGTCCGCATGAAGATATGAAGGACTTGTGGCTGTCGGTGTGGAACCGGTTCCGGTAAGTGTTCAGAGGTGACAGAGGATCACAGAAAGGTCCGGTGAGGTCCGAAATTGTATAATCCTAATCTGCGGATTGGAAGGAGTGTTTGGGATGTCCTTGTGATGTCATCTCGAGTTGTGTATGATTTTGAGGTCTGGAAGTGCCTTTTGCATTGTGACAGTGGCGACAGACTGTGTTCTTGAAGTTCCGGATGAAGAAGAGAAGAGATTCCAGTAAATAGAGAAAGTGCGGATGTACCTGGTCATTCAGGCAGGCTTGTGAAGGTTCTTGGATCATGATGAGGTTGTGTTGTTGACCCGCATTGATGGTAGAGCCCAGAATTGAAGTTATTCTTCCAGATGAAGTTCTTGTTCCGACTAGCTGACCGGATGAGTTGTTCATCCTACGAATGTTCTTGTGATGGCCGACCGGATGTGTTATTCATCTTGGGATATTCTTATGGTTGATTGCCGACTTAGATGATTGTTCCTAAGTCGATGTCTTGTATAAATAAAGGTTTGTGAGTTCATTTAGTAGTGTGGATTGTGTGAATGAGTGTGGTGTAGCGAAGAGAAGTGTGAAAGGCAGAGCAGGGGTTTTGGGCTTAAATGGAACTGATCCGGACATAGTAGAGATGTCATTCTCCAGTTCAAGATTGTGATTCTTATCACTTTGTAGATAGTGTGTCTCCTTGTAGGCAGTGGGCCTCTTTGTGAGCAGTGTGCTCGGGCAGTGAGCCCTAATTGGCAAGTGCCATTCTTTTTCTTATTCTTCTAACAGAGAATAATCCTTGGGTTAATCACCCCGTGGTTTTTCCCTTAATCAGGTTTTCCACGTCAAAATCTTGGTGTTCAATGTGTTGATGTTTATCTGCTCTTATGTTTGTGCATTATGCTTTCATGGATGATTAATTGATATACTGTTAACTAACAAGAAGAATCAAGTATTTAAAGTAGAGCAGGTTTTTATACAACTGATTCACCCCCCCTCTCAGTTGTATGCCCTAGATCCAACAATTGGTATCAGAGCCAAGTTCCTCTGAAAGGAGCTTAACCACTTGAGGAGATCCAGGATGTCATCATACAAGAAGGATAGTCCAAAGTTCGATGGAACCAACTTCACTCTCTGGAAGGGTCGCATGAAATGTCACTTGGAATGTATGGGAAAAGCATACTTGGCCATGGTCTCAAAACCATATGTACCTCCACAAGGTGGTCCGACAACTCTGAATGAAATCATAGATGCTGAAAATAATCTGCAGACCAAGGAAGCTCTTCTAAGTGCATTGAATGACTCAGATCTCTCAAATGTTATTGACCTACCAACTGCATATGAGATCCTGACTAAACTGGAACTTCTGTATGAAGGAGATGAGTTTGTCAAGAGTGCAAGATTGCAAATTCTGAAAGGGAAATTTGAAAGATTAAAGATGAGAGATGATGAAAACATCACTACTTTTATGCCAATAGTGAATGAGCTGGTGTGTGGAATTAGAAATGCTGGTGGAACTCTGGATGAAAATGAGATTGTTTGCAAAATCCTCAGATCCCTTCCTGCTGCCTACAAAATTAAGGTTACTGCAATTGATGAATTCAGAGCCCACACAACTGTCACAAGAGAACAATTGGCTGGTAAACTAGCTGCATTTGAAATGACCGAGTTTGGAGATGATCCTCCCAAGACTAAATCTGCTTTCAAAGCCAGTGCCTATGTGAAAGGCAAATAGAGATTTGATCCGGGAGAAAACTCTTCAAGGAAGATGTCATGGTATGATCAAGCAAGAAGAGACATGGAAGAAGAAGAAGCAAAAATAGCTCAACTTGAAGCCCTCATTGCAAAAAGACTGCCAAGAGGATCCGGCAAGTATGAAGGAAAACTGCCCTTTAAGTGCTTCAACTACAATAAGATTGGTCATTTTGCTTCAAGATGTCTGGAAAGATCTGCAAGGACTAATACTAACAGACAAAGGTTTCAAAAGAACTGCTATTATGTTCATGAAGAAGATGACAATGAAGGAGTAACAGATGATGAATCAGAACTAGGAAGCAAATCCAGAAATGAATGGGTGTTTATTGCCATCAAGGAAGAAGATTCAATACTCTATGAATCTGTCAATCACAAGGTTGTGGAAAAAGCTTTGGCTGCTCAAGTGGAAGAAAAGGATGATTCGGTTATTGACAGTGGATGTTCTCACCATATGACTGGTGACAAGGATAAGTTCTTGGATTTGGAAAGGTATGAAGGAGGAATGGTAAAATTTGGTGACAATTCTGCTGGTAGAATCAAAGGTAGGGGAACTATTTCCTTTGATGGAAAGAGCTAAACAGGTAATGTACTATATGTTGAAGGATTGAAGCACAATCTTCTCAGTGTTGGTCAGTTAGTAGACAAAGGCTATGATCTTCGATTCAAGAATGGAAAATGCAAAATCTTTACAAGTTCTGGAACTGAAATTGCATCCGGTACTCAGACAAAAGGTAATATCTTTCATTTGGTTGGTTCAAATAAAAGTTGTTTATTTGTTCAAATTGATCAGAGTTGGTTGTGGCATAGAAGAATGTGTCATGTAAATTTTGATAACATCATCAAGATAAGCAATACTCAGGCTGTAAGAGATCTTCCAAAATTGATGAAACCTACAAATAGTTTGTGCAAAGAATGTCAGCTAGGTAAACAAAGCAGAGTCTCTTTCAAAAGCAAAGATCAGTCCTCTACCGAATTGTTGGAATTAGTACATACTGATCTCTGTGGTCCGACAAGAATCAAGAGTCTACAAGGTGATAGATACTTCATGTTGCTAATTGATGACCATTCCCGGATGATGTGGGTTACCTTCCTAAAGGAGAAATCAGAAGCCCTTGAGAAGTTTAAAATCTTCAAAGCTATGGTAGAGAATCAAATCGGATTAAAACTGAAGTGTCTAAGGTCTGATAGAGGTGGTGAATATACATCTGGTGAGTTCATTGACTTTTGTGAAAAGCAGGGTATAAGAAGACAGTTGTCTGCTCCTAGGACTCCACAGCAGAATGGAGTAGTTGAGAGAAAGAACCAGACCATCCAGGAGGCTGCCAAGACAATGATGTTGGAAGCAAATGTTCCTCAAATGTTTTGGAAAGAAGCTATCAGCACTGCAGTCTACACTCTCAATCGAGTTCAAATCAAAAACAACACCGGTAAGACCCCTTATGAACTCTAGTTTGGCATCACTCCTACTGTGAAATATTTCAGAGTATTTGGTAGCAAGTGTTATATTAAAAGAGATGAAGATCTAGGAAAGTTTGATGCTAGAAGTGATGAAGGAATTTTCTTGGGTTACTCCACTCAAAGCAAAGCATACCGGTGTTACAATAAGAGATTGAGGAAGATGATAGAAAGCACTAATGTGAAAGTTGATGAAGGAATTGAGAAGCCCTCAAGGTTTTACGAGTTTGATGACGATGACCAAGATGGTATTCAAGTTCAAGGAGCTCAATCCTCTCCAGTAAGTCAGAATCAGCCTGATTCGGTAAATCAGGAAGAAGAGATAGGTCTGAATGAGCTTGATCAAGAAGCAGCAGTACAAAATGCTCCCAAAATTCCAAGGTATGTAATACAGAACCACTCTAAAGATCAGATTATAGGTGACAGAAACAAAGGTGTGCAAACTAGAAGGAATGTTGCTCAAAATCAGGATGAATGTTGTCTGATTTCAAAGATTGAACCCAAAACAATAAATGAAGCTTGCAATGATGAAAACTGGACCAAAGCAATGGAAGACGAATTGATGCAAATTGAGAGAAATCATACTTGGGATCTTGTTCCCAGACCTAGAGATAGGAATGTGATTGGAACCAAATGGGTTTTCTGAAACAAACTGAATGAGGCTAGTGAAGTAATCAGAAACAAAGCTAGATTGGTCTGCAAAGACTACTCTCAAATAGAAGGAATTGATTTTGAAGAAACCTTTGCTCCGGTGGCAAGAATTGAAGCAGTCAGATTACTCCTTGCATTTGCTGCCTTCAAAGACTTCAAGGTATATCAGATGGATGTCAAGTCTGCCTTCCTAAATGGTGATCTGGAAGAAGAAGTTTACATTGAACAACCGGATGGATTTCAATTGTCTGATAATGATGATATGGTCTGCAAGTTGAAGAAAGCTTTGTATGGATTAAAGCAAGCCCCAAGAGCATGGTATGAAAGGTTGGATAAGCATCTTGTGCAGATTGGATTCAACAAAGGTACTGTTGACAGCAACTTATATTTCAAAATTGATCATGAAAACATTTTGATTGTTGAAGTGTTTGTGGATGATATCATTTTTGGAGGAAGAGATAGTATGTGCAAAACTTTTGCAAATCAGATGAAAAGTGAGTTTGAAATGTCTATGCTTGGTGAAATGAATTTCTTCTTGGGTCTGCAAATTACTCAAACAAAGAAAGGGATCTTTATTTCTCAAACCAAATATGTGAAAGAATTGTTGAGGAAATTTGGTATGGAAGATTCAAAGCCAATGAACACTCCCATGGCAACCGGATGTAAGTTGAGCAAAGAAGATGACTCCCCAAAGGCAGATCAGACAAAGTATAGATCAATGATTGGTGGATTGTTGTATCTCACTCAGACTAGACCAGATATAATGCAGGTTGTTGGTCTTGTGGCAAGATTCCAAGCTGATCCTAGAGAATCTCATGTTATGGCAATCAAAAGAAATTTTAGGTACTTGAAAGGAACAGTTGAGTATGGTCTATGGTACCCTAGAGATCCGGATTTCTCTCTTCATGCTTACACAGATGCAAATTGGGCAGGAGATGTGGATGACTGGAAGAGCACCAGTGGTGGAGCATTCTTTCTGGGGAAGAGATTGGTTTCTTGGCTAAGCAAGAAACAAGATGCAATATCTCTGTCCACAACTAAAGTAGAATACATTGCAGCAGCAGGCAGTTGCACTCAAATCTTATGGATGAAGCAGATGCTAAGAGACATTAAAGTTGAATATGAGAAGCCTATCACAATTTTCTGTGATAATTCAAGTGCAATTAATATTTCTAAGAATCCGGTATTGCACTCTAAGACTAAGCACATATCTATCAAGTTTCACTTTTTGAGAGAACAAGTGAACAAGGAAGAAGTCAGGTTGGAGTATGTTCCTTCCAAGGATCAGATTACAGATATCTTTACTAAACCTCTTCCCAAGGACTCTTTTGAATATCTCCAGGAGAAGTTAGGGGTCATGGCCCCTCTAGTAATGAACTAAGATGCACTAATGTGCATCAGTCCGGTGGATATCACAGTCATATCTTGTGATCCGGATTGATGATGGGGAGCTGCTACTAAGGGGGAGCAGCAGGTATGATTCTGATGTGTTAGAATTGCAAGTATGAGCCCTTTGCCATTGATGTCAAAGGGGGAGAGAAGACATGTGAAAAACAAGTGGTTGTTGATCAAAGGGGGAGCAGTAAATGAGGAGAAGACATGTTGCTGATAGGGGGCTGTGACAGAAAGGAGAAGTTCGTGTCTTGATGGTTTTTCACATCATATGTTGCCATCAATGACAAAGGGGGAGATTGTTGCAAGTATGAAGGTGAACCAGTGTTGTCATTGATGTCAACATACTCATACTGCATTGACAAGAAGGATTGGATGAGCAGTGTGCTGAGGATATTGAGAAAATTAGACTCAGTCAGGAACAGTGAAGAACAGTGATGAGAAGAAGGGAAATGTATTGTATAGGTTGCGAACTAGAGGATGCGGATCAAAGGGTTTGTAGATATGTGTCCTGAGATGTTTTAGTTAAGATTTTAGAGGTCCGCATGAAGATATGAAGGAGTTGTGGCTGTCGGTGTGGAACTGGTTCCGGCAAGTGTTCAGAGGTGACAGAGGATCACAGAAAGGTCCGGTGAGGTCCAGAATTGTATAATCCTAATCTGCGGATTGGAAGGAGTGTTTGGGATGTCCTTATGATGTGTCATCTCAAGTTGTGTATGATTTTGAGGTCCGAAAGTGCCTTTTGCATTGTGACAGTGGCGACAGACTGTGTTCTTGAAGTTCCGGATGAGGAAGAAAAGAGATTCTAGTAAGTAGAGAAAGTGCGGATGTACCTAGTCATTCAGGTAGGCTTGTGAAGGTTCTTGGATCATGATGAGGTTGTGTTGTTGGTCCGCATTGATGGTAGAGCCTAGAATTGAAGTTATTCTTCCAGATGAAGTTCTTGTTCCGACTAGTCGACCGGATGAGTTGTTCATCCTGCGAATGTTCTTGTGATGGCCGACCGGATGTGTTATTCATCGTGCGGATATTCTTATGGTTGATTGCCAACTTATATGATTGTTCCTAAGTCGATGTCTTGTATAAATAAAGGTTTGTGAGTTCATTTAGTAGTGTGGATTGTGTGAATGAGTGTGGTGTAGCGAAGAGAAGTGCGAAAGGCAGAGCAGGGGTTTTGGGCTTAAATGGAACTGATCCGGACATAGTAGAGATGTTATTCTCCAGTTCAAGATTGTGATTCTTATCACTTTGTAGATAGTGTGTCTCTTTGTATGCAGTGGGCCTCTTTGTGAGCAGTGAGCCCTAATTGGCAAGTGCCATTCTTTTTCTTATTCTTCTAACAGAGAATAATCCTTGGGTTAATCACCCTGTGGTTTTTCCTTAACCGGGTTTTCCATGTCAAAATCTTGGTGTTCAATGTGTTGATGTTTATCTGCTCTTATGTTTGTGCATTATGCTTTCACGGATGATTAATTGATATACTGTTAACTAACAAGAAGAATCAAGTATTTAAAGTAGAGTAGGTTTTTATACAACTGATTCACCCCCCTCTCAGTTGTATGCCCTAGATCCAACAGTATTATTTGTCAAGTTTTTAGTCTAATTGTTAGTCCCAGCTCTCATGGTTATTAAAATGTTAGTATAGTTAGATTTATCCTTCAGTAACTTTAATTTACACATTGTTGCACAAACAACCACACTGAAACATAACCTTACCTAATTAAGGTTAACCTTTAAGGTTCTTTCATAAATGGCGAGCTTAACAAATCCAACTAGTTCAATGTTCTTATAGTCCATGCTTACCCTTCCAAGAGAGTTCATGCCATGTTAACTTTGCATTATGTCCTAACATATCACATGAAGGACATCATCATCATAAGGAATAACAATGTCATGAAGGATTAATGAAGGTGTAGCTTCACCACATAAAGTATCGTTCATAATTTTATCACTAGAGGGTAAGGGTATATCATGTGTATCCTTCTCAAACCATGTATCATGAATCAAATCATATGAAGGATTGGGTAAAGCAATTTAGGGCATGAAATCCAAAATGCCGCGAAACACATCTCCTACTACCCCACCATTCCTATCCCTGAAATATTGGAACATAGTCTAAAAGTGATTATTTCACATGATGAACAAAACTGAATATTTTATTATTGATGATTTGAGTAATTCATTAGTGATGATTCTTAGTGTTTAACAAATCCTTATGGATCAATGTGTAAAGAAGCTACCAATGTTAATTTGCCCTCCTCCTTCACTAGAAACAGTCTTTAAGGAGGTTCATATATTGATGGGAGATCCAAGATTTAAGAGGTATATTTTCAAAAAGAGTAAAAAGCCTTTTTCCCAAATTTTTTTAGAAAATGGATATCTGTTTTGAGAACGGATATCCGCTTTGATCCATTTTGAAAACGGATATCCATTTTGGTTTGGTATCCAAACCAAAATAGATATCCGTTTCAAAGTCAAACTTTGCCAAGTCGTGAATTTGGCTAAGTAAAAACGTGATTTTTTTCCTATTGCCACTATTTGGCCCACGATGATCCTGCACATACCCATGGCTTAGGTAGATAGCGGATTATGGGGGGAACAATAGTGGATTATGATGTGGATTATGTAGGACTTATGCAAGGAAAATGGATGAAATGTTTATACAAAAGCATGGACCATAGGAACAGGATAAGTGAAATATGTAGGACAATAGTTGAATGATGGGGTGATGGAGGCGTGAAAAGGAATCATGACCAACGGCTACACACACCATGATAAACATGGAAGCTTTTGATTGGATGGTGGTGTAGGAAGCAATGGCGATGTTTGCTTAGTAGATGGATGATTTAAGCATTTGGGTACCCACATAGACTTAGTATTTTTTTGATTTTTTCTTTTCATGTGTGATTTGTATATGGAATGGAATTTTTGAATGGAATGGGATGGTTGGGATTTTTGAGAGGTGAATGCCTTATTTGACTTGCTTTTTTGTTTAGGGACCCATGTCATTTTAGTTTTTGACTTTGCTTGTGGAGGTATGGGCTTGGATAGCTTTTTGGAGGGATTTTGCTTTAAATTTTTTTATTGATTTTCTAAGGTATGAGGGTCCTTAGGATTTTTGGATTTATGAGTGAAGGCATCCAAATGTTTATTTTTGAATCCCATGGGATGGGTGGAATGAGTGAAAGCTTTATGTTTAGACATTGTGTGTTTTTGTTGGTCATGATTAGGATATTGAGGTGATTTATGGATGATAGGTATCTTAGGTTTTGGAAGAAGTGGGGGTAAAGTGGATGGATGGATAGTAGAAGTTGGAAGTAGTGGAGGCAAATTGGATGGTGGAAGGTGTATGGTCACATGCTTTTGACATTTGTAGGATGAGGGAGGTGGAATGGAAACATATGTCTTAGGTGTATGATGTGATTTGTGATGGAAAGTGGTGGACTTATGAGGAATGGAGGAAGTACCAACATCGTTAGATTGTTGACCTTGGGGTGTGTATCCAAGGCCATATGTGCATGGAGGGACATTGACATAGATGGGCTCCAAAATACCTTGTTCATGAAGTCCTAAGCCTTTACCTTGATAATTCATCTTTTGTAGTATGCGATTGACTATGGGACTACGTATGTTTGGAACACTAGACTTGAGTTTATTATTTGATGGAGAAGGTGAAGTGGAGGACAAAGGTTGCCGTGTTCCTAAGGAGGAATACTCATGAATGAAGGTGGTTAGACCAAGTGGATATGATGGTGGACTTGAAATGGGGTTGATAGTGGAGGTGGAAGGATCATTAGGAGCTTGATTATCATTGTGTTCACTAAGATCCAATTTATTTGTTTGATCTTCTATGTATGCTTGGGAGGCACATGTCTCATCATGACAAGTGGAAGTGGTTAGATCATGGATTGGTGGAGTTTCTTCACTTTGTAGAAAGGCCATGAAATAGGGTGAGTGTTTAAGTAGGCCAATAAGACTTTCATTAGATGGAGCATGTAGGTCTTAGCTGTCTTGCTCATGAATGGTTATGGAGGGATGAATAGGATCAAGACTCTCATGGATAAGTTCTTCATCATGCATAATGTCTTGATCATGGAAAATATTCATATTATGGATAGGTTGAAGGGAAATGATTTGATCTTGACTAGAATGAGGGCTTGATGTTTCTTCATTCTTAGGATTGTGCTCTTGACATACCTCATGACTTGTTTGAATGGAGGTAGAAGAAGATGACTCATGGAGAGGATTGACATGTTTTTTATGGTCAACCACATGAGGGAATGATGGAGATCAACTTGGACTCAATAGGGGAGACTCTTGAATTGGCTCAAGGGGTTGTGGATGACATGGTTGGTTTGAAGGACTTGGCATGGTGTTTGAGGACTCTTTTGTATGTTCAAGCATATGTGTTGGATGACATGGCAATAATTGATTCCTCGCTAGTAGCCCTTAGGTCACATCCTTTATAGGTGTAGGAGTGGAACTTGTTGGCTTAGGGTTTTGATTTTGATTGGATGGAGGAGCGAATGAATTGGATGGGTTGGTGGATTTGGGTAACTCCACATGTTTACTTTTGTAATGTTTGAACTTAGGATGTGGAGTTGATGTATTGGCAAGTGGATTATAGGATGGTAAGGGTAATGAGGGGGTTAATGGGTTGTAAAGTGTAGGGACCATTGGATTAGGACTAGGACATGGTGGACATGGTGGCTTTAGGGCAGGCTTTTTATTGAATAGTGGCATGATATACTTATAGGGTGCATGACCTAGATTAGTGTTCCCCTTGTCAATGGTTGCATTAGAACATGAGGGAGTTTTACCTTGTTGCAAAGAACTTAATTCCACATGTGCTTGTTGTGAAGTGACTTGGTAGGTTGATGTGACATTGACATGGGAAGAAGTGGATGGATTGTTTGATGTTGCATTGATTTGATAGGTGGATGAATTGGTTTATGTGGCATTGGCTTGGATAGAAGTTGGGTTGGTTGATGTGGTATTGACTTGGCATATGGATGAATTAGATTGGTATGAAGTGGAAAGGGATGGCACATAAGGTTGAGTTGTAATTGGTTGATAATGAATGGATAGAGGATGATGTGGTTGTTGGATTTGACAAGTGCCCATGAATTGTTGGGCTTGGACTAGGAGGTTCTGGATTTGTGATGATTTGATTTGTTGGAAATTTTGGAAGAGGGCTTGAATTCGGTGTATGGTTTGTTGATCAAAAGGTTGGGGTACTTGGTGAAGTGTTTGGATGAGGTTTTGGAGTTTGGATGCTAGGACTTTGTTTTAGAATGTCAGCATGGTGTCACACGTGTTTAAGTTCTTGCATGTCAATTTGTTCCTCAATATATGCAACATAGTTCATGTCATCATTAGAAGTAGGAGGAGGAGCCCCTCGAAGTATGATTTTTGGCTTAGGTTTAGTTTCATTATTTGGATTAGGGAGAGGGCCTCCTTGAATTGTGATTTTGGGCTTAGGTTTTGTCTCATTATTTGCACTAGAGGGATGGCCCCCTTGAACTATGATCTTGGACTTAGGATTGGGATTGGGCTTGTTTATGATTAAGACCATCTTGACAAGTGTTGATTGACTAGGACTAGGGTGATGATGATGTGGAGATGATTTGGAATGAGTGATTAGGATAATTGGGAATGAAGATGATATAATTAGGAATGATTAGTATTGGATTAACATATGATTAGGATGTGGTTAGGAATGATTAGGATTTGATGTTGTTTGGATAAATGACAAGGATGACATTGATTGGAAATCTAAAATGATGATTAGGATAATGATTAGGATGAAGGTTGAATGATGAAGATATGATTAGAATGTGATTAGGAATGTTTAGGGTTGATGTTGTTTGGATATGATTAGATAATGTGTAATGATTAGAATGATGTTGATTAGATAATGTAGAATTACAAGGATATGATTAGGATTGGATTAGGATGACATGGATATAATTAGGAATGACAAGATTGTATGAATTAGATTACTTAGGATGATGACTAGGATGATTAGGGTCTGATTAGGAAGAAGATGTTTTGGAATGATTAGGGTTTGAATTATGGTGACTTGGAAATGATTAGGAATGGTTGGATTTGAATGGATTGAAAGATTATTTAGAATGACTTGTCCTTATGTGTTCAGTATTTAGCTTGATTAGGCAATGTTTAAACAAATAATCACACATGTACAAACATGAATCACTCCTACAAGACACATAAGCAAGTTTGAATTTGAATTTGAAGAATATGATGATGATTAAAAAAACACACGTGGAAGACACATCATCAAGCCCTAGAATTAGTCAAGTGGGGTATGGCCAATTAGGTCTTAAGCAAGGCAACACAAGGTTGACTAGGGAAATGACATGAAAGTGAAATCCTGCCACACAACCAGGAGAAAGGGGTAACCCACCCTTCACCTTCACTTCCCAAAGGTATAAAGTTCTTTGGGTTTAGCCAAGAGTGACAAGATTCCAACTTCCACAGAGGGTGTCTTTTGATTCAGCCTCAGTTGAGGTCATCCCTTGGAGTGGTGTGTCTCCAAGTAGGCCCCCTAGGAAGGGTAAACAAAAGTGAATCAAGTGAGGTTTTTTTGATCTCCAAGATCACACGCACACTTGATTCACACTCGTACTTGTAAATTTCCCTTAAGAAATCAAAATGTGTGGTGTGAATATGAATGGATGAGAAGTGTTTTTGATTCTCAAGATCACATGAAGCGCATGAGAAGAGCATACACACCCCTAATCACAATCAAGTTCACTAAATAGTTCAAGCACTGGTTCTTTTTATGCCCAAGTCCAAATGTGAATAGAATAAACTTGTTCATTTTAATGCCCAATTTTGATATGTGATAGCAAGCAATGTTCATTTTAGAAGCCTAAATCGTAATGTGAGATAAAAAATGTTTGAGAAATGAAAGATTAGAATGAATGTGCCTGATATTTTTGCTTCCAACCTAATGTGTATGCCAATGCAGACATTGTTCCAGCCCCGTGCGATCACCTACAAGCCACAAAATTGAAAAAGAAACAAGTAGACTTGCAAAGAAGACTATTATGTGAAAAATCAATAATCTGATGAAATCTGATGCAAATGAATAGATACGGGAAAATAGATTGCATAAACAGAAAATTCAGGAAATTCTAAGTTGTTTTAAAAAAAATTCGTGAAAATTGGATCAAATTTGCAAGAGATACGAGCATTTGAAGTTTAAAATGAAGTTTGATTTTGACTACGAAAAAAGCTTACAAAATGACACTTTCACCTAATAATTTCTTCATAGATGTGAGGTTGACAGAGTCCTCTTTCCAACAAGCCCTCGTTTGCATGATTTTGCCTCTGTATGTGAAAGTTATGAGCGTTTGAAAAAAAAATGCCTCCTTTAGGGCTTCTAGGAGACAAGGACAAGTTAGCTGACTGTTTGATTTAACTACTAATGGTTTTGAGTGCCCTAGTCACATGTAAAAGGTTACTGCTAGCAGTTTGCTTGGCAACTAATGTTTAGTAGGGCCCCTAGTCGGTCATATGACCAGGCGCTAAGCACATTCAAAAACTAAAAATGTAAAGGAGAGGAGGGCACTAGTGTTTAGCCCCTCCCCACATGCTTGTGACCAGGGGATGTGCTACCCCTTAAGGCAGTCGACAGTTAGTTTTAGGTTTTCTTATGGTGGTTAGGGTATAGTGAAGGCTAAGCCAACGGTGATGATGAAAGTTTTGCAGCTGATAGAGACTAGGGTTAAGGAGGTTGGGCGGATGATGAAGAGGGCAGGGATAACACAGATAGCGGCTTTGAGCAGAGATTGAATAGTGCACAATTATTCCTAGGTGGTGCATGGGTGCAAAACGGGTGGCGGCTAGGTGGGTTTTTAGCAGTGGTAGAGTGGGGTCGACAGTTTACAAAGAGGCGGTGACAGCTCAACACTGGTGGCGACAGATTTCTTTAGCTGGTGGTAAGTCAGCGAACCAACCACAGAGGTGGCGGTGAGTGTCGACAGGGGAATCGTGGGCGATGCTAGGGTGTGGATCAGGAGGCAACCGGGTTGAGAGTAGGGTTTCAACTGGCTAAGAAAAGCTACATAGGGCGGAGACGATGATTTAGGAGGCGCTAGGGTTAGATTTCAGGAGTGGCGACTGAGGAAGTTGCCATCAAGGGAGGCACAAGAACAGGTGACCTAGGGTTTTTGGAGCAAGAACAGACTTTAGGGCTAAGTCGACAGGCCCCTCACAGTCACCAAACAAACCTGCAACAAAACAAAATGTTAACCTTGCCAAATGAAACCAAACCTGCAAACCAAAATCAATCAATGAAGACCAAAGTTTTCAACTAGACCACCTGTGTAGAGGTCGTACGGATCCGTACAATAGGACCCTGTGACAGGGGCAAAACTAAAAAAATTCATTTTTTTCCAATGACGAAAATCAACAAATTTTATATGGTTTCTAGGATTTCCATGTCTTCTAAACTCAATGGCGCAGTCAAAATTGAGCTAGGAGGCCTCCTACAAAAGCTAGTCACCAAAACTCAACCAAAAACATTAGATTTTTGCATGTTCACGTCGAGTTCACCAAAATGTCATTAGGGCAAAATCTAGGACAGAAATCAAAATTGTAGAAAATCAAACCCTAACTAGCACCATGAAGCACAAACTATAATTAAAATGCAAATAGAAATCAAATGCAAATCGATTCTCAAACTAGTGTTGATTGACATCCATGGCTCTTCTCAACCTCGCATAGGCATGCAAGATGTCGAAGGTTGATTATGGAGGATTGTTGATTGTTCACGATTTCAGCAGCATAATGGTACTTGAAAGCTAGATCCTATTAAAATGACTTGTGAGAGGCTACCTTGATAGAAAAGGAAAATTTGAATGAATGGTTGAGATTGCAAGTTATGTTGAATGATATGAATGGTTGAGATTGATTAGGGTTGATTAGGGTTTTCCCACTTCAAGAGGGATTGTAGTCATGTGAAAAGTGTGTGATGGAGGATAAATGAGACTGAATTTAAATAAAAGATTATTTAAATTAGTTTGACATGTGAAGGGGTTAAGTGGAAGATGTAGCATGTGACACTTGTTTGATTGTGGTGAAAGGTGAGTGATTTAATTCAAATTTTTAATTTGAATTATGTGAGACATGTGACAAGGGGGAATTAATTAAATAAATGGATTTATTTAATTAATTGGATTAGGTGATTAAGTGGGATGACCTAGGTCCTAGGGAAAAACATTACAAAGTCATGTCGACTAGCAAATGGTCAAGACATGGACAAATTTTAGTGTCTATAGTCTGAATAGAAAAACAAATAAATTTTGGTTTGTCTTGTCAACTGAAATCTTATGGTTTCTATGGAAGATGAGAAATGATGAGAGATTCCAAGGCAAGAAGAGGCTACTCATTGAGATTACTAATAAACTCACATGTTTTGAAATGACTGAGCAGTTATGATGATATTGGAGTTGTCTATTGATAAATCCATGAAGATTATGGAGGGAGGAGCTATGGTATATAAAGAAGACATCAAAAAGTTGATTTTTTGCCACAGGACCTACGGAAGGTGAGTGAGAAATTTCATAATGAATTTCTTGATTTCTAGAATAAGTATAGTAAGAAGCATCAAATTGAAGAGCTAAGAAGACAAACTCAGAGGTACCTGGAGATTATATTCCAAAATTTCATTGTCAATAACAGTCAACTAAGAATATCCCCACCTATTGGCAGCTTCCAAGGTATAGATTCCTATAGACTCAGTGACAACAGAACATATGCAATGAATAAAGGGAAGAAATCACAAGATGATCAACTAAAAAGTGTCAAAGGAAAGATGAAGACAAATGAAGATTATGATGGGATAGATTTGGATGACAGTAATGAAGAAGAAGAAGAAGAGTATAATGTAGATCAGCAAAACTCAGAAGGAAAACATGACGGGGTATCAAGGATACAGGTGGACAGTGTAAATACAAAAAGGAATGATAAACCAGAAGACACAGATATATAGGCAAATGAAACAGGTAGAATGGACATGGAAAAGTAGGAAGATGAAACAGAATGGGTTAAAATAACAATGATGTTGTTATGTTGTAAAAGATAAAATGTAATTTTGATACTTATATGTGAGGACGTGTGTATCTTTTTTGTTAGGACTGATCATATACTTAGTGAATACTATGTATTAGGTCCTACTTGTTTTGGATTGGAAGCATAGTTCTAAACTATTAATGAGGTGGCATTCTTGGCCACTACATTTGTTATCTTCTATTTTGATTAATATATTAGTAGCTGATCTACAATCCAAAAAAAAATTAAATTAAAAACTAATAATAGATAAAATATGCATTAAAAATTATGAAAAACATGCATGCATTAGCTATCAATGTTAATGATCTATATTTAAGAAATTATGAATTTATCTTATTTATAAAAATGTTGTGTTATGGTATAATAGAGCACTCATTAAAAATACTATAAAGTATAAAAATAAGTTATTAAAAATATCTAAAAAATGAGAAAAAATATTTTTTTATTTATAAAAATATATTTAAAATCTACACATGAAATCTCAAAAATCACTAGTTCACATCATCTTCAAATTCTGAATGGTTGCTTGCTATGTGACAAAAAGTAAAAATTTTGTTTAAAATGTTAATTTTAGTGTCCCCCTTAGGCAAAAAAGTGGGACACACTATTGTGGGGTCACCTACATGTGATAACTATATCCTATATGGCATAGATCTAACTCAAAATTTAAAATTATCAACTCCTTCCATTTTCCATTAGCCATTGGGAGCCAACCTGATACACATTTGTGTGACAAATTATTATGTCCTTGTATTTAAAGACATTCATTTGAGCATTTATTAATCATTCAATCATTCTAGAATTATTTGAATTAACCTAGAGCATACAAGGAGTATTCATTAAATAATCTTTTAATTTGGAGCACTAAAAAGAATCTAATGTGCATCAAAGTCATCTAGGACATTTGCATTACATGGGATTATTGTTTTTTATCATTTACATGAGTGTAAAACCAATCTAATCAAGTGGGTTGACCTATGAAATCTTGACCCTTGCAATTTACTAACTTTCCTAATTTATTTTTAAATATTACCAATCCTTGACAACCAACAAAGAGCAAAGATCATAGTGAACCAGTCAAAAGACATGCACATTCATCTAGATCAGATCTATGGGCTATAGATTAGATTTTTATGACATAGAATTGATCCATAGGTGCAGAACTAACTTGCATAGTTTTATAGGCTTGCATATAATTCATGGACATTTTACATTCTAAGATCATTCATTTCTAGCACCAATAGATGTTTGACCTCTAAAACAATAAGTAATATGTAGGTTGTTTAAGCTTTAGCATTCACATTCCCTCATTGATTCTAGCCAAGTACACTCTTCTTTTGCAATTAATTTCCTAAACTAACATTTATTGTTTAACTATTGTATCTTAGTTTTCATTGATTTAATCTAGTTAATTTGTGTCTAATTTTATGCATTATTTAATTAGCCTAAATTAACATTAGGGAAAGGTTATTGTTTATTTACATTATTTGGTGAACCAATCTAATTCTACACCCCCTAGGGTTGTACCTTCATTATTATTAGAATTGCAAATCTGTCATCTTTTATTGTTTTAGCTTTTTTAGATCTTCCTAGGGTTTGTATTCCTACTTATTGCTATTCAATTATTACATCTTTAATTTTAGGGTTTTGAGCTTTGTTGTGATATCTCTTTTGGACACCCTACCCACCCTAGTTATCTCATTAGGGTTTTAGTTTTAAATATAATATACCATTGATATTTTTAATTTCTAAATATACAAGTGATCTTTTGTGCCTTATTTTATTTCCATGATTATTGTTTTTGATTATTTCCATGAGTGTAAAACCAATATTTAATAAATTTTGGACCCATGCAATTTACTAACTTTCCTAATTTATTTTTCAAATTGTACTACCAATCCTTGACAACCAACAAAGAGCAAAGATCATAGTGAACTAGTCAATAGACATGCACATCTATCCAAATCAAATATATTGGCTATAGATTAGATTTGCATGACATATAAGTGATCCACAGGTGTAGAACTAACTTGCATAGTTTTCTAAGCTTGCACATAATTCATGGATAGTTTACATTCCAAGATCATTGATTTCTAGCACCAAGTAAATCAATTTTGCAAGTCATCTGCCTTCACAGTGACTAAAAGTAAATAGTTGTCATGTTGTTTAATATTTTAGAGATCAATAGATGTTTGACCTCCAAAACAACAAATAATATGGTAGGTTGTTTAAGATTTAGCATTCACATTCCCTCGTTGATTCTAGAGCCAAGTACACTCTTCTTTTGCAATTAATTTCCTATACTAACATTTATGGTTTAACTATCAATTCTTAGTTGTCATTGATTTAATCTAGTTAATTTGTGTCTAGTTTTATGCATTTATTTAATTATCCTAGATTAACATTAGGGAAAGGTTATTTTATATTCACATTATTTGGTGAACCAATCAGACCCTACACTCCCTAGGGTTGTACCTTCATTGTTATTAGAATTTCAAATCTATCATTTCTAATCACTTTATCATTTTTTAGATCTTCCTAGGGTTTGTATTCCTACTTATTGCTATTCAATGATTACATCTTTAATTTTAGGGTTTTGAGATTTGTTGTGATATCTCTTTTGGCCACCCTAACCACCCTAGTTATTTCATTAGGGTTTTATTTTAAATCTAATATACAATTGATATTTTTAATCTCTAAATCTACAAGTGATCTTTTGTACCTTATTTACTTTATTCAAATACCATGAACTACTCACAATCCTCATCTAAATCCTACCATGGCCACCCAATCTAATGAAATTGAAATTTATTTCAATGCTTGTGTTGAGAACCACTCAAAGGACCAAGATTATGATCACGATACCTATGTGGCATAGCAAGAATTTAAAAATGAAATTTCTAGTTTGGCTAATATTAAAAATCATATGCAAAGTTAGTTGATATGATTCATAACGTGTTTGTCAATAAGCCACACGGATTGGAGATTTTGTAAGTTTTTGGTGACAAGATTGCTACATCTACTTCTTTTCTTAGTGTATCTACTCCTCCCCCTTCTTCATCTATTTCCACTTCCACATTATTCAACCTCATAGCATCTCCCATGCTTCCCCTAGTGCACCACTACATAGTGCTCATCCTTTCTCCATATCTACCCTTCTTTTTGGCTTACCTCCTAACTATACCCCTCTTAAAATACTTCCATCCTACATGATGTATTATACCTTTATTCCTATCTCATCTACCACTACCCCACCTACCATATCCACTGTCACACCCTGTTCTAAAACAAACACACTTATCATTTTTATTTCAAGAGGACAAATAATTAGTTAGTGAAAATATTATGATTAAAGTATTTTGTTAGAATAGAAAATGTATTTGATTTATATTATTATTATATGCAAAAAATAATTGTTTGTGACGTTATTATTATGCATGTAGTTAAATGATGTAATGGACTAACTACCTTTGTGTGACTGAGGTGGATGCAAGAATAGTATTTTTATCTCCCTCCAAGATGAGGAGAGAGAGTATCACTGAGGGTGCTAGATCGTGTGAATACAATGATCATTGTTCTGTCTGGAAACACACACACTCACATTAGAGGTTATGTCAATTTTGGAATAAGTCTTATTCTTTATGTTTTTGGTTGCCTCAGTAATATTTTAACATTATGATCATTCCGTAGTTGTTTAATATTGTTGTCATCGTGTCAATGACTTAATCTTTTACATCAACAATCAGTAAGGTTGTGTATGTATCTAAATGCCAAGACGACATGAGTAATTGACCAATCAAGTCTAATCTTGATGTAAAGGCCTAAGTCAGCTTTGCAAGACCCCATTGTTGATATTGTGCTCGTGAATAGTATAATTAAAGAATTCAAAAGAATGCATCAGTGACATCTATGAATTAGGTGTACTATTGTTTTTAATTTTAAATTATGTATAAGCTTAGTCATGGTTAAATTTAATGTCTAGCTTGTGGTAAAGGAATTTAAGTCTTGGAGACTCATCATGTTCTTCCCTAGATACTTGGAGGAGTGGAAAGGAACATTAGCTCCATACTCCTATTTTCAAGCTCTTTAGACCACAGATGGTTGAGAGGAGGGAATAATTATGTGTAACTATTCTATAACCAACAGGGAGTGTGGTTATGATTGGAGGAAAGGGATCTTAATAAGGGAAGTCAAGAGCAGAAGCAGGACAAAGCGAGCAAAAGGAGCTCGATTGGAGAGAGTATTGGCTACATTAACAAAGTGACAGGTATGCCAATGAACCAGTAGTAAACTATTGATATTAAGATTCATACTATATGTAAAGTCATTTCTATTTTCTAAGCAAGCCTCAAGATGATGTAGGTTTATATGAATCAATTGCTATCTGTGGCAAATAAAGCTTCTCTATATTTATATACACTTTTGACATTGGAATATATTCTATTTCAGTATAGTATTGATATTATATGCCTTTAGAAAACTATGTATGTTGTTCTTGGTAGATTATGATAAATATAGATATCATTCATATCATTTAGAATTTGATTTGTAGAATGATCGAAATGTTAGAAATATATATAGCTGATAGGCAAACATGTATTTATATTCTTTTTAAAAATAGTTTAAATTCAAGTTAAACCTATGTATAGGCTGAACGATATATATATATATATAGTCATTAAGCTTAGATAAATTTTGTTCTTATATGAACATACTGTGTATGAGATATATTACCTTAGTGTATTTGTTGTGAGAACATTGGATATAAGCTAATATAGGCCAAATGGTTCAGTTTTTTGTCAACTATGTAAGGTCAATTTGAGAATATCAATCTATACCTATCTATCTATGAAAAGAACTTCCCAATTAAGTCAGTAGTAGACCGAGAGTTTACTTATTACCTTATGTCTTGAGTAGACCATAACATATTAGTATTATGATGTCATAGGATCCTTCTAAAGGATCTCTATCAATTCAATGTTGAGAGGTATCATTACTCTTGTTAATTATAAAAGTTTATAGATTGTGAATGATCAATGACTTGATTAAAAGACTTTAGTCGAATAGACTTCATATTCAGATAATCGTGCAAAATAATCTATTTAACTTATGCCATAAAGGTAGATAATATAAGTATTATCATTTTGATTTCTATGAGTAACCAAGAGGTCTCATATACTACTTTTATTTTTGGTTAAGAGGGAACCATTCTTTTATCTTATATTTTGGCCAAGATTGGTCAATAGATTATTGTAAATTGTTTTTACCTCATTATGGAAATATTAGAGTCATTTTATATAGTTCACATCGACAAGAAATTAGTTGAATATAATCATAGACTAAGGTAGACATATCTTAGTGGCAAGAGTTTTAGAAGTCTATAGATGTCAAAATCAATGAATTTATGACAGGATCGAGTATACCTTGAGAATGTATACCAAATTTATTTATGAGCATGGGAATGGGTTAACAAGCCTTTGAGCAAATTGATAGGTTGTCATAGACCCGAGAAATCAAGGGTGCAAAGAGGGGCTCAATGCATGCTTTTAAGTCACCTAAGCTCTTGCCTTATACTTGTCTTAAGGTAAGTGTACAAAGATGGGGGACCAAAAGGGGGTCTCAAGATGCCACTTTTTCTTGAAATCAGGAAAGATTGATGTTGGATGAGAAATTGAAGATAGTTACACTCAAAATTTGAAGATACAACAAAAACAAGAGTCATAGTGCTCTGAATCTAGTTTCTAAACTACTAATTTTTTTCAAAAATGGTTGAGATTAAGGGGTTCAAAAAGGGGGAGCACACAAATTGGTCCTATTTTTTCAAAAAAATAATGTAGCGTCTAGTGTGCTCCCCCTAAAATGTTGACTTTTTTTAGTATTTCAAAAATCACTTCGGTGAGAAATTATCTAACACTATGTAGTTTATCCCTAAACTTCTCTGATAATTTTTTGATGAATAATTGATTTTTTACTAATTTTCAAAGTTGACACATCTTGAAAAATAGAAAATTGAGTGTGCTCCCCCCTAAAAATTTTGAAAACTAATCTAAAATCAATTTTATTTTGAATACGTGTAGAATGGAGTCTAGTTTCTAAAAATGTAATTTATTTGAAATTTTGATGAATGGTTAGAAAAAAGTCAAAAATACCAAACACTAGTTTTTGATTAAAAAATTGGATACACTAACAAAAGAAATTAAAGATGAAATCCTTAACATACTCAAAACGTGAAAAAAATTATATGGTTAGAAAGCTAACAGAGAGCTTAAGATTATGGTGGTATTTTTTTACTTTTCATTGAAAAAGTGCAAACCTAATGGGGAGCATGCTCCAGATAATGTGATTTTTGTTACAATCTAGAAAAACATGTTTTTGGACGTCCTAAACACAGTCCAAGCCTTTGGGTTGGAATCCCAAGGTAAATCCAAGCCTAAGGCTTGGAAATTACCAAGGCAAAGCATAACGCAAGTGCATTATAATGCGCTCACATTGTGGTGAAACATCTCTCTCTCTCTCTCTCTCTCTCTCTCTCTCTCTCTCTCTCTCTCTCTCTCTCTCTCTCTCTCTCTCTCTCTCTCTCTCTCTCTCTCTCTCTCTCTCTCTCTCTCTCTCTCTCTCTCTCTCTCTCTCTCTCTCTCTCTCTCTCTCTCTCTCTCTCTCTCTCTCTCTCTCTCTCTCTCTCTCTCAGTTTTTCTTTTCCTTTCCAATTCCATTTAGATCCCACCAATTTTTCCCTATTTACTATTTTCCACCTCTCCTCATCATTCTTCCCATCCAATGAACTTTCTTTTTATCTTGTTTCAATTTCATCCTCCTAATTTATATCATCATCCCTCCTTGCATGTCCTAGTTTTCTTATTTCCATATCCTTTATCGATAATGGAGAGGGAGAGGGAGGAAGAGGGAGAGAAGGTGGAGATGGAGAGAGAGAAAGAGGTCCTAGTTTTATTGTTTTCATTTCTTTCATCGATAAGGGTGAGGGAGAAATAGACAAGAGAGATAGGGAGATAGAGGAATGATAGGGGGAGAGGCAAGATATAGGGAGAGATAGATAGGTAGAGAGAGAGGATACAGATAGGGAGAGATAGAGGAGACAGAGGGGGAGAGATAGGGAGATAGAGAGTAAGCGAGATGTCCAGAGAAATAGGGAGAGAAATTGAGAGGTAGAGGGATGATAGAGATATAGGGAGATAAGGGGAGAGATAGGGAGATAGAGGTTTAGGGTTGCTCAGGTTTAGGGGTTAGGGGTTAGGGTTTATGAGTTTAGGGCTGCTCAGGTTTAGGGTTTAGGGGTAGGGTTTAGGGGAATTATTTATGGTTTAGGGGTTTAGGGTTTAAGGGAATTATTTAGGGTTTATGAGTTTTGGGTTTTGGGTTTAGGGGTTAGAGTTTAAAATAATTATTAGGGTTTAGGGGTTTAGGGTTTCTCAGGTTTAGGTTTTAGAGAGAGATAGAGAGGGGACTGATAGAGATTGGGAGAGATAGAGGAGATAGAGGGGGAGAGATAAGAAGATGGGGAGTGAGGGGCATGTCCAGAGACATAGGAGAGAGCTTGAGAGGTAGATGGAAGATAGAGATAGGGAGATAGGGAAAAGATAGGGACATAGAGGTTTAGGGTTTCTTGGGTTTAGGGTTTAGGGGTTTGGGGTTTAGGGTTTCTCAGGTTTAGGGGTTAGGGTTTATGGTTTATGGTTTAGGAGTTAGGGGTTAAGGTTTAGAGGTTTAGGTTAGGTTTTAAAGAAAGAGGATTGAAAGGGATATTAATGGGAGAGATAGGGAGATAGAGAGTGAGGGACATGGCCAAAGACATAGGCAGAGCGATTGAGAGGTAGAGGGATGATAGAGATAGGGAGATAGGGGAGAGATAGGGAGATAGAGGTTTAGGGTTTCTTGAGTTTAGGGTTTATGGTTTAGGAGTTTGGGTTTAGGGTTTAGGGGTTTGGGTTTATGGTTTAGGGGTTAGGGGTTAAGGTCTAGAGGTTTAGGGTTTAGGGTTTAGAGAGGGAGAGATAGGGAGATAGAGGTTTAAGGTTTAAGGTTTAGGGTTTAGGGGTTAGATTTTAGGGGCATTATTTAGGGTTTAGTGGTTTAGAGAGAGGGGGAGATAGAGAGATAGGGAGATAGAGAATGGGGGACATGGCCAGAGACATAGGGAGAGAGATTGAGAGGTAGAGGGATGATAGAGATAGAGAGATAGAGGTTTAGGGTTGCGTGGGTTTAGGGGCATTATTTAGGGTTTATATGTTTTGGGTTGCTCAATTTTAGGGTTTAGGGGCATTATTAGGGTTTAGATGTTTTGGGTTGCTCAATTTTAGGGTTTAGGGGCATTATTTAGGGTTTAGGGTTGTTCGGGTTTAGAGTTGTATGTCAAAAGTAGACTCTATATATTTACCTCTCCCCCTCCCCTCTTTACCTCATCTCCTATCTCTCTCTATATCTCTCCCCTCTTTACCTCCTACCCTCTCTATCCCCTCTATACCTCCTACCCTCTCTCTCTCACCTCTATGTATCAGTTTATCTCTATTTTCTTAGATAATATAGTTTACAAGTATGCAAGGCATACCCCTAGAGCTCGATGGTTGGACTTGCAATTCAAGTTATGCAATGACATGTTTCCACTTGGTACCATCATTTCAATTGTTGACTTTGCAGAGAAATACACACTACAGCCACAAAATGAGGTGCAATCGTAATATTACAACTCTACTCATGTTGATATATTTGTGTAAATAACATTCATTCATGCAAAAGATAGTACAGAGGATGACAGGAAGATCTTGAGGGAATATTATTTTTATATCAATGATGATCACACACATTCTACAAAGTTCATGCAAGGTTGCTTTCAGATGTTCTACTATGATTTGGCTAGTAGGAGCATATCATTTCGTCAACATATCATATGGTCATATAATTGTGCATCAAAATTCAAGAACCCATGGATGTTGTATTGGTTGAGCGGGATGCATAAGATGAATGGTGTTCAACATATGTGGAATTTTTGTGAGGCCAGGCATGGAAAGGGGGAGTATGATGATGCAGGAGCATGTATCAAAAGAGCATTAGCACAAGAAGAGTTGAAGTACAAAGACAATGCAAAGTTGGCGGATGCGAAAACTATTATCGAATGGTGTAACACTACAATAGGTCCATGTAATGAATGTAAGTCTACAATTCATAGATATTTTTGGTTGGTTGATGATACTAACATTGCAAAATATGAGGATTGTTGTACATTGATAGGATCGAGTGAGCTACACTCTTTTAGAAGCTCTAATGCAGGTTCATGGAGTATTCATATGCAGCAGATGGTATGCTTTTGTTTTTCATGTATAGATTAATCTTGGTATGATTGTGAGTCAAAGGAGTGGTTTGATGATTGGTGTACAAGAAGCTTAAGCCCGATTGACATGTATCAACTACCGACAACACTACAACTCACAGAGATTGAATCATCGGTTGACTTTGACCATGTTTCAAATATAGTTCAACCAGGTATTATCAGCATTCAAATTTAATAAAATTTAATATTCCATCTTATTTTGTATTTTTTTTGTATTGTTGACTATATTCATCAAACTGAATGCATGTATCAATGCAGGGCATGTTTATGCAGTTATTGCAGCTGAAGTCAATGAAGAAGGAATGGATTATTATTTTTGTCATTATGTTGAGGTAAAAAAGAAATTAGATTCCTCTGTTATAGATGCAGAAAACATCGAGTACCCTACAAGATCAGTGGTTGTTACTGGAACATGGCTTAGAAGGTACCCAGTGAAGAAGACTGATGTGTGGTTGTTCAAGGATTTTAACACACATAAGAAGATTCTTCATTATTCTAACCTTGTTGTGGCATCAAACGTTCATTTGATCCAATATGGGGGTAGACCATTGAACAAGACCTTGTTGAAGGTTCATGAGTCTGACCACGAGGTAGTACTCAACACAATAAAGAGTAGAGCAGACCTAGATGGTTCATTGGATTGAATTAGTGGAATGATAGAAAGGTATGTTATTTTTCTTTCCTATCCTCATTTCACCTTCTATATTTTGACACCTATCTTACTTTCTTATATGTGCTCCTTGGTCCTGGTTGATTAGCTTCATTTCATTGTAGACTTCATTGGTGTACTCATTTTAGCCAAATAGTGCAATTGCATTTGCATGCAGGATTTGAGTATGATGGATGTAGGCATAATCTTTATGAAGTTGCCTTTGGAAGGAAAGTAAGGTAGGTTTTCATGATTATTTCATGATGATATGTCCTTTAGTTATTGTTTCATAATGAGCTTTAACGACGTTCCTATGAGTTTTAATGGCAAACCCTCATTTGTTTCTTCACATTTGGTGCTAACAATTGATAGCAATAGTAAGGGAAGCCTTAATTGATAACCTACAAGACATTGGATCAAGTGAGAACACCTTTATAGTACTAAATTTTCATCTACTAGAAATGTATTAGGACTGAATTTTTACATTTAGCTTCTCCTAGGGCCAAAAGGATGGTGCAAATGTGTCTGGGTGGGCAGGTAAATGCTAGGGGAGATGTCTTTTTATTATCAAAGCCTCATGTTTGTTCTTGGCTACATCAAACGTATACAATCTCTCATGAGTCCTAAGACAAAAACAAAGGTGTCAAAACATTGGACCAACTATTCCGGCAAACTATGACACCTAGGAACATCTTATTTGCATGTATAGGTGGATGTCAGGTCCACCTACAAACACCTAACTTGATTTCTTTTAATCAATTTTGTTTTCCTATGGTGGCAAGGAATGCATTGTTCTAGAATGCTTTAGTTTCATGCAGTGGAAAGGTGCTAGGAGTGAGATTTTGCATTCCACAATTTGTGGGGCCAAACTGACAGCGCCAACACATCAAAGTGGGTGGGTAAATGCTAGGGGAGGTCTCATTTCATGCGGTCAAGTGTCTCAGTCATTCGGGGCAGCAGGCTACCAACAAAGTCAGTTAAGATCCCTAAGAGCAAAAAATTGCCAAACTTTGACGGAGCAATTCACAGAATTCGTGGTAGTAGAGAATGTTTTTTCAGACCTATAGGTGTACGTGGGGTCTGTCCACAATAACCTCTCTCAGTTTTGGTCAACTCCAATCCGTTTGATTATGCCCGAAACCAAATGCATTCTTGCAAAATGGTTTAGTTCATGCAGTGGAAAGGTGCTAAGAGTGACATTTTACATTCCATAGCTCGTGGGGCTAAACTGATTGTGGCCAATGCCTCACATGGGTAGGTAAATTCTAGGGGATGTCTCATTTCATGTGTCAAGTGTCTCAGTCGTTCTAGGCAGCAAGCTACCAGCAAAGTCACTTAAGATCCCTAAGAGCAAAAAACTGTCAAAACTTTGACAGAGTAGTTCTCAGAATTTGTGGTAGCTGAGAATGTTTTGTTTTGACCTACAAGTGCACATGAGGTCCATCCACAATAACCTCTCTTAGTTTTGGTCAACTCCAATCCATTTGACCTTGCTGAAACCAAATGCATTCTTCTAAAATGCTTCAGTTTCATGCAGTGGAAAGGTGCCAGGAGTGACATTTTGCATTCCATAGATTGTGGGGCTGAACTGACTACACCAATGCATTGGGGTGGATAGGTAAATTCTATGGGAGGTCTCGTTTCATGTGCCAAGTGTCCCAGTCATTCGGGGTAGTAGGCTAACGGTAAAGTCACTTAAGATCTTGAGAGCAAAAACTGACAAACTTTGACATAGTAGTTCTCAGAATTTGTGGTAGCTAGGAATGTTTTGTTCAAACCTTTAGATGCATGTGGGATCTATCCATAATAATCTCTCTCAGTTGTGGTCAAACTCCAGTCCATTTGACCATGCCGATATCAAATGCATTCTTGCAAAATGCTTCAGTTTCATGCAACACAACCTTGTCAGGTGCCATATTTTTTGTTTTGCTCATCGTGGGGTTGAACTAACTACACCAATGCATTGAGGTGGGTGGTTAAATACTAGGGGAGGTCTTGTTTCATGTGCCAAGTGTCCCAGTCATTCTAGACAGTAGGGCTACCAGCAAAGTCACTTAAGATCCTTAAGAGAAAAAAACTACCAACTTTGCTGAAGCAGTTATCAAAATTCATGGTAGCTGGGAATGTTTTGTTTCAACCTACAGGTGCATGTGGGGTCCTTCCATAATAACCTCTCTCAGTTTTAGTCAACTCCAATCCATTTGACCATGCCGAAACGAAATGCATTCTTGCAAAATGCTTTAGTTTCATGCAATGGAAAGGTGCTAGGAGTGTCATTTTGCATTCCACAACTCGTGGGGATGAAGCGATTATGCCAACATGTTGGGGAGGGTAATTAAATAGTAGGGAGGTCTCATTTCATGCGCTAAATTTCCCAGTCATTCGAAGTAGCAGGCTACCGACAAAGTCACTTAAGATCCTAAGAGCAAAAACTACCAAACTTTGACGGAACAATTCTCAGAATTTGTGGCAGCTGGGAATGTTCTATTTCAACCTACAGGTGCACGTGGGGTCTGTCCACAATAACCTCTCTCTGTTTTGGTCAACTCCAATCCATTTGACCGTGCCGAAATTAAATGCATTCTTGCAAAATGCTTTAGTTTCATACAACACAACCTGGCCAGGAGCCATATTTTTGGTTCTGTTAGTCGTGGGCTGAACTGACTATTCCAACATATGGGGGTGGGTGGTTAAATGCTAGAGGAGGTCTCATTTTATGCATCAAGTGTCTCAATCATTCTGGGTTGCAAGCTACCAACAAAGTCAAAAAGTACTAGGAGTAAAATTTTACATTCCACAGGTCATGGGGTTGAATTAACTATGCAAACACGTCAAGGTGGGTGGGTAAATTCTAAGGGAGGTCTCATTTCATGTGTTAAGTGTCTCAATCATTATGGGTTGCAAGCTACTGGAAAAATAGAAAGGTGCTAGGAGTGAAATTTTGCATTCCACAAGTCGTGGGGGTCGAACCAACTGTGCCAACATGTGAGGGTGACAGGTAAATGCTAGGGGAGGTCTTGTTTCATGCATCAAGTGTCTTAGTCGTTCCAAGATGCAAGCTACCGGGAAAGTCGAAAGGTGTTTAGAGTGAAATTTTACATTCCACAAGTCATGGGACAAAATTGACCAACACAGCAAGGTGGGCGAGTAAATGCTAGGGGAGGTCTCATTTTGTGTGCCAAGTGTCCTAGTCGTTCCCAAGCTATAAGCTACCAATAAAGTGATTTGTCAGTACCTTACAACTCGAACAATTGGGATGCTTAGCAAATGAAACAAGACCTCCCCTAGAAATTACCCACCCACCTCGACACATTGGTGCAGCTGGTTCAGCCCTACGACGAGCAGAACAAAAAAATATGGCACCTGGCAAGGTTGTGCTGCATGAAACTGGAGCCTTTTTCAAGAATGCATTTAATTCAGCATAGTCAATGGGATCAGAGTTGACCAAAATCGAGAGAGGTTATTATGGATGGACCCCATGTGCACCTGTAGGTCTGAACAAAACATTCTTAGCTACCATAAATTCTAAGTACTGCTCTATCAAAGTTTGGCAATTTTTGCTCTTAGGATCTCAAGTGACTTTGTCGGTAACCTGCTGCTCCAAACAACTGAGACACTTGGAACATGAAATGAGACTTCCCCTAGTATTTACCCACCTACCCTGATTCGTTGACGCAGTCAGTTTGGCCTAATGAGCTATGGAATGCAAAATGTCACTCCTAGCACCTTTCCACTACATGAAACTAAAGCATTTTGTAAGAATGCATTTCATTTTGGCACAGTCAAATGGATTGAATTTGATCAAAATTAAGAGATGTTATTGTGAATGGACCCCACATGCACCTGTAGGTCAAAACAAAATATTCCCATCTATCATGAATTCTAAGAACTGCTCCGTCAAAGTTTGGCATTTTTTTACTCTTAGGGATCTTAAGTGACTTTACTAGTAGTCTACTGCCCGAAATGACCGGGATGCTTGGCACACAAAACGAGACCTCCCCTAGCATTTACCTACCCACCCCGATGCATTGGTATAGTCAATTTGTTCCCACGATGAGCAAAACAAAAAATATGGCACATGGCAAGGTTTTTTGTTGCATGAAACAAAAGCATTTTGCAAGAATGCATTTGATTTCAGCACAGTCAAACAGGTTGGAGTTGACCAAAATTGAGAGAGGTTATTATGGATGGACCCCATATGCACCTATAGGTCAAAATAAAACATTCCTAGCTACCATGAATTCTAAGAACTGCTTTGTCAAAGTTTGGCAGTTTTTGCTCTTGGGATCTTAAGTGACTTTACCAGTAGCCTGCTGCCCTGAAATGACTGGGACACTTGATGCATGAAACAAGACTTTCCCTATCATTTACTCACCCACCCCAATGCATTGACATGGTTAGTTTGGCCCCATGAGTTGTGGGAATGTAAAATGTCACTCCTGGCACCTTTCCACTACATGAAACTAAAGCATTTTGCAAGAATGTATTTCGTTTTAGCATGATCGAACAGAATAGAGTTGATCTGAGAGTGGTTATTGTGGATGGACCCCACATGTACCTGTAGGTCAAAACAGAACATTCCCAACTGCCATAAATTCTGAGAACTGCTCCGTCAAAGTTTGGCAACTTTTTGCTCTTAGGGATCTTAAGTGACTGTTGCCTGAAATGACTGGGATGCTTGGAAAATGAAATGAGACCTCCCCTAGCATTTTCCCACCCATCCCAACATGTTGGCACAGTTGGTTCAACTCCACGATGAGCAGAACAAAAAATATGGCACTTGGCAAGGTTGTGCTGCATGAAAATGAAGCATTTTGCAAGAATGCATTTAATTTTAGCACTGTGAAACGGATTGAAGTTGACCAAAACTGAGAGAGGTTATTGTGGATGGACCCCATGTGCACCTATAGGTCTAAATAGAACATTCCCAACTGCCATGAATTCTAAGAACTACTCTATTAAAGTTTAATAGTTTTTACTCTTAGGATCTTAAGTGACTTTGTCGGTAGCCTGTTGCCCCGAACGATTGGGACACTTGGTGCACAAAACAAGACCTCCCCTATCATTTACTTGCCCATCCCCACACATTGACATAGTTAGTTTGTAGCCACAAGTTGTGGAATGCAAAATGTCACTCCTAGCACCTTTCCACTGTATGAAACTGAAGCATTTTGCAAGAATGCATTTCATTTCGGCACAATCAAACGGATTGGAGTTGACCAAAACCAAGCAAGGTTATTGTGGATGAACCCCATGTGCACTTGTAGGTCAAAATAGAACATTCCCATCTACCATGAATTTTGAGAACTGTGCCATCAAAGTTTGGCATTTTTTTGCTCTTAGGGATATTAAGTGACTTTGTCGGTAGCCTATTGCCCACAATGACTGAGATGCTTGGCACATGAAATGAGACCTCCCTTAGCATTTACCCTTCCACCCCGACATATTGGCATAGTCAATTTGGCCCCACGACAAGCAAAACAAAAAATATGGCACTTGGCAAGGTTGTGCTACATGAAACTGAAACATTTTGCAAGAATGTATTTGATTTTGGCATGGTCAAACATATTAGAGTTGATAAAAACCAAGAGAGGTTATTGTGGATGGACCCCACATGCACCTATAAGTCCAAATGAAACATTCCCATATGCCATGAATTTTGAGAACTGCTCCATAAAAGTTTGGTAGTTTTTGCTCTTAGGATCTTAAGTGACTTTGTCGGTAGCCTACTATCCCAAATGACTGGGACACTTGGAATACAAAACAAGACCTCCCCTAGCATTTACCTACCCACCCTAATGCATCGGCATAGTCATTCAGCCCCACAAGCTATGGAATGCAAAATGTCACTCCCAACACCTTTCCACTGCATGAAATTGAAGCATTATGCAAGAATGAATTTGGTTTCAGCATGGTCAAATGGATTGGAATTGACCAAAACTAAGAGAGGTTATTATGGACAGACTCCATGTGCACCTATAGGTTGAAATGGAACATTCCCAACTATCATGAATTCTGAGAACTACACCAAATTTTGGCAATGTTTTGCTCTTAGGGATCTTAAGTGACTTTGTCGGTAGCCTACAGCCTTGAATGACTAAGACACTTTCTGCATGAAATGAGACCTCCCCTAGAATTTACCCACCCACCCCAATGCGTTGGTGCTATCGGTTCGGCCCCACGAGTCGTGTAATACAAAATCTCACTCGTAACATCTTTCCACTGAATGAAATTGAAACATTTTGGAACAACAACCAACAACAACCAGGGGGCAGCAGTAACAAACTTTTGTTCTTTGACAGCAGAGTCACCACCTCTTCCAAAGAGGAATTACTCTAAGTGTGATAATCTTCAAGGCCAAAATTTGACTCTAGGTTCAGCTCACTAGCAGATTATCCAATTGATTCTAACCCAACAATATCATCCCCAACAATGGCACCAAAAATGTTGGTGTAAGTTGACGGGATGCTAAACTTACCCAAGCAAAACACACAACTACAAATCTCTATTATAGGGGGCTTGAAAATGTTTGAGTTGCCTATAACCCGACAATGACTAAAGTAACTTTATCCCTAACAACAGTGCCATAAATGTTGGTTCCCAAAATAGTTGCAACCCAAAATGCTCAAACATTTCACAATCACCCAAGCCAGGGGTGTCGTCAACATGATTGAAAGTGGTTTATCAATAAGTCAAGGGAGATTTTGGCCAACTAACAAGAGTGGGTATACTCCTCTACACTTCAAGCTTAGCCAAACCTAGGAGGGATATTCCTAGAGTCATGAAATAAAACACAAACAAACAAACACAACCATACCCAATGTACACTTGACCCCCAAAGTTGTCACTAGGTCAAGACAAACTAGTTGCACAAGCTTTTGATTAAGCTAATTACTACACTATGCATTTGCACCCAAACATGGCAATATTACACTCCTTGAGATGACTCCACTTAACTTCACATACACAAGATACACAGTGTAGACATACATGTACATGATTCATTAATGATTAAAATAATTTTTCATCACTTCAGATTTATCCCTGGTTATTACACTAAATCATGGACAACATGAGAAACCCTAAACTAAAGCTACTCCTACTCCTATAGCTAACAAGATGAGGGTTTGATTAAAATAGTGATTGATCCAATCCCAATATGGACCGGTGGTTACTCCATTGGGCAACTGAGTCATATTGGGATTGGGATTGGATCAATCACTATTTTAATCAAACCCTCATCTTGTTAGCTATAGGAGTAGGAGTAGCTTTAGTTTAGGGTTTCTCATGTTGTCCATGATTTAGTGTAATAACTAGGGATAAATCTGAAGTGATGAAAAATTATTTTAATCATTAATGAATCATGTACATGTATGTCTACAGAAAACTAAAATGTATTCACATACATTTCTCATATTACATTTCATACACTGGGCATACTTATTATGATGAGGAACCAAAACCCTAACTTGCAATTCCCTTTGTATGTCTTTGTTTTACTTAACATACATTCTCCAATGTATATACATGCACCTCTCACCTATCGGCAAAGCATTCTTATCAAACACCTTACAAACGATCACCTTGATGTATGTCTTCAATGCTTGTATTTGCCACAAGATACATTACCCAATGTACATTCAGAATATACATTTGCGATATATAATCACAACATACTTCAGTTGACCTGTGATCGTCAGTTTCCTTCACCGCTACTGCCGGTCATGCTTTGCACCTGACTCAATGTATCTGCGAAATGTATATGTTCAATATACATTCAAATTATACAACCCGAATATGCATTCAGTAAGTTTGACCGCTGACTTCTCTTGTATATAAACCTAAGTACATTAGCAACATGCATTTCAGATATGCATTTGACAGGTTTGATTGAATTGTTGACTTCTGTGTATGCCGATACACTTGCACATTCACAATGTATGTTTATTGCATACAATCTCGATAACCATTTGCGAGATACTCACGACTTACTATTGCGAGATACACAGGAAATGAACCCATCATACATTAGCGATATACGCATAGAATGTATATTCACAATGTATGTTTACAATCTTGACATACAATGCCTCAATGCCTCCCGATATACTTTGTGACATACACACTGAATAGACCCTTGCAATATACACATGGAATGTATTTTTGACATGCAAATGTGATATACACACAAATTGTATGTTTGATGAAACAAAGCAGAATTTCACTAATTTGATCTGCTACAAAGCTTGTGATTACACAGATCTGTTTCTTCGACGATCTTACAGACCTTTCACTCTGCCAACCTAGCACATGAGGATGCTAGGATCTTTCAATGCATCTGAATCATGATCCTACAAACACAAAATGAACAAAACAAAAACACAAAAGCAAACTGTACAGCCATTCCACTGATTTTGAAGAAATCTAACCAATGGAATGGGTTAAGAACCCATCTCGGCTTCAAAACAACAAATTGATTACACAATGAATTCAAATGCCAAAAAGATGTACAACACAGGATTTTATTATGCCTTTCAGAACATGTACATGCACAGATGCTCTGTTTACAAATGCAAACACTCTGATCAGATCCAAATTCAACTACAATTGATTGCAACTATCTATCATCATGATCACAATCGATCTGATTGTGGGGTATTTACTCACTTACCCTTGGTAGTACTAAATTGGCTCCAAGCAGCTGGGAGATTAATCGAAGTAGCTAGGAGATCACAACTGCCTAACAACCTCTAACTATCTAACAACCTTCGAGATTACAGCTCGACAAATGTCCTTGGGACTTACAACATAAACCTAGTTACAAACTAAAATAACATGCATTGGTCAAACAGACCTTATTACATTGAATGGTCTTTTAGGACCTTATTGGAAACAACAAACATGAACATAAAATAGTTAAATGCCTCATGGAGGCCACTGTGGATTGGGTTCCCCTGCACCATACACCCCACCGCAAAAAGAACTCATGCCCCATGAGTTAATGCTTGGGTGTATTCCACCTTTACTCTTTGTTGTTTCATGTCTTCCCCATGATCTATGAACTGCAACCTGCTTCCATGGAATCAAAGACTCCAGATCTATTCATTGCTTGTCATTCTTTCTTACTGTCAGCTCTGCCTAAACACCTGCATTATAAACTTTGGGTAATGCTTCTTGTACTGCTGCTATGATAGAATCTGTTTGTCTTTCAACTCTTGTTGGCTCTAGAAGACAAACAATTGTCCCTACTATGATAGCATCCTTGTCTTTCCAATCAACTTCTAGCTGCTTGTAAACCTACTTTTTGACCTTCTACCAACCCATCTGATCTCCATCAGTTAGAACTAAAATCATCTTCAAACTGTGATCTCCAGCAATCCCATTCCTTGAGATATCATCAACTTTCGTTGTCTCTGCTTCATTCATCTTCACAAACTCTTTCTTTCCTACCAAAATAATTTTGGCTGCCATCTTTGCTTCAGCATCCTCCTACAATGGTGTCATCACAAAAGTTATCCCTTCCTTCTTGAAGGTGTAGGTGTTAGCATATCCATTATACAATGCTCTCCTATCAAATTGTCATGGCCTACCTAAAAGTAGGTGACAGCATTCCATGGGCAAAACATCACACAAAACCCTATCCTGATATTCTCCAATCTGAAAATCAACATATGCTTGTTCATATACCAAAAGTGATTGACTATCACTTACCCAAGATGCTTTGTAAGGATTTTGATGAGGAATCCTTTCTAATTTTAGTTTATCCACCATTTCCTGAGATACCATGTTGTCTGTTGAACTAGAATCTATTACTATTTTGCATACCTCACCTCTACATTTGCATGTAGTCTTGAACAAGTTCCTCCTTTAGCTCAAATCTATCTGCTTAGATGTTTGCAACATTGTCCTTCTGATCATCAAACTTTCTCTCATTTTTTATTCCAAATTTACTTCAGGAGTTGTCATACTCCCCTCATTCTCTTGCATAATTTGAACTCTCTTTTCACTTCTTCTGTCATTACCACTTGAAGTAGTACCAAACTTTTTAGGACACTTGAAGGATGGATGACCAAACTCACCATAGTTATAGCACTTTCCTAAAAATGTATTAGAACCTCTTCCACCTCCAAATCTGCCTCTTGTACCTTTCCATCCACCTCTGAAATCATACTGCTCCTATCCTTTACCAGTCTCTTCTTGATCCTCATTGACTTGTCTTGTTACAGGGGCTGATCCTCTCCCCCTTATATTATTGCCTCTTCCTCTCATGGACTTGTCCTATCTTCTTTTCATCTTCTCCTCAATCCTAATTGCCATTTGATAACAATCTTCTACACTCTTAGGGTTAGCCAGAACTAATTCATCCTATATATTCAATGTCAAACCAGCCAAGTATCTAGCAACCTTTTCAACCTCATTCTCATAATGACTAGACCTCATACTCAATTTATAAAATTCCTCAGTATATGCCTTCACATCCATTTCCTTTTGCCTTAAAAATTGAAGCTTCTTAAACATTTGAACTTCATAATCCTTGGGTAAAAATTTATCTTTGATCCTTGCTACCATCTTGTCCCATGAAGAAATATTTGACTTACCTTGCTTTCTCCTCTCTGATTGTACATAATCCCACCATACCAAAGCATGACCTCCCAATTTGGTCTTTGCAATCTTTTCTTTCTGCTTCTCAGGAACTTCCTCACATTCAAAATGATTATCTAGTGCAACAATCCAATCAAGTAACTCTTCCTCATTTAAACTTCTAGTGTACCTTGGAACATCAATCTTTACCTTAGGTTTGTCATTCTGAACTGCCCTTAACAGTTTTGCAAATCTCTGATCTTCAGGATTCAGATCTTCATCTACCTCTTCAAATTCTTCACCATCATCTTCTTTTTTTGATTCACTATCTTCCATTTCTCTTTTTTTGTTTGTCTCCAAGGTTGCAAGCCTGGCTTGAAGGGCTTCTGCAAGCTCTTTCATCTTCCTCATCTCTTTAGCATATTTTTCCTTCATCTCCTACAACTCTCTGGCAGTACCATTACCTTTTGGAGGCATCTTGTCAACCTCTCAATCCTTCTACTTTTGCCTTCTCAGTGACAGAATCAACACACAACAACCCAGACCTTTTGCTGTGCTCTTATACCAATATGATGAGGAACCAAAACCCTAACATGCATTTCCCTTTGTATGTCTTTGTTTTACTTAACATACATTCTCTAATGTATATACATGCACCTCTCACCTATCGGCAAAACATTCTTATCGGCCACCTTACAAACAATCACCCCGATGTATGTCTTCAACGCTTGTATCTACCGCAAGATACATTACCCAATGTACATTCAGAATACACATTTGGGATATACAATCGCAACATACTTCAATTGACCTGTGATCGCCGGTTTCCTTCACCGTTGCTGCTGGTCACGCTTTGCACCCGACTCAATGTATCTGTGAAATGTATATGTTCAATATACATTCGAATTATACAACCTGAATATGCATTCGGTAAGTTTGACCACTGACTTCTCTTGTATATAAACCTGATGTACATTAGCAACATGCATTTCAGATATGCATTTGATAGGTTTGACCGAATTGTTGACTTCTTTGTATGCCGATACACTTGCACATTCACAATGTATGTTTACTGCATACAATCTCGATAACCATTTGTGAGATACTCACAAATTACTACTACGGGATACATAAGAAATGAACCCATCATACATTAGCGATATACACACAGAATGTATATTCACCATGTATGTTTACAATCTTGGCATACAACGCCTCAATGCCTCCTGATATACTTTGTGAAATACACACTGAATAGACCCTTGTGATATACACACGGAATGTATTTTCGACATGCAAATGTGATATACACATAAATTGTATATCTGATGAAACAAAGTGGAATTTCACCGATTTGATCCACTGCAAAGCTTGCGATTACACAGATCTATTTCTTCAACAATCTTATAGACCTTTCACTCTGCCAACCTAGCACATGAGGATGCTAGGATATTTCAATGCATCTGACTCATGATCCTACAAACACAAAATGAACAAAATGAAAACATAGAAGCAAACTGTATAGCCATTCCACTGATTTCAAAGAAATCTAACCGATGGAATGGGTTAAGAACACATCTCGGCTTCAAAACAGTAAATCGATTACATAATGAATTCGAATGCCAAAAAGATGTACAACACAGGATTTTATTATGCCTTTCAAAACATGTACATGCACAGATGCTCTATTTACAACTGCAAACACTCTGATCAGATCTAAACTCAACTACAACTGATTGCAACTATCTATCATCATGATCACAATTGATCTGATCCTGGGGTATTTATTCACTTACCCTCAGTAGTATTGAATTGGCTCCAAGCAGCTGGGAGATTAATCCAAGCAGCTGGGAGATCACAACCGCCTAACAACCTCTAACTGTCTAACAACCTTCGAGATTACAGCTCGACAAATGTCCTTGGGACTTACAACATAAACCTAGTTACAAACTAAAATAACATGCATTAGTCAAATAGACCTTATTACATTGAATGGTCTTTTAGGACCTTATTGGAAATAACAAACATGAATATAAAATAGTTAAATGCCTCATGGAGGCCACTATGGATTGGGTGCCCCTGCACCATATTAATCCTAAGCAAACTATAATGATCCACTTGCAACAAAAGAAATGACCCAACACAAATCTTGTGTTGATTTAAATGTTTTCATATATTATCAAATCCTTATTACAACATACCAGCAAGTGTGGTATGATAAAATACATAATTGGGTTAATATATTCCCCTAAATCATCACAATCTGGCATGGAGACACACCACTACATGAAGATGTGCAATACAATCTTTTCCTATGTTGTATCAGATGCATTCCTCCATTCACTACACAAACTGGAGTGATTTGTGTATATGAAAAATTTGGATAAATGAAAATGATAAAACAATACAATGCATTACCTAATCCAAATCTTCAATTCCTCAAATAGATAGAATGATAGATGCATGCATGATAGGTTGATTGATTGATTTGATATGTTGATTGCTCAATTCAGCAACATAACATTAGGATGAAGATGATAGATGGAAGATGAATGATGAAAAGATAATAGATGAAAGATGAATGATGCAAAGGCTCTAATGATATTTTTACAGCATAAGGATACTCATACTCAATGAATGATAATGGCTTGTGAGAGTGTTGATTTATAGTCAATGCTTGGTTTGAATGGATGGTTGAGATTAAAAGGCGACATGAATGATGTGGACGGCTAGGATTGATTAGTTATTCCCACTCTTTAAGGAGGTTGTAGTCATGTGACAAGTGGAGGGAGGAGAATAAAGTTCATGTGTGATTGTGTACATAAAAACAAGTTCATATGTGATTGTGTACACAAAAACATTTATTAGTTGTGCATGTGAAAGATATTAAATGAAAGTTGTACTACCACACATGATTCTAGTGAGAGGTGGACAAGTGTTGGAATGTGATAAAAGGTGAGGACCTAATTCAAATATTTTATTTGAATTAGTTGGGAATATTTATTTGAATTAGTTGGTAATATTAGTTGGAAAATTAATTAAATAAATAAGATTTATTTAATTAATTAGAAAGTGGGATAAGGATGGGATTAAGATCGGATAATGATTAAATAAATAAAATTTATTTAATTAATTGGCTAATGGGATAAGGTGAATTAGGAGTGGGATTAGGACAAAATGCTACATGATGTCTAAGTAATGTTTTTGACTAGGTGTTCCAAGACATGGACAAATTTGGGGACAAATTTGGGTGTCTACAATTTGAAACCCTAAAATCAACCTGAGGCACTCGTAGACCAGATAATTAGTTCAATCACCACCCGTAAAACATCTCTAAATCATGTATATAGCATTATGTCTTCTTCTACATCCTAGGTGGGAACAAACTACCCCACCAACCACCATTACTCTAGCAACCAATTCCACCTAACTCTGCCACCAACATGTACATCCTCATCAATTCTATATTCATGGCAACCAAGGAGCAAATGGGTATTTAAAATAAAAGCCTGCCGAAAGTGTATGCATAAATCTTTTACAACACTTTAAAATATTTTTTAAAATAACTTTAAAATATTTTAAACTATCACATTTATACTTCATGCTTTACATTTGATTTGATTTTTCATATTTGATTTTACTTTTATTCTCACTTTACTTTTATCAGTGAATTTCCTTTATCACGAACCTTGGAGCTATCTTTTCTTTCCTCTTCTTTACTTATCCATCCTTTTTATTTTATCTCTCCTCCTTCATCGGCAATCTTGCCTTATCAGTGAATTCTTCCTAGAGTGAACCATCATTCCTCTTATTTCATCTTCATTTGTCTCTTCTTTCTTATCTCTTTTCCCTTTCTTTGTCAGCAATCTTTGAAATCGGCAAACCTGAAGGTTTTCTAACTTCATCCTTCTTACATTTTATTTTTCCACATTTTCTTCTTCTTTCTTCCTTTATCGACAATTTCATTTCTTCCTTTGTTAATGGCCTACTTTGTCAATGAACCCTATGGTTCGCGAACCATCTCCTTTTGCTACAAAGGAACTTCTCACTTCTCTATCCATCTTTTTTCTTCACTTCTCATCATCGGTGCTTCACCCCATCAGTGAACTTTGTAGTTTGTGAACTTGTCCTTTTGCTAATGAAGCTATCGATTTTCACTTCCTTCATTCTTTGTTTGTATCCTCTTCTTTCCTTTCTCTCTGCCTTTCTCTATCGTTGAATACTCTTGTCAGCGAACTTGCTAGTTTGCGAACCTCAAAATTCACCAACAATTGTTCCTTTTTTCTTTCTTAATTTCCCTTTCCTTAGAAAATTTTCTTTCACTGCCTTTATCGATGAATTGGATCATCAACAAACCTGAAGGTTCACGAACTCCCAAGTTCACCAACCAAAGACATCACTTTCTTTCTTCTTCATTCTCGTTGCTAAATCAATGAAATGATGAATTGGTGAGCCAAGGAAAAATAGTCGGCAAAACATAAAGGAAAGGGAAAATCAAGAAATCAGTAGGTTTACAAACTACCGATTTCACCGATAAGGCAACAAAGACCAAACACCTAGACAAATTTTCAAAGGAAGGAAAACTTAATGACTTGGAGATTTTACTTAGAATTTTTCTTAAGGGAACCTATTGTCCTATTTTTCTCCCCAGCCAATTAGTCCAAACTTATAAAATATCTAAGTGTTTTTCCCCTTTAGGAATGCAAGGAAAAACCACCCAAAATCAACTAAGTCCCAAAAGTCTTGAGTTTTCCTTGTGTTTTTAGCATTTTTGGAGTTTCAGAGTTTAGAGTTCTCCCCTTTACCATGCCATCCTAATTAGCTCTGAACTCTGCTTTATTCTTTGAAAATTTGTCTAAGTACTTCAGGCATCAGAGGTCAAGATTTTCCTCTTTTCCTTTTCTTCTAGTAGAAGGTGGCAGATGGCAAGCCCGAAGTTAAGGCTCCGGTTCTTTCCCTTTGGAAATAGTTTTAAGTGTCTTGATTGGTGGACTTCAGAGGTTTATTCTCCCCTCTTCTTTTCTTTTGGAAGCCCAAAGCCCCAACTTCTGAGGTTTGATTTGTGGATTTTGCTGACAGAGGGAAGAGACATGTGACAAGCCAATGCAACATTTTGGAAGCTTTATCTCTAGCACTAGAAGGAATTGCGCCCTAAAAACACGTGGCATTCATAGAGATGCATTATGGAGGAAAATACATGGCCCACTACTTTGAAAAAAGCCAGCGCGTGAAGCCACCACGTGGTGCCTTCGCGCATGCACAGGGAGAAAAGAAAGAAAAGGCGGAAGGCCCAAATTCTGAGATCTCTAGGAAGGCATAAGGCTGAAGGCCTAAGGCCAAACCTCTGATAACTTCTGTAAAACTCCAAGATTAAAGGGAAAGAGAGAAACATAGGTCGACCATTATTCACAGAGAAGAAATTTTGTCGATAAAGTAGAATACAGGCCAGAATTTGAAGATCAAATATCTTGTCTGGCTGGAGGTAGTTGTTGCGCATTTATTGTTGCAGGTAGTGAATTAGATGAAAAATTTCAATGCAGATATTTGTTTCTAAGCTACTTCAAGGAAGATGTTTTCTGCATTTATGTCAAAAGCAAAACAAATGTATCCAAATATTCTTTGTATAAATATCTTCTGGCAGACCCATGGGGCAAATTTATTGCAGTAGGTGAATGTGCCTCAATGTAAAATACTATATAAGAATGAAATTAGATGTATTATTGTTGGTTGTTGGTCTAAAAAACCACGTCTTGTATCAGCTATAATAGTGCGTCTTTGATAATAAACAATAAGATTTTACCTTTTCATGAACTTCTTCTGCACTGTGTAATACTTATGTTTGATCTCCATTTGTGAATGTTTCTTTCCTTTTGGATTTTATTTAGTTTCCTTTATCTTTGCAAATAGTTTGTGATTTGTGTATTTTGATTTTTTTTTGTTATTATTCTGTGCATATATAGTTAATCTGAGGGTCAAACATTCAAACTTGGTGTATAACCTTTTCCCTTTCGGTTTCTCCTCCTCCTCCTTTTCCCAACAATTATTAGATTAGGTTTAGTCTTAGTCTTCTCTGAATTTCATGCTCAAAGAAAGGAACTAGCCTTCTTTGGAGGTTTGATTTCCATTGCAGGGTCCCGCACCTGGAAATCACTCCAATATTTCACTGGATTGTTGCAGCAAAAGTGCTTCAACAGTTTCTAGCATGCCCGATGGGACCACTTTACTCTGAATTAAGAGTTAAGCTAAGAATTTGGTGTTGGTCTCAGTATTCTACAGTTTGGTAGACAACTTTCATGCACTCGGTGACTCTACTAGCTTCTGGTTTATAATCTGTCTAACATTATATGCCTGTGTAGACGAGAGCTTCTTCAAGAGGTAATAACTATCAATTTGTTGAACTACCTATAGCTGCTTCAAGAAGAAGAACTAGGTTATCTAGGTCTCTTGCAAGAAGAAATAATTGTGTTTTTCCATCTCATCCACGAGCTCAGTCCACACCTCCTCTTGTTAAGTTTTAATACTCAAGAAGGGACTTGTGTATACCTAGAATAAATCTGAGTATCCCTAATATGGAAAGAAATTTGCCCTTTGTGACCTTTAATGGAGGTAACCCTTTAGACTTGGTTGCACATAATGATATACCTACCTCAGCCCTAAAAATTATTCCATCCTTTACGGGTTATGGCTCTACTACACCTACTAAACATAACAAAGACATATCAAATGTATGTTCAGTTCACCATATTCAACATGAAGATGTGGTTGTTAGGCTCATGGTTTCATCCTTTAAGGGGAGATCTCTCCAATGGTTTAGGAGTTTAACCCCTGCTTCATACATAATTGGGATGAGCTAGGAGAGTAAGTCTACAAGTAGTTTGGAGAAAGAGTAGACAATGTTTCTCTACTAGAATAGCTAACAACCATAAAGAGGGCTTCCAACGAGATGATGGTTGACTTCAACTTTAGGTTTCAAAGGACATGGGATAGGATCCCAACTCTTCTCAAACCATCTCCACAAGGTGTCTTCTTATATTTTTTAAGAGCTTTAAATTCTGATATAGTTGTTATGATGCAATCTATGGATGCTGATACCTTACCAGATGCATATGAGATAGCCTTGAAGGCTGAAAATTGCTTAATACAGGCTAGGAAAATTGCTCCTAGACCTCCTATACATATCTTCCCAAAATTGCCTTCACAAGTTAAACAACCTATTAATCCTCCCATTCCAGAGCCTAAATCCTCTACATCTTCTCTTTCAAAAGAAGAAAATTAATTTAAAAACCTAATGACCAACATGGCTAACAAAGTCAGTACTTTAGCCATCCGAACCAGTCCTAAACCCCATCAAAATTATAACCAAGGGCAGTCCCCAAATCAGACCTGGGGCCAGGGTTATAATTCTAATATAAATCAAAACTGGAACCAAGGTTACTAGCCAAATAGGTACCAAAATAATAACCTTGTTTAGCCTATGCAAACGGTTAGACCCATTCAATTACAAATACTAGTTGTGAATCCAGTTAGGGCCTTAGTTCCTACTCAACAATCTAGCCCGAGAGGTAGATTGGTGTTATCCTTGCAACCAACCTTACAATCATTCTACGTGTGCATTTGGAGCACAAGAACTTGCCCTAATGGTGCAAAACTTTCACTCAGCAAGCATCATTGGTAGAAGCAGTCAATAATAACCCTAAAGTATCAAATGAGGTTGCTTCTAATTCCAATCTGATGCTTTGGACTCCTAAAGATTTATGTGTTGTTAATCAGCCTATGGATAGTGTGATAATACCTGTAAGCAGTGTTGCAGACAACACAAGATCCAAAAAGAGGCAATTAGAGGATAACCCCATGCATGTTGTACTACAAAAGGAACCTATTCTGAAGGAAAAAGGGAGCAATGCTACAAATGCAACTCAAAGAAGCAGGCCTATTGCTGCAAAAGAGGTTCCATCATCTCCAAGGGTGCTTGAAGTAGCAATAGATCAATCAAAGAGAGGAACATGGATTCCTTCCGTGCACAAAGTAGAAATATTTCCTCTAAATATTGTAGAACAAATGAAAAGACTAACTTGAATGTGTCTATGTGCGATGTATTATTGATTCCCTCTCAAAGGGATTTGTTGCAAGAAGCCTTAAGGCAATTCCCAGCAGTTGAATTAGCACTCTAGAAGGGAAAGGGCCTAGTCAATCTTGTACAACTAAGTGAAGAGAAGGTAGGTCCAACAAAGAAGCCTTCCTCTTTCTATTTGTCTCTAATCATTGGGAAGTTCTTGGTACAAAACTGCATGATAGGTTCATCTCGGTTATGCCAAAGAAGATAGCAAATGCATTAGGCATCAAATATACCCCTATTTCATCAGGTGTGTTGCAACTAGATGGTACTTCCATTAAAACTATTGGGGTAATCAAAGGACTAGATTTGACCTTACATGCCTACCCAAACTTGACTATTAGTTAAGATATTTCAGTCATTAATCTTCCTCCTTTCTTTGTCATTTGCTTGTCAAGAGACTTCACAGCTAAGGTAGGTGGCTACCTTTCTTCTGACTAGTCTCACATGTTGCTGAGAACAAGATATGGCATAAGGTTAACCATTAAGGCTGAACCAATTTCAAACTATCATGTGGAAAATTATGACCATAATCTACTGAACCCTCATTACATGATCCATGGTGAGGAAGCGGACAATTCAAGGTCTCTTGAGACAACATCTTCCCCCTTCCAACCCCAAATCTTTTTCTTGATGAGTGGGTAAGGGACCACTTTGATTTTGGTCCATGTGACACCACCGAGACAACTAGGCTAGGCAACTACATGATTCATGAGGGGATTTCCTCTATTCCTTCAATACTTAAATTAGATGATAATTCTAATGGCCCATGGAAAATGTTCTTTGATTGTGCAAAGAGAAGAAATGGAGTTGGTGCAAGAGTATTACTCACCTCTCTAACTGGTAAGAAGCTGCATTTTGCTCACATGCTGCATTTTTCATGCACAAACAATGTTGCAGAGTATGAAGCATCGGTACATGGCTTGTTGATAGATAAAAAGAAGAAGATCAAACATCTAGAGATCTTTAGAGATACTGAGATGGTGGTCAAATAGGTCAAGGAAAGATGTGCGATGAAAAGTCATCTCCTAAGAGCTTACAGACATAGAGTGTGGGGTCTACTTAAGGGTTTTGTTGCTCTCAACCTACAGGTGATCCCAAGGAAATTAAATGCTGAGGCAGACCAATTAGCAACAGTTGGTGCTCAATTTTTTCCCCTATAGACCTCTTGCAGGGCCCTGATCAGCGTGTTAGGATAGTGGTCAGGTCCTTAGTCCCTGATAATGATGTGAGCTGGCAAATTTTTGATAGTAATGAGAAAATTGTAAACTTCATCCAAAATGAAGTTGAGTTCTCATCAACTGCATAGTCCAGGTTGCAAGAAGGATATGGTGATTAGATTATGCAATTGAAAACAAACAAGTTGCCCAAGGGTTTGGTCATGCTAGAGGCTATTTTCAACCATGATGATGAATTCAAGGGTGAGAAGAAGAACATCACATTAAAAAAAAGGACTATCAAACTGTTACTATCACCCAGGACAAAAATTTATCACTGGGAAAGGCATGTTGTGATACTGAACAACAAAATTTTATTCACCTTTCTCAAAAATATAATGATGTTTTTGCATGGAATTATGAGGACTTGAAGGGTTTCGACCCTAATGTTACCCAACATGCCATAGACCTTGACCCAAATGCCAAACTTGTTCACCAAAAATAGTGGCACGTAAATCCCAAAATCAAGCCTTTGATGAGAAAAGAGCTTTCAAATCTCATTCAGTCTAGAATCATCTTCCCCATCAAGTATTCCAATTGGGTAGCTAATTTAGTGCCAGTGAGGAAGAAAAATGGTGAGCTAAGGTTGTGTGTCAACTTTCGCAATTTGAATCGAGCTTCCCTAAAAGATCACTACCCTCTGTCGTCCATGGAACAAATCTTGCAGACTATTGCAGGGGTAGAGGGATTCTCATTGCTCGATGGTTTTTCTAGTTATAACTAAATTTTTGTGAGGGAGGAGGATAGATTCAAGACGGCTTTGACCACTAAGTGGGGAACCATGGTGTATGCAAAAAATGCCATTTGGACTCTCTAACGCTAGTGCCACCTTTCAGAGGGTAATGGATATTGCATTCAAGGGCTTCATTAACAAGTTCATCTTGATTTATCTAGGTGATATCATAGTCTTTTCCAAGAGAGGAGAAGATCACATGGAGCATCTAGAGAAATTTTTCAAAAGATATAGGGAGTTTGGGGTGTCTCTGAACCCCAAGAAATGTATTTTTGTTGTATCTCAAAGCAAGCTTTTGGGTCATTTAGTGTCTGAATATGGGATCTCCATAGATCCAAAAAGAACTTCAGCTCTTCTTTCTCTTCCTCTACCTGTTCATAAGAAGGCTTTGCAGTCATTTATGGGGTAGATCAATTTTGTTAGGAAATTCATTCCTAACTATGTTGGTTTGGTCAAATCACTGACCTTAATGCTTAAAAAGGATGTTATTTTTAGGTGGACCAAGGAAGGGAAGGATGTCTTTGAGAAGATAAAGGAAGAAATTTTTTAGGCTCCTACCCTCATGAACCCTAACTATGAGAAGGATTTTGTCCTTTATGCCCATGGAGGAGAGAGCAGCATTGTATTTGTTTTGATGCAACAAAATGACCAAGGTATGTAGCAACCCCTAGCCTTCTTCAGTCAAACATTGAAGGACTATGAGGTTAGGTACAATCCTATGGACAAACAATTTTTTTCCATTATAAGAGCATTGAAAAGTTTAGATATATGCTGGCAAATAACCATATCAAAGTATTAGTTTCTCATCTTAGTGTAAGAGACTATATAATGGGAATAGAAATCAGTGAAAAGAGAGCAAGATGGGTTACAAAGATCCTAGAATATGATGTTGCTATCAAGGCCGCTAAGTTCATTAGAGGCAAAAGATTATGTGAATAGCTAGCTCAAACTACAGTGGATGAGGTGAACGCATCCTGTCACTTGAATGAGGCAGAACCTATAGCTAAACCAGCAGATGTAAGTTCATGGACAATAGATATGGCTAGGTTCCTATCTACTGGTGAGTATCCTTATGGATTGGATAGAAGTAAGAGAAGACATTTCAGGTTGTAGTCCATTCCCTATGCTTTGGTGGATGCGGTTCTCTTTAAAAGGAATCTGGATGGAGTCTTGTTGAGATGCATTGAAGAAAACTAGGTTGACAGATTGCTCAGTGAGTTTCATGCTGGTCCAGTTGGTGGCCACTTCTCTATAAGAGCTACAACAATAAAGATAATGAGGGCAGGTTACTTTTGGCCCACATTGTTTAATGATGCCCATGTATGAGTAAGAAAATGCAAAGAGTGTGCTCTCTTTGCTAGGAAGAAAAGATTGGCAGCCCTTTCGCTTCATCCTATTTAGGCATATCATCCTTTCTCACAATGGGTCATGGATTTCATTGGAATGATCAACCCTACATCTAGTGTTGTCCACAAATGGGTTCTAACTACAATAGACTACTTCACCAAGTGGGTTGAAGTCATCCCACTCAAAGAAGCTATAGAATCATCAATCATGGATTTCTTGGAATAAATAATGATAAGGTTTGGAGCTCCTCACACTATCATCTCTGATAATGCAAGATCTTTTACTAGTTTTAAGATAGCTGAGTGGGATTTGAAATATAATGTTTTCTTGAAGACTCCATCTAACTATTACCCCCAAGGTAATGGTCTAGCTGAATCTACTAACAAGATCGTGATCAGAATCCTGAAGAGGACCGTGGACACAAATTAGAGACAATGGCATAATAAAATTAGATTGGCTTTCTAGATTGATATGATCACCTATAAAAGAGCCATTAGTAACTCTCCTTTTGTTCTTGTGTATGGAAGAGAAGCTAGATTTATGTTATCTTTGGAGCTTCCTTCATTAGAATTGGCTCGATAAGTGAAATTTGAAGGAGAAGATGCTAGGTTTGTGAGGATAGATGAATTAACTGAATTAGAAGAACTAAGATAGTCATCCATGGCTACATTAGAAGAACACTAGAAACAGACCAAGAAATACTTTGACATGAAAGCCAAGGATCAAACTTTTAAGGAAGGTGATCTTGTTCTGAAATGGGATGCTGATAGATCCAAGCCTAGAAGCCACACTAAGTTTGATGCAATTTGGAGTGGGCCATTTATCATCACCAGCTACAAGCAAGCCAATGCTTTCAATCTTTCAAGGTTGGATAGTGAAGTTCTACCGATCTCAGTCAACAGGATCCATCTCAAACCTTACTTCTAAGGTTAGCCTGAGATTTTGTATATACTCTAGGTTTTATTTTTGCTTTAGTGTTTCTTTTCCCTAAGTATTGTTGCACAGGTTGCACTCACATTAGGAGAATGCATGCCTCATTTTCCTTTTGTTTGGTGTTGTTTTGAATACAGGGTTTTAGTTGTTCCCAATATGCTTCAACCATTTTCACTCTATGCCCAATGAATGTTTAAGGCCACTGGTTCCCTTTTTGTTTAGTAGGCAAACACCCTTGAGAGGTCACCAAAAAATTTTCCTATTTTACTCCCCATCCAATTAGTCCAAACTCATAAAATCTCTAAGTCTTTTCCCCTTTAGGAATGCAAGGAAATACCCCCCAAAATTGACTAAGTCCCAAAAGTCTTGACTTTTCCTTGTGTTTTTAGCATTTTCAGAGTTTCAAAGTTTGGAGTTCTCCCCTTCATCATGCCATCCTAATCGGCTCCGAACTCTGCTTTGTTCTTTAAAAATTTGTCTAAGTATTTCAGGTGCCGGAGGTCGAGAGTTTCCTCTTTTCCTTTTCTTCTAGCAGAAGATGGCAGATGGAAAGCCCGAAGTTTGGGCTCTAATTCTTTCCCTTTGGAAATAGTTGTAAGTGTTTCAGGATGTGGACTTCGAAGGGTTTCTTCTCCCCTCTTCTTTTCTTTTGGACTTGCCTAAAGCCCCAACTTCCAAGGTCTAATTTGCGGATTTCACCGACAAAGAGACAGGACACGTGTCAAGTCAGCGCAACATTTTGGAAGCTTTGTCTGTAGCACTGGAAGGAATTGCACCCTGCAAACATGTGGCATTCGTGAAGATGCATTGCAAAGGAAAAGATATGGCCCACCGCTTTGAAAAAAGCTAGCACATGAAGCCACCACGCGGTGCCTTCACGTATGCATACAGAGAAAAGAAAGAAAAGGTGGAAAACTTGAAGTTTGAGCTCTGCTCTTTTCCTTTGTAAAATAGCTAAGTCTTTCAAATTGCATAGATTAGGGTTCTCTTCTTCTTCCTTCTCTGGGAAGGTGTAAGGCTGAAGGCCCAAGGCCCAACCTCTGACAACTTCTACAAATCTCCAAATTCAAAGGGAAAGAGAGAAAAATAAAGGCTGACCATTATTCACAGAGAAGAAATTTTGTCGATAAGGCAGAATAAAAGCTAGAATTCAAAGATCAAATATCTTATGTAGCTGGAGGTAGTTGTTGCACATTTATTGTTGTAGGTAGTAAATCAAATGCAAAATTTCAACATAGATATTTGTTTCTCAGCTACTTCAGGTAAGATGTTTTCTACATTTATGTCAAAATCAAAACAAATGTATCCAAACATTCCCTCTGTATAAATATCTTTTGATCGGCCCATGGGGTGAATTTATTGCAGTAGGTAAATGCGCCTCAATGTAAAGTGCTATATAAGCATGAAATCATATGTATTATTGTTCGTTGTTGATCTAAAAAAACCACGTCTTGTATCAGTTGTAACCATGCCTCTTTGATAATAAACAATAAGATTTTACCATTTCATGCACTTCTTCTACACAATGTAATACTTCTATTTGATCTCCATTTGTGAATGTTTCTTTGCTTTTGGATTTTATTTAGTTTTTGTTGTCATGTGAAATTGCACCCTATTTGAAGCTAGTTCAAACACTTCAATGACACAATAGGACTGATCTCAAGGTGTGGGACCTTGCAAATGAGATCAGATATCCAGAGAAGGTTAGTTCCTCTTTCTTTAAGATTAAGGCCTAGAGAATTAAACTAAATCTAGTGCTAACACTTGCAGGGGAAAAGGATAAGAATGGTTGTTGAAATGAAAGAGGTGATGCACCAGATTATATATGTTCAGTTGCAACTGACTTAACATAGTAATAACCTCAAAATTGAAAAGAACTCACACAGACTCATTAATTCTAGTAGAGGCCAAGACAGAAAAATGGAGACATGAAAGGGATCATTTTGTCCACAATACACAACTCACACTAATCAAAAGTAGACATAGTGTAAGAATAATGAGAGAGGTAAAAATATCAGTTTGTATTGATTATAGAGGCCAAATAGCTATTACAAAAGAGGGAGAATTATGCAGAAGAAATAGACACAAAATAATCAGTTACATTTAAGCAAAATTGGAGACATCAAAGTCTCTGAGTTGAGCACAATACATCAAATCCAACTTGTTCATGCAACTGCATTACAGAGGTATGGTCACAAGAATTCCCCAACCTGTATAATAGCCCAGAAGAATAGCTAACAGAAATACATTACTTTCTCATTTATATATAACCTTTTTGTTTCTAGAATAATGGCACTGGTGCTGGCTGTTAGGGTTAGCCGACAGAAGATATCAATTAAATGCAAATAAAGATTAAACAGAGGAATGGAAATACACAGAAATAATAATAGCAAGAGACAAGTTTTAACATGGTTCACCCAAACTCGGGCTACATCCACCAAATAGAGAGTCCAATATTATTATCCAGTAAATCAAACTGATTACAACCAGCAATCCCTACAACTCAATACCACTACAAATGCTACAATGCAATATCAACTGAAACCCTAACCCTTAGCTGCTTTTATCAAGCTTTTTGTCAGTTACAAAAATAGATTTTTCTTATGTCAGTTAATGAAAAATAACTCCCGGTGCCTTTATAAAATAATAAGAAACCGTGTGAGGTTTCAGGGGCATTGCCCCCGGGCCCCCACGGGGGCGCTGCACCTCAACCCTGCCCTGTATTGTGAAAGGGAGTGCACCAGGGTGTTGCTCCTGGACCCCGCAAGGGGTACTACCGCTTGACCCCATAGGAATTTAGGGGGAAACCGCGCTGATAAAAGTGGGAAAAATTTTACTTCTGAGTCTGATTAGGCTCCATATAACAACAATCTCCCACTTGGAGACTGATCAGACTCCACACCATATCATCTCCCACTTGGAGACTAATCATAACACCACTGACCCTGTAGCTCCCACTGGAAATAAGCACCCTGGACTCTGTTGTTTTTTTTTGTTATTTTCAGTCTAGAAGACCAACCAATGCTGAAGAGGAGATCAGCTTCTCCCTTGTCACTGCCTTTGTAAACATATCCACTGGATTTTCATCTGTATGTATCTTTTCCAGCCTTAACTGTCCATCATCCAACACTGACCGAATGAAGTGATACCTCAACTGTATGTGTTTGTTCTTTGAATGCAAGGCAGAATTCTTTGCAAGATTTATGGTACTCTGAATGTCTGTAAACAAATAACTGTTATCCTATTGTGTGCCCAATTCTTTCGTAAAAGATTGCAGCCATATCATCTCCTTGCTTGCCTCTGTTGTAGCTACATACTCTGCCTCTGTGGTGGATAAAGCAACCACCTTTTGCAACCTAGAAATCAAACTCACCACTGTCCCACCTACAGTAAAGACGTAACCTGTAGTACTCTGTCTGGTATCAATATCCCCTGCCAAATCTAAGTCTACATAACCTGCTAAATCAGTATTATAGCCCCCAAAACATAAGTGTTTATTGGATGTACCTCTTAAATATCTAAGAATCCATTTTACCACATTCCAATGCTCCAATCCGGGATGACTCATATACCTTCTAACGACTCCGACAGCATGTGCAATATCTGGTCTCGTGCAAACCATGGCATACATTAAACTTCCTATAGTTGAAGCATATGGTACCTTAGACATTTTTTCTTCCTCCTCGTGTCTTAGGACACATCTCCTTATTCAATTTCAAATGACTAGGCAAAGGTGTGCTAACAACTTTTGCATTCTCCATATGAAATCTCTGCAACACCTTTTCAATATAATTAGCCTGAGATAGAGTTAATTCTCTGTTCTTCCTATCTCTGCAAATTTTCATCCCAAGGATTTGTTTTGCTACCCACAAATCCTTCATAACAAATGATTGTGCTAACTGTTGTTTTAACTCTCTTATGTGATCCATGTTAGACCCAACTACAAGCATGTCATCAACATATAAACATAAAATAATGTAGTTGTCATTATCCAACCTCTTAAAATAAACACAATGGTCAAAATTACACCGGCTGTAACCTTGCTCAGCCATAAAACTATTAAATTTCAAATACCATTGCCGAGGTGCTTGTTTCAGGCCATACAAACTCTTCTTCAATCTGTACACCAGTTTCTCCTTACCTTTGACCTCAAATCCTTGGGGTTGTTTCATATATATCTCCTCCTCCAAATCACCATGGAGAAAGGCAGTTTTCACATCTAGCTATTCCAAATGCAAATCTTCAGTAGCCACAATACTTAAAACAGTACGAATAGAAGTCATCTTGACAACCGCAGAAAATATCTCATCAAAATCAATGCCTTTTTTCTATGCAAATCCTTTTACAATTAACCTGGCCTTAAATCTTTTCTTACCTCCATCTTCTTCTTTCAGCCTGTAAACCCATTTGTTTGGTAAAGTTTTTTTACCTACATGTAACGTACATAATTCCCAAGTCTAATTTTTCAACAAGGAGTCCATTTCTTCTTTCATAGCAAGCTCCCACTGAACCTATGTATCCACCTGCATAGCTTCATCATACCCTTCTGGTTCACCAACACCTGTTAACAAAATAGAATACAAAGAGGGAGAGAACTTTTCAGGAGGTCTACTTAGCCTTGTTGACCATCTAATATTCACTGGAGTTTGTGGTATTTCTGGTTGCTATTGCAGAGCATGAGGAACCACTAGAACTTTACTATTTGGAATATCATCCAGCACCACATAATCTTTTTCTTTCTTCTCATGCTGTTGCAACTAATCTTTGTACAACACCTTCTCATTGAATATAACATCCTTGCTTCTCACAATTTTCTGATTTTTAAAATCCCAAAGCCTATAACTAAATTCATCAATGCCATATCCAACAAAAGTACACTTTTTTGATTTTACATCCAACTTGGTTCTATTTTCAAAATCTACATGTGTAAATGCTTCACATCCGAAGGTTTTGAGAAAAGGATAACTCACCTTCTTACCTGTCCATGCTTCCTCTGGAATACCACAACCCAAAGGAACTGAAGGACCTCTATTAATTAAATATACAATAGTGTTGACAGCCTCTGCCCACATATTTAAAGGTAGCCCAGCATGCAATCTCATGGTCCTTGCATGCTCCATTATTGTCCTATTCATGCGTTTAGCCACTCCATTTTTCTGTGGAGTCCCTAGAACCATTTTTTGCCTACAAATTCCATTAAAGGAACAATAATCCTCAAATTATTTGCTGCAATACTCACCACCATTATCAGATCTGAGACATTTTAATCTTTTACCTATCTCATTTTCAACCAAGCTTCTCCATTTCTTAAATGTTTCAAATACATCAAATTTCTGCCTAAGGAAATAAATCCATACCTTCCTAGTTGCATCATCTATGAATGTAACATAATACCGAGAACCACCGAGAGAAGATACCTGAGCTGGTTCCCATACATCTGTATGCACAAACTCTAACTTTTCATCTTTCTTTTGCTTCCCATCTCTGAGAAAACTGACTCTCTTTTGTTTTCCATACACACAACTTTCACAGAAATCTATATTAATACATTTCAGACCTGGTAAAACTTTTTTAGAATGAAGTACCTTCATACCTTTTTCACTCATATGCCCAAGTTTATTATGCCATAGTGTTGTCTCGGAACCTGCAGCAACTGTTCCTAAACCTATTTATTTTTTCTCTGCAACAGCTAAAGTAGAAGAAATAGTATGACCTATATAAAGATTTAAGGTGTCTACTTTCACACCTTTTTCTACTATTAAGGTTGTATATCAAAAAATTTAGATTTGCAAATGGAAATGATCAAACAATGAAATACATAACCTAAACCCAATTAATTCAATACCTCGAAAATGCAAGATGAGCTTGATTGATTGATCAATTTGTTGTGTTGATTGCTTGATTCTGTAGCATAACGTTGATAGAGAGATAGGTGATGGTGATTGATAGATTCAAGCTAGATGGATTGAAGATGATAGATAATGGCTTGAGATGAAAATTCAGCAGAGTGAGGTTGCATGAAGAAGAATCCTCCATCCTCCTTGGCTTATAGATGGCTTGATTTATAGGCTTGGCTTGGTCCAAATGGATGGCTAGGATCAATTAGGGCTTTAGATGAAATGGATGGATAGGATTAAGTTAGGTTTCCTTACACATCAAAAAATTGTAGTCATGTGACATGTGGCAAGGGAAGATAAGGCTTAGGTGTTCTTGTGCAGACAAATACTAAAATTAGGTCCCATTAGTTGTGCATGTGAAAGATTTGAATGAAAGTTGTAATACAACACATGATTGAATGGACAAGTGTTGGAATGTGGTGAAAGATGAGGACTTAATTCAAATAAAATATTTGAATTAGTTGGGATATGAGTTGGATATTAATTAAATAAATAAGATTTATTTAATTAATTGAGAAGATGATTTGGATAGGATTGGGATATGATGTGGAAATTAATTAAATAAATAAAATTTATTTAATTAATTAGGTAGATGAATAAGATGGGATAAGATATGATGTAGAAATTAATTAAATAAATAAAATTTATTTAATTAATTGGCTTAATGGGATAAGTGAGGTTAAGAGAGGGATTTAGGACAAAATGCTACATGATGTCTAGGATAATGTATTTGACTAGGTGTTGCAGGACATGGACAAAGTTGGGACAAATTTGGGTGTCTACATTTTGCCCCTCTTTGAGATGATGTTCAAGATGATAAGCTTTATGTCGAGTAACATCATTTCAAAGAAGTTAATGTATGGATAGAGGAAAAGGATAGTGAGATAGGATGATGATGCCCCCTCGAGAGGATAGGTGGGTTGGACAAACACGGGTATGCTCTCGAAAAGAAATGGCTTGGGTGCAAAAAGAAAGATAAGGGGATAGATAGAAGAAATGATGATGCGTTATGCTGCAATGGAAAGTGAGCAACCATGATGTTTGATATAGCACTAGACGTTATGCACCAAGGTATAAGGACCAAGGTGACGATGTGTCTTGTGCCCCAGCATAATACAACCTTGTCTAACGTATGAGGAAGTAAACTTAGAGCACTAAAGTCCTAATGCACAAAAGGTATAATATGACTTTAGATGCAAAGGATAGTGCAAAAAGCTATTCCAACATACACAAGATATGAATATTAGCTGGAATGATACCGATGTGATACAAATGCAAGATAAAATAATAACACACACAAGCAAGCAAGCAAGCATGCACAAATGATACAAAAACAAACAAGGTATTGCCCCTGTCAAGCTATAAACCAATGATTGGTTGTTGATTGATGATAGTTGAGAGTGTTGTCATTGCGGGGAAAGCTATATCCCTAGATCAACACAAGGTTGTTTGCTGAGTTGGTTGGTTGGTTGGCTAATTGATTTGGCTTACAACAAGGCTAGGATCAAGACCATGGATTGTGATTGGATAACTTGGCTTGATTGATTAACTTGATTGGTATGGCTTAATGATGACTGGCATTTGGATCATTGTTTGGAATGATTTGATGATTGATGAATGGATTGAATTGATCAAATTATGGATTGATGAAATGTTGATGATGGGATGATATGTGGTGGATTGAGCTGCCTTTGATTTGCTGAAGTGATTGCATTTGTTTCAATTGGATTTGATGTGAGTGAGTTGATTTGCTTTGGTGTTGATGCTGATGATTGATAGGATTTGTTTCGATGGTTGGCTTGATGTGCTTTGGTTTTGATGTTTGCTATTGTTAGGTTGATTGTTTTGATGATTCGATTGTTTTGAATGATGATAGTGATGGTGTGATGATTAGAGTGTCGATTAAATCTAAGCATAAGCAAGCGTTCTCAGTATGCTCAAAGGATGTAAAATAAACAAGGTATTGCCCTTGTCAAGTCATAAACCAATAATTGATTGTTTGATTGATAATGATAGATAGTGTTGTCATTGTGGGGAAAGCTATATCCCTAGAGCAACACAAGTGTGTGGGAACGCTATATCCCATTAATGATGATTGATGATGATTGATTCAATTTATGACAAGATTAGGATCAAAACCTATTGATTTGATTGGATAATGTTCCTTGATTGATTGGCTTGCTTGATATGGATTAGTGTGACTTGGATTTAAGATCATTGCTTAGATTGATTGGATTGATATGATTGGAAGAAGTGATTAATTGAAATGGATGAATGAATGTTATTGAAAAGAAGAATTGATGATGATGATGATTTGATTTTGATTGAATGTTGATGGAGTGGATTGTTTTGGATGATGTGATTGGTTTTATTTCTTGGATTTTTCCTTGGATATTTATTTTTTTGGGGTTTTTTGACATATTTTGATTTTTTTGTGTTTTTATGGGGATATTTTGATTTTTTTGTGTTTTTGAATGTTTTGGGATGTCAATGGATTTACAATTTAGGTAGCCTTTGTGCTAGATACCAATGACAAGGGAAAACCAAGTCTAGGTGCATGGAGGTAGATGGGTTTGGACAAAAGGATGAGTGATAGTAAATGGGATGGAAGGCTCATGATAGATAGGTGGATAAAGGGATAGGCTATAGTGGAATGGAAAGCTCATGATAAACAGATGGGCATAAGCTATAAGATGGAAAGCTTGTGATGGGGAGCTAGGATGTGATCTCCAAAGGCTATGTTGCATAGGAGGAAATTGCCCCATTCTAGGTGGTAATGCTTAGGATTTTTACATGACAAAGTTCATGACCAAGGGATGACATGATGGATTGGTTTGAATGGGATGGATAAATGGTCAATGGATAGGCCTTGGTTTGGAAAGAAGGTTTGTCAAGAGATATCCAAACATGTTTCAACATTTTGCCCCTATGTCTTCATCAAAATCAAAAGGAGGAATGATGGATAAATGGGTTCAATAGGATAGGCATGTTTATGTAATGGCTAAGGATGGTAGGATGGTAAGATAGGACATGATAAGATGGAAAATGATATAATGGGATAGATAGTTTGGAAATGGATAGGTTGGATGAGACAATGTGCCCACAAGTGTAAGTGACATAGAAGATCAACCTACACATGACAACTGTTTGCCAGGTTTTCATCATGGTACTTATCCAAGGCGCCTGTTTACCAAGTTTTCACTGTTGGAAGAAGGGATTTCTCTTTACTTTTTTTATTTTTATTTTTTATTTTTTTTCTTTTTACTTTTTTTCTTTTTTACTTTTAGATGGGTTGACAATTACACATGGCACCTATTTGCCAGGTTTTCACCATGGTAATGGATAGGAGGGACTCAAGTGTTTAGTGCTATGAAGGTTGATAGTGTCCCTTTAGAGATTGATGATGTCTTCGCATGGACCATGTCAAGTGTGCTCATAGATGTTGATAAGGGATTGCATGGATGGGAGATGGGTTAGGTGGATAATAGATTATGATGTGGATTATGGAAGGTTCATGCAAGGATAGATGGATAGGGATAGTGGATTATGATGTGGAATTATGGTAGGGTAGGTTAGTGACTTATGGTGTGGATTTATATAGGCTTATGGAATGAAGATGGATGAAAGGTTTATGCAAAAGCATGGACCATAGGGATAGCATGGGGGAGATATGTAGGATTAATGGAAGATGGGGAGATGTAGTTGTGTGGAGCTGCTGCAGAGTGGAAGGGAACCATGACCAATGGTTGCACACAACGTGATAAACATTGAAGCTTTTGATGAGATGATGGTGTAGGAAGCAATGGAGATGTTTGCTTAGGGGATGGTTGATGAAGTGATTTAGGAACCCACATAAACTTAGTATTTTTAGTACTTTTGTTTTGCTTGTAGGATTTTTGAAGGGAATGGAAGTTTTGGATGGAAGTAGGCTTTTGGATGGAGATAGGTGATTGTGGTTCTTGAGATGTGGATGAGGATGCCTCATTTTCTTTGCTAGTTTTTTTCGTAGGAACCCAAACCATTTTGCTTTTGGGCTTTGCATTTGGAGGTATGGGCTTAGATGGCTTTTTGGATTGTGTTGCTTTGGTTCTTTGCATTGATTTTTCATGTTTGTGCCCTAAGGCATGAGAGTCCGTGGGATTTTTGGTAGGACTTTTAGCTTTATAGGTAGAGGCATCAAAATTTTTGCTTTTGAATCCCATGGGGTGGGTGGAGTGGATGGAATGATTGGAAGCTTTATACTTAAACAATGTGTGCTTTTGTTGGTCATGATTAGGGATGTAAGGATACTTATAAATGATAGGTATGTTAGGTGTTGGAAACAATGGTGGCAAGGTGGATGGAGGGATATTTGGAGTTGGTAAAATTGGAGGCAAAGTGGATGGCGGAAGGTGTACAATCACATGCTTTTGATATTTGTAGGATGATGAAGGTGGAATGGCTACATATGTTTTGGGAATATGATGTGGTTTGTGATGGAAAGTGGTAGGTTTAGGATGCATGAAGGGATTACCAACATCTTGGCCTTGTTTACCTTAGGGTGTGTATCCAAGGCCATATGAGCATGGAGGAACTTTGACATGGTTTGGCTCCAAAATACCTTGTTCATAAAGGCCTAGACCTTTGCCATTGTACTTCATGTTTTGGAGTATGCGATGGACAATGGGACTAGGTGTGCTTAGGGAACTAGACTTGAGCTCTTTATTGGATGGAGAAGGTGAAGTGGCTAAAGGCCGTTGTTGTCCTAAGGAAGAACATTCATGTATAAAGGTGGGAAGACCAAGGGGATATGATGGTGGATTTGAAGTGGAGTTGATAGTGGATTTGGAAGAAGGATCATTAGGATCTTGATTAGCATTGTGTGCACTAAGATCCAAGCTATTTGTTTGATCTTCTATGCTTATGTGTTCTTGAGAGGCACATGTCTCATTATTACAAGTGGATGTTTGTTCATTATGGATAGGGCTAGATGGCAGATGACTAGGAGCAATTTGGATATCTTGCTCATGGATGGTTATGGGATTATGGATAGGATCAAGGTGCTCATGGATAGCTTCTTCATAGGTATCATCTTGATCATAAAGAAGGTAAATGTTATGGATGGGTTGCATGAAAGTGTTTTGATCTTGAGTTGGACTAGGGCTTAATGTTTCCACATGCTTAGGATTAAACCTTTGACATACCTCTTGGGTTGCTTGAATGGAAGTGGATAACTCTTGGATAGGCTTGACATGTTCTTGGTCAACAACATGAGAACATGATGACTCTTGAATAGGCTTGATGGCTTGTAGGTCAGATGATGGGCTTGAAGGGCTAGGTATGTTGATGGAAGGCTCTTGAAGAGGCTCAAGGATATGTGAACCACATGATGGGATTATATGATTGGACATGACCTTTGGAAGTTCTTTGGTAGGCTCATGAATGGGTGTTTGACATGGAGGTAGTTTATTCCTAGCTAGTAGCCAATGGATCACATCCTTCGCAAGGGTATGGGTGGATGGGAAATATAATGGATGGATGATAAGGGTAGATGGTGTTGTAGTCTTATGATTAGGATTAGGTTGAGGGCTAATTAGGTTGGATGGATTAGGATTTGGACTAGATGGGGGTGACACATGGGATTTGACTAATGTGGCATGATTTCCCTTTATAGGTGGGTACACCTTGTAAACAATTGGGACAAATATTGGGCATTGATTTGTATTATGGCCTTTGGTCCTATGGTATGCACAATAATCATGTTCATCATATGGACTTTCTTCACATGGTTTGACTTTAGGAAGTTCAATGAGTTTTGCTTCAAGCATTCTTTGTAAAACTATCTCAGCTGCATCCTTTGGTGAAGGATTAGAATGACATGGTGATGAAGGTGATGGAGGGCTTGGGGCTTTAGAAGGTAGAGGGATTAATGGACTAGGAATGGGATCACATGGTGGTGTTGGGATAGGACTTGTTGGCTCATGTGTTGGCATGTGATTGGATGGTGGTGGCCACTCTAGATTGGTATCTCCCTTGTCAAAGGTAATTAAGTCTTGTTGCATTAAGATCGCATGGTTTATGTACAAAGGGCGACTTGGAGTTGCATGTGCATCTTGTTGCAAAGGTGGACTCAGTCTCTCTTGTGCTTGTTGGGAAGGCCATTGATAGTCTTGATAGCTAGGTGTAATGGTAGGATATGTAGACAAAAGATCTTGAGGTGGACTCAAAGTTGAGGGCATTTGATCTTGTTGGCAAGGTTGACTTGTGCTTGATTTATATACAAAAGGCGATTTGGACTTGCATGTTGTTCTTGTGATTTCACTTGATTGCCTTGTGGATGGGCTTGGTAGTGCATTGGAATGTCGGCATGAGGGATTGAATAAGCTTGAGGTGGATATTCATAGTTTGATGTGGCATTGACTTGGTGGATAGGTGGATTAAGTTGATAGGAAGTGGAAGATGATGACATGTAAGGTTGATGTGGAATTTGTTGAGGTTGGGATGGTGTTTGGACTTGTTGCTATGATATGATTTGTTGTTGTTGGAATTGTTGAATGGGTTGTTGTGATGGTTGGAATTGTTGAATTGGTTGATGTTGTTGTAGTTGAATGTGTTGATGTGATGATGATGGAGGGGTTGCATAAGATAATGGTTGTTGAGATGGAGATTGACATGGATACGGGCTAACATTAGAGGAAATGGAATAAGTTGGTATAGAATTGGGTTGATGAGTGGATAGATATGATGGGATAGGTGCTAGATAGGATGGTCGTTGGACTTTGCAAGTGGCCAAGAGGTGTTGGATTTCTACCAAGAGGTATTGTATGTGTGAGGATTGGTTTGTTCGACATATTTGAATCAGTTCTTGAATGCTTTGAAATGTTTGCTGCTCTAAAGGTGATTGGCTTGCATGCATGTGGCGAAGCATATGAAGGAGCTTTTGGAGGTCCTCTAAGGTTGACATGATGTGACACAAGTGTTTAAGTCTTAAGTCTTTTTTGGCAAATGCTTAGTTATGATTCGATGATGATGTGGATTGTTTGGATGAAGTTGATTAGGATGAAGGTGACTAGGATGAAAAAATTATATTGATTTGTTTGTGTTTGGTGTTTATAGCTTGATTTGGCAATATTCAAACAAATATTATGCATTTACACACATGAATCACTCACGCAAGACACATAAGCAAGTTTAATTTTGAAATATGAAGAATGTGATGATTAAGTCAACACTTGAAAACACATCACAAATCTAATGTCTAGTCAAGTGGGTATGGCCAATTAGGTCTTAGGCTAGATTGCACAAGGTTGACTATGGAATTGAAAGTGAAATCCTGCCACACAGCCGGGAGAAAGGGGTAACCCACCCTTCACCTTCACTTCCCAAAGGTATAAAGTTCTTTGGGGCTTAGCCAAGAGTGACAAGATTTACAACTCCCAATGAGGGTGTCTTTTGATTCAGCCTCGGTTGAGATCGTCCCTTAGAGTGGTGTGTCTCCAAGCAGGCCTCCTAGATAGGGTTTACAAAAGCAAACCAAGTGAGCTATCACTTGATTCACACTCGCACTTGTTAATTGACCCTTAGATAATGAAATGTGTGGAAGACAATTCAAGAACTTGTTCTTTTTAAACCCAAATCCAAATTTGATGAAAGCAGTAGTTTGTTTTAACCCAATTTTGATGATGTGATAGCAAGCAAGTTGTTCGTTTTATGCCCAAAGTCCAAATGTGTGATCAAACAATGATTAGAGATGGGAGATTAGAATGAGTGCACCTCATAAAAATTACTTTCCAAGTTGCTGTTATGATTGATCCAAATGTTGCTCTAGCTCCTTTGATTCACCTACCAAAAAAAAATGATATTATAATGCAGGCATAAAAAATAGGCTCATCAGGCAAGGAAAATTTTAATTTTAGATGCACAGCTGAATTAGATTTGATTATTTCGATATATTTTTGGTTTAAAAATTAAAAAATCAAATAAGAGACCCCTATTAATTTTTAGAGAGCTTTCTGAAAATGTAAAGAAATCAGAGAAATCCCTGATTTGCGCCCAGAAATATGGATTTATGAAAAAGGTATAGTCGGTAAAGATCTGATATTTTTCGCACTGTAAATGACCTCCAAATTAAATTTGTAAAACATAGACCCCCACTAGAATTTCAAGGGCTTTCCAAAAATGTAAATATTTCTAAAAAATTTGCTAATTTGCACCCAGAATTGTGATTTTATGAAAAAATATAAAAACGTGATAAATCCCGTAAAAATCATGATAAACCTGAAATTTTTTTGTTGTAGCTTCCTTATATCATGGACAAACTTTTGCTAAAAGCTTGTAGAAAAATTCATAGCCATTTGGAGGATATGATGAAATCTTTAAAACCTAGGGTTTTGTTGAAAAAACAGCAGATCTGCAACAAAAAGTTAATTCAACCTACAAAACTTGACAATGGGGATAAGATGAATACAAATTTTTCTTACAAAAACCTGCAAAAAAGATCAAGCGAAGTGAGTCCCACTGGGCGTGCCAAAATGTATAATAAAAAATTTGGATTTATAAATGGAAATGATCAAACAATGAAATGCATAACCTAAACCCAAATAATTCAATACCTCGAAGATGCAAGATGAGCTTGATTGATTGATCAATTTGTTGTGTTGATTGCTTGATTCCGTAGCATAACATTGATAGAGAGATAGGTGATGGTGATTGATAGATTCAAGCTAGATGGATTGAAGATGATGGATAATGGCTTGAGATGAAAATTCAGCAGAGTGAGGTTGCATGAAAAAGAATCCTCCATCCTCCTTGGCTTATAGATGGCTTGATTTATAGGCTTGGCTTGGTCCAAATGGATGGCTAAGATCAATTAGAGCTTTAGATGAAATGGATGGATAGGATTAAGTTAGGTTTCCTTGCACATCAAGAAATTGTAGTCATGTGACATGTGGCAAGGGAAGATAAGGCTTAGGTGTGCTTGTGCAGACAAATACTAAAATTAGGTCCCATTAGTTGTGCATGTGAAAGATTTGATTGAAAGTTGTAATACAACACATGATTGAATGGACAAGTGTTCGAATGTGGTGAAAGATGAGGACTTAATTCAAATAAAATATTTGAATTAGTTGGGATATGAGTTGGATATTAATTAAATAAATAAGATTTATTTAATTAATTGAGAAGATGATTTGGATAGGATTGGGATATGATGTGGAAATTAATTAAATAAATAAAATTTATTTAATTAATTAGGTAGATGAATAAGATGGGATAAGATATGATGTGGAAATTAATTAAATAAATAAAATTTATTTAATTAATTGGGATGGGAATAGGATAAATGAGATTTTAATTAAATAAATAAAATTTATTTAATTAATTGGCTTAATGGGATAAGTGAGGTTAAGAGAGGGATTTAGGACAAAATGCTACATGATGTCTAGGATAATGTATTTGACTAAGTGTTGCAAGACATGGACAAAGTTGGGACAAATTTGGGTGTCTACAAAGGCACCTTTTGAAACCTTCCAATTTTTATCAGTAAATGTAATACTGCAACCTTGTTCAGCTAGCTGCCCTGCTAAAATTAAATTCCTAATGAGCCTTGGAACATGCCTTACCTCTTGTAGTAGCCAATGATTCCCATTCTGCAACTTAATCTTAATTCTTCAATTTCCAACAATTTAACAAGATTCATTATCTCCCAAATAAACCAGCCCAAAATCCCCTTGGACATAATCAAGAAAATAACTTCTATTAGGTGTAGCATGAAATGAGGCCCCTGAATCTAAAACCCATGAATCATCAGCATTATCTAGGAAAAGAATCAAAGCGTCATCTTCAGACTTATTACTTACCACATTTGCCTCTTTATTGCCTTCTTGTTTGTCTCCTTCTTTATTCTTCTGAGACTAGCAATCTTTCTTCAGATGACCTGGTTTCCCACAGTACTAGCAATCCTTCTATCCTCTAGATTGGGATCTCTTGTCCTTTGATTTTTCCCGTGACTTCCCATGACCTCCAGAACCTTTTCCTCTCTCCTTTGATCTGCCCCTGCTTTCTGCATTCAAAACACTACCTGATGTGGATCCACCTGAGCTTTTCCTACGAATTTCCTCACTCAGAATAACACCAACAACATCATCAAATTTTAGGGTATTTGAACCAGAAACAGAGTTACTAACCGCCATTACCAAACTATCCCAGCTTTCAGGCAATGAACATAATATCAAGAGAGCTCTAACTTCTTCATCAAATTTTACATTTAGAAAAGTCAATTGACTGAAAATTGTATTAAATTCATTAAAATGATCTGTCACAGATCCACCTTCAACCATAATTAGATTAAACACGCGCTTCATAAAAAATACCTTATTTGAGGCTGACGATTTTTCATAAAATTTAGCCAAAGCTTTCATCAGACCATCTGTTGTCTTCTCTTCCATTACATTGAATGTCACCGATGGTGCCAGGCACAATCGAATGGTTCCCAGTGCCTTTCTATCAAGAAGATTCCAATCCTCATTAGACATTGTTGCTGGTTTCTTGGCTACTCCTTCCAACGGCATCCATAAATCCTTTTGATAGAGGTAATCCTCCATCTGCATCTTCCATAACTGATAGTTCTACCAATTGAATTTATCAACCTTTAATTTACCCTCGTCCACCATTGCTCCCACTCAACCGTGAGACCTTCCTGCAGATGATAATCAAACACAACCTGCTTTGATACCACTTGTTAGGGTTAGCCGGTAGAAGATATCAATTAAATGCAAATAAAGATTAAACATAGGAATGGAAATACACAAAAATAATAATAGCGAGAGACAAGTTTTAACGTGGTTCACCCAAACTCGGGCTACATCCACCAAACAAAGAGTCCAATATTATTATCCAGTAAATCAAACCGATTACAACCAGCAATCCCTGCAACTCAATACCACTACAAATGCTACAATACAATATCAACTGAAACCCTAACCCTTAGCCGCTTTTATCAAGCTTTTTGTCGGTTACAAAAATAGAGTTTTCTTATGTCGGTCAATGAAAAAATAACTCCCAGTGCCTTTATAAAATAATAAAAAACTATGTGAGGTTTCGGGGCGTTGCCCCCGAGCCCCCATGGGGGCACTACCCCTCGACCCTGCCCTGTATCGCGATAGGGGCGCTGCCCCTTAACCCTATAGGAATTTGGGGGGAAACTGTGTCGATAAAAGTGGGGAAAATTTAACCTATGAGTCTGATTAGGCTCCATATAACAACACTGGCCAACCACCCAGGACAGGCCCACACTTCTTTAATTTTTTGCTCAGAGCCCTACAAATTTGGGATGGAACCCATGCCCCTGACAGGCCTACAAGCCCGCAAAATAGATCACCCACATGCATGGGTGCCTTATGCATTAAAGATGGAAGGCTGGAAGTCCCTTTATGTACCTATAAATCTACTTCGTATCTACATTTGTACCCTAGCATTGAAGAGTTTCCCTATTTCCACTACCTACATTTGACTTGGCCTACAAAATTTAATGTTGGGGGTACTCTCCCTGAGAAAATGACATGATTTCATGGAGAAGGAAGCTTTTACAACACTTTAACATGTTGTACCCTTTTACTCTATATCATCTTTGCATTCATCCTGGTCGGCGATTTTTTTGCATTCAGAATCACCTGCGTTTTGTTTCCCTTTTGATCAAAAAATTTGTTGTTTACAGAACTATCGTGCTCCATTTTCATCCCCTATTTCACCTTCGCGGACTGTTTTGGCTCTATTTCACCTTATCTGTGAATTTTCCCTCTGCCAAACTTTACATTTGGGTTTATTTTCGCCCTGTCAGCGAATTATCCATCTCACGAATCAAGCTTTGTTTATCCTTTTTTTCCTTCCTTCCCGCTTTGTTGGTAAAAATCCACTTTACCAAACCGATCCTTAGCAACTTTTTTATATTTTTTTTTCTCTATCAATGAACATCCCCTTGCCAAATGATGCTTTCTCTATTGGCAAAAGTTACTTTGTCGAACTACTTGTTTCTCTCTTATTTTACCTTATTAGAAAAAAGTTGCCCCTAACGAACCATCACCTTTGGCTGACTTCTCCTCTTTTTTGCCTTTTAGCAAAAGTGGTATTTTGCAAACCTCAACCTTCCTTTGAATCTTTTGCCTTATTGGCAAAATCACCTATCGGCAAACTTCTAAAAATTTAAACCTTTATGCCTTGTCAGCAAAACTTTATTTTCTCGAACCATTTCACTTCGCTCTTGATTATGTTGGCAAAAAGAGTTGTCGGTGAACTCTCACAAATCAAAACTATTTCATTAGTTTGGTCTCCTGTCAATTTCCCGACAAAGGGAAACTTTCCTTCCATGCCTTAGCCAATTTTGGAGCCTCCTTTCTTTCTTATCAGCAAAATGACCAAATTCTGAACCAGACCGTCTCTATCGGCAAAAGTTTATTTTGTTGAACCACTTCACTTCACTGATGCCTTCATCCTTTGCTTAATTGGCAATTTCCTTCATTTCAAAACTGGGCCATACTTCTTCATTATGTCGACAAAGTTGCCAATTGACAAACTTGTCAATCGGAAAACCTTTGGTTCATTGAACCATCACTTTGCTGATAAGGCAAACACTTGCTCCTTTTTTACTTAGCCAAATTTTGATCTCAACCTACCCCCTTGCTTTATCGCCAAATCGGTGAACCTGGGGAAAAGTGAACTTGGACAAAAGTTCACAAAATTTGAAACTTGCCGATAAAGGGAAAAGAGTTGCTCTTGACTTAGCCATTTTTTATGAAACTCGCCCTCTTGCAACTTTATCAGCAAATCGCCGAATTGGCGAACCTGTGAAAAGATGAACTAACAGCTAAGTTCATAAAAGATAAAGATTGCCGACCAAAGGGAGAAAAACCTCTTTCATGCTTAGCCATTTTTATGATTTTTCTGCAAGTTTAGAAACTTGAACTTTTGCCGACAAAGGCCAAAAGTAGGTAAAAACTAAGGCAAGAACCTGGATTTTTCAAGGTTTTTTTGGGTTTTCTACAAGGATTCTCCATAATGATTTTGGGGAATTATGCAAGGGGATTCATTAGATTTTGAAGGATTTTAGGTTTTATCTCCTTTTATTTATGCTTTCTATGATAGGATCTTTTTGATAGGAGGGAATCTAGAATATTTTGGGCTGGGCAAAATATGACAACATTTTGGTGACTATGCAGAGGTGTTTGTCTGCTAAACACAAGGATTTAGTTGCCTTATATAGTCCTGTTACGTCAGAAAATGTCCCCTTGGGGGCTTTTCCCTCTTAAAGTTTAGCTCTTGGGTCATGTTTATGCATTTAGGGCATTTTTCATGATAATCTAACATCCAGATGAGAAAATCCTAAAGTTTCATGGCAAATGGGACTTAGGGGGTGCACTTGACATGATCCCTACCTAAAATAGGGGGAAGCCTAAAATAGGGGGAGGACTTGGGCACCAGCACCCTAGTCCTGCCCTATTTTAGGTCAGGCCTAATTTTTAAGTGTCAGTTTATGACCGTTATTTGGGTCCTATGTCGACACGGTAAGTTTTAATTACAAAATTCTTAGTGGGAATGTTTGTAGTTGCATATATAATCATGTTTAGACATTCATTTGTAAACTAGATGGACATTAGATGATTTTGGCATTCTTATGATTTTGGAGCATTCAAAATATTCATTGTGTTGCAGAGCAGAGCATTATTATTGTGTTTGTATTTCCATATTTGGCATCCATCTCCTCATGGCATGAAGAGCATCTTCCTTCCATGAGATCTTCACTACAAGGTGATATCAATTATGTTTTCAATAATTTAATCCTTAATTTAATCCCGTAGGGATACTCACTCTTTAACTGACAACAGTGTTTGGAAGACTTGAATGTCTCTTTGGGGCTTGACTAAGGCAAGCCTCTAAACACCACAACCCCCAACCCATTTTTCTATGATTATAGGTTACAAGTTTCAGAAGCAAAAAAATGGAGTTACAAGAGAGTAGTACAGAATGTCAGAATTGCAGATCAGAGAAGAAAATAGGGACCTGGACTCGGGCGCCCGCTCATTAGTCCTTTGGATCCCGCAATAGGAAAATCTCTGGAACAAAAGGAATAGGTTGCAAACAAGATTCCCAGATCCCGACAAAAAGTATGGCACTGGACTAGGGCACCTGCTCATTAGTCCCTAACTTTTCCATTTTATGAACTTTGAAATCTAGTATGCATTTGATTGTCATTTGATATCTCTGTGTGCGAGCATTTTCTGTGATTTGTTTGTTTGCTTTCGTATTTGCATAATTAGGCTTAATTGAAAAACTAAATCACACAATTCTAATTTCCCCCTATGTTCCAAGTGACTGAAAGCCTAATAGTAGACTTCCTACTCGGTTGAAGTCCTTGAATGTTTGAGGTGAAAGGAGGATTTATACAAACTAGAAAAATTAACCCTAAACACTAAAAAATCCTCTTCATTCAATTTTGCTCCTTAAACATTTTGGTGAATCCATGGTTTTAATGCATTTTTCACCTTGCTGAGTGTTTTTCTTTAGATTTACATTCATTCATATCATTGTTCATCCTCTTGCATTTGGAAAATTACAAAAAAAATTAAAATTTAAAAAATTGGCATTTTTAGCTTGCATTTTCATGTAATTTGAATTAGTTGGCATTTAATTTCAATAATTTTATGTCATCATCATCAAATCTTATTTAAAATACAGAAATTTTTTATTCATCATTAATTTAGATTGCATTTTCATGCTTAAATTGATAAAAATTGCTTGAAATTGTGCATTTTTCCATATAACCTAGTTTTGCATTAGCTAGGGTTTGTAGTCAAAATCTTGTTTTAGATTTTACTACCATTTTAAAACACTCATTAGGATTTATTTCTAACTATAATGTTGTGTCGTAGTGTTTTGCTTACAAAATTTCATGCTTAGAGTTTGAAAACCTTGATTTTTACTAGATTTTGGCCTTATCGTCTCTCTAGATTTGCACCATAGGCATGTTGTAAAGAATTTTTCTACATTAATTAGCTATTATTAGGGTTATTATCTGCTTCCCCTCCTAAAAAAATTTACAACACCTTTTTATTGGCCTCTTACAGTGGAAATTTGGTGAAAATTTGCATATTTTAGCTATATTTTCCCTAGGGTTTGACCTTAAGTTGCACTATAAGTGTGTTGTGATGGATTTTTTGGCATTAGGTGGCTGTTATTATTGTTATAATTTTATTTCCATCATAATTTTCCTCACAACACCCTTTGTCATACTCTTTTGTATTAAAATTTGGTGAAAAATTACATATTTTAGCTATATTTGCCCTAGGGTTTGACCTAGATTTGCATTCCAAGCATGTTGTGAAATATTTTATGGCTTTAGGTGACTAATATTACTATTATAATCTGATTAACCTCCTAAAATTATTTACAACACCCCTTTTGTTGGGTCCTTGCATTGAACATTTGTGAAAAATTACATGTTTTAGTGTATTTTCACTAGGTTTTGACATGTCATCATCCTAGGTTTGCATCAAAAGTGTGTTGTGAAGGATTTTATGGATTTATTAGACTGATATCAGATATATTATTTTCTTCCCCTGATCAATTTCCTTACAACACCCTTTCTTTCACTTATGTGCATTGAAAAAATTAAAAAAATCAAGCATTTTAGGTCATTTTCATACATAGTTTTGCACTTGTCTTTGGCATAAAATTTTGAAAAGATTTTAAAAACTGATTTCACATTGATTTGAATACATATACACAATGGATTCTAATCACAACAATAACAATAGGTTCCCTCCTAGGCCTTACATGAAAAGAAAGGTCCCCGAACCTTAACTTGTCTTTACACCTCATGATAGAACAATTGGAGACACTGAAGGACCTCTTTATATCACTGTGAAGACAATGGGAAATCCTGTGGATGGAACCCTGATTGATCCTAATTGCATGACCAATTTAGCCACGGAAGAGTTCCTATAGTCACATGAATTGATGCAAGGCTCTTATTGATGGTGTTAGGTTGTCATTGATGTCAAAAGTGTTCAGGAGCATGAGACATCATCTTGCAGATATAGAGAATGGTTTTATACTTCACAGGTTTGATCTTGCATCATCAGGAGATGTGTTCTTCACAATGTCATATCAGTAAACATGACATATTCTTGGTAGGCATGGTCTTCATTATTCATCAGGTTCTTGACAAGGTTGATGATATCAGTTGTTGGTATTCAAAGGATCACATGAATACACTTGATGTGTGATCAAGATATATGCTTTTCATGTGGTAGTTGAAGATTAGGATGTATACTGTTCATATGGTATCCAAAGGTGTGCATGTGATTTGTCTATTGTCTTTGTATTTCTTGATCATGTATAAGATGCTTTACAGGAGATGGTATATGTTCTCACAAGAGATGTTGTATGAGCTTAGACTGCAGTGAGTTGTGATATCTGATCTTGGTTTGCCAAGAGGAATGGATAGGTTCATACATGTCATGTCATATGATGCTTTGGTTAGACCAAATCATTTGCTTTCATATTCTTCAGGGTGTCACAGTTATGGTCATGAAGAATAACTCAGAGATCAGAACATAAGGTTGGTTGTGCTCAAGATAAGACTTATGATGTGATCCTCATTCTTGGTTTACTTGTTGCAAAGATTGTTGTTCATAAGAAGCAAGGTGTTCATAAGATGACATATTTGTGAAGTCAGTTTGTGGTCATATATTCTCCATGCTTCAAGTTTGATTTGAGAAAGGGTTTGTGATGAAATGGGATAGCAAGGTCTCCTCATGTTTTAAAGTCCTTCACATAAGTATCTTTATACTTCTTGTTGATTGTCCTAGAATGTCTTTCCTCTATGTTAGATCAGTAAGTAAAATATTAAAGTTAATATTTGTCAAAGAAGAAAAGAAACCTAAAATTAGGTTGTAGATCTAAAAGTTTAAAGCCCTGAAATGTTTTTTTTTAAACATCCTAATTTGAGCCCTCTCTGCCCATTATCTTGCAATGTTACTTTTGTTATATTTTGATGTTGACCGTTTGAGCAGGTCATATGCCACTTAAGTGGCAAAAAGAAAGGGTCAAGCTACATGGGCAACCGGCCCTCTTCCCTAGCAATACCGATACTCCAAGTTTCTTTTTAAAAGTTTGAGCGGTTAAAACTAATCAACGGTCCTATTTAAAAAGAAAGGTGGGCGCGATTATGAGATCAATGGATAGCATTTGAAATGAAAGATTAAACCATGTCTTGAACTTTGAAGTTCATTTGACCGTCTTCATGTTTTTTGAACAGCAGATAAGGTTGTTTTTAAAGCTAATTTTTAGCTATTAAAATGGAAAGTTTTATTCTTATCTTCGGTGTAATAGTGAAGAGTTAAGAAGTTTCTTTTAAAGATTTTATTTCTTTCCAAAATTCCTTCGTGGCAGATGGAGAAAAAGTTTTTCTTTCTAACTTTGGTTTAGATTTTTTATGGCTTTAATGCCTTATTTTTGGACCGAGCATGAAAGGGCAGATCAATTCAAGATTTTTTTGGTGTTTTTTTTTAAATTGAATTTTCTATGCAGGGTAAAATTCATGGAAGATTTTTTTGTGATTTAATTTACTACTTCAAATTGAGAAGAAGAAAAAGCTCAATGGTTTTTGGAAGTTTTCAAGAGATTTATTTTTACAGATGAGAATATGGAAGGTTTAGAGATTTTGAAGGATCATGAAGATGTTTTTACAAAAGAAGAAAATTGTAGAAGATGAAGCATTTTTTACAAGAGCAAATTAATTTATTGTTTTCTTGTAGATGAAAAATATTTTGCAGATTGAAATATTTTGTAATTGTGGAGATAAAGATTTTTATTTGCAGAGGAAGATGAAAAAGACAGATTGGAAGAATATCAGAGTTATTTCTGTTTTAAGATGAAAGTGTTCATTTTTTTTCTTACAGGGCACTGAAATATCAGAGAAAGTGAAAGGTCAAGTTTGTAATTTTTGCAGATGTCAAGGGTCAGAAAAATGTGTTTTTGCAGAGAAGTGAAATTTCAGGAGTCTTGTTGTTTATAATTGCAAAATTTGTGTGACCAGATGTAAGAGAAATTTATGAAGGAATGTGAAAGGTTCCAAGGCAGTGAAAAGACATTCAACTTGTATAAATTTGTTTTCCAGGTGCATTGATGAAGGCATGAAGAAGTATAGAGATGGCATATACAGTGTTGTGAAGTGTTGGATTAGAATACACATTTGATATGCAGTGTTGTTAGAATGCAGTGTTGATTGGATCAGAATAAAGGATTGTTGAGATGTCAGATTGAATAAAATGGATATTTGACAGACATATATTTGTATTGAATGGAAACAGAGTATCCCTCTGATTTGGTTTATAACTTCTATTGGTGATTTGGTTTGCCAGTGAGGCATTGTATTAGCCAGTGAGGCTTATAGGTCAGTGTGACCTTAATATTTGTCAGTGAGACAATTTGTATTGCCAGTGAGGCATGTTTTTCAGTTAAGCCAGTGAGGCAATTCTGGAGTGGTTTTTCTACCCTGATGGGTTTTCCACTCGTGCATATCTTGTGTTATGATTCTTATTGATCTTCCTTGTGTGTGTTCAATTTACTTATGAAGTTTTATTCTCTTTCTGCATTCATAGTCATGTGCATATGTATTTGACAAATCAAAGGTATCATTCATTCCTTGTGCTCAGAAAGTTAAAGTTTGAAAAAGATTAAAGAATTTACACAACACTGATTCACCCCCCCTCTCAGTGTTGTCCTTAACTCCTACACTTATAACCCTTCGGATATGATGATTAAGACACACAAGGGAACCTTTGTAAACACCTTTGGGAAGATATCTTTATTGGTCACTGTATTTGAGAAACATGTAGAACAATGGTTTGATATTGTCCCCATTTTTGACCTTTTCAATATAAAACTAGGACATCCATGGTTAAAAACTATGAAAGTTGTCCCTTCAACAATTTATAACTATGTAAAATTTCCCTTGAATGGACAAGTGCATACTATTCATCGCAATAGATATAAACCTTTGATTACAAGATAACATTTTACACTGGATTACTTTTGGGAAAGATCTGAGGTGGAACCAGAGCCATGAACAGACTTTAACTTCTTAAGCTATAGAAACTACAAAACAAAGCTATTACATAAGTCGGCCAGTTCTTCTATGCAAGAGACAAACAAACAGCATTTGAAGAGAATCCTAGACCGAAAGGAAATGGACCCTATGTTGAGGTTCCTCCCCTGCCATCCTTAAAAGGATCGGGAGGTAGTCATTGACAACAAAATATTCCACCTAGACAAATGAGATTTGATCCTGGTGCTTCCTCCTCTAAAACACAAAAACCTATGGAAGAGCAAAACACTATCTTACAAGAGATAAGTGGTAGAACAAAAAGAAATAGACAAGAAAGAGAAAGGAGGAGGAGATGACAAGAATATGCCCAACGAATTGCATCTCAACAAACACTGAACCAAACCAAGAAGATCTTAAGAATGGACAAATTGAAAACAAGAACAAGAGTTGAGCTATGGTACCTTATGTCCCACTTTCTTCTAACATTCGGGAGTGGGAAGATGACGATTATTTGCTTAATGACAACACTTAGTTCGATGGCACTTCTAGGTAAGTATTTCTAACCCTTTATCTCTCGTGATGTGTTTCCCCCGTGATATGTTATCTATTGTTTAGGTCTCCTAGGATGACCCTTGATTCTCTTGTAAGGTCGAGGATACCAGGAGACTGCCTCTATTGTGACCCTTCTTCTATGTGTATCATCATTCTTCTATATTGCTTCTCCTCTATTTTCACTATTGTGTGTTGTGTCTTACAGACATAGCGTTGCGGTTGGTGACTTGGGGGCACCCTCCTAAGTGACTGTCCCTTAGGCACTTGTTTCTCCTCTCTCAATTTATTGTTTCCCTTCCTCTAGTGTTTCTATCTAGTAGGCGAATGACGAAAAATATATTATACTGATGCAGACCTAGCGTCCCTTTAGTGAGAAATCAAAAATTGGACTTAGTTCCTATATAATAATGGGGTTGATATATATTATCTAATGCTTGGCTAGTAGAATCGCTCTGTGCATTTTGTCATGTGATCTCAATGATGTCTTATTGCACTTACAAAAACATAACAATACTGCTGCTCCGTGCACTTTGTATATCTTGAATCTTGCATTACACATTGTTTTTTATCATGATTATATGGACACTAACACTTTTCTTGCAAGGATGTGTTTGTGGGAACATTTGGTGATCGTAAAGTACATGTCACCTATGGGGGGCATGGGCTTTGCGAGAGCTCATGTTCCCTTGTGTGTTTTCTTTCTACCTTAACATGTTTGATATCGATACCTGATATCAACCACCTTAAGGTGGGGCATATATAAGGTAAGTTGTTTGCTTTAGATGCTAGCAATGTGCTTGTTCTCAAGTCCAGTCTTAAAGACTAGTGGCGATGAGTCCCTCATGCCCTCTGATATTTGTTTGCAATCATTTAAGCCCTCACTACGAGGTGGGGATATCGCATCCCTTTTCTATCTTAAGCCCTCATCATGAAGCGGGGATGGTGTATTTCTTGTCGAGAGTGCACATCCTGTCATTTTCAAAAAGTCCTCATCGCGAGGCGGGGAGCAGTTTTGTGACTAACTCAACCCTTAAGCATGTCTTCGGTGATTGTTGTGGCGAAGCCCAATCATCGATGTGTGCCTGTAATGTGCCTAAGATGGTGTTGAATCTAGAAATAGGAACACTCCATTGCTTGTCTGTCGTGTTGTCTCCGTGTCTTCCAAGTGTGTGTGTATTGCGTGTTTGTTCCCAAGCATAGTCTTAAAGACTGGTGGTAATGAGTCCCTCCTATGATTTGGGATTTGTATGGTGTGCTTGATTTGTTTGGCATGTTTGTTGCCCCATATGCAGTCTTAAAGACTGGTGGCGATGAGTCCCTCCTATATTATGGGTGGTGTTTTTACTTTCCTTGTACTTGCATCTACATTTCATATATATGAGAAAAAGAAAAAGAAAAAGAAAAAGAAAATCATCTCTGTCTTCACTACATTCACTATATTCATTGTGTTTTGCATGTCTTCAATATTATATTCTCCATGTTTTGCGTGACTACAACTATCTTCTCTATGTTTTGTGTGCATGTTACTGTCTTCTCTGTGATTGGCATGTCTTCTCTGTGCTTGGCATGTTTGCTATGTTTGTTGACCATACTTTAATGCATGTATTGGCCTTGTGTTTATACATACATTAAAGTGGGGGCTAAATGTTACATCAGAAAATGTCCCCTTAAGGGCTTTTCCCTCTTAAGGTTTAGCTCTCGGGTCCTGTTTATGCATTTAGAGCATTGTTCATGATAATCTGACATCCCGATGAGAAAACCCTGAAGTTTCACGGCAAATGGGACCTAGGGGGTGCACTTGACATGATCCCTAAAAATAAGGGGGGAGGACTTGGGCGTCCGCGCCCTAGTCCTGCCTATTTTAAGTCGGGCCTAATTTTTAATTGTTGATTTATGACCATTATTTGGGTCCTATGCCAACACAGTAAGTTTCAATTACGAAATTCTTAGCGGGAACATTTGTAGTTACATATATAAGCATGTTTAGGTATTCATTTGTAAACTATATAGACATTAGATGATTTTAGCATTCTTATGATTTTGGAGCATTCAAAATATTCATTATGTTGCATAGTAGAGCATTGTTATTGTGTTTGTATTTGCAGATTTGGCATCCATCTCCTCATGGCATGAAGAGCATCTTCCTTCCATGAGATCTTCACTACAAGGTGATATCAATTTTGTTTTCAATCATTTATCATTTAGATTTTGCCTCTATCTCGCAGGGATACGTACTCTTTACCTGACAACGGTGTTCAGAAGACTTGAATGTCTCTCTGGGGCTTGACTGAGGCAAGCCTCTAAACACCACAACCCCCAACCCATTTTTTAGTGATTGCAAGTTACAAGTTTTGGAAGCAAAAAATGTGGAGTTGTAGGAGAGTAGTGCAGATTGTCAGAATTGTAGATCAGAGAAGAAAATAGTGACCTAGACTCGGGTGCCCACTCATTACTCCTCCAGATCTTGCAGCAGGAAAATCTCTGGAACAACAGGAATAGGTTGTAGACAAGATTCCCAGATCCTGACAAAAAGTATAGCACTGGACTAGAGCGCCCGCTCATTAGTCCTTGACTTTTCCATTTTCTAAACTTCAAAACCTGGTATGCATTTGATTTTCATTTGATATCTCTGTGTGTGAGCATTTTCTATGATTTGTTTGTTTGCTTCCATATTTGCATAATTATGGTTTTGAGCATAATTGGGCTTAATTGAACAACTAAATCACACAATTCCAATTTTCCCCTATGTTCCAAGTGACTAAAAGCCTGATAGTAGACTTCCTACTTGGCTGAAGTCCTTGAATGTTTGAGGTGAAAGGAGGATTCATACAAACTAGCAAAATTAACCCTAAACACTAGCAAATCCTCTTCATTCATTTTTTCTCCTTAAACAAGTCCATTGGGCACAAGGTCAAAAGAAAGCAGCCTCATGACCAAATAAAATTGAAAATGCCTCCAGAAAATAAGAGAAAATAAACAAGGAAAGCATTGTCCTAATGAGAAGCTTGTTTGTGCAAGAGCACTTATTGAAGGGGAACCTAAAATAGAAATAAAACTAACCTAAACCTAAACTAACCAACTAGAAATGACATTAAACAAAGCCATCAACTGGTTTTTCAAAATAACTACCCTTTCTCAACAATTTACAATGCTTTACATGCTTGTGGGCAGTTAACAAGAGGTGGGGGAGGGATGGGCATACAACAAATTGATAAAACACTTCCCCCAGAAAAAGAACAAACTCACTTACCCACATGAATTGATTGTTGATGTGACTGCCTGGAAGTGGATAAATGGGCTGATCCCACGTATTTTGATGCTCAACTTCATGCTCAGGAGTGAGAATGACAAGAGGTGACTCTTCATGACATGTCTCCAACTGGGCTAGATGTCTGATAGGACATCCCCTTGAAATGACATGCAAATCAATAGAGTTGATCTCATGCCTCTGCTCTGATTCCTCATTATTCTTTTGCTAGTCTGAATGCTCTAGCTCCTGTGGTTCAACCACAAATATTGCTAGAAATATGGTTGCCTCCACTTTGTACACAAGATGCTTAGGATTTACCTCATCTAGAGGCACTGATTTACTATCCAAGTTAGAGAAAAAAACATCAAGCTCATCCCATAAATGAGCCTCCTCCAAATCCTCTACACTCTTCAATATTGGACTACCAATATGCTCTTCTTCATGGGCTAAAAACTCACTATCATGTTGGGCCTCAACCTGCAACAATTTGCCATCATTTTCAATGTCCCTACGCTACTGCACATCTGTTGTCACTTGCCTATCTTCTTCATTTTCAATGTAACCAAGCAGTTCATCAAATAGAATGGCATCATCCACTTGCCAATTCAAAAACACACATTCAGCCTGCACTTGCCTTTGTCCCACCATAACCTTCTGACTAGGTCCAATCCATTGCCTTGGAACTACTGATGGATACTAGACCATTGGAACTTGGTTAAGTTCTTCGCTTCGGCCTATGCTTTGGATATGGGATTGGCTACATGGATGGTACCACTCATATCCTTGGGTTGAGTTGTTCTGACTTGGAACAAGCATGCCTGATGTACTTGTAGCAGCTAAGTTTAGGGAGTCCAAGGACCTAATGTGGCTCAGTTGATTTTGTCTTTGATTGTTCCCCTAACAAGGCTACCCGCTAGGCTGATAGGGCTGATTGGGAGCTTGGTATGGCACATTAGCTGTAGGAATTGGTACCATAATTGGCTGAAAGACTAGGGCTTCTAGAAATAATGGCATTAGAGGCCTAAGAGCAATCTTTCCATCCAAGATTAAACAATTTTCTACCCTAATAGCTACTTCATAGGCAGTAGGTAACACATCCCCTCTTAGAGACTAAATCATGACAGCGATATCACTGTTCAGGGATCTCAAATAATACAAGAAGGCAGAATTAGGAGAAGGCCTCACCAACAATGGAATTTTGTACCAAGTTTTTTGAAATTTAAAATTAAAATCCACCATGAATTCATAAGGAGCCCTTTTAATAGTGGCTAATTGCTCTATCAGGGATAAATGATCACCATTGTCTTCGAAATGCTGACAGAGCATTGTTCCCAAGTCATCCCATTCATGAATTGAATTTACAGGTAACCCCCTATACCATTGGAGAGCTTTCCCTTTCAAGGAAGAAGCAAGGAGCCTTACCGTGACATTGTTTTGGGTAACATTGTAAATAGAGCATACATTGGCAATGTCTTGGATGAGCTTGGCAGAGGTAGTGGAATTTTCACCAGTGAAAAAGGGAATAGCCCGCAGAGCTGGAACTAGGATGTCATCATATTGTGTGAGTTTGAGAGGGCTTCCACCATTACAGGCCACAAAGGGTCTATTTCTTAGCAAGGCCATGACAGTGGTGTGAATGTTATGATGGGTACATTGAAGCCTACTATTGATGGAGGGAAAAGGCCATGACTTCCATAATGGCTTGACATACTAGAGCATTAAAAAGTAGAGATGCATCATAATATTCATTGAAAACAAGGGTAATAGTTCTTTTATAGATTGGAAACATACTAGAAGAGAGTCATCAGGTGATTTGAGATGCTCCTAAAAGCTGGAAAAAGACCAGAAGTATCACCGAACTTTGATCTTTGATGAATCCTTAAGCATTTGAACTGGCTACACCAGCAGATTTATTCAGCATAGTAGCCATGGTGTTGAAGAAGATTGCTCTAAATGGCAAGATGCACTGAAGACTACACCAAATCCTTTAGTGGATGATACAGCTCATCGAACTGGTCCCACCAGGCATGCTAGAAATTGTTGTCATGTGAAATTGCACCCTGTTTGAAGCTAGTTCAAACACTTTAATGACACAATGGGACTGGTCTCAACTTGTGGGACGTTGCAGATGAGATTAGACCTCTAGAGAAGGTTAGTTCCTCTTTCTGAGCTTAAGGCCCAGAGAATTAAACTAAATCTAGTGCTAATACTTACAAGGGAAAAAGGTAAGAAGGGTTGCTAAAATGAAAGAGGTGATGCACTAGATTAGATATGTTCAACTACAACTGACTCAACACAGTAATAACCTCAAAACTTAAAAGAACTCACACAGACTCATATTAATTCTAGTAGAGGCAAGGATAGAAAAATGGAGACATGAAAGGGACCATTTTGTCCACAATACACATCTCACACTAATCAAAAGTAGACACAGTGCAAGAATAATGAGAGACGCAAAAATATCAGTTTGTAATTATTATAGAGGCCAAATAGCCATTACAAAAGAGGGAGAATTATGCAGAAGAAATAGACACAGAATAATCAGTTGCATTCATGGATGAACTAGCAAATTAGAGACATCAAAGGCTCTAAGTTGAGCACAATACATCAAATCCAACTGGTTCATGCAACTGCATTATAGAGGTCTAGTCACAAGAATTCCCCAACTTGTATAATAGCCCAAAAGAATAGCTAATAGAAATACATTGCTTTCTCATGTATATATAACCTTTTTGTTTCTGCAATAGTGGCGCTGGTGTTGGCCAACCAACCAAGATAGACCCACACTTCTTTAATTTTTTTCTCAAAGCCTGACAAATTTGGGATGGAACCCATACCCCTAATAGGCTTGCAAGCCTGCAAAATAGATCGCCCACACGTATGGGTAACTTATGCATTAAAGAGAGAAGGCTGGAAGTCCCTCTGTGTACCTGTAAATCCAGTTCGTAGCTACATTTGTACTTGAACATTGAAGAGTTTCCCTATTTCCACTACCTATGTTTGACTTGGCCTGTAGAATTTAATGCTGGGGGTACTCTCCCTGAGAAAATGATATGATTTCAAGGAGAAAGAATCTTTTACAACACTTTAATGTGTTGTACTCTTTTACTCTATATCGTCTCTGCATTCAAAATCACTTGCGCTTGGTTTCCCTTTTGATTGGCAAATTTGTTGTTTACAAAACTATCGAGCTCTATTTTCATCCCATATTCTAGCTTCACAGATTGTTTTGGCTCTATTTCACCTTACCACTGAATTTGCCCTCTGCCAAACTTTACATTTGGGTTTATTTTTGCTGTGTCAATGAATTATCCATCTCACGAATCAAGCTTTGTTTTATCCTTTATTTTCCTTCCTTCCCACTTTGTCAGAAAAAATCCACTTTGCCAAACCGAGCCTTAGCATCTTTTTTATCTTTATTTTGCTCTATCAGTGAAAGTTTCCCTTGTCGAACCATGCTTTCTCTATCGGCAAAAGTTACTTTGTCAAACTACTTGTTTCTCTCTTATTTTTCCTTACTGGCAAAAGTTGCCCCTGACAAACCATCACCTTTGGTCAACTTCTCTTTTTTACCTTATCAACAAAAGTGGTATTTTGCGAACCTTGTCTTTCCTTTGCATCTTTCACCTTATTGGCAAAATCGCCTGTCAGCGAACTTTTGAAAATTCAAACCTTTATGCCTTGTCGGTAAAACTTTATTTTGCCAAACCATTTCACTTCGCTCTTGATTATATTGGCAAAAATGTCAGCAAACTCTTAGAAGTTAGAACTATTTCATTACTTTGGTCTCCCGCTGATTCCTGACAAAAGGAAACTTTCCTTCCATGCCTTAGCCAATTTTGGAGCCTTTTTTCTTGTTTATCGGCAAAATGACCAAATTTTGAACCAGACCATCTCTGTCGGCAAAAGTTTACTTCACCAATACCTTCATCCTTTGTTTAATTGGTGATTTCTTTCATTTCAGAACTCGGCCATCCTTCTTCATTATGTCGGCAAAGTTGCCGATTGGTGAACTTGCCGATTGGTGAACCTTTGGTTTGCTCAACCATCACTTTGCCGATAAGGCAAACACTTGCTCCTTTTTTACTTAGCCAAATTTTGATCTCAACCTACCCCCCTTGCTTTATCAGTTAATCGAAGAATTGGTGAACCTAGGGAAAATTAAACTTGGAGAAAAGTTCACAAAATATGAAACTTGCCGATAAATGGAAAAGAGTTGCTCTTGACAGCCATTTTTTATGAAACTCGCCCTCCTGCAACTTTATCAACAAATCACCGAATCAACAAACCTATGAAAAGATGAACTGTCCACCAAGTTCATAGAAGATAAAGATTGCTGACCAAAGGGAGAAAACCCTCTTTCAAGCCTTAGCCATTTTGATGATTTTTCTACAAGTTCATAAACCTAAAATTTTGCCGATAAAGCCCAAAAGTAGGTAAAAAACTAAGGTAAGAACATGGATTTTTTGGGGTTTTCTGGGTTTTTTGCAAGGATTATCCATAGGGATTTTGGGAAATTTTGCAAGGGAATTCATTAGATTTTGAAGGATTTTAGGTTTCACCTCCTTCTATTTAGGCTTTCTTTGATCAGATCTTTCTAATAGAAGGAGGGAATCTAGAATATTTTGGGCTGGGCAAAATATGACAACAGTTTCCTTTACCTTTGTAGGTAGTTTGTGATTTGTGTATGCCGATCTATTGCTTGTTATTATTCTATGCATATATAGTTGATCTAAGGGTCGAACATTCAAAATTAGTGTATCACATTTTCCCTTTCAGTTTCTCCTCCTCCCCCTTTTCCCAGTGGTGATTAGATTAGGTTTAGTCTTAGTCTGCTCTAAATTTCATGTTCAGAGAAAGGAACTAGCCTTCTATGGAGGTTTGATTTCCATTGTAGGATTGCACACCTAGAAATCACTCCAATGTTTCACTAGATTGTTGCAGCAAAAGTGCTTCAACACAGGGTGTAAATCTAAGTGACAACAAAACCCATGGAAAGTAGTCTCAGATCGGGTATAAATGATGGGTTTAAAGGAACTAAGGAACAAATTAGGGTTTCTTGATGGATTTTATGGTAAAATAATGCATGTTTTAAAACTAGTTTTTTTAGGTCCCAACAAGAGGTATAACATGTTATGCCATTTCCTTTCTACTTTAGCTTTCATATGCACGTAGTGTCATACATTCGCTAAAGTGGGGGATAAATGTAACGTAGAAAATTGCATACCCTTGCAATTTCATGCTACATTTAGTAACCATTTTAGCATTTCATATCTCCTCTTTATATGATAGGTTAGGTCTGTGTGATTTTGGTCTATTTCATCTTCTTTTATCAAAAATTTAATATAGTGCTTTAATGTCTACATGTCCTAAGGTGCCTTGTACGACCAGGAGTTGGTTTTACCTGGACCTGAGCACTCCACACGGACATTAGCATTCCATGCTAGCGTCCCGCATCTGTTTGCTAACAAGTATCCATTTTTTATCATTGCAACATGCCTTCAGTGATCATGAAGCTTCATGGTAATGCCTCTGGGAGTCACAAAATGACTCCTTGCATGCAGATTCATGATTCTTCCCCCTTTGGAAGAAGATTGGAAAGAAATTTGGATTCAACACATTCATTGGCACTCTTCCACACTTTCTCAATTAAACTTTGATGTTTTTGATATTCTTTGATATCTTTTAGTGGAAATTGAACTTCTATAGTAGTCATTCATGATCTTTGATGTTCTACAACATTGCTATATTATTTTCTTTGGCTCTTTGGGGTTTATCTCTCTTTAATGCTCTTTGAGGAGGCTCTCTCCATTGTGGTTTTGAAGTTGCACTTGTTCTTTAAGCTCTTGGAATGTGTGTTGCCTCTTCTTTATATCAACATTGGTAAGATTGTTCCTTTATTGTGTTTGATACAGGTTCCTTTCAAATGTTTTTGCTTTGTGTGGGTTACTACATGATGTAGACCACCATTTTCATTTGTTTTCTTTGGTGTAGACCACCATTTTCTTACTAGTTGCACAAGTTGCATGTTGTAGGTTTCTCTCCTCATAGACCAAGGAAGAAACCCTTGTGGTTTTTATTTATTTATTGTTGTTCTTACCTTCCCAGACACACTTAGGATAAGAACACACACTTTTCTTTTTGATTTTTATGCAATATTTTGTATCACTACTCTCTTGCAAGTTTCTTGGATTGGAGATCATACAACTGCACGAAGGTTTTGTATTACTTCCTTTTGTGCTTGTATCTCTTCATTTTCCTTTATTTATTTGATTTCTTTTCATTTCTATTTCAACTGGATATCACTGGGTATATTTTCTACTAGGATTTGTGTTGTGCAAGTGGTTTGAGGCCGTATAGGGTCGAGTATTTTTTTACTTGTATTTCAGACTCCAGCACCCAACGTAGATGTCCTCACAGTGCACTGTCATCTAAGGTCAAGACCTTGTCCTTTTGGCTATAGGTTCCTCTTTCTGGCCTCTTTTCATTTTTGCTTTCAGTTTCTATCATTTTTGTTGCTATAGTTACTTTCTTTGCATTTTTCCAATTTTCCCTCCATTGCCAATAACTTGTTTAGGTTGTGTTGCTTTGGTATGGGCTCATAGTGGTTCTATAGTGAATCTATGATAGATTAACTTCACATTCGACACTTTGAATAATAGAACCCAAGTGTAGTCGTAGTGAGAGTTCACTCAATCAAATCTAGTAGATGGAGAAGTAATTTTCCCATGCTACACTATGTCATCTCACCAAGATCACCTACATAAATAATGAAATGAAACAAAGGGAAAAACCTAGACTATAAACTAAAAATTATGGTTTTTAAGTCTCATTTTTTTCTAGCTATTGAGAGATTTTTAAGCTCTAGGTTGATCATGATGAAATCAAGCACATAAGCAATCATTAGAGAGCTAGCGAGATGGTGATCATAATTATGGAATGTGCTTAACCTTAGGTGGTGTTGGTTATTTTCCCAGACTGGATGCTTATTCCCAGTTATCCCTACAAGGTAGCCATCATTGATCAACAGGATTCCCGGGCCAGGGGCCAACAGTACAGGAGATAGACTCTATAGATATCTCCTCTTCTTCTTTAGGCTCTGCAGAACCAAGGGGGGTATTCTCTATTCAACATCCATGAAATGTGACTATGAACTGACCAGGATGTTGATACAAAGGAGATGAATCCTCCTTTATGCAGACCAAAACTGTAAAATAAGTGCAAAGGGGCTAGCTTTGGGCCTATATTCAGTTGTAGACAGAGGATTATAATCATAAAACTACTTCTAAAGTCCTAAAGGTTTGTATTTGAAGTTTTAATTTGATTTTTGGTATTTTGGATGCAAAACTAGGACTTTAGATGTAACCTCAATACAGGACTGGATCGGTGCCTATCTAGGGCTCGGAGTCAATAGACATACGCATGTGAATAGTCAGCATAAACATATACCAAAGACTGGATATCAAGGGGATTGCTAGGTACCTGCCTTACAGATACTTCCCAAAACAGAGTATCTTGTTATCTCTACTTACTGATATCCTTATTGCAATGTCTTCTTCCCAACACTTGACCTAAAACGTTTAATCTACTCCTTGAGCAGAAGTAAGAAATCAAGCATTCAACACAGCAAACCTATATTCTAGAATCATAAACACCCCTTAGATGCTTAGATTCATAAGAAGAACACACTCAATTTGGAGATAGACAACAGAACACATGCAATATAACATTACTCATTTAAATCAGCATGATATCAGTAGATTTATGCAGAGAAACATACAACATGAGACTCATAAACTCACAAGATAGCCAAGATAGAGCCACCAATGAAGTTGTATTGTGTCACAGCGCCCAAATTTGTCTAGTTTTCAACAACCACAAAAATGAGTAACACAGTCTGCTTAATACAACAGGAGAGTGTACTCACCAAATTAATTACATGGCACATCAACAAAAATCAAAATTCTGCCAAATGCGCTGCACCATGAGAATGGCGCCCCTACAATGAATGCGGCAGAGGGACAAAGAGGAAGGAGCAGGTGAGTTCAGGATCTAAGCTGCCACTCAAAGATTTTCACCTTAAATTTGGTAGTTGGCTAGTCACTCCATCCAATGTCCCCCTACAAGTGCTGCCATTATGATCAACCTACCCGCAGCCCTCAAAAATGCAGCAACAGATGCATCAGAAGTCTTCCCGCTCAAAAATGCGGCCGCATACAAAGAAACCATTCGCTACTATGAAATTAAAACATAGACGTCAATCCTCCTTCCATCGCTAGAGATTCACGGCCTCAAAATACGTTAAAAAGTCAAGAACCAATGATATCGTGCCACGTCAGCACCCTATGCATCCATTGCAGACTTTTCTGCCATCCATTTTGCCCTTTTCACCCCTATATATGCAAAAGCATATACAATCACTTTATATACAAGTCAGATCTCAAATTTTATAGAACAAAATGAAATTGCTTTGAGATTCGGCTTGTATCTTTTTTTGTTTGTATATCAGCGTATACAATGCCATATACATGCAAGATGTGGACCCAACACATCATCTTCTAGATTGGAACATTCCTTGGAATCCGCATGATACCTACCTCATTGTATCTTCTCATTGTACATCACACATACAACATACAACATGCAACCCACGGACTTCAACTTGAAATCTGCCAAAACATATCCCTCATCGCATCCGGATTGTATGTTCATTTCCTTGTATATACCCTTTGTATATAGCACATACAACCCAGGACATTCAAGTGGTGGGCCCCCTCATGTTTTTGAATTCTTTGTTGACTTTGACTGCCTCGCACCTTTCACTTGTATGTGCACTTGTATATTGGATATACATACAACACAAACATACAAAGGAAATACCTTTGACCTTTCAACTCAGCCATTGTATGTATGCGCACCAAGTCTAATTTGATAATATTTGGAATCCGTCCCTTAAATATTCCACTTTTTATGTTGAACACATACAAGCTCCTTTGTATACCTGCGAGTCCCACCTCTTGCATATCGGCCGCACTGTAGCAAATGTATGTTGGCACCCTTGTATATTTTTTACTTGTATGTCTGAACATACAAACCTGATAAACAAGCAAACAAGGAATCTTCTAGAATATGCAACATAGATTCTCCCTTGTATGCAACCGTTGTATGTCTAAACATACAACACAAATATGCATTTGAGCCTGATATGCATTCAGAAATGCATACAACTGCAGAATATTCCTAGGAATGTGCGATAGATTCCTCCTTATATATGCAACCCGATATGCATTAAAAAATGCATATAACTCAACTTTTTATCATTTTTCAAAAGCTGACAGAGATTTCACAAGCCCGCCAACATACATGACCATTTGCACATACAAAACCCTAGCATTTCGCTCACGTGTGATGGGAAAAGGTGGTAAAACAATGCATGTGGGCCGAGGAACAATTAAACATAAGGCACTAAGGGTTTGATGAAATAAAAACAGAGACCTGCAAACTCAAATTCAGAACCCTAACCCTAGGTGAGTACCACCAGGTGGTCCCATAGATGAACATTCTTTAAAAACTCTTTTTTCCCTAAAATAGATTTTTGTTAAATTTATGAGTTTTAGTCAGTCAAATTTAAGAAATTTATAGTCAAAATGTAGGCATCTAGGCTAGGAATTACTTTTTGTTTTTAATTTTTTCCACTTTTTGGTCAAGTTAAAAAAAATTAATGGGATGGTAGTAGAGGAGTTGTAGTCCCAAGTGGCTAGCATCTCATGGGTGATTTTAGGAATTCAATGGATTTCCTAATTTTGATAATTTGCTCCCTTACATGGGGAGATTTTGTACTGATATGTTGGCAGAAGACAGAGCAAGCAACAAATCCTACCGTAAGTTACCGCAAGTGGTATGCGGAGGTAGAGCTGACATACAAAGAAGTATTTGGGGAAAATACACCTCTCTCTCTCTCTCTCTCTCTCTCTCTCTCTCTCTCTCTCTCTCTCTCTCTCTCTCTCTCTCTCTCTCTATATATATATATATATATATATATAGAAGAATAAGAAGAATATGAGAGAGAGCGTAGTAGAAGAGTGAGATAAGAGTAATGATATGTAAAGGGCAAAGACTAAGACCTGCCGATATGAATGTATAATTAACCATTGATTATAAATATATATAAGGAGATATAAGGGTTCTTATATGTTTATGTGTAACTTATGAATGCTTATATATGACTTATGCCTACCGCATATTACATTTCCTTAATGTTTTATTAGGAGTATCTCACTATATGATTGGGGTATAAACTGACTTTAGAGATTTAACTAAAGACCAGATCTTCATACTGGTTCCTTCCCCTTTCTTGCCAACATTTGGTTCCATTCCCAGGACCCTAGAAAAAGACAGTGAAGAATAGAGAGGATAAAACAGTAAAAAGGAAAAGAGTGGAGTAGTGCAAAGAAAGAAAACTGAAGTGATAGAAAATTTTTATGATCTACGAAGAAGACTGTGAATTCTCTTAATTTCCTACCCTTGTGAGAGGGGGACCAAAAAAGTGATCCTACCACTCAACCTTTATTTTTGAGAACTCAACTCACAAATTTCCTACTAGATTTTCCTGATGCAAGAGCATCCTTGCTCATCAACAATCTTACATCAACCAAAAATATTTTATTTCCTTTTTCTTCTTTTTCTCTATTTTTGTAGGTTTCTCTACGTACACTAAGAGTTTGAGGGTGTGATTTCTCCTATGTAACTTTGAAGGTTCCAAGTTGGTTTTGCTTTGACACAAGGGGATTTGGTTCTAGATTTCTCATTGCACTTGTGCATAGAGAGATCTTTTAGTTCTTGTCCTTAACATGACAATCTAGATTGCATAATAATGATGTGATCATGTTTCACCTTTGATAATTCTCAAGGACTTTAGACAAAATTGCTTTATCAATATATTACTTGATATTATCTCCACCTAGCTCCTCGTGTGTGATTGACTTCAAGAAGATGGTAATCTTACTTATACTAGTTTGATTTCAAATATAACTTTATGCCAAGCCATGGAACCATTGTTGAGCCTAGGATCTCAGTTGGTCCCAAAAACTTCTAGCATATTCCAAAGAATCCACTCCTAAATTGATTGAGCTAATAAGTTGTAATTTTAATAATGGACCAATTAGGGAAGTCATCCCTTGACTCTTGGAGATTATAGAGGGTTATTTTTAAGCCCCTTATTATGTATAATTAGGAATCTCTAAACTTATGATGATGGTCACTTTCTCCAGAAAAGTTCTATCTCTTGGCATAATTTATAAAAATATCTTTGCATCTCTATTAATTGGTCTTGCACCATGTATCTAACATGTGTGCCAATTGAAATAATCATACCCATATGAATAAATAATATTTATTGAGATCTTCTAATTGTTAGGAAAGGTGTCTCAACCTTGCAATTGAATAAACTTATTTTTTTGTTATAAAATTGAATAAACTTAATTTTTGGGCTACAGAGTTGGTTTTTGGCTAAAATAAAAATTCTAAGTTGTTTGACACCACTTGTAGGGGTGCTTGGTGTGTAGATCTCTTTTATATCTACAATTTGAAAATAAATAGGCCCAATCAGCCACCCAGATCAAAAGTTATGGCCTCTAGAAGTTGGGTCTCTCGTATTGGAAAATGTAAAAACATGTTGGACATAGAAAAGAGATGTAAGGAGGAGTTACATGTGTTGACCAACTTATTATGCATGTTATGTCACATCATAAGACATCTTTGATTGGAGATAATAGAACCCTAAGGATTTGCATGCCACTTTTGGGTGGTTTTGGCTAATGGTTCTTTAATTACCATTTGACAATTTCATGTATTACATCTCCTATATATTAGGTGCTTGAGATGTAGGTTGAGTGTGAAAGTCTTATAGATGTTGTTAAGTTGCTTCCAGATCTCTAGTTGGTGATACTCTTGTGAAAGATTTCTCTGCAAGTATATTGTATTTTTGTTGAGATTTCTAAATAATCTATTGAGCTACTTTTGGAGTGTGGGGTTTTTCTCTTGAAAGGTTTTTCTCCACGTAAATCACTATGTTGTGGTATAATTTCTATTTATATTTATTTCTATATAATTTCTACAACTATTGTAAAGATTTATTTTTTTTACATAATCCTCCTCTCAAGGTTAGTGTAGGAAGTTGTTCCGCTACCTTAGCCTTACAAGTGATATCAGAGCTTGATCACCTTTAGTTTCAGTTGTGGGTTGTTGGGTTTTTAAAACTAATATAGTTTTGAGTGGGAGCTTGTGCAAAAGATGCCTTGTGATCTTGTTGTAGGAATTTCAAATGGTGAGCACATCAGGAGAATATAGGTAGAAAAGTTTTCTGGTAAAAATTTTGAGATGTGGAAGATAAAGATGGAAAATCTGTTAATTGAACAAGATCGATGGGATGTTGTTGATGAGCATGTTTCAAGGCCTACAGATGCTACTCTAACTACTTAATATGATGTTATGGACTGTAAAACCAAGGGTCCAATCAGATTGTTCCTAGCAAAATCTATTTTAATTAATGTCCATGAAGAGTCCTCTACGAAAAAACTATGGAAGAAAATTGGTGAGATATATCAAGCCAAATCTTTAGTGAACAAGATTTTATTGAGGAAGAAGTTATATTCCTTGAGAATGGAAGAGGATGGATGAATTATATACCACCTAGAATCATTCAATATGTTGGTGGCTCAATTGGCATCAATTGGTGTAAAAATGGATGAGGAGGAGAGATGTCAGATCCTACTTTAATTCTTTCTCTGATTTTTGGGATTCTCTTGTTATGGCTATTGGGAGTACTTCTATTGTCTTGAAATTTAAAGATGTCATGGATTTTTTTGCTTTCTGAAGAGATGAGGAGGAAAGTATCCATCAGTGCCAAAGAGGCCCTGAATGTTCATGGAAGACCTAAAGAAAAAGGCAAGAAGAATAAGAAGAATGACAAATCCAAGTCCACGGGGAGATCCAAATCTCTTAGAAAGTCCAAAGTTATTTGTTGGAATTGTGGTAAGCCTGGACACTTCCATAAGGAATACAAAGAAGAAAGAAGAAGAAAAAGAAGAAATCTAATTCTAATTTTGACTTTGAGAAGTAAGATGGTGATATGTTCATTTTAGCTATGGCCACTTGTGTAAGTAGTGATGCATGTTTAATTGACTTAGATGCATCTTTTCATATGACCTCTAATAGAGATTAGTTTTTTGAATATGAATAATTTAATGGAGGTAAGGTGTACTTGGGTGATGATTCTTGTTAAAATTTTGTTGGTTGTAGTAAACTTAAAACTAGATTTCCTAATGGTAGAATAAAAAGGATTAATGGTGTGTTACATATCCCTGGGTTAACAGAAAATTTATAATCTGTGAGAAAATTAATAGATGTAGGTGTGCAAGTAGTCTTTTATGATGTAGGATGCAAGATGGTTAGAGGTGCTATGTTGATCGCTAGAGGTGTCACATTTGGCATATTGTATAAGCTGTTAGGAATTTGCAAGTCTAATTAAACCAATTCCACATAGCCCAATAGGAGAAACAAGATACAAAAACAACCATAATGCAAAAGATCAAATGAACAAGCAACAAGGAACACAAGATATACCCTAGGAAACCCCTTTACGGGGAAAAACCCAGCCTCCAAGAGCATCCATGCTCACATGTATTATTCAACAATTAAACATTACAATATAATTCATGAGCTCCATGAATACCTATGAATCCATCAAGCACCTCCAATGCAGCCTCCATGTGTACAAGCATGAATCCAAACATCACCTGTCATGCTTCACAATCTGCACTTATAGGAGAGAGCTCAATACAATGACAACCTCTCACAAACCTCCAATCCACCTACAATGAAACAACCAACATTACCAAAACCACTAATCATGTGCTTGCTTTTATAGACCAAGCTCACACAAATACAACTTGTGGTATTGGATAAAACCATGTGCCCCAAAAAACCATGGTAACACAAAACCATTAACTTTTAAAACCCACTTGACCCCACATTTGACTATTGGTACTAACTTTTCCCAATAAATCAAATAATACAAATAATAATTAATTACTCTATGTGTCCCACACACATAAAATAACTAACCCAATGTTACAATACAACTTATACAATTGGTAACCAAATAAAATAGTACAATATTATGCAAGGTGTACAAGACCTATTCCAACATTCTCCCACTTGTTGTATACATTGCATAAGGGTTAATACATGAAATACAACATCATAGACAAAACATGAAATCACACAAATCTCTAGAATGATCTCGTGCTCCATCAAGATACCTGTAACAAAGAAAAGCTACCACCATCTCAAGCAAGAACTCCTGTCATCCTCCAACATGCCACCTATGGAAGAAAAGGAACATGCCAAGGTGAAGATGCACCAATCCAAAGAACACAAGCATCAAATCCAAGTGATAACATAAGACTCCAAGCTGTTGTCAAAAGGTAAAAAACCCACATGACTGGAAATAGCACCCACAGCATATGCTAATACATCCAACCATCCATATCTCGTAGGTATCAAAAACATCCACAAACTCATGCCAACAACATATCCAACCCATATACTACAATAACAAGCTCCATGAATAAAACCTATCAATGAAGAACACATACATCCAAGAACTCCCACTACATGGGTAATATCAAATCTAAAAATAGATCCATGGCATACCAAATCTATCAATCAACACTCAAACCAAGGTGTGGCTAATCAACAAGCCAATGTAGTATCAAGAACAATAAGAATGATCCACACATGCATGATAAATCGTTGCATACTCTCTCACAACATGTCACCATAACTCTCCCAAAGTCCAACCATATCAACATGATCCTCTAGGAAGAAGTCATAATATAAAGAGAGAAAACCTGTAAATCATAATGTCCTTCAAAACACCTCAAAGTGCTAAGTTGTGCCAAGTATGATCTCCTCTACAACCCCAAATGAAAATCCTCAACAACACCCAACCATTCAATCTCATAAGATCAAATGAACATATGTAACATGTAAGCAACATGGATGTAAGCCTCTCTAATCAAGGTAGACCAAACTCATAACCATTCCATAACCAGGAATAAGCCCAATCACATCTCCTAAAATCCTCATAACGAACATGATAAATCAAACCATATGAACAAGGAGATAACCATGCTAACATCCCTCAAATGAACCCTCCAAAACCAACAACTGTAGCTCAAGATCCATATCTATGAGAAGATGAAACATAAAGCAAATACATCTAAAAGGATGGGAAATACCTCATAGATGATAAACTACTGAGTAGACCAAGAGTGGGGTATGAGAATGCTCCTCCAGGGTACACCAAGCCACAATGACTCTCTCCAAGAACAATCTCCTCTAGGTTCATAATGAACTCACATCCATATCTAGGTGTAAGACTCCTCAGTCTATCTGCTGAAACCTCCAAAGAGTAACTGTCTCAACAAGTATCTCTAATCATAAGAGAACTCCAACCTCACCTAAGTCTCCAAGTATCCATGAGCACCTTTAACTGACCAATACATGCCAAACTCCAAATGCAACATAGCACCATCATGAAGTAATCAAGAAAATGATCAAAGTACTCAATACCAAGAGAACAAACAAGACCACTATCAATGCTCCTACTGCACAATAGCATAATCAAGAAGCTCATCATGACATCATTATCTAACCATCTCCTCATAAGATCACATGCAACAAAGCATACAATGATGCATACATTATCTCAAGAGAACCTGTATCATGCCAATACTCTAATCTAGAATCAAGACATAATATCAACATCTCTAAGTCAAGGATAAACATGTCAAACTAACAAATCATAAACTGACACCTCAACCAAAGACTCAAAGAATTCCTCCATGGTAAACCAAGATGTCAAAATCTCCAATCATATGAAGATAATCATCTACTAACAATGGAAATCAGGATGTCAAAGCACTCTCACTGAAACAAGAATCATAATCTAAGAGCCTATCCAAGACACCCACAACCACTGTAGAAGATCATCCATCATGTATGATGAATCCAACATGTTTCCAAAGCTCCCACTAAACCGTAATACCAAGCTATCCATGACAACAAAGCAACCATCTCCCAAATGAAGATTATCCATGGCTCAAACCAATCAAGGAATCCCACTGTAAAGTCAACAACTCTCAAAAAGTCTAGTGAACCAAAATCTCCAAACAAGAAAATAAAACCATCACTGTCAAAAGCTAACATAGAATCATGTATCCAAGCTCTCCATGACATCGTGATAAACATGCTACAAGTCCCAACAATTGAATATCCAAGCACTTTAATTATCTATCCTCTTATCCCAAAGCAATCATACCAATGCACAAATGACCATAGACAAGGCCAACTGACAAAGTCTGCATAAACACTGAATCAATCTCGTGGATATAGACAGTCCACATCTGAGTCATCCCATTGTAGCCAAGGGGTAGCTAATCCACAAAACTACATAACTCATAGATCCAAAACAAATGTAACATGCAAACTCATCATCACACTAGTAAACTGCAAACTGAGATATCAAAGAAGATAATCTGTAGACTCCAAGACTCAAACATTAAATCAACTCTAGATTCGATTTGCCAACAAGTCCACAAATGAGTAACCATAGTCAAGGAACTAATCAAGCATCTAGGAGATAAGAACAATCCCCTAAAACAACACCACCTATAATCATGAATCAAACATCATATCCCATACCTGTCAATCGCATACATGATCATGTCGTGCCAATGCAAAAGTGTGTCTACATAATCATGACACCATAATCAATGCCATCATTGTACTTGTACTCAACTCCCACTTAAATGAGACTCCAAGTCTCACACAAGTATCAACCATGTCCTCAAACCAAAAGGGAATCTGCACCTGTCTCCATCAAAGTCATAACTCTGAAAAACACCTATAAACTTATATCAGGAAGCACCATATCTGAAAAAACCTGCTATACCATGCTGATGGTCTCATAGCAACATGCACTCCTTCAAGTCTATGCCCAAAAATCCATCCAAATACACTCATAAATGCACTCTAAACCTCAGGCTCCCACAAGTGATCAAACAAGTACAATTCTCTCTCTACACACCAAACTAAAAATCTACATGATCCAAACTGTAGTACACTGTAAGAGCTTTCCAATGCCTATCTCAAATCCAAAATTTGATTCTGTATGCAAAAGTTATGAGCATAAAACTATACCAGAGCAATGCGGGCTTTAGGCACCAAATTCTAATACAAACAAAAAAATCTAGTCATGAAACCTATACCACTATGTAGTGCTCAGAGAGAGCTTTCTGACGCCTATAAGAAGTTGAAAAACTGATATAGTATGTGAAAGTTATGGCCCTCGGAAGAAAAGGCACTCCTAGGGCTAAAACTGGACCCCTAGTGGGCCACTGTACCCTGATGATGTCATCACTGACCCAAGCATGGCTATGCAATGATGACTGGGCAGTAGTGCTGACATGGTGTACTAGGTTGGCATCATTGATCTCTGACAGGCGGATTTGAAAAAGTTTTCCATTTTGTTTCATGGACTCCAAATGACATTAGGAAAGAGGTTTGATTTTTTCTAAAGTCCAAAACTAAAAATTGTTTAATCGTTGTCATAAAAAATGTTTTCCACCGCTGCTAATATTTTCCACCGCCCACCAAATATTTTAAAGGTTTTAATAAATAAAAAATTATAACCCCCCCACCGGCGGCAAGGGCTCTTATCGGCGGTGAAGGTCCGATGGGGGGCCGACCGGCATATGCCAACGGTACCCTACCATACCTTGCAATTCTACGTAGGGGCAGGGACGTGGTACGGGGGGTTTGCGTACCCCCCTGCCACATTTAAAATTTTCTTTATTTTGAAATATTTTTTAAAAAGATTTCAATATCTTACCAAAAAAAAAAATTAATCGCCTATAGTTTTTTTTTCTTTTTCAAAACTATAGCAAGAATTTAACAATGTGCAGGAATTAAAAAAAATAACTATTTTATTCTGTGAATCCGTACAACATACCTGGGGGGCAAAAAAAATTGCTTTTCCTTCCTGTGACCGAATATAGGCAAATTTTATATGAATCTTCATCTCTCGGGCCTCCTAGACTCAATGGCAAGGTCAGTTTTGTCCCAAAAGGTCATCTCTGAAAGTTCCTCCTCGAAACTCTCATGAACCCAAACCCTAAAAACCCTCTTCAACCATGATTTTTCAATCACCAAATCCGCAACATGCATAGCAAATCTCTAATACCCAGAACCCCCAATCTGCAATACAACCTACACAAAACCTTGTAATGCCTTCAATCCTTCCATGCATTGCCATGGCTTCCATTTTGCAGTTGATCTACATACACAAGGGTTATACATATCCAGGGAGCTCACACCTCCCTAAACCATAAACATGGATCTGATACCAACTGTTAAGAATTTGCAGGTCTAATTAAACCAATTCCACATAACCCAATAGGAGAAATAAGATGCAAAAACAACCATAATGCAAAAGATCAAATGAACAAGCAATAAGGAACACAAGATATACACTGGGAAAACCCTTTGCAAAGAAAAACCTAGCCTCCAAAAGCATCCATGCTCACATGTATTATTCAGCAATGAAACATTACAATACAATCCATGAGCCTCCATGAATTCCTTTGAATCCATCAAACACCTCCAATGTAGCCTCCATGTGTACAAGCATGAATCCAAACATCATCTGCCATGCTTCACAATCTGCACTTACAAGAGAGCTCAATACAATGACAGCCTCTCACAAACCTCCAATCCACCTACAATGAAACAGCAAACATTACCCAAACCACTAATCATGTGCTTGCTTTTATAGACCAAGCTCACACAAATACAACTTATGGTATTAGATAAAACCATGTGCCCCAAAAAACCATGGTAACACAAAACCATTAACTTATAAAACCCACTTGACCCGGCATTTGACTATTGGTGTTAGAAATGAAAGCAACACTACTTCAATGGAAATCTGATTCGAATAAATTTTAGCAAACTTTAACTGTGTGTTATTAATGGAGATTGTAACAAAACATAAACCCACAATACAAGAAAATACTAGAAGTAGAATGAAGCACATAACACAAGTGTTTAACATGGAGAAAACCCTTTTGGGTAAAAAATTCCACCAAGAAAAGAGGCCAAGTTGTATTACCTTCACAAAAGGAGATTACAAATACATTCACTTCCTTTGTCCTTCAACCTTCACTCTAGCAGAACCTGGGTACCTGTAAACTATTATATGCACCTCATCTACTATGCTATGGTTTTTATAGAATTTACACAACCTCAAGACATTAAATGACTTCTTACAAGCCCATAACACTTGTCAAGAGTCAACAATACAACCTTGGGCATCCATGGCCAAGAATAGGCTCTTATAGGGTCATAAATGCTGTCATACATGCATCCTACACTTGGGAAAAAGTGCCCATGCAAGCATGAACTCCTTGGGGCCAAAAATAGCCACTTACAACATCTTATGACGCATCATATGCTATTATTAGTGTCATAGATTCTTATAACTTACAGTTGTCATAGAATCTCTTACACCTTACAACATCTATAACATGTGTCATAACACTAAAAATAGATTATTCCTCCACATGTGCACCCCACTTTGACCAATTACAATTTACCATAGTAAATGACATCCCATAACTACCACCAGTGACTCTGGGACTTACCGTGCAGTAACTCCGTAATTACCGTAGATAGTAAATAATTTTTACCACTGTCGGTGAAACTTGTACATCCCTTATGGGTAATTACAAATAATAAATGGAATAATAAAATAATGGGATTTACAAGGTTAATGGCACCTTATCCCAACATTCTCCCACTTGACATTATACATTTTAAATCAACCCAAAGGAAATCAAATGAAAAAAAATCAGGCACTAGAAACAAGTCCCATGGCCTCTCTGCCCCATACAAATTTCTCTGTGCTCATAGGCTTATTCAATGAATTTGCAAATTCTCCTGAGTGTCTATCTTCTTCAGCTCAATCTCTCCATTTGCAACCAACTCTCGAACAAAGTGATACTAAACATCAACATGCTTAGTCTGAGCATGATACATGGGATTCTTGGCCAAACAAATAGCACTCTGGCTATCACAACCAATCTGAATGTTCCTGCAATCAAAACCAATACCTGTACACAATCTCCTCAACCAAATTGCCTCCTTAGATATATGAGTAGTAGCCATATACTCTACTTTTGTAGTGGACAAAGCAATTGTGGGTTGCCTCTTACTCATCCAACTGACTACACCTCCAAACAGAGTAAACACATAGCCACTAGTGGACCTTCGACTATCCAAGTCCCCTGCCCAATCTACATCAACAAAACCCTGTATGTCCAAAGATTTATTAGCACTATCAGTACCAAAATAAACCAAACAATGATCAGGAGTACCTATAAGATATTTAAACACCCTCTTCACATAGTTCCAATGTTGTCTACCAGGGTTGGACATAAATCTACTCAAAACTCCCACTGCTTGGGCAATATCTGGTCTAGTGCAAACCATTACATACATCAAACTCCCTAAAGCACTAGCATATGGCACATTAGACATATCCTCAAGATCATCTTTAGTCTTTGGACACATATCTAATGAAATCTTAGTACCAATGGGTAAAGGAACTCTAACTAAGTTACAGTCCTGCAAACTAAACCTCTGCAAAATAGTATTCACATACTTACTTTGTGAAACCAAAGCTTTCTGTTAAATCTATCCCTCCTAATCTCCATTCCCAAAATATACCTTGCAGCACCAAGATCCTTCATCTCAAATGCACCTAAAAGTTGGGCTTTAAGCTCACTGACCATACCCTTAATATTGCTGAAAAACATGTCATCAACATACAAAGCAATAACCAGTATAGAATCATCAACACAATGAATGTAAACACAATGATCCTCCTCGCTTCTAACAAAACCCAATTTCAAAACAAATGAATCAAACTTTTGATACCACATTCTAGAGGACTGTTTCAGACCATAGAGAGACCTCTTTAACCTGCAAACCCAATGTTCTTTTCCTTTTACCTCAAAACCTGTAGGCTGTTGCATATAAATTTCTTCTTCAAGATCTCCATGCAAGAACATAGTCTTAACATCCATTTGCTCAATCTCCCAATCATAAGTTGTAGCAATGGATAAGAGAAATCTAATAGAAGTCAATTTAGCAATAGAAGAGAATATCTCACCAAAATCAACTCCCTCTCTCTGGGAGTAGCCCTTGGCTACCAGTCTAGCCTTGTACTTCTCTAATGACCCGTCTACTCCAAACTTCTTCTTGAAGACCCACTTACATCCTATGGTCTTTCTTCCTTTGGGTAAACAAACAAGATCCCAGGTATTACAAGAGTCTAAAGCCATCATCTCCTCCTGCATGGCTAGCTGCCAAGACTCACTATCATTTGCAGAAATAGCTTCCCTATAGGATCTAGGTTCATCATTAGTACTCAATAAAACATATACACAACAGAAATCTGGTGGGCTATACCTGTCAACTGGATTTTGTTGTCTTGTAGATCTCCTCAAGGGTGGAGTAAGAGACTCTACTTGTTCTTCTGCATGATCATCTGCACCAACTTCTTATGTAACAACAGATTCATCTTCATCAAAACTACTCGAATATTCTTCTTCTTCTTCACCCCCCAATCCATCATTTTGTTCTTCCTGAGGTGCATCTTGCTGCTCTAAATCAAAGTGCATTCTTTACCTTTTCATCTTTTTCTTTTAGTTCCTCAGGTTCAAAAATTGCTCTAAGTTCCCTGAAAATAACATCTCTAGAAAAGATAATCTTGCGGGTTAGTGGATTCCAAAGCTTATAACCTTTGACATTATCACCATATCCAATGAATGTACATTTTTCAGCCTTCAGATCCAACTTAGATCACTTTTCCTTAGGCACATGAACAAAAGCCTCATAGCCAAAAACCCTTAAATATGAAACAGAAGGTTTTTTACCTGTCCACACTTCATAAGGTGTCGAATCAAGAGCCTTACAAGGAGATCTGTTTATCAAGTAGCAAGCAGTACGCACAGCCTCTACCCAAAAGTATTTGTCCAATTGTCCATCACAAAGCATACTTCTAGCCCTTTCCATAATTGTTCGGTTCATCCTTTCTACAACACCATTTTGTTGTAGTGTATACGGAGTTATCTTTTGTCTGATTATACCGGCATGCTTGCAAAACTCATCAAATTCCTTAGAGAAATATTCTCCTCCATTGTTAGATCTTAATATTTTTATCTTTAAACTTGATTGGTTCTCTACTAAGACTTTGAATTCCTTAAACTTAGTGAAAACTTCATATTTATGCTTCATAAAAAATAAATCCATGTAAATCTAGATACATCATCAATGAAGGTTACAAAATAACCAAATTTTCTAATAGATTCATTATCCACAAGTCCAAACACATCCATATGAATAATTTCTAACTTCTCTTTTGCTCGATTGCTTCCTGAAGGAAATGATTTTCTATTTTTTTACCAAACACACAATGCTCACAGAAATCAAAGTGCTCATCAGAATAAGAGAAACCGTCTAACAAATTTTTATTCTTAATAGTTTTCAGTACATTATTGCTTGTGTGGCCCAATCTATGGTGCCACAACATACATGTATTTTCAGTAGTGGCCTTAGATACATAGGAGGCATTATAAACTGTAGTGGCTTCAAGCTTAAACAAGTTCCCTAATCTCTTCCCTTTCACTACCACCAAGTTCCCTCTCACCAATCTGTAGCCATGCTTGTCAAATGTCACATGCATTCCCAAATCATTCAACTTCAAAACTGAAATCAGATTTCTAGCTAATCCAAGAACATGCAAAACACCAGGGAGGGTTTTAATCCTCCCATCATTGAAACACAACAATACCTTTCCTTTCCCGATAATCGGATATGTAGAGTTGTCACCAAGGTAGATATTACCTCTATCATATTCTTCATATGTGGAGAACCATTCCTTATGCGGGATCATATGAAATAAGCATCCTGAGTCAACCAACTAGTGATCATTAGAAACAAGATTACATGCATAAAGTAAAACTTCTTCACCTACATTCGAGGACTTATCTGAAGCACTCTCCCACTATTTCTTGGGGTTTCTGCACTCCTTCACAAGTCCCCTTTTACCGCAGTTCCAACACTTAACTCTGTTCTTTTTACCAAGAGTCTTAGACTGGCCCTCGGACTTGTCCTTAGCCCCTTTCTAATCTCCTTTAGGTCCCTTTTCCTTAGACCTTCCCCTGATACTAAAAGCATCCTCTGAACTATCCAAACTCTTCTTCCTCAATTCCTGTGATAGTAGCACTGAAACAAAAGCATCCAACTTCGGATCCACAAGGTTAGTAGTGATAGCAAGGATAACATTCTCCCAAGACTTAGGTAAAGAAAATAGAAGTAAGATATATTTATCTTCCTCACTAACCTCAACATCTATTGAATCAAACTAACTCACCAATAAATTAAAAGAATTTAAATGCTCTACAACTTATTCACCTTATTGCATTTTGATGGAAAACAATTTTCTTTTTAAATAAAGTTTATTTACCATACTCTTGGCTTGATAGATCTCACCCAACTATTTCCACAACTTGTATGCAATCTCTTCCTTTGCGACATTCAACAGGACAGAGTCTGAAAGACACAACCGAATGGTTCCCCGTGCCTTCTTATCTAGTCTATCCCACTCATCTTGAGAGACATCGTCAAGTTTCTTCTCTTTTTGAACAGTCAACCATTGGTTTCTTTCTTCCAACAAATCTTCTATTTTCAGCTTCCACAACTCATACCCTGTTCAGTTGAACTTCTCAATGTCCAATCGAGAGGTTGATGCAATGGTGGATGCAGCCATAATAACACAAGATCTACAAAATAAATGCAACCAAATCTCCCACTGCAACTACAGCTTCCACACTACCACCCAAGAGTCAAAGTTGGCCAGGCTCTGATACCAAATGTTAGAAATGAAAGCAACACTACTTCAATAGAAATCTGATTTGAATAAATTTCAGCAAACTTTAACTGTGGGTTATTAATGGAGATTGTAACAAAACATAAACCCACAATACAAGAATATACTAGAAGTAGAATGAATCACATAACACAAGTGTTTAATGTGGAGAAAACTCTTTCAGGTAAAAAACTCCACCAAGAAAAGAGGCCAAGTTGTATTATCTTCACAAAAGGAGATTACAAATACATTCACTTCCTCTGTCCTTCAACCTTCACTCTGGCAGAACCTGGGTACTTGTAAATTGTTATATGCACCTCATCTACTATGCTATAGTTTTTATAGAATTTACACAACCTCAAGATATTAAATGACTTCTTACAAGCCCATAACACTTGTCAAGAGTCAACAATACAAACTTGGGCATCCATGGCCAAGAATAGGCTCTTACGGGGTCATAAATGCTATCATACATGCATCCTACACTTGGGAAAAAGTTTCCATGCAAGCATGAATGCCTTGGAGCCAAAAATAGCCACTTATAGCATCTTATGACGCATCATATGCTATTATTAGTGTCATAGATTCTTATGACAGCTTACAGTTGTCATAGAATCTCTTACACCTTACAACATCTATGACGTGCGTCATAACACTAAAAATAGATTATTCCTCCACATGTGCACCCCACTTTGACCAATTACCATTTACCATAGTAAATGACATCCCGTAACTACTGTCGGTAACTCTGGGACTTACCGTGCAGTAACTCCGTAATTACCGTAGACAGTAAATAATTTTTACCACTGCTGGTGAAACTTGTACATCACTTATGGGTAATTACAAATAATAAATGGAATAATACAATAATGGGATTTACAAGGTTAATGACACCTTATCCTAACAATTGGTACTAACTTTTCCAAATAAATCAAATAATACAAATAATAATTAATTATTCTATGTCCCACACATAAAATAACTAACCCAATGTTACAATACAACTTATACAAGTGGTAACTGAATAAAATAGTACAATATTATGCAAGGTGTACAACATCTATCCCAACATAAGCTTGATGCATACACTATTGAGTGTAATAGTACTTCTATGAAAAGAAAGTCTATGAATTCTTCGTTGGAAAAAGTGAGGGTTTCCTCTTCAGCGTATGGTCGTGACTTCTGGGTACATAAGGGTGCTTTTTCTTCTAAATCAAAATTACCTGTAGAGAAGACTATGTTGTGGCACCATAGATTAGGCCACATTGGAGAAAAGGGTCTAAGGACCTTGAAAAATAAAAACCTTGTTGACGGGTTGACTAATTGTGATCTTGATTTCAATTTTTATAAGCATTGTATTTATAGTAAACAAAATTGCATTCGTTTTTACTCGAGCTCTCATAAATCTTGTGATGTATTGGATCTTATTCATTCTAATGTGTTTAGTCCTATAGATGTTCCTTCCATTGGAAAATTGACATATTATGTTTCATTTATTGATGATTATAGCCGAAGGACATGGGTATATTTTCTAAAAAGTAAATCTAAAGTTTTTAATCAATTTAAAGAATTTAAAGCAATGGTTGAGTTGTAGACTAGAAAGAAAATAAAATGTTTGAGGACTGACAATGGTACTAAATTTTTCTTTAATGAATTTGATAGATTCTATAAAGATTATGACATTCAAAGACAAAAGATAACATTGTATTCTCCACAATAGAATGGAGTTGTATAAAGAATGAATAGGACATTGATGGAGAAGGCTTGGGGTATTCTTAGTGGTGTTGGTCTACAACAAAGGTTTTGGGCTGAAGCTATTGTTACTACTTTCTACTTCATTAATAGGTCTCCTACATTAGCCCTTGTTGATAAAATACCTATGGAGGCATGGTCGGGTCACAAGCCTTCATTGAGATATCTTAGAGTTTTTGGTTGTGAGACACATGCACATGTGCCAAAGGAGAAGAGAACAAAGTTGGAAAACAAGGCTGTGAAATGTATCTTGATCAAGTATAGTTATGGTGTGAAAGGATACAAGCTTTGGGATCTTGTTGCACAGAAGGTAATATATAATAGAAGTGTGATTTTTAGAGTAACTAAGCCTTCTTCTATTACATTGCAACCTAAACAAATTGAATAGAAAGATGTGATTCAACTTCCTTCTATACCTAAGAAAGTTGAATTGAGGCCCCTAGATAGACAAGAAGTTGAGGAGAGCTCATCTAGCTCTAAATCTTTAGAAGACGAGGAAGAACCTCCAACTCAACTTGTTCAAAGGTCTACAAGGCATAGACAACCACCTGAAAGGTATTCACCTGATGACTGGAGATGCATTTTTACTTTGAATACTAACATGGATGAACCAAGATCTATAGAAGAGGCATTAAGTATGAATGATGTAGAGTCCTAGAAGATTACTATGGATGAAGAAATGACAACTTTGGAAAAGAATGATATATGGGTGTAATGTAGTAAAATTTGGATTGTTTACTTTTGGTTTGAATCCTCCTTTCACCAATTACATTTAAGGACCTTCAGATCGAGTGGTAGAGCACTATCAGGTCCTTAGTCACTTACAAATGTAGGGAAACTTGGATTAGGGTAGTTGATTATCAATTTTCCTTCTCTTATGCTCAATTATCCATCAAAACCCTAATTATGTGAAAATGATAGTAAATAGATGAATAACAGAAAATGCTTCTGCAAAAAGCTATAAAATAACAAATAATTGTGGAGCTATTTTTGGGGTTTCAAGGTGCAAAAGTCAGGGACAAAAGAGCGGGTGACCAAGTCCAAGGTCTTGCTTTTTGTCAGGATCTAGAAACTCAGTCTGTAACTTGTTTCTGTTGTTTCAGAGATTTTTCTGTCACAAAACTTCAAGGACTAATGAGTGGGTGCCCAAGTCTAGGGTGCTCTTTTCTTCTCTGATCTGCAATTCTAACACTCCAATATGCCCTCCTGCAACTTCACGTTGTCTGCATCATCAACCTATAATCTGCAACCATGAAAACTTTGGGAGGGGGTTGTGGTGTTTAGGATCTTGCCTCAGTCAAGCCCTAGAAGGACACTTAAGTCTTCCAAACACCTTTGTCAAATAGAGAGTGAGTGCCTTTGTGAGGCAGAGGCAAAATCCAAATGAGTAAATGATCACAAACACAATAAATGTCACCTTGTAGTGAAGATCTCATGAGAGGAAGAAGCTCTTCATTCCATGAAGAAATGGATGCTCAAATCTGCAAACACAAACACAGACAACACAAATCTACTCTTGCAACACAATGAAAGCCTTGAATCACCAATGCACATACAAGTTGATAGCTAGTTGTAACCTTGTAATCATCTCCTTGAAATCTAGTTTACAAATGAATGCCTAAACATGCTTTTATATGCAACTACAAACATTCCCGCCAAGATTTCATAAATTCAAACTTACCGTGTCAGCCTAGGGACCAAATAATGGTCATAAACCGACACTAAAAATTTGGGCATGACCCAAAATAGGGTAGGACTAGGGCACAAGCGCCCAAGTCCTCCCACCTATTTTGGGTAGGGTTAAGTTCAAGGGGTCCCCCTAGGCCCCATTTGTCATGATACCTAGGGTTCATGGATGCCAAATTATGATGCAAGATGTCCTAAATGCACACTAAAGACCTAGGAACTAAACCTAAAGAGGGAAAAGCCCCCAAGGGGACATTTTCCAACGTTACATTGAGCCCCCACTTTAATGTATGTATAAACGCAAGGCCAATACATGCATTAAAGTACGGTTGCAAACACAACAAACACGCCAAGCATGGAGAAGACATGCCAATCACATAGAAAATAGTAATAGGCACGCAAAACATGGAGAAGACAGTTACAGTCACGTAGAACATGGAGGATATAATAAATACATAGAAGACACATTAATGCATAGAAGACAGGCATGATTCTTTTCTTTTCTTTTCTTTTTTCTCATATATATGGAATGCAGATGCAAGTACTAGAAAGTAAACAAACCTCCCATAATGCAGGATGCACTCATCGTGCAGGTCTTTAAACTACATATATGGGGCAACACACATGCAAGACACACAAAACCTCCCAAAATGCAAGATGCACTCATCACGCAGGTCTTTAAACTGCATATGGGGCAACAAACACACCACACAAAGTAAGCACACCAAACACACACACTTTGAAGACACAGAGAAAATACAGCAGACTAGTGATGGTGTGTTCCCTATTTCTAGGTTCATCACCATCTCAGGCACATTACAGGCACACACCGACGATTGGGATTCACCACAACAATCACTAAAGACACGCTTAAGGGTTGAATTAGTCACAGAACTGTTCCCTGCCTCCGCAAAGGACTTTTGAAAATGACATGATGATGCAATCTGCTCCAAGAAATACACCATCCCCACCTCCACAGAGGGCTTACATGATTGATTGATTGATTGCAAATAAACTTAGGATGTAGGATGCACTCATTGTGCAGGTCTTTAAACTGCACATGAGGACAAACAAATTGGTAACATCTACAACAAACAGCTTACCTTATATATGCCCCCACCTTAAGGTGGTTGATATCATGTATTGATATCAAGAACGTTAAGGTAGGAAGAAAACACACAAGGGAACATAAACTTTCGCAAAGCCCATGCCCTCCCAGAGGTGACATGTACTTTACGATCCACAAATGTTCCCACAAACAAATCCCTACAAGAAACATGTTAGTGTCTAAAACATCATGATAAACGACAACATCAATGCATATAATCAGTCACAAAGAGCCAAGGTTATACTACAAATTTAGAGATTGAGGATAACCATGGGGCTATATCAAGAAAATCTCAGAACCGAGTGTCACCAAGGTGAGATTCAAAGAGAAACAAAGTGCACGGAGCAACAGTATTGTTAAGGTTTGTAAATGAGATAAAGCTCATCAAAATCACTATGCAGAAAGCATGGAGTGCTTCTACTAGCCAAGTGTTGAATAATTTATTACAACCCCATCATCATATTAGGAACTAAGTCCATTTTTTTATTGCTCTTGAAAGGGACGCTAGGTCTGCATTAGTGTAAATGTTTTTTGTCATCCGCCCGCTAAATAGAAACACTAGAGGAAGGGAAATAATAAATAAGAGAGAAGAAACAAGTGTCTTAGGGACAATCACATAGGAGGGTGCCCCCAAGTCACCAACCACAACGCTATGTCCATAAGACAAAACACACAACGATGAAATCAAAGAGAGGCAATATAGAAGAATGATGATACAAATAGAAGGTCACAACAAAGGCGGTCTCCTGGTATCCCGGACCTTACAAGAGAATCAGAGGTCATCCCAAGAGGCCTAAACAACACATAGCACATCACAGGGGAAGCACATCACAAGAGAGATAAAGGGTTAGAGATACTTACCTAGAGGGCCTTGCTGGGCTAGCGGGTATCATCAAGCAAATCATCATCATCCTCCCACTCCCTAATGTTAGAGGAAAGTAGGACATAAGGTACCATAGCCCAATTCATGTCTTTCTCATCATGTTGTTCATTGTTAGGATCATCTTTGTTTGGTTGAATGTTAGGATCAATGTTTTCTTGTTGAGATTACAAGTTTATAGCATAAGCTTGTCTTCTTCTCCTTCTTTCTCTTGCTTTTCTATTTTGTTTTCTTTTACCACTTATCTCTTGTAAGATAGGGCTTTTCTCTTTCATAGGTTTGTGCAATTTAGAAGATGAAGCACTGGGATCAAACCTCATTTGTCATGGTGGAATATTTTGTTGTCGACAATGACCTCCCGATCCTTATGAGGATTCAGGGGAGGAACCTCAGCATAGGGACCTTATCCTTTCAGTCTAAGGTTATATTCACATGCGGGTTGTTTATCTTTTTTCATTTCTTGCATAGCAGGACTGGGCATTAGGTATAAAAGTTTTGCTTTGTAATTTCTATAGCTCAAAAAGTTAAAGTCTGTTCATAGATCTGGATCATGTTTAGATTTATCCCAAAAGTAATCCAATGTAAGGTGTTGTTGTGTACTGAAAGGCTTGTATGTATTTCAAGGAATGACATGCACTTGTCTTTTCAAAGGAAATTTTACACATTTATAGATAATTGAAGGGACGGATTTCATAGCCTTTAACCAAGGGATTCCAAGTTTGATTTCAAAGGTATCAGAAGTAGGGGTAACATCAAATCATTGTTCAACATGTTTCTCAAATATAGTTACCAATAATGATATATTACCCAAAGGTTTTTCAAAGGTTCACTTATGTGTCTTGATTATCATATTCAAAGGATCATAAGAACCTTGCATTAATTGATATGTAAAGAGGAACTCTTCAGTGACATTATTAGTCATGCAATTAGATCAATAAGAGTTCCATCCACAGGGTTTCCTATTATTTTTGCAGTGATGTCTCCAGTTGTTCTATCATGTAGGGTCTAGGAGGGAACCTATTGTTGTTATTGCAACTAGAGAACATGTTTATATGTTTAAATCAATGTCAAATCAGATTTAAAAGTTTTTCCAAAAGTATGTCAAAGACAAGTGCAAAATTATATGCAAAAATGGCCTAAAATGCTTGATTTTTTGTACTTTTTCAATGCAAACAAATGAAAGAAAAGATTTTGTAAGGATTTTGATTAGGGGAAGAAAATTATATTTATGATATAAGTCCAATAAAACAATAATATCCTTTACAACACACTCTTGATGCAAATCTAAGATGACGACAAGTCAAAATATAGTGAAAATATGCTAAAATATGCGATTTTTTCACCAAATCTCAATGCAAAAGAGCATGAAAAAGGGTGTTGTGAGGAAAATGATGATGGAAATAAAATTATATTAGTAATAAAAGCCACTTAATTCTAAAATATCCATCACAACACACTTATAGTGCCACTCAAGGTCAAACCCTAGTGAAAATATAGCAAAAATAGGCTATTTTTCACGATTTTTCACTTCCAAGACCTAGCAAAAGGGGTGTTGTAAATAATTTTAAGAGGTGAATAAAATAATATCAATGATATCAACCACATAAATCCATAAAATTTGTTACAACACACTTGGAGTGCAAACTAGGCCAAACCCTAGGGCAAAAATAACAAAAATGTGTAGTTTTTCACCAAATTTTCAATATAAGAGCCCAATCAAAAGGTGTTGTGAAGATTTTTAGGAGGAGAAGTAGATAATAACCCTAATAAGAACCAATTAGAGCAAGAATACCCTCCACAACATGCCTATGGTGTAAATTTAGAGAGTCAATAAGGCCAAATCTAGTGTAATCAATATTTTTGAAGCCCTAGGTTTAAGATCTTGACACAAAATTCTATATGAAAGTTTTGAAATCTGATTTATGATGAAAATAAAATTCCACACTCTAGGATGCAAAATGCAAGTGCAAATCTAATGAAATGCATAAAAATTACTAGTTTTTTGTTGAAATTTCCTATGCAAAAATGCAAATATTTGAAATCTAAATGCAAATTTAAACAAAAATGCAAGACTATAGCCAAATAAAAATTTGAATGAGTCTCTAAAATCAGTAGAAAAATCTGAAAGAAGATTTTGCCTACTAACCCTAGATTTTGGAATTATTAGGTTATATGAAAATTGTCAGAATTTCTACAAAACCCTAGCAATTTTATGATGAAAATACAATGCAAATGATTGATTTTTTGTAATTTTCTATAATTTATCTCAGATCTAATGCAAAAATTAGAAATTAGATGAAATTAGAATGAATTGATGCAAAATAGTAACCCTAAAATGTAATTTTTTTTAAATTTTGAAAATTTTCAATTTTTTTAAAATTTTCTCAATGCAATAATATGAATGAATAAAATCAATGCAAATCCAAAGTAAAGCAATCAACAAGGTGCCAAATTCAATAAAAACACAGGTTCACCAAAATGTAATGTAGTAAAATTTGGATTGTTTAGTTTTGGTTTGAATCCTCCTTTCACCAATTACATTCAAGGACCTTCGGATCGAGTGGCAGAGCACTATCAGGTCCTTGGTCACTTACAAATGTAGGGAAACTTGGATTAGGGTATTTGATTATCAATTTTCCTTCTCTTATGCTCAATTATCCATCAAAACCCTAATTATGTGAAAATGGTAGTAAACAAATGAATAATAGAAAATGCTTCTACAGAAAGCTATAAAATAACAAATAACTATGCACCTATTTTTAGGGTTCCGAGGTGGAAAAGTCAGGGACAAAAGAGCAGGCGCCCAAGTCCAAGGCCCTGCTTTTTGTTAGGATCTAGAAACTCGGTCTGTAACTTGTTTCTATTGTTTCAAAAATTTTCCCATCACAGAACTTCGAGGACTAATGAGTGGGCACCCAAGTCTAGGGTGCTCTTTTCTTCTCTGATCTGTAATTCCAACACTCTAATATGCCCTCCTGGAACTTCACTTTGTCTGCATCATCAAACTATAACCTGCAACCATGAAAACTTTGGTAGGGGGTTGTGGTGTTTAGGAGCTTGCCTCAGTCAAGCCCTGGAAGGACAATTAGGTCTTCCAAACACCTTTGTCAAATAGAGAGTGTGTACCTTTGTGAGGCAAAGGCAAAATCTAAATGAATAAATAAGCACAAACACAATAAATGTCACCTTGTAGTGAAGATCTCATGAGATGAAGAAGCTCTTCATTCCATGAGGAAATAGATGCTCAAATCTGCAAACACAAACACATAGACAACACAAATCTGCTCTTGCAACACAATAAAAGCCTTGAATCACCAATGCACATACAAGTTGATAGCTAGTTGTAATCTTGTAATCATCTCCTTGAAATCTAGTTTACGAATGAATGCCTAAACATGCTTTTATATGCAACTACAAACATTCCCATCAAGATTTTGTAAATTCAAACTTACCGTGTTGGTCGAGGGACCAATAACAATCATAAACCGACACTAGAAATTTGGGCCTGAACCAAAATAGAGCAGGACTAGGGTGCGGGCGCCCAAGTCCTCCCCCCTATTTTGGGTAGGGTTAAGTTCAAAGGGTCCCCCTAGGCCCCATTTGTCATGATACCTAGGGTTCATTCTATCGGGATGCCAAATTATGATGCAAGATGTCCTAAATGCACACTAAAGACTTAGGAGCTAAACCTAAAGAGGGAAAAGCCCCCAAGGGGACATTTTCTGACGTTACAATGGGACCTAGTGCCATTGCTTGAATGATGAAAACATGTTGGTTGCAAATGGGTGTTCAATAAAAAGATTGGTTCAAATGGAGGTATTGAGAAGTACAAAGCATGGTTAGTTCCAAAAGGTTACTCTTAGGTTGAAGGTGTTGATTACGGTGAGATATTTTCTCTTGTTGCAAAAATGACATCCATTAAATTATTATTTTCTATTGCTATAGCTTATGATCTAGAGGTTGAGAAAATGGATATGAAAATGGCATTCCTTCATGGTGATTTGGAGGAGGATATTTAAATGACATAGCCAGAGCACTATGTGGTAAAAGGTAAAAATAATTTGGTTTGTAAATTGAAGAAATATTTGTATGGCCTCAAACAGAGTCCTAGGATGTGGTACCAAAAATTTGATACATGTGTGGAGTTTAGAATTTGAGTGTTCTAAATTAGATCACTATATTTATTATAAATTTAATGGTGATCGTTTCTTGTTTATTCTATTATATGTTGATGATATGTTATTTATTGGTAAAGGGAAAGGTCAAATGATTTAATAAATAACATTTCAACTTGCAACTAAATTTAAAATGAAAGATCTTGGTGCAACTAAACACATTCTTGGGATGGAAATTAGAAGAGATACAGTGAATAGAAAACTATGGCTTGGCGAAAGTAAGTATATCAATTTAGTTTTACATAGGTTTAACATGAAGGATTATAGACCATTGTGTGTTTCTTTTCTAGTTGGAATGAAGTCATCTACTTCACAATGTCCAACATCCCCATCAGAGATGGAAGACATGAGCAAATTGCAGTTGAAGTTTGATGTATGCTATGGTCTGTACTAGACCAAACATTGTTGACGTACTAGGAGTTCTTTTCAGATATATGTCTAATCCTGGTAGAGTTCATTGAGATGCAGCTAAAAGATTCTTTAGATATTTGTGGGGTACCTCAAAGTATTCTTTGTGTTATCATGGTAATTTTATAGGAGACAAGCATTCCCTTGATATTCATGGTTATGTGGATTTAGACTAGGCAAGTGATGTTGATAGCAGAAGATTCACCAATGCTTATGTGTTCACTTTATTTGGTGGTGCAGTTAGTTGGATGAGTAAGCAACAGACTATCATTACTTTGTCCATTACTGAAGCTGAGTATATGGTAGCTACTAACACTTGTAAAGAAGCCATTTAGCCTAAGAGATTGTGTTTAGGTATTGGAATAAAACAATGTGTAGTGACAGTTTATTGTGACAGTTAGAGTGTGATCTACCTAGCTAAGTGTAGGCACCTGAAAATGGTCACAACCACCTTCATCTATTATCTGCACACTAAACCTTTCCAATTATGATAATTCCCACTATTCTACCCAACACACATGTTAATTAAATAATTTATAATTATTTAATTAATATTTCCTCATCTTTCCCGATTGCCAAACATCAATTTCTTCTACTATAGGTCAAAAAATTAAAAAGACCATAGTTTATGTGCACTCCCAAAAATTAAATAAATATGTCTATTTATTTAATTCCCTATTTTGTGCACTTTTGATTACTTTTAGTAATCATCATTATTTTCAATAAAATTGCATCTCCCCATGTTTCTAGAAGTCCACTTGTCATTCAATGTGCATGCATGTACATGACAAGTGGTATTTTTGAAGTATGGGAAAATCTTCTAAGTAGTTCCATTTGTCCCATTTTTTTCTCACCCACTCCAAGTGTCACTATTCATGAAACTTAAAATTTCATGTGGCACTATTCCTCCACTATTCATCTAATATTAAATTTCATGTGTCCTCTCATGCCAAATTTAAAATTCTCACAAAATCCAAGCCATACCTTTTCATAAATGAGACCTTACATGTCATACACCTACCTTTAAATTTCATGTGTCCTCTCATGCCAAATTTAAAATTCTCACAAAATCCAAGCCATACCTTTTCATAAATGAGACCTTACATGTCATACACCTACCTTATCCTAGCCATCCATCCATTCAACCATTCAATTTCACCATTGATCTTCCCTTGAATCTTCAAGCGTCCTTCTCATCCAACCTCCTTGTGACACTTGTCCAATTCTCCTTGCTTGAGGATCCTCAAGCAATGTGAGCCCTTGATCTTCTAATTCAATCCTAGCCCTCCATCCTCACCTCCAAAAATCTATGAATTGAGCCCTCCCCATCCATTTTCAACAAGCAATTTGAATGTAATAAAATTCTGCCACTTTGAGCACTAACATTTTAGCATTTTAGCATAAATCCATAGCAATTAGGACACATCAAGAGCTAGGCATAGTCAATTAGGGTGCAATTCATAGTAGTTTATGTGCTTAGCTCTTCTAGTCTTATCTTGAGGTTGCATTTGATTGTAGATGGAATAGGTTAAGTGATTTGGATTGTTCCCCATAGTCTACTCTCTAGTTTACACATTTTTGGCACAGCCAGGGGACCCCCACCACCCTAACACCTCATTATAGTTTGTAATTGTCTTTCTTTCTCTTGTGTAGGTCAGAACAGCACTAAGTTTTTGTCAAGCATCGCCTAGATAGTATATTTCAATGCCCATATAGTCAGCTTCAATGCCTAAACCTTGCTGCACCTCTAATGACCTTTTAACGCTTGGTTTAGACTGCCTTTTAGTGCCTAGTTTCTATCGATCAGTGCCCAACCTGCATGGTTTAGCGCCTAAGCGTAGGTGAATTCCACTTGTTCATTTAAATCATTTTTTCTTGTACATTTGGCTTAATTGTGTTTTTGATGACTTGTCATATCTCCTAACATCACATTTGCAGGTTCCTAGCATTCTGTTTTGTAGAATTTTACCATTTTACAAGCCCTCATAATGTCAAAATTGATTCAGCACCTGTCCTCCAGCCTTTAGTGCCCAAACCCTTCAAATTAGTGCTCAGTCTTTGATATATTTGAATTTTATTTTTTCATCATTTTAGGCCTTAAAGGTCAAGTTAATTGGTTTTTGTGTTGGGCTAACCTATCTAACAACACATTTGCAGGTTCCTAATATTTTATTTTGTAGAATTTTATCATTTTACAAGCCATCATACTATCCAAGTCACTTCAGTGCTTAGCCAACAAACATTAGTGCCTGTGTAATATGTATAGCTTACCGGTGTTCAACACCAATTGCTTCTGTATTAGCACCTAATGCTGTCATTTAGCACTTTTGTTGTCTAAATTAGCACCTAATTATTTTTTGGATCAATGCTCAGATGCTCTGTTTCAGCGTTTGACTTTGTCAGCGCCGAAACAGCCTGTTTTAGCACCCTATCATGTTGTCTTTGATTTGCTAACTTCCTAGCATTTGTTTTGGACTAATCATTATCTTTGCAACATTTTGCCTATCCAAAACCCTATTCAAACTACTAACTTTGTGTTTGTAGCCTTGTTTGTCCAAGATTAAGTTGTTCCACTAATTTTAGGCATTAAGGTTAAAGTACTTGGGGATTAATTGTTTACCATGTCTTTAAAGAAATAGATGTATGCTCTCCCCTCACACCCTTGGGTGATCTTGGGGATCAAATACCTCCTAGAACTCTCTTTGTTCTATTTATTTTCCTAGGGTGTTGATTGTGTATGCTCTCCCCTTGTGCTTCGTGCGATCTTGGGGATCAAAAGTAATCGACATTCCTTTCCTTTAGGAGGCCTACTTTAGATTTCATCCCCAAGGGAACAACCTCAACCATGTGTTCTAGCACAGTATATAAGCATTGTGAGAATCAAAAGACTCACTTCAAAAGAAGGACCCCATCTTCCCTTATAAAAACCCTAAGACCCTTAGTCTATCAAGACTTGTGTTGGTTGGCACTTGGTTAGATGATTGGGTCACCCCCATTCACAGACTTGTCCCCCAGACTTTACATATATTAGGACACCCCTTAGAAGCTCATTCATTCTAGCTAAGACCTTCAAATGTCATACCTTGTGGTGCACCATTGTAGTAGGAGGGGAAGATGCTCATTGTACTGTTATACTTGAGATAGGCATTACTTTGGGTAAGATGAAAGTCTCCAAGGTAAGGGGGTAAGGTGGTCCATGACCTTATTTTCCTTATCTATCCAAGCTACAACATTATGGTATTAATGGGGGTGGAAATCTCGGTAGAACTATTTTGAGTTGAGATTGACCCACAATCATTTTGTGAGATCCACAAGGTATGTCACTCCCACTTGAATAAATTAGGATTGTGCTCAAGTGTTTAGTGTGTAGATTTTTGTGCAATACCCGTAAAAGCCACTTTAGCCACAAAGTAATTCACACCCATTTCTTGAAAGTCGTCAAGAAGCCATTGTGTTTGTTTGTTTGAAATCTTGTGCCAAATCAAAACCACAAAAACTTTGAAACCAAAACAATCCTAATTAGCACCTAGTTTTCATCAATCAATGCCTATCTAGTGCCCTTTAGCGGCCATCTGGTCTTTGTCAATGCCCATCCATTTCAATCAGCACCTATCTAGCACCCTTTAGCGCCCATCAGCCCTCTGTCAGCACTTAGACTCTCTGTCTTAGTGACTAGTTCAGAACCTACACCAGTCCAAAGTAATTTTGTTAGGGTTCAGGCAGATCGGAGCAATAAACACTAACAGTTATATGCAGATTAATTAACCCAAATATAACAATGAAGAAAAATACAAAAGAGATCAACACAATTTTAACGCAGTTCACTCAAAACAGGCTACATCCACAAAAACTCAACCATCCAATGATTTTATTATCTAATGCAAAACAGATTACAATCTTGTGAATTCCATACCCACAACATACATCTCAGCCACTTATAACAATATTTTTGGAAGCTTCTAGAATTAGGGTTTTACAATGTCATTTTTCTTTTGTCGGTTAACAAAAAATTAACAACCACACGATCAGTCGCCACATACGAACAATCTCCCACTTAGAGACTGATCAGGCTCCACACCAAACAATCTCCCACTTGGAGACTAATCCTAGATGACACCGTTGCACTTGCAGCTCCCACTGGATTACAAGTCTGGTTGGTTGCTTATATCCACCATTATCAGTCATGAAGGCCAATGGAAACTAATGAAAAAATTAGTTTCTCCCATGTAACCACCTTTGTGAACATATCTATAGGATTCTCACTTGTGTGAATTTTCTCTAGCTTCAACTATCCATCCTCCAAAACTGACCGGATGAAGTGGTATCTGAGTTGTATGTGCTTAGTTTTTGAATGTAGAGCTAAGTTCTTAGCAAGATGAATGACACTTTGGCTATTAGTGTACAAAGGGCTATCTTCTTGTTGTTCCCCTAATTCCTCCAGAAAATATTGTAAACAAATCATCTCCTTGCTAAGTTCCATAGCAGCAACATACTCAGCTTCAGTGGTTGAAAGCACAACAACCTTTTGTAGCCTTGAAATCCAACTAACTGCAGTACCTCCTACAGTAAAAACATACCCTATAGTACTCTTGCTATCAATATCACCCGCCAAATCAGAGTCAACATATCCTTTTAGAGCAGAATTTGTTCCTCCAAAACATAGTTTCTTTGAACTAGTACCTCTCAAATATCGGAGAATCCAATTTACCACATTCCAATGTTCCATTCCCGAATTGCTTATATACCTTCTCACAACTCCCACTGCATGTGCAATATTTGGCCTTGTGCATACCATTGCATACATCAAGCTTCCAACTATTAATGCATATATGGTATCTTAGACATTTTGTCTTCCTCCTCTTGTGTCTTTGGAGACATCTCCTTATTCAACTTAAAATGACTAGGCAAAGGTGTACTAACTACTTTTGCATTCTGCATGTTAAACCTTTTCAACACCTTCTCTACATACTCACTTTGAGACAAAAATAAATTTTTGTTTGTCTTGTCCCATGTGATCCTCATACCAAGGATTTGTTTTACTGCACCCAAACCCTTCATAGCAAATGAATTTGCTAATTTTTTCTTAAGTTTATTAATATGTTGCAGGTTAGACCCGACAACAAGCATGTCATCAACATAAAGCAACATGATAATATAGTTGCCATTACCCAATTTATTAAAATAAACACAATAATCAGAATGACATCTTTTGTAACCATGTTCAGCCATAAAACTATCAAATTTCAAATACCATTGCCAAGGTGCTTGTTTCAGGCCATACAAACTCTTCTTTAACCTACACACAAATTCCTCCTTACCCTTGACCTCATATCCCTATGGTTGCTGCATGTATATTTCCTCTTCCAAATCCCCATGGAGAAATGTTGTTTTCACATCTAGTTGTTCAAGATGCAAGTCTTTTGTAGCCACAAGACTTAGAATAGTTTTAATAGAAGTCATCTTTACAACCGAAAAAAATATTTCATCAAATCTATACCTTTTTTTCTGTGCAAAACCTTTTACCATGAGTCTAGCCTTATATGTTTTCTTGCTGCCATCTTCTTCTTTCAACCTATAAACCCATTTATTTGGCAATGCTCTTTTACCTATAGGCAATTGAACTAAGTCCCAAGTCTGATTATGCAGCAAGGAATCCATTTCCTCTTTCATGCCTAGCTCCCACTACTTTTTGGTATCTACCTGCATCACTTCTTCATAAACTTCAGGTTCACCAGAATCAGTTAATAATATAGAATATAATGATGGAGAAAATCTTTATGGAGGTCTAGTTATCCTTTTAGAATGTCTAACACTTGCAGAAGTATGTGGGATAACTTGTTGTTGAGCATCAGGTACCACTGGTATTTTATATTCTAGAATCTCATCCAACACCACATATTCCTTTTTGGCATGTTCATGCTTCTTTACCTATAGCTAATCCTTATACATGACCTTCTCATTGAATATAACATCTATGCTCCTAATGATTTTATGATTTTCATAATCCCATAACTGATAACCAAACTCATCTACTCCATATCCAATGAAGGTACATTTTTTAGACTTAGCCTCAAGCTTGGTTCTATTTTCAATATCAACATGGACAAAAGCTTCACAACCAAAGGTTTTTAGAAATGAATAGTTTACCTTTTTACCCGTCCATGCCTCCTCTAGAATGCCACCATCCAAAGGATTTGAAGGTCCCTTGATTATTAAATAAACAGTGGTATGTACAACATCTACCCAAAAGTGTAAGGGTAGTCCAACATCCAATCCCATGCTCCTTGCATGCTCCATAATGGTCCTATTCATCCTCTCAGACACGCTATTTTCTTGTGGGGTCTAGGAACCATTTTCTGCCTACGGATTCCATTATATGAACAATAATTCTCAAATTCTCTATTGCAATACTTGCCTCCATTATCAAATCTGAGACACTTCAACTTTTTTTCTATCTCATTATCAACCAAAGCTTTCCACCTTTTAAAAGTTTTAAATACTTTTGATTTTTGTTTTAGCAAATACACCCATGTTTTCCTAGTTCCATCATCAATAAAAGTAACATAATAGCAAGAGACACCAAGAGAAGATACCTAAGCTGGTCCCCATACATTTGAATGCACAAGCTCTAATTTCTCACTCTTCTTCTCTTTCCCAACTTTGAGAAATCAGAATCTTATATGTTTTCCATAAACACAATTTTCGTAGAACTCCAAGTTAATCTGCTTCAGACCTGGTAGCAACTTTATGGAGTGAAGGATCTTCATCCCTTTCTCACTCATGTGCCCAAGTCTATGGTGCCACAATTATGTTTCTGTAGCAACTGTTTCTGTAGCAGCTAAGGTAGAATAAGTATTACCAATACATAAATACAATGTGCCTACCTTTTCACCTCTAGCTACTACTTATGCACCTTTAGTGACCTTCCAAATTTTGTCTAAAAGGTAACTATGTAGCCTTCACTACCCAGTTGTCCTACATAGATTAAATTTCATCTCAAATTTGGAACATGCCTTACCTCCTATAGCAACCATTCATTTCCATTCTGTAACTTGATTTTTATCTTTCCTTTTCCAACAATCTGACAGGGTTCATCATCACCCAAATATACCTATCCAAAATCACCTTGAATATAATCTACAAAATATTTCCTATTGGGTGTGACATGAAATGAATCCCCTGAATCTATTACCCAAGAATTGTTAGCATTATCTAAACATAGACTTAAAGCATCCTGTAATTTATTACTTACAACATTAGCTTCCTTACTGTCATCATGTTGTTCGTCTCCTTATTTGCCCTTTCGAGACCAACAATCCTTCTTCAAGTGTCCTGGTTTTCCACAATGCTAGCAATCCATTCCTCCTCTGGATTTAGATCTACCTTTCTTCAACTTCCCTTGTGACTTCCCATGATTTGTTGGGCTTTTTCCTCTCTCCTTTGTTCTTCCCCTGTTCTCTATAGTCAAAGCATTACCCAATGTTGAACTCTCACCTATACTTTTCTGTCGCATTTCCTCGCTAAGGATAACAACAACAACATCATCAAATTTCAAAGTATTTGAACCAAAGACATAGTTACTTACAACCATTACCAAGTCATTCCATTTTTCTGGCAAAGAACATAAAACCAAGAGAGCCCTCACCTCTTCATCAAATTTCACTTTTATAGAAGTTAACTAACTGGTAATCGTATTAAATTCATTTAAATGATCTGACAGAGATCCACCTTCAATCATTTTCAGATTAAACAAATGCTTCATGAGAAATACCTTATTAGAGCCTAAGGGTTTTTCATACAATTTAGCCAAAGCTTTCATTAGTTCATCTGTTGTCTTCACTTCTATTATATTGAATGCCATAGATGGTGTCACGCACAACCGAATGGTTCCCAGTGCATTTTTGTCCAGAAGTTCCCAATCCTCATTAGTCATTACTACCAGTTTCTTGGCTTTTCCTTCCAACAACCTCCATAAATCCTTCTAATAGAGATAATCCTCCATATGCATCTTCCATAACTGATAGTTCTGCCCATTGAATTTATCTACCTTCAATTTACCCTCGTCTGCCATTGCTCCCACTTAACCGTGAGACTCCCACTCAACTGTGAGACCTTCCTACAGATGATAATTGAATGTAACCCAATCTGATACTAGTTGTTAGGGTTCAAGTAGATTGGAGCAATAAACACTAACAATTATATGCAAATTAAATAACCCAAATTTAACAATGAAGAAAAAACACAAAAGAGATCAACACATAATTTTAATGTGGTTCACCCAAAATGGGCTACATCCACTTAAACTCAGCCATCCAATGATTTTATTATCTAGTGCAAAACATATTACAATCTCGTAAATTCCATAGCTGCAACATACATCCCACCCACTTATAACAAGCTTTTTGGAAGCTTCTAGAATTAGGGTTTTACAATGTCATTTTTCTTTTGTCGATTAACAAAAAATTAACAACTGACTCTAAACCCCGGCAAGGAAATGTTACGAGTGTACAATATTCTCATGATCAGTCACCACATACCAACAAATTCATCATTGTGCTTATTAATTCATCTCTCTCACTTCACCCAACATCCTTCCACATCTAAAATTACTTAAATTTTTGTCATCTTCGATCACCCCCATCCGTTCAAACCTCTTGTGATCCACTATCTTAATCCTTATCCCAAAATCAACATTAATCATCCAAATCCAATCAATCTCAATCAAAATCCAACTATCCAACTCCTCCAACAAATCCAATCCATCACTTTCCAAGGTTAAAATCTAGATCATTTCATCCTCCTCTTGTTTACATTAGGCTTAAGAACTTTTCTATCTTAAGTTTAGTGTAAACTCAAAATCATCCCACTTAGATAGGCTAGCTTAGGAGCTTAGACTTCTAATTTGGTGGACTTTAAGAATCTCATCTTGCTTGGTACATATTGTCTACCCCAAGTAAGACAATCCCATTATCCCCTTGCTTACGCTCTTTGTCCACCCTAAGTTCGTAAGGATATCATCTCATCCACATGCATAAGAGATCTAGATTTGAGCTTAGGAATACCATCATCCCCCAAACATTTGTCCACATCATCATACTTCAATCACATTTATCATTTTATGCCTTTTATCATACGATCACAAGCTAAAAGAAAAATGGATGCTCGCTATCAACCTCTCTCTCCACATGGCTCTACCATGAGAAATATGGAGGGATATGTCAACCAACCCAAAATAGGTGAAGCTTCCATACCCACACACATGTATTCCCCCACCTTCGTCGACTTCTTTAATGAGAGAGGATTGCATGATAAATTTGACCAATTCATTAACAATCACAAAGATGAACTCAAAAAACTCATTGAGCATGGGGCACATCTCCTCATTCATATGGCCAAGAAAAACTCAATACCATCATGCATGAGAAACCACCATCACCCATCTATGATAATCCATGGAGTCATGTCCCTAATCCCAACAAATTGGTCTACAATAATCCATGCGCTCAATTCCCTACTACCACAAACATCGTCCATACCATTAATCAACATCTAGGGGCTAATGTCACCTCACAACAACAAGTATCATACCCCCTTATGGAATGCCATCACATTTGATGCCCTAAACCAACATATCCACTAATCCAAGTATCATTATCGCATCATCCATTAATCCAAACACATCCAACATTCCTCAAAACACTTCCAATGCCATTACCATTCCCCAAACACTTCCTCCCTTAGTCATCCCACAAAGGATGACTACAATCCTAACAACATTACCTCCCACCATACAAACAACTCTCCAATCACAACATCCATCCACATCACAAGTACCACAACATTCTCAAAACCCCTTGACAAGTTACACGCATCCTGCACATACACAACAAACATATTACTCCACCACTCATCAACAACCTCCCCATGTTACCTCTACATAACACACGAATGTTGCCCAACAATATCAACCACCTCTCCATTCTCATCACATGACGCATACCCAAACACAACATCAAACCCAAACCTCATATCTACCACCATATAACCCTCGACAACACTGTCAACAATCACAACAAACACCAATTCAATCTGCACCACAACCTCCCCTTGCCAATCCTTTCAATCAAGAATGGCAAGAAATGAAAAACGCTCTCAAGAACCTCCAACTAGGGACTCAAAAGAAACATTATAAGTTTGAAGACTTATGTCCCTACCCATTTGATTGAAACATGATGACCATACCTTTTCCTCAACATTTTGAAGTACCCAAATTCAATAAATATAATGGAAAAGGAGATCCTCAAAACTACATTAAGGAATTCTTCATGGGATGCCAAGAAGTATCCTTTGATTATCAATACCTCCTTTGTCTTTTCCCACAAATCCTAGGAGGTCAAGCTCTAGAATGGTTTATGCACTTACCTTATGGCTCCATCTCCACATTTGCCAACCTATCAAAAAAATGTGTCGCTCATTTCTCATATAATGTAGAGCATGAAATCACCATGCTCGACCTTTGTAATACCAAACAACAAAAAGGTGAAATTTTTGCTGCATACTTACAAAGATGAAGAGCCCTTGCTAGTAGGCTACGTTGGAAAACACCTAAAAAACAATTTGTCCATATCTTCATCCAAACCCTGAACCAAGAAATGGCCTTCCATTTTCAAGTGCATTGTGCATACACCTTTGATGAGATCATAGAGAAAGGTGTCACCATTGAAAAGGCCCTTATAGCAAAAGGTTTAGTCAAGATCTACAATAGAAATGACAATGAAAAAACATCCAATGACAAACCTAAATGTTGGGCTAAAAAAATGTTGTAGGAGATGGCGCTATTGAACCTAAAGAAACACAAGTTGTACAAAATGTTTCAAACAATGTCTCGGTGCCATCTAGTCAACCAAAACAAAACCCTCCCAACAATCCAAAACACAAGTACACTCCTTTGGGTGAACCTCTCAAAGTTGTGTTCTAAAAACTAGTCCAAGCCAACATCGTTGAGTTTCCCACGACCAAACCTTTTGATGAAAACCAACCTAAACCCACATGGTAAAAGGAAAATGAGTATTGTGAGTACCATCGTATCAAAGGACACTCCACAGGAAAGGGCATGAAATTGAAGAACTATATCCAAGATCTCATGGACCGAGGAGATATCTGAATAGAAGGAAACAACAACACTTCATCATCCAATGCATCATCCTCCAACACCAATCCCAATAATCAAGACAACAACATCAACTACAATAACGTTCCACCTCCTTATGATAATGTAGTGGGTCATATTGATTTCGACTCCACTCATATATCCACCATCAAAATCAAAAATAAAATCCCCAAATGTGTCATTACCACTAGACATGGGCATGTAACCATGAAGGGACCACCCCCATCCTCCACCACTACCAATTTTGAGTACAATCTCCTTGACCATATTGGGAAAACACCCACACAAATTTCTATCTTGGAACTCATTAAGACATTTACTATCCATTGTGACATCCTTGACAAGGATCTCCAAGAATCCCATGTCCCCACTGACATTCCACCCGTGCAATTCCAAAATCTAGTGGCCCAATTGTCCTCATCCTACCATCTCACTTTTAGCCAATTTGACATGCCACCTATTGAACCCATCCATAATAAAATAGTCCATATAGAAGTCCAAATCACCAATCACAAAGTCAAGAGAGTCCTCTTGGATAATGGATCTAGTTTGAACATATGTACATTAAAATTCATAAAACTATTGGGGTATTCAACAGATGACCTAGAACCTTTGGTCATCTCCATCAAAGCATATGGAAACACAGAGCGAGAATCAGAAGGCAGTATATGTCTCCCTATCAAAGTGGGTCCCCTCACACTAGCCACCCTATGTCATGTGGTTGATCTTGACCTCCCATACAATATTCTCCTAGGTTGACCATGGTTGCATGCCATGCAAGACGTCTCATCCACCTATCACCAATATCTCAAGTTTCCCTATAATGATGTCAAAGTCACTATTCCCACCGATCAACAACCATTCAAGTATTGTAAAGATTTGGAGGTTGTCTATGATAGATAATTTCATTGCCCAAGTACCTATGGGAACATCTCAAAGACCCCTCATCCACCTTGTCCACTTCATCTATTCCTTCATCCACTTAGTCCACTACATCTGATCCATTGCATGCCTCCACCTCTTCATCTACACCAACTCCCCAAATATCCCAGTTCAATATCATAGACAAAGGGTGTGGTGAATATGAGCTTCATAATGCCTTCCATGTGGGACAATTGCCTTTGTCCCCCAGCTCCCATGGTTGTCACCTATAGAAAAAGGCTCAAGAATAGAAGTGCAAGATCAATGACAAGATCCCCTTCATTCTAGCACAAGTCTCCCGAGATGAAGAAGTCATCAAAGCATCCTTGAATGATTGGTTGTATCATGATCAAACTAGTCCACCTACGGTAGACCTTGAATACTTCCAACAAAAATATCCTATACCATTTCAAATATGTACCAAAATGCCTTATCATGGAAAAGGACTTGGCCTCAATCAACAAGGTGCTACCAAACCTATTCTAGTGGACCCTACGTCCCCCAAGAAATATGCCAAGTATTTTGGTTTAGGATACACACCGCCCACTGTGACAATCCATGGACCAGCTAAAACTTCAGTAGATGTGGTTGAATCCTCTTCAACTGTTAAAAACATTGCACTGAGTGTCATCATAGCTCCATGCAAAGATCTCGATCTTTCATGTCTCTTCCCTGACAATGTCATTTTCCTCATGGACCTTTCCCTCATCCATCCCCACCTCATTGATTGGGATCAACAAGGACCACCGCCTCTCGATACATTCCAAAATAATGAGGTTGTCACTACATTCCTTGAACATCATGACATGTCATGATAAGAGATGCCAATGCCTACTTTGGGAAAGATAAATTTCTTAGTCCAAATAAAAAATCAAAAAAAAGAAAACCATCCCCTAATAAAAACCTCTCTGAGGCACTTTTGGACACAAAAGAGAAAAATAAAGACATATCTCCGGGTGAAAACCTCTTTAAGGTGCCAGGAGATGAGGAATTCGATCTCCCCCCCTCACTTCCATATTGGAAATAATGTTCCACAATCTTGATCGAAGGCACACAAGAAATCAACTTGGGAACCCAAGAGAAACCTAAGATCACCTACCTCGCAGAGAATCTCGCCATCAAAGAACAGTCACACCTTTCAGACATACTTCAAGAGGCATCCGATGTCTTTGCTTGGTCTTATGTCAATATGCCTGGGTTAGATCATTCTTTGATGGTCCATCATCTTGTGGTACATCCTTATGCAAGACCTGTCAAACAAAAGCTTCAAAAAATGCATCCCCAGATCACCTTGCTAGTCAAAGAAGAGCTACATAAACTATTAGAAGTCAACTTCATTTGCCCAATAGACTACCATGAATGGGTTTCTAATATTGTCCCTATTGCAAAGAAACCTGGGTGCATTAGAGTCTATACAGATTTTTGACATTTGAACAAGGCATGTCCAAAAGATGATTTCATGCTCCCAAACATCAACATCATTATCGATTTGACAACTGGTCATGCAATGCTCTCCCTCATGGATAGTTTCTCAAGGTATAATCATATCAGAATTTCCCTTGAAGACCAACATAAAATAGCTTTCACATGTCCTTGGGGTACCTACTATTGGCAAGTCATGCCTTTTGGTCTTAAGAATGCAGGGGCAACATATCGATGCTCCATGACAACCATTTTTTATGACATGCTCCACAAAGACATGGAAGACTATGTAGATGATCTCCTTGGGAAACCAAGAAAAAGAAATGCACATCCTAAGGTCTTGCAAAGGATCTTTGAATGCCTTATAGAATACAAGCTACACCTCAATCCTAATAAATGTGTCTTTGGTGTCACATCATGCAAACTTTTTGGGGTTCATCGTCTCTCACAAAGGTGTTGAAGTAGATCCAGCTAAGGTCATCGCTATTATAGAAATGCCACCACCAAAGACCCTCAAGCAACTTCATAGTCTACAAGGTAAGCTTCAGGATATTCTAAGGTTCATCACTCAACTCACAGATAAATGCCAACCATTTTCCCACTTACTCCGCAAGGAAGTACATTTCAAATGGGATCAAAACTGTCGGCAAGCATTTGATTGCATCAAGGAGTACTTGGCTTCACCCCTAGTCCTTATGGCACCTATCCCTAGAAATCCCCTACTATTGTACATATCCACCACTTCAGTAGCACTAGGGGCACTTTTAGCACAATATGATGAAACTGGCTGTGAAAGGGTTATATACTACATCAACATGACTCTTGTCGGTTATGAGCTCAATTATACACCCATGGAATGAGCATGTTTAGTTGTCGTCTTTAGTTCCCAAAAATTACGACACTACATGCTAAGCCACTCAGTCAAGCTCATCTCAAAAGTCTACCCTCTTAAGTACCTGTTTTCTAGGACTTCACTCATAGGATGAATGGTAAAATGGGTGATGTTACTCAGTGAATTTGGCATTGAGTATGTTGATTGAAAAGTCATAAAGGGACAAGTAGTAGAAGACCAATTAGATGAAGCACCTCTCACCGACCATTAATCACTCACTATTGAATTTCTAGATGAGTCTATCCTTGCAACAATAGAATCAACAATCTGGAAATTGTACTTTGACAGATCCTTCACAAATCATGGTTCAGGGCCAAGAATACTTTTGGCAACCCCACATGGAAACTACATTCCCAAAGCATACATGCTTGCATTCCCTTTGACAAACAATGTGGCCGAATATGAAGGATTGCTCATTGGTCTTAAAACAACATCTCAATGGAACATCCAACAATTACAGGTCTATGGAGACTCCCAATTGGTTATCAAATAGGTCAATGGTGAATAGCTCATTAAGGATGGCAAACTGGTTCCCTATAAATAAATGGTTGATGAGTACAAGTTGTTCTTCACCTACATTCAATTTGAGCAGGTACCTCGAATACACAACAAAGCAGTTGATGCTATGGCCACCATTGGGTCCCTCCTAGATATGCCTCGTGATAGTCATCAGTGTGAGTTTCTTATGGAACAACTCCTCATGCCAGCATATCAAGTTGTTGAGTCAGAATTTGTATGTGAGATTGTTGGTCCCAAAAATCCTTGGTATCATGACATTGATGTCTATCTCCAACATCACACCTTCCCACCCAACTCCTCTCGCAAACAACAAAGATCTCTCATCTTCTCGCTACACCATTCTCGCCAATACCCTTTATCACTAAATCTATGATGAAACTCTCCTACGATGTTTAAACATGGAAGAGGCTTCCCTCACACTACACAAAGTCCACATAGGTATCTACAGTACCCACACAAGCGGTATTGTCCTAGACAAAAAACTATTACGTACATGATATTACTAGCCAATAATGGTGCATGATGCATGTGAATATGTAAAGAAATGTAAGCTTGTCAGCAACACAAAGATCTCATACATGCTCCCTCTCAGTCATTGCAACCAATCACCACACCATGGATCTTTTCTTAGTGGGGCCTAGATCTCGTTGGCAAAATTCACTCGTCCTCTTCTAATGGACACAAATTCATCATCACTGCCACTAAGTACTTTACCAAGTGGGTTGAAGCCATTCCTCTCACTTTTATCATTGGTACCCAAATCGCCAAATTCATCCTTGACCACATCATTTGTCGTTATGACATCTCATCCGCCCTTATCACAAATAATGGTAAACCCTTCAAAAACAATAATGTTCATGCCCTTTGTGAATAATTCCATATTCAACACCATTGGTCCACTCCATATAATCCCCAAGGGAGAAGACAAGCTGAGGCAACTAATAAAACCTTGCTCAAAATCCTTAAGAAAGTTGTCAATGACATTGATCATGACTGGCACCTCCCTATCCACTCCACCCTTTCGGCCTACTGCACTAGCATCTGCACTCCTACTAGAGCCACTCCATATTCACTTGTCTTTGGAGCTAAATCTATCTTTCCAATTGAGATCAAATTGCCCTCCTTGTGCATCTCTTTGCATAATGTCATCATTGAAGAAGACTACCATGTTGCATGCCTCCAAGAGTTAGAACTATTGGATGAACGACACCTCACTACCTTGAATCATCTCTAAGCATACCAGAACCATCTTCATAGATCCTATAACAAAAAAATTTGTGCCAAAGAATTTGCAGTAGGTGACCTAGTCTTAAAATAAAATCAAAGGTATCTCACAAAATGAGACAAGAAGGGGAATTTAAGCCTAATTGGTTGGGTCCCTATGTGGTCATAGCTCAATATGGTTTATAAGCATATCACCTTTCCACTCTTGAAGAAGAAGAGCTTGAAGAACCTATGAATATCATCCATCTAAAGTGATTCCATAGCTAGGTTGCTAAATACCCCAAATCAGAAATACAAAAAAATAAAAAAAATAGTAAAGATAAATACTTTGTCCTTTGGTGAAAACCACTCCTTGTGGCACCTTGGGCAAGTACCATGATGAAAACTTATTTGTAGGCGTCATGTGTAGTTTCAAACCATATCCTTCATTCACCCATCATTCATCAATCGCATCATCATCTCAAATCACTCCATCCACTATCCACCATTTCCCTAGGTCATCCTCTCTGTCTGAGCTTCCATCATTCCCAAAAATATGAATCTCCCACATTAGTCCCAAAATTTATAACATATAAATTCTTCCATCACCATCCCATATGTTTCCCACAAGAGAGTGAGTAACATAAAAGTAGCACTCGCCCTCTCCCATGACCACACAACTAATTCCGCTCAATCCCACAACCTACTCTTTCCCCATCACCTATCTTCTTGCATCACTTATCAGCCATCCTCCTCTCGACTATCATGGTTTTTATACCAGGATACAGTCTAAAAACTGATAATTCCATCATCTATCCCCCCACTCAAACATCTTCTTTATTCATCAAGTTATCAAAACTACATACATCACAACCTGCAAAATAGTGTACCTTGATCCCATGGATATAGGGTATGTAGGCAGTCTGGAATATGAACGAAGTATCCAATACATAGTTACACAAGATGCCACCCATCCAATCCCCACCTGGATGGTCCCTATTACCTAAGCTTGTTGATCACACTTGACATCATCGCAACATGCTTTCTATGCATACTATCAAAGCATCAAACTCTCACATAAATCATAAACCACAAGATCAACCTCAACCACAACTTATGGCCTATATACCTCTCCACCCATCATTCAATTTACCCCAATCATCCATCAATCCCTACCTTATGGATGCATCCTTCCTACAATAGGCAGAATCCTCAATCTACACATCTTGACAAGAGATATAATGGTTGTATGTTTGGTCAGTTGGTCTTTTGGTTATTGATCTTATCTTTTGTTCCATTCTCATATTGCTTCCAAACTACCTTGATCTTCCTATATCATGGTACATGGTGAAAAATCTAGAATGGGGCATGGTCATTACTTTTGTATGCCGTGATTGTGGGATGTTCTCATTACTCCAATTTCCTATTCATATATTGTGAACTTTGGGATCAGTTCTTGCATATCAGTTTCCTTTTGCATCTAAGGTTCCTCATACCTTTTGTGCACTAAGGGCTTATGCTCTAAGTCCCCCCTTGTTTTCCTAGACAAGGTTGTACTATCTTGGACATATATGGGATCATCCTATTGTTTGCAGAGTCAAGTCCGATGCATATGATACATTGTCACCTTGGTTCCTCATACCCTGGTGCATAATATCTCATGTTATATCAACATAAGTACTCATAATTTTAGTAGAATTTCTAACACATTCGAAAATCTCCTTTATCCATACATCCTACATATACCCTCCTATTATCACTTCCTATCTCATATGTTGCTCCAAGTTTCATAAAAAATGTCTTCATCTCTCCCTTTCCTATTTTCTTCTACCATCCCACCTATTCAATTTGTCCATCTATTATCCTCTTTCCCCCCTTCTTGACCACTCCTTTTGACCATTTTCAGGCCCTAGGCATCATGATCAACAAATCAAACCATTTATCCATTTATCATTTACGTCCAATTCATCCATGACCTTACCATTCCATTTCATTATCCATCTCATTTGCATTTCATTATCATTTTACATTTATCCATTCATGTACCATTATCATTCATAATATATGTTTATTAATCTAAACATATGTTCATTATCCATTTGCATTTCATGACATTATCATTTCCATTAATTCATTTCATCATCATATATCATACATCCCTTTCGTTATCATTTTACGTTATCATTAGTCCATTTGCATTACATTCCATAATCATTAGTGACCCATTTGCATTAGTTACTAGTTCATTATTATTACCTATTCCATCCCATTTGTATCCACCCTCATTAGATCCTCCATTTAATCATTTTATTTTAATATATGTCCATTTCATTATCCACTTGCATTCCATTAGTTCACTACATTATCATTCATCCCTTTTCATTAGTCCACTTCATTATCATTTGGTTCACTAGTTCATTTCTTTATCATATATCCATTTCATTATCATTTTGCATTGCATTCATTCATTTGTGTTATCATCATTAGTTCATTTTATCCATCCATAATGTCATCATTAGTTCATTGCATTACCATTTCATTATCATTTATTTCCTTATCCACTTGCATTACATTTTAAATCAATAATTCATTACATTCATTATCACCTATCATGTACATTAATCTATTAATACACCCATTTCATTATCATTACATTTGTCCATTTTTATCCATTTGTCCATATCATTTATCCATTTGTACTCATTAGTTTATCCATCCATTTGCATTAATCTATTTTAGTATCCATTAATAATATATGTTTATTAATCTAAACATCATACATCCATCTCGTTACCATTAGTTCATTTCCTCATTAGTCCATCATCCATATACATTTCATAAACATACATGCATCATAACATACATCCATAATATAAAAATCCATAATGTTCATACATCCATATCCTGCATAACATACATACATAACCCATATCATAATCCATTCCAAAACATACATACATAAATCATATCATACATCCATCATGTGATCCATGGCATACGTCGTAAACCATGTCATCCTACATATCAAATACATTATCAATCAAATCATACATCCATAATTCATATGTCAAATCATATCATCTTGCATATCAATGAACCATACTCATAATCCATTCCAAAACATACATAAATCATATTATACATCCATCATGATCCATGTCATACATCATAAACCATGTCATCCTGCATATCAAATACATCATCAATCATATCATACATCTATAATCTGCACGTCAAATCATATTATCCTTCATATCAATGAATCATACTCATAATCCATTCCAAAACATATATACATAAATCATATCATACATTCATCATGATCCATATCATACATCGTAAACCATGTCATCTTGTATATCAAATACATCATCAATCATATCAGACATCCATAATCAGCACATCAAATCTTATCATCCTACATATCAACGAACCATACTCATGCATCCATATAAACATGCATACATACATAATTCATATCATGCATATCAATCCATGTCATACATCATGAATCATAACATACATATACCATATCATAATCCACATCATAATCGATAAACATAAATAAAACACTTAAACACAGTCCATATCATCATGCAAGTTCCATCTCATATATACATTAAAAAATGATCACGATAGAAAGGTCATGATGAACCGTCCAAATACATATATACAATAAAAAATCAGAGTCTATAGCCCCTAGGTGGAAATGTCCCTCTGTGATGTCCCTAATTGTGACGACCTTGCTCCTCTCTATGGCGATGGCCCCATGACCTATTGTCCTACCTATCTAAGTATTGATTCCTATGCTTGTAAAGGTTGTTGCACTGACCTCTTTGAATGGCCAGTCCTCCTCAATCTTGACACCCCTGATTAGCTTCAGAAGACCTCTCTATCCTGCAAGTACCAAGTGCTCATACAACATCTGGTAGTGTTGTGCCTCTCTTTTGGCCTCATAGGCCTACTACTACATTGATATGAGCATGTCGACCATCCCTGACCCTAGTGCTTGGTGTGCCTAATCATGTCCCTATTGGTATTGTTGCACTTGTCCGTGCAATTGTAATACCTAAGTTGTAGCTGAGTAATCTACCCATCACCATGTGCTTGTGCTCATTGCCTCGCCATCACCATCTCCTCTTCCATCTCATCCTACTCCTTTGTCTCCTCCTCCATCTCCTTCGTCTCCATCATCCTCATCATCAGTGACCTCCATCTTGATGATCTCCACCTCCTCCTCCTCCTCATCCTCCTCCTCCTCCTCCCACTCTCCATCATCACCATCCCCTCCTACCACGTGTCCTTCGGCTGCCTAACCTAGTGGCATCGTCAGTCAAATCGGCCTCTCCTGCGCCCACCATTGGTCATATAAATCAGTGGTACCTGCATCTGCTACATTAGGCCTAATGTCCCATGCCCTAGGTTGTAGAACATCAAACTGAGCTATAGCCAATCGTGGGTCGATCAATGCACCCCACTGTGGCACCTCTACATGAATCTGAGGGAATATAGCCTACTCATGTGGCATGCCCTGAGTAATCCCAAACTGTCTGGCCACCTGATCCGGCATGTACCTATCAATGATCTACTCGGTACATCCCATCAAGTATCGAGGCTGATGAACATATGCTAGTTGGATAGCATCATCCGACCATGTCTCACACCCCAGCCAGGGCCTCTAGATCACCAACTGAATATCGTCAATTACCCTCCTCCAAAATCCCAAGTCTCCCAACCTATGATGTTGTAGTGTCCCACCATAGGCAAAAACAAATGGGTGACTCCTCTCTTGGTCCCTCATTGTCATAGGCCTAGAGATGGCGATATGCTCCCACGCCCAGATGTGCAACAACACCACCCCACATCCCAAACTGGCTCCTCGCCTATATACCACTACATCCATATCATGATACAAGTGCACCAGTATGCACAACCCCCATGCATATACCACCCCATCCATGAACATCCTCAGAAGCACCATCCCCCATCCCACTGAAAACCCCCTGGACCTCCTATCTGGTACCAATGACCCTATAATAATCCCTACCATGAACAAGGGCAGTGTGTACAATCTACCCATTGCCTGGGCATATCTCATCTTAGTCCTCCCTACGTCAAATGGAACCACCACTGGGGCAAATACCTCCTCAACAAATCAAGCTCTCTGTCCATGGTCATATACAACCCTCTCCCCATGTATGGGGATCCATAGGATTCTCCACACATCCTCGAGAGTGATCATCATCTCTCTTGTGGGCAACAGGAAAGTACATTGCTCTTACTGCCACCTTGTTGAACACCTAGAATACTCAGAGGGGGGGTGAATCAGTATTTTCTTAAATCATTCACATATTAAAATATTAATCCATTTTCCCATTCAACAACATTAAAGCAAATTAAACATAGAATGAACAACCACAAAACATAACACATAGATACTAGGATTTTTATGTGGAAACCCCAAAATGGGAAAAACCACGGTGAGTGTTAGATATTATGTAGTAACAATACCAAATTCCAGGAGGCTCACTACCTTAGGGCTCACTGCCCTTAAGGACTCATTGTCCAAAGAAAGATGCTCACTGCATATAGGCTCACTATGAAGAGAAAAGAAAGAGAAAGAAGGGTGGCTCACTACCAAGATGAACTGATAAAATTGCATCTACACATGCATGGATACAACTCCAATGATGCTCAGAAGACTGTCTCAAAACTCTTCATCTTGAATTGCTTTGTTATGTTGCTATGCTCTTACATGAAAATAAGATCTCTCTTCTTCTGCACTTGTTGCCTTTAATAAATCACAAAACTTCACATGTCACACACACACACACATTCATATTCGCACATAACTATCAAACACTAAAATGGATCATGTGTGTGTATATATATATATATATATATCTGCAACACTTGTACTTTTCAAATTAGATCAACCTATAAAGATGAAGCATGTAGTTATGCCTTGTGTAACTCGTCGATCTAATCCTTTCATCAAAACACCTTGCAAACCAATTCAACACTTAAAACATATTCACATATGTCGGATTCAACTATAGAACCACTTAGGATATGATTCCAATTAATAGATCTTGTCACACACAAATCAAAGTATCAGGTCGGCCTCATACACAAACTATCACAGGTTCATTCTGACTGTCACAACACAACTTTTGGTGTGAACCAAAAAACTTGCTCAAAACCATAGCTAAGACTCTTTATCCATCCCCAAGCTTGCCTTTAGAATCACATGGCATAATATAATTATGTGGTGAAATGTGGACCATCAGAAGTTGTACTGTGTCACTATCAAACACTATCTAAGCAAGTAGCAATACTTAGATGCTCACAACTGCCTTACCAGTGGACTTAAAGCTCTGCAACTTTGGATTTAGATACTTCAGACATGTGTTTACAACACCTCAAAACCATAGGAGAAAACACCTATTATTAGAGGAATGCAAACCAAAGAAAACTAGTATTATGTCTTGTTTAAGTCTATTCTCTGCTAAGATAGACTTATGCTTCTTAACACTATACTTCTGAAGTTGATCAGGGCTAAAACTTTGGATTTAAGATCATCTAAGGGTTATCAATAACTCACTAGAACTACAATACAGGATCTTCAACTGTGGATCAATACTGATCATAATATTGTCTCTTTGTAGTTATCTCAGTACTTTGCCAACACTTAGCCAAAATGTCTAAGTCTTCTTTTCAGACCAGAGTTCTCTGTTTATATGACCTCATGAGGATTACTATAACCTCACAACCCTTCTGAGTCCTTGTTGCCATCAATGACAACACTAATCAAACATCATGCTCAGCCAATCATATCAGCAATGTCTCTAATGATGTTTGCCAAGTTGCCAACAATCTCCCCCTTTGGCATTGATGGCAACACCTAATGTGAAAAACCATCACACTGCTCCCCCTTAATTTTTACACACTGCTCCTCTATTTTTCAGTTATTTTTCTTTTTATGTTTTTCACATGCTTCACTCTCTCCCTTTGACATCAATGGCAAAGGTGAATGACACATAAATATGTACAAGTGATAGATTTCTTTGTACACCAAAACTCCAAAACAATTTGTACGTATCCGCATATATACATGTGAAGTCAAATACCTTACTAGCTTCCAGGGTAAATATCTTTGTAGATCTTCTTCAGTTGAACTACATCTTTGTCCCACCTAACCTTGGCATCGCTCAAAACTTGTATGTGCCCATTGATTTGGGACACCAACTCTTCTGCCTTCTTCACAGTAGTAGGGGCCTCAGTGATTTTGCCTTGTCTTATCTATTGTTGCTACAAGTCTTATCATGGATGCAATCTTGAAACTTACAATCTCCCGGAGCTGACTCATCCTATGTTCTATGACCTCCTTTTGGGTCTGCAACTTGTGTATATCATAATGGATAGTTTCAACACCTGCCCTTTGATTCCCAATAGCATCCTTCACCGAATCATAAGTTCTAGAGATCTTCATCAGTTGGGATTCCCATCCATCTATTTTCTCTTTTAGCTCCTTCGTTATTGTTAACTTTTGAGTCGCCCTTATTCAATTTTTCATGAAATTTCCCTGAGAAAGAGTCAACTTACCATTTTCCCTTATTGGTCATATCTTTGTTCCTTAAGTCAGCTCTTTATTCTTAAAGTTCACTCGCCTATCATCTTTTGTATGTGAAATTACTAAAGAATTGAACCTTTGAACTTGAACCATTATCAAAGTTCAAGGGTTCAATGGTTCAATGTTTCTCAAAGTGAACTGTTTGTCCCTTTGTGTAATTCATATATGTCTTTGAACCGTCTAGTTGAACTTGAACCCTTTTCGAGATTCAAGGGTTCAACGGGTCAAGAGTTCAATACTCGATGCTTCGTAAGGAGTCATGTTCACTCAGTTCCCTTGTGTAATTTAAGGTACGTTGAACCTTCCGCTTGAACCTCATAGCGGAGTTCAATTGTTCAATGGTTCAACGGTTCACTATTTCAAATTTCAAAGTTTCTTGAAAAGTCGTGATTGTTGGTCGGACTATGTAACTCATCTTGTGTCATTGAAACTTCGAATTGAACCACATTTCAATGGTTCAAAGGTTCAAGGGTTCAAGGGTTCAATGACTATAATCTCATTTCTCCCCGAGGTTTTCTCTAAGTCAAAATTAGCAAGAAATTTAGAGGAAAGTATATCCGAAACTCATTATGAAGCGGAAAGTTCTAACTTTCGGGAGGTTATGGATAATTATTATACATCAAGGTCATGCGTGCATAATGCTTGTCATTAATGCATATGTCAGAGTTCATGTCTTTTCAAACATTTTTAGCACGTATTATTTCGGTTAATAATTATTTGACTTGGTTATTGTCTTTATCAAGAGAGTACAAGCCAAATTTAGCAAATAAACATACTGGGTGATGCAAACGGAGTACATTCATGAACTGAAGAATATATATGATCAAACCACAGCTACCATTGAAGACTTGAAGACACAGAATGCTTCGTGGACAAAAGATGAAGGCAAATGGATGAATGTAATGAATCAAATTGACGAAGTACAGAAGTATGGGATAGCAAAGTTTTTCCTAGAAAAGAATTTGACAGGTCTGAAGGAAAATATACTGTATGTAAGCAAGAAAAATATCGAATGGAGGAATTCAGTATCTAGACAAGGGCGAATTGAACTTGCAAAAATGATCAAAGAAATAACTGAATTCACTCAATCCTTATAGCATGATCTACAATGTATTGATGTGAAATATATAAAGGATGACAGAGAACCAGAAAAAGACATCGATACTGTGATTCAATCCTTCAAGGAAAAGATCAGCTTCATTAAAGAAAATGACAACTTATTAACCAAAGATTTCTCTCAGATTTCAAAGGTGGGGTCACTTCTTTATCTCTGTGTCAATGCACTCCCAGAGCACGTGGAGAAAGTGGGGAAAATTCGGAGGGAGAAAGACATCTGGAAAGCAAGGGTGAAACATATTGGCATCCCTAATTTCCCTAAAATCTAGGAATTTGTTGTAGCATTTCAGGAGTGGAAGGCTCAACGTGTCTCCCCAACCAAACACAACAAATCTGGAGATTCTGATCCGTCACCCCAGTCATGATCTTACTTACATAATTTCTTTATTCAGTCATTCTGTTGAAGTTATTTTCAAAAACTTGATCTTTAAATGAGTTTGTAAAAACTAAATCCCATATGGGTCAAAGTTACTTTAACTCTGGGTTTGGTTTAAAAGATCAGATAATTAGGGCAACTATATATATGTTTTTAGTTGTTAAAATTGATATAGAGAATAGTGAAGAAGGAGAGACAAGAAATTTTAGAGCTGAACTGCTGTTGTTTTACAATATATATGATGTTTGTCTAAAACATTTTTCATCTGTGAATGAAAAGGAGAAATAATTACTGCATCCTTAGATCTGTGTGTTTGAGTATTTGAAATTGGGTTTTCTATGCAAAATCTTCTTTCATATGGTAATTGCTCTTTCATTGGACAACTCATTGTATGTGTTTTATTGTTTATTGGTTCAACAATATACATGTTTATATATCTGATTATCATTGAAGATAGAATATGTGTATTCTATTACCCACTGATGTTATAGAAAAGGATATCACATTCATAGCATGATGATGTATGGATGTTAGTTAGCCTTTAAGCACTTTCTGGTTGAAAGTGTATCTGAATAATTAGAATAATTTAAATTCATTGAAGATTTTTAAAGGGAGCTGTACCTTAATTCAGAGGGGAACTATTCTTGATAGTTCACCCATTTGTTGTTCAACTTATTTGTTCTTGAAAGAAGAAGGGTATAGAGTCAGAATAAAACATTTTTAGATAAGGACAAATCTGTTAACCAACAGTTTTTGGCGACTCCGGTGGGGAAACATAGAAGTCTTTGATTGAAAGATTAGTCAGCTTAATATGAAGCAACAATGGTGCTTCCACATGAAAATATAATTCCTGTTTTACAACCTAATCTCAATTTTCAAGATGACCAGGAAGATATAATTGGTCAGTTAAATACCCTTGCCTGGCACACTTGTCAAAATATTGATGATTATAGGAGAGCAAGCAGAGTATTAGAAAAAGAAGAAGAATTGGCTGATAATTTGAGGTTGCTGTTACTCAGGCAAAGAAGGAGGCAAGAAGAAAATGCAACAAGAAATCAAGCCCCTGAAGTGCGAAGAGATTAAGAACAGCATAGAAATCAATAGTTACTTATCCAGTTACCATATCATAAGCTAGATTTTAGAATATACATGAGGTCTTTGAGAAGAGAGGGAATTGAGGATCCTACTTTTCAAACATTGCAAAGCTTAAATTTTCCTTACCTTCCTACCCGTACCAGAAAAGCTAGAAGTAGACCCCCTAGCCCTCCTAAACCCTCTGCATCCTCTGTCTGTCAAGCCTTAACTCTTTCTGGTACTATCATCCCCTCTGATATAAGCTTTCTACCAATGGCCCAACCTTGGGGAGTAGCTATAGGACCTCTAAATTTAGGGGCCAACCTGAATACTCTGCCTAAAAATGCAAGGGAAAATTTACCCAAATTTAATGGAGATGGGAGACAATCACCAGAGGAGCATCTGATTGCCTTTGCCGCAGCATGTGGTGTGTTAGGTGTGCAACATCAAGATGTAGCAATAAGGCTTTTTGTGTAAACTCTAACTGATATTGCAGCACAATGGTTCTATCATCTAGCAGACTCCTCAATCACAAACTGGAATGATATGAAAATTGCGTTTGAAAACAGGTTCAAAAGTGCAGAAGATGAACATTCCCTTCTTGCTCAATTGACTCAGCTTAAGAAGGAGATACATGAGCCTATGAGGGAATTTATAGCCAAATTCAATAGAATAGTGCACAATCCCAACTGCTAAAAGGCCAATTGCTGAGAATCAAAAATGCTTCTTTATTAATTCTATGCCTCATGATATTAGTTTTCATCTTAGAAGAGGTGCGATTGCCGATTTAGCAGCTGCACAAACCTTGGCAGTCGGGTTAGAGGATGATCTTATTATGGCTGGAAAATGGAAGAAAGAAGTCCAAATACCTAATGCCCATCCTTCATCCTCTACAAATCCTATGGTTCAAAGACTAGTCAATGATATGATTGCCTTAAAAAGACAATTACCTAAGGCCGGTACTTCATTCCAACAACCATATCAAGATATTGGCAGAAGAAATTTTAATCAATAGGCAAATACTGGTATGACATTACCACTTATATCAGCACAAACAAGGTTAACTATTGACGCTGCTTCTGAAAGAGGGAATATGTGTGCCTTTCATTTGACTACTGATCATGACATAAATTCGTGTTTGAAGATGCTTAGATATGCTCAAATGGCTACTACTCAAGATGTATTGGGGGAGATTACCGTAGAAGAAAGGAACTTTGAGGAACCTAGCGACTCTGAAATACACTTCCTAGAATATGAATCGGATTCAAAAAGAGGAGGTGAAATATTGGTTACTCTTCAAGATCCTTCATGTGTTGTGCTTACCAGAAGTCAGAAGAATCCAAAATTTTCTAATACTCAGGAAGTACCTGTTAAAGGTAAGGAACCTCTAATTAGAACCTCTTATGCTAATTTGAAAGCCCAAGAAATTAAATTGTTACATAGAAATGATCATGAAACTTCTTTTGATATTGTAGAATTTTGTAAGTCTGCAAAGATTCAAATATCCCCTGTTGAATATCTTAAGTTAAAGCCCAAAGAACTTGATAGATTGGTTAAATATGTCAAAGGTGGTCCTACACAAACTGAACCTAAAAGTCAACTAAATGTTAATGCTGAGTCTCCCATTGCCCAATTATTTGCTTCTCCACCTAAGTCACCCACTCATACTCCTAAAATGGCCCTCAATTCATCTAATGATACTTCTTACATGACTGATATGAAGCCCAACCCATTTTATGTTTCTTTATTCATAAATGGCCATAAACTCAGTAACTGTATTATAGACTTAGGTGCTTCTGATAATATTATGCCTTCTTCTGTAGCTAAAGCCCTAGGTCAATCCCTTAAAAAAACATTTGGTAGGTGTTACTCTATGGATGGCAAATAGATTTCTTTGCTCGAACAAATTAAAGATGCACGAGTTGCTCTTGCAGCCTATCCTGATAAAAGAGTGAAATTGACTATTTTGGTAGCGGATATTCCTGCTAGTTATGGGATGTTGTTGAGCAAGACTTTTTGCAAAGATTTGAGTGGGCAGATTAAATTGGATTGGTCAGAAGCTACAATTCTAGTGGGAAAGTAGAAAGTTAAGCTAGAACCTGAACCTAAATGCAAGTTTACTGTATACCCTTCTGATGATCCTAAGTCTCATATTCTATTTGAAGAATGTGAATTTGGTAATTATTTTCTCTCTTCTGAGGACATGAAAGAAGAATTTGTCCCAAAGTCTATTTATTCAGATGATCTATGGACCATAGAATTTGACAATAGTTGTGCTACCGTTGGTTCAAGAGCAGGGGTTGTTTTGATCTCACCTGCAGGTGAAAATTTTCCTTACTCTTTCAAGCTAGAATTTAAAAACACTAATAACAGTGCAGAGTATGAGGCTCTATTGCTTGGGTTAAATGAAGCTAAAGGAAAAGGTGTAAAGATGCTCAAAGTAAGAGGAGATGCTGAATTAATTGTTAAACAGGTGAAAGGCATTTTTCAGTTAAAAATGAAAGATTGAGACATTACCAGAATAGAGTTTGAGATGAGATAGAATACTTTGATGCCTTTTCTATTGAGGCAATTCCCAGAGATCAGAATACACGGGCGGATTCTTTAGCAGTGCCAGCTTCTCTTCTTCTCCCACACCTTGATTTTAAAAAGGATTCATATAGAATAGAGTTGGTCTACCGTCCTAATGTCCTAGATAATACTGAAAATTGGCAAGTTTTTGAGAATGATAGGCAGATCAGAAAATTCTTGGAGAATGCTGAAATGTTCCTGGGGACTTATTTTGAGGGTTCTGAAGTAGAATGTAAAGAATTCAATCCTGATCTAGTAATTGATTCAAAAGATGATGTAATTCAGTTAAAGGGAAACAAAAATACCTAAAGGATTAGTCTCTCTAGAACATTTGTCTACTCGACAAGATGAGTATACTAAAGGCAAACATGTTCGCAATCCTGACAAAGTGGAAGATTATGAGAAAATAAACATTGGGAGCAAAACTAATCCTAAGTGGATTTCTATTGGTAAGTGTTGCTCACCAGAGGAGAAAAACAAATTGATTAATCTATTGATTAAATATAAGCATGTCTTTTCTTGGTGCTATGATGACTTGAAAGATTTTAGATGTGGACAATTTTAGCATCATATTCCTTTGAAAACAAATGCAACCCCATTCAGGCAGAAGTTGAGAAACTATAACCCAAAGGTTGCTGAGGCCATCTTTAAGGAGATTGACAAAATGTTGAAGGCTAGGATTATTTATCCGATTCATCACTCCACCTGGAAGGCAAACATTGTCCCAGTATACAAAAAGAATGGAGAAATAAGAATCTGTGTTGATTTTAGGAATCTGAATCAAGCCAGTTTGAAAGATAATCACCCTTTACCGGTGATGGATCACATCTTGCAAACAGTTGCTCGGTTAGAAATGATGTCCATGCTAGATGGGTTCTCAAGTTCTAATCAGATAAGTGTGGCTGCAACTGATCAACACAAAACTGCTTTCACTACACCCTGGGGAACTTTTGCTTATAACCATATGCCCTTCAGTTTAATTAATGTTGGTGCAACTTTTCAACGGGCGATGGATTCATCCTTTAGAGATCTAAAAGATAGAATTATTGTCGTTTATCATGATGATTTAATTGTTTTCTCTAGAAAAAGGGAGGATTATCTGAAGGATCTAGAGATCATTTTGCAAAGGTGTCAGAGTCATGGGATATCTCTTAATCCTAAGAAGTCAGTTTTCTGTGTAACAGAGGGCAAATTGTTGGGACATTTAGTTTCAAAGGATGGAATCAAGATTGATCCAGAAAGGGTTAGAGCAATACAACAGTTAAGCCTCCCTTCTAATAGGACTGGAGTCAAGTCTTTCTTTGGCCAGATTAATTTCCTCAGAAGGTTCATTCCTAATTTCGCTGAGATTACAAAGCATATTGTGGGGATGATGAGTGAAAAACAGGCTTTCAAATGGAATGAGGCTGCTAAGAAAGCATTTGAAGATATTAAAGAGGCGATTGCACAAACACCTACTTTGGTAAACCCTAATTTCCAAAAAGATTTTATTATTTATTATTATGCTTCAGAACATACCATGTCTGGTATCTTGCTACAAAAAAATGAATTGAATGTAGAAGCCCCAATAGCCTTTATGAGTTCCTCTTAAGAAGCATGAACTTAAATATTCTATAGCCGAAAATAAGCTTTTGTTGTGGTAAAGGCTATCAAACAATTCAGATATTACATAATTCATTCTCATTTAGTTGTATTTGTTCCTAGTTCAGCTGTGAAAAGCATTCTGACCCAACAGGATGTTGGGATGAATAATAGAGCAACATGGGTTGCTAAGATTCAAGAATATGACCTGGAGATTAAACCAACTAAATTAGTTAGAGGTCAAGGCCTATGCAAACTGATTGCTAAAAGTAAGGAAGAAGAAGAAGAAGAACTTCCCACTGTCCTATTGGTGAGCTTACAAGATCCATGGTTCTTAGATGTAGCACACTATCTTACTTATGGAGATTGTCCCAGTCATTTATCCCTGAAGGAGAAAAGAAATCTAAGGTTAAAAGCAGCAAAATATATCATTTGGGGTGATGTCTTATACAAAAAGGGACTAGATGGAACCTTTCTGAGATGTGTAGATAAGGAACAACAACATAAGTTGTTGGAAGTTTTTCATAATGAAGCCTATGGTGGACATTTCTCTTCTTCGGTTACAGCCTTCAAAATTCTTAGAAATTGTTATTATTGGCCAGGTATGTTCAAAGATATGTACAAATGGGTAGCTAACTGTGAAAAATGCAAAAAGTTTTCAGGGAGGCCACAACTTGCAGCATTGCCTCTGAGGCCTGTTGTTATTGAAGAACCTTTCAAACAATGGGGACTGGACTTTATTGGGCCTCTTTCACCTCCTTTGAGTGCTGGACATACACACATTTTAACAGCAACAGACTATTTTACGAAGTAGGTTGAAGCAACCCCTATGAAGAGAACCACTTCAGAAGTGGTATGTAATTTTCTCAAAGAAAATGTACTGGTATGTTTTGGTGTTCCTCAGAAGCTTGTGGCAGATAACACTACCAGTTTCTCTTCAATTGAACTTACTTCATTTTGCTATGAGCATAGTATATCTCTCTCACTCATCATATTACTACCCTCAAGGGAACGGACAAGCTGAGTCCAGTAATAAAAATCTGATTGCCATCATGAAGAAATTGGTGAGTGATAACCCCAAAGATTGGCATAAAAGGTTGTATGAAGCACTCTGGGCTGATAGGATAACCCCAAAAAGGGTAATAGGAATGGTGCCTTTTGAACTGGTTTATGGGATAGGAGCTCAGTTATCTTTACCTCTAGAATTATCTGCAGCCAAATTACAAAATGTAATTGAAGATCAATACTTTCAAGATTCCTTAGAGAAAAGAGTTATGTACTTAACCAAGATTGAGGAGGAAAGGAATGAACTGGTTGATCGAATTAATACTCATCAAGCCAGGGTTAAAAAGATTTTTGATCAGAAAACAAGACCCAAAAAATTTATGGAGGGAGACGAAGTGCTGCTGTGGGATAGGAGAAAAGAACCTAAAAGAGCACATGGCAAATTTGATTCACTCTGGAAAATACCTTTCAAAATTCATCAGGTATTGTGTCCTAATTCTTTCAAATTAGAATATCTGGATGGAGTTGTTTTACCCCTATCCTATCATGGACAAGATCTTAAATTGTATCGACTGTAAAATAGGTGTCCCCTATTTTGTACATAGTCTTTCCTTTACTATCGTGTGTTGTTGTTTTCCTTTTCCATTTTTGGTTTGCCTTGTTTCTTTTCTTCCATCTTTGTGTTTCAGTTCATGCGTAACTAGAGCTTCTGAATTTTCTACATTTTTCCATAAAATGAAGTCCCCAGTCAGAGCCAGTGTTACCTTTTGAGTCGCCCTTATTCAATTTTTCGTGAAATTTCCCTAAGAAAGAGTCGACTTACCATTTTCCCTTATTGGTCATATCTTTATTCCTTAAGTCAACTCTTTATTCTTAAAGTTCACCCACCTATTGTCTTTTGTATGTGAAATTACTAAAGAATTGAACCTTTGAACTTGAACCATTCTCAAAGTTCAAGGGTTCAATGGTTCAATGTTTCTCAAAGTGAACTATTTGTCCCTTTGTGTAATTCATATATGTCTTTGAACCATTTGGTTGAACTTGAACCCTTTTCAAGGTTCAAGGGTTCAACGGTTCAAGAGTTCAATACTCGATGCTTTGTAAGGAGTCATGTTCACTTAGTTCCCTTGTGTAATTTAAGGTATCGTTGAACCTTCCACTTGAACCTCATAGCGGAGTTCAATGGTTCAACGGTTCAATAGTTCACTATTTCAAATTTCAAAGTTTCTTGAAAAGTCATGACTGTTGGTCAAACTGTGTAACTCATCTTGTGTCATTGAACCTTTGAGTTGAACCACATTTCAATGGTTCAAAGGTTCAATGGTTCAAGGGTTTAGTGACTATAATCTCATTTCTCCCCGAGGTTTTCTCTAAGTCAAATTAGCAGGAAATTTAGAGGAAAGTATATCCGAAACAAATTATGAAGTGGAAAATTCTAACTTTCGGGAGGTTATGGATAATTATTATACATCAAGGTCGTGCATGAAGAATGCTTGCCATTAATGCATATGTCAGAGTTCATGTCTTTTCAAACATTTTTAGCACATATTGTTTCAGTTAATAATTATTCGACCTGGTTATTGTCTTTATCAAGAGAGAACAAGCCAAATTTAGCAAATAAACATACTGGGTGATGCAAACAAAGTACATTCATGAATTGAAGAATATATATGATCAAACCACAGCTACCATTGAAGACTTGAAGACACAGAATGCTTCGCGGACAAAAGATGAAGGCAAATGGATGAATGTAATGAATCAAATTGATGAAGTACAGAAGTATGGGATAACAAAGTTTTTGTCAGAAAAGAATTTGATAGGTCTGAATGAAAATGTATTGTCTGTAAGTAAGAAAAATATTGAATGGAGGAATTCAGTATCCAGACAAGGGTGAATTGAACTTGCAAAAATGATCAAAGAAATAACTGAATTCACTCAATCCTTACAACATGATCTACAATGTATTGATGTGAAATATATAAAGGATGACGGAAAACCAGAAAAAGACCGATACTGTGATTCAATCCTTCAGGGAAAAGATTAGCTTCGTTAAAGAAAATGACAACTTATTAACCGAAGATTTCTCTCTGATTTCAAAGGTGGAGTCACTTCTTTATCTCTGTGTTGATGCACTCCCGGAGCATGCAGAGAAAGTGGGGAAAATTCAGAGGGAGAAAGACATTTAGAAAGCAAGGGTGAAACATATTGGAATCCCCAATTTCCCTAAAATCCAAGAATTTGTTGCAACATTTCAGGAGTGGAAGGCTCAACGTGTCTCCCCAACTAAACACAACAAATTTGGAGATTCTGATCCGTCACCCCAATCATGATCTTACTTACATAATTTCTTTATTCAGTTATTTTGTTGAAGTTATTTTCAAAAACTTGATCTTTAAATGAGTTTGTAAAAACTAAATCTCGTATGGGTCAGAGTTACTTTAACTCTGGGTTTGGTTTAAAAGATCAGATAATTAGGGCAACTATATATATGTTTTTAGTTGTTAAAATTGATATAGAGAGTAGTGAAGAAGGAGAGACAAGAAATTTTATAGTTGAACTGCTATTGTTTTACAATATATATGATGTTTGTCTGAAACATTTTTCATCTGTGAATGAAAAGGAGAAACAATTACTGCATACTTAGATCTGTGTGTTTGAGTATTTGAAATTAGGTTTTCTGTGCGAAATCTTCTTTCATATTGTAATTGCTCTTTCATTGGACAACTCACTGTATGTGTTTTATTGTTTATTGGTTCAACAATAAACATGTTTATATATCCGATTATCATTGAAGATAGAATCTGTGTATTCTATTACCCACTGATGTTATAGAAAAGGATATCGCATTCATAGCACGATGATGTATGGATGTTAGTTAGCCTTTAAGCACTTTCTGGTTAAAAGTGTATCTGAATGATTAGAATAATTTAAATTCATTAAAGATTTTTAAAGGGAGTTGTACCTTAATTTAAAGGGGAACTATTCTTGATAGTTCACCCATTTGTTGTTCAACTTATTTGTTCTTGAAAGAAGAAGGGTATAGAGTCAGAATAAAACATTTTTAGATAAGGACAAATCTATTAACCAATAGTTATCTCAGGCCATGTTAGACAAAATTGATAGATCTCACTAGCTTCTTTGATGGTCGTTTGTGCATATTCTACACTCTTATCTGACAAAATTTTATCTTGAGAGTATTTATGATTGAGCTCAGCTAACCTTTTACTGTCAATCTCAGCCCTTACCTTCTTTTTAGCTGCTTGTTCAAGGGACTCAAAATGAGAATTGACTGACTCCATAAGCTTCTTTGTTTGTAATACAGGAGTCAAGGAGGTGTCTTTCTTTACACCAGGCATGATCTTTTCAAAGATTGCCATAGCTTCTCCCATGAGATCACTATCCTGCATGTGAGACTTCAAGATCTCTTCTTGGGATGTCGCTTGAAAAGTTGACCCAAGCTTCAGTTTATGTAATGGAGACATTGTAGCCAGATTTATTGGTCCTTGTAATAACTCAGGTGCAAAAAAAATCTGAGTTTCTTTCAGTTTTTCCAAAAACTCTTAGAGAGTCAAATGAATCTTCTCCAACAATGTCTCTTTTGCCTTCATCATGAGATACTTCAGTATCATGTCTCTCCAGAGGATTTCCTTGAGTTGGTTCTTGTTCAATATCCTCTAATTCTGGAGCCGAGTTATCAATCATCTGTTCATTTACCTCAATCCTTTGATCATCTTGTCCTATAGGGGCTCTATCCTTAGATGTCACTTTTATCTCCTTAGAGTTCTTTTCAACTGCAGACTCTTTCATTTCTTCATCTTTCCCAAAGTTCAGCGGAGGAGTTATTGCACTTTGATCCACACTATGTTCAACATTCACTTCCAGAACTGCATTTGAGTTATCAAGATTCTATTCATCTTCACCTACATCCACCACAGTTAGAATTTGAAGCTCATTAAGCACCATCAGAATTTTCTCTTTAGTTTCTTTTTCCAACTTTTCAATCCCACTTTTATTTCTGGCCATCCAAATGTTAACTCTCCTTTTGGTTCTAAATTCTTAATTAATCCTCTGAGTGACCTTGACTTTATTTTCACCAATGAGACTTGGACAGAATTTCATCAAAATAGATTCCTTTAACTCAGCATCTTTAGCCATAGCCTCTTCTTTTCTTGCAGTTAAGATGATGGCTAGACTATCTAGTAAATCATCTACAACTTCAATTAATGCTTTATTGAACATGTCTAAAAATCTTACCACAACTTGTTCAATTGTTACTTTGTCAGCATCTGAGCATTCATCATATGTATCAACAATTGGCTTTAAGTTCCCATGCTCAGCCATTGCATTAACTGTGGCTTCCAGAGTCATTGTGGCCTCACCTTCCTTGAACTCATTTTTCCTTTCCTTTTTCTTCTTCTTGTCTTTCCCCTTTCTGGAGGGCTTCACTTCTTTGCTTGAAGTGACTTCATCTATTTTTGCCCTTTTTGCCTTTATCTCTTCATTAGTTTCTATTTCTTCTTCTTCTTCTTCACCACCACCAAGGCTCACATATATTCTATTGGTGGCCTTTGTTTTCTTTATTTTGTGCTTTTTCTCTGCAGGCTTCTTTTCAAGAAATTCTTTCTTAGCACCAACAGTGCGAAGGGGTTCGTAGCTCCCAGACCTAGCTACAGTAGAAGAGGAGGCTTTTGTTCTTCTTTTTGTGCTGGAAACAAGCTTTTCTTGCTTAGACTTCACTTCAGGTCCTACCGGAGCCTTTTCTTGTGCAGTTTTCTCTTCTATAGCCTTTGCTGCTTGAGCCTCTACTCTGGCTTGATCTATTTGTTCCTTGGTGTAGCCTTTGCTCATAGCATAATCTTCTACCCACTTCTTTACTTTTCTCTATGATCCTAGTTGTGTTTGTTCCAAGTGAACTTTGAGAGACTTTTCCTCATAAGTCCCAAACCTTTCTTCTTTGGGGTCTTTGGGTTTGCTCAACATCAGATCTGCCAAACCAGTCAGAATGTCTTGTGTAACCTCATATCCCATTGTTGGGACCCACACTATTCCCTCCATGAGGCATTGATCTTTGGTCACCATAAAAATAATATCATCTTTATACTTCTCAACTACCTTTCTAGGGATTCTAACCCTATCCTGCATTTTGCTCTGGAAAGTTTTGAAGTATCCCCATAGAGCTGCATTTTGAGCATTATGATCTCTAATACTTTGCAAAAGGTTCCTAATTTGAACTTCTACAGAGGAATGATTGAACCAAACAATATTACTCATACCTGGTAATTCCTTCAAGAAATAGAATAGCAAACAAATGACAAGAGTACCATATTTGAATAGGTACTTGGTGTCTTTTGTTGTCTTCAAATTCTCCATCAACTATTGTCAGAGCAACTCACACAAATCATAATCAACATTGTTCTTCACCATCTCATATGCAATGTAGATGGCAATAGTTGAAACAGAATTCTCCCTGTTGGAGATGTACACCTTATATCTAATCACCATAGAGGCAAACCTAACTGTCGGATCCTCTATATCATTGATAGTTAATGCCCTCTTGTCAAATTTGGCACTAGTTAGCTTAATCACTATGTCATTCTTCACAGATTTAAGCACCAGAACTGTTCTTAAAGAACACGTACATATAACTGCCTCAATGGCATCCTTAGTTATCATATGACGCATGTTTAACCAAAAGAATTCATCATGGATTCTGCTTAAGGCATACCTAACCCAAGCATCTTCAATGAAAATAGGAAAATCTATCCATGTGTCCAATTTCTTCTCATGTAGAGCACTAAATTCTTCCTTAATTCAAATTTATCTCCGGTCAACTCATTCAAGTGAACTTGCCCTAATTTTAAATGATCATACTCTTCCAAATTAGCATGGATATAAACCCTAAAAACTTCATTATGCATTACACCATAGGGCACTTCTAAGAATACACCATCAAGGTCTGTTTCTAGGGATTTAAATAGATACTTTTTGAACTTAGGTCGAGGCCTATCAATTATCTCAACAACTTATGGTGTAGACATCTTTATAGCTCAACAAAAAACTTTGCAAGACTAGTGACTATAAATACCTTGTTCTTCGTTTCTAGTTAGGGTTTGATCACGTTGAGTGCTTTGAGGTCACCTTTGCTTCACTGCTCAAATCTCCTTGGTTGCTTGAAAACTAAAATGCAAAGTGAATTTACTTTGAATAATATTGCTTATAAACCCTTTTCATCAAAACCTAGTTGCCATAAATGCTCATTTCCAAAAAGATGCTAAACACCTTTTTTGTCACACACACAGTTGATTCAAATTGCTCTATGATCTTTTGCATTAGGTTCCTTTCTATTAGAAATTCCTTCAAAAGATCTGTTATTCTGTTCTACAACTTATATCTTTGTGCTGGAAGTTAGCACCACTTTTCTATCTAGGGGAATAGGATATTTCATTAAAGCTCCCCTGAGCTAGAGCTCCCAATTCACTTCCCAGATGAAGTTTCTACACTAGAGTCTAGCACAGAATCATTCTTGGCTTCAAAAACTTCCTTCTTAACCCACATCTTGTTCATCTCCTTCTTGATTTTTGCCGCATCAACCTTTTTTATTGGTTTCTTCCTTTCTGCTTGAATATCCTTCTTCATGTTCTTTCTTCTACAGAACCTTGCACTATGTCCAGGTCTATTACAATCGAAAAACACAGCATTCCTCTATCCATTGTTCCTTCCAGTCATTCTAGATTTGCATTGGTTAGCCTTATGTCCAAACATATTGCATGTAAAGTAGTTACCATTGAAAGATTGAGCATTCCTTCCATTGTTATAGCCATTTCTTATCTGACTTCTGCATTCACTAGCTCTATGACCAAATCTATTGCATGTGAAGCAGTTACCTCTAAAAGATTGAGCATTCCTTCCATTGTTATGACCATTCTTTATTGCAAGTAAAGCACTGACCGGAGAAAGATGAAACATTTTGATTCACTCTGCTCCTACATTGAGTAGCCTTATGACCAAACTTATTGCATGAATTACAATAACCATTGAAAGATGGGTACCTTTGTGCATAATGTTGCCTGATCAGTGGTTTTCTAGGTCCATTCCTTTGATTCCAAATCTGCTTGCCTTTGTCCTTCTTGTTCTTAGCATTCATTTCTTGACCAGTTTTAGAACTTTCACCTTTCTCAAATCCCAAGCTTTTTTTGTCATCAGATTTCTTCTAGCTAGCAAGCATCTCATCAAGTTTTGCAGAACTTATCTTGAACTTTTCTTCATAGCTCTTTGCTTTCTCCAAATTTGACTTCAAGTTCCCAACTTCCTTTTCAAGCTTTTCACATTCTTTTGATTTGCCTTTTGCCAATTGATGTAGATCTTCTTTTTCTTTTGCCTTATCTTCAATTTGCACTTTTAGATCATCCAAGATTTCATTTGTTGATCTCAATTGTTCACTAACTTCCTTATGCTTTTCTTTGAACTTCTTGACTTGTTCCCTTAATTTTCTGATGCACTCATCTACTTCCTTGACATTTTCTTTCAGATCCCTATTTTCTTCTTCAGTCCTTTCAATATCTGCAAGAGCAACTTTGAGTTCTTCTTCATTGACATACATGCATTCTTCTTTTATAGTTTTAGTTGGATGAATTTCTTTAGGAGGAGTAGGATACCTTTTACTTGCCATGTGTTCAATCTCCAAGATCTTCCTCAAGCTGTTAGACTTCTTCCAAGGAACCAAGCTCTGATACCAATTGTTGAACACCTAGAATACTGAGAAGGTGGGTGAATCAATATTTTCTTAAATCATCCACTTATTAAACTATTAATCCATTCGCTCATTCAGCAACATTAAAGTAAATTAAACATAGAATGAACAACCACAAAACATAACACATAGACACTAGGATTTTTATGTGGAAAACCCAAAATGGGAAAAACCATGGTGAGTGTTAGCTCACAATATTATGTAGTAATAATACTAAATTACAGGAGGCTCATTGTCTTAGGGCTCACTATCCTTAAGGACTCATTGTCAAAAGAAAGATGCTCACTACCAAGAGAAAAGAAAGAGAAAGAAGAGTGGCTCACTGCCAAGATGAACTACTAAAATTGCATCTACACATGCATGGATACATATCCAATGATGCTCAAAAAATTGTCTCAAAACTCTTCATCCTAAACTGCTTAGTTATGCTGCTTTGCTCTTACATCAAAATAAGATCTCTCTTCTTCTGCACTTGTCGCCCTTAATAAATCACATAACTTTACATGTCGCACATACACACACTTTCATATTCACACATAACTATCAAACACTTAAATGGATCATGTATATATATCTGCAACACTTGCACTCTTCAAATTAGGTTGGCCTATAAAGATGAACCATGTAGTTATATGCCTTGTGTAACTTGTCAGCCTAATCATTTCATCAAAACACCATGTGAACCAATTCAACACTTGAAACATATTCACAAATGTCAACTTCAACTATAGAACCACTTAGGATATGATTCCAATCAATAGATCTTGCTGCACACAGATCAAAGTATCAGGTCAACCTCATACACAGACTATCACAGGTTCATTTTGACTGTCAAAACACAACTTTCGATGCGGACCACAAAACTTGCTCAAAATCATAGCTAAGATTCTTTAGCCATCCCCAAGCTTACCTTTAGAACTGCATGGCATAAAAGAATTATGATGTGAAATGCGGACCATCAGAGGTTGCACTGTGTCACTGTCAAACATTGTTTAAGCAAGTAGCGATACTTAGATTCTCACAACTACCTTACTAGTGGACGTCAAGCTATGCAACTTTGGATTTAGATACTTCAAACACGTGTTTACAACACCTCAAAACCATAGGAGAAAATACCTATTACCAGAGGAATACGGACCAAAGCAAACTAGTATTCTATCCTGTTTAAGTATGTTCTCTACTAAGCCAGACTTATGCTTCTTAACACTATACTTTTGAAGATGATCAAGAGCCAAAACTTTGGATTTAAGATCATCTAAGGGTTATCAATAACTCACCAAAACTGCAATATAGGATCAACTGCAGATCAATACTGATCATAATACTGTCTCTTTGTAGTCATCTCAGTACTCTGCCAACACTTAGCCAAAATGTCTAAGTCTTCTTTTCGGACCAGAGTTCTCTATATATCCGACTTCATGAGGATTACTATAACCTCACAACCCTTCTAAGTCCTTGTTGCCATCAATGACAACACTGATTAGACATCATGCTCAGCCAATCATACCAATAGTGTCTCTAATGATGTTTGCTAAGTTGTCATCACACCTCTCGACTAGGGCTATCATCATGACCCTATATTCTCAGATAGCCGGTATCTCTGCAATCCACATTAGTCCCATTAGTCGTAAGAAGCATTTATCTGTGGAATCTAGTTGGTCCACATCACTCGTGTAGGCGGTCATCACTCACGCAACTGTACAACATCCTCATCATCCTGCACATATTTTAATGTACTTCATTAAGTCCTCTTTATCTTTTGGGTGCTAATCCCTACTTCTTAGGCAATGATTCAAACTCAGTGCTAATCCCTGATGCCTAGGTGCTAAACCCCTCATTTTAGGCGCTAATCCCTTGGTCTAGGTGCTAATTACGAGACCAGGCACTATTCTATCCTAAGCGCTAAGTTCTCCATTTTCAGCACTAAACCTTTTTGTCTAAGCGCTAGTTTACCCTTTTAGCGCTCGCTCTACAGGTGCTAATCACTAGAGTAGGTGCTGAACATTGTTTGATGCTAAGTATGTCATTTTGGGTGCTAAACCATTTGGTTTAGATGCTAAAACACCCCCTTCCTCCTTGCTACCCTAGGCACTAAACCGCCTTGCCTCAACACTGATCACCAAAATGGGCAGTAAGGTCAGTCTAGGTGCTAAACCCTCTTATTGGGGCGCTAAACAACCTACTTTAGTGTCTCTCATCTACCCACTTTAACCTAGCATTTATTGCACCCATCTACCCCAAACCCAAATCACGAAGTGTCGTTAGAGCACTTACTAGGTTGCCAACCGCCATAAGTCGTAGATACTCCCACACTCACTCTGCTTGATGCTTCTCTTGTGGGATTTGTGCCATCTTCTCTCAATTAACTTTTTCTTCCCTAATCACAAGTTTACACTTAGCAATAAGACAAATGAGAAGAATGGGCCCCCATACCTTTCTATGTAGCCCATGGAATCTTAAATTCTTCCTCTAAGCCCTGATTTTCACCTCCTATCCCCATTTTTCTCTCCCTGATCCCATCTTCTCTTCCCCATCCATCCATTTTCCACTTTTATCACAACCACCTTCATCCATTATCCACACACTAAACCTTTCCAAATCTGATAATTTCCACTATTCTACTCAACACACATGTTAATTAAATAGTTTATAATTATTTAATTAATATTTCCTCATCTTTCCACATTGCCAAAAATTAATTTCTTCTACTATAGTTTAAAAAATTAAAAAAGACTATAGTTCATGTGCAGTCCCAAAAATTAAATAAATGTGTCTATTTATTTAATTCCCTATTTTGTGCACTTTTGATTAGTTTTAGTAATCATCATTATTTTCCTCCTAATCATGTGCACATGGGTTAATTAAAATTAACCTAAAATTACATCTCCCCATGTTTCTAGAAGTCCACTTGTCATTCAATGTACATGCATGTACATGAAAAGTGGTACTTTGGAAGTATGGGCAAATCTTCTAAATAGTTCCATTTGTCCCATTTTCTTCTCACCCACTCCAAGTGTCACTATTTATGAAATTTAAAATTCCATGTGTCCTCTCATGCCAAATTTAAATTTCTCACAAAAACCAATCCATACCTTTTCATAAATGAGATCTTACATGTCATACACCTACCCCATCCTAGCCATCCATCCATTCAACCATTTAATTTCATCCATTGATCTTACATTGAATCTTCAAGCATCCTTCTCATCCAACCTCCTTGTGAACAATTCTCCTTGTTTGAGGATCCTCAAGCAATGTGAGCCCTTGATCTTCCAATTCAAACCTAGCCCTCCATCCTCACCTCCAAAAATCTATAAATTGAGCCGTCCCCATCCATTTTCAACAAGCAATTTGAATCTAATGAAATTTTGCCACTTTGAGCACTAATATTTTAGCATAAATCAATAGCAATTAGGACATATTAAGAACTAGGCATAGTCAATTATGGTGTAATTCATAGTTGTTGATGTGCTTAGTGTTAGATTTAGGGCAGACAACTGAGAGGGGGGGTGAATCAGTTGTCCAAAACTTTCTTCCAATTTAAACACTTAAAGCCACTTTATAATTCAACAGCATAATAATTAATCAATCATGAAACACAATGCATTAAATCAAGAGCAGAAACACATTAACACATGAGACACCAAGATTTTGACGTGGAAAACTCAGTTAAGGGAAAAACCACGGGGTGACTAACCCAAGAATATATTCTCTGTTAGAAGAATAGAAAGAATAAAATGGCACATGCCAATTAGGGCTCACTGCCCGAGCACACTGCTCACAAGAAGCTTATTGCCTACAAGAGACTTACTGTCTACAAAATAATAAGTATCACATACTTGAATTAGAAAATAGCATCTTCACCATGCTTGAGTCAGTTCCATTTAAGCCCAATACTTCTGCTCTACCTTTCGCTCTCCTCCTTGCTACCACACTCTCATCTCCAGAAGATACATTTGAAATGACTTTCCAATCCCTTATTTATATAAGGCATTGACTTAAGAATAATCATCTAAGTCGGCAAACATCTACAAGAACATCCGCAGGATGTGTAACTCATCCGGTCAGCCAGTCTTAGGAAGAACACCATCATCTGGAAGTAATTCTTCAATTGCGAGCTCAAACTCTAATGCGGACTACCAACACAAACTGGACATGATCCAAAGACCTCCATAAGCTTGCTTGAATCACTAAGAACATCCACACTACATCTTCCTACTAAAATCCTTCTCTCCTTCATCTGGAGCCTCAAGAACATAGTCTGTCATTACTGTCACAAAGAAATAAATGCTTGCGGACCTCTAGACCATGAACCAATTAAGTTGACACTTCTCAAGGACTTCCTAAACACTCCACCAAATCAGCAGAATAGGATAATGCATTTTCAAATCTCACCAGACCTATCTGTATCACTCTGTCACCTCTGAACACCTGTTAGAACCGGTTTTACTTGAGCGGCCACAAATTCTTTAGATCTTCATGCGGACCTTTGAAATATTTACTGGATCATCTTAAGACACATATCTACAAACCCTTTAAACTGCATCCTCTGATCCTCATCTTAACTTGGACTTTTACCTTACTGTCTTCACTATTCTTGATATGACCAATTTTCTCAATATCCTCAGCAAACAATTCATCCAATTCTTATCATTAATGCAACAAGAGTATGTTGACATCAATGACAACACCGGTTAGGCCCATACTTGCAACAATCTCCCCCTTTGTCATTGATGGCAACATATGATGTGAAAAGCTGTTTTGACCATCAAGACAAGAACTTTTTTTTACTGACACAACTCGCCCTATCACCAACAACCATTCACATGTCTTCTCTTCCTTTATTGCTCCCCCTTTGATCAGCAACCACTTATTTTTCACATGTCTTCTCTCCCCCTTTGACATCAATGGCAAAGGGCACATACTTGCAATTCCACCACTTCAGAATCATACCAGCTGCTCCCCCTAAGTAGCAGCTCCCAATCATCAATCTGGACCACAAGATATGATTGTGATATCCATCGGACTAATGCACATCAGTGCACCTTAGTTCATCACTGGAGGGGCAATAACCCCTAACTTCTCCCTAAGGTACTCAAAAGAGTCCTTAGGTAGAGGTTTAGTAAAGATGTCTGCAATCTAATCCTTGGAAGGCACAAACTCCAATCTGACTTCATTCTTGTTCACTTGCTCTCTCAAAAAGTGAAACTTGATGGATATATGTTTAGTCTTTGAATGCAACACCAGATTCTTAGATATATTTATTGCATTTGAATTATCACAGAAGATTGTGATAGGCTCCTCATACTCCACTCTTATGTCTCTTAGCATTTGCTTCATCCACAAAACTTGAGTGCAACTACCTGCTGCTGCAATATACTCTACTTTTGCAGTGGACAGAGATATTGCCTCTTGTTTCTTGCTCAACCAAGAAACCAATCTCTTCCCCAAAAAGAATGCTCCACCACTGGTACTCTTCTGGTCATCCATATCTCCTACCCAATCTGCATCTGTATATGCATGAAGAGAAAAATCATGATCTTTAGGATACCACAATCCATACTCAACTATCCCTTTTAAATATCTAAAAATCCTCTTGATTGCCATGACATGAGATTCTCTAGGATCATCTTGAAATCTAGCAACAAGACCAATAACATTCATAATGTCAGGTCTAGTATGAGTGAGATACAACAATCCTCCAATCATTGATCTGTACTTTTTCTGATCAGCCTTAGGAGAGTCATCGTCTTTACTCAATTTACATCTGGTTACCATGGGAGTATTCATTGGTTTTGAGTCTTCCATCCCAAATTTCTTCAACAATTCTTTCACATATTTGGTCTGAGAAATGAAGATTTCTTTCTTTGTTTGAATGATTTGCAGACCCAAGAAGAAATTCATTTCCCCAAGCATGGACATCTCAAATTCACTTTTCATTTGATTTGCAAAAGTTTTACACATACTATCTCTTCCTCCAAAAATGATATCATCAACAAACACTTCAATAATCAAGATGTTTTCATGATCAATTTTAAAATACAAATTACTGTTAGCAGTACCTTTGTTGAAACCAATCTTCAAAAGATGCTTATCCAATCTTTCATACCAGGCTCTTGGGGCTTGCTTCAATCCATACAGTGCTTTCTTCAACTTGCAAACCATATCACCATGATCAAACAATTGAAATCCATCCAGTTTCTCAATGTATAGTTCTTCCAAGTCACCATTCAAGAAGGAAGACTTGACATCCATCTGATATACTTTGAAATCTTTGAAAGCAGCAAAAGCAAGAAATGGTCTGATTGCTTCAATTCTTACCACCGAAGCAAACGTTTCTTCAAAATCAACTCCTTCTATTTGAGAATAACCCTTGTAGACCAATCTGGCTTTATTTTTTATTACTTCACCAACTTCATTCAGTTTGTTCCGGAAGACCCATTTGGTTCTAATCACATTCTTGTTTCTAGGTTTGGGAACAAGATCCCAAGTGTGATTTTTCTCAATTTACATCAGCTCTTCCTCCATTGCTTTTGTCCAGTTTTCATCATTGCAAGCTTCGTTCACTGTCTTAGGTTCAATCTTTGAAATCAGACAATACTCTTCCGAATCTTGAGCAATCCTTCTTCTTATTTGTACACCTTTGCTTTTATCACCTATGATCTGATCTTCAGAGTGGTTCAGTCTTACATACCTGGGAACTTTGGGAGTTTCTTGCACATCTGATTCTTGATCAGGCTCATTAAAGCTCATCTGTTCTTCCTGATTTATCGGATCAGTTTGAATCTAAATTTCAGAAGGGGCTTGGGCTCCTTGAATCAGAACACCATTATGATCATCTTCATCATATTCATAAAACCTTGAGGGTTTTTCAATTCCTTCATCAACCTTTACATTTGTACTTTCTATAATCTTTCTTAGTCTCTTGTTATAACACCGGTATGCTTTGCTTTGAGTAGAGTAACCCAAGAATATTCCTTCATCACTTCTAGCATCAAACTTGCCTAGATCTTCATCTCTTTTAATGTAACATTTGCTACCAAAGACTCTAAAATAACTCACAGTAGGAGTGATGCCAAACTAAATTTCATAAGGAATCTTACCAGTATTGCTTCTGATTTGTACTCGATTGAGAGTATAGACTGCAATGCTGACAGCTTCTCTCCAATAGATTTGAGGAACATTTGCTTCCATCATCATTGTCCTAGATGCTTCCTGGATGGTCCAGTTCTTTCTCTCCACTACTCCATTTTGCTGTGGAGTCCTAGGAGCAGACAACTGTCTCTTTATTCCATGTTTCTCACATAATTCTATGAACTCACCGGATGTGAATTCTCCACCTCTATCAGACCTCAGACATTTTAATTTTAATCCAGTTTCATTCTCTACCATAGCCTTGAATATTTTGAATTTCTCAAGAGCTTTTGATTTCTCTTTCAGAAAAGTTACCCACATCATCTAGGAGTAGTCATCAATTAATAACATGAAGTATCTATCACCTTGCACACTTTTGATTCTTGTCGAACCACATAAATTAGTATGAACTAAGTCTAATAATCCGATAGAAGATTGTTCCTTGCTTTTGATTGAGACTCTGCTTTGTTACCCAACTAACATTCTTTGCACAAACTATTTGTAGGTTTCACTAATTTTGGAAGATTTCTTACAGCCTAAGTATTGCTTATCTTGATGATATTATCAAAATTCACATAACACATCCTCCTATGCCATAACCAACTCTAATCAATTTGCACAAATAGACAACTTTTACTAGTACCAACTAAATGGAAAATATTACCTTTTATTTGAGTACCAGATGCAATCTCTGTTTCGAAACTTTTAAAGATCTTGCATTTTCCATTCTTGAATTGGAGATCATAGCCTGTGTCCACCAACTATCCAACACTGAGAAGATTGTGCTTCAATCCTTCAACATACAGTACATTGCCAGTTTTGTTCCTTCCATCAAAAGAAATAGTTCCTCTACCTCTGATTCTACTAGCAGAATTATCACCAAATTTTACCACTCCTCCTTCATACCTTTCCAAATCTATGAACTTATTTTTGTCACCTATCATATGGTGAGAGTATCCACTGTCAATGACCCAATCATCCCTTTCTTCAACTTGGGTAGCCAGAGCTCTTTCTACAACTTTATGATTGACATATTTAGAGGGCATTGGTTCTTCTTCCTTGATGGCAATAAACACCCAATCACTTCCAGATTTGTTTCCTATCTCTGATTCATCATCTGTTACTCCTTCATTATCATCTTCTTCATGAACATAGTAACAATTCTTTTGGAACCTTAATCTATTAGGATTTGGCCTTAAAAATCTTTCCGGACATCTTGAGGCAAAATGACCAATCTTATTGCAGTTAAAACACTTAAAATGCAATTTTCCTTCATACTTACTGGATCCTCTTGGCAGTCTTTTTGTAATAAGGGCTTCAAGTTGAGCAGTTTCTGCTTCTTCTTCCAGGTCTTTTCTTTCTTTTTCATACCATGATAGTTTCCTTGAAGAGTTCTCTCCTGGATCAAACCTTTGTTTACCTTTTATAGAGGCACTGGCTTTGAATGTAGATTCAGTCTTGGGGGGGGCATCTCCAAACTCAGTCAATTCAAATGCAGCCAATTTACCAACCAATTGATCTCTTGTGACAGTTGTATGGGCTCTGAATTCTTCAATGGCAGCAACCTTGATTTTATAAGAAGCAGGAAGGGATCTGAGAACTTTGCCAACAATCTCATCTTCATCCAAGATTCCACCAGCACATCTAATGCCACAAACAAGCTCATTTACTCTTGGCATAAAAGTAGTGATATTTTCATCTTCTCTCATCTTTAGATTTTTAAATTTTCCTTTCAGACTATGTAGCCTTGCACATTTAACATACTTGTCTTCTTCATGCAGAAGTTCTAGTTTTTCCCAAATCTCAAAAGTAGTTTGTAGATCAACAACATTTGATAGCTTTGAATCAGACAAGGCACTTAGAAGGGCTTCTTTAGTTCAAACATTGTTTTCAGCATCTGTGATTTCAGTTGGGGTTTTCGGGCCATTATGTGGAGGAGTATACTTTGTTGTAGCCATGGTCCAGTACTGCATTCCCATACATTGCAAGTGACATTTCATGCGACTTTTCCAGAGATTAAAGTTGGTTCCTTCAAACTTCAGACTATCCTTCTTGTAGTACGACATCCTGGATCTCCTCAAGTGGTTAAGCTCTTTTAGAGGAACTTAGCTCTGATACCAATTGTTAGATTCAAGGCAGACAACTAAGAGGGGGGTGAATCAATTGTCCAAAATTTTCTTCCAATTTAAACACTTAAATCCACTTTATAATTCAACAGCATAATAATTAATCAATCATGAAACACAATACATTAAATTAAGAGTAGAAACACATTAACACATGAGACACCAAGATTTTGATGTGGAAAACCTCGTTAAGGGAAAAACCACGGGGTGACTAACCCAAGAATGTATTCTCTATTAGAAAAATAGAAAGAATAAAATGACACATGCTAATTAGGGCTCACTGCCCGAGCACACTACTCACAAGAGGCTTACTACCTACAAGAGACTTACTGTCTACAAAATAATAAGTATCACATACTTGAATTGGAAAATAGGATCTTCACCATGCTTGAGTCAGTTCCATTTAAGCCCAATACTTCTTCTCTGCCTTTCACTCTCCTCCTTGCTACCACACTCTCATCTCCACAAGATACATTTGAAATGGCTTTCCAATCCCTTATTTATACAAGACATTGACTTAGGAATAATCATCTAAGTCGGCAAGCATCTACAAGAACATCTGCAGGATGTTTAACTCATTCGGTCGGCTAGTCTTAGGAAGAACACCATCATCCGGAAGTAATTCTTCAATTGCGAGCTCAAACTCTAATGCAGACCACTAACACGAACTAGACATGATCCAAAGACCTCCACAAGCTTGCTTGAATCACCAAGAACATCCACACTACATCTTCTTACTGAAATCCTTCTCTCCTTCATCCGGAACCTCAAGAACATAGTCTGTCATTACTGTCACAAAGAAATAGATGCTTGCGGACCTCCAGACCATGAACCAATTGAGTTGACACTTCTCAAGGACTTCCTAAACACTCCACCAAATCACCAGAACAGGATAATGCATTTCTGGATCTCATCGGACCTATCTGTATCACTCTGTCACCTCTGAACACCTGCCAGAACCAGTTTTACTTGAGCGGCCACAACTTCTCTAGATCCTAATGCGGACCTCTGAAATCTTTATTGGATCATCTTAAGACACATATCTACAAACCCTTTAAACCATATCCTCTGATCCTCATCTTAACTTGGACGTTTACCTTACTGTCTTCATTGTTCTTCACTGTTCCTGATATGACCAATTTTCTTAATATCCTCAGCAAACAGTTCATCCAATCCTTATCATTAATGCAACAGGAGTATGTTGACATCAATGATAACATCGGTTAGGCCCATACTTGCAACACTTAGCTCTTCTAGTCTTATCTTGAGGTTGCATTTGATTGTAGATGGAATAGGTTAAGTGATTTGGCTTGTTCCCTATTGTCACGTGAAATTACACCCTGCTTGGAGGTTGTCCAAATATTCTAATGACACAATGAGAGTGATCTCAAGGTGTGGGACCTTACGGTTGAGATCAGACCTCCAGAGAAGGCTAGTTCATCATTCTAAGCTTAAGGCTTAGATAATTAAGCTAAACCTATGCTAATGATCACTAGGGAAAAGGGATAGAAGGAATGCATAAAGGAAAATGGTAGTACACCAAGATTTAGGGTGTTCAGATGCAACTATCATAACACAATAATGATCTCAAAGTTGAAGGGGATTCACACAGACTCATGCAGGTTCAAACAGAGGTTAAGGTAGATGAAAGTATGAAAGGGATCATTTTATCCATAATACACAACTCACATCTATCAAATAAACACAATGCAAGAACAATGAGAGAGGCAAAATTTAGTTCATATTCATCATAGAGGCTAGATAGCCATTACAAAAAAGAAGAATTCATTATAGGCATGAAATGGACACAAAATGACAAACTCTCCTTCATTGTTGAACTGGTATAGAGACATGGGAGGCTCAACAGAAGAGTGCAGTCAATCAAATCTACCCAGTTCTGTAGAAAACCACAAGGCTTGAACCTACAACAAACTTTCTGCCTCTGGAAGTGACCCAGTGCAGCCAACCAACAGTTTTTACATCTTTTCCATATGTATATACAACTTTTACAAATCATTGTAGCAACCCTAGGTGTTAAATTCTGGTCAATCCATTTGATTTATGTGCCCATGCTGCATTCAATTTTGGCCCATAGGCCATATCAGAAAATATGCAAAATTTTAGGAGCGCCTATGCTTGGCATGTTGAAGAATTCGCAGCCTGGAAGGCCGCCCATATTCTATGCGTGGATTTGTCCTTAGAAGGACCTGCAAAAGCGTGGCCGCAGAGGGTACTTCATCCTCTTCATGAATATCTGGTCCTTTTGCATTGAAGTTTTCCACTGTTTCAGCTACCTGGAACCTTGACCTGCAGCAATGGTGTCACCTGGAAGCGCATTTTAAGGCACCCATAAAAGTCGTGGCTTTTAAAAGCCTTTTACAATACTTCAAAACATTTTTAAAAATATTTTAAAGCAATACATTATAGTACATGCTTTAATTTTCATTGATTTTCACTTTTCTAGCCTTTATTTTGCCCCATCAGCAAAATCTCACTTTTCATAACTTTCTCTCTTCGGCCCTTTTTTGCCTTATCAACAAAATCTCATTTTCACAAACTATTTCTTGGTTTGCCTTTTTTATCTTCCTCTTTGGTCAGTGAAATTATCTTTTCAAGAACTTTGGCCTTCTACTTCCTTCTTCTATTTCTCTTTCCATGTCTCCTTTTGCCCTGTCAGCAAATTTCAAATTTTGTGAACTCATCCAACAATTTGCATTTTTAAAAGTTCACTGATAGAAGGAATCACCGACTAAAGGGCTAGGTGAGAAGGCTTTCTTCAAATTGACTAAGGCAAAGGGAAGAAAGGAAAGGCTTTATCGGCAATTTTCAAAAGGCTCGAACTCGTCCAATAGTTTGAAATTTCTTAAGTTCATCGATGAGGCGAATCATCGATAAAGGAGTATGAAGGCAGATGAAGAAAAGTAAAGGCAAGCTTCGTTCATAAAATGGGAAATTCACCGATAAAAGATAAATAAGCAAGCGGCCAAGTTTGAGAAAGTAAGGCTTTGCCGATAAGGCAAAAAACATAAACAAGCCAAGTTCGCAAAATCAAGATTTTACCGACAAAGGTAAAAAGCAAGACCAAAGCAAAGTTCGAAAGGGTGGATTTTTGCCGATAAAGGGCAAAAGGGGAATAAACAAAGATAGTTCGCAAAAGTCAAATTTTGCCGATAAAGGAGAAAATGCGAACACATGTCGAGTTCGTAAAAGTTGAGATTTGCCGACGAGACAAACGAGACATGGAAAGAGAAATAGAAGAAGAAGGAAGCATAAGGCCAAAGTTCTTGAAAAGATAATTTCTCTGACCAAAGATGAAGATGAAAAAGATAAAGCAAGAAATGGTTCGTGAAAGAGAGATTTTGCCGATAAGGCAAAATAAAAGCTAGAATTTTAAGTAAAGTGAAAATAAAGCTTGTATGGTAATGTAAACTTTAAAATATTTGCAATTAAATATTTTAAAGTGTTGTAAAAGATTTGCATGGGGTTTTAGTGGGATAATATATTTCAAATATCTCCTCCAGCCATTTATGCAGATCAGATCTACCTAGCTATTCCATCTCTAGATTTTTCACATTTATTGTTGCAGATGATGAATCAACTACTTCCATTAAGGCAACAAATATCTCCCAGCTACTTCAAGACCAGGATATTTTCTACATTCATGATTCTACTATAGACATTCCTTTTGGCAGAAATATCTTCTAACAGGCCCATGGGATGAATTAATTGTAATGAATGACTTGGGTCAATGAATAGAATGGTATAAATAGATGAAAAATCAATGTAATGAGGGTTGGATACAGAGACCTTTTTTTGTGTTCAAACAGAACCCTCCTCTGCTATAACCATGCCTTCTGATTAATATACATATGCTGATTATTTTTACCTCTTCATGTTGTTTTCTAGCTCTATGTAATCTAGAATTGGTTTGTTTATGAATGTTTATTTCCTTGCAATCCTTTTCTTCTCTTTACCTCTGTTAAAATTTGCAAGATTTGTTTTAATTTATCAGTTATATCTGGTTATTTTGTGCATTTTAGCTTTGTGGGTGTTCTATATTCAAACCTGGTGAATCAACTTTAATTTTTAGTTTCTCCTTCCCCTTTACACAATAGTGATTAGATTAGGTTTAGTCTTAACACAATCTGAATCTTATATTTAAAAAAGGAATTAGCCTTTCTCTGGAGGTTTAATTTCCTTTGCAGGGTCCCACACCTGGAAATCACTCCAATGTTTCATTGGATTGTTGCAGCATAGGCGCTTCAACACAGGGTGCAAATCCAAATGACAACATTCCCCATACTCTACTCTCTAGTGTACACACTAAGAACCTGACATTTCATGCCAAGACCAAGCACATTGATGTACAATATCATTTTGTCAGAGATATGGTCAAGGATGGCAGGGTGACATTGGTTAAGGTAGAGACTTTGATGAATGCTACAGATTCATTAACTAAGCTCATGAGCAAATAGAAGTTCAAAGTCTACGGGCCTCTTGGCCCCTAGTAATTAAATCATGGTGTTGATACTCTCTTTGCTCTTGCAAGGTGTTCGACAAGTGGGAGAATGTTAGGAAAGATGTCTGAACCTTGCAATTACATACAATTTGATTTTTCAATTATAAAATTGAATAAACTTAATTTTTTGGGCTATAGAGTTGGTTTTGGCCAAAATAATAAATTTAGGTTGTTTAGCAACACTTGTAGGGGTGCTCGATGCGTAGATCTCTTTGATCTCTTCAATTTAAAAAAGGGGCCTAATCAACCTCCCAGATCAATAGTTATGGCCTCCGGAAGTTGGGTCTCCTGTATTGGAAAATGTAAATACATGTTGGACATAAAAAAGAGTTGTAAGGGGGAGTTACACATGTTGACCAACTTATGATGCATGTTATGACACATCATATTACATCTTTAATTAGAGATAATGGAACCCTGAGGATCTGGGAGCCACTTTTGGGTGGTTTTGGTTCATAGTTTTCTAATTACTGTTTGACGGTCTCATGTATTGTATCTCCTATATATTAGGTGCTTAATATGGAGGTTGAGTGTGAGAGTCCTATAGATGTTGTTAAGTTGCCTCTGAATCTCTAGTTGGTGATACTCCCGTGAAAGCTTTCTCTACAAGTATATTGTAATCTTGTTGAGATTTCTACATAATATATTGAGTTGCCTTTAGAGTGTGGGGTCTTTCTCCCAAAAGGGGTTTCCCCATGTAAATCACTATGTTGTATGATTTCTATTTATGTTTATTTATGTATAATTTTTGCAATTGTTGTAAATATTTGAAAAGTTTTGCATAATCCTCCTCTCAAGGTTAGTGTAGGAAGTTGTTCCACTAGCTTAGCTTCCTTACACTAATTTTATATTCCTTTTACTTTTTGTGCATGTGTATTTGAGTCAAGTTGCTTGGTTTTACAATACTTCATTTGACACTAAGACCTTTCCTTTCATCAATCAAAAAGAGAAAACAAGAGAAAATAAGTAATCTATAAGGACACAAAAGCCTAAAAGGGTAAAACCAAAAGTTACTTGCCTTCATATTATAAAGCAATTGAAGAAATTATAGATACAAGGCATATGGCACCACAAGTGGCACATCCTTCTCCACCTAAGCATGAGGGTTATGTTACGTGAGTACATACACACAATGCATGTGATCAACTACCTCCATAATAAAATAATTATGAATTATACATCTAAAGTTACTTTATCTTCAAAGGGTCATCAAAATTGGGTACCAAAGCAAGCTTCCAATGCTAAACAAGTTTAAAATTTACATGTGGAGCCACCTTTTAAGGAAGTAAGAGCAATTGATAATAAAAGACATAAAATATTAAGCCTCTTTCAATCGTATTTACTAGAAGTAATACTTTGCATATTGATGGCAAATAACTACTTGAGAGTATTGTGACAAAACAAGAGGATATTATGTTTCATGATTGGGATGAGGATGCCCTTATTCTCATGAAGATTCTTCCCACATAATTGGTTGAAACATTGAAATTTGAGTTTCATTTATTTTTCTTTAGCCATTATGTTTGTATTGTTATCATGTTCTTAGGTAGAATGTGGATATTGCAAAGACACCTTTAGTGGTGCATGTTTATGCAAGTGACTTTGAACATATTTTGTGTGGTTCATGTCACTTCTTTCTTATGATGTGTATGTGTTTTCTTTGTGTTGTTTCCTATGAATCTAGGACGATGTAAAGTATGGAGTGATTGACAACCATTCTCATCTTGTTGACCAAAACCATAGCTTCTTTTGCTTTGTTTTTTACTTTGGCCTTTTTATCAAGCCTTATTTTTTGTGCCCCTCCTTTTATTGTATATTCTATTATCTCATGCCATGTATGAGCTTGTGCTTTATATGTGATATTTTCATTCTTGTTTCACCTTCTATATTATCTTTTGTTTACTTATATGTCTTTAACATTTTGTCTTTGTCTACAATTCACGTCATGTTTCCCCACTCAAAGGCATCCCTTTCATAATTACTTTCTTGGCCATTACACAATTGTATCATATGATGTTTACAATTATGTGTTACCATGCTTATGATTATCATGTTTACATTTTTTTTTTCGCATGCTTACTTGTTATGACACTTACCTACACTTACATTATTTTGTCTAGCACTTTGGCTTTTATTGCTTGATTGTTGTCCTTCACAATGGGCAACATTGGGGCACTTTGTTTCCCCTACTTGTATGTGATTTCATGTTTATATCCCATTATCTTATCTTATTATTGTCACATGATGTTATCCATGACACTTGTTACATTATTATTTCAATTTGACATGATCATATATTCTTCCCCTCTCCTCCAATTCCTTGCATCCCTTGTATGCAACCAATTGGAGGGGACATATTATATCATGAATGTTCCTTTGATGATTACTATTACAATGACTATCTTATGGGTTATGTTGGCTCATGTGCAACCCAACATTTGCCACCATTTTGTGCAAGCTCCTACACAACCCCTGCCACTTTCCTTTTGTTGTAGGCTCTTGCACAACCATATCTTTTGCAAGATCCTACATGGTGATATCACTTTGTTTACTCTTCCTTTTTATCATTGACATTGTCAAGTAGTTATTGAGTAAGTGCATACAGATGGGAGACTAAGGAGTCAAATAGCGAGAGCAAATTGAAAACAATGAAGTTTATGTGGGTCAAATAGTGAGAGCAAATTGAGATGCTCTTATTTTTATCAATGAAATATAACAAAGCATTTAGCGTGTTGGACCCCTCCTCTCTGCACCCCTGATCCCTTTTAGTTTTCTTAAGTATTTTTCAAAATCCTTTGGTGAAAGTTAGTTAAGATCATGTAGTAGGTGACATATTTTTTTATAAATTTTTAATGAATATATTTTTATTAATTATTGAAGTGGACACATCTTGAAAAATATAATACGTAGCATGCTCACCTCTTAATTTGGAAAAAAATCATTATGTAAAGGATGAAGCATAGAAGGTGATAATATTTTTTAAAATTTGAATGAATGGATCAAAAGATGCTAAAAATGCAATACATGTGTTTTTTTGGCAATGGAAACATTAGAAAAAAAAATAAAGATTAAACCTCAGTTTATTCAAATTAAAGAAAACATTATATGGATAGAAAGATAAGGACTAGCTCGACATCGTAGTGATATTTTTATATATTTTCATGATAAAACACATTAAGTTAATGAGGAAGGTCAAACTTTCTAAGTTTTGTATAAAACATGGACTTGGGAGTCCCCGTGTAGGTCCAATCCTTAGGCTTGGAAATCCAAACCTTCGATGTGGTACTTCCAAATTTGAATATAGGAAGCACAATCACATTATGTTTACATTACATCATGCACTACTACACAATGCATTTTTCTTGTGGATATTAATTTTTTTATATAACATAAGTGCATTATGGCTTGAGTATCACCAATCTGTCACACATGCACTTTTTTAGTAGTGTGCTTGCATTATGACTTAAAATGAGTTTTTGGCCACTTTTTTGTCCCCTATCTTTGTGCACTTACCCTATTATTAATGCTTATTTTAATTTTTTATTAGATGCTACTGCATGGAAGTTTGTGCTTACAGGTTTAAAATGGAATGTTCATTGTTAGAAGCACATGTGGAACATCATCCATCTCCATATCCTTTATATGAGTGCTTGTTATTTACTTTTATGTTGACTACTTGTTTTACTTTGACATTCATATTCATAGTAGTTCACATGCATGTCAAAGTGGGGGAAAATGTAAGGGTGAAAATGGCATAAAGTGAATACCTTGCACTTTTTCCCTCTATTTTGGACTCACTTTGGCTCATTTGTTCAAAATGCAATGACTAGTGAACAAGTGACATGTTTTGTGTAAAAAGTTAGCAATTAACCATAGCCTTGACTAAACCTAAATCCACTCATCCTGAGGATCTAGATCTAATTTACATATCTTCCATTCCTTGACCTATGTTATTTTTGAAAGTGTAGATTTGACCTAGAAATTTTAAATTTAGATTTATTTATGGGCCCAAGATTACTCCTTCCCTACTAACTATTACTTATCGACTTAAGCATGAAATATATGATTTGTGTGCTATGGTGTTGTATAAAAGGACAAACCCTAATTCACTTTTAAAATGTAAGATCCATCAAGCATCTCTAGTTCTAATAATTGCATCATCATTTAGAGACCATCATAGCACATCATTGCAACATCAACTAGCATCAGTATCATAGTGACAGATCAGGCATCTTGCATAATTGTTTGACTTGTCTTTAAACTTGTTTACACTAATAAATTAAATTAAAGGATTCGATTAAGGAGAAGAACCTTGCATGGCAAACTCCCAAAGTTATTCATAGATACCACTCCATTCAATCCAAATAGTAGAGGCAAGCCTTTTTACAGGTCACAGGGGCACAAGTGATTTCTATAGTAGGTCATTTCCACAAATTTTGAGTTGAATCTAAAGATGCATAATTGAACTAGAGTAGAGAACATTTTATCTCACAGTCTATCAGAGCGGTACAGTTCCAAATCTAATCACAAAGCATCATTTTGGATCATTGGGAGAGGTTCACAACAAAGTACTCCATTCTTAAATCTAACTCCTCGTTCCCTCCTTTGTTAATTTGAAAATCATGTTTTGTTTTGTTATTGTCTCACCTCATTAATCTAAGTTAATTTTATTCATTATCACTTATTATATTGATTAGATGTAGATATATTAAGGCAGTTGCTATGGTTCATCTCTTAGGATATTTGAAAATTGAGCAAGTGGAGACAAATAGATGGCCTAAGATTGTCAATAAGGAAGTTTTGAATGAGAGCAAAGATGTGGATGAAATAAAATGGCAAATGGATGAAAAATGAAATTATTAGCTTGAATGCATGCCCAAATAATAACAAAGACATAAATTCTTATGTTATAGATAAATTTTGGATGACTTTGTGGGAAAAGGAGTTAGGGAGAAAGGGGAAATATTACCTTGATGAATTTAACTTTACATATGATCACCACCAAAAGGCCTCTATAGGGGCAAATATCACTTGGAGAGCAAAGATGCTCATAGCACAATTGAGGACTAATTCATATCATCTTCGATGTGAAACAAATAGATAGAAGAGACCAAAATAAACAAAGGTGAAGTAAAGTTGGGTTTTATCAGCATTTTGATAGGTGCAAAGGAGACTCCATCGAGGGTTTAATTTAAGACTAGGAGGGTTCTATCCAAGGGGGTTTGATCTAAGGGGGTTTTATCTAACTCCTTTCAATTAAACCCCTTTAGATGGAACCCCTCAAAACTTTAATCATTTATTTTTCTAAAAAATATGTGACTTCAAGGAAAAAAGTGGGACACAATATTGTGGGACAACCCCTTTGATGTGAAATAAATAGATAGAAGAGACCAAAAGAAACATGGGAGGAGAGGTTATGTGTCTTTTGCACAACTGAAGCAATTGAGTTGGAGAAATACATTATTTTGGAGAGAGAAACTCACAGAGACATTCATGTTAACTATATGGATACTTTAGCGATGACCTCTCATCATCAAGATAAACAACAAAAGTTCAATAAATTAACGGAATCAACTATCCCTTAAGTTGTCTTTAGCCTCTAGACATTAAAACACTCTATTCTATTTTTCCCAACCAAAAAGATCCATTTCTAATAAAAAATGTATACATATTTCTCAAAAATAAAGACAGTCGGATTAAAACACAATTAAACTTGCAGACTTCCCTAATTTTGTCTCAACCACGAGGTACAACAAGGGAAGTAGAAGCTTTTCTTCCTCTTTTCCCTAATGCAGCTCTGTATAATCATAACTCTATATATATAATCATAACTCCTACAAATACCTGGAAACCACTAGAAGAAGTTGCTAGAAAAAGAATGGAATCCCACGTAAAAGGGGAATACAAGTTTTTCTTCCTCCTTGCACCTTAGCAGGCTGCCCACCACGGACTACAAGCCAAACATTTTGCTTTTAAACGGGCATCTGCGGTTTAAAAATTTAGCCGGCTTCACATCTTACTGTGTCATATTACAGAGACTGCAATTTTCTTTCGTGTTACATGGCGACGGAGAAGCCAAGGACTCGGTGCCAGCGTATAGCCTGCGATGCATTCTTTACAGAGGACGACAATACAGAGGAATCCTGCCAATACCACGATGGAGTAAGCCTTCACTAAAAACCTTTAACGGATTTTGCAATTTTTTCTAAAATCTGTGAACGTGACAATTTTTTTCCGGAAAAAATAGATTTTCACTTGCATCGCAGAGATTTTCTTTTTTTTTAAATGATTAGCGGACACATTTCAGCTTCACAAATCTGGGAGTTGTGAATTAGGGTTAAAGATGTGGGTTTAGCCTTAGGATTTCTGTGCCTTCTTTTTCAGAACTTTGAGCAGGCTTATAGATATACTGGCTACTATCTTTTTTTAAGTATGTATTAACCGAGGGTCACGCACAGTCGGAAGATAAATTGATGGATTCTTTACGGCAACATTCCTGTTAAGGATTAACCTTGATTAACCCTGCTTGTTAGTACCTACTAGCGGATGATAAATTTACAGTTAAATGTTGAATGAGAGTTGCTGGATTAAAAATTCTATGAGTTTTAGTATGGAAACTCTTTTTGCAATTTAAGGACTCAAGTACCTTGAAGTCTATTTTTATTGATTGTCATAAACTATCTCCAATCAATTTCATGACGCAGATGGCGGGCCTGGAAAAATCTTTTTTCGAAAGTCAAAACGTATGCCTGTTTTGACATTCCTTTTTGGTTGAAAAACTTCTGATTGAGTGGGGGAGAATTGGGTTTAAATCCTGAGGGGGAAGGGCATGTGTGTCCCATAATTTAAGCAGACTCAGGTGCACCGAGTGGTCGCATTTGAGGAAATGCTATCCAGTAATGGCTGGGTGCAAAATCTGCAAACTCCAGGGTCACGCAGAGAAAGAGTGCACCAAGACCAAGAAGAAAAGCGAGGTAATTGGAGCAGTCTCTCAGGAGAAACAGAATAATGTGGAATAGGAGGCAGAGGTAGGAAACACTAAGGAGTAGAAGACAGCGGAACATGAGGCAGAAACTGCAAATGTTGTTAAAAAAGAATTATGATGAACAGGGCTCAGATGAGGGCCATAGCCTCAAGGAGGGAGAAGAATCTGAATTTTGGATTCAACAGGAAGAAGTAAAGGGTGGGGAGCCTTCTCTTTCTAAAGACTTAGACCTGTTATTTAGCAGGTTCAAAAATATGAACATGGGCTTAGAGGGTAGGTCAATTGTCGAAATAGGCTTGGAACTTTTTGGATGCAATGAGGACTTGGAGAACAAAGAAAATGACAATCCAAATTTAAATTCATATGAGGAATCAGAATCAGATTCAAAAGGTCTTTTCACACGTGATGGGGTTGGTGAGATGGAGGAAAGATCAATCTCCCAAATGGAGACAAAGCTTAAGAAGCCAAAAGTTGGAGGGAAGAACCAGAGAGGCAGGAAATCCAACAGAGTTAAGCTAGAGTTGGCAAGGAAGGCTAAGGGGCAGATGAAATTGAGATCAGGGAAGGGGATCACCCTTCGCGTGGAGCAATGAGGCTCATACCATGGAATATTAGGGGCATTAATGCCCCTAACAAAAGGCGCATGCTCAAACGTCAAATTGATTTGAGCAAACCAGATGTCATTTTAATTCAGGAAACTAAGTTGTCTTTGGAGTAAGCTAACAAGTTCATGGGAAGGTGGAAACAATGGCAAGGTCTTTTTTCGCCCCTGCAAGGGGGACCTCAGGTGGCTTGGCTACTATCTGGAATCCTTTCAGTGTAAAAGTGGAGTATATTCAGATGAAGCTGGCAGAACAGTAAAGTTCATTTCTTATTTTCTAATTGTTGTTTCTTTTTAATGAATGTATATGGCCCCATTAGGACAGAATAGAAGAGAGAAGTATGGGATCAAATTTCATTAGTAATCCAATCATTAAAAAAGGATTGCTTAATTATAGGAGGGGATTTCAACGCCACTGTTGACCCTTTGGAGGAAAGGGGAGGTCTGATGAGGATAACTCAGATTCAAAAGGATTTTTAGCTCTTCATAAACAATAACCAATTGCATGATGTTAACCCCAAAAATGGTGTTTATACATGGACAAATAGGAGACAAGGTTTCACCAATATTGTGGGAAGACTTGATTTTTTCCTTCTAGGGGGTGATTGGTCAGTCCTTCCATTGATATATGAATTCTCCATTCTATCCTTCATGGGTTCTAATCATTATCTTATTCAACTCTGCCTTTCCCCTAGTTCTAGACCGCAAGGATGTTCCTTCAAATTCAAGAAGATGTGGCTGCGAGACCCAGAGATAGAAGACAAAATTCTTGAATGGTGGACTCAGGCTCCAAGGCTCAAGGGATCAAGGCTATTCATTTTCTTCAAAAAACTATGCTTCATCAAAAATCAACGGAAGGAGTAGAAAATGAGCTATTATAGAAACTTTTTTGAAGATAAGAGTATAGTGGAGGAGGAACTGGCTGCTGACTAGAGAGGAGATTCTTTTGAGACAGAAGTCCAGGGAGTGTTGGCTGAAGGAGGGTGATAGAAACACAATTTTTTCACAACATCACAAAAGTTAAAAGAAGTTTGAGCAGAATTTCCTCTATCAAAGACAATAATGGTATACTGGTGGAAAACTTGGGGGAGATTGGAGAGGTGGCTTCCAATTTCTTCAAAGACTTGTTGAACAACCAAGCTCCCTTTGATGAGCAAACAAAGGAAGAAGTACTGAGCAGGATTTCGAGTTTGATTGATAAAGAGAAAAATGACATATTGATGAAACCCTTCACTGAGGATGAGGTCAAACAGGTTGCTTTTCAGTTAGCTGCAAATAAGGCTCCGGGGCTGGATGGTTTTTTGGCCTTCTTTTATTAAAAATTTTGGAGTGTCACAAGGGCTGACCTAGTCCTGGCCATTGAGTAGTCTAGAAGGAAGAAGACCATGCTCAAAGACTTAAACAACACTTTCTTGGCTCTGATCCCCAAGAAGCAAATAGTAGAGACAATGGATGACTTCATACCAATTTCTCTATGTAATACGGTATACAAGATCATCTCGAAAGCTATGGCCAACAGGTTGAAGGAATTATTGCCTCTCATTATATTAGAACAGAGTGGCTTCACCCCGGGAAGATCAATCATTGACGGGATTATCATAGCACATGAAGCCATTCATACCATTAGGAGAAGTAAAACAGAAAGCATGATCATTAAACTTGACTAAGTAAGGCATATGATCAAGTTGACAGACAATTTCTATTGAAAGTTTTAGACAAATTTGGCTTTAACTCAGAATGGATTGACTGGATTTACAGTTGCTTCTCAACTCTCAGATTCTCTGTACTAGTTAATGGCAGCCCAAATGGTTTCTTCTCCTCTACAAAGGGGCTTAGGCAAGGGGACCCCGTATCCCCTTTCTTGTTGATAACCATGGTGGAAGCATTGGGGAGATACATTAAGGGGGAAGCAAGAAGTGGCAATTGGTCTAGGATTAAGGTGGCCCCAAATGTTGAGCCTGTCACATCAACATTTTGCGGATGACACTCTCCTTTTTGGTATTGCCAGTAAGAAAGAAGCAAGAATTATGAAGAAGGCTCTGGACAAATACTACCTGGCTTCGGGATAGAATATCAATTGGAAGAAATTGGAAATTTTCCTTTTCAACACAGATCTGCGGAGACAAAAAGATATTGCTTGTAGTTTTGGCTTCAAAATAAGTCAGCTTCTAGGCAAATATCTGGGCATTCCCTTGTTTGCTGGAGCTTGTAAGTCCAAATTGTGGGATCATCTTCTGACAACTTGCAGCTCTTAAATGACATCTTGGAAGGGTAAATGGTTATCCTCTGCAGTTAGGATTTTAATGCTAAAATCAGTGCTTTCTGCTGTTCCCATTTTTTCGATGTCATGCCTAAAGCTACCCAAGAAAATTGGTGAGTTAATAAATCAAAGGATGAAAAATTTCTTTTGGAATGGTTCAATAGACAACAAGAAGATCCCATTGGTTGCTTGGGGCAAAATTTGCATCCCCAAACATGCTGGGGGTGTAGGGTTGCGTAAGTGGCATATTTTCAATAAGGCCTTGGGGGCAAAATTAGTTTGGAACCTATACTCTAAACCACACTCAAAATGGGCTAAAATCTTATAGAATAAATATATGGACACAAAAGACCCTTTGCGCATCCTCACCACAATTAATCTGCTTGGAGGCTCTGCCATTTGGAATGTTATGGTCAGCTGCAGAGATTTGATTGTTAAACACATTTCTTGGGAAGTCAGAGATGGGAAGAAGGCACTCTTCTAGGAAGATTCGTGGAATGGGTTCCCAGGCTTGAAAAAAGATTTGAATCTGCAAGAGGCTAGAGCAATTGTTTCTATTGTGTGGGGTAGGTTTGTAAGAAATTATGGCTATATGACAGTTCAAAATGGATTCAGGGAATGGAAATGGAAGCCCATCACAGTGGAGGGTATCCTTGTGGAACAAAAGGAAATATTTGAGCACATACTGACTTCCAGACGTCTGTATATTTCAGAGGACTCAATTAGTTGGTGTGGGTCGAAGTTGGGTCAGTACAATGTCAAAATTGGATGTGATTGAAGAGGCAGCCATTGCTAAGATTGATTGGCCCACACACCTTTGTTGGAATAAGCAGTGTCTACCAAAAGTTGGGGCCTTTGCTTGGGTAGCTGTACAAAATCGTATCCTAACTGGGGATAGATTCAGAAAACTCGGTTTTCAGGGCACTCTTAGATGCAGCATGTGTAAGGGAGAGGAGGAATTGGCAGATCACATTTTAAGGAGGTGTATATTTGCAGAGTCATGTTGTGATAAGGTAAAGGAGAAACTGAATTGGTATAGCCCGCTGCCTTAGGATCTACTAGCTACTTTTAACTTATGGCCTGTACTGCACCAAAAAGCTACTTTTCCCTGCCTTTGGACTATTTGCCCTTCAATTGTAATTTGGGAATTATGGAAGGAAAGAAATAGAAGACTCTTTAAGGAGAAAGAAATGGAGATGGATGTTTTTTGGAAAAAGGTGGAGCACTCCATTGTTGAGGTTGCGAACAATGTTGTTAGAAATCAGAAGCAAAACAAGAAATGTTTCACAAGGTGGGATGGACTCATGAGGAATAATTGGATTGGTTTGGCAGCTCCCCCTGTTCAAGGGATGTTATGGGATCATCCATCCTCCAAGCATCAAGCTGATGCAAGATGGGTACCTCCGGATATTGGATGGAAGAAGTTGAACTTTGATGGAGCTTTGAGGGGAAATCCGGGTGAATCAAGTGTAGGTTGTGTAATCAGATATCAATACAAGAGATTGATAGGAGCAACTTGCAAGAGACTGGGTCTAGCCTCAAACAATAAACAAAATTTCAGGCTTTAATTTTGGGATTACAAACTTGCCTCACTTGTGGCATTAAGTGGATTCATATCGAGGGGGATTCTTTAATCACTATAAACGCCATCCGATGCAAACATACTTCCAACTAGAAATTCAATAACATGTTGATATGTTGCTTGGAACTTATGGGCAAATTTGATGATTTCAAGATTGATCGTGTATACCGTGAAGTTAATGGGCCGGTAGATAGATTAGCTAATTTGGCCTTCGACTTGGTGGAAGAATCCTTTATAGGCAGCTCATTACATGAATGACAAACTTTAGCCCCAGACCTAGGGAATTTAATCCTTAAGGAAAGTGGCCATCGTGGGACTATAGATCCATGAGTAGGCAAGAAACCCAATTCCCTCTACATCGGTCATGAATTGCAACATTAGCGGCTGACATATGTACCATCGAGACACCTTGTATGGTTTGGTGGTGGACGTATTGTTATACGTGTGGGGGGATCCTCTCTCAGATCCGCCACCTTGAGTAATAAATACTTGGCAAGAGAAGTATAAGGTGGAGGCGCTCAAGGACATTCGGCCTGTGGGAGTATTTGGTGCTTTCATTACTACGGAATGATGAATGTATTTGCAGCTTGATACAAAGGATTCTATTTAGGGAAGGGTTCAAAGAGTATGTTTGACAGTATTATGGATCCTACATTTTGCCTCTTTGGAAAGAAGCAACAGATGGCTTTTCATGGTGTGATCTTGGATAAGCGCTTGCTGAACATCTTCAAGGTCAATTCCTCCGTGGTTCTTTATGCTGTCAAAATGGTGCTGGGTAATACCTTTCTGGCCTTAGAGCAAACCGGCTAAATTCTGACATTGCTTCAATGTTTTTAGTTGTTTTGTTGGATCTTGGTGAATCTAAATACACTGTTAGGGAGATGGTCACTGCATTGGTTGAACCGAGTTGGCCGGGAGGTTTTCATAAGCTGGTTGATGGGGCAGTTTTAGGACTTGGCTTCCACCCTGAACAAGGGCTGTGTTCGGATATCCTCCCACATTATAACGGCCTATGGGTCCCTTTTATTGTTCTTGCAGTGGGTGTTCGTGAGGAAGTTCGCAAAAATGAAGCTAGATGGGGAGTGGCATTCCTCAAGCCGGTGGTTGGGATTGCTGATGTAGATGGTATTGACTGGTTTGGGGCATTGGATTCGGAGGATTCTACTTCAGAGGAGGTGAATGAAGTTGGTTAGGCGTCTGGTTTGGGAGGCATGTAATCATGGGAATACATAAGTAGTAGTTTACATGGTTATTGATATATAGTCATGTTTATATGTAAAGACGGTGAATTTAATATAATACTGGCCCTCATAAAGAGCAGCCAATTCTTATAATTTGAATCCATTTTCTTTTATGGGGTACGGCTTCCTTAACGCCTATTCATCAAGCAAAAAAAAGATTATGTGAAAGTTTGAAACACCATTTAAATATATGATTCTACTAACTTACCACAAAAACCAGGAAAATCGTTGTTAAATCCTCACACTAGGGTTTGCTGGTTCGTCTGCTGGCCGTACAATCACTCCAAATGCGAAAATGGAAAAGTAAAATCACAAAATCCTGTCAAGATGTCTTTATACCTGATTCTGGACAATTTTTTCTTGCGTTCAGCAAGTTGTCACTGGCTTCCAAGGGTACACGACGGTTTCATTAACTTGGCTGTGAGTTTTTAACACAATTACTTGTGCCAGGGTTTTCATGGTGAGTACTTGCGAGTCGACCGAGTACTCGTTGATTTTTTAATCTATGCCATTATCTACTAATGCGATCAATGTTCTTAGTCTTGGTCTCAAGAACATTCCTAATCCCCCATCCATGCGTAATCCCGAATTTTTTTGACACTAATTGGGCTTGTTGGCCATGTTGGTATGTTGGCTGTATTAGGTTGTCTGGTATTGGATGGTCAGATCATAGTTGTGTTCAACCCTTGACAGTCCTTGATTTCTTCCTGCTTCCGTGCATTTTGTATATGCCACATGGCACATTTCTCTATATTATTCAGTGAGGTTAGAGTTTAATAATTTCAGTGGTTGAGCTTGGGCCGCTTATTATTTTGTACTGGACCTAGGGTGATTATAACTATCCCATGTGCGTTATTTTATTTTAAAGTGGATCTGTGGTGATTCAAATTATTCCACATGGATACCATTGTGAGAGCTCCCCCTTTTGAGTTGCCCATTTAAAGGTTTGGTCATACTTAATTTGGGATTCAAATTATTCCACATGGATACCATTGTGAGAGCTCCCCCTTTTGAGTTGCCCATTTAAAGGTTTGGTCATACTTAATTTGGAACTCATTCCATGGATAAGTCTTGTGTAGGTTGAAACGTGTTCAGAGTTGCCCCTTTGTATGAAAACAACTTTTTTCAAGTAATGAAATGTTGAGTTTTGTAACTTTGCAAATCTTGCATTAATGTCTCATTTACATATTTTTTTACTAAAGGTACCTAGTATTAAGGGATGCTAGAACCAGAAAAGTTGTTGGTTTAGAAGCTATGTTACTGGTTAGCTCCCTGCAGGCCCCTTATCCTGGTCCGGTTCAGATTTCAGGTTGATCTGGCCTGGGATTCTGCCAGGGTGCTGTTATTTAACTGTAGATTTGTCCCAGACAAACCCCAACCAATTTTCACGGTATTTGTCAAAACCCGTTTACTTTTTTTTTTTTTTTTTTTTTTTTTGTCTTTTTTTAATTTTTAGTTTGACTGGAAAACACAAAAACATGGGCTTGTTTGCTCTGCAATGGGTAAATCCGGAAAGAAAGTCATCACATTTCATGAAAAAAATTGAATAAAATGTCCCTGCAGCTTGTGGATACAAGCGCTATTTCTCTGTTAATGTCAGGATTACGAAATGGCGCAGACTTGCTTTGTTTTCTCTGGCATTCACTCTGCACTGTAGACATTATCCTTTCTTACCACAGGTTTTATTCCTTGTTTTCTGCTGTCATCATGTATTTTTCTGCCCTCGTAGACCTCAATATTCACCCGCTCCTGTTGTTCTTCGATGGCATTTATTAAATTTTTTTCCTGGTGTAGAGAATATTTAAATTAAATTTTTTTATAATAAGTACAATTAAATTTAAATTTTAGATAGACCTTTCTTTTATAATAAATTGAAGAACTATATATTTGTATCATGCTGAGATATATTTAAATTTTATAATATTACCTAATTTATAATATATATATTATTAATTTATTTAACCTATTTAATTTATAATCCTTCGTTTATTCATAATTTTAGCTTGTTTATAATCTTTAGACAATATATATATATATATATATACAATCAAGAGATAATAAATCTTTATATATGGTTAAGATATAAATATATTTATGATTTTTATATGCTTTTTGTACGGACAAACCCAAAACAAATCCGACCCCAAAAAGTTTTTTTGGTCCAAATCCGCGAACCTGAACTTGAACCAGCTACTTAGCTTAGAAGTCAACCTTCTAGTTGGTGTTAACTAACCAAACTGGGAAATAAAAAAATATGACATAAAATTAAAAAAATCAAATTTAAGCATATGTTTTTTCAGCCTTACAGGGAAACCTACATTCATCAGCTTCAACTTCCAAGTATATTCCAATTACGAGAAAGCATAAAAGCTAGTGTCCATCATTTATTAAATTATTTGTGAAATTCTTTGTTCATTTATAGGTCTTTTGTGTCGATTCAAACATGAAAAGGCACAATTCAGTGCACATAAAGCCAAATTTCTATCCATTAATTCTTTCCTCTTTTTGATCCCGAGTTTTACAAAATTTAACAAAGAGCAAGTTCTGTTTTGGCATGGTTATTCCTAACATGTTCTTGTTCAGACCCTCCTTCTAATGCCATTTGTTGATGACTCTAAATTAGCCACCAACTTGAGGGGCGAAAATGCCCTCTAGCTTCAGGTGTTGACAAATTTTTCGAGTTAATTATTGCTGATTATAACACATAAGAAAAGCTTTAACCATAACTCCACCACCATAATGGAGGCTCAAAGCAATAGAATTACAAGTCAATCATTGCATAGGATACAAACCTTTAGACTAGGTCCTCCAGAGCACACCAAGATACACCTAACCTCCTATCAATGAATCACAGCAATAGGGACTCGAGGAAATAAGACATAAGATGGAATAGGCAGTCTCTGTAATCTGTAAATTGGTCTCAAGTTTCAACAGCATGGACCCAAATTGGCAGATAGGGAGGTAGATTACCCTGCTTATGAAAATTAAGGTACTGAAAATTACATCATTTTTACACGAATTAAATATGTAGGGGCCTCAAAAGACGTGGAAAATAGAGAGGGTCAGTTTGTGGAAATCCAGTAGTCACATTATTTATTATGAATTCCTAAATTGTGCTTTATACAAAGAGGAAGAGGGTAAGCAGTTAGAATAACCACTAGCCTCAGTTTAATAACTGCAAACTGCTTCATTGCCTAATTAACATTGTACAACTTGAAGATTCACATATTGCCATGATTCATACTTCCTACCACACAAAGTTGGACTTAGATAAATAAAAATTTAACTATAGCCCTGAACCTTTACTTACTATATCTTTATATGAACTCACCAAATGATAACTTGACCAAAAGTTGTTTGGTCTTTTAATTAAAACCTTTGATTTCACCTATATTGTAGCCCACAAAATTATTCCCCCTAAATTAATTCATTTTACATTTTAAATTTCTTATCCTCTATAACAAATGTTATACAAGATATAAGTATAGAATGCATTAATTTTGTGTGGCCTTAATACAAAAGTCAATGAATTATGTTGCAGACATCAAATGGTAATTGACGTGTTCATAAACAATGTGTGTAACACTCAAGGTTTTGGATATAGAAGTGTCTTTGCTGCCAAAGGTGTTTCTTACATAAACCATGTGTCAGTGGTACTGCCAAGCTCATCATTATTTGATTTTCCTTCCAATAGCAGGACAACTAAAACATACCAAGTTAACTGTAATCAATTTCCTTCAACCCTCTTATCTAGCGTATCTTTTTTAAATCTATCGGAATCTGGATTATTACCCTTTTTTGGTTATCAATCAAACTTTGGACGGTGTAATGTATATTGGGCCGAGATTTCTTGTCTTAATAATTGGGTTGTCCTATTTTGTTTTCTGAATTGTAATATGTTTTTATGCATTTTCTGTACTGAAGAATTGTTTATTAGATACACAGTCTGATTCCAAATTGTATCATGAACTGATATTTTAATTAATGATAAAATCTTGTGTTCAGTCGCACTGTTTTTGGTAGATACATATTTTAGTGTAATGTAGGTACTATTTCTGCTTGTAGATTTTATTATGTATGAAGTTATATTATTATGTATGAAGTTAAACAATGATTTAACTTCTTTATCCTTAAGATCTGACATGCTGATGTTGTTGTCTACATGAATTGGTCTCGGTTGTCTGGGAATCTGCTCAACTGACAGCCGGTGAGTTGAGAACCATTGCCATAATTTCCTCTAAACATTGCTTTTTCATTTGGGTCTTACAGACTCACTTCATGTGCACCATACATAAAGGAATAATGCTAATTGCACATCAATACTAGTAATGTTAGTTATACTGTAATATATAGAGCATTTTTTGCAAAATGGAGTTTCTATCCTTGTATGTATATGATCTTTGATGGACTTTGGTCGTCATTTTCCTTTAGATCATATATCATACATTTGTCATTCTAAACTTCAATAACCTAATCTAATGAATTATTTTACAATTTACACTCAAGGATCTGTCATGATAGGAGTTGTTCCATTTTTTTGCAAACTCATTTGTAGCTGTTAAAAGATCAGGCTGTGTTACCTCTTATTGCTGGACATATTTAAAAAATGAATGATTCTTAAATGCTTTTCTATATATGCAGCCCTTATTTCATGATGGTACAAAAGAGTGGAGCTGCTGCAAACAACGAAGCCATGATTTTAGCTTGTTTCTTGAAATACCAGGGTATGCATTTTTTTCATTGTATATTCATATATGGCTGTTTTATATTTGTGATTTCCATTTCCTCCCCTTCCAAATTCATTCCTCGAGTCAGCTTATCCTTTTTCATCAGCAGATCAAACCAAAATTAAAAGTTTAAATTGAGTTAATTCAAGCAGATAAAAATCTAGGTGCCTTTTTGAAGTTTGTAGGAACTTCATTTATTGCAAAGTTAATCAATGCGTACTGGTTCATAACTTGCGGTTGGCAGTCATTTCCAAATTTGAGTTTGTTGGTCTGCTTGAGTACAGAGTTTTGTAACTTAATTTGTTTTAATGTATGATATATGATACATCCGATATCACTTGTAAACTATGTCAGAGGGTTTGCTGAATTTAATCCATGATGTTTGAAATTTGGCGAACATAAAAAAATCTAAAAATTCATTTCAGTTCGCCCTAAAATTCATATTGATAAGGGCTTCAGGTTTTTTAATCTGGTTCAGGTTCAGATGTGGGACTGGGACTGCTCTAGCTTCGTTCAAAGTCTGGCCTGGGCTTCCTTGATTATATTCTGCATTTGAGCAGCCCCAATAAATTAACCTGTGCATGTTCTTTCATCCATGTTGCAAGCAATGGTAATGAGTCTAATGACGATAAAGATGTGACAAAGAAGGGCCCAAGTTCCAACTGCAGGGATTGGATGCGCAGATATGTGTTTCTGTTGTAGAGGGAAGGGAAACCACCATGAGATTCAGGCATGGATGAGTATTTTCAGTGAAATCCAGTTTTGTTGTCTTGCCCTTCTTAGTCCAGGGTTATGCCTGATGAAGTTTCTCGATTATATTTATTATATTTATATTTGCATTATTTTTCCTTTTCAGTCATTCTATTTGACCCCTCTATTAGACTTAGCATTAATTTCTTTATTCCTAATTTTCATTGATTAAATATATTACAAATTATATGTATATATAGTGATTTATAATATATTTATGTAGGTATTATTAATTTTATTATATTTTATAAAAAAATTATTTTATATATTTTTAATAATTTTAATTTAATATATTTAAAATACTTAGATTAGATTTATACTAGTTGAATTTAATCATGAATTTTTCTTTTGAGTTTTTTTGGCTGGACTTAATTCGAATTTTATCGTCACTGAACTTGAACCTTGTGACATAGCTTGTAGAGATCTTGTCTTCAGAAGTGCAGATCACACAGCACAGCCATTAAACTGAGTTGTTGACTCAGTTAAAGCTTAATCATATGCTGATCTATTACAATGTTTTTGACCTAAAGCATTTCATTTTTTTGCTATACATAAGTTTTAAGATTTTCATTTTATTTAAATTAATGTGTGCAAGGCAGGGATTGCTTTAGTTACAAGATGCATCTTCTCGTTGTGAAATATCTGAAAACAAAATTTGCAGAAGGCCCAAAATATGTTGCAGTTTGAGTCATAGGTAATTGTTAGTTGATTGTTGGTAGTTGCCATTCCTTGGTCATCACTGAGGCATGAACCATTGAGTTTTGTTTGTTGCCATTGGTGATCATCACATATGGCATTTCTTCTGCTTGCCTCTGGTAAGTATCCTTGAAGGATAATGTAGTATATCTATCTACAAAGAAATAATATTAAATCATATAATCAAGTTAATAACGCACACTGAAAGGAACATATTAGATGCTCCACTTTATGATGTATAAAATAGATCAAGGCAGTTGTATGGTTCATTGCTGTCTTGTTGATTATCAATTTTTTTATTAAGTTATGTTGATTTTGGTTTGTCACATTCAAATTGGTGTTAGTCACTTCTTTTAACTTATGTTCTGCCAAATGATCTGCCCGTTGTCACAACATGCTCCCACTTCCATGTATTCTCTGTTCTAATATACACTATTCAGTTCTCCACCCTCTCCCTCACCAACCAATTGGCTAACATAGTATTTTAAGCTGTCTGATGACAATATATCAGGAGAACAATTGTTATTGCCTCGGTGAACCCTTATGAGAAGGGAAATGTATTAAATTTAGAGATAAACATAATAATTTCTCTGAAACTGTTGAAAGACTACCAAAATAAACTCTTTAGCAGGATCAATGTTGTGCTATAAGAGACTAACCGTCCACTATTATCAACTTTGTTAAATCAAATTACAAGTATATAAGCCATTGGCATTCCAACTTCCCTTTGGAATCCCTCTTCCTTGATTTCTCTTAGAGACTCTCTCTCTCTAGAACCCTCCCACTCTCTCAAAGATCCTGCCAACCTTCCAAAACCTCCCATTTAAATAACCAATATAGCAGGAGTTGTGTTCTACAAAAATAATTCAACATGTTACACTAACCAGGTTTCAAGCATGTGTGGTTTACAATAATACATTAATGATAAAATAAACAGATTTGAAGATGAAAATCATACTTATTATTTAAAATAATTTAATATCAAGTTACATGATAATATGCAATACAAGCATGACACTGACAAATATGCTTATGCAGAAACCTTCAAAAAGAAATAATCAAAGAAACAAGTCCAGTGTGTTCATTAGATAATAATGTCAAATATATTAATAAGTTACACAAATGTCACATCCAAATATCTTTGATGTAATGTGCTGCACCTGTTGGTTCTTTTTATGATCTTTTTAGTGTTATTTCTATTTTTTAAAATGTGTTCTTTCAGACTAGAGAGAAGATGCAGAAGGGATTTCAGTTTTCTTGAGATATGTTTGTTTCATGCCATAATACATAGAAATTATAACATACAAATGAAACCCAAAAAAAGTACAATGATTTTGAGCAAAGTATCAATAACCTAGATCAAGAAATACCTCCAAATGAATTATAGTTGAATACCCATATCAAGATTTGCAACTTCATTTTTATGTTGTAATCGGACCAGCAACTGGGTACATACAAAATCACTCCAAAACACCAGCATCGAGATGGAATATGAGATACATTGCTAGATATGGCTAATAAAAAGCCCAAGACGCCTCCAAATGAGGAATACAATAGCTGCAATGAAAGAAATTGAGTCTTTGCAAGACCCCACGTCCTCCAGGCAAGGTGTACGGCCTCCCAAGGGAGTGTATCAGCCAACACAACAAAGGATACTTGCTGCATATGCTTCTAATCTGGACGTTTTGCTGCTGCAACCTGATATTGTTCAATAGACAGTCCAAACAGCCCTTATCTCCACACAAATCTGCTAACTAGAAGGTACAGCCAAGCATGAGATGTACGGTTAGCATCTGCAATTAAAATCAGTCTCAAGCCCTCATCAAAATCTGCTCTAAACAGCCATTAAATCAGTCTTCCAAATCTGCAATAAGAAAATCTTCATAGACTGCAAAGGATGTATGAATAAACTCTCAAACCCTAACATATCCAACTCCATTGAAGCCCAAATGCGAATACTAGATGCATCCGTCATTAGTAGCACCTTTGGATGGTATTGCACATCTGTAGAATGCTGTTATTAGAGGGAGTTTTCGTTCCCAATAGCCTCTGGTTTGAATCCTCTCCAAACCCTTCTCACAAAAACCCTAGCAGAGCAAAATCACCATATCATATATTCTCAAGCATAAACAAATGACTTTGCTTTTTCCTCTTCTATTTCCTTCCCATGAGGCGTTGGCTTTTTTGGGGGAATTTAAATGTTTTTAAATTACTTTTTATCCCCCTTGGAGTGGGTGCCCATGTTCTCTTAGTGACCCTTTTAAATATTTATGTTTATAAGTCACTTCACTTAACATTTATAAAGTCCCATTTAAATAAACATACTATAACTTTGGACTTTAAAATAAATGTCAAGATGATGTTGGAATGCCATGATCTTTTGCTTGCCGGAAAGGTCTCGACGAGACGAATATAACCCCACTCTGAAATCCCGAAATGTCGCCAACCCCGAACTTACTATAAATAGCAAGTATGGTCCATAAGCCATCAAAGCCAACTCAAAGAATGCCAACTGGAACCACCGGACTCAAACCACATCCACACCACTTAATAGCCCATCTAAGGCCAATCCAACCACGGTTCCCTAACCAAACTATCAGTCTACGGGAACCCAATGATAGACTAACACTGTAGTTAGAAAGGGGATATTACACTTGAAAAGGAAAACCCGGTATCATCTGTACTAGGCCAAGAGAAGCAATAAGCAACTGTCAATCATCTAATGTTTTTACCTGAGGTATATATAAAATTAAATAACTCATTTTGAAGAACCTTAAAATCTTAGTAGGAATTTACTTGAAGGTGTCATTGGGAGATTTGGATGTGCCTTCTAGGCCTTCGAGGTGAGTCTACTTTGCTGAAGAAATCCTCCTTAATTTCTCTTTTTGGGCACAATTGATCCTCAGGAAGGCATAGGTGCTATTGTTTTGCAATTTTATGACAACAAAAAATGCAATCAATATTGGAGTATTTGTAGTACTAATTGTTCAAAATATTTATATAATAAGACATCAAGATAGGTGTCTGACAGGTCATCGTGAAATTAGCATTTCACAGGTCAACTTAATATTATTTCTATGGTCATGTTACACACTGGTAGAAGGCTCTTCAGAGTCGAGACATAATTTACAATGGTACAAATCTCATTACATGAGTCTATCTTGAATTTCATCTTTTGTACAAAGAGTCATTTAAAGTCTAATATGTGCCATGTAGTGGCTTATAAGTTCTAGAAAATAGTACATGATTTTAATGGTGTGTCTTGTATCCTAGCATTGGGATGTCACAGATCTCTGTAACAATGCATTGACACTTCTCTTTGTTCTAACTTCTAACAAAGGTGAAAATGCATGGCTTCAAAATATCCACTCTAGTGTTGGATGGATCGTGAGGTCTAGCAAATATATAAGAGAAAATCTCATTACCAGTTTCTTTTGGCCAAATTATGGGAAGAAAGGCACAGTGCTGTAAAAGGATAAAGTATAAATTACAAGAGCAATTCTTTTTAGATGGAGACTACTTTCACCAATTGCCAAGAATTGGACTTCTGTGCGTGAAAAAGATGCTAGATGATATCCCAACTCTAATTATAGGTATCCAAACTCTGCTTTGATGGTTTCCATCTCAAAAGAGTAGTTGCATCTGCAAGTCTCCTTATAGACCCTATAGGTTGACAAGTCTCTTGGGGACGATGGCTCTCCAGCACAAACCGTCAAGAAGTTTAGGCATATTCTTAAATTGGGTCTACTCTCCATGGTTGAAGAATCTTGGAGATCCAAGTGAAATCTCAAAAAGATGATTGTTGCTCATCTGATTTCAATTTTGAGGAAAGCAAAAGCAGGTGCTAATGATCACTATTGGCGATATTTTCATGCAATTTGGCTAAAGTTTTATCCAACATCATTTTCAGTGATTGCAGCCTCTTTTAATGGTAATTGTTTTTTTTTAAGCTGGTCTTATTTAATGCTGCCAACTTAATGGCATACTGATGGTATGGAATTTCGAGGCCTAGAATGTCATCTCACAAGCTCTCTGTGTTTGAGCTTCCCACAAATTGGCTGTAAGAAGTTTATAGTCTTCCTTTTTAGCTGTGTAGAGAGCCATTTTCATGTAAAGGTTTAGACGGTAATCCATTTTCTCCATTCTTGTTTATAATAATGGCCGAAGACTTAGGTCATCAAAATTTGGGGGAAGAAGAGTCCACAGAATATTTTATGTATATTATATTCTGTCATAACAAATGGTAAACTTTTCAGTTTAGATGTGCAGATCTATTGCATTTGCCCACACAAACAATATGCACAGAAATATAATACTAACATTTCTGTAGGGTTATTAGATGATATAGTGCACATTTTTGTAGTTTTTTTGTGGTTTATGTAACGGATGTTTCCTGTGCCATCTCCCAAGAATCAAGGAGGTCTCATCCATCGCAAAAACTAGGTCTCCCTGTTTCTCTGTCCCTTGCTCCAGTGGACTTGGTGTAATAGTCGATTATAACTGTTAGGGCTGTAGAGGCCACGGCAACCTAATTCCCCATTGTTAAAAAATGGCAGTTCAATATTTTTATCGTTTTAAATGTTTTTCTCACCATTGTAAAGTAGCAAGTTGGTGTTTAATTAGTAATCTCTTAGTTATACTTGTCAGCTTGAATGTGGTGTTATGTCAATGCTTGGTAGTTTATGAAATTATGTTTGTGCTGTAAAAGGGGATTTTCTCCTTTCTGAGCTTATACTTCAACGGGATGGCTTATAATCAAGAGTATCATTTGAATGGGCGTCGTCTGGGTGTATCAGTTTTGTCTTTCTTCTATATAGTTATAAACTTCTTGACAGTAACAATAAGAGATGAGGATACGCTTTCAAGAATGTGAGTGTGTAAGTTCCAATAATAAACAAACTATACATTACAGAAATAAAGTGGATTTCTTCCTAGGCAGTCTGCAGTTAGTTTCCTAAGTGCCAAGCTATAATTTGGAATCACTTTTCCTATTAACCTATTATTCTTGCTGATGCAGATGTAAAAAGGGGAAGCACACGTCAGAGAAACCACAGACTAAGGCAGCACCAAGCCCAAACAAGCCCATTGTTTCACCAGTTACTGGAAATGCTGCTTTGGATGCAGCAAAAGAAGCTTGTGGAAGATGCCGTCAAGGCTTTTTCTGTTCTGATCATGGTGCTTTCTGCTGTGACCGTCTTTAAATAGTTTTCTTATATCATTCTCGAGGAAATATGTTTTTTCTTTCAGAAATGTGCTCTCTTTGCACATCATTGATGAGGTGGCAATGCTTTTCGTCACAGGTTCTCAAGTGGGAAATATAAATTCTCAATGTTATAAATTGGCAGCATCAGAGACTGCAAAACTTGAACCCCCTGCTCCTAAACCTGCAAAAATAATTGATTTAAACCAACCGCAGGTTTGTAAAAACAAAGGCTGTGGACAGAATTTCACTGAAAGGGATAATCATGAGACTGCTTGCCATTATCATCCTGGGCCAGCTGTTTTCCATGATAGGCTTAGAGGGGTAAGTGAATGTCTCTACTAGTTAGTTAAAATTTGTCGAGTCTATGGTACTCTCCAAATTATTGGGATTATCTCTCTGCAAGTTGTCATTGTTCAAATCACTTGTGATGATATTCTCTGATCTTTGTTTCAAATATTGCAGTGGCAGTGTTGTGATGTTCACGTAAAGGAGTTCGATGAATTCTTGAGCATACCTCCTTGTGCTAAAGGATGGCATAATGCAAATCCAGATCAGTAAGTCATTTTTCTTCCAATATTTATCATATTGAACTGCCCCATGCTTCCTAGAAAGAAAAGAATGTTACACCAGGGACTTTGCTGGTGGCATTGCCAGCTTACTCACTGATTCTTACTGGTACCTTAAGGAAGCCGTATCCTTATCAAATTTTGAAGGCTAATAAATCTCAAACGATGATTATTGTAGTCTTAGCCAGCTGAAAGTTGTTTCACGAACTTGTTAGATGTGTCAATTTTATGGTTACATTTTATTCAGACAAATTGGACATCGGTAAACTGAAGATGGAAAGGGGTTATGGTTTTGAAAGTTTTTACTTTTCCTCTCTTAGAAACAAAACATATTTCTCGAAGCAGCGAGTTCAATTCTTGTTTTGTTTGTATGCAAGGCTATTCCTGATTGTCCTTTTTTGCTGTTTTCACATTTTGATTCCTAAAGACAATATGTCATTATCTCTCTGCTTTTTACTCCAAAATTTGGGAACAAGTGAGGGAATGTATGTATCATAAGGAAATATCTTCAGCTTGAAATCTTATGTGTGACAACATTGGACTGATCTGTCTCAATGATGGAGAACTTTTCTATGGCTGGTCTGTTTCAAGTGTACTTAGCTTGTTAATCAGACTTCAGAATGCATGTTGTGAGATCAAAATGGCCTGGATAGCCTCGTTACAATTATTTTAAGACTTGGTGCTGTTATCTATATTTTCTGAGCATCATTTGCACAATTATTGGGCAGTGAATCAAAGTCTAGTGAGCAAATACCATTGGTGAGAATAGGGAATGTGATGCAGTCATGGACGGAGAATAAAATTAATGGATTATCCAACCATGATAATTTCACACAACAAAATTCAAATGGGCAATAAATATGTAGAACAACACTTTATTGATTCACAATATGCTGTATCAGAATATTGCTGCCGAGTCTTATAATTAGAATTAGACTTAAGCATTCAATTACAACTATAAATCAGTGTGTGGCTTTTCAAACACTAAATTATTAAACAAATCTTCTATTTGGTGTTCTCTCTGATATGGATTTGACTCTATTTCTTAGCTCCCTCTTCACTCACTGCCCTTTATAATGGAAATTTTGATCTTTTACAAAGAAGGATGCTGTTAGTAAGATAACGCCCACTAAAAATGTAGTACATTGTTATATGCACATTGAGCAGGATCATGGATCCAATATTAAATGATTGTTTTTGTGACTTCACCTTGGAATTGAACATCTAGCTATGAAACATATAAATGTCAATTTAAAGGTAAGTGTGGCAATATGTAAAATTTGAAATTCAATGCAGTCTTAACCATGAAACTCCCTAGGACCAATCCTATCTTAAATAAGATTATTATTTGGTGTGAGATTTAAACATTTGTGCAACTCAAATAGGGTGTCTTTAAATAGGTATAACAAATCACAATATATAATATTGCTTTAAATACAGAAGTAAACACGTGGACTTGCTTGTGACACCTTTAAGATGCTATAGTTATAACATCAAGGCAGTTTTATGAATCAAGTAGAATTACTTTCTATTGGCTTGTGTGCTCAATATAAACACTGGTAGGAATAATGGCCAGAACGAAACCATTGCAGTAACAGAGAAAATTTGTAAAAAACAAACACAAAACAAATATATTTCTGGTTGATGCAAATTTAAGAAACATCATTTCAGATTTGTATATGGTCAGAATCTAAGAAATATATAAAAATTGAGGGATATTAGTGATTGACAAGTGTTGAAAAGAGGATGTTGCAGATCATATGGAAGAATGACAGGAAAAGTTAGAACACAGGAAATTGTGATTTTTTAAAAATATTTTAAATTTTTAATAAGATAAAACATAAGGAATATGAAATTAGAATAACACTTTTGAGTAACTAAAAAGTGAGTCTCTCACTTTTGTTAACAGTTCACATTAGCTGTGGATATATGAATTGTTATTAATATATTTGAAGAATCTTCTAAAGGTCTACTTTTCCATTAAGTGTTTTTCACAATTCTATTTCTTGCAATCTTCCCAACTCTACTATTTAAAATTTCGTCATTTTTTATGGCTTGATATTTTGACACATATTACCATCCAATTCATCTCTACGCTTCCTAAATCCGCAACTTAAAATAGTAGAGATATTCCAAAAACCGAAAGGGAACTCAACTTTATATGCATTTTTGAGCAGTTCTTTACGATCTTACATGGCCTAAATTTTTAAATTTTTTAGCTTATCATGTGTTCTTTGTGGAAATCTATCTTTCTTTAAATAACGTTACTTTATTTCTAATTTCATATTCCTTATGTTTTATCTTATTAAAATTTAAAGAAAAAATTCACGATTTCACGTGTTCTAACTTTTCCTTTAATTCTTCCATATGATCTGCAACATCCTCTTTTCAACACTTCTTACTTGTCAATCACTAATATCCCTTAATTTTGATATATTTCTTAGATTCCGACCATAGACAAATCTGAAATGGTGTTTTTTAAATACTCCTATTCATTGAATCATTATATGCAAACTCTCTTTACACTAACATTGTATCTTAATTTTTATGTCTTTCCAGCGACCAAACATCTTAGTAAGTTTTCCCAACTCCTATTTACTACTTATGTTTGTCCATTTGGCTTTAGGTGATATGTTGAACTAAATTTTAAATTTGTTACCATCATTTGTCACAATGTTCATTAGAAATAACCAACAAATTTGGTATCTCTATCTAAAACTATACTTCTAGGCAATCCATTGAATCTCACAATTTCCTTAAAAAATAAATCATTTATATACAAATGTATCATTAGTTTTCTTACATGCTATGGAATTTGTTGTTCTTAAAAATCTATCAACCACAACAAATATTGAATCATGTCCTTTTTGTGTTCTTGGCAAACTTAAAAATCTATCAACCACAACACATATTGAATCATGTCATCATGCCCTTTCTGCATTCTTGGCAAATTTAATACAAAATCCACGTTTATGTTATCTTAAAGGTTCTTTGGAATTGGTAACGATTGATATAAACTACTATTTTTTACTTTCATCTTTAGTTAAGTGACATTTTGTAACTTTGAACTTCTTCTTACTATATGTGTGGCCAATAGTAATATATAAACACTAACTAAAATGACTAACTAATTCTCCACTATACTTCTTAATACACACAATTGAATCTAAAAGAATTTTTACAACTAACTAAAGTGACCAACTAATCCACTATTATACTTCTTAATCAATTTTTTTCTTAGAGAATTTTTGGAAATACACAATTGATTATCTTTGAACAATAAATCATTTTCAAACAAATAATTTGGTCTTGTCCTATCCATATTAATTCTTTATATATTTCCATGCTTCAACAAAATCAATATCTTCATACAAATTTTCATTTCATCAAAACCAACAACTACAATACTCATTTCTAAATTCTATTATTTACTCAATACATAGCAACTCTACTAGATTTACCACTCCTAGCTTTAAAACAAAATAATAACTTTGCATGAACTCAACCTATTTTATGCTTCTGATTTAACTAACCGTAACTATTCAAATATTGTAATACTTGATGTATACAAAACAAATTCTTTTAGTAATAAATAATGTCTTTATTTCTTCTATGCTTGAAATATGGTATATAATTCTTGACCATACATTGAATATTTTCTCATGGTATCTTTTAACTTCTTACTAAAATATGTTATAGGATTTCTTTCTTGACTTAATATTGTTCCAATTGCTATATCATTTCCATTACAATCAAATTAAATGACCTTCTCAAAATCCCAACACTAGTTGCTTTATTACTTTTTTCTTCAACAATTCAAAACTCATATTAAAAACAACATTCCATCTAAACTTCTTTTTATCTCCTCTTATAGTCTTTGTTATTGGTGCATATATCCCATTAAAATCCCATGAATTTACATAAAAACTTACTAAACCATAAAAAACTTTTTTATCTTAGAAATACTCTTTAGTGTAGGCCAATCAATAATTGTTTTTACCTTCTTTAGATCTATCTTCAAACCATTTTCTAAAATAAAAAATCTTAGACATACCAATTCATTCTTCATGAAACTATAGTTCATATTGTCTATTAGCAATTGTTTTCTCTTAATCTCTACAATACCAATCTAATATGTTCCAAGTGTTCCTTCTTAGTCTTATTGAAAATTAGAATACCTCCGTTTATCTCTGTTTGGTATTTTTGCTTCTTTGTTTTCTCACACTTTGTTTTCCTGTCTCTATCTCTTTTTCTCTTATTCCACTCTCTCTCTCTCTTAGATTTGTGGTCTTTTTTAACTTTTCTCCTACCCTTCGTTTTCTGTTCCTTCCTATCTATCCTTTTGTTCCTTTAAAGAGTTCAAGTCTGCTCTCTAATCTACAACTCTCCTTCCTGATGATGGATCATTGAGCATGATCCGAAACGTTGAAACAAAAACATACACAGTTGAATCCAGAAGCAAGCTCTCAATACTATCATGGACTGTGGAAAACTCATGCCTACTATCAGAATACCATCCAAATAAATAATAATGTACCCAAATATAATTTCAACACTTCATTTATCAACCTCATAAATGTATTTGGTGTGTTAGTCAAATCAAAAGGCATAACCAACTACTCATACAAACCTTCTTAGTTTTGAAAGTTGTCTTTTATTTATTACCTTCTTTTTATTCTAATAGGATGATAACCACTTTTCATATCTATTTTGTTGAAATATTTTGCTCCACTCAAACAATTCATTAAGTTATGCATTCTTAGCAATGAAAACTTATAAGTTTTGACAGTGATCTTATTTACATCTTTGAAATCTATACACGTTCTCCATCCTCCTCATTTCTTTGGTGCTAGTATAGCTAGTACCACACAGGGTCTTGCACTTTCTTTGATCAATCATTTTTTAAATAGATCTTGTACTTGTTGGTTCAATTCTTCATTCTCTATTGGTGTTAGCTTATGTGCAACTTTATTGGGTAAACTTACTCTTGCAATCAAATTCATGTGATGATCAATACTTTTAGTTGGTGGTAATTCATTTGACATATTATTTAACACTATATCACAGTACTCCTTTAGCAACTTAGAAATCTTAGTTTGTGGCAACTCTCTTTCATTTGTGTTACTGTGTATCTTGGGAACTATTGCAAAAAATATTCTTTTATGCTTCAAACCTTCAAGAAATTGTCTACTATCAACTAAACATACTCTAGTGCTACCACTCATATGATTTCCCCTATCTTTTAATGGATTAAGAATATGCTTCTCACTCACCTTCCTTAAAATATGTATTTTCTCTACCATTACCATTATAGATAGTCTTTCTATTATATTGTCATGGTTTTGCTAACAATAAATGACAAACATCATATCTCTAGTTTCCATAGGAATAACATCACATAATATCTCCGGTTATCTACTTCTAAAACCAGACCATTACATTCCATTACTAGTTTTTCATTGCTTCTTGACTTTGTTCGTGGCGTGAATTTCCTTATTAGCAATGACACTAGTGTTTTGACAGTGAAAACCCCATGTTCATCCTTTGCTATCATTTCGCTTATTGCTGGGAATGGCTGCATCATGTCTAGGTTTGATTTAGGCATGGTTTCTCCAGTGAACAATGTGTTGGTGACTACTACTGACGGCAACACAAAGGATCCAAATGATGCGAAGAGGTCAACTTGTGGTTCCCCTTCCTATGTAGGCATGGTTGGTTCAAGGTTCCTGCTCGCCCTCCGCATGACAAGATACAACCCATGCCATGTTCCCAAACCTCTCCTACCATGGTTGTGGACATGAGGTAATTGATAATGAACATTTTTACAGTCATCATGGCATTATTGGTAGATTTAACCGCTTGTGGTCCTCTCTTCTTGACTTGAACAAATGGGTTTTAGATTCATGGCTACCTCTTGTTGAGGGCAAGATCAAGCTCTATCCTTGTTCTTTAGGTTTCTTCATAGTGACCTTTGACTTATGAATGATAGGGACTTGGTGTTGGACGACCAATTATGGTTGCAGGGTGAGCACTCCCTCTTGCTCAAGCCATGGTCCTCTTTCAACCCTCCTAAACCTCTCAATATCAAGCTAGTTTGAGTTAGGCTTCCCAATCTCCCTCTCCAATTTTAGGAAGAATCCTACTATGAGGCCATTGATAATGTTATTGGTCATTTTCTGAAGGTTGACACTACAACTTTTTCCATGGGTCTCTCCACATATGCTCATATTCTAGTGGACATTGATATCTCCAAGGCTTTCCATGGGGATATTGTTCTAATGGTGGAGGATAGGCCTTGGACTCAGCTGCTCAATTATGAAGGTCTCCCTTTTTGTTGTAGATGATGCTTTTCCATTGGTCACTTGGAATTTGAGTGTTCTCATTCTCTCTACAAGGTTGGTGTGACTTCATGGTGGCACAATGCCCACATCGACCACTTGATAGTTAATGGTTTTGACTCTCAGGATGGGTTCTCTTCAAGATGATGTGTCATTTTAGGATGTTGGGTCTTCTCTTCCCATCCCCATGGTGGCAAGTCACGTTCCTGAGGGGGTTTCCTACTAAGATGTCTTCTTCAAACTTGACATAAGATGCTCCCTTCATGGTTCCCTCTCCCCCCACGATGTGTCATGATGGGTTCCCAACTCCTGGCATGTTGATAGCTTTATTGTGGCATGCAACTTCTTTGGTTAGTCTATCTCCCTCTCTATGGGAGATGTCTCAGATGGAGGTGATGGTAGAGGACTCCCCTCTCCCCTCTCCTCAATCCGAGGACCTAGTTAATGTTGTATCCTAGATGATTATCCAAAGATAAAAGAGAGGTCTTCTCAAATCTCTTTGAATCCCATTCTTGGATCAAGGGTGTGAAGATTGAGAGGTTGGGGTCCAACATTGTGTAGAATGTTGATCCATTATTGTTGTGTGTTTTTCTTGGTTATTGTTCTATTTTAGTAGCGAGGCTGCAATTGTGTTGTTCAACTCTTAGTGGTTGTTGCATTCCTTTGTATAAGGTTTTAGGTCCCTTCAAAACCAGTTTGTTCTAGGTTTATGGTCCCTTCAAAACCAACTTATCTTAATCAAACATCACATAATATCTCAACATTATATAGCCATATTTTGAACTTGACCAAACTTGCTCCTAAAATCAAATTCATGTGATGGCATACTTTTAGTTGGTGGTAATCTATTTGACATATTATCTAACACTATATCACTATACTATTTTAGCAACTTAGAAATCTCAATTTGCGGCAACTCTCTTTTACTTGTTGTCATATTTTGCCTACCCCCAAAATATTTCTATCCCCCTCTTTCTATCAAAGAAATTCGATTAGAGAAAGCCTAAATAGAAAGAGGAAAGTCTTAAATTCTTCATTTCCCCATGCTGTGCATTGCAAAAGTTCCCAAAATCTCACCTGGATAATCCTTGAAGAAAACCCCAAAAAACCCAAAAATCCTTAAGCTTCAATTGTTTTCTATTGCAGTGATTTCCCAGTTTTATACTTAGCCATTTTCATGTATATGATGATGATGTCATCTTGGTGTTGGGTTTTTTTGTCATTTGGTCGACTTGTATCTCAGATACATTTTTCCTTGTATCTTGGTCATGTACAAAAGAGAATGTATATTGGGTTCTTTGTATGCGTTTTTGTTTGTATGTTCGCATTGTATGTATGCGACATACAAAGGGTAGATACAAGGTAATATACAAAGGAAATGTGCAGGAGCTTATGCAAAAACATGAGGTCCGTTTTTGTATATCGGGCGATTGTATCTCATATACAATCGCATATACAAAGGCAATATGCTAGGCCATATACAAACGTGAATGTACATCGGCAATATGCAAGGGGCAAACATACAAAGGATTTTCGGTGTGACATGCTTATCAGCGGCTCAACTCATAGTCTCTTTGATGGCCGATGAAGCATATAAGGCAGATATACAAAGGCATAAGAAATGCAAAGATACAAGTGTCTTCGGCGAGACTTTGCATATCGGTGACTCAGCTAGTTATCTCCCCGACAACCGATGCATGCGCACATACAAAGGGGGAGATACAAAAGGTGGGGTCCACTTTTTGTATGTATACGCGATTGTATCTTTACACATACATTTGCATATACAATGGCATATGCAATCCTGAGATACAAAGCCCAGACCCAAAAGAATATGCAGTTCGGTTTACAAAGGTTAGATGCAATGTTTGTATGTGCAACTGCGATTGTATGTAGTTCTGCTTGTATATTCGCATTGTATATGCGATATACAAAGGCAATATACAAAGGGAAAACATACAATCCAGACGCGACTGGGGAATCAAATGTAGCGGATAATCATTTTGGGGTCCGCAGCTTGTATATTCGCATTGTATATGCCGATATGCAAAGGGGAAAAGATACAAGACCGGATCTTTTCTAAGGTTCCAATATAGTTGATAATCTCCTGAGTTCTGCATTGTTTGTATATGTGATTGTATCTCATATACAATCGATATACAAAGGGTCACATACAATGGATTTCGGCAAGACTTAGTGCATCAGCGGCTTAGTCTGTAGTCTTTCTGACAGCCGATAAAGCATGCAATTGTTCAGCGATGGGTCTCAAGCTCAACTCAGCGACCAATCAGGGGGTGCCATGTGTCAAGGTCGTTTCAAAGGCTGATTCAAAAGGTAAAGACCCACATATATAAAGGCAGATGCAAGGCGATTTGAATATGCGAAAGAAGGGAAGTTGCATAAATACGTAAAGTGAACCTAGTAGTCAAAGTACAGTTACAGTTGTACATACAATTGCAAGATACAAGCATATACAAAGGCAGATGCAAAGTGATAAATAGATACAAGACGCAGTTGACCATAACTTTGACCGCCTGTATCTCTCTCATTTTGGCAAATTTCAACATGCTTCAAAAGGCAAAAGTGCTTATTTTTGTCTCCTCTTTCGTCTGGCGGGCTTTCAAGGGGAATATTCTTACTTTCAAAATTGGATTTGGGCTTGCATGCTTGGTCGACTGGACGTTTCAGTGACCGATTTGGCATGTGCAAAGGCTATTTTTTCACAGTAACTCCGGTTGGTGAGCTTTGTGGATACATTCATGGTGGATGGTAAAATTCTTCAACGTGCATGGGTTCCTCTAGCTCCTTGGTAGATATCCTCGTGGCCTACAATGACTTTTGTGCCCCTCACTTAATGTTTTGCCCTCTTTTGCTTATGGGTAGCCGTTTCTCGGGCTGCAGACCTGCCAACGACATGGTTCCTGTCCTTTCACCATGCCCCTTTCTCTGCGCCCTTGTTCCTGCATTGATGACCTCAGATCCTGTGGAGTGACTTCAATCCCTTCTGCACAAGAGCTTGACCTATAAAATGCAATGTAACCTCTTTTAAAAGGAGGGTGGTTTGATTTTGGGCTGTTATGCTGTTGATTTTTCTGTAGTCAGACCTCTTAGTGTAATTGCAGGGTATGGGAATGTGACTCACTGTGCCTGAATCTAGCCTCTGTTGTCTTCCTTTTATCCACCAATGAATGTGATTAGCTATACTGGGTCTACTTTTGCTACTGAATATTCTGTAATGTAATGGTTTCTGACCTTCATGATTAATATATGCATGACTTCTTGCCTCTCTCGTGTCCTGATTTCTGTGTTTTAATTGGAGTTATAGTCTGTTCTGTGAGTAAAACAGCTCCTCTACAAGTTTGACCTTCATATCGAAGCCTCAATCAGCCTCATAAGTCTGTGTGAATCCCCTTCATTATTGAAATCATTGTTGTGTCTACACCAAGATCACCATCTCTCAATGAATCTGGTGCATCACCCTTATTTTCAAGCTTTCCAGTTTTATCTTTTATTTTAAAAGCTTTTCTTCTCCCTTTTCTTCTGCGAATCCAGTAGATTTTAGGTGATAACCAACTAGGAAGCCGACCTTCTCCAAAGGTATGATCTCAATTCGCAAGGTCCCGCACTTCGAGATCATTCCCATTGTGTCATTAGAATGCTTGGACTCTCTCCAAGTAGGGTGCAATTCTAAGTGATAACACCAATATCGAGTTTCAATGGAGTAAAAGCACCACTATGAAGGTGACGAAAATACCTTTCCGTCTATATCTGGTTTGCGAAAATTGGCTTCCATTTGCAAAAGTTATGCAAAAATTAAAAAAAGGCCTATAAAGGCACTTTCAAAGCACCAACAAACACTTGAGGGCTTAATTTTGGTCACCCATGTGACCACCACGAGAACATGGCACCTACGTGGCATGGGTCACCCACCACCCTTTGACAATCGAGATCCACTTGGCCCTAGAGGCCTAAATTTGTCTAGTCTAGTGACATGGCACGTACGTGGCGCGGGTCACCCGCCACCCTTCGACAATTGAGATCCACAAGTCTGAATGCCACACCATTAGACTAGACAACGAGCACACAAGTCTGAATGCCACATCACCAAGCAAGCCGAGCATACAAGTCACCAAGTCACGCGAGAGAGAAATGAAACAGACCTTCGTGAGCATTGCTCATGGTAGTAGAGTGGGAGGGCATGATATATTAATAGCCAAATACAACAGTACGCTGTCAATGTGGGACTAAAGTCCCTTTACAACTTCAAAACTGCAAAATGAACGAGTCCACTACCATTTCTTATGTGCAAGATCAAAACCCTAATATTAAAGATTTGCTACAAAACTTTATGAAGTCTGATCGATATATGTATTGGTCAAGTTTGAAACTGTTGTTTCCGTATGCGTGCAGCATGGCCGAGGTTGTTTTCTTCAACACATATTTGAGGAATTTGTTGATATATATCACTCCATCCTCAAAAATCATAATGATGTCGAAAAAGATGAGTCGAAGGAATTGATGGAAGCATTTAGTGTATTCAATTATAATAAAGATGGGTACATTTCATCTAACAAGCTTCACCATGTCCTCTCCATAATGGGACTGATTCTGCAGGGGTAACACCTTCTACAACACCAAAAAATGATATGAATATTTGATTCCGATTGCAATGGAGTTTTAGATTTCTCTGAATTCAAAAATATGACGTCTTCTAAGTTTTCTCCTTGATGAACGAGCAGATCTCTGCAAGTAAACAAAACCACGAATGTGGAATGGGCTGCAATCTTTAGAAGAAACTACCCATGTAAAAAAAACTCACGACACTATTGAAAATGTACACTGCTGTGGTCTGGCAGTAATAAAAAATTGGGATATGAAGAAAGTCTTTGAAATCTTTGGCCCTTCACACACTTCATCCCAACAATTTACTGATGAAAACTCTCAACGGAAGGAAACACAGATAGTCGGCTCTGATACCATGTTGGTGTCATCCACCTCCCAGGAGCACAACCTACATGATAAACCTTCACAATACAAGAGAAGCAAAACTATTTCACCAAAATGATGAAAAATATGAATGAGATATGAGATACAGAATAATGTACATATGCCTTGCTTATAAATGCAAGTGCAGGAGAAGGTAGGTAAAACTACTCGAACTACCTAAATTATTAAATGATAATTATTGGTTGCCTAAGTAAACTTAAGCAAACATAAATTGGTAAAACCCTATTTACTCCAACAAATATTATATAAAGAAAGAAAGACTTCATCACGTGATTCAGAGGATTTTTAGGTAGAGGAATCCCATTGTTTCTTCTTGTTTCTGCATTCCTTCTTAACATGTATACTCTTTCTACAATTCCAACACTTCACTATGTTATTTTAACCAAGAGTCTTAGATCTGCCCTTAGACTCGTCTTTAGGCCTCTTTTGTTCTTCTTTAGATCCACCTCTTTCCTTGGACCTTCCCTTGACATTAAGAGCATCTGTTGATCTATACATAGCTTTCTTTCTCATTTCCTCTTACAACAATGTTGTAACAAGAGCATCTAGCTTAGGATCTTCAAGATGAGCACTAATAACAAGAATTAAATTCTCCCATGACTCAAGCAAAGAACAAAGAAGCACAATGCATTTATCTTCTTCCTTAATTTTAAAATTATTTAAATCAATAGACGCTAATTGACTCAAAATCAAATTAAAAGTATTTAAATGTTTAGAAATCAAATCACCCTAGTGGAACCCCTGTGTAATTTCCTTGTCCTCTGGAGTAAAACCTTTGAAATTGGCTAAGTTTGAGTATAATTGGCTTAAAACTTAAACCCTTAGTCCTTTTCATTCAAGATTGTGTTTTATTTTTGAGTTGACCTGTTGTTAGCAGTCACCCAGAGTTTGATTTATAATGTTGTCTTATTTCCCGTCTAAAACTGACCCCTCGAGCCTAATTACCGACTGGTCCAGAGTGTCTAATAGTTCCTAAGTTCGGGTCATAGTTTTTGTCATGTCCCTATAATGATTTATAATTGAATTGTTTAGTTAAAATAGAATATATTTATTTAAAATATATTATTAATATGTATTATTTAAATAATATTTATTTAAAACAATTAACAAGATATATATTATTATATTTATAAATAACACATGTAAACAATAATAATATATTAAAAATATATCTAATAATATAAATACAAATATTCTTCTATTTATCTTATATTATAATATAAATATAATTAATATAATATAAATCATATATCATTTATTATGATATAATATAAATAATATAAAATAAATAATATATTATTTATAATATAAATGATATAATATAAATACAAATAATATAAATAAACTATGTTAAGGGAGTTACGTATGGTTAGAACTAGTTTTACCACAGCTCATAGAAGGGAATAAAATAAAGTAATAAAATTATAAAAGGGTAAGTATGTCTTTTACCACTAGGCATAATAAATATCCCGAGAAATAAATAAAGGTTGTGGGATAGAAAGAAAAGAAGATGGGCAATAAATAAATAATATCCCATAAATAAATATATTTAGATCAGCATTATATTTATATATATTTCTGAGTCATAACTAGAAAAGATATCATAAATATATATGGGGAGGAATTATTCAAGTAAAAATAAATATAATAATAATAATAATAATATATAATAGTAAATATATATTTATTCATTGCATAATATAAGGGCATTCATATATGGAATTGAGCCTCTTGAGAAGATGTCGATCTCATAATAAGGAGTGCTTAACTAATACAAACAAATATCGAGTATTATCAAAGTTTAATAATATTAATTTATTAAGGGTGGTGACGGGTGGTAAATTGCATCCCTTCAAACTTATAAATATTAACCGGCCCCTCTAACAAAAGGGAAAATGAATAGAAAAAGGAAGGAGGAGAATAAATATCTACTGCATCCCAAAAGGTACCTGCAGATCGTCTAAACAATAGGTAAGTATTTTAATATATTTAATTATTAAGATATAATATATCTATATATGTGGGTGTAAATATATACAATAATATTAATAACATATATAATAATAAAATATAGAGATATTATTAATATTATAACAAATATTATAATATATAAATATTAAAGAATAGGCAAAAGAGAATAGAATCCAGTGAGCAGATTCAACAAGACAAGTAGCATAAAGAGGTACGTGCACTTTCCTTATTAATAGGTTAGGCAATATAAATGTTGTAGAAGAATAATATGAATATAAATGGACTGTCAAAGTTAATTTATATAATTATGATGTTAATATAAATAAATGCACTTAGCTTAGACAAGACTATGAATGTGCATAAACTAATATAATGAATAAATGTAATGATATATGATCAATATTAATATAAGGCATCTTGTGTTAAATGCCACTAAGAACAATTATGATATTTATTAAATCAAATAAAAAGATAAGTTGGTGGTATGCTTGGAGCTGACTCAGACTCTCCCTTTAACCCTTCTATCACCTGTAAGGTATGACGTAGTTGAAATAGTTTATTTTAGCCTAGGTATCTCTCGACTGGATGTAAGTCCCTTACCAAGTGATGAGGAACCCCGTGTGTGGGTGAAATCCTTGGGCCTAGAAGAACTTGTAAGAGTTAATTTTGCTCTACGGATGGTGACTCTCGTCTGGATGAGGTACTCCGTGTGTGAGTGAAATCCCACGAGCCAAATGGTGAGGGACTCCGTGTGTGAGTGAAACCTTTGGGCCTCCGTAAGAGATGGAACTATTTCTTTAATGAAATCATACTTGGTGATCTAGAGCTGGTTAACGCAAGAGTCTACCATAAGTCCCTCACAAGTCATATCACGAATCAATGATAACAATGAATAATGTGAATGTGCTTATAAATTGAGAATTTCTTAATGCATGATGACAAAACAAATATATGAACTTAATGTGAATATAATCTAATATGTTAGAAAAGATGAATCGAATACTAATGTTCTCTTTTACTAAGTCGAAATTGTGTAAGGTTGAGAAAAATTTCGGCTTACTAGAAGGGGACAATACAGTGGTATCAGAGCAGAAGATTCTGCCATCCTGTGAATAATAGTTAAAAATATTTTTTTACAATAATAAATAATGAGTAAATGAGATAAAAAATAAATAAAAATAAAACAACTCTGAATAACAATAAAATTATACTAAATGAAATAGTAAAATATAATTTATAAATAAATATATATTAAACATCTCTATTTAGTTCTTATAAGTAATATATTTCACAAAGTTATTTTCACCTATATGGGTAACCTGCGGCGATGTGAAATGAGTGAAAAAACAAATTAACCCAAAGTATTTATGGTGTACATAAACCTTAATAAAATATAGTTATAAAATAAATTATTAATAAAATTTAGTGCTGAAAATTTAAAAGGGTAAACCCAAATTTATAAATTATTATTTTATGGCACTATAGTTTATTAGCTATATTAATTTGTTACATTTTATAGCGGTTATTTTATATTATTGGAAAACCTAATAAATTATAATGTTATTAAATATTACTTTAGGATACCTAATTATAGTTGCTTGAGGACAAGCAATCTTGAGTGGGGAGGGTTGTCATGTCCCTATAATGATTTATAATTGAATTGTTTAGTTAAAATAGAATATATAATATATTTATTTAAAATATATTATTAATATGTATTATTTAAATAATATTATTAATTTGATATAATTAAATATCTTATAAATATAAATATTTAAATATTATAAAACATATGAAATATATAAATTAACTAGATATATTATAAATATAAATATTTTAATATAATATTTATATGAATAATTAATAAGATATATTATTATATATAAAAATAAATATTACAAATATTAATGAAGTCTTATCCATTAAAACTTGAAAGTAAAATAATTTAGAATAAGGTAAAGTAACATAGACAAAAATTATTATCCAAAACAAGATAAAAGAGCTCCCCTTATTTAATAACAAATGTATTTATTTATACTATATATATCATATAAATAATATATATATATATATATATATATATATATATATATATATATATATATATATATATATATATATATATAATTCAAAATAATATCACTCCTTAATATGTATGTAGGAAGGAGGATATTTATAAATGCAGCGATTAAGTTGGTTAACACCAGCAATCATATTAATAAATAATATATTATAAATATATCTAATAATATAAATACAAATATTATTATTATTATCTTATATTGTAATATAAATATAAATAATATAATATAAATCATATATCATTTATTATGATATAAATGATATAATATAAATAATACAAAATAAATAATATATCATTTATTATAATGATATAACATAAATACAAATAATATAAATAAACTATGTTAAGGGAGTTACATATGGTTACCACAGGTTATAGAAGGGAATAACATAAAGTAATAAAAATTATAAAAGGGTAAGTATGTCTTTTACCACCAGGCATAATAAATATCCCTTGTAAGGGAAATAAATAAAGAAAAGAAGATGGGCAATAAATAAATAATATCCCATAAATAAATATATTTAGATCCGCATTATATTTATATATATTTCTGAGTCATAACTAGAAAAGATATCATAAATATATATAGGGAGGAATTATTCAAGTAAAAATAATAATAATAAAAATAATATAATAATAATAATAATAAATATATATTTATTCATTGCATAATATAAGGGCATTCATATATGGAATCGAGCCTCTTGCGAAGATGTCGATCTCATAATAAGGAGTGCTTAACTAATACAAACAAATATCGAGTATCATCAAAGTTTAATAATATTAATTTATTAAGGGTGGTGACGGGTGGTAAATTGCATCCCTTCAAACTTATAAATATTAACCGACCCCTCTAACAAAAGGAAAAAGGAATAGAAAAAGGAAAGAAGAGAATAAATATCTACCGCATCCAAAAAGGTACCTACAGATTATCTAAACAGCAGGTAAGTATTTTAATATATTTAATTATTAAGATGTAATGTATATATATATATGTGTGTGTAAATATATATATATATATATACAATAATATTAATAACATATATCATAATACAATATAGAGATATTATTAATATTATAACAAATATTATAATATATAAATATTAAAGAATAGGCAAAAGAGAATAGAATCCAGTGAGCAGATTCAACAAGACAAGTAGCATAAAGAGGTACGTGCACTTTCCTTATTAATAGGTTAGGCAATATAAATGTTGTAGAAGAATAATATGAATATAAATGGACTGTCAAGTTAATTGATATAATTATGATGTTAACTATAAATAAATGCACTTAACTTAGACAAAACTATGAATGTGCATAAACTAATATAATGAATAAATGTAATGATCTATGATCAATATTAATATAAGGCATCTTGTGTTAAATGCCAATAAGAACAATTATGATATTTATTAAATCAAATAAAAAGATAAGTTGGTGGTATGCTTGGAGCTGACTCAGGCTCTCCCTTTAACCCCTCTATCACCTCTAAGGTATGACGTAGTTGTAATAGTTTATTTTAGCCTAGGTATCTCTCGACTGGACGTAGGTCCCTTGAGCCAAGTGATGAGGAACCCCGCGTGTGGGTGAAATCCTTGGGCCTAGAAGAACTTGTAAGAGTTAATTTTACTCTACGGATGGTGACTCTCGTCTGGATGAGGTACTCCGTGTGTGAGTGAAATCCCACGAGCCAAATGGTGAGGGACTCCGTGTATGAGTGAAACCTTTGGGCCTCCGTAAGAGATGGAACTATTTCTTTAATGAAATCATACTTGGTGATCTAGAGCTGGTTAACGCAAGAGTCTACCATAAGTCCCTCACAAGTCATATCACGAACCAATGATAACAATGAATAATGTGAATGTGCTTATAAATTGAGAATGTTTTAATGCATGATGACGAAACAAATATATGAACTTAATGTGAATATAATCTAATATGTTATAGTCTTAATATATTTATATTGAAATAAAAGATGAATCAAATACTAATGTTCTCTTTTACTAAGTTGAAATTGTGTAAGGTTGAGAAAAATTTCGGCTTACTAGAAGGGGACATTACAGTGGTATCAGAGCAGAAGATTCTGCCATCTTGTGAATAATAGTTCAAAAATAAAAGTAAAAATAAAAAGCAGTCATCCTACCATCCTGTGAATAATAATTATAAATAAATAAATAAATAAAAATTAAAAAAAAAATCAATGAAAATCGTAGGTATGAATTTAATGGTGTTTAATACATTGCTAAAATATTTTAAAAAATATATATCTATGATGCAACATTAAAAAATTAAAATGTACTAAATATGTTATGATGCAATATTAAAAAAATTAGAATTTACTTACAAATATGTAATAAATAATAGTAAATAAGGGGAAAAAATTAAAAATAAAACAACTCTTAATATATACATATTAAGACATGTCTATTTAGTTCTTATAAGTTATATATTTTCAAAGTTATTTTCATCTATAGGTAACTTACGGGGTGAATATATATATATATATATATATATATATATATATATATATATATATATATATATATATATATATATATATATATATATATATATCACCTATGGGTAACCTACGGAGTAATAATAATTTAAAAAAAAAAATTATTAAAATTAAAATATCTGTATACAACTAACCCAGAGTATTTATGGTGTACATAAACCTTAATAAAATATAGTTATAAAATAAATTATTTATAAAAAACTCAAATTTATAAATTATTATTTTATGGCACTATAGTTTATTAGCTATATTAATTTGTTACATTCTATAGCGGTTATTTTATTGGTGAGTGTAATGTTATTTGATATAAAGGAAATTTAATAAATTATAATGTTATTAAATATTAGTTTATGATACCTACTTATAGTTGCTTGAGGACAAGCAATCTTGAGTGGGGAGGGTTGTCATGTCCCTATAATGATTTATAATTGAATTGTTTAGTTAAAATAGAATATATGATATATTTATTTAAAATATATTATTAATATGTATTATTTAAATAATATTTATTTAAAACAATTAACAAGATATATATTATTATATTTATAAATAACACATGTAAACAATAATAATATATTATAAATATATCTAATAATATAAATACAAATATTCTTATATTTATCTTATATTATAATATAAATATAAATAATATAATATAAATCATACATCATTTATTATGATATAATATAAATAATATAAAATAAATAATATATTATTTATAATATAAATGATATAATATAAATACAAATAATATAAATAAACTATGTTAAGGGAGTTACGTATGGTTAGAACTAGTTTTACCACAGCTCATAGAAGGGAATAACATAAAGTAATAAAAATAATAAAAGGGTAAGTATGTCTTTTACCACCAGGCATAATAAATATCCCTTGAAAGGGAAATAAATAAAGGCTGTGGGATAGAAAGAAAAGAAGATGGGCAATAAATAAATAATATCCCATAAATAAATATATTTAGATCCGCATTATATTTATATATATTTTTCAGTCATAACTAGAAAAGATATTATAAATATATATAGGGAGGAATTATTCAAGTAAAAATAAATATAATAATAATAATAATATATAATAGTAAATATATATTTATTCATTGCATAATATAAGGGCATTCATATATGGAATCGAGCCTCTTGAGAAGATGTCGATCTCATAATAAGGAGTGCTTAACTAATACAAACAAATATCGAGTATTATCAAAGTTTAATAATATTAATTTATTAAGGGTGGTGACGGGTGGTAAATTGCATCCCTTCAAACTTATAAATATTAACCGGCCCCTCTAACAAAAGGGAAAATGAATAGAAAAAGGAAGGAGGAGAATAAATATCTACCGCATCCCAAAAGGTACCTGCAGATCGTCTAAATAGTAGGTAAGTATTTTAATATATTTAATTATTAAGATATAATATATCTATATATGTGGGTGTAAATATATACAATAATATTAATAACATATATAATAATACAATATAGAGATATTATTAATATTATAACAAATATTATAATATATAAATATTAAAGAATAGGCAAAAGAGAATAGAATCCAGTGAGTAGATTCAACAAGACAAGTAGCATAAAGAGGTACGTGCACTTTCCTTATTAATAGGTTAGGCAATATAAATGTTGTAGAAGAATAATATGAATATAAATGAATTGTCAAAGTTAATTTATATAATTATGATGTTAATATAAATAAATGCACTTAGCTTAGACAAGACTATGAATGTGCATAAACTAATATAATGAATAAATGTAATGATATATGATCAATATTAATATAAGGCATCTTGTGTTAAATGCCAATAAGAACAATTATGATATTTATTAAATCAAATAAAAAGATAAGTTGGTGGTATGCTTGGAGCTGACTCAGACTCTCCCTTTAACCCCTCTATCACCTGTAAGGTATGACGTAGTTGAAATAGTTTATTTTAGCCTAGGTATCTCTCGACTGGATGTAAGTCCCTGGACCAAGTGATGAGGAACCCCGTGTGTGGGTGAAATCCTTGGGCCTAGAAGAACTTGTAAGAGTTAATTTTGCTCTACGGATGGTGACTCTCGTCTGGATGAGGTACTCCGTGTGTGAGTGAAATCCCACGAGCCAAATGGTGAGGGACTCCATGTGTGAGTGAAACCTTTGGGCCTCTGTAAGAGATGGAACTATTTCTTTAATGAAATCATACTTGGTGATCTAGAGCTGGTTAACGCAAGAGTCTACCATAAGTCCCTCACAAGTCATATCACGAACCAATGATAACAATGAATAATGTGAATGTGCTTATAAATTGAGAATTTCTTAATGCATGATGATGAAACAAATATATGAACTTAATGTGAATATAATCTAATATGTTAGAAAAGATGAATCGAATACTAATGTTCTCTTTTACTAAGTCAAAATTGTGTAAGGTTGAGAAAAATTTCAGCTTACTAGAAGGGGACATTACAATTTCCAAAAGTTAAATTAATGGTTATCGCGGCATTGCGGGCTCTAGATTTGTCAGATCTATCTGAGCTGCGCTGATGCGCTGACCGTAGATTTCCAAGCAAGTGGGCCCAAAAGCCATATCAACCTGAAGCCTATGTTGTGCTCACTCCTTAACAGATCACATGAGCGCGTAGCTGGGAGATGCCAAGGAATATGATTTGTGATGATGTGACAAAGTGACACATGTCATATGGGTCTCATCCAATCCAAGTACACTGAAGCTAGCACTTAGCATGCTAGCATGACCTCGGTGGTGTGGGTCCCTCCTAGGCCTGCGTTTCTACGATAAGCTGCCATATGGATTCAAAATGAAAAGATTCTGCTGAGTTGGTTAATTCTCATTGGTCTGAGCCATTCAGAGCATGTGAAGTGACATTCAGTGATGGGATTTTTAAATCAGAGCCGTAGATTTCCTCGTGGATTGATTAAGATCGACGATGTGCATTCAAACATGGAGAATGACTAGTCTTAGCCTACAGAATGGCGCATGATCGCATTAATGATGATTTGATAGAAAAATCAGCCATAATCTTGCTTAATTGGTGAAGTAAATGCATATAATCTATTATTGCTATCAGTACAACCATTGGTAACTGAAATTCATGCGAAAACTAAGTAGCTCAAGGTAACAATTGAAGGAGTGGGGTTTTCTCTTGCGACTAACAAGTGTGAATTTATTAGCAATTTGATCCATTTGCTTGCAAATATTATCGACATTCTGAAATTAGTCATAGAGGTTGAATTTTTAAGAATAGTAGGGTGAATTGTTGAACTTGGTTCCATTTCAAATAAACCCTAGCCTATAATAGAATCTTGTATGAAGAAATAATGTTTGGAACGTTAGAGAAAAGGAGTTTTGAACAGGATTTTCTCACTCAGTGTCCAACCTCATCAAAACGAGCCTTAAATCTTCTTGGAAGGAATAGAGATGATAAATTTATGGATTATTTTAGGGAAGTCAGAGATACATTTACCCCTGTCACAGGATGGTCTTTGTTCGAGCACTGACATAGAAAGAGGAGTGCTAGGTCTCCATTGAGTAATGGATGGAATTTGGACATGGGCAAAGTTGTCATTCCCAATGTATTTGTAGATGTAGAACTAATCAGATTTGTTGCAAGTAGGTATGATGTTGGTACAAGAAGAGTATTGGCAATTAATGGAAATACTATGGTCTCCTTCACTAAGCCCTATATTGTTGAGGTCTTTGGTCTTAACATAGCCACAAATAAAGCCATTGACTTCGATAAATTTAGAAAATCATATGAGGTACATAGGGCACTATACAAGTATGTCAAGATTCCCAAACATAGACTCAGGACTTTTGGAGGCAGAGGATTGGAAATTTTTGAGAAAGAGCCTCTTAGTATAAATGCCCTTAAGGATTATTTCATAAAGTCTTATTATTCACTGTCAGATTTTGGGAGAGGATGCAGGAGAAAACATCCTTGTGCACCTAACGTTTATGGCCATAGATATCCAAGATAATATTATAAATGTGGAGTTTGATTTTGCTTCCTACATGGAAGACCAAATGCACAAACAGATGGTGGCCCTGAAGAATGGTTAGAAACATGAATTCAAATGATATTCTCATTTGTGCCACATGCTATTATATTTTGGTAGGAGACAATGGAACCAAACTTTGAGAGTGCAATAGTTTGATGATAATGAGCAACCTTTGCCAATACAATGTTGGACCTATCTGTGGGATAGGGATTGTTCAAATTTAGACTTCATTATTTTTGAATTATTCTTTGTAAGGAAATTGATGACATGTATGGGTGAACATGTAGACCTAATACCATTAGAGATAAAGGATTTGCTCAGACCTGGTGAGGAAACTCCTAGGGTTGGGATAAAACATAATTGGGGAGATTGGTTTCCTAACCAATATTCAACATATATCAGAGTGTATGGTTTTACACTAAATCCACACTTATTGCCTGTCTATGTACCCAATAGATTGGCCTTGTTGAAAATTATTTGGTAGTTGAATGAGGTGGACAAATTACATCTTAGGGGTCAAAAGAAGGGTTCTCTGTTCCCTACTGCCTTGAAGTGGTCAGCTTTCAGGTGATGAATAAGGAAGGTCTGGATCAGATATATTTAGTGTTGACTAGTTACAGATTGAGGTATGCCACTGCTAGAGAGCAATTTGATCCAGACGGATTTATCAGTTTAGTAAGGCTAAGTGTAAAGAAGTTTGCTTTCCCACATCAAGTAAATTTTGTTGAAGATGTAAGAAATTCTCTAACATTTGCAGAAGTGGAGTGAAAAATTGAGAAGTGGAAAAGAATTATATTTGGAGAGAATGAGAGAAAGAAAAAGGATCCTAAGTTTCTTGGTTTTTGTGTTGAAGAGAAGAATTTGGTTATCAGAATTCCAAAGGTACTAAAAAATGCATAAAGGTACATGATTCCTGAGGAGGACAAGCCTCCCAATGTGGAGATGGTTTCAAGTGTGAAGATTCAGCCATATGTCAGGACAAAGAGTGAAGATAGACAAGAGGAAAATGTACCAGATACTGAGGAGGTGGATAGCCGGCAGGCCAAAAGACAGAAGATTGTTGAGGATACAACAGTTCCTAAAAATAAAGGAAAAGCACCTATGAAGATTATAGATCTTGAGGAAACTTCAAAGGATGTGGGAGCTACTAAAACATTGGTAGGCATGATTGTTCCTCCTATGCATTTTAATAGGAGTCTTGATTATTTGAAACTTGCCAATGATGAAACTGGAGATCATGTAAGGGCACTGGCCTGCAAGCAATTTTTATCTGATGACAAATTCATTAAAACTCGGGAGTTCAAAGATTTGGTTTTAAGAAGAAAGAAAGCCACATTCCACAAAAGGCTTGAGGAAGAGAAGAATAAAATGGATCCATTAGATGATAATGATTTAGCTAAGAGAATCTTGTCTGAATTTGATTTGAAGCTTGACAACATTACCCCTGAAATGGGAAGACAAATAGTGATGGAAAGTGGTATGTTGTTGTTACCTAATTGGAGTATGACAGATGCTTTGGCATTTAAAACCATAAGAAGACAAGATGAGGTTGTGTTTTCCACTGAAGAATAAGTAGGAAAGGCTTTTGGTTCTAGTTTTAGCCTATCTCATGAAATGTTGGCCATATAGAATCTAGCACTAGGAACAAATAAACTAGATGTAGTATAGAGCCTTATTCAATTGACAGGAAATCTAATTGTGAAAAGAGTAGTTGATACTCCAACGCCTGATGCAACAACTTTAGTAGTGGACACAACAATGTTTAGTCAAGTCACAGTCATGAAGTTGCAGAAGGATTACAATGAACACCAGGAGAGGTATGTAGATAATTTGGCTAGACTAAGAGCTTTGGAGGATAGGGAATGGTATCTTCTAGTGCTCTTGTGCCAATCATTTCAAGCCCATCAGGAGAATCCTTTCCATTAGACAGGGATATTTTACTTGCAGAAATTGTAGAGTTCAAAGGTACTGTTAATTCATTGAAAGGAGGTAGATTGCAAGTATATAGTGAAATTGTCTCCAAGATAGTTAACTATCAGTTAACTAAGATCAGTGGGAAGGTAGATGATGCTTACAAAGGGATTGTAGACTTGAATCAAGCTTGGGTAAATCATGAACATAATTCTTCCAGTCTACAAGAAATTATGAGTAAATGGATGCCAAGAAATGTTACCATCAAGCATATGGTCAAGACAACAAGGCTTGACCTAGATGAACCTGTTGAGTTACAAGAAACATTAGAAATCATGAATATTTTGCATGATGTGGCCTCATATATGGTCAAGTTGGACAAGCATTTGAAGGAAAAGATGGTGTCCATTGATCAAATAAAGATGAAGGTGCTTACCCATTTCAAAGATGCACATGATCAACCTAAAGCATTGGACCAATGGAAGGCTGAATTTGGTATTGTAGGGTCCAAGGTTGTTGCTTTGGTTTGTATTGATGGTGAGTTGAAAATAGATCTTTTGAATTTAGTGTTGGATGAATTCTTATCATTGAAGAAGTTATGTGATCACATTGGTAGAGAATCAAAGGCAAACCTGGATGCCCAATACACAGCTCACAATGACAAGGTGGTTAAAGTGTTAGATTTCCAATGGCCAGAAGATAAAGAATTTGGAGCTTGGGTGGAGAAGTACGAAGCTGAATGAGCTTTCAATTGGTCATCAGTTTCCCAAGGATGACTCATTTTGGCATCTTCTAAGTGATACTATGTTTTTGGCTCACATAAATTAATCAAATGTTTACATTGGACAATTTTGTCAGCACATGTGTTGTAATTGAATTTTAATATGAACGACTTTAATGAGCACGAGCTCCAATGCTATTTTCTATTGTAATAGTCAAACTTTTCTAAGAATAGTTAGTTCTAGGAGCTTAGCGGACATACTTTGGATCTCTCCAATATAAGGAGAAGTTTTCGTAGTATGTTTGGGAGAGAGGATACAGACAGAAGGAGATTGGAATTCTCTAAACATATTGTACAAGCCTTGAGATTTTGATTGATTCCAATAAGAAAGGAGTACTACTGGGTTGCAAGTTATATTTTTTGTGTGTGAGATCTTTTTTTATAGAAATATTCTATTTAGATTGAGTTATATGAGAAACATTGAATGTGTGTGTTGTTCATGGTTGTCTCCTTGGATATGAATTCTTTTCTTTTGAATAAAGTTGCTAAGACTTTCTAAATTCGTCAACATACATTTGCTATATTGTGTGTCTGGTTTTCTGCATCTATTCAAGGAATGGATTAAACTACTTTGAATTAGATATAGGGGAAAGTATATTGTGTCAAATGATTATTGAAGAAGAACCATAGATAATTATTTTTCTTGGGTTCATTGTTGTAAGGCAGTAGTGATGTTTTTACCCTCCGAATGTGAAGTTAAATTGCTATGAAGAAAATACTTATACATAGGGTTTTGACTCTGTTACCCTGAATAGGCACCAATTTGAGGAAGTATTTCAAGTCCAAGCACATAAAATCATTAAATCAAGAAGATTAAACTCTTTCCTTTGGTGTTGTGTGGCATAGTAGTTGTTCCATGTTCTCAGAGTTCTAAAATTGATTCATATTGAGGACTTAGCTAATCTGAAGTAGGATCTTTCAGACCTCAATTTATTAGTGAGAACATAACCTACTTAATCAATATCTCATTATGCTTGAGAAAATCTTTTAGATATTATTGTGAGGGAATACCCCCTAGGTCTAGCAGAGCCTGAAGTGTAGAGGAGAGCAAGAATTTGTCTCCTGTTTGTTGGGCACTAACTTGAGAGTCCTAAGCATTAAGGATAGCTACCTTATAGGGATAATCAGACAATTAGTTGGGAACACCAACACACCCTTCATTTTTAAAGAATAATTTTCTTTTTAAATACAACTTATTTACCAAACTCTTGGCTTGGTAGATCTCACCCAAACATTTTCATAGAGAATATGTAGTGGATTCTTTAGCTATATTTAACAAAATTGGATCTACAAGACAAAGATAGATTGTTTCCCATGCTTTCTTATCCATCTTATCCCACTCATTTTGATCTATTTCATTTAGTTTATTTTCCTTTTTTGTAGCCAACAATTGATCCCTCTCTTCAAGGAGATCCTCCATCTTCAGCTTCCACAACTCATAGTTAGTTCCATTGAACTTCTTGTTAGAAATGAAGGTGAACAACTATAGAATGGAAATTTGATTACAACAGTAACTGTTAATCTAGTGCAGAACCAAAATGGAGATAGTATGAAATCAACACAAATAAATAATGGAACGGGAGATAAAAACACATCACACAATGTTTACATGGAGAAACCCTTTCAGAAGAAAAAAAAAAACTCCAGACAAGAAGAGATGCACCATTTTGTATTAACTTTAATAGAGTTTACAATACAACACTATCAATCTCCTCTTAGGTCTTCAATCCAGCAATACCTGTAAAACTCATACATAGCCATAATACAATAACCTCTTTAAAAGAGTGTTTCCTTCTAGGGAAAAACCCCTAACATAACCTCTACCGTCAGATATGCAACCTAATGATGAATGGTCTAGATTGACTACAAAATTACAATATTTTCCAAGGCAATTTTCTAAAAAAAATCTCTTCGAGGGTGTCGCCCTCATCACCCCCTGGACCCCAGTGACAGTAGTGGGGGGAAAGACCCCCCACACCCTCTGTCAGGTACAAGGATCCAAAATGCAGCTAAAACAAGATCTCTACTTGGTGAATACTTCATCCCTTATGAATGATTTACAAACAATATTAGGAGTAATTAAATACATAAGGTTTACAAGATTGATGGAACCTTAATCCTAACATTCTCCCACTTGACATCATACATTGTAAATACATCCATAGGAAAGCATAAAATAATTAAATACTAGGAACAAGGCCCATGGGCTTCCTGCACCGCATAAACTTTTATGTGCTCAAAGGTTTAGTAATTGAATCTGCAACATTTTCCTGAGTGTCAACCTTATTTAGCTCAATCTAGCCATTATAAATCATTTCATGAACAAAATAGTATTGAACATCCACATGCTTAGTCTGTGCATGATACAAGGGTTCTTGGCCAAACATATTGTAGTCTCGTTATCACAATCAATTTGAATAATCTTGCAATCAAAACCAATACCTGTACACAATCTCCGTAACCAAACTACCTTCTTAGAGACATGAGTAGCAGCCATATTGTAATGTCCCCTTCCTAGGCGACTTTCATAATGAGTAATTTAGCCTTTATCTCCCGAAGGCTAATTGACGAAATAAGGGAGATATTATTAAATTAATTAATTCATAAGGTTATTACTTAATTTTAAATCAAAAGGTAACCTTATATTTAATTAATTTAATATAGTGACTTAAAATAAATATTATATCATTAAAGTCACTAAAATTAAAATATAAGATTTTTCTAGAAGCCTCCTGAAATGGGATTAAAAAAGTATAAAGGAAGGGGCAAGGCAAGCTTCCAGGCATCCGATTATTGACATTTGCATTTGATGAGTTTTGTGGAGCCAAGGGTTTCTGCATATTCGGTCTTTGGGAACGGAAACTCCCATAGATTAGCATAACTGAGGTGGTGAAATATCCTCCGAAGGGTTGCAAATTGGAAGGGATACTTCAGTCCTTTCATTTGTGCTTAAATCTGCAGTGTTAACTAGGGGTTTGGAGGTATCAATTTGCATATCAGAAGTTTTTCTATTGGCTGCTACAGTGTTTTGCTACAGTACGCTACAGTGTTTTTGCTACAGTGATTTGCTACAGTAGCGCTACAGTGCGCGCTACGGTGATTTGCTACAGTACACTATAGTGTTGCTACAGTGCCGTGAACAGTAACGCTACAGTACGAGGCAGCTAGGAGAGGGTTTCAATTTGGGTTTGGAAGGGACTCCTTTCCTTGGTTGATGAGAAGGCTAGGTGCTACACTTGAGAGGCATGATTGGGGCTTGAGAGGGATGTTTATGAGCTGTTTTGAGGCTGCCATTCCTTCATCTTCGTCATCGATTCACAGCAACTTACATTTCCAGGTTCTTTCATGAGTTAGCATCTTTATATCAGCATTGTTTCATAGTTGTCATTTTAGGAGTTGCATAAAATTGTAGAGCCAAGAGTCTTGGCCATTCATATCAGCATTGTATTAGACAATTTATCTCAATAAAGGAGTGATAAGTTGTAGGCCATCTATTTGATGTAATGTGCATATTAATATCCATCATGATTAGCATAATAGTATGCATGCCAAATGTTTGACAAAATGTCAATTGGCTGTAGGTATGCATTTCATGTCTAATTTTCATGTATATGCATCGAAAATACCAAAAAAAGAAGTCATATATGCATCTAGATTAATGCTTAGACATTGTAGTTTGGATTTATGAGCATTTAGAGTATGCAGCTATCATTATCAAGCAAAAATATCAGACTGAAAACACAGACCAGCAAACATTGGGTTTACATCAGAAGTGTTTGACAATATTCCTTGAAGTTCAAATCAGCAAAATAAGGTCTGAAATAGCAAGGGATATTACAGTGGTATCAGAGCGGTTTCCTGCCATCCTTTGGGTTTGAAATTGGCTCATTAAATGCAACAAAGTGATAGGGACAAGAGGTATACAGCTAGAGAAGAAAAGATGCAAAAATAGTGGTCACAACCACTTGAACAGAACACTTTATTAGCCACTTCAGCAGCAAAATAGCGAGAGGTTGGTTCATCTGGCACTATGGGTGAAAGAGGTGAAGGTAGCCCTATCAGAAACAGGGGAAGAAATGATGAAGAACAGCAAACACGTGAACTCTTTAGACAAATGGCTACGGGGCAGCAGCAGGTGGCAGATGCTATGCGGGCACTTACTACAATGATACAACAAATGAACCCTCAGAGAAGACGAAACTATGAACCGGATGATAATAGGAGTGTGGTTGGGACACCTAGAGCACAAGCATCTTCTCACATGGCAGATAGGCCTACACGTCCTACTTTTTTGAGGAATGAACAAGAAGAGGAAAATACAGAAGAAGAAGGAGAAGAAATGTTTGCAGATACTCTTATGGCAGCTAATGATGAATGGGAGTTGTTGACACAACAGGTCAGGGAACGCATGAGCTTTGATAGGTTTGTGAGTCAAAGAAGAGAACACTACAGGGGAAAGCAAGAAAAGAGACCAAGAAATCAAAATAATGATTTGATGTATGCCGCTAGCAGAGTTACATTGCCCATGTTTGATGGTAGTGGGAAGGTCACGGCTCAGGCTTGGATTCATAAGCTAGACACCCTCTTGACTCTTAGACCCATGACAGAAAGGGATGCAATAAAATATGCTACTTTTCACTTGAAGGGAGCAGCCCACGATTGGTGGTATCATGGATTAGAGACATTGCATCATAATAGTATCACTTCATATCAGGAGTTTGTTGATAGATTGGTGGAACGCTTTGATAAGAGAGATCCAGAGACATGTTTTAGAGACTTGGCACAGCTTAAGCAGACTGGGAGTTTGGAGAGTTACATTAGTGAATTTCAGAAATTATCAGTCATGGTCTCCAATATATCTGAAAGGAGATTGGTTGTGCTATTCATGGAGGGCTTATTGGAACCGTTAAGAGGATGGATAAAGGCTTTTGATCCTTCGACACTACAAGAGACAATGAAAAAAGCTAGGAGTATGGAACTTGCAGCCCCTCAAAGTAAGTACTCATCTAAGGGATCTTCTTCTTACTGGGACAACAAGACATTTCCTAAGAAAAAAGAAATTTCAAACTCAAAGGAAAAATTAGCAGCACCATTAGATCGTGAGACATTTAATGACTTGCGAAGGAAAAAGTTATGCTTTTATTGCAAAGGTCCCTATGATGCAAACCATGACTGTCCTTTAAGACCTAAGGGCAAAGCAAACAGGATTATGTGGGCATTCTATGAGGATTCAGATTCGGACCAGCAATCTGATCAAGAGGAAACTAATGAGGAAAAACTTGATGATGAGACAGATAAGCATGAAATTGAGGCTGAAAATGTTGAAGAAGCAAATTTTCAAGAAGCACGCCTTACTAGCATACAACAAGAGGGCTCTTTCAAGATGCGTGGGGTTTTAGCTAGATAGAAGATCATTACCTTGCTCGATACAGGTGCCACGCATAACTTCATTGATGCTAGGTTGGTTGATAGGCACGGAATTCGGATAGAGGAATTTGAGGGCATAAGAGTAAAAGTTGCTGATGGATATACTCTTAAGTGTGACAGGATGATTCCAGGTCTTCCCATGCGATTGAATAACTTTGAGTTTAAGGCAGATTTTTATGTGGTAAACATGGGAGAAACTGACGTGGTTTTAGGAATGAAATGGCTTCATGATATTGGGGAGTTTACCATTAACCTTAGGGAAATGGAGATGAGGTTTAAAGTGGATGGGAAGACTCATGTGCTAAAAGCCATCAGGGATACTAGTTGTAGGATGATATCTTTTAGAAAAATGGAGAGACTTATGCGCCATGACATGGTTGAGTGGGCAACAGGGTGTATTCTAATGCCAACACAGGAAGAGAAACAAAAACCAGCCTATCACCCAGATATACAGGAGTTGAGGATCAAGCACTCCAAGGTGTTCAGTGATATTCCACCAGGCAGGCCTCCAGATAGAGGGATTGAGCACATAATAGAATTGGAGGAGGGTGCTAAACATGTGATGATCACTCCTTACAGACACCCCAAGCGGCTAAAAGATGAGATTGAAAAAACAATTAAAGAGCTGTTGGCTATGGGGCACATTAGGCCAAGTAAATCACCTTTTGCTTCAGCAGTAGTCTTGATCAAGAAAAAAGACGGTACCCTTCAGAAGTGCATCGATTACAGGGTGTTGAATAAGAGGACAATTAAGAACAGGTACCCTATTCCTCGTATTGACGAGTTGATCGATGAGCTTCATGGTGCTCGCTATTTCTCAAAAATAGATTTGAGATCAGGTTATCACCAGATCAGGGTCAGAGAGCAGGACATCGAGAAGACAGCATTTAGGTACCATTGTGGACATTTTGAGTTTGTGGTTATGCCATTTGGGCTAACCAATGCTCCTGCTACGTTTCAGTCCACTATGAATAGGGTTTTTCAATCACAGCTGAGAAAGTTTGTATTAGTCTTCTTTGATGACATTTTGGTGTACAGCAGAACTTGGGAGGAGCATATCACCCATTTGGATACAGTGTTGGGAATTCTTAGCAGGGAGTCCTTGTATGCCAAAGAATCCAAATGTGATCTAGGCATGACAGAGTTGCTATACTTAGGCCATATCATCAGCGCAGAAGGTGTGCGTATGGACCCTGACAAAGTCAGAGCTATTATTGAGTGGCCTACACCTGAGAATCTTACTCAGCTTAGGGGATTTTTGGGTTTGTGTGGCTTCTACCGCAGATTTGTCAGTGGATATTCACGACATGCAGCACCACTTACAGATTTAATGAAGAAAGGGGCATTTGTTTGGACACCTGAGGCACAAGAATGTTTTGAGAAATTTAAACAGTTGATGACTACTTGCCCAGTTCTTGCCTTGCCAGATTTTAGTAGACCCTTTGAGCTACAGTGTGATGCTTCGGGTGAGGGGATTGGTGCAGTTCTTATGCAGGACAAACATCCGATAGCTTTTGAGAGCAGGAAGTTACAAGGTCCAGAGAGGAGCTACAGTATTTATGATAAGGAGATGTTGGCCATTATGCATGCATTGGCCAAATTCAGGCAATACCTTGTGGGCAGCAAGTTTTGCATTAAGACAGACCATAACAGCTTGAGGCATTTCCTAGGACAGCGAGATCTTAATGATCGTCAGCAGAAGTGGGTGAGTAGATTGCAATCATATGACTTTGACATTACTTATGTCAAGGGAACTCAAAACGTAGTTGCTGATGCTTTGTCTCGCCGTCCCCATTTGAGCTCTATGGTGGAGATTTTAGAGGATTGGAGACACTTGATTGTGGCAGAGTATGCCAAGGACTCATGGGCTTCTAGCATAATTGAGGGGTCACTTCAGGATGACAGGTACTCAGTTGTAAATGATCTTATCATTTACAAAGGTAAGATATTCTTAACCCCAGGATCAGAAATGAAGAACATAGTGATGAGGTATTTTCATGATACACCTATGGCAGGGCATCCGGGGTACTTCAAGACTTATAAACAGGTTCAAGAGCGCTTTACTTGGAAAGGGCTCAAAACAGATATTCTTCGATATGTCAGAGAGTGTCCTGTTTGCCAGCAGAATAAACAGGAACATACATACCCTGCAGGTTTACTTCAGCCACTTCCAATTCCCGATAGGAAGTGGGAGTGTTTATCCATGGATTTTATTACCGGTTTGCCGAAAACTCAGGGACGAGATTGTATCTATGTGGTTGTTGATCGATTAACATAATATGCTCATTTCTTTCCAATCACAGCTACATACTCAGCTGCACAGGTAGTAGAACTCTTCTTTCGTGAGATATTCAAGTTGCATGGGTTACCGCAGAGCATTGTTAGTGACAGGGATAGTCGGTTCTTGAGTCATTTTTGGCAGGAGTTATTTAGACTATGTGGGACAGAGCTTACCCCAAGTACCAGCTACCACCCACAGACGGATGGCCAGACAGAAATTGTGAATAAGTGGGTGGAGGGATATCTTAGGAATTACATTGCATGGCAACAGAAGGGTTGGGTTAAGTGGATATACCTTTCTGAGTACTGTTACAATACCACTTACCATCTCTTGACTCAGATGACACCATTTATGGCCTTGTATGGTTATGAAGCGCCCAGTTTCCTTGACTTGCTGATGAGTGATAGTAGAGTGCCTAGTGCAGGAGATATGTTATAGGAGAACCAGGATATTATGAGAGCTCTTTGGGAGAATATCCAAAAGGCACAGAATCAGCAGAAACAATATGCTGATCAAAAGAGAGTTGAGCGGTCATTTAAGGTTGGGGATATGGTGTATCTGATGTTATAGCCCTATCAACAATCCACTCTCAAGAAGAGTGGTGCAGAGAAGCTCAAGCCGCATTATTATGGACCTTTCAGGATTATCCAGCGAGTTGGTGATGTGGCTTATGAGTTAGAATTACCAACAGATAGCAGAGTACACAATATTTTCCATGTGTCACGCCTCAAGAAGGCATTAGGTCATCGTGTGGTTCCTTCTACTACCTTACCACCCTTGGATGATGAGGGGAAGTTGATTTTGGTGCCTGAGGCTATTTTGGATGTTAGGGAGAGGCAGTTACGGAGACGGGTCATCAGAGAATACTTGACCAAATGGAGGGATTTACCGATTAAGGATGCCACTTGGGAAGGCGAGGAGATTCTTCAGCATCCAGAGTTGAGATTGCTTGGGGACAAACAATTTTAGGACGGGCGGACTGTAATGTCCCCTTCCTAGGCGACTTTCATAATGAGTAATTTAGCCTTTATCTCCCGAAGGCTAATTGACGAAATACGGGAGATATTATTAAATTAATTAATTCATAAGGTTATTACTTAATTTTAAATCAAAAGGTAACCTTATATTTAATTAATTTAATATAGTGACTTAAAATAAATATTATATCATTAAAGTCACTAAAATTAAATTACAAGATTTTTCTAGAAGCCTCCTGAAATGGGATTAAAAAAGTATAAAGGAAGGGGCAAGGCAAGCTTCCAGGCATCTGATTATTGACATTTGCATTTGATGAGTTTTGTGGAGCCAAGGGTTTCTGCATATTCGGTCTTTGGGAATGGAAACTCCCATAGATTAGCATAACTGAGGTGGTGAAATATCCTCTGAAGGGTTGCAAATTGGAAGGGATATTTCAGTCCTTTCATTTGTGCTTAAATCTGCAGTGTTAACCAGGGGTTTGGAGGTATCAATTTGCATATCAGAAGTTTTTCTATTGGCTGCTACAGTGTTTTGCTACAGTACGCTACAGTGTTTTTGCTACAGTAGCACTATAGTGACGCTACAGTGCGTGCTACAGTGATTTGCTACAGTGCGCGCTACAGTGATTTGCTACAGTACACTGCAGTGTTGCTACAGTGCCGTGAACAGTAACGCTATAGTACGGGGCAGCTAGGAGAGGGTTTCAATTTGGGTTTGGAAGGGACTCCTTTCCTTGGTTGATGAGAAGGCTGGGTGCTACACTTGAGAGGCACGATTGGGGCTTGAGAGGGATGTTTATGAGCTGTTTTGAGGCTGCCATTCCTTCATCTTCGTCATCGATTCACAGCAACTTACATTTCCAGGTTCTTTCATGAGTTAGCATCTTTATATCAGCATTGTTTCATAGTTGTCATTTTAGGAGTTGCATAAAATTGTAGAGCCAAGAGTCTTGGCCATTCATATCAGCATTGTATTAGACAATTTATCTCAATAAAGGAGTGATAAGTTGTAGGCCATCTATTTGATGTAATGTGCATATTAATATCCATCATGATTAGCATAATAGTATGCATGCCAAGTGTTTGACAAAATGTCAATTGGCTGTAGGTATGCATTTCATGTCTAATTTTCATGTATATGCATCGAAAATACCAAAAAAAGAAGTCATATATGCATCTAGATTAATGCTTAGACATTGTAGTTTGGATTTATGAGCATTTAGAGTATGCAGCTATCATTATCAAGCAAAAATATCAGACTGAAAACACAAACCAGCAAACATTGGGTTTACATCAGAAGTGTTTGACAATATTCCTTGAAGTTCAAATCAGCAAAATAAGGTCTGAAATAGCAAGGGATATTACACATATACTCTACTTCTATGGTGGATAAAGCAATGGTGGGCTACCTTTTACTCATCCAACTCATAGCTCCTCCAAACAATGTAAACACATAGCCACTAGTGGACCTTCAACTATCCAAGTCACCTACCCAATCTGCATCAACAAAACCCTGTATGTCCAATGTCTTATCCACAATTTTAGTACCAGAATAAACCAAACAATAATCATAAGTACCACACAAATAGCTTAACACCCTCTTTGTATAATTCTAACGTTGTCTAATAGGGTTAGACATAAACCTGCTTAAAACTCTCATTGCTTGGACAATATCTAGTTTAGTGTAAATCATTACATACATCAAACTTCCTACAACACTAGCATATGAAAAATCAAACATATCCTCTAAATCATCTTCATTCTTACGAAACATATCTAATAAAAGCTTAGTACCAATTGGTAAGGGAATTCTAACTAGATTGCAATCCTGCATGCTAAATCTGTGCAAAATAGTATCAATATACTTACTCTATGATAACCAAAGCTTTTTGTTTACTCGATCCCTTTTGATCTCCATTCCCAGGATATACTTGGCCGCCCCTAGGTCCTTCATGTCAAATGCACCTAAAAGTTGAGCTTTCATCTCACTGATCATGCCCTTAGTGTTTCTAAAAAATAACATATCATCCACATACAAGGCAATAATTAGAATATGATCATCAATACATCTAATATATACACAGTGATCTTCTTCACTTCTAACAAAGCCCAATTTCAAAACAAATGAATCAAATTTTTGGTACCATATTCTGGAGGACTATTTTAAACCATAAAGAACCTTTTTAACTTGCACACCCAATGTTCCTTCCCTTTTACCTCAAAACTTATAGGTTGTTGCATATAAATTTCTTCTTCTAGATCTCCATGTAAAAATGTAGTCTTAACATCCATTTGTTCAATTTCAAAATCATAGGCTACAACAATGGATAAAAGAAATCTAATAGAAGATAATTTAGCAACAGGAGAGAAAATTTCACTGAAATCGACTCCCTCTCTGGGAGTAGCCCTTGGCTACCAATCTAGCCTTGTACTTTTATAATGAACCATCTGCTCCTAACTTCTTCTTGAAGACCCACTTACATCCTATGGAATTTCTTCCTTTGGGAAAACGTACAAGATCCTAGGTGTCGCATGAGTCTAAAGCCATCATCTCCTCCTGCATGGCTAGCTACCAAGACTCACTATCATATGCATGAATAGCTTTCCTGTAGGATCTAGGCTCATCGTGAGTACATAATAAAGCAAATACACAATGAAAATTTGGTGGGCTACACCTATCAGCTGGATTTTGTTGTCATGTGGATCTTCTCAAGCATGGAGTAAGAGATTCTTCGTCATGTTCTTCTATATGCTCAACTTCTTCTATAACAACAGAGTCTTCCTCATCTGAACTTTCACTTGAATCTTCTTCTTCTTCTCCATCCCCTAATCCATCATTTTATTCTTCCTGATGTGCATTTTCCTATTGTAAATCAAAATGCACTATCCTCTTCCTTTCTTTTTCTTCTGGTTGTATAGGATCAAAAATAGCTCTATGTTCCCTAAAAATCACATCTCTAAAAAAAATATTTTTTCTGGTTAGAGGATCCCAAAGCTTATAACCTTTTACATTCTCACTATATCCAATAAAGATGAATTTCTATGTTTTTGGATCTAACTTAGATCACTTTTCCTTAGGCACATGAACAAAAGCCTCATAGCCAAAAACCCTTAAATGTGAAATAGAAGGTTTCTTACCTTTCCACACTTCATAAGCTGTCGAATCAAGAGCCTTATAAGGAGATCTATTTAACAAGTAACAAGTGGTACTCACAGCTTCTACCCAAAAATATTTATCCAATTGTGCATCACTTAACATACTTCTAGATCTTTTGATTATTGTTCGGTTCATCCTTCTGCATTATCATTTTCTTGTGGTGTATATGGAGTTATCTTTTGTCTTATGATACCTGCATACTTACAGAACTCATCAAATTTGTTAGAGCAATATTCCCCTCCATTATCAGATCTTAATATTTTTATCTTAAGTCATGATTGGTTCTCTACTAAGACTTTATACTCCTTAAACTTAGTGAAAACCTCATTTATGCTTCATAAAATAAATCTATGTGAATTTGAATACATCATCAAGGTAATGAAATAATGAGATTTTCCAATAGAATCATTATCCATAGGTCCAAACACATATGAATGAATAATTTATAATTTCTCTTTCGCTCTATTGCTTCCTAAAGGAAAAGAATGTTTGTTCTGTTTACTGAACACACAATGCTCACATAAATCAAAGTACTCATCAGAATAGGAGAAACCATCCAAGAAATTTTTATTCATAAGAATTTTTAAAACATTTTCACTTGTGTGGCCCAATCTATGGTGCCACAACATACATGTATTTTTTGCAGTTTCAGTTACATTAATGGATCTACAAACTGTAGTAGCCTCAAGCCTAAATAGATTTCCTATTCTTGTTCCCTTGGCTACCACCAAGATTCCTCTCACCAATGTGCAACCATGCTTATTAAATGTTACATGCATTCCCAAGTCATTCAACTTTGAAATAGAAATAAGATTTTTAGCCAATCTAGGAATATGTAAAACACCAGGGAGGGTTTTAATCCTCCCATCACTAAAACACAATTGTACCTTTCCCCAGCCAACAATTGGATATGTAGAGTTTTCCCCAAGGTAAACATTACCTCCATCATAATTCTCATATGTAGAGAACTATTCCTCGTGAGGAGTCATATGATACAAGAAACCTGAGTCAATAAACTACTGTTCATTAGACATAACATTACATGCAGAAAGTAAAACTTCATCACCTACATTTAAGGACTTTTCAGTGGAGGAATCCCACTATTTCTTTGGATTTCTACATTCTTTCTTCACATGCCCCCTCTTACCACAGTTCCAACACTTAACTCTGTTCTTCTTTTTAGGAGTTTTAAAATGACCTTTTGATTCCCTAAGCCCCTTATGATCTACTTTTGGTTCTCTTTCCTTAGACCTTCCCCTAACATTAAGAGCATTCACTGAGCTATCCATAGCCTTCTTCCTCATTTCTTGTGATAGCAGAGTTGTAATAAGGGAATCTATCTTTGGATCTTCGAGGTTAGTAGTGATAGAAAGAATGAAGTTCTCCCAAGACTTGAGCAAAGAACAATGAAGCATAATACACTTATCTTCCTCATCTATTTGAACATCCACAAAAGATAACCAACTTAGAATCAAATTAAATGTATTTTAGTGCTTAGCTATTGAATCACCCTCCTTCATTTCAAAGGAAAATAACTTTCTTTTGAGATACAGTTTATTAACCAGGCTCTTAGCTTTATAGATTTCACCCAACCGCTTCCATAATGCATGTCCAGTCTTCTCAATAGAGACAGTCAATAGGACAGAGTGCAAGGCATATTCAGATTGTACCTCATTCCTTTTTGTCCATCATCCTAACTGATAGTATCAGGTTTCTTCTCTTTTTTCGCAACCAACAATTGATCTCTTTCTTCAAGGAGATCCTCCATTTTCATCTTCCACAGCTCATAACCCATTCTATTGAATTTTTTGATGTCCAATCAGGATTAGGTTGCATCCATGGCTTCTACACAAATCTGCAAAATAAAATCAACTAGAACTCCCACTATAGCTCAAAAAACCCTCACACTTCCACTCAAGACATTGAACTAGCCAGGTTCTAATACCAAATATTAGAAATGAAGGTGAACAACTATAGAATGGAAATCTAATTATAATAGTAACTATTAATCTAGTGCAGAACCAAAATGGAGATAGTATGAAATCAACACAAATAAATAATAGAACTGTAAGCACAAAAATCACACACTGTCTCCACGAGGACCCCTATGATGAGTTAGATCCTTGTCACGTACATGTAAGTGTGAAAATAAATCCTTTGGGCAGCAGGCCTCTTGACGACGTGTCCTCTCTTCTTATTTTGTGTCATTTCTGCTTTGTTAATTCTCCTTCTTCTCCTTCTTCCCCGTTTGCGATGCTTTTTGACACTTGTTGCGACACTTGTCAACTTGCATTTTCTATCTTGTGACCTTAATCCTAGGCCTTGTGAGTGTCTTGTAGGTGAGTTTTGACCTCGTCCCTTTGTGTTTTGTCTAGTGCACCTCATAGAGGCCTTCTAGAGGTCCCCCGATCCCTCTTTCGCTTTCTGTTTTCAGTTTCAACCTTCCTATCCAAATCTCCCCCTATTATTTCTAGATCTCCCTGGGAGATCATGCAGACACAAGTGGATATTTGGATTCTTCCTTATGATTGACCTGTTTATTGATGCATAAATTATCTTTTTCCTCCCTTTTTCCTTCTGCCACCCTAATTTCTGCATTCTGCCATGTTTCACCCCGGATCCAAGGTCGCCCCTGGGGCAACCGATGATCTCCCTAGGTGACCCTGTCTAAAGAAAGTGGCGACCCTGCCATCTTTTATCCCGCAGAAAAACTGAAGTTTCTCTCACATTTTTGCTCTGTTTTCGCCCATTTTTCTTTATGTTTGCCTAATTTTTGATCCTTGATATAGAGTTAACTATTTCATGCACCCACAAATGCATAATTAGCTCTATTTGATCTCAAATTAACTCTCCAATTAATCTCATGCATTTCTCCTATCTCCTTTTCTTCTTCAGTGATAAGTTATCATTGCTTCATCACTCTCCTTGTTGATTTCACTGGGCAATCAACCTTGTTAACTTCCCAATCTATTCTTGTTAACTCGTCAATCAAATGAGTTAACTGTTCAATCAATTCCACCTCTCATCCCTTCTTCTAACCTATAAATACCCTTCACCTCTTCATTATTTTCCAAGTTGAGCAAGTTGGAGATTACCCTTCTCATCTTCACAAGCTTTTTCAAGCTTCTTCACAGGCCCTTGAGCCTCTTTCTTCTTTTCTTTCTTTAGTCTTCCAAATCTTCAAAGATTTCATTGTTGCATAGCTTCAAAGCTCTTCCAAAGAGGCAAATTCATTGTGCACCATCTCTTGCCAAGCTTGCTCTCCAACTTAGCATCCATATGCTCAATACAGGATGTAAGTGCCTTTTATTTTCTTTGTTTCAATCAAGCAGTGCCACGTTGCTCAATTTTTAGCCATTGTACTCAATTCAAAGCTCACATCGAGCTCATACAAGCTTCACAAAAGCTTCTCTTTGCTTCTTCGGGTCATTTTGTCGTCGAGAGGAACAATTGTTGTCACAAAAGGATTCGAGGTTGCCTACACAAGGATCACTGAGGGATAGTGAAGTCTTCAAATCTTCATCTATTCAGGTTCTTTTATTGCTTTCATAGTAATTAGACAATCATCTTGCTCTTGGGAATAGTAACATACTTGCTTTTTCCTTGATAGATTAGATCTTGCATGCTAGATAAGTCATTTTTTGCATTCTTAGATCTACTTTGTTAGAAAAAGCATCTTTCCTTTTTATTAGATTAAATTGCATTGAAAATACCAAAAACCCACAAAAAACATAGATTACATGTTGCATTTGAAAAGACATATAGGATTGCATACATATTTCTTTCATAGATTAGAAGCATTTTCCTTTCCAAAAATTCTCAAAAAAATACCAAAAAGATGCATTACATGTCATTTTGTTTGCATTCATATAAAGTAGACAACATCGAAAACCCTCAATTCCATCATGAGGTAAACACGGTTCAAGAGACCTTAAACAAACCCTTGATTTCATCACAAGGTACAAACAAAGTCAAAACACAAGTCAAACCCTAGGTTGGCAAACCCTAGGTCAAAACCCTAGATCTGGTTAGAGTTAGCAATCACACAATTTCCTCTATCCTGATTCATGCATGTGTTTAGGAGTGAGGGGAGAGTGGGTGAGAGTTGTCCGAGATGAGATTGAGGAGATCCATCCACAACCACAGCAACAGACACACATTCCACCACAAGAGAATACATTTGTTCTCTTGTTGATTGAGGAAATTAGGCAATTACGATTACACAGAGCATTTCTCAGAGACATAGAAACAAGAGAAACCATCAATGAGAACAATTGTTTGCCCACACAAATGTGGAATTCAAGGAATCCAAATAGAAGAAGAGAGACTAATGACCCTTTGGGAAATAGGGTTGAAACATACAACAAAATGCAAAACAACAAAAGCCACAGAACTTGTCGACCCCCCTTCACGAAGTTTAGCTCTCCAATGAGCCAAACCCCCGCTGTGTCTCGTCTCTTCTCAATTGGCTAATTCCACGTGAGTGAGAGTGACATGGCAAATTGCCTCATGGAAAGGAGGGAAAGGGTTTGTGTGCGTGCCGAGATCCAACCCGACAGCCTCCAGGCAACCAGAGTCATGATTTCAAGCATACATATTTTGATGAACCTGATGTGAAGAGCAAAGCCTCTTGGTTATGCTTTTTGCGTTCCCATTGCGTGGATCTCATTTCCATCCTCATTGTCACATATGACGTCAGCTTCACCACATATTTTGGTGAACCCGACGTGACAAGCAAAGCCTCTTGGTTATGCTTTTTGTGTTCCCATTGCATGGATCTCATTTCCATCATCATTGTCACATACAATGTCAGCTTCACCACATATTTTGGTGAACCCGACGTGAAGAACAAATCCTTTTGGGATGGATTCTTTCACATTTTTTCACACTTCACAATGTTTCATGCAAAAATTCAAAGGGAATGTCCCTTAGAGTAAAGTTACAAATTCAACACATATCCAAAGAGATCTTGACAACATTGACCAAATCAAAACACAACAAGTGAACAATCAATCTTAGATCCATCAAGATGATCAACCCATAACAAGCCATAAAAAAATGGCCACTAAAATGGACAATGAAGTATGTTGTCAAGAGAAGAACTTATAAGAAGCTCAGGGGAATCACCCCTCCAATGAAACTAGCACATGTTCAGATCCAATAGCTTCAATCTTCAATCAATCAAACTTGAAAGACTCAAAGGGGATCCAACAAGATCCCCACAACATTTACGAAATCAAAACATGCTTAGTGAGTGTTCGGTCTAAAATCCATCAACAAAACCAACCCATAACCAGTGATATGAAAATGGCCACTGAGTTGAGCCATCAAAAGAAAAGCTTACAAGAAGCTTGGGGGGCACAAAAACCCCTCCACATAGTACATCAAGATAAAAAGTCCACTACATCAGAAAGAACAAATAGGGTCACTCAAACCCCAATACAAATCAATCCATTGCAAGGTGGAAAAACTCAAAGAATGGACAAACCTTCAGTCATAGATGTTATAGAAAGTTTGGTCCAATGAATCAAGACCCTTGAGGCTAGGAGGGTTGAACAAGATTGCCAAAACAAAATTGAGGAAAAACCTAGGGCACATGGAAATCATTTCATTGACAAGATCAAATCAAACCAGGGGGCAAAACAAAATACCCCTCATCCAAACTTCCATGAAACATTTAGGCCTCCCTTGCCCTCACAATCCAACATGACAAGTCTCCATCAAATAGGTGGGATTCTAATGATGCAAGCTCAACCACAAATGATCCCACCCAATCTTCAAAACATAAACATGATGCCATTTAGTCATCCAACTTTTTTAGGATATCAACAATCTAGTGTACCCTTTCAACAAACACAACAAGCTCCACTTGAAGGGATAATGTTTGGAGGAACAAAATCCTCTACCCATAACTCCCTCCTAGGAACATACCTTGAGTATTTAAAGGAGCCTCTTGACTACAACATTCATCTGGTTATACTATCACGTCCTCTCCCTGAGCTTCCAAAATTTAAAGGAGAGGGTGATCCCAACTATCATATCAAGGCTTACATCATGGCAGTGCGAGAATTGCTCCCTTGGGATGGGGTGGTAGAAAAGATTTTTCCAAAGACTTTGGAAGGTATCGCTTTGGATTGGTACTATCGACTTCCAAGCATCGATCCACTCTTTTAGGCAGCTCATTAATCAATTTGTGGCTTCCTTTGACATAAACAAATTGGTTAAGACACGAATATGAGAATTTTTAACAATCAAACAAGAATCCAACAAGTCGGTTGCACATTTTATCACACAATGGAGGAAAGTTCTCTATTCTTCAACTAGTGCGTCAAACATGGATCATAGAGAACTTTTTGATCTCTTCTTACACGCTCTCAACAATGACATATGAGAACAAGTTCAAAAACTCCCTTACAATCATATGAACAAGCACTCGAAAGTGCCCTTAGAATTGACCAAGCCACTATTGATAGTGGAAGAAGGGAGTATGATGCCAATGGAAGGTTGATAAACCATGATACAAATAACAAATCCTAGACAAACGGTCAAGACATAGATGGGTCAAAAAACACTTCACCATCAGGGAATGACAATTATGACTACAATAGTCATACAGATTTGGGAAATGAAAATGCCGACAACTATCCCCTAAGAATCAACAAGAAGTCTTACAACAATCGTCATAAACCTCAAGATCATAATCATGATAAATATTGCTCATTTCACAAGAGAAGGGGGCATGATATCAAGTCATGTCGAGGGTACCATCACTTCATATCAAACCTCCCAAAACATCAACAAAAATCATTCATGGACACATTCTCACAAGATGAAGAACTTAGTCCCAATAGCTTTGATCAAAACACCTTAGACCTTGTGGACTTAGATAAAGATCAAGAAATTTGTGTCATACAAGGACCAAAACAACCAGATGACACCAATAATTCAAATTTTTCTCACATGCTAGAGCTTATCAAGAGTTCTCCTACACACAAGAATGCTGTCCTCAAAGCTTTAGATCTAGGCCATCAAGTTCAAAACACTCCAAGTGAAAAGTGTTCTTCAACATTTGATTTTGAAAAGTTACCCTTAGACAATGACATAGCCAAACAGGGTGACCTCCCCCTCCATTTGATAGTCCAAATCCAAGACTATTCCATTAAACGTGTAATGATTGATGATGGGTCTACAATCAACATAGTCTCCTTTTTGCTTCTTCAAAGAATGGGTCACGACGAGACACAAATCACAAAACAAACTTCCATCCTTAGAATTCATGATAACTCAAACATTCAAACCATGGGTAAGGTCAATCTTCAAATCACATTGGGTCCCAAAACCCTCCCAACTAAATTTTATGTCATTAATGAAGAAACCACTTATAACATGATCCTAGGAAGACCTTGGATCCATAGGATAAGGGTCATTCCCTCCACATTATTTCAAGAAATCCATTTCTTACACATGGGACAAACCCACATCATCAAAGGAGATCCTAATCCTTTCAGCCATTATAGAGTTGGACAAGTCAAAAATAAGGGAGAGACCATGGAAACCACTAGCGATCCAAAAATCAGCACTTTTGAAAAAGGAGAGACATCAAAACAAATTGCAAACATAGACAAGACCTTAAAATATATAGGAAAGGGGGAAACAAGAGAATTCCCCTTCGATCTGAACTCAACAAAGTCTTATGCTCCATTCAACTTAGTGGCCATTCCAATTGAACCAGACATAAAAATCCCTATGGTTGAAACCATGACTAAAGAAGAAGAATCAAAATCCACACAAAAACTAGGAGAGTCAACATCAACCTCATTTTCCCTTCAAAATTTCAAAACAAACATGGGAACTCAACAAGAACATAAAATAGTAATTCTAGGGGGCAAATCATCAAACAATGAAACATTTGAGTATACAAAACTTCTCACTGAATGCAAAGACATTTTCACACCAAGTCTTCGAGTGTCCTTGCAAAGACTTTCAAGTGAAGTTCATATCAAACTGGATAGGTCCACACATAGTTAAGGAAGACATCAGAAATGACTCTACCTCTTGTGCATTATGGAAGGAGAAGAGTTTACTATCTCAAAAAAATCATAAAACATAAAAACACAAAAAAATTATAAAAATTCAAAAATGTCAAAAATAGTTCGTTTCTTGCACTTCTGCATCATTTTGTTCATCTTTCATTACAGTTTGTGACTTGATCTTGTACTATTTTCCTTTTTAGTAAGGAGTTTAGTGTTTCCTAGATATACGTCATCCTTTCAGGACCTAGAGAGTCCTTATTTTTCACAAATTGCCATTATCCCCCTTCACTCCCAGTGATTCTAAATCAAAGCCTACTCTTAGCTTTACACTGATCCCAGTCCTAATGAGTCAAGATGTTAGGTCTAAGCAAAGTCAGTGTTCAAAGGAAGCTTACAGGTAGACCTTCCCAATTCTTCCCTAGTAGAAGAGAAGTCCAATCATATTACAAAAAATTTAGGTGGCACTCAGCCCCTTATCTTTCGTGGCCAAAAATGTCAGGAAGATCAAAACTCTGAAGGGAGCAATCTAAAATTTGAGTGAATAAAAAAAATGAGTGATTAAAATAAGAGAGTAGAAAAGTGAGAATTGAGAGGTCAAAGCATTGCATAGCAAAAGTCCCAAAAGCATTCATTTCTTGGAGTCAAAAGTCCAAAAAAAAATGAGAAAAATCAAGTGAGGAAAATACAAAAAAAAAGTAAAAAAAAAACAAAAAAAAGAGAGATAAAAAAAAGAGTGAAAGAGAGAAGGTTGTTGAATGTCCATACTCTTGGGTGGAGATCAGTCTAAGCTTGAAGCCTCAAGGGTGACATTCTAACAGAGAAAGGTACCAAGCACACACACTAGCTGAGCAAAGTCGAAGAGTCTAGTTATCTCTAGGATCATCTTCTATCTAGGGACCTTTGTTCTTTCTTGGATATCCTTTACCCCAGGTCTATCTTGCTCGCCATCTATGATCTAAGTCTAGCAAACATCTATAAAACTTGATGCTTGTCTAAGTTGAAAACTTGTCAGATTGTCCTATCTAGATAAGGATCAGTGTTTAGCCTTTAGTGAAGTCTAGAAATCAGAAACACTCCATATTCATTTTCACTCCCCACTTGAGTTTCCCTAAATCCCATCTCACAGCCTTGAATAGTTTTCTTATATCAGGACAACTCGCAATCCCTTGGATTGAAAATTGTATTTAAGAGCAATCACATTGTTTGTTCCACATTGCATTCATGACAAAATTAGAAAAAAGAGTTCCAAAGCAATAAAATCAATGTAATAACTCATGGCATTCCATAGAAGTAAATGTTTGATTTCAGCATCTATCATGTTTTTGCATCTGCATATCATCACCTGCATTCATATATATGCTCAAAAAGACAAAAACAAATTGCATCATCCATATGTGATCATCTTAGGTATGCATTCTCGTAAGCAAAATAAAATCTCTAATCAACCATATGCACAAAAGAGAAAGTGAAGTACAAGATGTCGACTAAAGCTATGTATGGATCTCATCGAATCAAGTCATGTAACAATAAGTGAAAAACAATGTCTAAGCACAAGTCTCCCCATGCAAGGGGGCAAGGGTAGAAATATCTTAAATATAGTTCTCTCAAAGACCTCAAAAAGTGTCAAATCAAACCTTTGTAAAATCTTCACAAAAACCATAAAAATTTAAAAATTTGAAAAAGCCTAAAAAATTTGTAAAACATCAGAAATCCCTAAAAATCAAATATGTTCTTCAAAATTTACAATAAAAGGAGTATATATTCTCCTCCTCTTTAGATTAGCATGTTGTCTTCTTTTGCTTTTATGCATCTCTTTCGTGTATCGTTTTGTGTGCTTTCATCCCTACAGGTCCAAACCGACAAAAGCAAGCAACTAGTCAAACTCAAACGATCCATGGTAAGTTCATCACTTCAATTTTCTTTAGTTACCTTGATATATTTAAATTCCAGACTAATACTAGTTATTGCAATTACAAATTGTGGAAAATTGACAATAGGTAAGGCCTAGTTTAGGAACGGTGTCTACCTTTCATGTAGACTATCGTCCCCGAAGGGGGAAAATATGTAAGCACAAAAATCACGCACTGCCTCCACGAGGACCCCTATTATGAATTAGATCCTTGTCATGTACATGTAAGTGTGAAAATAAATCCTTTGGGCAACAGGCCTCTTAACGACGTGTCCTCTCTTCTTGTTTTGTGTCATTTCTACTTTGTCGATTCTCCTTCTTCCCTGTTTGCAACGCTTTTTAACACTTGTTGTGACACTTCTTGACTTGCATTTTCTGGCTTGCAACCTTAATCCTAGGCCTTGTGAGTGTCTTGTAGGTGAGTTTTCAACTCGTCCCTTTGTGTTTCATCTAGGGCACCTCATAGAAGCCTTCTAGAGGTCCCCCGATCTGTCTCCCACTTTCTGTTTTTAGTTTCGACCTTCCTATCCAAATCTCCCACTATTATTTCCAGATCTGCCCAGGAGATCCTATAGACGCAAGTGGAGATTTGGATTCTTTCTCATGATTGACTTGTTTCTTGATGCAGAAATCATCTTTTTCCTCCCTTTTTCCTTCTGCCACCCTGATTTCTGCATTCTACCCTGTTTCACCTTGGATCTCCCTGGGTGACCCTGTCTGACGAAAGTGGCGACCCTGTCGTCTTTTGTCCTGTAGAAAAACTGAAGTTTCTCTCACGTTTTTGCTCCATTTTCGCCCATTTTTCTTTCTGTTTACATGATTTTTGATCCTTGATATAGAGTTAACTATTTTGTGCACCCACACATGCATAATTAGCTCTATTTGATCTCAAATTAACTCTCCAATCAATCTCATGCATTTCTCCTATCTCATTTTCTTCTTCAATGATAAGCTATCATTGCTTCATCACTCTCCTTCTTGCTGAGTTCACTGGGCAATCAACCTTGTTAACTCCCCAATCTATTCTTGTTAACTCATTAATCAAATGAGTTAACTCTTCAATCAATTCCACCTCTCATCCCTTCTTCTACCCTATAAATACCCCTCACCTCTTCATTATTTTCCAAGTTGAGCAAGTTGGAGAATACCCTTCTCATCTTCACAAGCTTTTTCAAGCTTCTTCACAAGCCCTTGAGCCTCTTTATTCATTTCTTTCTTTAGTTTTCCAAAGCTTCAAAGCTTTTCCAAAGAGGCAAATTCATTGTGCACCATCTCTTGCCAAGTCTGCTCTCCAACCTAGCATCCATATGCTCAATACAGGCTGTAAGTGCCTTTTATTTTCTTTGTTTCAATCGAGCAGCACCACGCTACTCAATTTTCAGCCATTGTGCTCAATTCAAAGCTCACATCGATCTCATACAAGATTCACAAAATCTTCTCTTTGCTTCTTCAAGTCATTTTGTCGTCGAGAGGAACAACTACTATCACAAAAGGATTCGAGGTTGCCTACACAAGGATCACTGAGGGATAGTGGAGTCTTCAAATCTTCATCTATTCAGGTTCTTTTATTGCTTTCATAGTAATTAGACAATCATCTTTCTCTTGGGAATAGTAACATACTTGCTTTTTCCTTGATAGATTAGATCTTGCATGCTAGATTAGTCATTTTTTGCATTCTTAGATCTACTTTGTTAGAAAAAGCATCTTTCCTTTTTATTAGATTAAATTGCATTGAAAACACCAAAAACCCACAAAAACATAGATTACACATTGCATTTAAAAAGACATATAGGATTGCATACATATTTCTTTCATAGATTAGAAGCATTTTCCTTTCCAAAAATACTCTAAAAAATACCAAAAAGACGCATTGCATGTCATTTAGTTTGCGTTCATATAAAGTAGACAACATCAAAAACCCTCGATTGTATCACGAGGTAAGCATGGTTCAAGAGACCTTAAACAAACCCTTGATTTCTTCACAAGGTACAAACAAAGTCAAAATACAAGTCAAACCCTAGGTCGACAAACCCTAGGTCAAAACCCTAGATCTGGTTAGAGTTAGCAATCACACGATTTCCTCTATCCTGATTCACGCATGTGTTTAGAGGTCAGGGAGAGTGGGTGAGAGTTGTCCAAGATGAGATCGAGGAGATCCATCCATGACCACAGTAAAAAACACACATTCCACCACAAGAGGATCCATTTGTTCTCTTGTTGATTGAGGAAATTAGGCAATTACAATTACACAGAGCATTTCTCAGAGACATAGAAACAAGAGAAACTATCAACGAGAACAACCGTTTGCCCACACAAAGGTAGAATTCAAAGAATCCAAATAGAAGAAGAGAGACTAGTGACCCTTCAGGTCATAGGGTTATCTCAACCACCACAACAATTGAACGAAACATACAACAAAACGCACAACAACAAAGGCCACAGAACTTGCCGACCCCCCTTCGTGAAGTCCAGCTCTCCAACGAGCCAGACCCCCACCGCATCTTGTCTCCTCTCGACTGGCTAATTCCATGTGAGTGAGAGTGACTTAGCGAATCACCCTGTGGCAAGGAGGGAAAGGGTCCATATGCATCCCGAGATCTAATCCGACAACCTCTAGGCAACCGGAGTCATGATTTTGAGCATATAGGGACATGAGATCAAACACATAACACAGTGTTTACGTGGAGAAATCCTTTCAAGAAAAAACTCCACACAAGAAGAGATGCACCAGTATGTATTAACTTCAATAGAGTTTACAATACAACACTATCAATCTCCTCTTAGGTCTTCAATCAAGTAGTGCCTATAAAACTCATACACAGTCATAATACAATGCCCTCTTTAAAAGAATGTTTCCTTCTAAGGCAAAAAAACCTAACATAACCTCTACTGTCAGATCTGCGACCTAATGATGGATGGTTAAGATTGACTACAAAATTATAATATTTTCCAAGGTAATTGTCTAAAAAAATTCTCTTTAGGGGTGTTGTCCCCGCCACCCCCCTGGACTCCTTGGTGACAATAGTGGGGGGGCAAGCCCCCCCACACACCTAGTCAGGTACAAGGATCCAAAGTGCGGCTGAAACAAGATTGATACTTGGTGAATACTTCATCCCTTATGAATGATTTACAAACAATATTAGGAGTAATTAAATACTTAGGATTTACAAGGTTGATGGCACCTTAATTCTAACACTTCTCAATATCCAATCAACATGTATAAGTAGCCATTGATTTCACACACACAAATCTACAAAATAAATTTAACCAAAACTCTCACTATAGCACATAAAACCTTCACTCTTCCACCCAAGAAGTAAATCTGGCTAGGCTCTAATACCAAATTTTAGAAATGAAGGCATACCACTACAATATGGAAATCTAAAATTATGTTGCAAATCTAAAATTTAATTCATAGAATACCAAAATAGAGATTTAAAGTAATGTAAATCAGCTACAAAGAAATCAACAAACACATAAGAAACCCACAATGTATTATTTACATAGAGAAAACCCTTTCAGATAAAAAAAAAGTCCACTAGAAAAGAGGCTAAGTATGTATTATCTTTGAATAAGATTACAATTTACATTCACTTCCTTCTATTCTACATTCAATTTGACTATACTTGTGTATCTATGAACTCTCACAACTTCTTCCTTCTACCTCCTCAAGCACCTGTTATATAGAAATTACATATAAGAATAAGAATACCTGAAGTTTAGTGTCCAAACTTGGACAAATTTCAATGCCCTACATTGGGAATCTCACTAACATGCTAAATATAGCCTCTTACAACTTCTTACACCCTCTTACAGGTTCTCATAATCGACAAATTATCTCTCCATTTTGGGTGCCTAGTTTGTCATACAATCTCTTGAAAATAGGAGATGCTCTTACATGTGTTATAGACTATTAATATCATATTCAAAGATTCTCTTACATGTGACATAATTAGCATAAGAATGGTCACTCCAAGATGGGTGTCTAGTTTGACCTTATCACCTCATTTATATTCCTAAATATGCTCTAACTAGTAAATAGTAAATGTCTCCTAGTAAAAAATTAATTACTATTTCCAGTAAATAATTAATTACCATACTCGTAAAAAATAATTACTGTGAAGGGAAAATGGATTAATCAATTAAGAATAATGAAACCCAATACATCTATGAAATCTAAAGATAAGAATGAGAATAAAATAACAAACAATGATACTTACACCTTTACCTTGCGTCTTCCATAGTTCGCCTATCTCTTCTTGACCTTGATGATGATGAAGCCCTCAAAAGCGAATGCTCCCTTGCTTGTTAAAGGTGACAAGAATGGAATGGATAGGATACTTGTGTGATTGAAGATGAGCTTCAACACACTAACAATGGAGGCTATGAATTGCTATGGAAATGTTTGTGCCAAAGGCGCGCTTGTGTTTCTGCAGCATAAGTTTTCTCAAGCTATGGATGATGAAATGAGGAAGAATAGTGTCGCATTTATAGAGATGTGTAGAAGAAGATCAATGGTTGAGGATAAAAGGGAAGATCAACGGAGGAGGATTGTTGAGGAATGTGCAACAAATGGAAGAAAGACATGTGTCATTCGAAAAGCAACTTTGTTGAGTTAACTCCTCTCTTGATGAGGATGAGATTTGATTTTCTTAATTTAGAATTTATTTTTCTAATTTAAGAGAAAGTTTGCTTTAAAGATGCTTTAAAACTGCTTTTGCTTTTGTATGACAAGAGGGAAGTATTTTTAGAGGATAAGAATGATTTTTTTTTTAATTTTTTGAAGATAAGAATGCATAATTAAATAAAAAGATTTTATTTAATTATTTTGTAGATAATTGAGAGGAATAAATAAAATATAGAAATATATTTTATTTTGTGGAGATTTTTGAAGAATAAAATAAATATAAAAGTATATTTTATTTAGTGGATATTTAAGATTTTATTTAAATAAAATTTGTATTTTATTTAAATTTGGAAGAATAAAATATTTTAATTAAATAATTAAAATTATTTAATTATTTAGAAGAATGAAGTTGATGTAGATGAATTTAATTAATTAAATAAAGTGTAATTTATTTAATTAAATGAGAGGGGATGAATCAAAGAAATAAATAAATTTATTTATTTATTGATAGAAGAATGTGAATGATGAAATAAATATTTAAAATATTTATTTAAGTAGAGTCATGCCATTTTTAGGTGTATACATTTTGCCCCTCTTTGATGCAATGTGTTTTATCATGTTGTTTCAAAGAATAAGAATTTTTGACAGTGATACATGCCCCAGTTTGCCCCTGGTACAAGTTTAACGATAGGATGCCCCCTCAGGAGATTGAACAGGAAGAAGGCAGAAGGTGTGAGATGGACAATCTCACGAAGAAGAAGGTGAAAAACAGGTTAGGATGGAGAAAAATGGGATATGGTTCGGAAGAAATAGACATGGGAAGTAGCCACGGTTGTCATGCAGTCAGATATGGGTCACTTGCTATATATAGGAGCTGGGTCCACAAGTTCTATTCATTTGCACACTTGTCCATAGTTGATTAGTCCTCTAGAGAGCTTAGGAGAGCATGGCAGCCAGACAGATGGATATTCCACGCAAGGAGCATCGATTTGAGTGGATCCGACGGTTCAATCGGCCAGTGAAGGCAGGACCCCCGATATGTAGTTCTTCAAAACTTGCTAAAAGTTAATTTTTAGGCTCATTAATGGCTAGGAAAAACAACTAGAACAGATGCGTCGAACCGCCTTTCGGTGCATATGACTCTCAAAATGGTGCATATGATGTGATATGGCGCATATAAGCTCTGAAGTGGCGCATTTGATATTATGGCGCATATAAGTCCTGAATTGGTGCATTTGCTGGGAAATGGCACATGTGAGTCCTGAATTGGCGCATTTGCTGGGAAATGGTGCATGTGTCATAAGAAGCGGCACATGTGCCAGAACGGCGCATACATGTCAAAGGGCGGCGCATTCACGGTGAAGTGACGCATGTGATATGGATCGATGCATTTGCCACCTGGATTGGTGCATTTGCACTAAGAAAATTAGTTGACTTAATGAAATTAACCCAATTGGCATCTTGATCAATGCGTCAATTGATGAGCGATCTCTGAGATTGTCGAGAATCTAGTCGAGAGATGATATGCTATTCTTGATTAATTTGATGTGTTAAGTCAACGATAGGGTAGTTTGATTGCTTTAAGTAGGTTTGCTTGGATATGGATTTCATTGACGTTATGCTTTGCTTGGTTGCAGGAGATTCAGGATGTTCTTATGTCATGGGAGTAGTTCCCATTGCCATTGCTACAGCGGTATATGCTGACGAAGATAGATCAGGACGCGCTAGGTGCCATGGGTTTGCATTATGTTTGCTTCATGCCTAAGGTTCACGTGAACCGGGCCATGTTGACCGCAGCGGTGGAGTGATTCCACAGTGAGGATGGTACATTCCATCTTCCTACGGGGGAGATGGCGATCACTCTTGAGGATGTCTATCAGATTTTGTACCTCTCGATTCAGGGAGAGCTGGTTGAGTATGAGTCACATCGGGATGTTGGCTTGGAGGAGTGCAGACGGGTGTTCGATGACCCAGGGTTGGTGGAGCAGGTGATTTCATGGCAGGACATACATGACTGCTATGACTATGTCTCGGGCATAGTGGCAGGATTGATCGGTGGCGTAGTATACCCTGATAGGAGGTCACACGGCTTCCCGATTGGTTGGGGGAGGGTGTTAGAGAGCATGATTATAGATGGGACGTGGTATGCGTGGGGTGTTTGTATGCTGGCACACTTATATAGAGATATGCATTAGGTAGTGTACCATAGAGGATCCAATTTATCAGTGGGTGTGTCTCTCTTACAGTTTTGGTTGTGGGAGCACATTGCTATCACACGGCCGATATGTGTATTCATAGGTAGAGGGGTGAGCCCTATAGTTACGGCTATGCAAGTGTGATTTCCCAGCACAAGTTGGGGAAGCTTGAGTATTGGAGACACGCATTTGATGGTTTGGATGCAATTGTCTGGCGCCCCTATCTAGACTGTAAGGTATGGGATGACGAGGCAGATGAGTTTCCTTATTGTTTCCAGATGAGATGGCTTATTGGCAGGACCAAGTTCATTTTGGAGAGGTAGATCGTGAGCAGAGTTCAAAGGTAGTTTGGCAGAGTCCAGGGCAGACCACAGGGACAGGCCCGTTTTGCGAGGATGCATGCAGAGAGGTACAGGTGGGGTCTTGTGGCATCATATGAGGAGGCCTTGGTAGATTTTCAGCAGATCCCCTATGCAGCTTGGCCCATGCGGAGAGAGATAGTGGATGCTAGCATGACGCCAGATTATGAGGAGTGGTTCACTGCCCATCCCTTTCCCAGATACTCAGGACCAGGAGAGTTGGCTCCTCATATCGACAAAGAAGATTCAGATGAGGAGGGTGCAGCTAGTAGGAGGAGGGGAGAATGGAAGAGGAGGAGAGGAGGAGATGGAGGAGGAGGAGGAGATGGTGGTAGACCAAGGTAGAGACGGAGGTCTGGAGAGGGAGCGTCAGGCCAACAGGTAGTTGTGTAGCCACAGGCTGTAGGACAAGTATAGGCATAGGCACAAGTGCCAGTTCAGCCAGTGGCACCATAGAGACAAATGTCGCCACCACAGCAGGTGGCGTAGTAGCAGGTACAAGCAAGGTAGGTGCCAGCACAGCAGGGGGCACGGGGACAGGGAGAGGCAGGACAGGCCTCATAGCCTGACTTGCAGTAGCAGGCCATGGTCATATTACAGAGTCAGATTAAGCATCTGAGGGCTCATCTGAGAGCAGCAGAGTCACGGAGAGAGTCAGATGCGACTTGGTTATCAGAGTTGACTAGAGAGAGAGACGCAGCCTTAGCCAGCATGCGGGCTATGAGGGCAAAGAGAGATGTAGTCATGATGGCCATGGGCACAGATGGGACATCCAACTTTTTGGTTTCACAGGTGCAACAGGCACATGTACAGGTGGTGCAGGTGCAGAGTGAGCTTACTAGGGCTCAGTCACAGGCGTAGTATTACAGGGGATTATACCATGGAGCAGTGTCAGCAGAGCATCGTGCCCCTAGCTTCAAGAGCAGTCAGAGGCATCCCAGAGAGTAGGTGGGTCACGGTCTATAGGCTCAGTGAGGGGCCCACAGTAGCTAGGGGGACAGAGGAGAGGCTAGTGCAGGGAGCAGTATTCCACAGCAGCAGGGTTAGTCAGACCCAGATATTTGTAACAGTTTTGATTGTATTGCAGCACATTTTTGATGGATGGCTGAGATAGTCGATATATGTACTTATTTTGTCCCAAGACATGTATCACCATTTGTTATATTTTGTATAAATTTATGACATGACTCTGAGAGATTTGGACAGAGATTTTTGATATGTTGTACATTTGGACGTGTGTTTGATGTTTACATATGATGATGCAGTTTACTGATGTTCGACATGCAATGTGTTCTATGTTTATATGTTATGGATGTAATCTATCTTATGATGTTGTGTATATGTTATGCATACTAGATGGATGTTAGGATGATTTTGATTATGCAAATGCAAGATGTGTATGGATATGATTATGTAGTTTTAGAAGTGTTTGGCCTATATTTTTTATTTTCTTTTGATATGATATATGGATGCAAATGTATGGTGGATGTTCTAGATATGTATGGAAATGATCTAATGTACTTTGATGTATGTGAATGATGTAATCATGTGAATGACTATCTCATGTGATATGATATGCAACTTATATGCTATGTTTTTGATATATCCAAGTGTACTCAATCGACACAAAGATGATAGAGACGAGTGGAAGAAAAAGAGATGACAGAAAATGAGGGTTTTCCTTGACATGCTGCAGGATTTCTTATTGTATGGTTGATATGGATTTGCTAGATATGAGATGGATACGGATGTGGAATTGTCATCTTGAAGATTTTTGCAAGGCTTTTGCTTTCATCATTGGGCACTTTTTGGTATTTTTCACTCTTTGAAATGTTGTAAGAAAATACAAGCATCTAGGTATAATTAAACCGAGATGACCTGAGTATTCCTTACATGGATTTTGATATAGCAAGTTGATACAAGCATCTAGGAAAACTTAAATCTAGATGACCTGAGTACTTCTTGCATTTCAATAGATAAGGATTGCCCCTTTCATGTTTAGACCTCAGAGTCCTCGATGATCTTTTGTTGATCATGTCGTTAGACAAGGGTCATCACATTACTAAAGGTTAATCCACAAGTAGCAGACAAAGAAAATGATTATGCCCCCCATCATAGCATCTCTAGCTTTTGGCATCCTTGAGTAGCATAGGAAGTCATAATGACAAAAATTTGAGACCTTGTAAGTTAACCTATTTGACAAAACATTCTTGCATTATATGTGTCTTTTGCCATAATTGATATAGAATCAGTTTGAGTGTTTTGATATGGTACCTTTCTTTGTTTAGGATAGGTTGATGTTTTGCTTCAAGATCTTTGTTGTTGGGTAGCTTGTTTTGTTGCTCTTGTTTTGTCTAGTGAAAGGTATCAGAATCCTTTATTAGCATCCTCTTAGAACAGTGGCATTCAAGAATCCAAATCCGTAACCAGGTTGAGGAGTTGCCCTTAGTTTAGACAAGGATTGACTTATTATGGGTGAGACGACAAACAGACACGGAGAGACGGACCCTAAGGGACTGACCTAGTGCCTTGGGGGCTCATTGCTAAATGGCCTTGCCTACATGACGACGCAGGGGCAACATAGTTCAGGGTAAACCCTAATGGACCTAAGACCTAGGCGATAGGAAGACGTAGAAATGGGACAAACTCAGATGTGATAGAAGGACTGGACATGGGACAAATAAGACAGTGGAGCCTCGGGGGCACATTGATAATGACCTTGACTACGTGATAACTCAGAGGCGACGTAGTTCGACAATGGTTCAAAGGACTGGTTCAAGATGAATGGATGATGGACACCAGAGACATGAAGACATAACAGATGGAGGAAGTGGTTTGTCGCAAATAGTGCCTGTTTACCAGGTTTTCACCACTTGCTTTTATTTGCACAGAGGCTAAAAGTACACATGACACCTATTTGCTAAGTTTTCATCATGATACCTATCCAAGGCGCCTGTTTGCCAGGTTTTCACCATTGGATGATTTGCTATTTTTCTATTTTTCTTGATGTTTTGTTCTATTTTTTATCTTTTTTTCAAATTTTTTTGTATTTTTTTAGGACTCCCTTACATCGGGGTTTTCAGGTATAAAACTTATGAAGGTGCATGCTGTTGATAGGATCATCGAACAGTTCACCTTCAGATGTAGCCAATTGATATACCTCCGATCCATAAGCTATGATGACGACATAAGGACCCAACCAGTTAGGTTCAAACTTTCATTTCTTTTCTCTATCTTGCTGATTTCTAGGATTTTCTCTTAGGACTAGGTCACCGACTTGGAATATCCAAGGCTTTACTCTGTGATTGTAGCTTTTAGACATGCATTGCTGATATTATTTCAGATGGTTAAAGGCCTGTTGCCTTCTCTCTTCAAGCAGCTCTAATTCTTGGAGTCTGGTCACTTTGTACTCTTCATCTGATATGAGGCCTTTTAATGAGACTCGCAAGGATAGGATCTCGACTTCAATGGGAAAGATAGCTTTAGATCCATAGACTATGGAGTAAGGTGTTGCACCTGTGGGTGTGCGGATGCTTGTGCGGTAGGCCCACAACACGGGATTTAGTTGGACATGCCAATCACGGCCGGCATCATTGACAGTCTTCTTTAGTATTTTTAGAATGGTTTTATTTGATGCCTCAGCCTGGTCATTGCCTTGTGGGTAATAGGGGGTTGAGAAGTGGTGCTGGATATGGAATTTGTCGCATAGTTCCCTGACATCTTAATTTTTGAAGGGTTATCTGTTATCCGTGATAATGGACGAAGGGACACCATAACAACAAATGATATAGTTCAGGATAAAAGAGGCAATTTGCTTGTCTGTGATGTTGGCTAAGGGCACAGCTTCAATCCACTTCGTGAAGTACTCTGTGGCAGTGATTATGAATTTATGGTCACTTGAGGAAGGAGGGTGAATCTTGCCCACTAAGTCGAGTCCCCATTGATAGAAAGGCCAAGGAGTTGTTAACGGCTATAGTTCCTGTGTTGGTGCATGTATCAGGTTCCCATGGATTTGGCATTTCTTGCACTTCTTTACAAAATGATAGGAGTCTTGTTCCATAGTTGGCCAGTAGTACCCCATGCGTATGAGTTTCTTGGCTAGGGTAGGACCACTAGAGTGAGTCCCACATATACCGTCATGTATTTCGCTCAAGGCGATTTGATATTCCTCACTATCGAGACACCTAAGGAGAGTACCATCGAGACCTTTGCGATATAGGGTATTGGCGACAATGGCATACCGGGATGCTTGACGGATGAAGGTTTTCTTTTGGTTACTAGAGAGATCAGGTGGGAGGGTATTCTCTTTAAGATAGGCAAATATTTTTTCGTAGAGGGGGGAATCAGTTCCAACAATGTGGCAAATGATATGGGATTCGGGGGTGTCATAGGCAGAACAGGACACTGGCTCTACCAAGAACTCATAACGTGATTGATTATCTAGAATGTCAAGGAGAGAGGCGATTGTTGCCATTGCGTCTATAGCTTTGTTCTCTATCCTTGGTATCTGTGCGAAAGATATCTTGATGAAGTATTGTTTGAAGTCATCTACCATTCTTTTATAAGGTATCAATTTCTCATATTTCGTTTGGTAGTCATCATTCACTTGATTTATGACTAGCTGTGAGTCACCATATACCTGAAGCTCTTTGATATTCCATTCCACTGCTAGCTTGATACCAATGACTAGGGCTTCGTACTTTGCCACGTTGTTAGTGTAGGGAAAGAGTAGTCTGTATGATTTAGGGATAGAGTTGCCACTAGGTGTGATCAATAAGATACCTGTCCCCGATCCATGCTAAGTGTATGAGCCGTCGAAGTACATTTTCTAGGTTGTTGTATTTACGTGGAAGATAGATTCATCTGGAAATTCAAAGCTCAGAGGGTTGTCATCCATTAGAGGTGCATCTGCCAGTTGATCTACTAGTACTTGCCCCTTTATTGCTTTATTGTCCACATATTCAATGTCGAACTCACTGAGCAGCATGACCCATTTAGACAATCTTCCTGTTAGGGCTGCCTTGTTGAGTAAGTATTTGAGTGGATCAATCTTTGCTATCAGTTTGACAGAGTGTGACAACATGTAATGTCTCCATTTTTGTGAGGCGAAGACAACATCTAGACATGCTCTTTCGATTGGTGTGTATTGTAGTTCATACCCAACAAGTGTTCGACTAATCTAGTAGATTGCCTATTCTTTCCCATCATAGTTTTGTTGTGCGAGGAGAGCTCCCAGATCTGTTTGTGTAGCTAAGATATACATTAGTAGAGGCTTGCCCTGAATTAGTGGCATCAATACCGGTGGTTTCATGAGATATTCCTTTAATTGCTGAAATGCCTGTTCACATGACTCGTTCCATTTGAAAGGGACATTCTTGTGTAGAAAGTGAGAAAATGGGTGGCACTTGTCTGCCAATTGAGAGATGAATCTTCTGATAGATTGCAATTTTCCCTATAGGGATCTTAGTTGAGTCAGATTCTTAGGAGGTGGCATCTCCATGATGGCCTTCACCTTAGCCGGGTCGACTTCGATACTATTTGTAGACATGATGTATCCTAGTAGTTTGCCTGATGTAACTCCGAACACACACTTCTTTGGATTGAGACGCACATTAAATTGTTCCAACTTGTTGAAGATCTTGTCTAGTACTGCTAGATGGCCTTCTCTTGTAAGTGATTTTTTCAAAATGTCGTCGACGTAGTAATCCATTATAGTGTGCATCATGTGGTGGAAGATTGTGGTAATGGCTCTCTGATATGTTGCACCAGCATTTTTCAAATCAAATGGCATGACACACCAACATTAGGTGCCCCAAGGACATGTAAATGTTGTCTTGTATTGGTCTTCTGGTGCGATCTTTATCTGGTTATATCCTGAGAAACCATCCATGAGTGACAACATAGTGTGCCCTGTCGTGAGATCTAAAATCATGTCTATGTTTGGTAGGGGGAAATCATCTTTGGGACAAGCTTTGTTCAGGTCCCTGAAATCATTGCATATTCTGACCCTGCCATCTGGTTTAGCCACTAGTACTATGTTCGAGACCCATTCAGGATAGTCTATGGGCCTGATAAATCTGATGTCTAGCAGTTTCTTTAGCTCTTCCTTTACCATGAGGGCCACATGTGGATGCATCTTTCTAAATTTTTGTTTGACCGGTTTAGCTCCTGGAGCTAAAGATAAATGATGCATGATAAGATTTGGATCTAGCCCTGGCATGTCAGCATATGTCCAAGTAAAGTTGATTTGTTTTCTTTTGAAGAAATCAGTAAATGTTAGTTTTTCGTGTTCTGTTAGAGCTTTTGCCATGTGGATCATTCTAGGCTCATCTCCTGTGCTGACATTGATTGGTTCTGTCGGTTCTATCAAGATTGACGATCTCTCCTGGTGTGTAAGATTTGGGAGAGGGTCAAGCCTTCCATCTTTCGATGCCTCAGAGAGGTTTTCACCATTAGATACGTCTTTATTCTTACTATTTTGATGATCTAACACTACCGTGGAGCAGTTTTCACCATTAGATCGTTCTTTTATTTTGATATTTTTATGACTGAAAGGCTTGGCACTCTCTCCAAAATAGGCCTTCTCATTGAGTTCAATAGCATAGCCAGCTCTGTGGTCCCCTGTAGGTATATGATCTCTAAGCTCTAGATAATCTATGATGGCTTCATCATTTTCAAAGGTGTCTAGTTCAGGGGTGGTGCCTTCTAGGTCCCAGTCGATAAGTTCAGGGTGTACCAAAGGTAAGGAATCATTAGGTTGGTCTAGTTCGACGACGTTGATGGTTAGGACAGAGTTATTGAAAGCACAGACAAAGTTTGCGATGGTACTCTCTATTAGTGGATTCGTCAAGGGAGGTATCATTCTTTCCTCATGTGTTTCACTATCGTTATTATGCGGAACAGACTCTAGCGGTCTATCCCTTGGACCTTGTCTTTCATTTGTAGGGGTTGGGTCATATTCGTGGACAACGTTGATATCTTTTTCATCACAAGACAGCTTAGAGAGGCTATCCCACTCATATTCATTAGAATTTGTTTCACTCCCCAGTTGCATTCACTAAATTTGTTCAACCAGATTACTAGTAGACGCTTCTGGTTGTTTGCCTTTATTCTTGTTTGCTCTGTTGTTTCTTGGTGCTCCCATGTATCCTAGCCCTGTAGTGTCTCAAGTTGTTAAGGTATGAGGTTGGATGGGTTCAGTGATGCCATCCTTTCTTGAACCAAGTGGACCGTGTCCTTCATACCCCATTCTCTGTAGAATTTGAAAGCCTTGACCATATTGTTCCGTTGGTATAGTGTGATGGTCATGTTGTGTTGAGGAACTACCTTCATCTTTGTATAGCCATTGTAGGATATCTTTTTCATCACTTTCATCTTCTAGGTTTCCCCATTTCACAAATGGTCCTTTAGTGGTTCTCTTTACTTTGGGTGTCCTTAGGATAGGTCTCCCATAGGATCTAGGAGATAGAGATAGTTGTGCCAAACAAAGGGATTGGGAGATTGTGTACTCACCCAAGCCCTTATCTTTGAGTTGGAGTTTAGGTTGAGGTGCTCCTGAAGAGGAAGCAAGTGTAGCTGGGTCAACACGAGATGAAGACAAAGTGGAGCACGGTTATTGGGGATCACAACTTTGGGTTTTGGATGAATGGAGTTGCAGTATTGATAGGGGTTAGGGTCACCTTGGATGGTGATCTCTTGACCTTCATGTGGAAACTTGATACATTGATGGTATGTTGAAGGTACTGCTTTCAGAGCGTGTATCCATGGTCACCCAAGAAGAATGTTGTATGCTAGCTCCATGTTGAGGTCTTGACAAGCTACATCTTTTATTACGGGGCCCACTTTGATTGGTACGGTAACAATTCCTTTGGACGTTCTTTCTTCCTCATCGTATGCTTTGATGGTGATTTTTCTTTTCAGATCTATAGCCTTCTCTGAAAACCCCAATGTAAGGATTAGCTTCAATGTACAGATATTCAAACCAGCCCCTCCATCGATTAGGACTCTTTTGATCTTGTGCTTGTGTATGAAAGCTTCAATATGAAGGGAGGTGTTATGGGGTTGAGTGATTGACATGTCATCCTTCTCAGTGAATGATAGGGAATGTGGTGAGGTAATATGACCAACCATGGTTTGGAATTCCTCTTCCGCAAGGTTTGTGGGAACAGAGGCTTCTGCTAAGGCTTTGTCAAGTATGGTCCTATGAGAAGGAGATAGATGCAAAAGTTCCAAGATGGAGATGTGTGCGGGCATTTTGTGGAGTTGATCCACGATACTGTATTGATTAGATGGTCTGGCAGGGGTTCCCTTAAGGGTGACTCTGTTACTGTGGGTAGTAACATTACAATCTGGATCTTTGTTAATAGTGATCACATTGATGTGTGAATCACCTTTTGAGATGTGGTTAACAACATAGTCGAAGCCGACGTTGCTGTAGTTTACGTTGTTAGAGCCATTGTTGTTTCTGTTGGAAGGTCCTCCTTGCTTGTAGTTAGGGAGAGGATCCTTGAATGCCTGGTGATCACTATTGGAGGTATGCCCATCAATGGATATTTTGTTTTTCTCTATCAGGTCTTAGATTGTATGCTTGAGTGCAATGCAATCATTCGTCTTGTGCCCCCTATTTCGGTGGTATTCGCAAAAGTCGTTGTCGTTCCACCAATGGGGTTTGACCTTTGGCTCGTGTTCTCATGCCAAGGGAAGCGTTATGATCTTGTTGGTGATTAGCTTCCATAGGGCAGTTTCTAATGATTCACCCAAAGGTGTGAATTTTCTCCTAGGTTGAAAGTTGTTAAACCTAGATTCAGTATTTTTTGGTTTGTTTAGCGGGGGGTTATTTTGAGGTGTTGATAGGTTGAAAATTGGTTGTTTAGGTGCCGCATTCTTGGCATCCACCACCCCATCATTCACAATGTTTTTATTTTTCGTCCAGAATCTAGGTTTGTCATTGTTGGTGTTGGTATTAGGAGTGTCTTTATAGAGCTTGATTTGACCTTTTGCGATTAGAGCTTTCTCTATGATGAGGCCCATCTCAATGACCTTGCTAAAAGAAGTGGGACATTGGATTTGGATTTGGTAGCTTAGGTCCGTTTGCAAGTTGTGGACGAACATTTCTAGCATTTGTTTCTCTAGCATTTAGTGTGGGCACTTGCTTGCCAGTTGTCTCCATCTCTGTAAGAAGGCAGCAAAATATTCTCCACCTTTCTATTTGGTGTTACAAAGGTCCAATATTGAGGTGTCGTGCTCAATATTGTAAGAGAAGTGGGTGACAAATTTATCTACAAGTTCATTGAAAGTTTTAATGCCGGGTGGCAGTCTAGAGAACCATTCCATGGCCTGTCCTCCTAAGCTTCGTGGGAAGAGTCGCATAAGGTAGGTGTCGTTATGTGCGACCTCAAGGCAAGTAGCTTTGAATTCTCTGATGTGATCCCTTGGGTCACCCTTTCCTCGATATTTGTCAAATTTAGGCACCTCAAATTTTGAGGGGAAAGGTATCGTGACCAAGGTCCTATCAAAAGGATATGGTGAAATACCCTCTAGTGTGTACTGTTTGGTTGATGCCCCTATTTTCATGTCCACGAATTCTTGTCGTAATGCTTGGATTTCTTGGTTTACTAGACTTAGGGTGTCCAAGGAATCAATTGTTGCTTTGCTCTTATCCTTTGGTATTCCATCGTGTCTACTTCCTTTAGGGATTCTCTCTTCTTCAGTTTCTTTGAGAGTCTCTACGTCATAATCCTTAGGGAGCTTAACTCCTAGGTTTGCTAGATGTAAGAAGAATTTTGTAGGGTCTTGTGCAAGTACTCCTAATAGGTGTTAAAATTTTGGGTCATGCTACATTTGAAGGATCTCTTCCATAGAAATTTCTTCGTCACTTTCGTGACTGTTGGGAACACTTTTCTCTACCATTTCTAACTATTTTTGTTTTTGTAATATTGTTAAGACCATGCAAGGGTGACAGAGATGGAAAGGAGTGAAAAAGATTCTCGAGCAAGATGCTAAGATGATACAAGGTTTTAGAAAGGTTCTTCTTAGATCTATGTGATGTCAAGCAAGCTGGGTATACAAAAGCGATAGTCAAAGTAAGGATGTCAGAAATTTGATTACTTGATGTTGACTAGTCTTGCATGAGCCACTAGTAGAGTTCCGAGAGAAAAGGATAAGTAACCCTTGATATTGGACACTCACTAGGTTTGTTTGAGTACTGATTGTGATCTAGAATAACTTGGTTCTAACCTTGTAGGAATGTGGAAAGATTTGGTGAGACTTTGGATCAAAAAGTAGATATGGTATGGAAAAGTAGGAGAAATGGTTGATTTGCAAGGTCTTAATCAGATTTTTGGTACTGAAACAGGTTTGAAATGGCTTTGAAAATGTTGAAAATTTTTCTTTTGGAAGGTATGGTTTTACTCTCTAGTTTGGATGCGCAAAAGTATATGCACCACAACAGAATTCAAATGTGCCAGAAGTCGGGTCAAATGCGCAAGAAGTCAGTTCAAATGCACCAGAAGTCAGTTCAAATGCGCAACACTGGCAAAGTTTCAAATGTGCCACAATATAGTTTATATGCGCCAGAAGTCGAATTAGATGCGCCACAGGTCGTGGCAAATGCGTAACTCTATTTTTTTGTCTTGTTTCCTCATAATTTTGGAAAATTTTGGAATGTTTTCAAGATTTTTTCTATTTTTGGTTTGAAAAACTTGGTATTTCTGAGTATTTTGATGTTCAATTATGGCAAAAGCACATCAAACACATAGAAGTTTTTCATGATTTTTATCTTTTTATATATATTTTTTGTATTTTTAGACTATTTTGACTCAAAAACAAGTACACCCTAGGTTGGATAGGACAATATTTGTTGAATCCTCTAGCTGTACAAACTCAAAGCATGTAGCTCCAGAATCTGGTAGCACCAGCTCCTCTCCATGGCACTCACTTCTCACGCATACCAGATTTGGATTTCTTTAGGCTCATACCCACACCAAACCTTAGGATTGTTCCTGCTATTTGTACTAAGAATCACATGAATCGAGGCCGCTTCAAGAACTCCACCCTTTGCATCAACAAATAGGGGTTTTTGGCTTGCTACACAATTGGTTCTTAGTCAGGGCAACCGTTCGAGTGGTTACACGTGCGGAGGCACTACTCTCCATTATGGAGTCTCCCAGCCTCAAAGGGTTATGCCTTAGAGGGTTTTGGGGGAGGTTGGCCATCGATGTAACATAGCAGCACTCGTTGCAGGAGGTTTTCACCTCAAGCACAATTTATTTTAAGTGACTTGGTAGGGCTTGGCTTTAGCCTGTTACCACTCAGGGTCGTTCCCACTTGGACAAGCGTACATCCAAGGGTAGGCCCACCTAAAGGTTAAACAAATTGAATGACAAGTATGGCACTTTGATCACCCAGTTAAGGGGAGAGCATAAGCCTATTGTCATTCACAAGCACATAATACACTGGTTAATCCAACCTAGTTAAAAGTAGAAAAACTAAATGGGCTACTCTACTTGTGCACTCACGCGATTGTTAACTTGGAAGTGTTTAAGACATAGCAATGTCCATTTTCCCGTTTGTAAGATAGCAGTAATCTAACTAGAAAAATAAATTAATAATGCAAAGATAGCAATGGGTTCAGTTACTTTCCATCCTAGTTAGAAACTATGTGGAATTTACATGCAATGCACTTGTTTACTTTTCCCCCAATTAGTCTAAATGAACTAGGCAAAGCATCTAAATGATCTACTCCAGCCTCTGATCTTGCAAGACAAAATGTTAGCTCAATCAGAAAATCACCAAAACCCTAAAAACTACAATGCAGAACAGATGTGCCACAATGCAGTCTGAATGCGCAGAAATAGAGATTGCATGCGGCGTTTTACATATGCACAAATCCAGGAGGTAAATGCGCCATAACATGATTCAAATGCCTTAAATGAGTAAATGCACCGTGAAAAAGAGTAAAAGCATCGTCTGGAGATGTATATGCGTCGGTGTATAGAAGCGCCAAGATAGAAGACAGGTGCGCCGAAATGGAGTGTGTATGCACCGTTTCTTCAAAAGCACCGAAACAGACAGTGAAAGTGCCAGAACAGAGAGTGAATGTGCCAAACTTGCATATGCGTCAAAGAAGGAGGTAGATGTGTTGTTTTAGAAGTCAAATGCATTGGAAGCTTTTGTCTAAACCCTGTACCTACACCTGTACGGACCTGTTACTTAGCAAAACTTGGTTTTTGATTAGTTAGAGGGGCAAGGGCCCCACGGTGGGTGCCAAAATGTGAAGGGAAAATAGATTAATCAATCAAGAATAATGAAACCCAATACATCTATGAAATATGAAAGTAAAAGGAGATTAAAAGAACAAATGAAATGATACTTACACCTTTACCTTGCGTCTTCCATAATTCGCCTATCTCTTCTTGACCTTGATGATGATGAAGCCCTCAGAAGCAAATGCTCCCTTTCTTATTAAAGGTGACAAGAATGGAATGGCTAGGATACTTGTGTGATTGAAGATAAGCTTCAACACACTAACAATGGAGGCTATGAATTGCTATGGAGATGTTTGTGCCAAAGGCGCGCTTGTGTTTATGCAGCATAAGTTTGCTCAAGCTATGGATGATGAAATGAGGAAGAATAGTGTCACATTTATAGAGATGTGTAGAAGAAGATCAATGGTTGAGGATAAAAGAGAAGATCAACGAAGGAGGATTGTTGAGGAACGTGCAACAAATGGAAGAAAGACATGTGTCATTTGAAAAGCAAATTTGTTGAGTAACTCCTCTCTTAATGAGGATGAGATTTGATTTTCTTAATTTAGAATTTATTTTTCTAATTTAAGAGAAAGTTTGCTTTAAAGATGCTTTAAAACTGCTTTTGCTTTTGTATGACAAGAGGGAAGTATTTATAGAAGATAAGAATGTTTTTTTTTTTGAAGATAAGAATGCATAATTAAATAAAAAGATTTTATTTAATTATTTTGTAGATAATTGAGAGGAATAAATAAAATATAGAAATATATTTTATTTTGTGGAGATTTTTGAAGAATAAAATAAAATATAAAAGTATATTTTATTTAGTGGATATTTAAGATTTTATTTAAATAAAATTTGTATTTTTTTTTTTGATACGTAAATATAAGTTTGTATTGATCCGAAAGGAGTATGAACATGCAGGTGCCTATAAGCCATTTACCTGCCATAACCAGATGACAAAAAGATTCCTAAACCCATCCTTGGAACTATAGGGTTTACAATGCTTTACAAAGTCAGCACTAAGCTTACTGATCTGAAAATGGGGACCATGCTTAACAAAATTAGCCTCTAGGCTTACAGGTCTTAGTAATGACTATATTATTAGCAAACCTATTTGGGATAGAGCCTACCGAACTGAGGATTATCAAGCAAGATATCAAAAGAGGCCAAGCTCAACAGCCATGGCGCGGAGTCTGTCAATCCATACCTCTTCCCCGGAATCCACATTCTCTTGCAGCATTTTCTGTAGGAATCCGTAGACTTGGATGACATGATCCTGATGATCAATCAGCGCCATTCCTTTCAAGTCTAGGATGAAGGGCAGAATCTTCGTCACCTCCAGAGGATCCTTGTTTGAAGCAATGTCTTTTTGGCGGGGAAGCCCCACCCCTGGAATGACCGCCTCCAAAATGGAATCGAGGCCCCGAAGGAATTTCGGCTTGAATACTTTCACCATGATAGATTTCGCCGCCGCTGTAGACACCCCGGCATCCAAAATTGAGGCAAGGAATCAGGAAGAAATGTGGGAATCAACCCTGTAGAATTCATCCATTGCCAAAAATTCTGTCCCCAAGATTATTTTGACTGCCGGAAGTAGGAGGCCCTCATGCCTACGCAATATGCGTTTTAACCTTAAGTCTGTAACCGGTCCTTTTAATGCCATCTGCCTAACTGAACTCTCCAGCTGTAGAGGTGTAGAAGTCCCCAAATTTATCAACCCATGCACCGAGATCTTCGCAATGAAGCCCGAGCCCTTCTCCATACTGACTGTTACTGCCACCGTCGAGACCAATAGAGGATCGCTCGAAACTAAGAAATAGGAATGAAAATATGTCTTTCTGTCCGCGTCTAAGAGAGATCACATTCATTTAACCGAGACTAGTAATCAATGCAACAAAGGATTGCTCAGAGAGGAGCGTGCGATGGTTCAAGTCGGAGGCCCGCGAAGTCAGTGAGGGAGGAAATACCTCCGATGCATGAGAGCCTCTATGAATATTAATAAAAGCATAGCCATGATCACTTTGTATGGCATCGACCCATCCAAGTGTTCTTGGATTGGGTGCCCACCCTGCCACCGTAACATACTTCTTCAGCTGGAAAGGAATTTGACTCTTATTCCATCTGCCCCCTGATTAGAGAGAAAGTTTGCTTCTAAATTGGCCTCTCTATAGATATGATTAACAGTGGTCAACTCACACTGATCCATCAAAGCCAGGGCTAATTCCAGTTTTGCGGCCAATTTCCAATTAAGGAGTTTCCTTGTGCGTAGCCCATTGATCACCAAAAGGGAGTCCCCCTCAATGGCTACCTGATGAAGATTTAGCTCATGGCAAAGCTTCAAGCCTAAGATTAAGGCCTCCAGTTCTGCTTCATTGTTGGTTCCTTCTGCTAGTGGCTCTGCAAGACTACCAATTGTTTTCCCTTCCCAATTTCTGATGATGCAGCCAGCTCCTGATTTACCAGGATTCTCTCGTGATGCTCCGTCAAAGTTTAATTTGAACCACTCAGGGTCCGGGGGAGACCATTTGGCTAGTTTTCTTTTGAGCGTTGATTGTTGTCCTCCTTCTAGGCTGAGAGGTGGCAATATAAGGCCCTGCCAGCCTTGTCTGATCTTGGCATCCCAGACTGAGAAGCTCTTTTGTGTTACATTGCCCAGTGAAGAGTTGAAAAACTCAACTATACTACTCTCGAGTTTGTTTAGAAATGAAGGGAGAGGCATTTCTTTATCCTGGAAGAGTCTCCTGTTTCTTTCTTTCCAGAGCTCCCAGATCAGCAATGAAGGACTAATTTCCCACAGCTTGTGATGCACCGTTGTGTTGTATAAACTGGGCCAACTGGAGAGCCAATCAAACAATCTCACTGGCATAGCTGATTTCCAGAAAAGTTTATTCATTAACCAATTCCAACATGTGTTCACATAAGGGCAACTAAGGAAGAGATGATCTTCGTCCTCTGAATGTTCTTTACACAAACAACATCTTGATGGGCCCTGAAATCCGAGTTTGGTTGACCTATCTGCTGGTAGGGCTCTACCTTGTGAGGCTATCCACAAGAAGACCCCTGCTTTTGGCAGACAGTTGGGGTTCCAACACAGCTCTCTTGGGATTGCCAAAGCTTCCTCTTGACTGTCTGATAGTTTGTTGTATCCTTCTTTAACACTGTAAACTCCATTTGGGGCGCCTACCCATCTGAGGATGTCCGAGCCCTGCCGAAAGCTGATCTGTCTGTCAGCCATGGTTTTGTCAAATAATTCTAATTCTACCTGACTTAACCTAAGGTTATGTGGACTCTTCCATTTGGCTGTCAGAAGGCCGTTATGAAAGGATGGAGTCAAAAAACCTCTTACCTTATCCCCCCATGCCTGGGTTGTTATAGTTTTGACATTTGCCAATCTTACCTCATTGGCCAGTTTGGGTAGCCCTTGCCAAGAGTCATCCTAGAAGTTGCCAAATCCCCGCTCCTAATCTCCCATGAAAGATGATCTGAAATGAGATTTCTGCAGTTGTGGATGAAATTCCAAATTCTGGAACCTGAGGGAAGCTCCCTGGAAGTGAAAATGCTGTCTACCCCTTCATCCAAATATTTTGCTCGCACAATCCGAACCCACTTAAGGTCTGGGTTGGAGAAAATTGTCCAAACTAATTTGGTTCCCAAGGCTTTGTTTTGGAGCAAAAGATTTTTGATGCCCAAACCATTCCTTCGTTTAGATTCACAAATTTGTTTCCACTTAACAAGAGGGTATTTGAAATGTTCAGACGATCCTTGCCAAAAAAAGTTCTTCATCTTCTTATTCAATTCTTTGCTGGCTTTGCTTGATAAAGGGAGACAGGACATGAGGTAGGTAGGCAGGGCAGAAATGACTGACTTGAGTTTCGTTAACCTGCCTGCCCAAGACAGCCAACTATTTTTCCAAGAGGCTGCCTTGTTACTGACTTCTCTAGTAGACTGTTCCACACATTGCCTGGGCGAAGACCCCTATCCAACGAGATCCCCAAATAAGTGCAGGGGAGAGATTCTCTCGTGAAACCAAGGATCCTCAAAATTTGCGCTTCCAATCTTGTAGAAGTGTTGAAGAAAAAAACTTCTGATTTTTCAAGACTAACTTCTTGTCCTGAGGCAAGAGTGTACTTTTGGAGGATTGTCTTAAAACTTCGAGCCTCCCTGATTTGGGCATTCCCAAACAGCATGGTGTCATCAGCAAATTGCTAATGGGTAATATGAGGAGTGCCACTTGTGACTTGAACTCCCTCGATCTCCCTGAGGTTCCAAGCTCTAGAGAGCGATCTGCCAAGCGCTTCAGCCATTAAAATGAAAAGGAAGGGGGATAGTGGGTCTCCCTGTCTTAACCCACGAGAGACATTGAAGAAACCCTCCAGAGTTCCATTCACGAGGACTAAGAATCTCGAGCTTGCCACCCAAGAGAAGATCCAATCTAGCCAATTCTTGGTGAAGTTGAATCCTTCCAAAACTTTAAACAAAAAATGCCAATTGACCCGATCATAAACCTTTTTTATGTCAAGTTTTAAAAGCATTGCCTGCTTTCGCGTGGCTTGAATTGAGTGAATGGCCTCCTGAGCAATAATTACCCCATCCAAGATGGACCTTCCTGAGATGAACCCCGTCTGCTCCTCTGAAATTAGATCTGGAAGAAGTATTTTTAGCCTATTTGCCATTGTTTTAGCTAGAATCTTGTAAAAAGTATTGCACAAAGAGATTGGCCTGAAGTCGTCCAGAAGTTTAGGCTTCTCTTTCTTTGGGAGTAGAGCTAAAAAAGTGTTATTAACTTCTTTTAGGAGTTGTCCAAAGGTTCTAGATTCCTCTAAAGCCTCCACAATGTCAGTGCTGATTATGTCCCAGCATTTCTGAAAAATGCTGGCAGGAAAACCATCGGGTCCAGGTGCTTTGTCTGGATGGAGCTGAAAGAGCGCAAACTTCACTTCCTCCTCCAAGAATTTGCTATTCAACATATCATTTTGTTCATCATTTACCAGTTTGGGTATATATCCCACAAGCTCTTCTTGGGCTGTGAGCAGGGAACCTTCTGGCTCATGCAAGAGATTCTAAAAATGCTCCACCACGACTTGTTTGACCTCTTCCACATCCTCCACAAGTCTTCCATTAATGTCTCTAACCCTGGAAATCCTGTTTACTTCCCTTCTTGCCTTTGTAGCATTATGGAAGTATTTTGTATTTCTATCCCTAGCAGATAACCAAACTTCCCAGGATTTTTGTCGCCAGAACACTTCTTCTTTGGTGAGAATATCATTCATTTTTTCCATTAGCAATTTTTCTTGCAAGTAGCTGTGGTTATCCATTCCTTCTCTGATAATCTTCTCTGAGAGGGCTTTTAGTTCTGATTCACATTGCCTCTTCTCCTCAAAGATATTTTTGAAGTTATTTTTGTTCCATGATTTTAGATTCTATTTAATAGCCTTCAACTTGACTGCAATGCTAAACATTTTGGAACCTACTGGATGCGTTTCATTCCACCATTGTTTGATTAGATCCAGAAAATCCTTGTGTTGAAACCACATATTTTCAAATTTAAAGGGACTCCTGACTGATCCCTTTTCCCCCAATAATTCCAAGCGAACGGGGTAGTGATCTGACCCTGGTAATGGAAGCAGCTGACAGTCAAGATTAAAGGGTAGACTGCTAAAGTCTCCTTTGAAGAGGAACCTATCCAATTTCTCAGCGATGTTGCAGAATCCTAGCCTTCTGTTTGTCCAGGTGAACTGCCCACCTCCCATTTGAATGTCACAAAGCTCATTTTTATCCACAAAACTTTTGAAGTCCAACTGAGACTGAAGTTTCCTTCCTACTCCCCCCTTCTTGTCACTTTCTTTCAAAATTGCATTGAAATCCCCGCCTAAAATGAAAAATTCGAACCCTGGAAGTTTGCAAACTTTGTCCAATTAATTCCAAACATTTCTTTTATGAATGTAGTTATTAGGCCCATACACATTTACCAGAAGAAAACTTAGATTGGAGGCTAGGCTCCTTACCTTGCAGGCTTGCCAGTACTTGCTTGAGGCAACCACTTCAATCAAGACTGTTTGCAGCTTCCAGAGAGTGAGCAGTCCACCTGAGGCTCCTTTCACATTAACTCCACAAAACTTCCACTTCCTCAATTTTAGGCTGAGAGTTTCTCTTTCTTGTCCTCCTAACTTAGATTCTTGAATCAAACAAATGTCCGGTTGCTGCGAGTTCAGATGTTGTCGCAATAGACATCTTTTGTTAGAGGCGTTTAAGCCCCTAACATTCCAAGTTATGATTTTCATTGATGTTCAGGAAGGGCGTTTCCCTTCCCTACTTTCAATAGAGTTTGGAGTTTCAATTGCCCTGAAGCCTCCCCATCCCACTTGAGTTTCTCCTTATTCAGAATCCTACCTTTCCCTCTGTGTTCACCGCAATCTGGCAATGTTTTAGTAGGTTCCTTGGATTTCAGCCCTAACTCCCTTTGTTCTATGAGGTTATTTAGGTCTTTACTTGGATCTTCCTTTTCAATTAATAAGCCTTCATTTCCCATCAGCTCGAGATCTTGTTCTGCCAGCCAATCTTCACCTTCAAAATTGTCGATGTCGAACTCCCCTCTTTTGGCCGCATTTGCAATGTCCACCAATTCTTTGCCCACATTTATGAGGGAATCAAGATCCTCCTTGCGCACTGTATTACCAATCAGCTCAATTGCCTGTGACAATTTTTGGTCAATGGATCCTTCACTCTGAGCATCATCAAGCCTTTGGGCTGATTTGGATTCCTTTTGAGGCTCTACTTTAGGAGGGAGAGGGAGACCTTCTTCAACGCAATCTTCGTCCATGAGTTGTTTATTGGAGGCTTGCTCTGAGTTTTCGTTTGGAAAGGGATCGCTTTTCCACCCTAGCACTTTGACCAGAGCATCTGTGGGGAGGGGGTTATGGATCACTTTCTGTGTCCAGACACCTAATCCCGACAAAATCTTAATTCGCTCAGGATTCTACGATTTGGACTGCTCTCAATACCTATCCGAACCACTGTACCTGACCCTTCTAGATTGCCCCTCTCCTCCGCGCACAAAAAGGATCCCATGCCGTTACCAATTTCTTCCAAAACCCTGGAGTCCCAATATTCAAGGGGAAGGTTAGGTAAAATATACCAATCGTGGATTTTTTCCAAACGGTGTGAAGTAGGATCGAACCCGGCCTGCCACCGGCTGATGTAAAAGCCGCAGCCATCAAGAATCCAAATCCCTTCTTCAATTTGAGCCCTGATGGCTTTCGAAGGACAAATAACCATGAAATAATCCCTTGTCATCCTTTTAAATTCCAATTCCGTTCCCCATTTGTCATACCACCATGTCTCCAGACTTTGCCAATTTAAATCTTTCCCATGCCATTTCATTATTAATGCAGTATTCTCCAATTTCAAAGCCAGATCCTGAAGACAATTAGCATTGGGGGTGATTGAGATTTCCTCTTCTCTGACATCTTCCCTCCTTCCGTGATGTTGATTTCTGGGCTACAAATTGAGCCTCTGAAAATCTCTGCGCCGACCATTACCTCTAGGGTTTCTTCTTCCCCTGTATTGTTGATAGTTCTGCGGTTGTTGATTCCATTGCCTTGGGCCACGAAGATTGCCGTTTTGTTGCCGCTCTCTTCTCAGAGGGAGCCGATCGTTGTGCCATCTTTGCAAGTCTTCCTCCTACTGTGGAAAATTCTGACCACCGCCAGCAACTCCACCATTCTTGTTCGCTGGTTCAAACTCCCTTTGAGGAAAACGTCTCCCATCTCTTCGCTCCATGAAGCATGTATTCATCCCTCTCTCTCGCCATTCTGGAAGGGGTCTCTCTGCAAATTGACGATCTGCGACTTGTCGCTCTTCATACTATCGCGCCATTTTTTACAATATTTAATTATTTAGAAGAATGAAGTTGATGTAGATGAATTTAATTAATTAAATAAAATGTAATTTATTTAATTAAATAAGAGGGGATGAATCAAATAAATAAATAAATTTATTTATTTATTGATAGAAGAATGTGAATGATGAAATAAATATTTAAAATATTTATTTAAGTAGAGTCATGCCATTTTTAGGTGTATACAATTACTATTATCGGTGAAACCTTCATCCCTTATGAATACATTTAGAAACAATATTAGGAATAATTAAATACATAAGATTTATAAGGTTGATGGCACTTTAATCTTAACAATAATCTTGACTAGTATTTTGATAGTCTTATGATGCATGTCATAGAGCATCTTTGAATGATAATAGAGAAAAATTGAGGTGCCCAAGTTTGGGTGGTCAAATATGACAAGTTATGACAAAATGACAATGTGTAAGGAATATGCCAAAAATATCCTAGATGACCAAGACCAAGAGAGGCATTGGAATTTGTGCTATAAGATTTGGGTGTCATAACTCCTTTCAAATTGTACATGGTTTTCCAAATCCATTTGATGGTTTCTAGTTGGTGTTTCATCTACTTATTAGTACTTGAAGATGGAGTTTATGATGGTTATTTTATACATATTGTTATGTTGTCAAAATTATTTTAGATTTACATGTTAGTGATACTCCTATAGAGTCATAGTGTAGATATTGTATTGTAACCATTTTTGAATAATACAATTCATCTTGCTTTTGAAGGGTAAGGTTTTTCTCCCAAAAGGGCTTTCCCCATGGTATATTACTATGTTATGGTTTATGTTTTTGTATATTATTTTTGCAATATAAATACCATTTTTTTTTGTATATTCTTCCCTCAAAGATTGATGTAGGAAGCATTTTTCACACCTTTGCTTCCTTACAAAACTTGACCAAACATTGTTCACTTACAAATACCTTATATTTTTTCTATAACTATGAAATGCAGTATAGATTTGGATGCTCTATTATCTTTAGTTTTAAATTATCAACTACTTTATTTGACACAAGATCATTAATACTTCCACTATTAATTATGACTTTGCAACATTTTCCTTCAATTTTACAAATTGTTCTAAACAAATTCATTCTTTGTATTGGTTCATCTCTATCCTTATTATCATGAGTAAATAACTCTCTTTTCATCAATAAAGACTCACTTTTTTGTAGGTCATTCACTTAGGTGATGCAACATATTCTCAATCTACATGAATGGGTCTTCTGGTTCCTTTATGGATTCCTTGAGATTAGGAACACTCAAATACTATCTATATTTTAGCACCACACTTAAAACAAGTATCATAGGATGATCTACCACCTCTTCAAAATCTACCTCTATCTCACTAAAAATGATCAAATATCTCATTGTAGTAAAAATTAATTATAAACTTCCCTTGGCTTCTATATTCTCATGACCATGTCCTCTACCATTGTCTTAATTTCTTCGTATCTAAAATCTGCCACCTCTTTCTTGCTTACTTTGTCTAATCTCAAATCACTTAGTCAACTTCCTTTTCCATTAGGGTGAACTGATATATTTTTGTAACTAATTGCAACCTCACCATATTCAATTCCTCTTTGATACTTTTAAATTATTGATATATCTCCCCATATTTTATTGATCAACTTCATTATGACCAACCCTAAATCAACTTATAAAATTCTTTAGTATAATCTTTCACATTCAAATCTTTCATTTGCAAATTTTGTAATTTCTTTGATAGATCTAATTGATAATCTATAGGAATAAACTTATCTTCCAATTTGGACACCATCTTATCCCATCTTTTAATGTTTTATTTATGTCTCCTATTTCTTTTTAATGGTACTTATTTCTACCACAATACGCCATGGTATTTTAACTTTGTCTTGACAATCTTTACTCTTTCTGTATCTAAATTTTTCTCATACTCAAATTATTTTTTTATTTCTGTCAACCAATTTATCAATTCCTTAGAATTTAAACTATTTTTTTTGCTTGGCGAACAAAGAAGTTTTAGCTTGTCCTTGAACTAGGTGAGGCCAAAAATGGGGAACCTCATCCCTAGTAGGAAATCTCAACATTAATGAAATGATCCAAAACCATGGGCCCAATGACCCAACAGGGGTTAAAAGCTTACAAGCTTAGTGACATAGTGAAGGTTTAAATCTACAAGGGTGAATGATTCAAACCCGCAAGCACAACTACCCAATGGGATTTTGAACCTTAGTGGGAAGGACAACAATGCCATGATTTAATCATCACATTGTGCCATGAATGACCTCAAAATTTAAACTATTAAAATAACTAGGAACATCAATTCTAGATCTCCTACTAATATTTCAAAATAGCCTTAAACATTCTTATTTGATATTTCTCTTCTTCTTCATATCTTGATCTTGATTTTCTCTAGACACATGACTTCTCCTATCTTTTTCAACAACATCTAAACATATTTGCACATTTCTCATCATATCAAATATTTCTTCTATCATTCCAACAATTTTAACAACTCATTGACCTTTAACCACTGTTGTCTCTCAGATTTACACCCTTGCTAAGTTGTAGAACTTGGCAATCTGGAGAAACATGGGATCTTTCCAGGCCTGTGGGTCACCTATGATGGAAAGAACCTCCGGAGAAGGTCAACTTCCTAGCTGGTTATCACCTAGAAACCACTAGATTTGCAGAGGAAAAGGGAAAAGGAATGCTTAAAAAATGAAAAGTAAAATTGAAAAATGAGAACAAGTGTGATACACCAAACTTGATATGATTTATGGAACTCAAATTTGCATACAATTGGCCATAGACATTAGAAACTAAACCTGCACAACTTATTACTGTATGCTTTGCAAAAATACTTCACAAAGAGACCTAAATGCATTGACCTTTTAAAAGGAAGCTAACTTCACAGTTAAAAAAGCATATACAATTTTAAGACACAATTTGCAACTTGCACACACATACTTTTTGCAAAAAGGAATTTGAAACATGATACAAAGTCTGAAGGAGATAAAACTAACCTCACAAATGACTTAATCAAATACTTGGTAATACACAGTACTGCATAAATAAGAAGACAAAACTTGACTATCAATGGTATCCAAGGTCTGTTGTGTATTTCATGTCTCAAAGGGGTTACAAAAAACATGCTCAAACTGAGTAAAGATTGCAAAAAAATCACTAACTCTAGAATTTACATGAAAAGAACTCCCCTACAAATAGTCAAATTAATGACTATATACTCTCCAAGTAGCTGTAATGAGATAAGGATGAGAAACCTCCATGGTCTTGTATCTCATAAAAGCCCCCAAAATATCTATCTAAATTTCTCCAAAATGGGTTCCTAATGCAGAAAAAGTCAAGGCATGTCATTACTAAACATAAAAGCACCAGAAAATGCCTTTAAATGCTCTTTGAGGCCATAAAAATCAAGGCAAATATCTCAATAACTCCTCAACCTATTTTTCAACCTCCCCTGCAGCATCATAAATGCTTGACATGTGCACAATAAATGTTTAGCCATATCTCTTTGCCATACTGCAAGCTTCTTCAACTTGCCCTTTGCACAATAAATGTCATAAACACAATTATTTTTGCATTTAACTAACATTAACTAAGTGGTTTATAACCACACCACTTAGTCAAATGTTTTTTACATTCCAAATTTATTACAATTCCATGCAAAAAATAATGGCACTTAGGACATAATATTTAATCCCCTAATTTTGCATAGTTTGGATCAAATTAAATGTTGTGAAAGAATGACAAAGTAATCAACGAGACTTACCTTGCCATGTGTGACAAATTTGCCTATTATTGCCTTTTGCATTTTTATTACAAATGATAAAATAATTCATAATTCATTACTTTATCATTCGTTTACAATATATAATCTATCTCTAGATTATGCAAAATCAACATAAAACACCTTGTAATCCCTAGGCAAAACACGACCTCCATACACTTGCATCATTACTCACATTACATGGCTATATCAAATCACCTTATAACCCCTAGCCATTCATACATTTCACAATATACATCATCATGATTTCATGCTTTGAAGGTCTAATGCAATACATTTTAAAGTGACCCTTATGCCTCCCTATACACCTTACAATGCCCTATATCATCATACTCACCATATGATCTCATAAAACAATTCATACCTAGCAAGATATAATGTACTTGACCTCCTCGAATATTCATAATATTTTTGTTGACTTTTAGAAAAAATCAAAATGCAAAAGAATTGTCTCATTGCCCCATGTGCAATGTGATTGGGTTTTAAAAGACTCTAAGGTCTTCACCATGGGCACAAAAGGATATCAATGATTTTGTTTTTAAAACAAACGTCAAAAATACAAAAATGTGAATTAGGTCTATTTGACCCAAAAGGAAGAAATAAAACCTAAAAATTATTCATTTGCATTTCATTACCTTCTCCTTCTAGTTGATGTACTGCCATAGGAAGGGTTTGGAGAGAAAACATCATTTTTGTTGATCTCTAAGGGTTTTGATGCAGAATTCTGAGTAGAATGCAAGGTAAGTTGTTTTCACTGAGATTTCGACCTCTTGTTTGTTGATTTTGCGCCAATTTTGGGCCTCCAAAGCTGCAAACTAACTATTTCTTTTATGTATTCTCTGGTTTTTTGATGGCCGACCACCATATGTGTTCATTTTCATTGTGTTTGAGGTTGTTTTGGGAGGTCGATTGAGGAAAAAATTGTAGTTTGACATAACAAACAGTAGAAAAATAGAGGTAATTCATTTTTACTAATGATTTGTTTTCATTTCTAGGTTTCTTTCTTGCATTTCACTGCCAGAGGCGTGACTGGATAGCATTCTGAGCATTTTGTTCTTGAAAATCTACATTTGTTCTTTGTTGGCTATAGCATGAGGCTCGAAAAAACTTCATTTTTTGTTATACCTGCAACCTTTCTTGCATTTCCTGAGTGTTGAGGCTCGACAAGGATAATGGCAGAGCCTATAACATTCTTTTGTGCTTTTGATATTTGCTTGAGTGCTTTTCGTCTGGTATCAACAAGAATATTTGAGTGACTCATCCATATTTTCACATAATGTACAAGTTTTCTAGCTTAATATTTGGTACACATGAAAGGAAGATTTACAATTGAACTACACGGTCTATAACATCGGAGGTGTGTATCCCATGCTACTAAGGTCAACATACTGATATGCAACCTTTCTATTTCTACTTAGTCTGATATATGCCACAAAGGCACATATTATAAATGCCACAAAGATCACCACTGTTACAACTGTGCCTGGATGTCTTTCCATCTTCCTCTAATTTGCTTGATCAAAATGTGAATTAACCACTTTTAGATTGTCATCCAACGCTAAAAGAATATCTTCAAGTCCACCCTACAGTAGTCTCAGGACCATTTGGGACAACTTTTGAATACCATGCTTGAGAACTTCATTTGGAATAGAGCTCATGCCTTTTACTCTCTTGCACAAATTACATTTTGTCATTGGATCTAATGATAATACACACACTCCAGAGAACCTAGGAACAAAATATTTTGAAAATATGTCAAAAACTTGTTTGTCCCAAATCAAATGAAACAACCGCTTCATTGATAATCCCATAGTAGCTATTGCACTTGATTGACTACCAACTTCAGTGGCATCCATGACCTCTCCAAAAGTAGGTTGAGTGTATCCATAAGCTTCCACCACTGCTTCACACATCATCTTACAAGGAAATCCTAAGCTTGTTGCATCTATGATGCGTGGAACTCCTTTTTTTTAATGACATAGAAGGAGAGGACTTATTTGATGCAACAGAGGATATGAGAGACAGAATTTCATCCAGCACAGTGTCAACAACACCATAGGAAGGTATAGTTATAGTACACAAGAACTTCTCATACTTTTAATGACAATCAGCACAATCAATATGGTCTTTAGCTCCAGTATATTGTTGGAGTACAAATGATGGTTCTCCCAAAGTAGTTTGTAAAGTATCAACTTGAAATGCAAAATCTATAAGCTTGCCTTTTGAATTGTAGGACTTCATGTAATTTGAGAAATTAGAAATGGATGCACAAGAATCCACTCCAAAAACATTACAATTTGTTATATTTTGTTTGGCATACTCTTCCCCAATTATTTTCAATATGAACTTCTGAGATGATGCTAGCAAATTTCCAATGCTCTCCCTTGATTTCCAAAGGCTTTTCAATTGAACCAGACCTTTTAAGGCTACTCCAATTGGTTTGATCATTGTACCTCCTATCTTTGTATGTTGACATCTCTTGAATAGAATCATTGCTCATTTCTTTTTGTCTTTGAAAATAGTCTTTACCATGCTTCTCTATCACTTGAACATGTTGCTTTATGATGTAGTTGCATGTATCTTCTATGGCACTTAAATCATATCCTTCTAGTGGCTATCCCACTTAGGCATTTGGCACTGATCTCTTCATTCTTATATACTATTATCTACCTTTTAGACTTTTTACCAGTCATTAATACTCAATTGTTCATATGAGACTCATAATATAGTTTTAGCTTGCTTTATGTCTTATAAATTGATGACATCAATAACTTGCTTTTATTAGGATCACTGACTGCATTACCTATCATTTGTATCATTTACATGATCTGAGTCAACTCCCAAGGCATAAAACATAAGCACAACTAGAACTATAATTGATGAAAAACTAATGGTAATCACTTCTCTTCCAGCAAACCATTTGTCATCTTTGGATGTCTTGATCACTTTGATAAAAACTTTGCTCTTGTTCTAGGTAAATCCACTTGATAAGTAATGAAATACCAGTTGTTCTTTGTTTACTTCTCCTGTATACGGACAAGATATATAAGCTTCTGTTATTTCATTTGAATCCTCTTTAAAGACTCTGTTGTTTATTCAGTTAATTGTTAATGCACAAGGTGAACTCCCTTGCTGCCTATAAGCTATTCCATGTTGTGTCTTTGGTTGTCACCATCTTGATATGGCATTATGCAGTTCATTATTTTAGTTTTATCTATGTAGAAACATGAATGTTTCTATTTCTTGTAGCAAAACTTTTCCTGTAGCAAAACTGATCACTCTCCTTGCTCTTCATAATATGGTTGATCATGTTGGTGAGATATGGCAGTAATAAGAATGCAATGTAACATATAACAGATGTCATTTGTACGTCTGGTACTTGGTGTTCATGATGCAAGTCACTCTACTACTATACTTTATATCTTTCAACGTACTTGACTCACATGGTTTGTCTTGAACTATTTAATAATATCACACTTCACTCATGACAAAGAATGGAAAAGTACCTTTCATCTTTAAATGCCTTGGCTATTTTTCATAACGTGACTACTCTATCTATTGTTCCACTATGATTGATCGTTCATTATGGCTGAAAAAGTCATGCATCTTGGATATTCCTACATTAATGTCATTGCTCCAAGCATGCTAGGCTCGACCCTTATGGGAGCCCATTTTCTCCACATGCTTATTTCATAAAAGATGAATCTGAAAACTGATTTCTTATATACCTACACAAGAAGCAACATGTTAGATAAAAAAATGTACCCTTGTTTATGATGTGAGGTGACTTGTATGGGACTATCTCTTTCTGATGTAGCACTTATGTCTACTTATTCTGACTTCTCAAATGTTGATACTGATGACTAATGTTGTTGCTACATAAAAGTAGATGGTACTTTTGATCATTCTGATTATGTATGAAAAGATGTGGGACCCTGAGCATTAACAAAAACTATTTTCCAGGTACGTTGGAGCTCAAATGGATGGAGGAAGATAGTAGCCGGCTCGACCATGGGATTCCTCATTCACAAGCAATGACAGATCCCTTTTCTTTTCTTATGCATTTCATTGTTTTCAAAAGTAAAATTTACTTTCATTTTGCCTATTTCAGTTACTCGTATGGCTTGTGTGGGAGCATTTCATTTGACATTCATGAATAATGAAAAATCCTTTCAAAATATGCAATGTTGTATGGTTCTTCTTGATTGTAAACAATTGCATTTAATTGAAGTTTTTTTATGGCATTTTTCTCTTGGCAAAACATGCATTAATAATAGACATGCACCCTTTAAAAACTGTAAAACTTAACCAATTCCACTTGATTGAGCTGAAAAATAAAAATGGGTAACAACCACTCCTAATGAAATCATTTTGACTTAGATTTGATGTAAACTGCCTCACAATTTGGTGGTTTGTTTACAACCAAATTTCTAATTCTCCAAGGAATATTCTACCCAACAACCTAGTGTTGGAAGACTCTTAGATCCTCTTTCTTTGAGACTCAAGATAAGATTTGATACCACTTGATATAGTCATGGATGAAGGATCCAATTAAGGACTATCCAACGATGCAGTAAAACACAAATAACTTGTAATTTACATAGTAGAATTCACATAGATAAGAAATATGTATAATAACACTTTATTAATTTATAGTTTAAAATTACATTATAACACTCTATCGTTAGGGATTACAATTAGAAGTAGGCTTCAACATTCAAATGTACAATTACAAAATAGGCACAAACAAGTATGTAGCTTCTCAAATATTAAGCTATTGAGCAAATATTTTATCTACTGTTGTCACTAATCTAGATCCAACTTTATTTATTTCATATCTCCCTCCTCACTTAGCTGCCCTCTCTACTGAAAATGTTTATCTTTTATATAGAAGGGTGTAGTAAGATAGTGCTAACAAAAAATTTAGTGCATTGCCCTATGTACATGTGATAAAGATCATGGGTCCAATATTAAATGATTACTCTTGCAATTTCACATTGGAACTAGACAACTAGTTGTGAAATATGTTACAAATGATCCTTCAAACATAAGTACGACATGATGTAAGATTTGAAACTAAATATGATCTTAATTATGAACCTCCACATGACAAATAATGCCTTAAATGGCATTATCATTGGCATGAGATTCAAACATGTGGCAGACAAATCAAACGAGACTTCCTTAAGTAGATGCAACAAACTACAATTCATAATATTGCATTAAATACAAAATTAAGCATGTGGACATTATTATAATACCCTTAAGATGCTCTAGTTATAACATGAAGGTGATTTGATGAACCATCAACACCACATAGTAGAATTACTTTCTACTATTTTGTGAGCTTAGTATGAAGACTATGGTAAGAATAAGCATCTATGGAAAGAACAACATGACTGTGGAAAAAAATAAAACACACAAAAGACAAACAAACACAATAAATATTTTGGGTTCATACAAGATTGCTCTTACACCTAGGATGCCCCTCCATCAGTATGTTGTATTACTTTTTTTAGATATAGCAGTGAGGGTTATATAGGGCTCCCCACCCTTGAAAATATATAAGACTATTACAATATCAGAGATTCTAGCTTCTACAAGACATCAAAAGGCTACTTGAAGCTAGTGCTATCATATGGATAACAACTAAAACATCATATAGATAAAAAAAAATAGTCATATTAGATTAAACCTACCCATTACTTCATAGATATCCAAAGCATAAAAAACCAAAAGAGAACATACAACAAAAAATATAAAACTTAGACCACCTCCCAACACTCATAGCATGCTTTTGAAGTATGCAATGTATCTACCACTTCTTCAACCTAAGGTTCAACTAAATTCACAAGATTCCTAGACTAGTAGCTAGTTAAAAATGGAAACCTAACCCCACAGCATATCTCTCAACTTCTAGAACAATTCAAAGAGAGGATGCTTAAGTGTGGAATTGTGAAATCATTCCCAATTTCCAACTTCCCTCTAAATTGGTGTACATGCAAACCCATTAAGACCCAACCCATATCGCCACAAAATGCTTGCAAGACACAAACTTCATTGTATAACTCTTCCCACTTAGCCCAAAATCTTGTGTGATGAAGAGGAGTGGACACCAGACCTTCACCGTCCAAACTCAAAGATTTTTGCTTTGTTCCTACCTTTTTTCTTGTTGTTTGCACATAAATCCTTGCAAACTTGTGTATAAGGATTAACTTTAGAAGCCACATAATCATCACACCATCCAAAATGAAATATGTCAAATGCATTATGAAATCTCCTTGTATTATTTCTTTTGAGTGTTATTTGACCTACAACACTTACTCTCCCAAAACACTTTTTATAAACCCTATCACTCAGGTCATGATAGGAGAAGATACATTGTAACCACCTATCTAGAATACCTTCTTGCATGACCACTACTCCATCACGACCATCATGTTGTTTCTCTAACAAGAAGACCATGAATCTGTCACTACCTTATTGTGAACAAAATGCACATCACTCAAGCATTATAATGCCTTACCTCCTTATGCCACCAACTTACAAAGGTGCATTATAACATTATACTCCACACTAATCATCCTTGCATCACCTAGGTATGTTTCATTCCCATAACTACAAGGAGAGCAACACAAATACCTATTAAACCCACTACATATAGCCTATTTAAACCACACCCACCCCTAACACTTATAACTCTACTTTTCCTACGGCGTTTGAAAGATAGTTTTGATGCTAGGTTAGGCCAAAAATTTAGACTATGATTGTGAATAGTCATTAGTAGTTCTTTCTCAATACCTTCATTAGCCAAATAGTTCACTACATAGTTTAATTTTCTTTTACAGTGTCAAACCTAATTGTATCAAAGTTTTATGTTATGACAAGATCCTCCCCTACATACAAGTTCAACGTCTAGCTTGAACTATTTCCCTTTTGCAATGAATTTATTACAATCAAAGAATCCCCCTACACAAATATATTCTTTATAGTTTCCACCTTTTTCACTCCTACACTCACTAATATAGCTTCCCATTCTATCTCATTATTAGTTTGAATACTAAAAAATAGCGATCCACCATAACATATCACCTTGTGAATTATGTAAAACAAAGCCACTTCCTATTGATCTTGGATTACTCCTCAATGCTCCATCAAAATTCAATTTATAACTACCTTCTAGAGGAGGAGACCAAAAAGCCTTGTTGCAGCTATCCTCTTTCAACCCATAGTTGTTTCTTTGAGTATTAGTACTCTTTAACCCTTGAATAGGAGATGTTGCTTTTATACTTAAATTTATTAGTGATGAAATATTTTTTATGTTTCTAAAGTTATGTTCTTTTGTTAATCATAGAGAAACAAATGTTTTTATGATTAGGCCACAAGACGATGCTTTCTTTAACCCTAGTTCCAAAGGTCAACATTTTTTGCAATTATTTTCCAAACCATAATTATCTTTTCTTTATATTTTTTGATAAAAAGGGGGGCTTATCTAGTCCTCAACCTAACAAAATATTCATAATCACATATAGTCTAAGTGCATGGATATTGCACAAGCCAAATAAAATAGAATGAGTTCATACATTACTAAATTAATAGTTTTACAACATTTTCTACATGCCATACTATCTAGCCACAAAAATAAGCATTCCTTCTAAAACCAAGAACAAGGAGCCCATAAAAACTAAAACCTATACCTCTACTCCTAGGAGAAAAAAGGAACATAATTCAATGTGAATTGTGATTTTATTTAGATGGAAGCTCCTAATGGATAAAGTTACCCTTAGGCTAGATCATACCCCAACACTATCTCCTTTTGGTGAATTGCCTTGATGAAACTTGCATTTACAAAGTCTAAGGGAAAAATACCTTTGATGAGAATAGGGTACATTGTATTGCTTTTAAATTTAAATATATTAGTGATCATCTATTTTTATGTTTATCAAGTTATGCTCTTTTGTTAATCATAGAGGATAATTGGTTTGATGATTAGGATACAAAATAATGCTTTCTTTTAGTCCATTTTCTAGAGTTAAACATTTTTGCAATTGTTTCTCAAACCAAGGGTGGTTTGCTTAGTAGAAAACCCAAAAATGGCACATAGCCTCACATTATTGCATGATTGTTGCACAAATCCAATCAATTAGAGTGAGTTTTTACATTACTAAAATAATTATTTTACAACACACTAGAAGTTCTACTACATTTTTCACATGCCATACCATTTAGCCACATAATAAGTATACCATATTGAAACCAAGAATAAGGAGCCCACAAAAACTGAAACCTATACCTCTGCTCCTTCAAAAAAAAGGAACATAATTAAATGAGGATGATGGTTTTCCTTAGAATGAGGATCCTAATGGCTAGAGTTACCCTTGGGCTAGGTTGTACCCCAATCCTATCTCTTTTTGAGGAATTGCCTTGATGAAATTTGCATTTACAAAGTTAGTAAAATACCACTAATGAAATTAGGGTACATTGTATTGGTTAGTAAATTTGAAGTTATTTGTGATCAACTATTTTTTATGCATCTCAAGTTATGCTCTTTTGTTTATCATAGAGGACAACTAGTTTGATGATTAGCCTATAGAATAAACTTGTTTACTCCCAATTATAGAGCATTTTTGTAATTATTTTCCAACCCATGAAATCTTTTTCTTTGTTTTTTGTTTGATGAAAAATGGTTTACTCAATTCCCAACTCAAAAAGTGGTGTATAGCCCAAGTTGTGTGTCTATTAGCCAAACCAAATGAAATAAAATGAGCTTCTAAATTACTAAAATAATTATAATACAACATACTAGAAGTTCTACTATATTTTCCACTACATACCATCTAATCACATAAATAATCAATCCTTAGTGGAACCAAGAACAAGTATCCTACAAAAAATGAAACCTATACCTTTGTTCCTTGGAGAAAAAAAGAACATAATTCAACATGTATCTTCTATAGGATGAGTTTCATAATACCTGGAGGCACAAAATCACCCTCGTTGTTCGGTTATACCCCAACATTGCCTCATTTAAAGGAATTACCTCAATGGGACTTGCATTTACAAATACTAATGGGTAAAATACCATAAGTGAGAATAGGGCATGTCGCATTAATTTTAAATTTAAAGTTGTTAATGATAAATGTTTTCAATTTATGCTTGTTTGTTAATCATAGAGGTTGATTGGTTTAATGGTCAGGTTTATAGAATAATGTTCTCTTTTTATCCCAGTTCTAGAGCTCAACATTTTTGCAATTATTTTCCAAACTACAATATTTGTTTCTTTATTTTTTTATTTGATAAAAGGGTAGTTACTCAATTCCAATGCCCAAAATAACACATCCACACAACCTAAGTGCATGACTATTACACAAACCAAATGAAATAAAATGAGTTTATGTATTACTATCATTTTTCATGTCATACCATCTAGCTATAGAAATAAACATCTCGTATTAAAATTGAGAACAAGGAGTCCACTAAAATTAAATCCTATACATCTACTTTGAGAAGTAAAAAGGAGCATAATTCAACATGCATTATGATTTTTTAGAATGAGGGTCCTAATGGCCAAAGATATAGTCAAATTGGGTCACACCCTAATGTCCTCCTTTTGAGGAATTGCTTCAATGAAATTTGCATTTACCCAAGGAGCACATGATATGAATCATCCTACCTTGGGCTTTGGTTGTGGAGCTTGTCAAATGATCATTTTCTAATTTTTCTAGCTAGCTTTAAACAAGTACAAAACCATCTCTAACTCTTGCTGCAAGCTCATATTTTTTTATCAAATTTACCCTAGACTAGATGGGTGCATTTTAGATTTCATCTAGTTCCTTCAAGGTTTTCTTTTCACTTGATTTATTCCTTAGTTGATCAATGCTTCTCCCCATGTCATTTGCATGCCCCTCAATTAAACAATTGTTGTAGATGAAGGTAATACCAATCACTCAATAATAATTACCATGTTTGGTAATTGGTGCACATAGTAGGAGAAGGACAAGTATTTTCAATGAAACAAGGATCTAGAAACAAGATAAGAAATCATTCTAGAACAAAAGTACAAGAAACATGTACAATGAGTGTAAGACAACACTAGAACTTGCCCTGTAATACTTGATTCCTAGCTTTCAAATGTTCATATATTATTATTTTATTGGTTTCAAGTTACAATTGCATAGGATCTATTTAATAAAAACACACATTTATTATTATATTTCACATTAAATTGTTCTCTTTATAAACAAGAGGAATGTTGCTTCAAGTTTTGGCAACATACATTATATACAAGAGAATTGTGAAATCACTACATCATTCTTATTCTTTAGCATTTTGTGTTTTGGAACTTGTTGGGAAATTTTATTGAGTTACTTTGAAGAGTGTAATCATTTGTAAACTCTTACAAGGAGGGAAAAACACTTAACCTTAATTTTCTACATAAGTACTCAATATAATAATAAAAAATAAAAAAATTACCCAGTATTTCAATAGTTGTCTTTTAAATGTTGAATTTATAGTATACAAGGTTCATGTAGCTTTTGGTCATCACCTCAATTCAATATTTTGAGCTTCTTCTACATTAATGATTTCCTTAACCCTAGTTTTTCATAATGATATTTTATAGTCAACCTCATGTCCTAAATACAAGTTGGTGCACATGTACATCATGTGCTAATTTCTCCATTAGAAGATGCAGTATATTCTTGCTATTTTATTTCATCTTGATTTGCACATGCCTACCCATTTCATAGATTTATTGTTTTCCATAGTGGATCACTTGTAGATAACTTGTTGTCAAGGTCATATCTATGCAATCTTTGGAGTAGCTAACTATAAAATATCATGTCAATGAGTTCCATATTTCACCTTAATGCATTGAGGATAAATAAGAATGAACTAGTTCTAGAAATTAATTTTGTAGAGAGGATTGTTTTCAATGTTAATATTTGAGTGTAACATTATACAATAATCTATATCTCTCTCATATTTTGACTTGTCTTTCAAGGTAAACTTTGTGATATGTATCTTCTTACCAAATGGGAAAAACAACATAAAATCCAAGATACAATCCCCTAAACCCTATGCATTACACAATGCACAATTATGCCATGGTTACTATAAGCACAAAGTGACCCTCAAAAAAACCAAATGCAATTGTATCCTAGATACAAGTCACATGGAACATTAGTTAAAGAACTTCTAATTCATAGTAACCATTTGAAAAAAGCATAGATCTATAAAATCATATTTCCTTGCAAAAACTAAATTGTTTGCAATCCCTTAGGTCTTCCATTTTTCTGGGAAGTCACCTTATTGTTGCAAGTATGTGCCTAATAGGTGTTGTCATTGATGTCAACATATCCTTGTTTTCATTAGTGTCAACTGTATCTTATTCTATTACTTGTTTATAAGACTTGTATGTTGAGGATATTGAGAAAATTAGCCTCTTCGAAAGAAACAAGTGAGTTACATAGAAGTGTAGTATAGACAGTGAGTTGTATCTTGAAGAACAGTCCAGTAAACTACTCTGTGTTCATTTCTTCTTGAAGATCGTGGCCTGTGGATTGGAAGTAACTTAGAGGTATGTCTGAGGATGCTACAGTTTAGGACTGAGTCATCCACATGAAGATCTGAGTGAATTGTGTTCACCAAAGTGAAACCTACTTTTTCTATAAGATCAGTTGAGACAGGAAGATAATATTTGGCTCTGCATTCCTCTATAATAAAGTATTTTGCTCTAAGTTTCTAGAGAAAATTATGGGATGATGATAAGTGCCTATAGTTGCAATGGTTCTTGGTTTGGTGGTCCGCAAGCTATCTTTCTTTTATGACAGTCGAAGACAGTGAAGTTCATGTGTTCTAGTGAGAAGATTCCTATGGATAAAGTGGTTAAGGTTCATGTGGTTGCTCTTGATGATTATAATGTACTTGTGGATGTCTCTTAATCATGTTCGTATCTAGACTTTGGTTCACGTTAAGAAATTGAGATGGTGTGTGAAGATTGTTCCCAGTTAATGTAATGTGTAACCAGTCTTGGCTGACCTAGTTGATCCCAGTGATTGCGGAGATCTCTAGAATATTGTGGAAGCGTGTTGTGGCATGAAATATCATGTTTGAGTCCCAGCTAAGGCATGGCGTGATCCACATTTTATTCCCTTTGCATGATGTTGCAATAGGTCAAGACATATTTTAAATGTTTATAATACTGACCTTGTAGATTGTTCCAATGGTTGATGATTGTGATGCTGACCTTGATGTTCATTCCAAGGTTGATGTAGTGTATAAATACTTGTATTTGAGTCATGGAAAAGGTGTCCTTGAGAGAAAATGAGAATATATTAAGAAAGGTCCAAAGGCAGAGCAGAGGGGGGGGTAGAGGAAAGAAGAGGAAGAGAAGAAAAGAGGAAGAGTAGAGCAGAGGAAAGACAGAGTAGGGAAATTATTATTCTTTAGTTGCAAATAGAGAAAGGTGTTGATCGTGGTAGTGAATAGGGTTTAACAACCCTTATTGTAATCTTGCTAAGTTTAGGGTTGAGGCAGTGAGCCTGCTAGACCTAGTTGTTCTTCATGGCAGTAAGCCAGTGTGTTTCGGTCCGTGGAGTGAACAAGCCTAAACATCATTATTTCAAGATTGCAATATATATTGAGAGTTAATCCTCTCTGTGGTTTTTCCCCACTTTGGGGTTTTCCACGTAAATCTAGTGTCTCTTGTGTTTGATGTTGTATCTGTGGTTAAGTTTCTGATTTCATGCACTCATTGTTAAATCATAATAATTGTGGATAAGTGATGAATGTTTAATTGCATAAATTGTTTAAGTTTTTGTGACAACTGATTCACCCCCCTCTCAGTTGTCTGGCGCATATCAACACTTATTCCCATGTCCCATATATGTACTTATCTCACCACAAAACAACCTTGCATTTTCATATGGTTTGAAGTATGTTGGTAGAACAAACAAGCACAATACATGTTAAACTTGTGCAATTTACACCCTAAAATATTGGTCATCTAATCCTCCATCTCAAAGAAATAATTATTGATATCATTAACAATAAATGTTATGCCTAAGCTGAGACTTTAGTTCGTGTGCAAGCTAATTGTTTGTCCATGCATGTAGTAGCTAGTACTTATTATAAGGGTACTGAAACATTTGGCATCAAGTAAAAACATAATATGAAATAGTTAACCACATAAAAGTGGACCTAGTCAATTGTTGATTATGAAAACATTCTCCTACATACCTTGCACCATCATCAGTCTCATGTAGCAAACATTTCCAAAGGATTATGCAATTACTTTATCATTTTTCCAACCTACAAACACAATTTTGTTCCAAAACAACATGAATTTACATTCCCATTTGAGTGAAATGTGCACACAAAGGACTTATTACAATTCACATAAGTGCAAGAGCAAGCACATCTTCCCAAGTAAAGACTTGCCATCCATTTTGAGAAATTATTGGTGGTTTACAAAATCACATTTCAACATGTCACTCCATGATCAAGGCCTTCCAAAAAGACATGGTTGCCTTAAAACAAGCATGCTTTAGAATGAGAAAATAATTTCTTCATAAGAAAAAATTACATCAACAAAGCTTACTTATTAATTTTATTTTCATTGAATAGATAATTGAAATAGTATTAGAGAATGAGTGATATTGTATTTAGTTTCCACAAATGTGTAAGTGTCCTTGCCTATGATTTGATTTTTTTTGTATTATATATCGTTTATAAATAGTATGCTCATACGAGCACCAACATGAGACCAATACAAGCTCTTTATGAGAAAACACACTATAAATCACCTATGGAAGACCAAGAGTCGCTACTTAGAAATCCACTTTTACTTAGAAACCATATCTACATTAGAATCCAACTATGGAATACCAAGAGTCACAACTTAGAATTCCACATTAGATGTTCATATGGGGATTTGAACTTTGGTCTCCACAATGAGAACCCAATGTTTTAACCAATTAATCTCAACCCCTTGGACTGTAATTTGAATTTGGTAACATTCCATCTATTTATAGCATTTTCTAAAGCATTTATACCTACACCCCATATGTTTCTCATCTTCACCTTGAGATTTTTATCATAATTATCTACTTTGAATGCAACAAAGTTCCACCCTTAATCGTGGTAGAGGACAAAGAAAACAATTATGATTGCAAATTGTCATATTTGTAGATATTTTCTACTTGGTGTATCTTGTTCAACAAGAAACCACAAGGATGTGCAAGAGGGTTTATGGATTCACATTCACAAAGGTAAAAATCCATGTGTCCAGCTCCTATTCAAGGATCACAATGAAAATCTTAATCCCCTAGCCTTACTAATTACTTTGTTGCTTGCAAAACCATTGAGAATTAATGCATCTTGCACACCCCTACATTCCCTTGATATGTACCTAATGTCTAGATTCCCTAAATAGGGATCTTCTTTCATTACTCCTGGAAACCCCCTTATGTTTCTACTATACCAAGAAAACACAAGATGTGCAATGATTTATACTTGTGGTCATGTCTCACACAACCCACAAACAAGGCAAACTTTTACAACAACCATATGGTCCATGTTAAAGCATTTTATGTATTAGCATTTAAAGGTTCCTAAATAATCTTCAATAGCTAGACTTTGTATTTTGGCCTACAATAACTCCACTTTACTTGGGAGAGACTTGTCATACAAAAACAACAGTAGAATGTCATGACACAAAAACTAGTAAGTTATCAAGCAATTTTTTGAAATGCATCCCAAGCCTACTATGTAGTTAAGTTCCATTATTAATGTTCTCATGTTTTATTGAGTTCAAAATTCAAAATTAGTTTTATGAGCTAACAAAAAGCCAAGGGCATTTTAGAGGAACTTGAAGGAAAATATCCTCGTGGGCCCAAACCTATGGGAAAGCACCATTTTTTGTCAATTTCCTAGTATCTTGTCATTCAACAAAGCATTAACATTGTTGCTTTGTTAGTGGCCTCAAACAAAACTTGGCATGGACTCCTACAAATCCTATGATGTTATGCCCTTAATCCTATAGTGTGTCTAGGGTTATGAGTAGTCAGCTTGTCTCCACCTTAACTCTTAATTAAGTTATATGATCAGTAATATCGTTTTATATATGTAGCTACGTTAACCTAGGTTGCATCTAAGGCATAAGTATGGTATATATATAGGAGCTAGTGTTTACTTTATGATCATCATATTACAAATTATGTTTTGCTTAGAGATTTTTAAGGTTTTCCCTCTCAAAATGGCCTATTATTCTCAAGTATTTATAGTATATTCCTATTATATTCTTTCCTTACGAAATTTATTTCATTATAGTGGTTCAAAGTATCTAGAAGGCAAGAAACAAGGTATTTTTTTCAATTGAGGAGGTCGAATTGTGAAGTGCATATCTCTCTCAATTTCGTGTTTCTTTCTTATTTGTGGAGGGTTGATCAAGGACGTATTAAAGCTTCTACAGTCATTTTTTAAGGTCATTTAGAGTAGAATTGGATTTAATATGAAATTAAGCTTTCCATCAATTTTTCTACATTCTAGACTATTTTGATTTTTGAGTGTTATTGTGAAAGCTATTTTTGTGGAATAATGGTGGGGGCTTCAATAAGAGGTAGAGGAAGGAATCCAATCACTCTTGTAAAGACACCTAACAAATAGGATCTATTAGTAGAGGAGAGCAATATCATAACCATTAAGTGATATAAGGGAAGAAACTAGCAAGATGATTGAAGAAATCATGTTAAGGATGGAAGCTAATATAGGATATCTCACGACAATGTTTGAACAAATAACTTCTCACCAAGGTTATAGAGATTCCTAATCAACAGAGTCACACCATAAGACTTGGGAAGAAAATGTGTCTTCTAAGGGACATGATGGTTTTGTGTTTAACTTAGCTCTAAAGATGGATCATTGCCCAAATAATTCTATGGCTAGGAATTTCACACCTAATATGGATATGCAGAAGTTTGATGGAAAGGATCCAACCAATTGGATTTACCAAATAGAGTAGTTCTTTGATTTTCATCATAGTCCATTCTCCCTTCTTCATTGGCATCACCTATATCTGTCATTTCCCCAATTCCTACGACCACCTCCACAACTCCACCAATTTCTTTCCCATTTATGTAGCCTTTCAAAATGTCCATAATTTCCCCTTCATAAAATTCTTAGCACCTTACCCCATTTGTTCCTCATATTTTGAGTTTACCTCCCTTCTCCCCTTTCATAGTCGTAGTGCCTTCCCCACTACCCCTAGAGCTATGCTTGACCTTGCCCAACAATAGGTCACTATACCATATGGACTTCCACAATGTTTTCCATTTTCCAATGGTGTTATTCGAATCAACAACAAATGCAAACTATGTGATAGGTCCGTGAGGCCAAGATAGAAGCTCGAAGGAGAAAATAAGGCAAAGCCCCAACATACCCTCATATGTGATCATTGTATGTTCTGGCACAACAAGAATTAATGATTACCCATTTGATGCCAACGGTAGCTAAGCCACATGATCAAACGCACCTGGAAGATTATTCTATCCATGCGGTAGGAATGAATCTAGCACAGGATCACCCACAAGACATAGTGGAACTAATGGAGGAAGCTCAGAAGTCTGTCACTACAGATTTTATCAAGGTGAGTAGGAAACTTGAGAAAAGAGAGCTAGATTTAATGCACACTAAAGATAAAGTGACTTAACTACAAGCTAACGTGAAGGCCCAAGAGAAAGAAGTGAAAAAAAATAACCTTAGAACTTCAATCTTGAGTCTTGCTGTGGAGTTTTCAAGCTAAGCAATCTAGATAGGTGGCCTTGCAATCAAAGTTGGATAAAGCAAATATAACCATAGAGGGTTACAAGCAAAAGATCTAGAAGTTAGATGAGCAAGAAAGGAATAGAGTTGTGGACTTGACTCAACTTCATACTACATTGACAGAGTTGAGAGAGTCAACAGGGTCACTAAAATCTCAATTTGATGTCAAGGAACTACAACTTTAATAACTACAAATAGAAGTATAGACGGTGAGTCATGTACCAGAGGTGATCCAATTGGTAAAAGATATTAATGATTCCCATTGGATCAGAATAATGACTAGCACTACTAAACTTAAAGCAACACTCAAGTTCATTGCATTCACTCAAAAGTTAATAGCACAAGTCAAAGCTAAAGTAGATCAGATGCTTTTATCACTTGCTCCTAAAGTCTCCCAAGCTCAATCTTTGGTTAGAAACTATATAGTTTGGCTGATGAGATTCTCGTATCTGCAGGGGTTGAAAATAGGTATGTTGTAGCTGCCAAGGTGAATGAGGTAAGGAGTTGAGATAAAGCCACTCTAAATTGTAGACCATAGTTGCTTACTTCAAAATAAGTTGTGAGGGAAATGAGAGAGAATATCAATTCTTTAGTTCAACAGGGATTACCCTCTTGTTTCCAAGATAATAACTATGTAATAGGAGAAGAAGAATATAAAGCAATGCTTGTGAGAAAAAAAGTAGACCAGACATCTTTTTAGGGCTAGAAATAATCACCAGGCATTACAGAAGTTGAAACAATCCTTCGACCTTTGGCTCAATTGCAATATCAAGTGAAGACTATGATTGAGAAGCTACAAATCATCTCCCATAAGGAGATTATAGAGCTAGATAGATCCTTTTAAGCTCTAAAAAAGAAGGGACAACCTTAAGAGGAGGAATGGGTGATTTACAAACCACCCTTGAAAAGATATAATTTTTAGCTTTTTGTCTTCAAATTTTGAAATTTTATTATATCTCTATGTCCAGATATTAGCAACTGGATTCTTCTTTGAAAAAACATCCCCTAAGAAATTGTCAGGAACTATAGAGATTTTCTCTTCATTTTCTCTTTTGGATGGGGATTTTCATACCAAGCTATCAGGGTTTTGGACTTAGTTATCATTTTGTTCTTCATTGTATTTTGTTGTGACTAGCTCGTAAGGTAGTTTTTGAAAAAGCAAGGCCACTCGTAAAGGTTTTGCAATGTTAAAATGTTATCATGTCTAAAAACTTTAAAATATTGATTTATTGGTAGCTTAGTCTAGATCAATACCTGGTGGGGCCCATCTGCTAAGAGCTCAATGCAAGATCAAGATTTAAGAGGAGCTATTGATTTCTTGATTCAAAAATTCCACATGGCTTCACCACGCAAGTTATAAATGTTGCTAGACTAACATCTTTATAGCAATGTGCCATTTGTTAAAGCAGATAAGTCAGCTTCAATGCAGGTCCCTTGTCTTCCTGTATAGATCAATAAATAAAGCAATGACATATGAGCCACTTGTGCTATGTGTCAACACCAGACAACATTTGAAAAAGTAGGTGTGACAACTATTAAGTATTGCACCATTGGTTGGAGTCATATGAACCAACGAACTTTATGGGCCAAGGTTTTATCTGAAGAATAAAGTAAATAAAGGTATATTGTGGAATACACATGCCAATACCATGCAACATTTGGGAAGGGCAAGTCTAAAAACTTTATAATGTTGTGTTATTGGATGATTAGAATGAGTCATCTCGTCAATGAGCCTGGTGATACGATCAACAAAGAATTTTCCAATGACACTTGGTAGCTTTTCACTCCTCCAAGCTACTGTCAGTCCTGACACAATTCTTCATTGTGTGATTGGTGGAGTAGTGCAATCCATGTGGCAAGGAACGTGATCATCAGATCTCATGTGATTGATCTTTTGAATCTTAATGCTACAGGGTCTATAAATAACAACTTTTCCCTAGCATGTGGAAGTTAAGATATTGTTGTAGTTCCAGTTCAAAATCATGCAGGAGTGAACCCACTTATAAATAGATAAATGTATTAAGTAAAAGGGGGCAGGAGGATTTTCTCTCTAATAGACATAGGCCTTTGTGGGTATTTCTTAGAACTGATTGAACATTGAATCATTTGTGATCTTATCCTTTTGTAATATGTTCTCAACTCATCAATGAAGAGGAATTTACATTATGTGCCAAATATTCATCTTTACAAGATCTTTCTCATAGTTCTATAATGATACTCTGCGTAAATTTGTCTATTTGATGATTGATATTTGTTGTTGGTTTAAAATCATGCATTCTAATGCTCTTTGTTATAGTAATCTAGTATTATGATTTAAACATAGGTCAACTATTGTGAAAATTTCTAGGATTAGAAGAGCATTTTACAATCTAGCGTATCGCCTTAGAATAGATTTGTTTTCTAAGTTTTCTTATCTCTTTTCTCTACAAATTGAAAAGAATTCAATGAACATCCTATGAAGAGTCAGCTTCTAAAATCTTAGAGGTTATCTCGCAAGCCACGTCCCACATTTGTGAGGCTTCCCATGTTGGTGCAAGTCTACATGTGTGTGCAACATTTAGGTGTAGATCTGAACATCAATAGATCACAAGGGTTAGTATACATATGAGATAGAAGCACTTATGCATAGTTCTTCCTTAGCCTACCAAACTAACTCCACAACAAATTATAGAGAAGAGAGAAAAATGGTTATGTTTTAATTATGATAACAATTACAGTAGAGGACATAACCATGTGGAAAATAAGTTCTACATCGAAGGGCCAAGTGAGGAAGAAGATGATAAAGAAGAATAAATATTAAAGAGGTTGGAAATGAACTAGATAAGAAATCAAGAGATACCCAATCAACTATTTCTTTTCATGCATTTTCTAGCATTAACACCCCACAAACTCTCAAGTTAGTGGGTTTTTTGAAGAAAGAAAGAGTAATAGTGTTGATAGACTCAAGAAGCACTCATAAATTCATCAATAATAAGTTAATTGCTCATTTGGATTGTTTTATAATGTCATAACATTAAATTGTCCATGGAAGATAATTGACTTGATTGTTTGATATTTGGTATCTCCATGGGGGCAACAAATAGTGTTGGGAGTACAATGACTTACTACATTGGGGACGAGTGAAATGAACTTTTAGGAGCTATTCATGCATTTTCACTTAAAGGGAAGGCTAGTAGAACTAAGAGAGTAGCATGCAGAGTCTCCACAGATGGTAAGCTCTCATCAAATGTAAAATATGCTTAACAAGGGGGCAGATAGGTTTGCAGCCCAATTGTTTTCATTAGAAGTATATTACTCAAAGGCTTCTACATCACTAGATCTGCAACCAATTGCAAATAATCATTCAACGGTTTTTGGAGAGATGCCAAAAGGATTGCCTCCTAAAATAGATCATTATCATGTCATTTAACTAGTACCAGGGATCCAGCCACCCAACATCATGCCCTATAGGTATCCATATGTACAAAAAAGTGAGATCAAGAAGATGGTTTAGGAATGCTAGAGACAGGTATTATAAAGCATAGTCAAAGTGCTTAGCCTCTCCAGTGGTAATGGTGTGCAAGAAACATGACACTTGGAGGATGTTCCACGATTACAAAGAGCTCAAAAAATATATATTAAAAGATAAATTTCTCACTCCAATAATTGACAATTATTTTACCAGACTTGATCTTTGTTTTGGCTATTATCAAATTACAATGAGAGATGGGGATATACATAAGATAGTTTTTTGAACCCATGAGGGCCACTAAATTTTTATAATGCCTTTTGGTCTCACAAATGCACCATCTACATTTCAAAGTTTGATGAATTTTATCTTTAGGCCATTTCTATAGAAATTTGTTTTGGTATTTTTTGATAACATCTTACTATATAACAAAACTTGGGAGGAACACTTGTAAAATATAAATAAGGTTTTGTGTAATGCCCCAAGCTTTTTCTCAAGATTAATAGACAAAAATCAATCAAACAATTTTTTTGTGAAATAAAAGTGGTAATAACCAACCACATAACATACTAACAGGCCCAAGGTGTCATACTCTTGGTAGGAACACCAATGCATAAGTAAAGTGAAAAAAGTGGAAGACTTAACCATACCGTGGGACAAGACACCATGGTTGACATAGAAAATGAGGCATGGAGGAGAGATGGGATTTCTAAAACCATTGGAACAACCTTTATAAGATCTCTACTAAATCACCCCTCATATTCATGGAGTTATGACAAGTAGAAAGGTTTAAATTGTGAATAGTTCTGGTTCCAATATGAACTTGCAAACGAGTCAACTTTGGACATGGGTTGTAACTTGCAACTTGGTAAAATAATTCAGGTTTAGGTTTCAAGTCATAGTTAAAAAACTCCACCCTTATGAACTTTAGGTTCCACTAGAATAGTGCAATGTGTGAATGCCATGCTAATCTTGAACTATGGTTTAAGGATGACTTTAGAGTCCAGAAAACATCTATAATTTCACATTTGCAATATGCATACGATCTTCAATTCCTAACTCAGAAGGATCCTTAGACTTTAGAAACTATTTATTGTTTGCACATCTACAAAGTGTAATTGAATTTCAAACTCTGGACTCTGCAACACTTCAGACTTTGGAAGACATCGATAACTTGCACTATGCAAAGTGCAATCAAATTTAGAACTCTAGACCACCAACTACATCAAACTTTGCAAACCAAGTGCAACTTGTACTATGCTATGTGCATTAGGTTCCCAAAATTTGGTCATACCTCATTCTAGGGTTTAAGACTTACTACAAGTAGCAACTCAAATTGGCAACCTTGTTTTGCAATGTAGTTTAGGCTACATCTTTGACTTGTAAAATAAAACACAAATAAAGTCTAAGGAAAGAAAAACAAGTAAATTTTCCTCACACTACAAGGTGTATCTTCCTCGATTTTTGAGCTATTTACAAATAGTCTTGGGGGTATGTTCAAGGGCTTGTGGGATTTCACTTGGCCACATGAAAACCTTCTAAAGTACATGGTTCCCAAGAAACCAGATGGTAAGTGAATTCCACTTTTTAAACCACGATGATAGCAAAACAAAATTTCAAAAGAAATAAAAAAATACATTAATTCTAAAGAATCACCATGTCATCAAGATTGACAACTCTTGACATGAAATCCAAGTATCTCAGAGACCTCTGAAGTCCCCAACAATTGCATAGCACCATCTAACCATGTAGTACCTTTAGGCCCACCCCATTGAACTAACAGATGAATACAAGGGTACAAAACACACTCACACAAAGCAAGGGAGTATGGCAACACACAAGCCAATAAATCATGCATGCAATACTCATCAAATGAATAATTCAACTAACATAAGGATTAGAATCCTAGGAAATGGACAAGGAGTGTCATCACACATAGCACAACGAATATGGAGAAAATTACAAGATTCGCCAACTCCTAGAGTTGTGACATGTCCTTCACACTACCATTGAATCTCCACAAGCATTTGCATCATAGGGGAAACTCTTGATTAATTATTTTATATTACCTAATGTAAATTGATGTTATCACTTCTTAAAAACTCCCCTCTTGTTTATTATGTCAATCCCTTTGTATCACAACAAAAGAGAGGGAGCCACTCTTTTCCAATCCTATACCTCCATCCTAAAGGTTCGTCATGCCCAACTTGGGTGTGGCACAAAATCAAGGTAGCAAATTTTATAACGTAAGCTAAAATATCCAAAATACTATTTAAAAAAAAGACATCGCATTTCACCAAACAAGATGCTCATTTAAGCCTAAAATGTAAATTTATAATTTTCTTCGAGACACTGCAAAAAATATAAACTTCCCTATCTCCATTAATGGAGTCACATGAAACCTTTAACTTTTTCACATTTTGAATTTGAAAGGAAATGCAAAAATTGAAACTACATGTCCTATTTTTCCTTCAGACCAAAGAGCCCAAAGATTCCCCTAAATCTTGTATTCCTTCCATCAGAGAAACTTGATCTGAGACACCTTAAATGGAAGGAATTCTCTTGCCAAAAAATCCCAGAAAATTCTAAGTGTTTTCCTTTAAACATTTGCCTTATCAGCAAAATTAGCAGTTTGCGAACCTCTTAGTTCATTAATTGGCATGTTCGCTGATAATGAAATGAAGGCAAGAAGACAAGGCAAAAAGGAAAAAACTCAAGTGCCTATCAACAAACTTAACATTTCGTGAACCTACCGGTTCGTCGATTGGCCAAATCGCTAATTTAGCAAAGTGATGAGAGGAAAGAAGACAAAGACAAAGAAAGAAAATCAGCTAAGGAGAGTAGTTTGCGAACCTGATGGTTTGTCGATTGAGGAGTTCAGCGATGTGCAAATAGGCTGATGAAGAGGAAGGATAAGCAGAGAGTTCAGGCTTTTAGCAGAACAAATAGTTTTCCCATTGGCAAAGGGGCTGATGAAGTGCAAGGAAGAAGCCCACAAAAAAAGCCAAGTCCAAAGTTTCCTCGCTTTTCCCTTGTATTTTATGCCTTTTCAGAGCTTTAGAGTTTTGAGGTTCTCTCTTCCATCATGCCATTCCTATTAGCTCCAAAACTCCACCTTGATAATTTGTATATTGCCCAAGTGTTTTAGATCTCGGAGGTTGGGGTGGCAGTCTTCCTTCTTTCGAGTAGGTAGTAAGCAGAAAGCCCGATCACTAAAGTCCAACGAATCTCCAAAAGTTTATAAGTCTTTGGGATGTCAGAGATTAGGAGGTTTCTCTTCCTCTTTCCTTTTTGAAGGTAGAAGGGTGAAGGTCTAAGGCCCAATCCCCAATCGTTTCTCTAGGGTGTCAAGTCTTCGAGCAACGAACTCTGAAGAGTTTCTTGTTCGCTTGCAGTTTACAAGCATTAGTGGAAAGGTTCGATGCCTAATCCTGATGATCATTAAATTCTTGTAAGTATTTCAGGATCGGGGAATTGAGCGGTTCCCTTTCTTCTCTTCCAAATGCATGATGTATGGTGAAGGCCCGATCTCTGAAACCAGATGATTTCCCTTTGTTCCTTTTGGACTTTGGAGATCAGGGTTTCCTTCTTCACCCTTTTAGAGGCTGATTGCTTGGTGGAAGTCTGATTGATTAGAGCCCAACTATTTTTCCCTCCCTACTCCTTCCACTGTTTAGAATGTGATGGGACTATTCAATGACCTTCCTAGCCACCATTAATGTTTTTTTAAATCTTGATTGCTTGTGGAAACTAATTTCTCATGCCCCAATGCCACTTTAGCTCCTTTTGCATTGAATTTATTGTACCGAAGGCATGGCCGGATGTTCTTCTTCAACAGGTTTCCAGGGCAGAGCCATGTGGGCACACACCAAGGACTTAGAGATAAATTTATTGCATAATGGGCAACTGGTTTTCCTTGTTGACCACTCTTCCCCACATCCATGGCTGCTACAATATAATTTGAAAAGCTATATATGCATAGGTTTGAGATGTATTTCGGTTGTTAGTTGTTCTTTGGGTCATTACACGGGTAGAGGAATTTGTTGTAGTTGTAGACCTTGTATGTTTTACAAGAATTGATTAGATTTGATGCATTGTACTTGATTTTGATTTTGTGATGTCCATTTGTTGTTCACTTATGAATGTAAATCATTATTTTATATCTATTTCCTATGCAATAAATTTGTTCTTCTCTTGTAATGGCTATTTAGCCTCTATGATCAATATAAACGAATACTTTTGCCTCTCTAATTGTTCTTACACTGTGTTTGTTCAAAAGATACAAGCTGTGTATTGTGGGTAAAATGACCCCTTTCATAGTTTTATTTTTTCTACCTTAACCTCTGTTTGAACCTGCATGAGTCTATGTGAGTTCCCTTCAGCGTTGAGGTCATTACTTTGAATTGCCAGTTGCAGATAAGCACCCTAAATCTTGGTGCATTACCATTTTATTTTTTAGATTCCTTCTTCCCCTTGGTGATTAGTAGCATAGGTTTAGTTATTTTTCTCTAAACCTTAAGCTTAGTATGAGGAACCATCCTTCTCTAGAGGTATGATCTCATTTGCAAGGTCCCACACCTTGAGATCAGTCTCATTGTGTCATTGGAATGCTTGAACAGGCTTCAAGTAGGGTGCAATTTCAAGTGATAACAATTTCTAGCACACCTGATGGGACCCTCTGCTCTGAGTAAGAGCTGAACTGAGAAGGTTGGTGTCATTCTTAGTTCATGTGCAGCTGTGAAAGCATTCAACAAGCACCATAGCGAATCTGTTGGTGCAACCAGTTCAAGTGCTTAAAGATCCATCAAAGATCAGAGTTTAGTGATGCTCTTGGTTTTTTCCAGCCTTCAAGGTTCTCAAATCACCTGGCGAATCTCTTCTGGTATGTTCACAATCTTCAAGAGCAGACCTATTAACCCTTATTTTCAAAAAAGATTTAATACATCTCTGCTTTTCAATGCGCTAAAATGTCAATTTTTATGGGAATTATGGTTGTTCCCCTCCACCCTACCAAAATTCAATCTATACACCTCCTTACCAGTAGTATCAGGTTCAAAATGCCTTTGTTTTTATGTCATATACACCTATTGCAAAAGGTTACCAAAATCCTCATGATGCTTATTGACAGGTTGTCGTAAGGTCCTAACACTTTAGTTGAAATATATCAATTATGTCGACTCGATAGTGTCCAAAGCAGTTTGCAATAGGGAATGAATTTGGACATCTCATCTCAGTAATGGTTTTCTAAGTTTTTGAACAAGCCTTTAACAAAATGAATCTAAACTAGAATGCATACCACTCTTAATCTAGAAAGCATTTGAATTCTTAATCTAGAAAGCATATAAACTAACTAGGAATCAACACATGCATTTTTAACTATGAATTTTAAAAAGGCAACTAACTATTAACTGAAAACATATTAAAATTTGAGCTAACAATTGAAAACAGATTTTATGGACAAAGCGGATGCTTCGGAAACAATTAGCATAACAACAAATCTGAAAGATTATTATCTTAAACACAATATCCATCATGAACACACAATAATGCTAAAACAAAAAGTTACATTAATCTAACAAAAATATTTACTAACATAATTGAACAACACAGTTGTGCAACAGTAAAACACTTATCTATCCTATATCCTTCAAGTGGCTAGCTCTTAAGAGATCTTCTTATCGATTCAAACCACATGCATTATCTCAACAACTCCAAAATAACTCCATTTTCATTTGCATTTCCATTTCTCAAAAAAAATTACTCAGAATAAACTCGGTTGCTTTATTCCATAGAAAATTATCACGAACATAATAGTTGAGCATTACTTCTATATTGTATGTCAAAACATAACATAATATAACACAACACAACATAACTATTTTTGAGATTACCCATAATCTATACTACCAAAATCCTAATTTTTAGGTGACGCATAAATGCCACTTAAAAAAGTTTTCAACACAAAAACAAACTTTTAACTAAACTATATGTCTATTAGATTCAACATAGTAAAGGCTCCGAGTGAAGTCATAAAATGTCTTAAGTATTTTTAACAGAAAATAAAGGAACTGTCAATAAAGCCTATGATCATGTATTCCTAGATTTCCAGCGCCCTAAGATTCTGGCGCTGCTAACTTCAGTTGCTTTTAAGTTCCACTAGGTACTTCATAAAACCCTGCATAAATACACAGACCTTACACACGATCATGTCAACATTAATGGAAAACTTCAATCAATTAGAAAACAAGATTTGTACATCACTCTATTCAAAAATAAACAAATATTGCTCATAAAATTAGTAATTGGCATGGTTTGGGTAATTTGGGAGACACAAAAAGGGTTATATGACTTATTTTGAAATGAGGTTAATTATACCTCATCACTTATCTCCCTCTTACCCCCACTCAGCCTTCTTGTCAGCCTAATAATACTTATTATCAACCTCAAGAGGACTACCTTACTCTACTAGAGATTAAGGAACATTTGGATGGTATTAAAATAGAAGTAGGGTATAATCAGTCGCAGGAAGACTTCAATTTTAACATTAGAAATGAAGGTGATGCGATGAGGATAATCTTAGGTTTCCAATAGGAGTGAGATGAAGTTACAAGAATGATGGAGTATAACCGACATCAAGAGGAACTTGCTTATCACACTTATCTTCAACAATAGTAGATGGAGGTAGAGGAAAGAGCTTACCGAGAGCAACTTTCTCTGCAGCTTGCAACTTTATCAGAGGAGCATTTAAGGCAATTGCTTTCCAAGATATAGAGGTGGGACACCTAATCAGTTCCCTCCATTCTTAGCTCTAGGCAACCCCTCCCTTCTACGCAAGTTTAGCCTGTGGAAAAAATAATTCTCAAATTCAAAATCCCAAGTTTCGGGCAAGGGAAACCCTCTAAGCGTCCAAGACCACCTTCCAATTTCAAAGTCCCAAGTTTTAGTGGCCCTCAACCTTCACAAGAGTATGTTCCTATGCAGGTCCATCCTATTATTCCTTAGGAATGACCCTCTCAAGAAGCCCTTCCAGCCCCCATTCCATGTCATCTCTCTTGTCCTAGCAATGGCTCACTCTTAAAAGACAGACCAGTTTTTTGGAAAGATGTTGGGTTCCATGAGATGGAAAGGGGAATGTGTGCTACAACTGATAAAGAACTCTCTGTTGATAATAAATCCTCATGCACTATTATAACTGAAAAATCAAACATGTTTCAAGATGAAGCTAAGCTAACGAGCACAAGGTTAGTGCTATTCCAGTGGGGTTGCAGTCAAATGACGAGGGCATTGAGCAGGAGATTGCTACAGTGGCTCCAAATGTTGATAATGACAACCTATTTCAAGAACTGCCCAGTTTCATTGAATATGAAGAGGGTAGGTTCTGGAGCAACATAAAGATAGTAGAAATGATGGCGAGTTGCTAGCATTTGTAGAAAAGTGTGGGAATGAATTCCTAGCTCAGGAAGAAAAGAGCGAGAGCTTCCCTGTAGTGGGGAGTGCAGAAATTGATGGCACAGACTTGTTTGAGCAGCTCCCATCTTTTATAGAGGAGAATGCTAAGAACAAATTGAAGATTTGTTCTTGGTTATCCAATAGGGATATCAACTCCTTGGTGAAGGAGATTTCACCATTGAGCAGGTTCAGGGCTCATTTTTAGAGCCTATTTCAGATGGTCTCCCTGAACAACATGAGCACAAGGTGGATGTATCCATATTTTCAAATGAGCCACAAAAGCTAGAGCTTTCAAACAAGCAAGCAGAAAAAGAAACAGAGTAGAGGCATGAGATCAACTCTGTTAATTTGCATGTCATTTCAAAGGGATGTCCTATCAAACATCTCACCTAGCTAGGGGTAGACCATGAAGAGTCACCACTTGTCATGCTTACCTCTGAGCATGAAGATGAGAATCAAAATAAATCAACCCATTTATCCACTTCTCAGCAGCTACATTCCTAATCAGTTCAAGTGGGTGAGTGAGTTTATTCCCATTCTTGGGGAAGGTTTTGCCAATTTGTTGAATACCCATCCCTTCCCCACCTCTTGTTAACTTCCCACAAGCATATAAAGTACTATAAATTGGTAAGGAATGGCAGTTATTTTAAAAAACTAGTTAATGGATTTGTTTAAGTCCTCTTCTAGTTGGTTAGTTTAGGTTTAGGATAGGTTTGTTTTGAGTAGTTTTCCTTTCCTCCAAGTGCTCTTGCATAGGTTGGATCCTCATTATGAGGGTGTTTACCTTGTTGTTTTCATGTGTTTTATGTTGTTTTGTTCTTGGAGGCATGTTCAGTTTCATGTTGGTCTGGCCAACCTCTATATCAGTATTGTTGTAGCCCTTTTGACTCTATGCCCAATGGATTGCAGAAGGCCACAGGTTCTCCTTGTGTTTAGCAGGCAAACACCACTACATAGTCACCAAAATGTTGTCCTATTTTGCCTTCAGACCAAATAGCCCAAAGATTCCCCTATATCTTGCATTCCTTCAATCAGAGAAATCTGATCTAAGACACTTTAAATGGAAGGAATTTTCTGCCTAAAAATCCTAGAAAATTCTAAGTGTTTTCCTTTAAAGATTTGCCTTATCAGCAAAATTGACAGTTCACAAACCTCTTAGTTCACTAATCGACCAGTTCATCGATGATGAAATGAAGTCAAGAAAATGAGACAAAAAGGAAAAAATTCAAGTGCCTATCAATAAACTTAACAGTTTGTGAACCTTCCAATTCACCGACCAATCGGTTTAGCAAAGTGATGAGAGAAAAGAAAGCAAAGGTAAAGAAAGAAAATCGGCTAAGGAGAGTAGTTCGCAAACTTGATGGTTCACCGACTAAGGAGTTGGCTGATGGGCGAAGAGGCTGATGAAGAGGAAGGATAAGAAGAGAGTTCAGTCTTTTAGTAGAACAAAAAGTTTGTCAATTGGCAAAGGGGCCGATGAAGTGCAAGGAAGAAGCCCACAAAAAGCTAAGTCTAAAGTTTCCTAGCTTTTCCTTTGTATTTTCTACCTTTTTTGGAGCTTCATAAAGATAGTGGAAATGATGGCAAGTTGCTAGCATGTGCAAAAAAATGTGGGAATGAATTCCCAGCTCAGGAAGAAAAGAGTGAGCACTGCCTTATAGTGAGGAGTGCAGAAATTGATGGCACAGACCTATTTGAGGAGCTCCCATATTTTATAGAGGAGAACAATGTGGAGATTGAGCATGGGCAAGAACAAATTGAAGATTTGTTCTTGGTTATCCAGCAAGGATATCAACTCCTTGGTGAAGAAGATTTCACCATTGAGCAGGTTTAGGGGTAAATTTCAGAGCCTGTTTCAGATGGTCTCTCTAAACATAAGTACAAGGTGGAGGCAACCATATTTTCAAATGAGCCACAAGAGCCAAAGCTTTCAGACCAGCAAATGTTGGTATGTGGTGACTGATCATGCAAGTACTGTACACTCATAATGTATCCTCATCGAGGTTTGGGGCTAGGCCAGGCTCCAAGCGGGGGTTCAGGGGCAGTAGCCCCCAAGAAATTTTTTCCCTCCTTTTTGCCCATTCGAAGTCAGTTGTTAATTTTTGTTAACCGACAAAAGAAAAATGACATTATAAAACCCTAATTCTAGAAGCTTCCAAAAAGCTTGATATAAGCAGCTAGGATGTATATTGCGGGTGTGGAATTTGTGAGATTGTAACCTATTTTGCACTGGATAATAAAATCATTGGATGGCTGAGTTTCTGTGGATGTAGCCCATTTTGGGTGAACCACATTAAATTTTTGTGTTAATCTCTATTGTGTTGTTCTTCATTTTTATATTTGGGTTATTTAATATGCATATAATTGTTAGTGTTTATTGCTTCGATCTGCCTGAACCCTAACAGCAAGCGAAGAAAGAAACAGAGCAGAGGCATGAGATCAACTCTGTTGATTTGCATGTCATTTCAAGGGGATGTCCTATCAGACATCTAGCCCAGTTGGGGACAGACCATGAAGAGTCATCACTTGTCATGCTTACCTTTGAGCATGAAGATGAGAATCAAAATAAGAAGGATTAACCCATTTATCCACTTCTCAACAACTACATTCCCAATCAATTCAAGTGGGTGAGTGAAATTGTTCCCATTCTTGGGGAAGTGTTTTGCCAATTTGTTGAATACTCATCCCTTCCCCACCTCCTGTTAACTGCTCACAAGCATGTAAAGTACTATAAATTGGTAAGGAATGGCAGTTATTTTGAAAAATTAGTTAATGGATTTGTTTAAGTCCTCTTCTAATTGGTTAGTTTAGGTTTAGGATAGGTTTGTTTTGATTAGTGTTTCTTTCCTCCAAGTGCTCTTGCATAGGTTGCATCCTCATTAGGAGGTTGTTTGCCTTGTTGATTTCATGTGTTTTATGTTGTTTTGTTCTTGGAGGCATGTTCAGTTTTATGTTGGTATGGCCAATCCCTGTATCAGTATTGTTGTAGCCCTTTTGACTCTATGCCTGATGGATTGCATAAGGCCACTGGTTCTCCTTGTGTTTAACAGGCAAACACCCCTGTATAGTCACCAAAATGTTGTCTTATTTTGCCTTTAGACCAAATAGTCCAAAGATTCCCCTAAATCATGCATTCCTTCCATCAGATAAATCTAATCTAAGACACCTTAAGTGGAAGGAATTTTCTCTCTAATAAATCCTAGAAAATTCTAAGTGTTTTCCTTTAAATATTTACCTTATCGACAAAATTGGTAGTTTGTGAACCTCTTAGTTTGTCAATCGGCCAATTCATCAATAATGAAATGAAGGCAAGAAGACAAGGCAAAAAGGAAAAAAGTCAAGTGCCTATTGATAAACTTAGCGGTTCGCGAACCTATCAGTTCACCAACTGATCGGTTCACCGACCGACCAAATCATCGATTTAGCAAAGTGATGAGAGAAAAGAAAGCAAAGGCAAAGAAAGAAAATCGGCTAAGGAGAGTAGTTCATGAATCTGATGGTTCACCGACTGAGGAGTTCACCGATGGGCAAATAGGCTAACAAAGAGGAAGGATAAGCAGAGCATTCAGGCTTTTGGAAAAATAGACAGTTCGCCGATTGGCAAAGGGGCTGATGAAGTGCAAGGAAGAAGCCCACAAAAAAAGCTAAGTCCAAATTTTCCTAGCTCTTCCTTTGTATTTTCTACCTTTTTCAGAGCTTCAAAGTTTTGAGGTTCTCTCTTCCATCATGCCATTCCTATCAACTCCAAAACTTCGCCTTTATAATTTGTAAATTGCCAAAGTGTTTTGGATCTCGGAGGTCAAGGTAGCAGTCTTCCTTCTTCCAAGCAGGCAGCAAGCGGAAAGCCTAATTGTTGAAGTCTGACAAAGCTCCAAAATTTTCTAAGTCTTTCGAGCATCGAAGATCAGGAGATTTCACTTCCTCTTTCCTTTTTGAAGGCAAAAGGGTGAAGGTCTGAGGCCCAATCTTTGATCGTTTCTCTAGGGTGCCAAGTGTTCGGGCAACGAACTCTGGAGAGTTTTTTTTTGCTTGCAGGTTACAAGTGTTAGCAGCAAGGTCTGAAGCTCGATCCCAATGATCTTCAAATTCTTCTAAGTATTTCGAGATCAAAGAATCAAGTGGTTCCCTTTCTTCTCTTTCAAATGCACGATGTATGGTGAAGGCCTAATCTCCAAAACCTGATGGTCTCCCTTTGTTCCTTTCAGACTTTGGAGATCAAGGTTTCCTTCTTCACTCTTTCATAGGCCGATTGCTTGGTAAAAGCTCGATTGGTCGGGGCCCAATTGTTTTGCCCTCCCTACTCCTTCCACTATTCAGAATATGATGGGATTGTTCAACAACCTTCTTGGCTGCCATTAATGCTTCTTTAAAGCCTGATTGCTTGTGGAAACTAATTTCTCGCGCCCCAATGCCACTGTACCTCCTTTTGCATTGAATTTATTGTATCCAAGGCATGGGCAGATGATCTTCTTCAGTCTCCAAAGCAGAGCCATCTGGGCACACACCAAGGACATAGAGATGAATTTATTGCAGAATGGGCAACTGGTTTTTCTTGTTGACCACTCTTCTTCACGTCCATGGCTGCTACAGTATGATTTGAAAAGCTATATATGCATAGGTTTGAGATGTATTTCAATTGTTAGTTGTTCTCTAGGTCATTACACGGGTAGAGGAGTTTGTTGTAGTTGCAGACCTTGTATGTTTTATAGGAATCGATTGGATTTGATGCATTGTGCTTGATTTTAAGCCTGTGATGTCTCCAATTGTTGTACACCTATGAATGTAAATCATTGTTTTGTGTTTGTTTCCCCTGCAATGAATTTTTTCTTCTTTTGTAATGGCTATTTAATCTCTATGATCAATATAAAATTGATACTTTTGTCTCTCTCATTGTTCTTACATTGTGTTTGTTTGAAAGATACGTGTTGTGTATTGTGGGTAAAATGGCATGTTTCATAGTTTTATTTTTTTACCTTAACCTATGTTTGAACCTGCATGAGTCTATGTGAGTTCCCTTCAGCATTGAGATCATTACTATGCTATGTCGGTTGCAGCTAAACACCCTAAATCTTGGTGCATCACCATTTTCTTTTTTGTATTCCTTCTCCTTTTCCTTGGTGATTAGTAGCATAGGTTTAGTTATTTTTCTCTAAACCTTAAGTTCAAAATGAGGAACCAGGATTCTTTAAAGATTTGATCTCATCTGCAAGTTCCCGCACCTTGAGATCAGTCTCATTGTGTTATTGGAATGCTTGAATAGACTTCAAGCAAAGTGCAATTCCAGGTGATAACACTACCCTTTGATGCACAATCCACCCAACATCCATAATTCTCAACAAAATTGGGAGAAGAGATTTAACTAAGAAAATTTTGCCATAGTAATGGCTCTAAAATGGACTTTCCAAATTTAAAACCCTACAACTTAAACATGCAATCTACACATGCAATCTTTGCACCAAATTAGTATCTACAATATAAAGGCCGTATGCACCACCTAGTGTGGGCATGGCAATGGAAGAATCTCGTTAAAATTTTGAACTTTAAACAAGCATTCAAGAGGGAATAGAAATACCTTTCTATGGAGAACGCTCATAATGGAAGCGATTTCTTTCCTTTGATTCTAGGCACTCTATTAAGCAATGTTTTTCAAGCAACTCCAATCATCAAGCAATCCACAAATCTATCATTTATTTGCAATCCAAGAATTTTCTTTTCCAAGAAGGAGAAAAAATTGAGAGATTTTTTTGAAAAAACAAAAATGAGAATGAAAAGCTTTTTATTTTTCCTTTATCTAAAATTCCCTAAACCCCTTTTCTACCTTCTTTTCTTTCCTACTTAACAAGCTATTTTAAACATGCCTTTTTTAAATTCAAAATTTTCTAAATAACAATACCCAACCTTTATTTAAACTTAGCGGTATTGAATTGAAATCACTACAATATTAATAGTTCCCCAAAAACATTTTATTTACTATACTTCTAATTTTCTTACACAATTTTTTTAATTCCCTAAGACAATTAAATTCATTATATTTTCATTTCGCAAAAATAATAAAATGCCATAGATTCTTCCTACTAAAGTATAATTAAATATCTTTTCTACAAACACATTAAGCACACATTTCAAAATAATTTTAAATAGAAAGTGCTAAGATCGTATTAAACACATGCAAGGACGTCCACACACTTTATGGGTTTTCACAACATGTTGATTCTAAAATCACCTTCGATTTAGATCTAGTTTAACATAGGGATACACAAGATCCATCTCATACTCAAATAGACTGAGATAAAGGTTAACACACAAATTTTAACCCAATAAAAACATCTCATTTATAACCGCCATTGGAGAATTACCCTATACCCACACACTCAAGTCAAATATCAGGCATACTTACACCATATGTATTAGTCAAAGCAAAACATAAACACCCAACATGGTATCACATCAAATAAATCAACTAAACATCACATCTAACATGAATCATCACCCATAACCACAAAGATGCAATAACTGACAATAATCCAACATTCTAATCCATGTACAATATATATACATATATCAAAGTAGTGGAATTGTAACACTAAAAGGTCCAACATATAAAATCACAACATATACATCCATGGACAAATGCTTACATACCAATATAATACCCCATTAGAAATACCTTGATGGCATAATAAAACGTCATCCCTAATAATAATAGCAGATCCAAAACAAAAGTCAACAAATGACATGGCACAAGTGCCAGAGGCATTATATTTTGGACATTCTTGAACAACATCAACTATATGCTAAGCCATCCAAGTGTGTGTTCAAAGTACCTAGGTCATATTATTTCACATGAGAGAGTCAAGGTGCACCCTCACAAGATCAAGGCCATTGTATAATGGAAAATGCCTAAGACCCTTAAAACTTGTGAGGTTTCTAAAGGCTTACAAGTTACTCTCGCCAATTTGTAAAGAATCATGGTAGCATAGCTTCACCTCTCACTACCTTGTTAAAGGACTCCTTCCAATGGAATGAGGTAGCTACTAGGGCATTTGAGTGGCTGAAAGAAGCATGTGCACAACTCTAGTTCTAACTACCTCGATTTTTTCTAAAACATTCATTGTGGAATGTGATGATGCTTCAAGACATGGCATAGGATTGGTATTCGTGCAAGAAGGAAGATTGATAGCATTTGAGAGTCACCAACTCAAAAGTAAAAATTTGTTGAATCTAGTTTATGAGATGGAAATGTTGGCTATCCTACATGCAATCAAACAATGGAAGCCTTATTTAATGAGAAAACACTTTAAGGTAAAGACAGATCATGATAGTCTCAAATACTTCTTGGAATAGAGCTTTTCATTTGAAGAATAGCAAAAATAGGTCACAAATATTGGGATGACTCTAAGATCGTATAGAGGAAAGGCAAGGAGAATGTTGTGGTTGATACTGTAGGAGGGATGAACCCACAACCACTCTTGTATGCCATTCCCATATTGCAAGAAGATTAGGTAAATAAGAAACAAAAAGAGTGGGATAAGGCCATGGATACTCAAATTCTCATTGAGAAACTCCAACAAGATTCAAGTGTGTTAGACAAATTTGCATGGAAGTGAAATGTTTTATGGTAGAAAAATGTACCTATGTAGGAACTCAACCCTTAAGTTTAAGGTGTTGGTAGAACTACATATTTCTCTAGTAAGTGGGCACTCTGAATTTTTAAAGACCTCATAGAATTAAACAAGATTTCTTTTGGGAGGGGCTCAAAGGGGATGTTCAAAAATTAATATGGTATGCCAACAAAATAAAATGGACAATTAAGACTCCAAGTCGTCTACAACTCTTATCTATTCCAAGTTAGAGTTGGGAGGAGGTATCCATGGATTTCATCATAGATTGGATTAGATCTAAAGAAAAAAGTTTCATCATGATTATTGTGGATTGTCTCTCCAAATATGCATATTTTTGTGCTTTGGCACACCCATTTGTAGCAAGCATTGTAGTGATAGCCTTTATGAATACCATTCAGAAACTACATGGGACTCCAAAAGTCACAGTGAGTGATTCTGATCCTATATTTCAAATAATTTTTTAACCAACTTATTTTCATGTTTGGGCACTCAGCTGGCTCATAGTTCATCATATCATCCCCAACTAGATGAACAATCGAAGGGGGTCAAAAAATGCTTAGAGGGTTATCTTTGATGTTTTGCTTCAAATAAACAAGAGAGATGGATGCAGTGGTTGCCACTAGCAGAATGGTGGTATAACACTTATTTCCAATAGTCCATCTAAAGTGTCCATTTTTGGCACTATATGGGTACCTGCCACCATCAATTACATCTTCGTTGTAGGCACAAAGATCCGAACAATTGAAGAACACATTTAGTCTCAACAAGAGATACTTGTTGATCTTAGGTAGAACTTGGCAATGGCACAAAATAGAATGAAGCAACATACTAATCAACACTAAAGTGAGGATTTTTTAAGTGGGAGATTGAGTCTATGTGATTATAACCATATAAGCAAATGTCACTAAAACAATAACAAAAAGATAACAAGCTTGCTACCATGAGGGTGCAATATGGTGGTTAGTTCACTTGGTTGTTAAAATCACCACTAGGGTTCAAACCCCCACTGGGCCGATGAGCTCGCAGGTCATGGGCCTTTGCTAGGTTATCATGCTCACAAGATATGTGCCTTCACTGGGTTGGCATGCTCGTAGGCTATGTGCCTTTGTTGGGCCAATGAGCTTGCATGTTTAAATAAAGGTGATAATGCCTTGGAGACTGAGACCCCCAATAGTGGTCTTGATGATAAAGCCATGGGAAGAGATCCTCGTGAGTGGTCTCTCTGGGCTCAGACCAATAACCTACATTATAATTTTAAATTTTAAATAAAAAATAAAAAAATAACAAGCTTGTACCCAAGTATTATGGTCCTTAGAAAGTGTTGTAGATGTTTGGTAGTGTAACATACAAATTGGAGTTATCTATATCAACAAGAATACATCCAATCTTCCATATTTCATGCTTTGAAAAAGGCTATCAAAGAGTTGCAACATGAAGAAGGCTATCAAATAATTGCAACATAGACTGAGTTACCAAAGCTTGATGAGGAGAGTAGAATAATTTTGGATCCTAAGGGAATTCTTCAAACATGAAGAAGGCTATCAAAGAGTTGCAACATAGACTCAATTACCAAAGCTTGATGAGAAGAGTAGAATAATTTTGAATCCCAAGGGAATTCTTCAACCCTGAAGAAGGCTATCAAAGAGTTACAACATAGACTCAGTTACCAAAGCTTGATGAGAAGAGTAGAATAATTTTGGATCCCAAGGGAATTCTTCAAACACGTAATAAGAGGGCAGATGAGCAATCACAACATATTTGATCAATTGAAAAACTTCTCTAGTTGAAAATGCTACATAAAAAAATGAAGATTTTATACCAAAACATCCACAATTTATCAATGCTAAAGACAACTTTTCTCATCAAAAGTCCTATAGTGTGCATAGGGTTATAAGTAGTCGGCTCATGGCTCCTAATTAAATTATATAATCATTAGTATAGTCTCTTATATAGGTAGTTAAGTTGGCATGTGTAGCATCCAAAGGCATAATTATGGTATGTACAAGAGCTAATGGTTAGTTTATGTTACAATTTATGTTTTCTTAAAGACTTTTGAAAGTTTGTCCCCTCAAAAGTGGCCCATTAATCTCGAGCATTATCAAATATTTGCAAGATATTTCCTATTATATTATTCTCTTGTGTGCTATTTCATTACATAGGAACCACCATCAACAACCATGCACTTACAAAGAAAGGGAAATCTCAAAGAGTACTCTAAATTGTTAAAGGCATGGCTTAAAAGTTACATGCCAATATTTCCCTACATTTTCTCACCACACTTTACCTAGTTGAACATGTACATTGTTTAGCTGTCAATATTGGACGTTCTAGGTCGAATGCCGGCAATTGGTCAAGTTTATTATAGGTGGAAAAATGGCACTTTTCAAAAGCCAACAATCTATAAGGCATCCTACACAACCAACAAACTAAAATCTAGCAGCCAACATTTTTCCATGATTCCCCCTCCTGGACTACGTACTCAATTCATGCAAACTTAAAACTTTTGGCTCATAATATCCTCTACTGACAAGATGTATCCAATAGCCCAAGGTTACTCATTAAATGCTAACATCAACAAACTATTTCTCACTTGCTACAAGCTCCCAAAAACCAAGCACAAACACGATACGCAAAAAAAAAAAGCCAACACGCAGGTAAACCGCAAGCAGAGATACTGAATCTAAGCCGCGATGGTACAACATCAAAACTGCACAGAGACAAAATCCAAGGCCAGGACCTCGACAATTTTGAATATCATGCAATTATGATTTCCTCAGCGACAGATTCCTCCGACCACAACTCCATTATCAGAACTAAGAAGCTAGCCAAACTACTTAAAAGAAACCATGCAATTTTTCTTTTTTTTTTTAATTTTTCCTTAAGGGCATCAGCAATTTTCTTCTTAAACCACCACAAACTGTACATAAGTCTGCGAAAAAAAATATATGTAATCATTAAAATAACTCCAAAATTATAATCATAACAACAAAAAGCTCACCAAAATCCCTGCTTACCTTCATAAAAACAAAAAGCTCACCAAAATGTGATTGCTTATAAATTTATAGTCTAACCATGAGGTCATGAAAGTCTCTACACTAACCTCAACTACAAACATGAAAAATGCCAGGAGAACAGGTCTTTTATGATTTAAATAGTACCCTCGAATGGAATTTTTAAGACAAATTCATGCACACTTACTAGGGGCTTCTGATAATTGTACGCTAACTAACGGCCAACTTCCATCTGTTTCATTGTCAGCTTGGACAAGATACACACTACAACAAAAACAAAAATCTATTTTTAAGCATTTTCTCCTTCACAATTTAGCCCACAAACCACAAGGTTTTTTTCATTTTCAACCTTTTTGTCTTTCACAATATAGCCCACAAACTCGAGGTTATTTGCTGTATCAGCAAGATTCCAAAAGGCAAAATATATCTCCATTTTATATTTTTAAGGTGCGCCTTATAAGATGTGAAAGTTGTATTGAAAGTAGACCAACAAAATAACACTTTCCCGAAACTACAGAAAATTATAGGCATAAAAGAAATTTCAACTGAAACCGTTATTAAAAAAAAAACAAAAATCGAATCTAACACGTAAATTTTCTACAGTCAACTCATAGAAATAAGTCTTCTATTAGATAACAAAAAGCCCCATAAAACACAAAGAAGTGCAATACAATCATGCTGTTGGCACCAAACACCATCTACAAAGCAAATTATCAACTTACATGACAATACGCAGAGCACCTAATGCTTTCTTGGGAGCTCTCCAAATATTTGATATATTCGGTGCCGTAAACATTTTTCTTACTAGAACTTGTTATTAATCCGGAGTTTCTACTCAATCCCAAATCAAACTCATCTTGATAAAGATAATAAAAGGAAGTGAACAAAAAATTGTCACTGGTGATGAACAGATAAGCAACAAGGTTGTAAACAAAGATGATGTCACAAATAACAATTATCACCGGGCTTAGTAACCAAAACTAAACACAGTAAATTTAGTAATAGAGTAAAGAGAGTTGCTAAGAGAAAATCTTAAAGCTCAATATTGGCAAAGATTTCACAGAAGTACTGAGAATTATTATGTTGTAACTTGTATGCAACAGATATACAATGAATGAATTGTATACTTGCTTCCATGTGCTATAGATGCACATCATCGACTTCTGATGACACCATTATTTATATAGAACTTTCTGTAACTTCAGATTTAAAGGCTAACCCTTATTTGGAACCCCATCTATACCAAACACAAAAGTAACGAGCCTTCTTTTCCACGCAGCCTAGTTTCACCTCAGCCGCAATGATATTTGATTCATATGCCAGAGCCGTTCAATTTACAGTTAGCAAAACTGACATACTAAGACTAGCAAAGTAATTTCAATTTGTCAATCATTATTTCCAAACTGCAGGTAAAACGTTCACCCAGTAGTTTGGAAATAAAAAATGAAGTAATTACCAGCATAGTTGGTAAAGCAAAGATTCCAATTAAATAGGTTAAACATCGTCCATATGCTGGAGGGCTTCTCCACATCAACTGTGAGACATTTAGATGATACTGGTGTCGAAGATTTGATTTGATGAATAAAAATTAACGAAAACTATTTGCTTGTGCACTGCCACATCTTTACACTATAGATACGATGACATACATAGCATGTTACATCATTTGAGAGGCCCAGTAAGTTTATCCACCAGAGCTCAAACCCATTAAGAGAACTTGCCTCCAAACACAGCCTCATATTCCTATTGTGGGCCAATAGTCACATTATCCACCATAGCTCACACCCATTAAGTGAGCTTGCCTCCAAACACAGCCTCATATTCCTATTGTGGGCCAATAGTCGCAGTATCCACCATAGCTCAAACCCATTAAGAGAGCTTGCCTCAACACAGCCTCATATTCCTATTGTCGGCTACTAATCACATTATCCACCACAACTCAAACCCATTAAGAGAGCTTACCTTCAAGCACAACCGCACATTCTTATTGCAGGGTAATAGTCACATTAACAAATTATACCACAAATTGGCAGGTACAGGGGAAACAAAGAAAGACCATCTAGAATCAGGAACATTTTAACCAAGCATGATAGAAGGCAATTTAAATCCTGCTACCCTTCTCAAGTTCCCATATGTCAAACCAAGCTTGTCAAGGCAAATGAAATCCTACCATCCTCTACAGACTACCATATGTAATTTCTAAATGGAAACTATAAATTAGGTTTCCTAAAACATTAAAAATTTTAATAATCAAACAAACTCTGAAAATGGGCATTACATTAGTAAACTACACAAAGAAGCCATTAAAACTAAATCTTAAGTTGAGCCAGTTACACGATAATGACTAATGACTAAAGCTTGAACATAAAAGAAAAGTTACTGCTCAACTGAAATACAGAAACATAAAAGAAAAGTTACTGCCCAACTGAAATGCAGAAATCTATGTTATACAGCTTAAACTACCTCAAACAAACTGGCCATGCTATAACAATAGGACTGAGCCCTCGACATGGAAAAATACTTAAAATATGTTAGTTGAGCTCTAACTTACAAATAAAACAAATAATTTTTGCTAAAAATATCTTTCCAGTTCAAAATCGTCAAGTGGTAGATAATTTTTGCACTTCTTGTCACTCAAAATTGAGTACTCAATTAAGCAAGTAGAAGACAACTTGTCTAATACTTAATTGGAGCTAAAATTTCAATCTGAGTAGCAAGCTGCTCATCGACTGCTTTTTCTGCTTTTGCTCTCAATTTTGCTAATTGCTTCCTCCTTTCATAAGCTACCTGAGATCTTGCCTTTCTCTTTTCTTCCAATTCCTGCAGAGAACAGGCACAAAGAAACTTATTAATAAATTAACCTAATCAACAGCAACAGATCATGGTACAAAATAACATGCCAAACAAAATTGCAAATGGAACTTCATTCCAATAAGTAGCACAATCATTACCTTGATAGTATCGTAGTGATGCCAGCCTACTTCATGAGAAAGCCTTCCTAGCAGGCAGTATTTATGACCTGGCTGAAGCCTCAGAACTCTGAACAGAAAATGAAATATAGAAAATTTAAAAAAAAACAATAAAGCTGTAAAATATTTCAAACAGAAAACATTTGGGATCACTTTGGTAAAATAGTCCTATCTCAAATGATTCTGTGCAATAATAGACCACATTGCACCTACTTCAGGGCATCTGGAATGACCATTTTCTTTGTCTTGTCATATGGATGAGGAACTCCTTCATACGCCTTTAGCCTGGCAAGGGCTAATTCACCCCGCTTAGTTTTGTGTGGAATCATTCTGCATGACATTTCAAAGTTATTGATGAATCGACATCTCCATAATAATCAGGCAAATCCACCACTCTATAACTGAAAAAGATCACATCATTTACCCTCTAATTGTCCTCCAAAGAATTCTGGAAGGGGCCCTGAAATGGATGGGACCATGGGATGGCTTTGTATTCATTCGCTTTCGTAAAAAGCGCAGGTACTTCATTTTCTGGCGTACAAGTCCACCAGACAAACAGATCTCTTCACAGCGTACAACCACCTGCAATGCATACAAAAATGATAAATGATTAATAGATTTGTCCTGGACACACCTAAGATATGCGAGTAAACTAAACTGGGTGCAATACACGAGATAATTGAGAGCAGTGACAAATGCAAACAGATTCACGTTAGAGCATTTACACTCAGTTATAATAACAGGGTAATGAATGCAAGAACACAGAGAAGACCATGTAGATAGCTAATATTCTGATAACTAAATTCCCTCTGATCATCAAAGATTTGACATTCAATGCAAAGAAACGTTAAAAAGAACTTGCACACATTTTCAATCGTCCCAAACATAAGCACGTGTGGGTTGCCTATTAAAGAGAATTTTGTCTAGGGTGCGCCTTGCTAGGTATGGAGTATATTGGGATGTTGATTTATTGTTTTTTTTTTTCCAGTTGCTCCTGCACGCTTGTGTATATGCTTCTGTTCTAAGTTACCAATTTTGGTGCTGGTTCGGGTTCATCAGTACAAAAACATATAAAAAAATAAATATATATAATATTTATAAACCTTATACAATATTAATAAAGTTAATATATAATATTACAATATAATATAAAATTATTAAAAATTTAATATTAATAATTAATAAATTAATTTTAAAAACATACGAACAAATAAATAATGTATAATGTACTAAAGGCATATGTAAGTTACTCTCAAATGATAGAAAAGGCCAATGTTATAATAGTGGTTTGATAGTCCCCTAGACGGATCTCCCGCTGAACCGAACCTGGATCCCTATCCAAGCCGGATCAAACCTGAACCTGCAGGTCCAGGGAGCTGAAACGATAACACAGCTTCTATTTGCTTAACATGACTTTAAACACACAATATTTTATCAGATATGTACTTTGTTCAACCTTGTCTTATTATTGCACAACATAACAGTAATAATTAGCTAGAATAGCATTCAGTAGCTGTATACGCATTCTCTAAATTACATTTCGGATTCAGGTTTGGGTACAACAGTATACTAAATGTTTTTTTTTAATTCCCTCTTGCTGTTGGGGTGGTTTTAAGTTTCTCTATTAAAAAACACAATCATAAATAGATACATATTTGCAATCATTATTATAATTAATTCATAATTTTAAAAGAATAATAATAAAAAAACCATGTCAAAATGATGTGTGTCGGTGTTCTTCTTACATGCAACCACACTTAAAAATATATCATTGAGAATATACAAGAGTAATGAATACTAGCATCTCATAAAATTAGCAAACTCTCACCACATTCATAATACAGGATACAGTTATTGTTATGGGACTTTTTCTCCAAAGTGATAAGAAAGTTATTTTAGATGAAATAACCCTTAAAAGTTAAAAGGGAGATTAAAAAATAAAGATTATAATGATTATTTGTTTAAAAGGAGGATTAAAAATAAATATTTTTAAAGAAGAGGAAGAAGAAGGTTCTGGTGGGCTATGGGCATTGGAGAAAGGGCACACAGAATATGTTCAACTTGGGGTACAAAATACACTTGGGATTGTCTTGGCTAGGGCTTGTGTAAGTACTTGTGTTAAGTGTTTGCTCTGTTGAGCATGACTTTGGAACACTTGTGTTGAGCATGTCACGCTGTGTTCTGAATAAGAACTGTTCCTCCTTGAGTGTTCCATAGCTATAAGGACCAGAACCACTAAAATCTTTCTAGAGTGAGAGAGGCCAATCCAAATGCTCAGTTTTCAAATAAGTCTGAACTTACTGTTAATAAAGATATTGGGAATATTATATATATAGTATTTGATGTTAATCTGATCAAATTATGTGATTTTGTTATTCAAATTATTGTGTTAATTATTTACTTTAGAGTACTTATTACATTATCTCATATTGTAATTTACAATTACTATATACATCTATTTTAACATCATTACATATTCTAAATTATCTTAATCCTAAATTATCTTAACTCTAGTACTAACTATAACAAATCAACTGTAAATAATTAAATAATTTTGGGAGAATAGTTGTATTAGGACATATCCCCATGCAGCTACTTAGGTTATTTTGGCTAGCAGCCACTGCTCAATTTTTTTAGAAGATAATCGTGGAGCTAGTGACCCCTTGAATATTTTATTTTGCTGCTTAATATTAACTTGTAGTTTTTACTATACAAAAAAATAAAAAATAAATTATTTTAATTTAGAAGAAAATTTAAAAAAAAAGGGGAGGGAAGGAAATATATGCAGCCACATGGCATATTTTTCCGGCTGCTTATTTCCAACCCCCCTTTTTTCCAAAGCTTACCCCATATCCCCATGGGGCTGCTTAAGTTAATTTTCTGCTTAAATTTAAGCAGTTGGAGTGGCCCCATGCAAATTTAAAATTGTGGGAAAAGGATAATATAGAATCTTACTTATTTTTGTGGAGAAGCTACTGCTTAAGAATTTCAAATAAGCTTGGAAAAAAGGGGGGACTGAAAATAAGCAGCCACTGCATGATGAAAAATATGCCATGCGGCTGCATATAATTCTTTCCCTCTTTTTTTTTAATTTTCTTCTATTTTTTTTGTTTTTTATATAATAAAAAACTCCAAATTAAGATAACTGCTTAAAATAAGCAGAAAAATAAAGTTTCATGGGGTCACTGGCTCAACAAATATCTGCTAAAAAAATTAAGCAGTGGCTGCTAGCCAAAATAAGCTAAGCAGTAGCATGGGGACATGCCCTAAGTGAACTTAAAATTCAAATAAATCTATATTATATTAGTTTATCGACATGTTTTCTACATGTATGGCATAATACAGCACGTGAAAGCAAGCAAGTGAAACCCTAAGGTGCTAAGGATATAGATACACTCGACATGGAACTTACACTTAAAGAAATATCAGAATCCTGGTTCATAACAAGCATGCCCAATCACTGGCTTTTCACTTGCTACTATACCTCACAGAACAAACTTCCTTGTCAATAAGAAATTCATTACCAGAACAAATTTATATAACCACCGATCACAGAAAGCCAATTTGAAATATTGCACATTCAAACCTTCAATTCAGAAATATAGTCATCACAACCAGGGGATCTTAAGCCCAAAAAGGAAACCCTGAAGACTTAACAAAAAATAATCATGTCGTACAAAACAGGGGAATTGGATTTACCCGCTGGGAATAAGACCCCTTCGTACAGCAGGGATTTTACTACTTTGTAAGACTCAAAAGAGTAAGAGACTTATGGAGCTATTTCTAGTCAGCAAGGAGAAATCAGGTGCTTATTTCCGTCTTTTCTGGTAAAAAAGTTAGCATCTAGAAAGTTAGAATTTGTTAGATGTTCTTGGCCTAGTAAGTATCGAAGAACTCCTCTCTTTCATGGAGACGTTAAATCACATTTGTGGTAGAACCTTATAGATGAAATGAGAGGCAAATAGCTTCTTAAAATGACAGATGAATAATTTAAACTGGAAAGATAAGACCATAGTTTTAAAACTCGGACTCGCTGCAGACTCGGCAGTCCAAAATAGGACTTGGACTCAGGACTTGGCAAAAAACTCAGCTAGGACTCGACAAAGAAGAAAACCGTAGTTTTACAAAAAAACAAAAAGAAATTAATGCATTTAGAGAACATAAGAGCCATAATTCAAAATTTCAAACATTACACATGTCATATGATCTTCAAACACTCAATATTTGAAATTTCATCATTCATGAACCATAATCATACGATTCATACTCATAGTTTTAAACTTTCAAATGTATAACAACATCATAAGTTCATAAATGTTTACATATAATGATGTCAAAATGAGAACTAAGACAGAAAGAAAGAAATATATAAAATTAAAGAAACCAAAAAAAAAAAAAAACTTAGTTTTTAAGCTTGCTGGGCGTCTAACTCGCAAAACGAGAGTCCAGGGTCGGGACTCGCGAGTCCCGGACTCGACTCGAGAGTCAGTGGCGAGTCGACTGGGCTCGCCATAGGACTCGCGAGTCTGGAGAGTCCTGGCGAGTCCTAGAAGAGTTTTAAAACTATGGATAAGACTGCTTGAGACGACTTGATTGAGAAAATGATAAACAAAGCGGATAATATAAAAGGTCCAAATTGTAGTCATCTAGAATAATTTGAATTTTTTTGAGCATATTTATTTTACCAGGTGCTTTAGCTTGTTACAGAGGCAACAGGCATCACAGATTTCAATGTTCCTTGGAGTTCTTGGTATGGTCACTAATGGTGGTATGGTTATCAGGAATAATGTCCTTTCATAACATCACAATGAAAGAATCCAGCCAGCTCAGTTTCGTACATGCTTTCCAGGTTCAAATGTCCAATGCTCTGGATGTAGGCATATGTACTGCAACAATACCCACACCTGTTTTTTCTAACTTGAATTCCGAATCTTGATGCTCAATGTTGATTGTTAGATTTGAGTTTTTATAAATTATTGGACTAATTATGTACGTCTTCTTGATGTGTTTATGTGCTTGATTTATTAAATTAATTTTTATTTTCAGTATAGATTATTTGCTTAATATATTTCACAATTTACTGCTACACCAAGAGACTCAAAAGAGACTGCACCAAAGAACATTTCGACTCAACAATGGAAAGGTAAGACAAAGATATCGAGAGAAATGGAAAGGTAATAAAAAAGTAAAACGAAGAAAACAAAGCCTGCCAAGAGTATTTGAATTTATAATCTCTGGGATGTGAATCATTATTTATAAACTTTCAATTCAGGTCTACGGTAAGGTTACACTGTAGCTGAGTGCTAGCTGACTGGAACATTTTAACTTACACACAGAACAGGTTATCCATATCGTAACAGTTTTCAAATGGCTTTCATAAATTTATTTATTTTGAAAACAAAAAAATTGAACTGAATGAAATTAAACGGTGTAACTCAATAACCGGATTGTGGCGTAAGAGTAAAGAGGATAAGGGGTTACTTACAGGATAGTGATCCAGGATCATACTATGCACTGTCACAAAGCAACCCATTACTCCAGCAAACATGTCATGAGGTTGTATAATAATTACGGGATTAATTCCATCATGATTTCTTTTTACAAATCTCCACCAAACATGTGGCGAGGTTGTTAAAAAACAATCAATGGAATTAATTCCATTTTAACCAATGTTTACAAATTTAAGAAAGTCTTCAAACAAAGTGGAATATAATATTTATGAATGGTTATTATATAATGATGATTAAGTTGAAAGGTTTAAAGAAGTTGTGGATCCAATTTCAAGTAGATTGGGTTCTGGTGCAAAATTAGAAAAGACTCTTCTTTTGGGGGATTGATCTTGCTAAATTCATTTAAAAGATATGGCATGCTTTTAAAGAGGAAATTTTTATTTAACATTTGGAAAGGCCAGAAATTCAGTTCTTTTTTTCTCAAATTCTATTGATTTCCACTTCTTTATGTAATCTTTTGCAGATCTAGGCGCAAGTCAATAAAGTTGCACTGGAGGCTGCTCATTTGCAGGTGCTGCTAGATCACTGGGGCAATGCTCCTGGCACTATTGCCCAAGTTCTGCCAACCTCCCCTTCTCACGAGGGCCAATTCCCTCCTTGTGGGCATTAGCATAGTGGCAATTCTTGGCAATCTCATGGCTCCCATAGTTTTCTTCCATTGCAGCAAAGATCTTGGGGATAGTCCCAGCACTCTCCTCAGCCCTATGTTACTTCACAACCCCGTGGTTGGGGTGATGCTGATAGGTAAAATGATAAATTTCTTAGTTAGCTTTTAGCTTATTTTCCAAAAATGATAACCCCCTGTCAAATGATTCTCACCAGAAGCAAACTAATAAGGAGGATGTTAACCAGGGCTGGAACCCCACCCCCTAACCACCAAGACTTGCCAACTGGATGGGGTAATCCTGAAGATCAGGATCCACCACCTAATAGATTTATTGCTCTAACTCTTTAAGTTTTTTTACTCAATCTACAGTTCATCTGTATTTAAAAATTTATTGTTGTAACCTTTACCTTACCTAAACTTTGAGGTGTGATTCTATTCCACCCACCTTTTTCTAAATATAATTTATATTATATTTTTTTATAAAATAATATAATAAAACTTGATTCCATGGTAAACCTATGTTTATAGGTCTTATATATGGGGTTAAAACATGGCCAGCCCATAACTCCCACTGACATTTAGCAGGGTTACGGTAACAATTATGGAGTTAATTCCAGAGTGGCCGATTCTTACAGAACATAGCCAACCCTTAATCACAGTTTACATGTAGTGTGTTTGTATAGCAGTTACGGGGTTAATTTGATCTTAACCCGTATTTACAAATCTTTAAAATGTGGTCAAAACATAGCCCGCACTGTTAAGGCCCCCCATGAACTCCCCTAAATTACACAACTGGATAAAAATCATTGGAAAAGCATAATGGGTGCAACCCTAATGAGCAACTACAATGCCTACACCCCAGAGCCCAACAAAATTTATTTAAAAGAACACATGCAAGAGAACATGGGGTTTTTAGTGTACACAGACAATGGATTTGCATAGATGAAAAGGAAATGTAAAAATATAATGAATGGCATACATACAACACGTTGGCCATTGAGGAGCTCCTTGGCCAGAATGGAAGCGAGGCGGCCGAGCATGTGGTGGCGTGCGTCCACCACTACTGCTTTAGCGCACACTCCTGATCCGCTCACCATTCTTCTTCGATCTGATCTCCTCGCCTTATCTTCTTCACAGGCCTAAAATCCCTCTTCTTCTCTTCCTCTTCTACTCCACCGTCTGTATAATGGCGTTCAACGAAGGTTTGCAAAGTTTCTAAAACCCTAGTTATAACCCAGGGGTAGAGATTGAGAACTCTTCTTTAAACTAGGGTTTATGAAGTAGCCCTCCGCTGGGGTTTAGGGGACAGATAATTAGGTTAACAGGGAGGAAAGGAGAATTTGATGTGCTCCAACTGGGATTTTAAACTTATTAAATTTAATAAAAAGAACAAGGAAAAAAATTAAAGGGAAAATAGATATTTTGATATTAAGATATAAGAAAATATAGAATTGTCTTAAAATATTATATGGATTGTCTATTACACTTTGAAGAGTGAGCTTGTACGTTTCAATATGTTATGGAAGAGGTTTACTAGAGGTATATTTTTGCAAAATGTGAAAGTAAATGAAGTCATGGGTCAAAATAGATACATGATTATAATCCTAACAACTTTTTTCTTTTTTAAATTATTAATCATATTAAATAATTTTAGGTAAAAAATGCATAATTTATTATTTTATTTTTTTTGTTTTAAATTCATTTTGATTGGTTTGTTTCAGTCGTAATGAATGGTGTATAAGTGGTATGTTTTTATATAAAAGTTGGAAATTAACTTGAATCTATCATTCTCTTATTTAATCATCACATTATCATTTAAAAAGAGCATTGTATCATTCAAGCATTAGCATTTGCATCATTAGTGACAAACTAAGCATATTGCATGGTTGCTTGGTGTGTCTTCGATTCTTATTCAAATTGTTAAATCAACTCAAATGGTTTGACTAAGGAGAATAATCTTAGCACTACAAACTCCAACAGTATTTATTGATACCACAAAGTCTTCATTTGTAGGTTTAGATACTTGAGGCTATAAGTACCCATCTTTGTGCATCATTATATAACTCAACTTTTGGAGTTCGATAATGATCAACACCACTCAAAATGCCACTATGACATTGAAGTGATGACCAGTCATGACACTCAAACAGTTCCTTTAGCCTTCTTTGCCCCATTCACATATTGTTTTTAGTCCCCTTTGTTTTCCATTCCTTCTACTATTATGGTGATGTTCTCATTCATTATAGTCGCATGATTGCCCTAATAGTTTTAAAATTAACATGATGATTGCGATTGTGTAACCACCTATATATTGAAACTAGTAGTTTTGCCCAAGCATGCTAAACATGAGTTGGAGCAACAAAATGACCTATCCTCTTCATACTCTTGTTCTTCCACCTTTCCTTTGTCCCTGACACATCTTAAACTTTGTGTTACAACCCATGTGTTTCTATCTACTTATTATTTATCTAGTTTGGTTAATTTGTTTGAAAAGTGAGTGATTATGGATTTCTGCATCTGTGTATGTGTTTTTATCCATTTACTATAGATTGGATATTTTGTGAAAATTGAAGTATTTATGAATCTTTGCATCTATGTGTGTTATCTATCTTGAATGCAATATGATAAGAAAAAGAATAATGCATTGTCTTGTATTAAATGTGGTTATTATTAATTAATGATTATATTTTGATCAGTTAACTACTCTTGCGATGATCTAAGTGGATGCAGGAACAGGTTGTCCCTCTAGAAAAGAGGGGAGGTATCACTCAGGAGAAGGACTTGGTCTAGTAAACATAAAAAAGAAGCCTAAAAAGAAGCCTAAACTGAGCAGCACACACTCACATCCTATTTGACCTAGGTTGAGTCGAGTCAGTGTGGGTAGTGGTAAGTGATCTGAGTTATGTATCTTGAGTCTTGATTGGATGTTCGAACTTGCATGTTGTTAAGTGTTTGGTTTCTTTGAGTTAATTAATGCTCGTGCAAGTCCACGATACATTCTTATACACAAGTCGATATGAGCATGAACTTATGTAGGAAGACATACCTACGTATATTCATGAGCATATTACTCATAGATTTGGAGATGTCGATTTGGCCTATGCAAGAATTATCGTCTCTCTTGTGTTCTTTGACGAGAAGTCTATGAAGATTTTACGACTTTATATACATTTCTTGATTATGAGTCATATTTGATATTATGATGATAAATTTATACATATGTGAATGTATATAAATGTATATTTATCATCTCTCTATATATGTATTTAATATAAATATTATTATTATTTTCTCTTAATTGCGGAAATATAATTTTATCATTTTGCGGAATTTAATTTTCATAAATATTGTTTTATGGTAATTAAAACAATAAGTTTATATATAATAGATTTAAAAAATAATAATAATAATAAAATAGTAGTTTTATAAAATAATGATAATAAATATAATAAAATAAATAATAATAATTAAAAGTTTTTAATAAAAGGAAGTTATTTATATAAAAGTATAATATTTAAACTAAGGTTTTAAGATCTTTTTATAAAAGGGATACGTATCTTATTATTAAGTTTTTATGGTTATGCCTTAATTCTTAAGGCACGTGGGCCCCTCTTTAAACCTTTTTAAATTTCTTTTAATTTATAAAGCTTTTTAACCATTTTGGCACGTGGGCCTCTTAAACCTTGTAAATTGTTAATAATTTTATATTTTATTTTTATTTTTATTTTTATTTTTATCTAACACTATTTTTAGAAGGTTGTTTGGTTTTTATGAACTAATTTTAGAATTTGTAAGTATGTCCTCATAGTGTTAACGTTTTTTGAGTTGGTTAAATATGTCGACATTATATCGACATTTTTTAATTGATTGCAGTATAAAAGGGGGTACTCTCCCTCATTTTCAAGGGCACCATTTTCTAATCAAGACCTTTTCTTTTTCAAATTTAAGTTTTGCATTTGTGTCAAAAATTTGTCGTTTTGTTAAGTGGATTTAATTGGAAGAGCGATCTAGAGTATTGGAAGGTCGTTAGCAGAAGAGTATCTGATCCATTTGGAACTATATTCTCAGGCATGGGATTTATTTCTCCTTCTCTATGTTTTTCCTATTTTCAAATATTATGTGATGTATTATTGTTAAGTGATTGCAATATTGAATTATCATTATTAATGTCTTTTGATTGTATAATAGTTTATATATATATATATATATATAGTTAGCAAAATTGTATTATGAATGTGAGATTGTGTCTATGGTTTGGTTTTTACCTAGATGGAATCGTGAACCAATCATTGATTGGTATTTATATAGGAAAGTTGTACAAAGGGAAAGATAGTGAGAATAGGATTTAAGTGGTATTACTTCGATATATGTATCCTAGTAAAGCATGTAATAAGTTAACCTTGGGATATGTGATCCATGGAAGAGGAGGGGAATAACCTAGAATAGAGTTTGATGTAATTGTTAAGCGGATATATTCCTGGGATTTGTTGATCCATGGGAAAGGGAATATCCTATGTGTAGAGAATGATGCATTTGTTAAGTGGGGTTATTCTTGGGATTTGTTGATCCATGGGTAAGGGAATAACTATTGTATAGAGATTGTTGTCTTTCCCAATCGAGATAGAAGGATGGGTGAATATGAGATGAGAAAACTTTGGCCAAAGTGGTGTAAATTGCCAACGTTTACACTGTCTAAGTTCACTGTGATCCAGGTTTGCATTTGTAGTAGGGATTTCATATTTTGATGGTTGTAGCCATAGTATGATAGTAATAGTTAATGTAGGACACAACACCTTGCTCAATTAGGCCTATTTTATTTGGGGTTACCATACCAATCCCTTCGTCGAAGGGTAGGGCCGTTTACTAGTTTGGTAAATGTGCGGGGGACCGCAGTTAGTCCGTGGTTGGAGGTAAATCACCTGAGTGATGCTTCCCCTCATGCAGTTGGTGGCTGAGAGTATTGAAGACAGACAAGTATACAAACATGTGATTCTATTTATCAGTTAAGCTCTTGAAGCTTCTATGTAATTTATGAAAAAAATTGAATAAGTTGAATATTCAAATTATTTTTATTGAGAAAATGTAATTTGGTTATGCAATAGAAGTTTGAAATATGTTTCAAATGTGCATTATATCAAATGTTCAGAGGAAAAATTTTATTATTCCTGTTATGAATTCACGACTTTATTTACTTTCAAGTTAAAATTGGTAAATCTTAGTTGGTAGAACAAGTGGCATGTTTCACTTTGTTTTAAGTGAGAAGAGCATTTTTGTATGAGAAGGAAGTTGGAAAAATATAAGTTTCTTTGAGCAAATTCAATAGCACTCTCCAAAATAGGGCACGATCCTCTCTATTAATCCTTTAATGGAGTTTGTTCCCTGTATCTTATCTAGGCAACCTCGTTCAGTTGCTCTCAATTTCTTAGCTCATTCATAATTAAGAGTTTTTCCTTGCAAATTTTCCTTTCACTCTAAGCATAGCTTAGTAATCTACACCTCTTAGATTGCCATGCATATTCCTAGCCAATCTTATACCTAATTAGCACTTTTAGTCATCCTCAAGCTTCTTCTAGTAGGTCTTCACACTATTTGAGATGTTAAGATAGGTGGATCGCTTGCAACAAAGATAGAGTCAGCATCCTTCTAAGGATAAACTTTGTAGCTTCATTTAATATTTCAATTGCTTTTAGCTAATGACATTCAAATATAGGTCAAGCTTTGTTGTTTACTTTAAATTTATTAGTTAACTAATATAGTTTTTTTTTTTTTTTTAAAAGAATGGGTAAAAATTTTATTCAATCAGAACCAGAGTACAAAGCAAAGGCCAAAGGCCCACCAAAAAAGAATACCACTAGACCAACCAGCAATAACATTACCTATTCATGTCCTCCACTAATAACCTCTCCAGGGTCTCAAGATAATTAGAAGAAAGCTCATCCTTTCCCCTGATCCCAGCCATCCACATTCTCAGAGGCCCACTTCGCCAGACAATCGGCCACTTTGTTCCACTCTCTAGGGATATGACAAAAAGGAGACAGAATCCAAGGAGCTGCAAAGACTCAAAATCTGTCTGCCCACAAAAGCCAATTGCCAACTAACATCATCCAACCTTTGGTTGTTCAGCAAATCCACAACAATCTAAGAATCTGATTCACAGATGATCCTCCTCTGGCCTAAAGAGCATCCACGCTCAACAGCAATCTTAATAGCAAGGGCCTCCATCAGATTATTAGAATGCTGCCCTTTGTAACTAGAGAAGACAAAAACCACACCACCATCATTACCTCTACCAATACCCCCCACACCAGCATGACTAGGGTTCCCACGAGAGGAACCATCAGTATTAATCTTTAGGACCCCCACCGGGGGAGGCATCGACCTCCCATCACGACAAACCCGTTGCCGAACCTGACGAGGCCTTCTGCCAGCAAAGCAACCCTGACTACTATCCCCCAAGCTCAAATTCTACACAATATCAAGATCACCAGGATCACGATTTTCAGACATGTCACACTTAGCCGAAATAGTCTCCTGAAGCCTGCTAATTATCTTCTTCCACAATTGAAGATTTCCCAAATTGGAACCACAAAAAACTCTACGGTTCCTCTCCAACCAAAGGTTCCAAAGAATGAAAATAGGCCCAATAGACCAGGCCAACTGAAGGAAAGGAGTCTTTGCTGGAGGTCTGCCCAAACTTTCCCAAAAGTCGATCAATGAGGTAGCACGAATACAACCATGATGCCAAGCCTCCTACCATCTGTGCCATAACTCTCTAGAGTAAGGGCAAAGGAAGAACAAGTGGGAGGTACACTCCTCACTGTGAGAACAAAGAAGGCAAATATAGGGTCCCTGAAAGCCATGTTTGCGAAGATTTTCCCAAGTGAGGCACTTCCTCTGAGCAACCAACCATAAGAAAAAATTACATTTGGGCCAAGAGAAGTTATCCCAAACCTTCTTCCACCAGTGCACCTCAACAGGACCATATAAGTTCCTATCAAGCATGGCATAGCCTTGGGCAACAGTAAATTTACCTTTTGGACTAGGATTCCAAGCCAGAACATCCCTCCCATTAAGGGAGTTGCAAGCCTAGTCTCCAAAACTCTAGAAAGAACAACATGATCCTCATCAGAACCACCCACGGGCCACTCCTGTGGGTCCTTCCAGCAAGCCACCACCGCCTGCCCAATACGCTTGATAGTTTTAAAATGCTCCACCTTAATCCAACCGGCCTCAGAAAAAATATGGCAAAGAGGCTGAAGCTGAGGAAAACTAGAAAGAATGGGAGAGTGGCCATCCCAAGAGTCCTGCCAAAACAAAACATCAGAGCCTCTATTACAGATCCAGAAGAGGCCCTCCTTAATCAGCTGAGCACCCTTCTTAAGGGTATCCCAAATACAAGAACCTTTACCCAACAAAGGGAGACGCGGCACATCGAGGCAATCAGCACCAGGAAGATACTTGTGGGCCAAAATCCTAGCCCAATCCTGATCTTGATTGTTGCACCACATCTAGTATAGCTTGGCAGCCAAGGTAGTGACAGCAAGAGCCATAGACCTAAGACCAAGGCCCCCAGCATGCTTCGACCTGCAAACAGACTCCCACTTGACTAAGCTCCACTTTGAGGAAAGAAGGTTGCTAGACCAAAGAAATTGCCAAGACAAAGCATCAAATTCCTGCACAAAGGTGGACGGGGGAACCTGCACACAACACCTATAAATGGGGAGAGACTGCACCACAGTCTTAAGAAGAATCACTCTCCCAGCAGAAGAGAGCCATCTGTAAGTCTAATGGCTAACCCTACTTCAAAATTTATCCAAAATTCCCTGCCAATAATCTCTCCGCTGGGCTCCCAAAGCTAGAGGGATCCCAAGGTACATCAAGGGAAGAGAACCGATCTGAAATCTAAGGATCCTAGCAATCCTGCTCTGAATAAGCTGAGGAGTATTAAAGAAGTAAATGGAAGATTTATCATCGTTAATACACTGACCAGAAGCCTTCAGGTAGATGTCTAAGGCTCACCTGAAGTTCACCACCTCACTGATTCTAGCTGAGCCCATTAGCCCAGTATCATCCACAAACTGAAGATGAGAGTAGGAAGGGAGAAGGTTGTTCCAGCTCCAGCCACGGATAAGACCCTGTCTCACCTGAGATTTAATAAATCTTCCAAGACCCTCTGCCATGATAATGAATAAGTAAGGGGATGAAGGATCCCCTTGCTAGAGTCCCCGAGAAGCACCAAACAAATCTGAAGGTTCCCCATTAATGAGAACTGAGAATGAGGCAGAGGTCACACAACTAAGAACCCAGTTCACCCAATCCTCAGCAAAGCCAAAAGCCAAGAGAGTTTTCTGTAAGAATTCCCAGCTCACCCGATCATAAGCTTTAGACATGTCAAGTTTAATAAACATAGCCTTCTCCTTAGAGTTAGCCATAGAATGAATAGCTTCCATGGCTATCACAACACCATCCAAAATTTGTCTCCCTTCAACAAAACCACCCTGCTCAACCAAGATCAAAGAACCAAGGAGTGGTTTGAGTCTCTCAGCAATCAATTTGGTGATGATCTTGTACACCACATTACATAACGCAATAGGCCTGAATTGAGCTAACCGGTTAGCTCCTTCCAACTTAGGTATGAGGGCCAAGAAGGTAGAATTCATAGACTTGAGCATCTGTTTGTTCCTAAGTGATTCCTGAACCACCTCAAGGAGATCAAACTTTATAATTTCCCAGAACTCTTGGAAAAACTCAATCAGAAACCCATCCGGACCATGGGCCTTACCTTTTTTCATATTAAATACCACTTTCTCCAGCTCAAGTAACAAGATAGGACATAAGAGAGCCCCATTCATCTCAGCAAAGACCAGGTGGGGAATACAATCCATGATGGCCTGCTCCTCAGCCCACGCAGCAAGATTCTCCCTAGAAAAGAGGTTTGAAAAATAATTGACTGCCTCCCTGGAAATATCAGCATAGGACGAGAGTTGAGCCCCATCCTGCGAAACAAGAGAGGAGATAGAATTTCCCTGTCTTCGAGCCTTAACCAAATTATGAAAGAAAGCAGTGTCCCTATCCCCCTCCTGAAGCCAATCAATACGAGATTTCTGCTCCCAGAAGATCTCTTCCCAAAGTTCCCACTCTTCTAAACCCTTTAGAGCTAAGGATTCAACCATACTAAGGGCAGAGGTCAACCCCTAATCCTGAATCTGACGAGTGATAGTATCCAACTTGGACTGGGCAGCCATCTTCTGAGCTTGAAGGTTCCCAAAACATTGTTTATTCCATCTCTTTAGTTTGAACTTCACATGTTGAAGCCGCTTACTAAAAGTGAACATGGCCGTCCCATGAGAAGGCATCCCCTCATGCCACCAGTCCACCATAAAATCCTGAAGAGACGGATCTCTTAACCACATCAATTGGAATTTGAAAGAGGGATTTTTTGTGACACCATAAGCGGTGATAGAAAGCTTGATAGGCCAGTGATCAGAGCCCCTCCAATCAAGAATTTTAGAACTGGTAATCAACCTACTATTCAACCAATAACAGGAGACAAGAAATATGTCAAGCCTTTCAGAGATAGCCTCCACACCACATCCCCTATTATTCTAGGTAAAGACACCATTGGAAGGCTTTACATCAATGAGATTCAAGGAACCAATCATATCCCTGAGAAGATTTGCAGAAGGTTCCAACCTGGCTAACCCACCACGTTTTTCATCTAAGGAAGTAACAGCATTAAAATCACCAGCCATAATCCATGGGAGAAATGGGTCCAAGGCCCAGATGAAACGAATGTGAGCCCAGAGATTTGACTTACTTGAAAGATCAGTAGGAGCATAAATATTGGATAAGAGACACCTTTCTCCAGTCACAAAACTAGAAGCAACCAGAGAAATGGAAGACCGACTAGACATCCAACATAAGGGGGAAACTTTCCTTGGGTTCCAGAAGCAAGCCACACCCCCTGCACTGTTCAAAGCACCTACCCCTTGCCAATTGCCTTGGGGCCAGATACACGAAGCACAATTTGCCAGCCCATCAACAGTAAGCTTAGTTTCCTGGATAAAGACCACATCCGGTGACTGAGATTCAATTAATCTGCGAACAACCTTTTGTCTAGGGATGATGTTCAACCCCCTTACATTCCAAGATAAAACAATCATTTATGAGGGTGGGAGAAATGGGAATCAATGGGCTTCATAGACCCAGACTCAACCAAAGTATCACCCAAAAGCTTAACCTTCTCTTGATCAGTCTTTCTTCCACTCTTTGACAGTTTATCAAGAGGCCCCTTTTTAAAGGATTTCTGCTGTAAGCCTAATGAAGGAGGAGCTTTGTTACCCTTCACAGGATCTGAGGCCCCCTTAGGAGCAGGGGGATCAGGAGCCACCGCAACAGAGTCCTTCGGAGTCTGTGACCCTTGGAGAACCCTGAAATCTTAAGCATGAGCCGAAGAATCCATAGCCTTCTGATCCTTCTGATGAACCCCTGAAGATAGAATTTGATCCTCTTTCCTTACATTTTCATCCTGAACATCATGCAGCCCTTAGCCCTAGAAGAGAGCTCAACTGGTATACCCTCCTCCTGGGTCAAATAATCAAGAACCTCAAACCTGTTAAAGTTGCCTTCATTCTGCCTATCCAGCCAAGATCTCTTCTTGCCCTTGCCTTTGTTATGGGACTTGACCGGAATAAAACCCTCATTATCCACAGGTTCATTAGACATTGGAGCCTTTCCCTTGTCCCCCCTGGGAGGCCCAGAAGCAACCAAGGGGGAGGGTTTAAATCTAGGGCATTTGCGGTGTAAATGTCCATATTCAGGACAAATTCTGCATCTGAAGGGTAGGGTCTCATAATCCAGCTGTTGGATCCAAGAAGAAGATCCCATGCGAATTTCCATAGAGTCTGGCAATGGATTATTTAAATCAACTTCAATACAAATGCGAGCAAAAGAAATTACCTTACGGTCTTGAGTTTGGGAAGCCGATCCCACAGGTTTTCCAAGAAGCAAAGAGATTGAGTGGAGAATATCCTCCCTCCAGAATTCCAATGGAAGCCTCGGCAAACGAACCCACACAGGAACCCGCGAAGGGATCTCTTCAGCAGAGTTGAATCCCATGTGCCAAGGTTTGATGAAGAGCCCTACCTGGTTAAAGAAATAAGGACCTCCTTCGAAAGCCTTATTCCTGTCGGACATGCTTGAAAAGATAACCAAAAAATAGTTATTAGCTGCCAGAATAATCTCCATATCACCTTCAGGGTTCCAAACCCTACGTGCCCAAGAATCCAAAACATGTAGAGATAAACGAAGGCCCAAAAATTTGCAAATAAGTGCATGATTGCCCCAATATTCAACATCCTCTAAAACTTGCTCAAGTTGAATAACCAAAACTGGACGATCCTCGGATCTCTCCAAATAACCGTTTACTTTTTTAATTCAAAAATTCCCTTTTGAAGAGGAGACTCCATCCCCAGAATGGGGTTTCCCCATCTGATCTAGACCACTGGCATGCAGCGAAGAAGAGGGCTCAACCATTTCCAAATCACCAGAAGAAACAAAATCTTGATTTTCCATGGGCCAAAAGCACAAACACAAGCAAGAAGAGAGAAGACAGGGCAGGAGACCCCATGCCCCAGATACTCAAGCACCACCCGCCAAGGACAAAACCAGCGCAGAAGAAACGCGGAAGAAACCAGGAAAGAGACACCCAATAGTCCAAACGCGAGCCAAAGCCCCCACTTCAACCCACGCACCCCAAGAAACCAACCAACACCCCCCGGACACAGCAAAACGAGCTCAGACGCAGCGGAATACAAAAGAAAGGATGCGCTAGGGCACGCAGGCCCCAGCGCACGAGCAGAGACCGCACCAAGCCATCTTCATATCATCATGTGGCCTAACTAATATAGTTAGTGGATATATTAATTAGCAATTATTACATTGGTATAGTATAGAGTAGCATTCCCTTTATGTTCTTACTTTTCAAATAAATCGGTAGTTCAAACAATCCAAATATTATAATCAACTTAAACATTACAAACTTGAACATTTGCACAACTAAACACTCATAAAAATTTGGTTTCAAAGAGTTGTTCATGTGCTTGTATGAGGAGTGAAGGAGGTCATCTCACAAGCCTACCTTTCCCACTTCCCTGTCAAACACCTACACAAGTGAGAGAGGTTTACACAGACTCAACATAACAACATTTTACAAGCAAACAAGCTTTGTTGTTCAACAACCACTCTTGTTTTGCAATTGTCTAATTTCTTGCAATCCTACAACTTTGTAGTTTTGCAATATTGTGACATTGCAACTTTGCAAGTTTACACTTATTCCAAGCAACTTTACAAACTTTGATCAAATTCTCAAGCCATTGACCTATCCCACACAAACCTTGCCTAATCAATCTAACACCTCACCAAGTGAATCCCTTGGCTATCACAGGGCCTCATCTAAAATTCCTATTTTCAGAGTTTCTTTTGTGGGTCCCTTAGAAGCCTATTTTGAGTCTCTTTGATTGAGTATTTAAACAAGCTCAATAGCTTGCTCTGGTACAACCCCAAGAAGTCACATATGCCCATTTTGGTGGATACATAATTGGTGAAACTGACATGAACATAACATCCTTTTTTGTTTTCCATTTGTGAACTAGCGTACCTTCACCACCTAGGAAAATATATATAAACTATTAGCCTAGACCTAGAGACATTAGTCCCACTTCTTTGACAAACCATATTTGCATGCCACCAATCCTAGACATTGGCTTATCCTCTGAGGATCATACTAAAACTATGGCATCTCCTATCCCACTCACTATATGATGACTTTCCCACTCACGCCATGCCAAAAATTGCTACTCCTATCCAACCTCCTTAGGATCTTGTTGAGAACAAGGTAACTAAATATAGTGAAAGTATAAATAAATAGTGCTCAAATCTAATTAATTGATTAGTACATGTGATCAAACCATCATATAGAGCATAGAGAAGCATAAATAAAAACAACAATAACACTATTAAACTTATATCTCATAAACTCAATATATAGAGCAAAGGAAATAGGAAACCACCAAATGGTTTCTATAAACTAGTGGCCACCAAAATCATGGTCCACAAGCAAAAACCCACATTCCAGTATGCATTGGAACATGTACACAAGATAGAAACCAACTAATGACAATATGCTCCACTCTTCCTAATGTAGCTCCCATTGTTACCACGACCTCCTTATTCAATGCCATTATAATAATATCCCAAGTATCTCTAGATCTTTGTTTGTAGCCCAAAGATTTAGCTTCCTTAAGGGTTTCCACCTCTTCCCTTTTTTTTCTCTAATACCGCACTGTGAAATGTTGGAGCTCATGTTTTCACATTCTAAGGGTTTTGATGATCTCCAAATGCATATTCAATGTGTTTAAAATGTATGGATCGTCAAGATATTCAATTTAAAAAAAAATGTTAAAATTTGAGCTTTGGAACAAAAGTTATGTCCTTTAGAAGGTATTTGGAGAAAACAATAGATAGGATTACAAATGAATAATAGACTAATCCTAACGAAATGAATTGAGATACAATCTTTATAACTTGTCATCCACAATTCAAAAACATCACACTCACTTCTTTAAAGAATATAATATATTTTTAAAGACAATCCCAAACTCTAATTTTTCACCTACCTCTATGGATGTCCACTATCCATCCTCTCCTCAAAATTGTACTAGATGGGTTGAAATTGATGTTAGGTGTTTGAGCACCACTTTCAAAGAATAGTTACAACAAATTATTTATGGGAAGTACAAATGACTCACGTAACTCAAGGAGAAATTAACTAATCTTAAAACTTAACAAGGTAACACTAGTGGTCTTGGATAACAGTTGGTCAACCTTATGCAAAAACTCAAGGGAATAGAAGCCAGGTGGACAAAGTTACACTTTATCCATCAACATCAAAATCATAGCCAAATTATAAACCAATTACCATCTCACTCTCAAGCGTATGCTCACTAATCCTAGGAGACGGTTTGAGGATGCAACCATACCTCTCTTCCTTGAGTTCTGAGCATGCAAACTCATTTAGAGTATCTTAAGGAACCCCTAGATTAGGTAGTAAGGAGTGTTATCTTCTTTAAACATTTGCTAGATTTACCTAAGTGCAAAGGTGAAGGATACTTGAATACCCATGTCAAGGCTTATACAAATGTTGTTGTTAACTTCTCCCTTGAGATATCATAGTGACTAAGATCTTTCTCAAAAATGCTAGAGGGAATAGCTTTAGACTAGTATTATGGGTTAATTGAAGCATCGATTCACACCTTCGGGTAGTTGGTAGATGAGTTCATCAAAGATTTTGATGTGATTGTTGAAAATAGACATTAGGGAGTTCGTCCACATTAGATAAGAGCATGAAAAAACTATTACACACTTAATCTCTTAATAGAGATGGGTTATTTACTCCTTAGTTTGTGTTCCTCGCATGAACATAAGAGAGATTTACATGATCTTTTCCCCCATCCCTTGAACACAAACATTTAGGAAAAGGTCTAAACTTTCCCTTGCAGAACCTATAATGATGTTATAAGAATTACCTTGTGTATTGATCAAGCAACTCTTGATAGTGGTAGGAAAACTTATGACGTTCATGGCAAACTTGAGCAAAATGGTTCTAATACCCACAAGGACACAAACATTCATTGGAACAAGAATGATACTATTAGATTTTAGAACAAATATTAACAATCCATGGATGTGGATGTTAATAATCTTTTTTGACATAGGCAAAAATAGTATAAGAACATGTATAATAATCCACCACCTCAACATAACCTTGACCTCTATTGCATGTTTCACAAAGATAAAGGACATGAAACATCAACATGTAGGGAGTAAATAGATTCATCCAACATCTCTTAGAAGATCAACAACAATTATTTACAAACATGATCTTGCATCCACATGACATAGATACTAAACCTAAAACTCATCGGCACATTCATCATGATTCCTCAAGGATTAGAATGTGTTAGATCTTGTGGAGATAGACATAGACTAGGAAGTTCATGCCACCTATAAGCCTAGACAGATTGATCTTAGGCTTGTTTTTGTTGGACCTTGTTATTTGGTAAAAGACTTGAGTAAGGCCTTCACTCATATTCATTTCATTGATCTTCTCATGAACTCTCTTGATCATAAGAACATTTTTTTAAGATATAGGTTTGGACCCTTCAATGTTTGATGCTTCAGCCTCTTAGGTTACCCATGTTGGCCTTAACCCTGACTTGCCTAGTTCTATGCTTATGAATACTTATTTTGCCTTCAATATTAGGCAATTATCTCTTGATGCTAACATTTCTAGGACAGGTGATCTTGTTGTCTACTTGCAAGTTTAGGTGTATAATAGTTGTGTTAAATACATGTCATGAGCAATGTTGGGGTTGAGATTAACATGGTCTCTCTTTCCCTCCATAGAATGGGGTGCAATGAGTCACATGTTACCCACACTCACAACACTCTTAGAGGCCATGACAACTTAAAACCACTTCCATTGGGAAGATTATCCTTTCTGTTACTTTTGGTCCTAAAACCTAACCTACCAAGTTCTTTGTCATAGACAAAGAAATTGGCTACAACATGATTTTGGGATGGCCTAGGATTTATAGAACAAAGTCTATTGCATCTATCCTATTTCAAGAGGTTCATTTTCTATGGCTTGGTTAGGCTCATGTTGTGAAGGGGCATCTCGATCCTTTTAGCATTTATAAAGCCGAGAGAGTTAGGAAAAAAATTGACTCAACCTTAACTCATGAGCCCTTTGCTAGTCAAGTTAGAGTCAATACTAGTCAAACCAAGGTTGTTAAGAATCAATTCATACCTAAATCTAAGCTTATAGTGAAACCAAAAAAGTCTTTCTTAGGAAAACATGCGGTGTGATCACATGAAACTTGATCGCCCTTTAATGATGTAGTAGATTTGTACCTGTTATCCACAGTGCCTTTATTCTTTTCATCTTTGCTTGGCATATATGAAATTCATTGTTCGTGAGAATTCTTATTAGGAAAACATTTATTTAAACCCTAATGCTAATAAAATGGAGGCTATACCACATGTGGCTATTTTAATTTTGTAGACTGTACCTATTTCTTTCCATGATCATAAATTGAAGGCATGAATATTGTTTTATGTTTTATCCTCATGCTCTTTTGGTCTTTCAAATGCTTGCTATTTCTCTTCATTCACATTCTCCATTCCTCTTCCTTACACATTTTGTAGATGTCATACAAATCATCTTTTCTCTCATAAGAAGATTCCTTTGGTGTTCTAACAAATTTATCCAAAGTAAAATGACTTAATTTTGATAATGGAACAAATGGATCTCTAGTAATAGTAATAAATTCACCCTTATGAACATATGTTATGCATTAATATAACATAGAAGGCACTATTTTATATTGTTCAATCAATGGATGACCAAGTAATACATGAAACTAATTTGAAGTAGGAATGGTGTGACATAAAATAGGGGCTTCCATTATACCAATTGCCAAAGGTAAAATATTACAAATTAGTCTTAATTAATACTCCATTTGTCATATTAAGGGAAATGCTTGAATCTGCATAGTCCTATTACTTAAAAATGATGATTAAGCAAGAACGCTTATGTGAATATATTACATTGACAAGCATGATCAATAGGGACACCCTTAATTGGTTTGAAACTAGCAAGAGCTCTAAAATATAAAGGACCAAAATAGCCATTATGTGGGATTTCACCATGTGAAAATATAGTAATTGGCATAAAATAAGATGATGTGGGAACATTAGAACTTGCTTAAGCATGCTCACAATCTCAATTTCCCCCTCATGTAAATAATATTCTCTTGAAAGACCATCAATATGTGAATGTTCCTCGTGTAAAGACTATATCTAAAATGGATCTGCATTATGATACTAATTATGTGATCTGGAAAAGCATTTGTGTGTATTTACAAAATTTGATTAGGGCGAGCAACTAAATTATTGCCCCATCATTCACACTCTTAACATTTATCATATTATTGTTAATGAGATCCTGAATCTTATGCTTCCATGTCATGCAATGTTGTGTATCGTGACCATTAACTCTATGATAAATAAAGAATATTTTTCATCAAATCCCTTAGGCACAAATTTTGAAGTACCAATGGTTGAATAGGGGGAGATTAATCATATTAGCACCAAGAAAAATTTGAAATACACAATGCAAATGCTGATGAAGTGATGTAGTTATGGATGGAGGGTCCAATGAAGGATTGTCCCACCATGTATCCTTAACACTTACAACATGGTAGGCCTTAGTCATTTGATTACAATGCAATATCAACACTTTCACATTTGTGTGGCCATGAACATTAGCTTCCTTAGGCTACTCACTATCTTCTAACACTACTCTAAACTATTTAGACATATTATGGTCCTTTGGATCTCTCATTGCTTTCCACCACCCTTTGCAAATAAATTAGACCTCCTTTTATAATGCATCTTTGGTGTAGAAGGTTCTTGGCCTTGATCTGGATGTGAATTATGATTCAAAAATCAATGTGGTCCTAAACATGACCCCTCTTGGGACTAATAAGGCTCCTCAAATGATTAAAGCTTGGTGCAAGGCCCTAAAACTTGCGACAAAATGTGTAGATCTCTTTAGATTGATCTCACACACCACATTGTCAAATGCACAAGGAATGAGAAATAGACACATGGGTATGTGTGTAGTGCTCTACTAATATTCTAGGTAAAACTTCAAGTCATAATAACAAATACAATATTATACTAGAAGATTCATTTTGCTGGCATGAATGCTTGAATGTCAAATGAATAAAAAAGTCAAAAGGAATTGAATTGAAAACAAAATCAACTAAAAAGAAATATTTTTGGTTGATGAAAGATGCTTATTGGCCTAGGATGCTCCTGCATCGGACACCCCATATAAGTGATTTGTGAGCATAGTGCTCACAAATATGAGCTGAGTGATACAATCACCATTTTGGTTGGTAAACCAACCTCAATGTGCCCTCAACACACAAATAGGCTTATGGTATTAACTCAACATTGGTTCTCCTTCAACCTCTACCAGTCTCGATCAAGGAACTAGGACCGGTCTCGATCAAGGAACTAGGACCGGTCTCGATCAAGGAACTAGGACCAGTCTCAGTCAAGGAACTAGTACTAGCCAGGTGGTCAAGGAACTAGTGCATACTCTAGCTTTCACATTCTTTCCCACACATCTAATTCTCCTCAAGTGTTCTTTCATCTTCTACTTCACTCTTTTGGAACTAAATCTCTTCAACCAATCTAATATACTCAATATATATCTCTCAAACTCTTTCTTTCTTAACTCAAACCATCTCATGTTATTCTAAACTTTCTCTTTCATTGTGTTTCACTCTCCACCATATTCTGTCATCTTCTTCATTTGTGGTATCTGATTCTCTGGTCCTTCCTTATTATCATATTGTATACTGCTTGGTGATCCATATACAATTACTACTTCCACTCCTATACCAAAAATTCCTGCCTCATACTTCCAACTTCCTATATTTCTAGGATATGTACTATTTACCACCCTCCTGACCACAACTTCTATATGCCTGATATCAACCTCTCAAAATCTCACAACTACTACATAATCTACTATTCTATATTTGTTATAGCATTTTATCTCATATTTCCCTTCATATTCATCTTCTTTGCTATAGTGTTATAAACCAACACATGTTTCCATCATCCAATTACTTCTAACATACTCCCTATTACTTTGTTTGAGAAATTCACCTTCTACAATCCTTTCTTTATTACCACACATCTTCTAGTTACCTCTCGTGCTTTGCAACTTCTTTTACACTATTCTTTACTTCCATATTCCCATCGTACCTCACCTTTATTTATTTCTCCTGCACATTCACCTTCTATCACTTCACCTTTCCATTCATATTCTTCATTTATTTCAAACAACTGTATCAACCACACCATCTCTTTATCTGTTATCAACTCTAGGTTATCATTGTCACTTTCACAATTCTAACTTTTGTCACCATAAAATAAGTACTCACATTTTTATCTAATCAAACCATCACATCTCCAGTCTTGTTTACATTCTTGTATGCTCTCTTCTCTTCAATTGTATCTTGTATCCATATCCACTATTGCAAATATAGCAACCTCATATTAGACTTCAACTAAATTGCACTACAAACTTCATCACTACTCCACATGTATTCCATGAATTACTTCTTATTCCTGAGAACTCCATCAATTTTGCTCTACATGATTTCTGTAGACAACTAAAATCATCTCATCGCTGTAACTCAGTCATTCCTCTATAATTAATTGAATAAATCCTATTTATTTGATTAATTGCTCCAATTTTCCTTCCAATATTAATTAAATATAAAATATTATTTACTTAATAAAATCACTATTTATCTGACCATTTTCCTAACATTAATTAAATAAATTTAATCATCTATGTAATTAATCAATCATTTATCATCCTTCATCTATAGTCCAACCTTAGATAAACAAATCCAAATATTTATTTATCTGTCCCACCTAACCATCCTAAAAATCAAATAAATTCAAATATTTATTTAATTCGTTATTTTGTCCACTTTTCATTAAGTTGGCTAAAATCAATTAGTTAGTTAATCATCCACTTACACAATCCTAAACATGATCAATCAATTCAAACCTTGCACAATCTTAATCATGATCAATCCATTCAAACCTTGTACAAGGTCCAATCTTGAACATGATTCCTTTTTATTTGTACATAGGCATGGGTCTTTGTACATGGGCATGGGTCAAAGATTTGTCCATACCTATAAAGTACCCCCAAGGTACCCTTTTGATCCTCACCCTCCACTTTCTCTAAAGGAATCTTCAACCATTGATTTCCCTTGAATCTTGGACCCCTCCATGTGCACCTATCACATATTGCCACTTGGAGGCTCCTCATCACTCCAATCCTCTCAATCATCCTCAACCCTTGATCCTTCAAACCAATCTTAGCCATTGATCATCCTTCTCAAAAATCTATAAATTGGCCTTCACCCAAGACATTTTCACAACATCTTGGAATGCAAAGTCATATTGTTGGTAGGAGAATCCACATTCCTCATCAAAAATCCTTGAGCACATCCACCATGGTTTGGTGCAACAAGGATTAGTGCTGGTGAGAACTTTAGTGTTTTTATAAGGTTTACTAGTCCTTATCTTAATCACAAGGTTTCACGTAGATGCAAATGAATAGGTTAAATTAGTTTAGCTTGTTCTTGCATGTTTGCATTTGTGTACACATTCTTGGCACACCCGATGGGTCCCACGTCCCTTTACTAATCTCTTTTTCAATGTTTTTGTAGCTTTTTCAACTTGTAAGTTATTGTTTAACATGTGTAGGCTTGTTTTCAACGTGTTCATTCCAAATGAGCATGTGCATTCACAAACAAACATGTGCATTTACAAATGAGTGCATGTGTTTTTGTGTGTGGTAACCCATCGACCCCTGACCCTAACTTGATTGTTCACTATTTGGGTGGCTTTTTAGGTCTAATCTCTTGGTGTTTTGTAGGGTTTTGTGATTCTATTGATTTTCATACATATTAACCCTTGATTTTGGCTAGATTTAACCCCTGCTATGCATATTTTTCTCATGTTTTTTGGCCCTAAACATGCTTCAACACATGCATTCTAAATGAGTGTGTGCATAGCCTGAATCAACACATCCATCCATAACATTTGAAACCTCATTTTTTGTATTTTTAGACTTTCTCTCTATTTTTTGATTAATATTAGTTTTGTAGGGGGTTGTGTTGTCTAAATTATCATTTAATCTATGTTTGTTGTGCAGGGAAGCTTTTTAAATTAATTTTTCATCTAACCCTAGCCATTTTCTATGTAGGTCTCATAGTTGGGCATATTTGTTTCAAATAAGTGTGTGCATAACCCAGATTAGCATGTGCGTGCTTGAGTGTATGCATTATGAATGAGTGTGTGCATAGCTTGAATCACCATATCTATCTCTATGATTTTTTTTATTATTTTCTTTGGGATTTTAGCCTTGCTAACCCTTGGACTAATCATTTGCTTGTTGTGTCCTATGAGCTAACATGACTTTGTGCAAAAACTTGTTTGTCCAAGATATTATCAAAATACTAACATCTTATTTGTAGCATCACTTATTGAAGGACTCGTCATTTTTATCACTAATATAGGAATATTTGATTTATAAGGCAATTAACACTTTGTTTGTCACTCTTATCGACCAAACTTTAGTATATGCTCTCTTCTCACACCTTCGAGTGATCTTAGAGATAAAAGTCTTAATTTTGATCTATATTTCTTATTTTCAACCCAAGGGCTTAACATGTATATGTTCTTCTCTCGTGCCGCAAGGCGACCTTGAGAATCAAAAACACCTAAGTTCCTTTCCCTTTAGCAGGTCTGCCTAAGGATTTCATCACCTTAAGGGATGACCTGAACCACACATTCTAGTGGGGTATAAAAAGGGGGAGGGTGAAACTTGTACCTCAAAGGAGGACCATCGTGTCTGACTCAACCTTGTCGTCCCTTCTCATAAGGAGGCAAGGTGAAGTGAAATTGGACTTGTCCATGAACACATACATGTAGATGGGCTTTGGTTCATGGACTTAGACCTCACATACCTTTAGGTATTTCGAGGGTATCCCTAGCAACCTTGTATATTCTAGCTTAAGACCATCAGTAATGTATGTTTTTGATGTATTAGTTAGTGGTTAGTGCCAAGAAGTCACTCGTGCCCCTAAAAATTGATGTGTATGTTGTGTATGCTCTCCCCTCATGCCTTTTGAGTGATCTTGGGTGATTCAAAATGGTTAGCTCCTCATCACGGGACTTACACATTATGATTAGACAAGGAATATGGTGGGATTACAAGTGTACACACTCCCACCTAAATAACATAGGTTGTTGGTGTGTTTGGCATGTTTTCATTGTGAAAAACTAGTGCCTTCATCCCTTAAATCTAAATCATCCAAAAACCTTCAAACTTCATCCAAAATTGAACTGTAATCCTTTCATCCAAATCAAAACTAGCACAAATTATTGCAACTATCCACCCTATCCCACCTTCATTTACATAGAGGCTCACCCATCAATAGTCTTAGCACACCCGTCTTAGGTTGCCAGACATAAAATCTTTCATCTTTTAGTACGTCCATCCATGATTCAGCACATCCATGCTAAACCGATGCATGCTTCTATACTTTGGCATTTACATTTAATCCAAATCAAAATCCATCCAACCTTCATCAAACTCATCCCAAATCCTAATCTTCCAAATCCCCCTCATCCTAGTGTCCACTAATCATCCAAATCACCATCGAACCATGCTTAAGGAATTGAAATCAATTATCCAATCAATCACATAATTCAAGGTCTAGTGCATAATCCTTAAGCTAATCATCCAATCCAAAACAAATTATCAAATCCAATCAAAGTGTCCTTGACCTAATATAATCCAACCACCTCCCTAGTCACATCATTATCCTAATCAATCCCATCATTGAGCCTTGTGAGGTCTTACGACTCACTTAAATCTAATACTGATCTAATCAAATCCCATCTACCACCTAACCCCTCATCCAAATTTCAATCAAAATCTAATCAACCCTTCCATTCACCCAAATCAAATTAATCAAACATCAAAGGGTCTTTAACCTAATCCAAATCCAACCAAGATCAAGTGTCATGCATCATTGGCCTTGATTAATCAAAATCAATCCAATCAAACCAACTAATCATCAAGTGACATGCATCCTTGACCTTGACCAATCCGACAACCAGTTACCTCACCCCTCAAATCTAAAATCCAAACTCATTTTGATATCAAAGTAAATCTTAAGTTCCAAGCCTTAGAAATCCAAAGTCATCAAATCCAAAAATCACATCATCTAAGCTCATCCAAAATCCAAATCAAATCATAAGCATTTTATTTTGAAGAGTCCCCTTGTCATAACCATCCCACAGATCCTTTTGAAATTGATGATGATGATAGTCTTGTCAATCAATACGAATATGGCATCGATCCCCTTGATGATATCATTGCAAGCAAGCTTGTCATAAGCTTCCATCACCCATCCATGCATAATCAAACATCTTTTGACCAAGAATTGGCTAGCATAATCTACCTCACTACTCCTAAATACATATGTATTAGTCATCCTTATGGCACCTTTAACAAGCAAAACCCATTTTATCCTCCGTCTATATCCACACACCCATCCTTGTGCAAGGCCCTCGTCACCTCCACCTCCACTTCTCATCCAAATCCTTCATCCCATTATCAACCAATATAAACATCTAATTCATAATCCAATCATACAACACCCAAATCATCCTTTTTGGATTTCCTCCAAGGACTCCTAGTAAAGGATCTCAAACAAAATAACAAAGTTGTAGAGTCGTGCCACCCCACTAACCCAAAACTGTCCAAGTGCATCATCAACAATTCCACCATCCACTCCAATTCTATCAAAACCATACCATCATCCCATCCATCAAATCAAAAATCCATGACCATAAAAAAAACTCACCCACTCATGTGCATGATTAGAGTCTATCCAAACACCCATCAAAACTAAGCACTCCTCCATCACACCATCTGAACCAACCTGGCTATATTAAGAGCGTGCTCCAAACATGCTGAAACATCTCCCCATCTAAATCAAGATCCCAACAACCCATCTAATCCTTTTCACAACTCCTTACCATACCTTATCGATCACATCCCCAAACCATCACCCTATCACCTTGGTCCCATTACCTTTCTTTATGGTGGTCCTCTTGCAACAAAAGAACAACTCACATCCACCACCTATTCCTCCCCATCTAAAATTGTATCCTCATCTTTTTTCTAATAAAACAAGCATCCCATTGCAAATCACATGCTCCAAAACATGAACTATCAAGGCACAGGCTTAGGCCTTCATGAATGAGGCATCTTAGAGCTCATACATGTCAAAACCAATCCGTGATTAAAGGGCCTTAGTTACAAATCTCAAGGCAAACAACCTAAAAATATTGTTACCACCTTTGTAAATCCTAAGAGAGCTCCTTCTAATCTCAAAATAGGTGCCTCTCATCTCTCCTACAAAATTTTTGCTACCATCCCCCTCCATCATACCAATCCAAAAAGTTTGTTGTCATCCCCCCCTCCTTCATTATACCAATCCAAAAAGTTTGCCATCCCCCCTCCATCATACCAATCCAAAAAGTATGTCACTATCCCCCCTCCATCTTCTCACATCAATCCATTCATCCACAAAGCCCCCACCCCTATCACTTCCCTTAACCATTCAACACCCAAAATCCTTAATCAAGACCAACAAATGCACACATCATATGATTTGTTCCAAAATGATGAAGCTATCACAAACCACATGGGATTACATAAAGGCATCTCCCATGGGACCGCACCATTGACTTTGGAAGCACTTTGGATGCCTTTGCATATAAAGCAAAAAACCCACCAAAATCAAAAGATTACCATGTCACAACACATCACATCAACATGCCAAATCATATACAAATTCAATCCAAAATGAAAATAAATCCCAAAAGCAATATACGCCCACCAATCCCAAAGTAAAAACAAAAACAATGTGGGTCTTGAAGCAAAAACAAGCAATAAATCCAAGTAGGGCATCCAACTCCACACCTCAAAAATCCCATTCCATCCAAAAATCCAAAAATTCGCATCCCCCATCTCACACCCAATCACAAAGTCCCAAGTCCCAACATCCTCCTTCTAAACACCTGACCGTTTGGGTCCCCAAATCCCCAAAACAACAATCCCAAAAGCCCTCATCTTGACCCCAAGATCAAAAATCATGCATCCCCACACATCCCAAGTCACCATCATCCAAAATCCCATATCAACGTCAAAATCTTCCACATCCATCATGGTGTTTGCAATTGCTAGTCATGGTTCCCCTTAACCTTGTGATGTTCCCTCATACCTCCATCACCCCATCCTTTCATAATCAAATCCATTATCTAACTTATACCCATAATCACATCCCTTTAATCCATACTTTTACATAATCCATCCCTCCCCCATCCAACCTGCCTTCCACTCTATTTTTTGTGGCAGCATCCTTTACAACACTAGAGCTATGGTGGCCCCTTGTTTACATCCTAGAGAATCCCACTTAGCAATCAACAAGATACATGCCCATATCTATGAGCATGATGATAATTTCATGGTCTGTATGTAGCCGTTATTCAAAATGGGATACTATCACTACATCATGGAAACAAATGCTTGAGTCCACCCATCTATATCTCATATTGTCCACTCCATCCCAATCCTAACCCCAATCCAAATGTACCCATCCAATCCAAAAATTAAAAATCAATAAAAATTAAAAATCAGTGAAAATTTTAAAAAATTACAAAATAAAATATCAACAAAAAACCAAAAATTAGAAAAAATTCAAAAGAAATCACAAAATAAAAAATCAACAATTTTTTTTTTAAAATAACAAAATAAAAATTAACAAATAATTAAAAAAATCACAAAATAAAAAATTAGCAAAAAATAAAAAATAATAAATAAAGAAAATGTCCAATGGTGAAAACCATTCTCATGGCACCTTTGACAAGTACCATGATGAAAATCCCTTCATGGGCATCATGCATAAATCCACTCTCCACTCACACCCTACACTTGGGGGCAAGCCTCACCTAGCTTATCACTCTTTCCCATCCATTATATCTACCCCATCATACCCAATCCATTCACCCTTCCTGCTTGACAAGGATAGGGGCATCAATGATGAAACATTCTATGAACACCTCATAGGATACACCCAACCCTTGCAAACCATCCTATCCATCCAGTGTATCCACGTTGTAGTACATTATCACATGTGGCATATCTAGAGTGGGGCATGTTATTCCTACACAACTTAGTCCTTAGAGGTCCCATCCGAACTCCTCCCTCCCTCCATCCATCATGAATCCCTCATTCTTCCCATCCACTCGTGACAATCCTTTAATCGTCCCCTCCACCATCCCTTGTCCCTCGACTTGGTCATCCTTGGTCATTGGTATCAAGCAAATGACTATCTAAACGTAACCCATTGCAATCCTCCCCATCAATCCAATGCTCCTAGGAATCCAAACATTGCACACAAATCTTAATCCACACATAGCTCACTAAGCAATCTCCACAAACCATCCAAACACATCCATTGTTATTATTCCCAGCCTTGTTTCAAGCCTTGATCAACTCTAATCCAACCATCTTCTGGATATATCATTCCCAATCCTCATATTATTCTCAGAATATATCATTACCACATCAACAACACTATCCATCATCATCAATAAATCAATCTTTGGCTTTTCAACTTGACTAGGGGCAATGTCGTGTTTGCCTTTGTATCATTTTGTGCATGCATGTTTGCTTGTTTGTGTGCATTGTCATTTTATCTTACATCTAAATCAGTCCCTGCAACCTTCTTGCCACAACAACATCATGGTCTTCCATACCATGGTGTTATATGGCATAGGGTTTATTGCGACCTTTTTTGTGAGTCAATCCTATGCATGGGATACATCATCACCTTGGTTCTTTATACCCTTGTGCATAACATATCATGCTATATCAAAGTAGGTTGCTCAATCCAACGCAACATGACTAATCATTTCCACCCCATCCAATCCCCCTTCCTCCAATCTTCAAATCAATTAATCCTTTCACTATTTCTATTTTTTGCAATCAATCTCTCCTATCCTCCAATATTTTCATCCTTATTTATTCACTCTTTCATTGCCCAACCCTCAACCTCTTCTATCCAATCTTTTATCTAGTCATCTCGCATTCTCTCTCCTCATCTATCTTGCATCTTTTCATCCACTTCAAGAACACACTCATGTTCTTTGAACCTGCTTGTCTTCTCAAGGGGGCATCATCCCTAAATCCAATCATTTTCTTCCAAAATTAAACTCTTATCATCCAACCAAGTGTTATGATTTTTTTCTTTGAAAACTTGATTATTCCTCTTTAATTAATTGAATAAATTCTATTTATTTGATTAATTACTCCAATTTTCCTTTCAATAGGGCATGTGTAGGAAGATGAGGGGCCAAAAAGTGGCCACCCACCTTTTATTGCTAGGAAACCTAAACACGATCGCGTTATTTCCTACTAAATAAAGTAAAAAAACATAGTTCCACGACCTGTGTTTTTCATTTTCATTTTCCTATTTCTCCCAAAACGTGACTAGGGCTTTAACGTGAGCACATGTTGAAAGATTTGAAGGAGAAGATCATTGAACACAATGTCACGTCGGCAATCTTGTCGAGGATGAGGGTAACAAAGTCAGACAACTGAAGAAGGTAGGGTTTTATCAATTTTCTTAATTTCAAAACAAAATGAAGTTATTTTTCATTGTTTTAATTGAATTTTTCTTTTTAATTTTTTAGTTAATGAACCATTGCAAAACTCTTATCCAAATGTTGAAATTCCTCCTGAAAAGCAACCTCAAAACCCACAAACTCCGCCTTCACATTGTCACCCTCCATGTGACACCCAAGAAAATTATATAAGCCAAATGGAACAAAATAAAAAATAACTTCAATCCTTAGTTGAAACATTGAAAAATTCGAATACAAGCAACAATCACAGGAGAACCCTTGCCACTTCACTAGAGTCGATTATTTCTCATATCAATTCAGTTACAAGCAAATCACTGATTGGAAGGACTATAGGGAGGAGTGTCGACAATTCTACATCGATAAATTATCATACAAACAAGTCAAAGATCAAAAAATTTCCAAAGGTGATCTATGTGCACTTTTCATCAATCCTAGAGCACAACAACCATTACATGGGAGTTGTAAATGATTTCCAATTCATTGGTGTGCAAATGAAGAAATATCCCAAAACTTTTGGGACAGACAGTACATGGTTTTTGATGACCTCCCTTGTAATAATAATGAGGTCCCCCAATATTTTTTGAGGAAACTCTATTGTGAGTTTTTCCTCAAGGACATCCCAAACTACTTTGACATCTAAGAGTTCTAGGGCAAAGGTGGTGGCTCTGCACAAGATAGAGAGGGTGCACATTGTGCCCAGAACCATCCACCAATACCCATTATGAGGCCACAACATGTCTCACTCCCTTTGACTTTGAAGGAGAGTGTTGAGGTGGAGACACTGCATTCCCTGAGTTCCCTCACCTAGACTTTAGCACATGACGGTGATCTTTCGTAGGCTAGAGAGGGTGAGAGCAGTACGTGTGGTTGATCCCCCCATCTTTTTGAGTCATGTGGGGCATTGTGTGATGTTGGGACCCAGGACACTACCTAGGATGCATACATTCTAGAGCGTTAAGATGATGCGACGCAGAGGCAACAACAGGTGATGGACACATCCATATTGGATAATATTGTTCTCACATATGACCTCTTACAACATATGTTTGGTATTGACTCCTAGGTAATTTTTTACAAGGTTCTACGATTTAATATATTTATATTTGAAATCTCTAATTAATTATGAGTAGATATTATAAGTCAAAATTAATGTATGTAATTGTCTACACTATAAAATTCTAGGTCAAAGTATTCATCCTGCATCTATAAGCCATCCAGTGCAGGGTTATGAGTGTGAGATAAAATCTGTAATATGAAGATAAATGAAAGAAATCAAATTAAACACAATTTTACCTTCCTTCACACACAAATTCAACCTCACTAATTGAGCATATTGGAATGCACTCGAACTCTAATAGATGTGCTCCTCTAATATGTCATGGACATGTGGATTGCTTAATCAAAACATCATAACTTTGATCTCCCAAAGTGAATGAGTCAATTGCAATAGCATAAGTTTACGAAAATGAGAGATGGATGAGAGGTTGAGAAGACGTTTTATTTATACACCTTCAGAAATGAAGATCAATGGTGGAGAATGATCAGAGAAATCAATGGCTAGAATTGGATGAGAGGATTTGAACAAATGAGAGAGTGACAAGTGTCCTTATCCTCTCATGAATTAGGGGAGTTAACAAATTTGATTGGTGAGTCGACTGAATTGATTGATCTGTTAATTGGATTGATTAGATTGTTAACAAAATTGATTGATTTGTTAAAATAATTGATTGAGGAGTCAATCGATTTGATTGATCTGTTAATTGTTCTGATCAAAGGAAATTATGGTGAGAGGGAAAAATAGGGAAATTAAATAAATAAATTATTTAATTTCATGTGCACATGGATAAATAAATAAATATTAAATTTTATTTATTTGGAGAAAATGGAATATTTTAATAATTTGAATTTATTTTCCAGGGTATGACCAAGTCAGATAATAGACTGCCACGGTGGAAGGACACATCACTGACCTTAGGCTTCTTGGAGATTGCAGGAGATTAAGCATTGTCAGAAGTGTCTAATCAAATTGAATTTGCCAATCTCGAGTGATAGCTAGACACACATGAGTATTAGTTCAAAGTTGGAAAGTCTTTTCACGGCATGCAGGCAATCATGTTTAGATACATTAGCGATAGGAAATTAGCTTGCAATCTAGAAACATCCTGGAATTAGCTGGGGCACGAACAGTATTAATGTGGGTTTCATCATTCCTTGGCCCTCATTTGCTCTTTCACAAGTGAAGATCGGTTCTCTTTTCTCTGCAAATTGGTTTCAATGGCGAGAGGTTCTAGGTTTGTGGTTCGAGTTGCATCAGAAGGGTTGGTGAATTTAGGGGTGGACACACCCATCTAACTAGAAAGCTTAGTTAGGTAGATGGTGTTTAAAGGAAGGATTAGAGACTAGAGGTTGAAACAAGTCCTACGAATTAACGACGGTTTGACCATGGCCGCGGTGAAGGTAGTTTTGGGCAGAGGGTTCTTGGATGAAGGCAAATTCTATAGGGTTGATTCTAGCATTGTTTCGCATTTCTTGGCGGTGATACTGGATTTCAGCACTCCCAAGAACATCTCAGAGCTACTGGTAATAAATCTTTTTAAGGTAGATTTGACTATTGGTTTGAAGGATGTTATCGGTGCAGCGTCGCTTGGGCTGGGTGTTCCTCGGCCAAGAGACTTCCCTCTTCAGCAGGATCTCGATGAGGTCATTAAGCTTTTTCCTTTCTTGCTAGATCTTAAAGGACTAGCTCTTTTAGAGCATAGAGAGCAGGTTGAGGTCAGTGCGAGATTCCTAAAGAAATTGCTGCATTTGGAGCTGGAGGGTGGACAGTTCAACTGGGTTCCTGAGTTTCAAGCCTTTGCTCGTAATTTAGGCTTCATGTAGTTCTGGGTTGTTGGTATGCTCTGGTCTTATGGTCTACTTCTTGTATGTCTTTTGGTGTTTATCAATGTATAGATCACAATTTAGTCCTCTTTCTTGGTATGGTCGATGAAGGGATTGAATCCCATTTTGTATAGTTTCAGGGTAGGGTTTGGGTAGGCCCTGCATGGTCGATTATAATGTTTTTTATCAGCATTGGCCTGTGTGGCTGGTTAATATTTTTTGGACCCTGCGTGGTCAGATTTGGGAAGGATAGGATAGGGTGGTAAGCTTGGTCTATTGGCCGCTGGCCCCTGTAATCTAACAGTATCCCTGACTGGCAATCTCTCATGTATTTTTTTATTATATTAATATAAACATACCCCTTACAGAACAAAAAACTAATAATAATTTGAATTTATTTAATTAAATTGTGGAGAGAAATTAGCTTAATTAAATAATTAGATTTATTTTATTAATATGGAGGAATATGATGGAGATAAATGAATTTTAAGAATTAGAAATTAGCTTAATTAAATAATTAAAATTATTTAATTAATATGGAAGAAAGGAAATTGAATAATTAAGTTAGGAAGTGATGCAAATGTGATGTAGTGACATGAAGAATGAGTTGGCGAATATTAGGTGTCTACATTTTGCCCCTCTTTGAGATGGTGTTGCAAAGTAACATCATTTCAAAGAAGTTTAAAACATAGTGTTGTGTTGGATAAAAGAAGATTTTGGTTTAGAAGAATATGATTGGATTAGAAATGATGATGCCCCAGTCGAGTAGAAGAAGTACTTAGTAGATTAATTAGTGAGTTGAATGATGCCCCCTCGAGAGGACAAACAAATTTGGAAGAATACGAGTGTGCTCTCAAAATGAACAGATGTGAAGAAAAGGTTTGATAAAAGATAGAACATTGGTAGAAGAAGCAAAACAAAATAGAGAAAGATGGAGAAGATAAAAATATGGATGCAAGAAGAAATGGAATTATTATGAGGAGTAGTTATGCTAACCTGAGGAGAGTAATCCTTTATTTAATATAGCAAAATGGATATTATGCACCAAGGTATAAAGAACTAGGGTGTCGTTGTATCCTTTGCATGGACTTGACGCTGCAAATAAAAGGATAAGCTTATGCATGCCCATTATAATACAACCCTATCTAGACGTGTGAGGAAGAAAAACTTAGAGCATAAGTCCTTAGTGCACAAAGGGTATTGCATAGCCTTCAATGCAAAAGAACAACTTAGTATGCAAAAATCTATTCCAACACACACAAGGTATGAATATTAGTTGGAGTAATAAGAGCATCCACCAAACATGGCATAAAAAAATCAATGACTATGCCCATCTAAACACACCAAGATATATAGAAAGATCTAGTTGGCCTTTGAATAAGCAAGAGAAAGAGACAAAATATAAATAAAAAATAAAAGGCCAACTAACAAAACAAAACCAATCAGCCATCATAATCTCTTGCCCCAAAATGTGATCGATATTGGATTATTGCAAATGCAGGAAAGATCTATCCTATTGTAGGCATGATTCTGGATGATATCGTTATATGTCGAGGTAATGGGTACTTAGGTATTAGGGTGTTTCAAAAGGTGGTCTTACCTATGATTTTGCATAAAAGCCCTATGTTTTTGATGTGTAGTTTGATTTGATTGGGTATTAAGTATAATGGGTGTGCATTTATTATGGGTGATGGATAGTGAAATTTATTATGGTTTGTGGGAGGTGATGAGTGTTTATTGTGAAAATGATAATGAACCCTCTGTAGGCCAAAAAAGGTATATACCAAGAATGCCCATAGTTAGGCACAAGAGTATTTATTATGGAATGGGATAGGCGATACTTGTGATGAAAATGGATAAGGTTAGGATGCTATCAATTTCTATCAATTATCAAGCCATGATAGTGGGATAAGTGGATAAATGGGAAAGATAATATATGGTGGAGTGGATGGGATGGGTGAGAAGCTGATAGATGGTGGATAGTAGCCTCTACACATGGTGCCTATTTGCCAGGTTTTCACCATGGTACTTGCCCAAGGCACCACTGAAGTGGTTTTCACCATAGTGTAGAGGAAAACTAATGTGTTGTAGACTTAAACAAAATCCAGGGTTAAACCTAACTGAACAATCCACTCTATCATTGCATTCCTACATTGAATTATTGACCAAGGAGTGTAAGATTATGATGATGCCTACGTTATATATGCCTTCAAGACTCATTTCTATCCTAAACTAATTCATACATACCTATTCAGAATATTCTACTAGGCTGGAATTCTCAGAAATACAAAAATAGTAAAAATGACTACAAAACCCAGTGGCTACGGGTACCTACAACACAAGCTGCAGATAACTATTTTCAACAGGGAATTACAGAATTAACTCAAACAATTTAGAATAATGAAAGGTCTGGCACTAACCTCTGGAGGACTCAAAAAATGCAATCTATTCATGAATCACAACTATTAGAAATAGCAATCAAGATATCTTACTCATTCCACAATGCAACTTTATAAAATAACATGAAACAATTTTAACTAGAAATGCATAAATAAATAAGGAAATATATGAAGAGAGGGTTAGTATCTTGAGTGGCTAGCTCAGGGAACTATCTCACTTAATCTAGAAACTAAATCTACTTCAGATTCTCATAACACATAGTTGTATTCACTTCATATCAGAAACATGATCTTTTCATATTGTATTCAATAAAACATGTCTAGATCTTCCCACATAAAATAGAGTAACCGTTGAGCAACTGTAAAAATAAAACTTGGAAAGAAAAACTAACTTACCATCGAACTCATCCCTCCTAACTTATACAGAAATGGGAGAGTACGATGTAACTACCAACTAACTTGATCATTAATTCATCCCTAGATATCAGGGTATAGGTTTGAGATCAATTTATTAATCTAACTGAAACAAAGGAAGCAAAGTCCTATTCAAACAGAAATTCCTATCCAATGGCTCATGAATGAAAACACATAAGCTGCGATTAGAATCCTAGAACAAGTCTTCTTCTTTTGTATTTATTCTTCCATGATGATCATGTTCAGCTTCAGTTGGTGCTTAACTGTGACTTCCTTTAATGCTCTATTTTGCAATGTGTTGTGAATGCTCCTTTCCTTAGTGCTACCAACTCGCTACTGCACAAGGTTAATCCATAAAACACATGCATACAAAATAGCCTTCATAATTAATCTATAAAATCTCATTTATATATATACGTACTTATGTCTAACTCATGCAATTGACAAATATTATCACCATGTTTTATATTGGCAGATTAGGTTCAAGGTTTGGCAGAATATATATAAAAGACAACATATTATGGTGGTAATGTCTTAGAGAAGTATCTGAAATATCATAGGTATAAAGTTTGAAAACATAAGAAATAACATAAAAGAAGTCATCATTTGAACCCATCATTTCCCCCCAACTTAAACTGTTGCTTGTCCTCAAGCAAAATATTCAATAAAACACCTAGGGCAAAAGGTTATAATGCAAAGTTATCCACCTCAGGTCCATAGTTTCTCTAACCCCCTATTTCTATTTGAGATAAAAACCATTGTAGCATGCAAGTTTCTCCATCCTGATTGATTCAGCACGCCTACACTCATCACCTCTTCTTCCTGCCCAGTTTGGTACTGGATAAAGAAAAATGGGAGGGTGATAAGTAAGGGGTAACCATGCCACTCCTTTTTGCTTTGAGATCTGGATATACCTGTGCAACCTCTCAAACATATTCATAAAGTTGTAGAAAGAGTGAGGCTCTTTCTTCTGCAATTCTGGGTTCATACTATCCCATCTGTTCTGCACATGCCTCTGACAGTTCTAAATAAAAGACACTGCTAATCATTGTATCCTTCTATAATCCCTGAGTATTAAATCCATAATTACATTCCCTGGACCCTTATGAGAAAGTAGTGTTAACCATTGGGTTAGGATCACTTCAAGATTCAAGGATTCTTTCCTAATATGCAGTGGTACTTTCTTTTCTTGTTCTTCATACCTGTCCATTAGTTCCCCTCTAAGATGCTCATTTCTGAAGTAAGATAACAATGCTCTCACTTGAAGATCACAACATAGATAAAGGGATTCCACTCTATATCTTCTTCCATCAAATAATTGTGCAGACAGTATTCACATAGCTGATCTTGTTCTTCCAAACTGACTTCTTGAAATAACTGAAAAAAATGATGTCTTGATTAGATAGAAATAGGTTGATCATTGATGAATCTATTAAATTGAAAGCTGAGAAACTTTTCCTTGAGAAATAATGCATAAACTCTTGGTGGAGGTCCGCATTCTATGATTTGAATTGTCCTGTCAACTACCTCTATTAGCTTCCCTTCCAACCTTTTCAACTTAGCATTTTTACTTTCTAATGATGCATTAAGAGTTTGTTTCTCCTTCTCCCAGTTTTCCTTTTCTTGCTTGAATTCATCTTTGAACTTCATCAATTCAAAACCCATAGATAGAACAATGAGGCATGTTGGAGGTCTTATTACAGGAGGCTACAAAATTGGAGCTTCTTTTTCCTCATTTTCTATTTTACTCTCAACCACTTGTGCTAATAGATCCATGTTATTGCCATGACCATATGTCTGTATTTCTCCTCCAATTCTTTTATTCTTATCTCTTCCTCCCTATCCTTTTCCTCATACTGTTTCACTTGTTCTTCTAATTTTTTGATTCTATTAAGGGCTTCCTGAAGTTCTTGCCTAATATGTCTATATTCTAACAACTCTTTTTCTTGTTCAAAATCAAAACCTTCATCCTTATTTTCAGTAACATTAAAAACTTCTCTAACAGGGCTGCCAAGAACTGTTTTTCCCATTTTTCTTGTAATGAAAATGTCCTCTGAATCAAAACTAGAGGATGAGGAAACATACCTTCTTTATTTGGTAGGTATACTGGCATTAGTAGGAGTATTTCCAGGGACATTTCCTTCCTTCTCTGAAGCTGTGTCCAACAATGTTGGATCTTGTTGCTGCTATGCTTCTTCCTTTTCTACTTCCCCTTGTTCCTCGTCAATTCTTTTTCCTACATTCTGCCTCCTCAACCTTCCTGAATGCCTAGGTGTGACAGTTTTTGGCTTATCCTCACTTTTTCTCTTTTTCTGACTTCTCCTCTTCTTCCTCTCCCCTGCACCCTTCTCTTTCTCAATGCTCTTATGCTTCTCCACATTCTTCTTACTCTTCTTCTTTTTAGAAGAAGTAGAAGCATCACTTCTCATAGTTCCTCTCATAGGTTTAGGGTTAGGAATTGAGGTTTCTTCTACTGTCACCGGCCTAGTTTCTAGAGGAATTTCCTCCTACGACTCTTCCCATTCAGGGTCAACTTCAGGTTCATCCTCTGGTTCAACATTAGGTTCAGTTTTTGGTTCTGGCTCTTATTGAGGTTCATCTACTTCCAGTAATTCTGAAATATCCTTGCATTGTTTAAAAGTATCCCAGCTAACATGTGGGTGTTGGATTCTCAAACTTCTTTTAACTAGTAGAGCTATCAAACAATGATGAGACAATGTAGTCTCTGTTTGTCTTTTCTGATACTCAAACGCCATTCTCTTCAACATATTATACAATTAATTGAGAACATTAACTAGTTTGTCATGGCACAGGCGATTCAACAATTTAAAGTGTGCAGTATACAAGATATTATGTCGACCATCACAGGTAATATATTTGATAATATACGAGGCACATTTCCCCCAAAAGAATGGAAGGGATAATCTTTTTGTACCTTGAGTGGTCAAATCCAGGTTCTCACCACGCTTGCAAAATTCCTCCCTCGCCGTTGTTGTATCAGCACGGGTTGGATACTCGGACCCTGTTCGTGGTAATCCGGTGACTTGGGCAATAGCTATTTTAGAGGCATCCACAACTAATCCCTTCACTGTCACTTCGTCATACTGCAAAGTTGCTGCAAAATCCCTTGCCATATCATTATCATACTCCGTTAATTTCAGAAAATAGTCTAATCATCCCACTCTAGTAAAGAGTGGAAGAACCAATACATCTTCCAATATCTCCTTATGCACTGATGGCTCTCTTCTGATTACATCACCCCCCATTGCACCTGTATTCTACACTTTTATCACTTCTTAATTCTACCTAATTTTAATTTTACCACCTTCATAAAATTGCCTTTCAATTCTTCCCCCCCCCCAACTGTAGCTTTTCCCCCAACTGTAGCTTTTAGAGCTCTTTGTTAGTAAAAAATTGAAATTTTAGGTCACTCACCGGAAAATATCAAGCTCACAATTTAGGGCAGGTCGACTAGCATGGAAAATGGCATAGGAAAACCTTGACAGTAGCCTAAAAATTTGATTGACGGTAAAAATAAAAAATAAAAACTAACCATATACCCCTCCCCCCAACTGAAAGGTGAAGTGACCACACTTCATGAATGAATGTGCAAGGATGAAAGAGTAATGATTGCATGAAAAGGGTGATATATTGCCGCATGCATGAGATAAACACTTAGTAATAATGAATATAAATAGAAATTTTAAGATAATCATTAAAAGGTTGCCTTGTGTGCATCGTTTATGGAGAGCATGGAGAGGTTCACCTTAGAAAAGGAGATCAGTACGTTGGCATTCATTTGGAACGAGTGGAGTGATATGCATAGAGTAGATGGAAGGGTGGCGGGTACGTCAAAATTTATGCGATGTGACAGACTGCAACAGTTGATGTAATAGCTGGTGAATGCAAATTCAAACAAGCATGCCACAAACGTTGGATTATTGAAGGTGAATGAAGCACGTGTAATAGTAAGGAAATGCACGGGAAGAAGAATGGAATGTTTGCCAATTTGTTGAAAATCTCCATAGACACTCGTTGCTACAGGCACCTGCAACATAGGTCTTGATTGAATATGTTCAGAAATAGGAAACCAAGGCCCAACTGTAACAGGTCCCTATGGCATGTGAAAAATAGGTCCCTTTGAAATTGACTATGGTCATCATGTACAATGTGTTGTGTGTGCATGTGAGTTATAAAGCATAAAAAATTAGGTTTCAACGACAGGGGTTGAGTATTGCAACTCAACCTCCACATCACTAGATAGTGTTGGTGGATCAACATTTGAAGGTGTATCAATTGGTGTCACAACATCATCATCATCAAGAGTGTTAGGAGGACCATACTAAGTAGCTAGAGAAACAAGAAAGTCATCCCTCTGAAGTGGCTTTTTGTACAGTTTTAGCATGTGCCCATTTACGAGCAGTGAAAACCAAACTTCATCAATAGTTGACAATTAAACTGCACCATTAGGAAAGGCTTGTTGGATCTCATATGGGTCTAACCAATGGGATTGAAGCTTACCCTTGAAGTCTTTGTATCGAGAATCATAAAGTAGTGCCCAGTCACCTGCAATGAATTCTTTTGTCTTGATGTACTTGTCGTGCCATTTGGCTCATTGTTTCTGTATGACCTTTGTGTGATGGATAGCCTCCAATCAGATTTCATCCAAAGCATTCAAATGTTGTAGCCTGTCCTATTGGACTGAGGTCAAATCCATTCCTAGTTCCATTGTTGTCCTCAGGGTTTTGTGTTCAAATTCTATAGGTAGGATTGTTGTCTTGCCATAGACCAACTCATAAGGTGTAAACCCTATAGTTGTCTTCCAGGTTGTTCTGTATGCCCAAACAACTTCTGGGAGCCTAGAAACCCAGTCTCTTCTGTGAAGCTATATTGTCTTTATCAAGATGTTCTCAATCTCCCTATTTGTGACTTCCACCTAACCATTAGCTTGAGGATGTAGGGAGTGGATTTCTTATGTCTGATCTGATATTCCTCAACCAATTTGGTGATTAAATCATATGTAAATTGCAGTCCTTGATTAGTTACTATCTCCCTTGGCACACCATACCTAGTGAAGATGTCCTCATATAGGAAATTGGCCACATTGCCATCTTTGGCAAACTGTAAGGCCTTAACTTCAACCCATTTAGTCAAGTAATCAGTACATACCAGGATATATTCTTTGTTGTTGGATGTAGGGGATATAGGACCCACAAAATCCAGTCCCCACTTGTTAAAAGGAGCCAATGAAATCTGTGGTTGCAAAGGCATTTCATCACTCCTGGTAGGTCTTCCCATTCTTTGACATCTATCACAACTTCTAGTGTACTTGACAACATCTTTATGAAGCGTTGGCTAGTAGTATCCTGTTGTTAATATTTTAAAGGCTATCCTTTTGGCTGTAAAATGTCCCCCACAAGGTTCATCATGGTAGGCCTTCATTACATCAAACACTTCATCCTCTCTAAGATATCTTCTCATAATATTATCTGGGCCAGTGTAAAATAGGAATCTAGAGATCTAAGAGTAGGAGAAACATTTGTGAACTAGCTGCCTCTTCTCTCTTGGAGAGAAGTATCCTGGAATCTACCCTGTAACCAAATAATTGGCTATATCTGCATACCATGGAGTGTGTATAGTTAGAGCAAATAGATGCTCACTAGAAAAAGAATCATCAACCACTCCTTCTGAGGATGGTGTAGGTAGTCTAGACAGAAAATCAACAACTACATTAGCATTGCCTAGTTTATCCACAATTGTAATATCAAAGTCCTATAACAACAATAACCATCTGACAAGTCTGCCACCCACTATTGGCTTGTTCATCAAATATCTGATGACTACATGATCTGTATGGATGAATACTTTGTAACTAGTTATGTAGTGCCTGAATTTGTTGATTGCATAAACAACTACCAACATCTCTTTTTTTGTCATAGTGTAGTTTAACTCATCTCCTTGCAGATTTTTACTAACATAGTATATTACATATTCCTTAGTTCCTTCTTGTTGGCCTAGAATTGTCCTAATGGCAAAGTCTGTTGCATCAGTGTGGATGTGAAAAGGTAGTGTCCAATTTGGACCTCGAAGAATTGGAGCTTGTGTCAAGGATGTTTTTAGCTTTTCAAAAGAAGTCTGATAATCTGGTGTCCAATCAAATTCACAATCATTGGTTAGCAGAGTAAACAGAGGTGCAACAATCTTGCTAAAATTCTGAATGAAGCGCCTGTAATATCTTGCATGTCCCAGGAAGCTCCTTACACCCTTCTATTTCTGTGGAATAGGTAGGGTGGAAATAACTTCAATCTTCTTTGGGTCCACTTGTATGCCTGCACTTGAGATAAAATGTCCCAAAACCATTCCTTGTGTCATCATTAGGAAACACTTCTCATTGCTCAAAGAGAGGTTGTGCTATGTACATCTCTTCAATACTTTCTCTAAATTATGTAAAGCTTCATCATATGTGTCACCATATGTGGTCAAGTCATCCATATAAATCTCCATGATGTCATGGGAAAAATCAGAGAAAATACTGAGGACTGCTCTTTGAAATGTAGCTACAGCGTTGCACAAACCAAAGGATAAGACATAGTATGGATATGTCCCCCAAGGGCAAGTAAATGTTGTCTTATCTTGATCCTCTGGAGTAATCTTAATCTGGTTATAGCCACTAAAATCATCAAGAAAGGAAAAATATTTCTTGCTGCTAAAGAGTCAAGAACTTGGTCAATAAATGGCAATGGAAAGTGATCCTTCCTGGTAGCAGCATTCAGTTCCCGGTAATCAACACAAACTCTCCATTTGCCACCTTTCTTGGCCACTATAACCAAAGGTGAAACCCATTCATTGTCTGAAATGGGGTTTATAAAACTTGCGTCCAAAAGCTTTTGAAGCTCAGCTTTCACAATTTCTCTAAGGGCGGGGTTCATACACCTATGCTGCTGCCTGATGGGTCTATAGCCATCATCTATGTATATTTTGTGCATGCATAATATAGGATCAATGCCTCTCATGTCATTGTAATCCCAGACAAATGTTGTTGAATGTGTATGCAATACTTCATGCAGGGATCGTTGTTGTTCATCAGTCAATGCATTGTTAATATTCAACATCTTTCCTAGCTTAACTTCTAATTATTTGGACAGTACTTGCACAGAAGACAAATCAAGGCTGGGTAACATGGGTAAGCATGGTTGGGGTAATAAAGCATGAAATATTTAGAACACCTCTTTTGAGGAACTATTGGGTATTATGCTGCTCAAAGGGTCTTGTAAGCAGGATAGGCAGTCTTGCTGTTGTGGGTGCCTCCCACAGTCATTTTCTAGAATGTGAGCAATCAACTCATCTTCATCTGGAACATCTAATAAGGGGCTGTGTTCAATAATCATCAAGGTTTGCAGGGAATAGGTGTCCTCATCTTCCAGGCTAGGCCAAATGGTCTGCTCAAGCTCATGGTATGGGTTAGCTAGTGGATATAAAACTAATTTCTTGGTCACAGTTCCATTGGATATGATCATATTACCAGACCTGCAACCTATAAATGCATCAGCGGTGTCAAGCCATGGTCTGCCTAGTATAAGAGGATAACCAACAAGATTAACCTTTGGCTGCAACACTATGAAATCGGTAGGATATTCCCAAGAATATAATGTAATGACTAAATCTTCTATGACTCCTTCAGGTTTGATTGTAGACCTATCAGCTAATTGCAAGACTATTTGAGTAGGCCTAAGGTTATTCAATTGGAGTGTCTACATTGTTTCCTTGGTCATGACATTAATTGTAACTCCTAAATCTATTAGGGTATTCTTAATCAGAGTCCCATTGATCTTGACATCCACCACTGGACTACCTGGGTCTGTATATTTGGAAATAGTTATATTACCCAACATGATATCAGTAAGATTACCTAACACATGCACTATCTGAGGGTCTATTCTCTTCCTTCTTGGCTTCTTTATGCCAAGATCCCTAATAGTCTTAGTGTAGATATGAATATCTTTGATGTCTTGGATTAAGGGAATCTTGATGCTTATACCTTTAGCTAGCTGAGAAGGACAATATTAGTTTGGGCAGTTTATTTTTGCATGGCCAAGCGCTCAGGGAAAGGAGGAGACTTCTGATGTAAGGTAGTCTGGACATCTTGGGTTGGTTCAAGTTCCAGAGGTGATTTATCTAAGGCTTCCCCTATGGGTTCTTCATCTTCAAGTTCTGTGATTTGGGGGGATGAAGGACCTACAAGTTGCTTCCCAGATCTAAGATGGACATTACTCACTTCCACCCCATAAGTGGGATATTGCATTACCTCGTTAGTATAAGCCTGCTAGACAGGCTTGCTGTTAGGGTTAGGTGCAGGTTGGGTAGGGATTTGGGTAGGTCTAGGAGGTGGGTTTTGAGGTGTTGATGGTGGCATTATGGATGGTTGTTGTGGCTGAGATGGAATCATTGGTTGCTGAAATTGTATATTTTTCTGCCATTGTTTGCCCTTGTTCCATTGAGGCTGCCATTGTTGTTGCTGATTAGGCCACTGGAGGTTATAGTTGGGACCTTGGAAATTTTGTTGAGGCCATGGATTTGGCTATTGTTGATTCCAACCAGTTTGTGGTTTAGGCCATTGTGGACTAGGCCATTGTGGGTTTTGCCATGCATTTTGATTACTAGACCACTGTTGAGTATTCCAAGTAGAAAAATTATGGTTTGTAGTAGGAAAGGGGGATTATAATTAAGTGGATCAGAGGGCATACCTTGTCTTTGCTACCATGGTCTCCTTTGAGCAATAAAGAACAGTTGCCCATCATCTCCCTCAAATGGTTGTAATTTTGGCCTTTCAATCTTTTCTTGTTGGATACTAGCCACCCTTTTGCATTTACAATTGGCCTTCCTCTATCTACAATTGGGGTAGTATTTAGTAAGCATTACTTCTACCTCTTCTTATTTCTTCTTGATGTGAATAGTGTCTAGTTGTGTAGCCATGTAGCTAATAATGTCCTCTTTCATGTTGGTCAACAGATTATTAATCTCCACTTTGGAAACTCCATTATTTGCCTTGCCTGTGATGGCTGCCCTTTCCCCCCATGGTTTTCTGGAAAAGGTTCTATAGTAATTTTTGCAAGCCCTGCAAACATCCTCAAAGGGAAGTTGAGATATATCCCCTGTTCCAATAAGATTAAGAGCATCCATGTAGTCATCATTGACCCCCCCTCAAAAAGACCAGCTTCAGTGATTCTTCAGACAATCTATTTTGAGGGTTTTTCTTCAAGGCAAATTGGAACCTTTCCACATAGTCTTCCAGTGGCTCATCCTCTTTCTGTGACATCCTGAAGATGTCATCTCTCCTCCTATCATGTCCTCTATAGTAGTCTTTATATTTTGCCAGGAACTTTGTCTTTATGGTATCCCAGTCTAGAATGACATCTTTCCCTAGCCCCATAAACCATCTTAAAGTATCATCTTTTAGTGTGGCAGGGAACAACTTGAGTCTATAAGGATCAGTGGTGTAGTCATAACTCCTACACAAGACATCAAACTCGAACAAGAAAGTGTCAGGATCTTCAATCACCAAGCCATAGAAACCAGGCAATGCAGAAGGTGGCATATTTTTCAGAGTAGCAGCCTGTGCTTGGTCTGGGATAGGGAATTCAAACATTGCTTGTCTTAGGGGATCCTCTACTACAACATCTTCCATGTTTCTAAAAGTCCCTTCTATAGCTGTGGAGGAAGCTGATGGAGATGTAGGAGGTGTTGATGAAGATGTAAGAGGAAAATCTTCTCCAACACTTTCTACTGTATAATTGATAAAGTCATCTATGTCCTCATTCTCCTAAGAAGTTGAAGGGAGGAATCTACCTTGGTGATCTCTTTGCCTCCTCATACAAAAGTTTGAGCTTTATGTTTCAGCGGTCCTACACAATGTTAGTAGAATGTCTGGTGTTTCCTTGAAAAGTGAATTTATTAAGTCTAATGCTGAAATCAGAATTTAAACTATGAAAGCATATGAACTAATGAGTTTATCAAGGTAGCACCATCTCTGGCAACGGTGCCAAAAATGTAGAGGAAAACTAATGCATTGTAAACTTAAGGGTTAAACCTAACTGAATAGTCCACTCTATCATTGCATTCCTACATTGAATTATCGACCAAGGAGCGTATGATTATGATGATGCCTGCATTATATATGTCTTTAAGACTCATTTCTATCCTAAGATAATTCATACATACCTATTATACCTATTCAGAATATTCTACTAAGCTAGAATTCTCAGAAATACAAAAACAATAAAAATGACTACAGAACCTAGTGGCTACAGGTACTTGCAGCACAAGCTGAAGATAACTATTTTCAACATGGAATTACAGAATTAACTCAAACAATTTAGAATAATGGAAGGACTGGCACTAACCTCTGGAGGACTCAAAATATGCAATTTATTCATGAATCACAACTACTGGAAATAGCAATCAAGATATCTTACTCATTCCACAATGCAACTTTATAAAATAACATGAAACAATTTTAATTAGAAATGCGTAAATAAATAAGGAAATATACGAAGTGAGGGTTAGTACCTTGAGTGGCCAGCTCAAGGAACTATCTCACTTAATCTGGAAACTAAATCTACTTTAGATTCTCATAACACATAGTTGTATTCACTTCATATCAGAAATAGAATCTTTTCAGATTATATTCAATAAAACATGTCTGGATATTCCCACATAAAATAGAGTAACCGTTGAGCAACTATAAAAATAAAGTAACTTGGAAAGAAAAACTAACTTACCATCGAACTCATCCCTCCTAACTTATACAGAAATGGGAGAGTACGATGTAACTACCAACTAACTTGATCATCAATTCATCCCTAGATATCAGGGTATAGGTTTGAGATCAATTTATTAATCTAACTGAAACAAAGGAAGCAGAGTCCTATTCAAATAGAAATTCCTATACAACGGCTCATGAATGAAAACACATAAGCTGCGATTAGAATCTTAGAACAAGTCTTCTTCTTCTTTTGTAGTTATTCTTCCATGATGATCATGTTCAGCTTCAGTTGGCGCTTAATTGTGACTTCCTTTAATGCTCTGTTTTGCAATGTGTTGCGAATGCTCCTTTCCTCAATGCTACCAATTCATTGTTGCACAAGATTAATCCATAAAACATATGCATACAAAATAGCCTTCATAATTAATCTATAAAATCTCATTTATATACATACATACTTATGTCTAACTCATGCAATTGATAAATATTATCACCATGTTTCATATTGGCAGATTAGGTTCAAGGGTTAGCAGAATATATATAAAAGACAACATATTATGGTGGTAATGTCTTAGAGAAGTATCTGAAATATCATAGGTATAAAGTCTGAAAGCATAAGAAATAACATAAAAGAAGTCATCATTTGAACCCATCACATAGGACGAATTATTTCCCTTTACTATTTTGATTGATTGTTTTTGACTTTTTTGACTAGCTGGGATATCTGAGGGTCAAGTATAGAACCGCTTGAGGTGGATGATGTTTATCAGTTCTTCAAGAGGCTGACCCTCTGGTGTTGCAAGTTGGTAGGCACCTAATCCATATATAGTTGTAATGACAAAAGGTCCTAGCCAGTTTGGTTCAAATTTGCTCTTTTTCTCTCGTTCTTGGAGATTGTGCTAATTTTCTTTAAGGATAAGGTCACCAATTTCAAAATGGCAGGTCCTGAATTTCTTGTTGTAACTCTGTCAAAGGGGATTCTGGTATGCTTGAAGATAGTTAAGGGCATGAAGATGCCTCTCATCTAGGAGTTTTAATTCTTGTAACCTTGTATGATACTCCTCTTCATTCATGAGGTTCTGCAGTGAAATCCATAGAGAAGGGAGCTTGACCTCGATTGGCAAGATGGCTTCAGAACCAAAGACAAGTGAATTTGGAGTGGCTCTAGTAGGTGTGTGAAAACTGGTATGATATGCCTATAAGGATGGATTTAGTTGCAGATGCCAATCACGGCCAATATCATTGATAGTCTTTTTCAAGATTTTTAGGATGGTTTTATTTGATGCCTCAGCTTGGCCATTACCTTGTGGGTAGTAGGGAGTGGAAAAGTGATGTTGGATGTGGAATTTATTGCAAAAGGACTAAATTTATTGATTCTTAAAAAGGTTTTCTGTTATCATGTAAGTGTCAATGTGACTCAGCAAGCCAGGATCCCTGTAATCAAGACAACCTTCCACACAAAGATAACAGAGAAGAATATGCTAAAACAATGGAGCAAGATTCTATACAACAAAGCGTTTGAAACTGTCATATGAAATACAATGAGAGAGCCTTGCTTATAAAGGCAAGGATGAAAACCAAGGAGTTGTATTCATGTGACAAGTGTCACATCCCTATCACATGTGACAACTAGAGGATAGGATGCCAACTAGAGCACATGTGTAGGATAAGACAACTCACTACAACTATTAACAACTAGAAACAACCAGTGACATCTAGAAGACTCACTAAGTCAAATTAACATGTGAATTATGTGTGATGTGTGAATATTATTTAACTAATAAATAGTTAAATAATATGAATTATCCACACAAGGGGAAATTGACTAAACTAGTTAGGAAAAACCCTTATTCACACTAATAACTCCCCTTAAGTGCAACTTAGGGAGTAGCTGATTAAACCAAAGATGCAATGATGGATGGGTCCCAGCTACTAGGCCATGTTAGGTACCCATGTACAACAAATCTCAAGTGGAGAAAAGGAAAAAACCTCAGGGGATAAAACTCTTCTCCAAAAGTGAGAATGCAGAAAACAAATGAAAGATGTGATGGAAGGAGGACTCAAGACCCCCCAAGGACTACATCCAGCACATATGTACAATCAATTATTCCCCCATAGGAGAGCAAGTGTGAGACTATAAGTCCCCCCCACAATGAAGTAGCTCCTATGTTGATGGTGAATACCTGAAGAAGAATGTTAAAGAGAATCCAAAGCCTGCAAATAACATTCTTCCCCTTTGGAAGAAACAGGTCCAAAGGTTGATGTTAAAGAAACTCCATCTCAAGGTATGAGGGAAAAAGCCTCAAGATGCATGTTGTCTATGAAAACTACTCAAGTGTCCACATGTCACAACCAAAAGATGTCACATAATTAAGTGTTGCATGCCCAATCAAAGAATGTGACAATCGAGGACAAGATGAAAACTCAAGATCATCAATCTCCAAAGACAAAGTATTCTCAGAATGATGCTCAAGATACTCCAACTCAATGCCAACCTGTGATAAGTGAAGAGGAGAAGAAGGTACTATCTCATCTGAAGTAGAAGAATCAACTCCTTTAAAGAGGAGATGAATGCCATCAACGATGTCCTCCAAGTCATCAAGATAGGACTCACAAAACAAGTCTAAAATACCTGTCAAGTACTCATTCCACAAACGTGTATCTGGAAGACAAACAATATCCTGCTCAACTAAAGTGGATGAAGCTATGTCAATGCCAATCTTAGTAGAAGTAGAAGGAGGAAGCTCAAAACTAGTTTCAGGAACCGAAGTAGATGCAAGAACACTGAGGTTCAAGTGAGAAAACTTCTCCTTACAAACACGATTCACACTTGATGCGTGAGTGTGAATAACAATCAATGGATCTACATCACATCAGAAACAAAATGGGAGAAAGTATACAAGCGAGATGCATGATCAGCCATTCCAACAACAATGACATCTCTGCTCTCCAAGTCCCGTATGATCACAGAATCAGGAATGAACTCAATTGTCTTCCCTGTACCACAATGAGTAATCTGGTAGATGGAAAGGAGATTGGTTTTCAAGGAAGGTACACAACACAATATTGAATGTAAACTCACCAACACAAATAGTTCCTTTACCAGTTGCATACATGTATGTATTCTTACCCATCAAAATAGGTGGTGAAGTACATGACTGAAATGAAGAGAACATCCCATGTGAAGATGCCATATGATGAGAAGCTTTTGAATCAAGAAGCCATCTCTCTGACTATAGACTTGTTGAAGCAAAGAGTGCCTTTCCTTTTCCTTTATTTGTCCCATAAGCAATGATTGCAATCCCTGACTGTGTAGATGATGATGGTGACAAAGAAGAAGAATTGGGTAAAACTGTTGTTGATGAAGTATACTCAATGTTATGCTTTTGAAGAAGTTGTGACATCTCATCAATTTTTTTCTCATAACATTTAGTCTCATCATGACCCAATTTCTTACAATAAGAACACTTTGGCTTCTTTTTCTTATTAGACTCCTCTTTGGAAGAAGAGTTGGGGGTTTTCTTTGATTCTTTCTCTTTCTCATTAGACTTTGAATCCTTTTGTTTCTTTCCCTTATTATATGAAGCCTTAGGATCTTTTGTGCTTTGTGTTGCAACTAGAGCTTGTTTTCTAGGAGACTTCAATGTGCCCATGTGTAGTAGCTTGGCTTGTTCCCTAGTGAATTGTGCAACAAACTCCTCAAGTGAAGGCATTGTAAACTTACTACCAAAAGCATCCATTGTAGCATAAAAGGCAGAAACATAAACTGAATATGCAGGACCCAATTTTGCAAGAATAGATAGAATCAATTGTTCATCTTCTTTCTCAAGACCACTTTGTTTGAGTTGCATCTTAAGAGACTTAAACTTGGTGAATAAATCTTTGATTTGATCAAAGTCTTGAGGATTAAGTGCAATTAGCTCATTCTCCAATTTGAACCTTCTTATTTTGTCTTGCTTGCCAAAGAGATTGTCTAATGTTGTCCATATCTCATTTGGTGTTGTACAAGACTCAACATGAAATCTAAGATCTAGAGAAATAGCAAGACAAAGTGTGCTATAAGCCTCATCTCTTCTATCTAACCATTTTCTTCTCTCAGTAGCACCCGTGGGTTCAGGATTTGTGCCTAAAGTTATTCTATGTAACTTTTGTTTATACAATACAAACTCCATGTTTTTCTTCCATTCATAATAATTATATGGAGTTAAAAGTGGAATTTGAGGCACATCCATGATGAAAAAGAAAGACAACAAAACAACACCCCTATACTATGTAAGAGAGCCTCCCCAATTTGTTTGTGGCACTTTATAATTAGTGCGATTTACAATTGTCCTCAAAGGACCAAAATTGGGAAAACAACAAAATCTCTTAAAAAAGAGATCCAAGTGAGATTACAATCATTCACAATGATGTATTACAACAAACAAATCTTCTCAAAACAAATTTCACCTTCTCAAGTATCAAAATGCCCAAGTTATCACCCAAATGCCAAAAAACTGACAAATTGAATAAAATTCACCTAGAGACGAATCTAAGAAAAGTTCATGGATGGCTTTGAAGAGCTCTTGAAAACCTTTCTGATGCCGCTTGAATCATGAAAATTGGAGATCGTGGTAAAAAGTTATGAGCTTGAGAGCCAAAAAGAGAGATCTGTCTTCAACCTGCAATAAATGTTATCAAACAACAAAATTTGTGAAAATGAATAATACCACTATGAAGTGCTCTCCGTTATCTTTCCAACAATATCTCGTTTGCCCGATTTCAATACAATGGCCAAAAGTTATACAAAAAGCAAAAAAAACCCTATTTTAGGACTTTGAGGGCAAAACAGGGCCCTGTTGACAAAATATTCCCTTATGTGGTCAGAATATGCTCCACAGGCTGCAAAACTACTAGCAGAAAATGAAAACCACTATTTTTGTCGCAAAACCACCTGTTACCACAGAAAACCACTGTCAGATGCCAAAACCACTGTCGACAAGGTTGCAAAACCACATGGGCAAGGAAAACTGGAAAAACCATTGGTTTGGGGGGAATAATCTTCAATGGAGATTCCCTGTGTTGCAAAGATTATAGTTTTTTTTGCTTGATATTAAAAAAAATATATAAAAAAAACATTTGAATTTTTTTTATATTGGTGGGGCCAAGCCCGCACAGGCCAGCGGGGCCCGAGCCAAAAGGCTCCCACCGTGCAAACAATTATACCGCCAAACTGTAGTAACCACCGACGAGATTAGAAAACTGCCAACGTGACTGTGAGATCTTTGAAACCACTACCAAGGAATTGAAATCACTGTCGACCAATTGTATATGATCGCCAATGGAAACATCGATCAAAAGAAACCGACGAGTTTGGAAAATTCCCTGCCGTGGTTGGAGTGTTTACCCTCCAACGAGGGCTTTGAAACACTAAGGGTGGATCAAACACCGCAAAGGGTAGATCAACAACTACCAATGTCAAATGACTACCTGAAAAATGCCTGTTGGAAGACTATTTGCAAATGTCGATCATCGTTGGTGGTCCATAAATATGCCAGCGGAGAGTTTTAACCACAGGATCGGCCGGTTATGTTTGGTCGACTACAATATATGAATGTCAACTACTACAGAATTAAACTGCCATCGAAAGACCACAATCATGGATTTTAGGCCGGTCAGGTGGTAACTGGTCGCTGCTGAGACTGGTACCGGTCAACGGTACTAAATGTACCAAAGTCCACAAAAAATAAAAAAAACACACAAAATAAAATATTTAGTGTGCAGATAATTTAAAATAGTGTATTTTTACCCAGCGGATGACCACATATGTCGATTTGACAAATGATTATGCCAGCAACGCATGTGCAAGGACGACGCAGTATAGTACGAATTTTTCTATAAGGCTAACTAGGGGGAAAAAAAATTGCCAAAAAAATTTTGATGACGAAATTCAATGTTTGAACAGCCGATCTATACAGATTTGGGCTTCCTGATCACAACAGTGATGTTCGTTTCACTCCAAGATGCTCCTAAAACATAGCTCCCAACAAAACCTCTCCAATGAGGGAAGGAAATTACAAAATAGACTCTCATACCATGTAAGAGTCAATGTGACTTAGCAAGCCAGGATCCCTATAATCAAGACAACCTTCCACACAAAGATAACATAGAAGAATATGCTAAAACATCGGAGCAAGATTCTATACAATAAAGTGTATGAAACTGTCATATGAAATACAATGAGAGAGCCTTGCTTATAAAGCCAAGGATGACAACCAAGGAGTTGTAGCCATGTGACAAGTGTCACATTCCTATCACATGTGATAACTAGAGGATAGGATGCCAACTAGAGCACATGTGTAGGATAAGACAATTCACTACAACTATCAACAACTAGAAACAACTAGTGACATCTAGAAGACTAACTAAGTCAACTTAACATGTGAATTATGTGTGATGTGTGAATATTATTTAACTAATAAATAGTTAAATAATATGAATTATCCACACAAGGGGAAATTGACTAAACTAGTTAGGAAAAACCCTTATTTACTCTAACATGTCAGTGATAATGGCAAGGGGAATTCCATACCGACAAATGGTGTAGTGTACGATGAACTTAGCTATTTGGATACCGGTAATGTGAGTGGAATTGCTTCAACCTACTTAATGAAGTATTAATTAGCGGTTATGATAAATTTGTTGCCATTAGATGATGGAGGGGTTATTTTACCAATAAGACCAAGAGCCCATTGCAAAAAGGGTCAAGGAGTTGTTATTGGCTGAAATATTGAGATGATACATAAATGAGATCACCATGTTGTTGGCATTGTAAGCATTTCTTGGAAAACTGATGGGCATCTTATTCCATAGTAGGCCAGTAGTATCCTATTCTCAACAACTTCTTTGCAAGGGTAGGACCACTAGAATGCATGCACCACAGATTCCCTCATGTACCTCATGTAAAGCAACTTGGGCTTCTTTTGAGTTTAGGCACCTAAGAAGAGTACCTTCGAGACTCCTTCGATATAGTGTATCACCTAGGATGGTAAAATGGGATGAGCGGAGAATAAAGGTTTTCCTTTTGTTGGTGGAAGGGATTGGTCATGAAGATAGGCATAAATGTTTTGATACCAAGGGGAAGTAGGTCCAACTATTTCATAGACAAGTTCAGAATCAGGTGTATCATATGCAGGGATAAAGAGTTGTTCCACAAGAAACTCACACCGTTGACTGTTGGTTGGCATGTCAATGAGAAAGCCAATGGTTTCCATTGCATATACAACTCTATTATTTATTCGAGGCACTTGTTCTAACTGAATATCAAAGAAATACTTTTTGAATTCATCAACCATTTTGTTGTAGGGAATTAGTTTGTAATCCTTGGTTTGAAATTCATCATTAGCTTGTTTGATAACCAAAAAAGAATCTCCATACACGTGTAATGTGTCAATCTTCCATTGAACAACTATTTTCAATCTTGTAATCAGAGCTTCATACTCGACAATGTTATTAGTGCACAGAAATGCAATTTTATATGCCTTGGGGATGCAATCACCTTTAGGAGTGATGAAGAGAATTCCTGCTTTGGACCCATGAGATGTGAATGATCCATCAAAGTATAGTTTCCAATGTGCTGATGGGATGACTAAATAGGTGGATTCATCAAGGAATTTTGAGGTAAGTGGATAATCTAAATGAATAGGAGCATCAACAAGATGATTTGTTATAACCTGTCCCTTGATAGCTTTTCAGTCCACATCCTCTATATCAAATTCACTAAGAATTCTAACCCACTTTTCCATTCATTTTGTGAGTGTAGCCTTTGACAATATATACTTTAGTAGATTTACCTTGGAAATGAGCTTAACTTGGTGATTTAGCACATAGGGTCTTAGTTTATGGGAACTAAAGACAACTGCTAGGCATGCTTTCTCCATGGGAGTATAATCAAGTTCATATCCTACCAAGGTTCGACTGATATAATATATAGCTTTTTCTTTGCCTAATTCATCGTGTTGTGCTAGTAGAGACCCTAATGTTGTTGATGTTGCTGAAATATACAAAAGTAGGGGTTTTCCTTGAATAGGAGGCATAAGGACTGGAGGAGATGCTAAATATTCCTTCAACTTGTCAAAAGCTACTTGGCATGAAGTATCCCATTGGAATGTGACATTTTTGTGGAGAAGATGTGTAAAGGGATGACATTTGTCTGCAAGTTGAGTAATGAAATAGTGAATGGCTTAAAGTTTCTATTGCAAATTGTGAAGCTACTTTAGATTCTTTGGTGGAGGCATGTCAACTATGGCCTTTACTTTAGTTGGATCTAATTCAATATCTCTCCTTGATGCTATATATCCCAATAATTTTCCAAAAGTGACACCAAACACACACTTTTTGGGATTGAGTCGAACTTGATATTGTTCAAGTTAATCAATGATTTTTGCTAAGATCTGGAGATGTTCTTTTCTTGTTGTTGACTTACTAAGGAGGTCATCCACATAGTCCTCCATAATCTTATGAATCATATCATAAAAGATCACTGTCATTGCTTGTTGATAGGTTGCGCTAGCATTTTTTATACCAAACAACATGACTTGCCAATACTACGTACTCCATGGACAAGTGAAGGATATTTTATGTTGATCCTCTTTAGCGATGTGGATTTGATTATAGCCTGAAAATCCATCTATAAGTGAGAGCATCTCATGTCTGGCAGTGAGATCTACAATAATATCAATATTTGGTAACGGAAAGTCATCTTTGGGACATGCTTTGTTTAGATCTTGGAAGTCATTGCAAATACGGATGCCCCCAGTTGGTACGGAGATTGGGACTATGTTGGATACCCATTCTAGATAGTCAATGGGTTGAATGTGTCCTACTGCTAACAACTTTTCAAGTTCTACTTTCACCAAGAGTGCAATATGTGGATGCATCTTTCTTAGTTTCTGCATAACTGGTTTGGCATCAGGATATACCGTTAGATGATGTACCACCAAAGATGGGTCCAAACCAGACATATTAGCATAAGACCATACAAAATTGTGGGAGCATTTATGAAAGAATGCAGTGAAATCCTTCTTTTCCTTTGATGATAAAGAAGCAACCAAAAATCTGATTTTTGGATCCTCTATTGTGCCCATGTTTAGCTCCTGAGATTTTTCTACCAATAGTGGAGATGTTTCAAGGTAAAGAGCATCTTTAGGAAGTTCAAATCCCCCATCCTTTGGTTCCTTAGAGAGGTTTTCGCCATTGGATGCATCCTTTCTTTTTAATTTTTTAGGGTTCGATAGCGCTACATGGCGATTTTCACTAGGGAACCGTTTTATTATATTATTTTTGCGACTAAGGGATTTGGCCTTCTCGCCGAAGTATGCTTTGGTGTTAAGCTCTATGATGAAACATGCTCTATGATCCCCTAAAGGAATGTGTTCTCATAGTCCCATAAGTTTTGTAATTGCTTTGTCATTTTGAATGGTATCTAGGATGGGAGGGCCTTGTTGTTCCCAGTTGATTAGTTGGGGGTAGATAAGTGGTATGTCGGTGGATGTAAATGAAATAGTGGAGGATAGGGTACATATGGAAGAGTCTTGGAAGAGTTGAGTGATGTGTTCAAAAGAGTCTTCATTGGTCATCAGTGGTCTCCACAACGGGAAAAGCTTTGGCTACCTCACTGAGAATAAATTCGATATCTAAGGATGCACACTCAGCTGATCCATACCCAAGTCCTTGAAATCAAGGTCTTTTTGTTGCACTTATAGGTTCTATGATACATTGTTCATGTAGCCCAAGTCCACCTTGTCCTTTGTAACCCATATTTTTGACAATTTAGAGTCCATTAGCATATTTCTCTATAGGTAATACGACTGGTTCCGCTTCATCTTTATACAACCATTTGGAGACATCTTCTTCAATTGATTCTTTGTCTAACATTCCCCAATGCTCAAATGTTGCTGGTTTGTATTTGATGACCACATTTGATACTGAGCTTGAGGATTGAGGTTTGCCGTGTGATTTTGGAGAGAGTGGAAGTTGGCCTATGTAGAAAGATTCGTGTAAGTTGTACTCTCCAAACCCCTTGTCTTGGATTTAGACCTTGATATCAAGAATTGGAATTTTTGAGGTAGATGGTAATGATAGTGATGATGGGTCTATATAGGATGATGACAAGGATGCGATATCATTATTAGGACAAAGGTTGGAACTCTTTCCTTCCATCATTCTACAATATTGAAATGGGTGAGGGTAAGGGAAAATGGTAACTTCAGAGCCATCATAGGGAAATTCTATGCATTAATGATATGTGGAAGGGACGTCTTGGATGGCATGAATCTACGGGCATCCTAGGAGGATATTATGGGGGAGATCGAGGTCCAAAACTTGGCAGGGAGTTTCCATTATTACAGGACCAACTTGAATGGGTAATTTGATGATACATACAGACTCATGTTCAACATCAACATAGCCTTTGATAGTAGTATTTAACTATGAGTCTATGACATTGTCAGAATATCCTAGTTGTCTTATTAATTTCAAAGTCAAAATATTGAGGCCCGATCCCCCATCTACAAGGACTCGCTTGATCTTATGCTTATGAATGAGTACTTCTAAATGAAGGGCATTATTATGTGAAGGGGTATCTGAAGGGACGTCTTTTTCAATGAATACAATATGATGAGTAAGGATAAGTGTCCTACCATGGCCTACAATTCATTGCTATTGATATTATTTGGGACATGTGACTCTTGGAGTGATTTATTTATGTGCATACAAAGGAGCTCAAGGATGGATATTTGTGCAGGAGTTTTATTCAAATGATAAAGAATTCTATACTAAGGTGATGGCTGTGAATTGGATGGGGCTCCTTTAAGGGTCATTTGACCTTGATGTGCGGTCACGATATAGTCAAATGTTTTTGGTACAATGGTGATGGTGGTAACTTGAGAATGGCATTCATCGATATGACCTACAACGGAGTCATAGGAAGTAGAGGTATTAACATTATTTGTGTTGTTGGAGCCATTGTTTTTATTGTGTGTTTGACCATGGGATGGAAAGGCATCTTGATATATACCCAAATCTGGATTTGTTGTCTTTTGAGGGTGTCCTACCACAATTTCTCCTTGGTCTATGAGGTCTTGGATGCAATTTTTGAGCTGCATGCAATATGTTTTATTTCTATTTACCTATGATACTCACAATATTCATTTTCATTGAACCATGGGGTTTTCACTTGATTTTCATCATGTTGTCTTATAGTGGGCAATTTTATGAGGTTTGATTGTACCAATTTTGTAAGGCAAATTCAATGGGTTCACCTAAGGGAGTGAATCTTCGTCTAAATGTAGATGTTTGTTTAGATGGTCCCTTAGGGATGATAATGTTGTGCTTTGTGGGTTGTGGGAATGAAGGTTTGGTATTTTGTGGGTTTTTAATATGCTTAACATCAGCTACTCCATCATTCACAACGTTCTTATTCTTGGCCCAAAAACAAGGTTTGTCATTATTTTGATTGTTGTTGTTGTCTTTGTAAATCTTGACTAGACCTTTAGTTATGAGGGATTTCTTAATAGTGACACCTTTGTCTATGATTTCATCAAATGTATTCGCACATTGAATTTATAGGTAAAAACTCGTCTCTTGGTTTAATTTCCGAACAAATATGTTGACAAGTTGTTTCTCAGGGATGGGACAAGAGAATTTACTAGCAAGATTCCTCTAGCGTTGAAGGAAGGCAATGAAAGATTCTCCATTCCTTTGCTTGGTATTGCAAAGGTCTGTCATAGATACCTCATGTTCAATGTTATATGAAAAGTGTGCAATGAATTGCTCAACAAGTTCTTGAAATGTCTTAATGCCATGAGGTAAATGGGAGAACCATTCAATAGCTTGGCCTCCTAGATTGTAGGGAAAGAGTTGGATGAGATAGGTATCATTATAAGCGACTTCCATGCATGCTATGTAAAACTCTTTTAGATGGTCCCTAGGATCACCTTTCCCTTTATATTTGTCAAAGTTATGTGGAAAGGGGATCATGACCAAGGATCTATAAAAAGGATAGGGACATATCTCTTCAAAAGAGTATTTATTCTTTGAATGTACCATCTCCATATCTTGTACCTTCTTCTTCAATCTATCAACTTCTTTGGCAATATTAGTGGGAAGAGGTAGATTTGGATTGGTATTTGGAGGTTGTTGACTGAACAACTGTTGGATGAATGAACTTTGTTGTTGTGATGTGGTGGGGTTGGACGTAATTTAGAAAGGATGGGAATTAAAGGGTGGATTGGAGACTTGAGGGTTGATATGTGATGATGAGGTGAAGATTTGAGAAATTTGGGGATGGATGAAGGACATTGATGATGAGTATTGGGAAGTTTGAGGACTTAGTGGAGGAATTGTGGTTGCACCTTGGGAGATGGGAACTAACATTTTTGGTTGAGTATGATGTTGTGAAACACAAGTCATAACTGAAGGTTGTGATACATTAGTATGAATGGGTTTACTAATGCTTGTGTTGATGTGAAGATGAGATGAGGGACTAATTATGGGAAGTTGTGATGTTGATGGAGGATTGTGAGGATCATATGCAAATCTGCAATACGAAGATAAATGAAAGAAATTGAATTGAACACAATTTTACCTTCCTTCGCACACAAATACAACCTCATTGATTGAGCCTATTGGAATGCACCTGAACTCCAATAGATGTGCTCCTTTGATATGTCATGGATATGTGGATTGCTTAATCAAAACAACATAAATTTGATCTCCCAAAGTGAATGAGTCAATTGCAACAACATAAGTTTATGAAAATGAGAGGTGGATGAGAGTTTGAGTAGATGTTTTATTTATAGACCTTAAGAAGTGAAGATCAATGGTGGAGAATGATCAGAGAAATCAATGGCTAGAATTGGATGAGAGGATTTGAACAAATGAGAGAGTGACAAGTGTCCTTGTTCTCTCATGAATCAGGGAGTTAACAAATTTGATTGGTGAGTTGACTAGATCGATTGATCTGTTAACTGGATTGATTGGATTGTTAACAAAATTGATTGATTTGTTAACAGAATTGATTGAGGAGTCAACTGATTTGATTGATCTCTTAACTGTTCTGACCAAAGGAAATTATGATGAGAGGGTAAAATAGGGAAAATAAATAAATAAATAATTTAATTTCATGTGCAAATGGATAAATAACTAAAATATTAAATTTTATTTATTTGGAGGAAATGGAATATTTTAATAATTTGAATTTATTTAATTAAATTATGGAGGGAAATTAGCTTAATTAAATAATTAGAATTATTTTATTAATATAGAGGAATATGATGGAGATAAATGAATTTTAAGAATTAGAAATTAGGTTAATTAAATAATTAAAATTATTTAATTAATATGGAAGAATGGAAAATGAATAATTAAGTCAGGAAGTGATGCAAATGTGATGTAGTGACATGAAGAATGCGTTGGTGAATATTAGGTGTCTACAATGAGAGGAGGTCCAGTCAACAGGTAAATTTTATCATTTCTAATCATTATGCATTTAAATAATGTTATGTACCTATTTTTCTCAAATAACCTTGAGCTCTATTTTTAGATGTTGAATATTTAGACTCCTCATCTTCGTTAGTCAACAAAAGTGGGCATTGCTGCCGCTGTTTTGTCTGCAAATCCTTTGACTAAGGTATGAGCTAGTAACATGTAAATGTCATTTTGTATTTCTTGTTTTATCTCACATCGTTTAATGTACATAAATGATATTCATGCTTACATAAATTTGCTTCTTCATGCTTCTCACAGGACGTCACAACTCCTACCCGTACAACTACAGAAGAAGAGAGACAACAAATGATCAAGAGGGATCACCAATTGGCGGTAAGTGATTGATTACTTATGTCATGTTATATATTTTGAATATTTTCTATATTAATGTGAATATTGTTTAATTGTATTAATAGGCGAAACTTCAAAAATCTCTATCGAGGAGGTTTAGTTGACGAGCAATAGAGGATTAGTCATTGACTGGTTCACCATCTTCACGGCCTAGCAAGAGCCATCAATTGTTTGATAGCTGTCCATAAGAGATTTGATTTTGGGACATTTTGTTACATATTCCTATTTGACTTTGTAAACATACTTTTGTATGTTATCGATGTATATCATTGTATATGCCCGTATGGCTTTATTTGTACATACTCTATGGCTTGATATATACACTCTATGTTATTTTCATGACATTATGTATATTTTCATGATATTATATGTATTTTCATGACATTATATATATGTTGACAACATCCTTGCAAAATACATTTTGTGCATATCTTGCAATCATTGTGTTCCATGAGACTGCATTTCTTTGAGGAATCATGTCAAACAGTTCATGTGTCTTGTCTATGTTTCCACACTTTGCATACATGTCTACAAGGGTAGCTGCAAATAAAACATCTGACAAAATTCCTATATCCTTTATGCTTTGATGGTTGTCCACAATCTGTTTCGAAGATCCCATTTTGCATAGGCAAGGAGGATGTTGGATAAGGCTGTGGAATTTGGCTTGACACCCACCAATTTCATTTGCTTGAAAGTTTCTTAAAGCCTTACCAAAAAATCCATTTTGTGCATATCTTGCAATCATTGTATTCCATGAGATAACATTTCTTTGAGGCATCATATGAAATAGTTCATGTGCATTGTCTATGCTTCCACACAAGTTACATACATGTCTACAAGGGCAGTTGCAAATACAACATCTGATAAAATTCTTATATCCTTTATTCTTTCATGGCTATCCATACCCTGTTCCAAAGATCCTAATTTGGCATAGGTAGGGAGGATTCTTGCAAAGGTTATAGAATTTGGTTTTACACATTCCAATTGCATTTTCTTTAAAGTTTCTAAAGCCTTTTCAAAAGATCCATTTTGTGCATATCTTACAATTATTGCATTCCATGAGATGGCATCTCTTTGAGGTGTCATGCCAAACTGTTCACACACCTTGTCTATGCTTCCACACTTTGCATACATGTTTACAAGGGCAAATGCAAATACAACATCTGACAAAACTTCTATATCCTTTATACTTTGATGGTTGTCCACAACCTGTTCTGAAGATCCCATCTTGGCATAGGCAAGGAGGATGTTGGATAAGGTTGTGGAATTTGGATTTACACCCACCAATTGCATTTGCTTGAAAGTTTCTTTCAATCCTTATCAAAAAATTCATTTTGTGCACATCTTGAAATCATTGCATTCCTTTATTTGTGATGTACATAACATGCTATAATTGTACATGCTTACAACAAGTGATTCATGCTACAATGAAGCACAACATGATGAAATAAGAAGATGCATATTTACAACACTTAAGAATATGTAGTAGTGTTGCTCATGTCATCAATACATGTTATATCCCTTACTTTCTCATGCAAATGGATAAACTATGTTTTCATCTTCACATACATGGCTTACAACTTGTGACAATAAACCACTACAAGTTGTATATGTTCTTAACAACAAGGATACATGTGATACAACACCCCAAAACATGCATTGACTTAGGTGAGTGGTTCTTTTATTAGTGATGTTCATTTTGGACATAAAATAATAATGGTTATTTTTATACAAATTATTCATGGAACTTGTAATTTACAATCTTGTGCTTTATGTCTATTCCTTTTGTAATTTGAAACAAAAAATGGAATTCTTATCCACATTCTATGCACCTACATTAGTGACCAGTGTACTTTAAGACATAGTGAGAGAGACATAGGGAAAACATTGTTGATGAAAACTAGGGTCTTTGCTCATGAATGAGACATCTTCTGTTATGTCGTAAAATGTCCCCTTAGGACTCTTACCTCCTAAGTTTAGCTCCCAGGTCCTTTAGATTTAATGATGCATGTAAAAAATGAATCCTAGAGCAAAATACCTCGAAACCCATGTCAAATGGGACTTAGGGGTCATTATTAAGCTTTAAAATATCCCAAAATAGTACCCTAAACAAGTGTGCCCGTGCCCTAGTCCAAACCTATTTTGTCGGGACCCAAATTTTAAATGTCCGCAAAGTGACCGTTAAAAGGTTTCCCTTTGTCATCCTATTCAATTTGAATTTAGAACTTCATTTTAAACCTGGATGGATAATGCAAACTTGTGATCTTGTGCTAAGGATATTCAAGGCTTTCATTGTGTTATAGAGCAGCATTGTGTTGTGTTTGTACTTGTTTGTTGTAGATTTGTCTTCATTAATCCATCTCCTCATGGCATGAAAGATCTTCATCTCCCCGTGAGAGCTTCACCTTTGAGGTGACATCTATTTTGTGATTCAATCAATCTATCATATCATTTGCTTTTGCCTTTGTCCACCAAGGACACACACTCTAACTAACAACGGTGTTGGAAAGCTTGAATGCTATTTTTGGGGCTTGATCGAGGCAAGCTCCTAAACACCACAACCCCCAACCCCTCTCTTGTGATTGTAGGTTATAGGTGTCAGATCTTGCGAAGAGAATTTACAGGAGATTAGAGCAGTAGGAAGATTCTAGATCTAAAGAAAATGATAGAAAATATCCCTAATTGGACAAGGGCACCCACTCTTTTGTCCTCTAGTTTTGCAGTGTCAGGAATCTCTGAACAGGTTGCAGTCTAAAGCAGATTTTATCTTGAAGCCCTCAAAAAAAGCACTACATTGGACAAGGGTGCCCACTCTTTTGTCCCTAAAGTTTTTACCTTCCAAAATTAGAAATATGGTATGTATCTAATCTGCATTTAGTGCCTTCCTATGCAAGAATTTGTTAGGTTTCGTCTATTTGTTTACGATTTTGCATAATTAGGGTTTTAGGCTTAATCGGACTAAGATTTAACAAATTAATCAACATATTCCAAAATTCCTTGTCATTCCAAGTGACACCAAACCTATAGCTGAGTCCTCTTGCAAACATTGTGATTCAGCTTGGTTTAATGTCCGTGAATGTATGTAGTCAAAGGAGGATCTAATTAAACTATCAACCTCATCAACAAACCCTCTTTTTTTTCTACATAACAAGACTGTCACAATTTTGCATGCTTTTGATAGTGATAATGAGGGTTTTGGATGCTCAACAAGGTTACCCTCCACTCATGACACCATCATAGTATCCTCATAATGCTTTCCTTGATGATCTAATGAATAACGCAATATGATAATTTCACAGATTCATTAGGAAAAGGCAAGCCCATGATGTAAAACTAAAGACAAGAACCCTAACAACCATAGGTAATATCCCTACACACAAACATTAATCAAATATGCATGGAAGACCATGAAACCACAATGTAAGTCTAAAAAGATGAAATTTAATCCATTTTGAAACTTCTACCATAGCTGCAATAGTCAAAACAACCACAAATCCTTCCATTTTTTCCAAAAATCATCATAAACCCTAGTTTGATAACCATTTCATGTGATTTTTGTAGCATATTCTTTAAGGTGTGTTTTGCCATTATGTTTTGTCTACTTAAACACTAGATACATGTTCTTACAAGATTATATTTTGTTGTTTTAGATGATGTTATCTATCCCATTATTACATTTTTTAGTGCTAAAATGATCATATCTTTTACATTTTTCTTGTGCTAACATGGATTGGAATGGGTTCATCATCTTCAAGACTATTTGAACCTTTGATTAATGCCCTACAATACATTGGATCAAGTGAGAACACCATATCAACCTAAGGAGAGTAGAGGAAACACCTAAAATGGAGATTACAACATAGCTTTTAGTTTAGTTTCATTTACTAGAAAGGTTCTAGGACTGAATTTTTGTATACAACATCTCCTAGGGCCAAACAGACAACGCCAACCCATCTAGGTGTGCGTGTAAATGCTAGGGGAGGTGTCTTTTTCGGTGGTGAAGCCTCCTAGTCGTTCTTGGCTACATTGGACAGAGATAGTCTCTTAAGAGCCCTAAGACAAAAAATGTGTCAAACTTTGGACCGATTGTTCTGTCAAACCGTGACACCTAGGAACATCTTCTTTGTAGGTATAGGTGGATGTCAAGTCCACCTACAAATACTTACCTCATTTTTAAAAATCAATTTTGTTTGCCTGTGGTGGCATGTAACACATTGTTCCAAAATGCTTCAGTTTCATGTAGTGGAAAGGTTCTAGGAGTGAAATTTTGTATTTCACACCTCATGGGGTCCAACGAACTATGCCAACACATCGGTGTGGTAGACAAATGCTAGGGGAGGTCTCTTTTAATGTGCCAAGTGTCCCAGACATTTTGGGTTGTAGGCTACCAGTAAAGTCACTTGAGATCCTTGAGAGCAAAAAATGCTAAACTTTGACGAATCAGTTCTTGGAATTTGTGGTACCTGGGAATGTTCCATTTGGATCTATAGGTGCATATGGGCTCCATACACAATAACCACTCTCAGTTTTTGTCAACTCCAATCTGTTTGATTGTGCCAAAATTAAACGCATTCTTGCAAAATGGTTCAGTGGCATTCAACACAACTTTGCTAGGAGCCATTATTTTTGTTATGCTCATTGTGGGGCCCAACGGACTATGCCAACACTTCAGAGTGGGTGGGTAAATGCTAGGGGAGGTCTCTTTTTGTGTGTCAAGTGCCCTAGACATTTCGGGCTGTAGGTTACTGACAAAGTCACACGAGAACCCGAAGAGCAAAAAACTGCCAAACTTTGATGGAATAGTTCTCAGAATTCATGGCACATGGTAATGTTCCATTTGGACCTAAAGGTGCATGTGGGGTTCATCCACAATAACTTCTCTCATTTTTTGTCAACTCCAATCCATTTGACCATGCCAAAATTAAACGCATTCTTGCAAAATGCTTCAGTGACATTCAATGCAACCTTGCCAGGAGCCATATTTTTTTATTTTACTCATCGTGGGGCCCAACAGTCTACACCAACACATCAGGGTGGGAAGGTAAATTCTAGGGGAGGTCTCTTTTCATGCGCTAATTGCCCCAGATGTTTCAAGTTGTAGGCTACTGACAAAGTCACATTTATGGACTTTGTCGGTAGCATGCAGCCCAGAATGTTTGGGGCACTTGGCGCACGAAAAGAGATTTCCATTAGCATTTTCCCACCCACTCCGACATGTTGGTGCAGTTCGTTGGGACCAATGACGATCATAACAAAAAATATGGCTCCTGGCAAGGTTGTGTCGAATGCCACTAAAGCATTTTGTAAGAATGAGTTTAACTTCGACATAGTCAAACAGATTAGAGTTGACAAAAACTGAGAGAGGTTATTGTGGGAAGACCCCATGTGCACCTGTAGGTCTAAACGAAACATTCTGAGGTGCCACAAATTTTGAGAATCTCTCCGTCAAAGTTTGGTAATTTTTTGCTCTCAGGGATCTCAAGTGACTTTGCTGGTAGCCTGCAGCCCGGAACATATGGGGCACTTGGCACATGAAAAGAGACCTCCCCTAGAATTTACCAGCCAAGCCCAATGTGTTAGTGCAGTCCGTTGGGCTCCAAGATGAGTAGAATGAAAAATATGGCTCTTAGCAAGGTTGTGCTAAATGCCACTGAAGCATTTTGTAAGAATGTGTTTAATTTTGACACGGTCAAATAGATTGGAGTTGACAAAAATTGGGAGAGGTTATTCTGTATGGACCCCATGTACACCTGTAGGTCTAAATAGAACATTCCCAAGTGCCACAAATTTTGAGAACCACTCCATCAAAGTTTGGAAGTGTTTTGCTCTAAGGGATCTCAAGTGAGTTTGCCGGTAGCTTGCAACCCAGAACATCTAGGGCACTTGATGCTTGAAAAGAGACCTCCCTTAGCATTTACCCACCCACTCGACATTTTGGCATAGTCCATTGGGCCCCACAAGGTGTGGAATGCAAAATTTCACTCCTAGCACCTTTCCACTACATGAAATTGAAGCATTTTGGAATAATGTGTTCCTTGCCACCACAAGCAAATGAAATTGATTTAAAAAAATTGTGGTAGGTATTTCTAGGTGGACTTGACATCCACCTATACATGCAAAGAAGATGTTCCTAGGTGTCACAGTTTGACGGAACAACTGGTCCAAAGTTTGACACCTTTTTTGTCTTAGGGATCTTAAGAGACTGTCTCAATCCAATGTAACTGAGAATGACTAAGAGGATTCACCACCAAAAAGACACATCCCCTAGTATTTACCCACCCACCTCAATGTGTTGACATGATCTATTTGGCCCCAGGAGATGTCGAATGCAAAAATTCAGTCCTAGCACCTTTCTAGTAGATGAAACTAAACTAAGTGCTATACTTGGCTATTGATGAAAAAGTTTGATAGTTGGTTCTTCAACATGACCCTACTATAAAGGTGTTTTTACTTGATCCAATGTGTTGTAGGACATCAATTAAGACTGCCCTTACCACTGCTATCAATTCTTAGCACCAAATGTGAAGAAACACAAGAGGATTTGTAAGATGGAATCCTTGTCATTAAAACTCATAGTAACATCATGATATTATGGTCTTAATCTCATCATAGGATATGATGAAGCTAGTTTGAAATAAGATCCTTGTATGATTTCATGATGCAAAGATAAGTTGATGTATAATTTGCAACTTTGGTTTCCATGAATGAAACCATAATGTAACATGATGAAACAATCTTTGAAGGAATTCCTATCACTATGATGCATGAAGAAACATGGTTGATCTCAAGCTTGATAAAGGATATTTTGGCCAATAATGGCACCATTGGTACTATGAAACCTTCAAAATCTCAAGTCCTACAAGACAAATGAGAATAATCATCAAGTTGACTCCAAAGGACATAATGGCATGACCCTTCAAGAAAACAACACCCTTCAAGCAAACATAATGGCATGACCCTTCAAGTGAATGAACAATCATCAAATTGAATCCAAAGGACATATCATCATGAAATAATCATGAAAACCTACCTTGCTTTCCTTCCAAAACCAACTTCATAAGGATTATGCCTACCTCCATCATACTCAAATCCTGCATGCAAATGCAATTGCACTATTTAGCTAAAATGAGTAGACCAACATGATGAAATGAGACAATATCATAAAAATACCTCCACATGGTTCAATCTATGTTTCTAAACATAAATCTATGTTTCTTGTTGTCCACCTATTCAAAGATGCAAGTTTTTGTTATACCAATCCTCTTGGTAAAGGTACAAATCAAATGCCTACTTTGAAAGATGAAATAAATTAAATTAAATACTTACAATTTTGATTTTCTTCCATTGCTATTCATAAGCTAAAAAGTACTGATATTTTTCACACACACTGTTGTTTGAAATATCTTAACCTTAAAATATGAGTTCGATCAAACCACTTGACTTAGTTTGATCAAACCAACTCACCAATCACGATCCTAGGGAATATCCAAATGCAACAACAACCATGCCATTCAGTCATGAGCTCTATAATGAAACAAAGCTAATCAACCAGGACCAAGGAGTAGATATAAGAAGGTAAGAAAAATGTCAAAAATATAGAAAGTGAAATGAGGATAGCAAAGAAAAATAACATACCTTTTTGTCATTCCATTGATTCAATCTAATGAACCATCTGGATATGCTCTACCTTTATGGTGTCAAGTATTGCTTCATGGTCAGACTCATAAACTTTCCACAAGTTTCTATTCAATGGTTTAGCCCCATATTTTATCAAATGAACGTTTGATGCCACAACAAGGTTGGAATAATGAAGAATCTTCCTATGTGTGTCAAAGTCCTTGAACAACCACACATCAAACTTCTTCATTGGATACCTTCTAAGTCATGTTCCAGTAACAACCATCGATCCTGTAGGATACTCAATGTTTTCTCCATCTATGATAGGGGTTGTCAATTTCTTTTTTGCCTCAACACAATGACATAAATAATAATCCATTCCCTCATCATTATCTTCATTTGCAATAACTGCATATACATGCCCTACAATAAATTGCACAAAAAAAATTCAATAAATGATAAAAAATATTGCATCATAATCTAAAATAAATAACAATTTCATTAACATATTACCTAGTTCAACTAGATCTAAAATATGGTCAAATTCAATTGATGATTCCATCTGCATGAGTTGCAGTGCTCCTGGAAGTTGATATGTCAGAAGTCGGCTTAAAGATCTAGCATGTCATTCATTGACCCATTCTTTTGACACACAATTCCAAGAAAAATCCATACACGATGAACAAAAACACACCATCTGCCTCAAATAATTAGTCCATGAAGCTGCATTTGAGCTTCTAAATGAGTGGAACTCACTCAATCCTATCATTGTACAACAATTTTCATATTTTGCAATGTTAGCTTCTTCTATCAACCAAAAGAATATACGAATTGTAGAGTTACCTTCATTACCTGGACCCATTGTTGCACTATTGAACAATGGATGCTACATTTGTTAACTTTGTACTGTCCTTGTACTTCAACTCTTCTCATGCTAAGGCTCTTTTAATACATGCTCCAACACCATCATGCTCCCCTTTTCCATGCCCAGTCTCAGAGAAATTCCATATATGTTGAACACCACTTAGCATCCTACTCAACCAATAGAACATTCGTGAATTCTTAAATTGTGATGCATAATTATCTAACCATATGATATGTTGATCAAACATGATGTTCCTACTACTCAAATGATCATAGAACATTTGAAAGCAACCTTGCACAAACTCTGTAGAATGTGTGTGATCATCACTAATTTAAAAATGATACTTTCTCAATATCTTTCTATCTTCCTCTGTACTATCAAGTGCATGAATGAATGCTATATGCATAAACATTACAATCTGAGTGGAGTTGTAGTACTGCGATTGAACCTCATTCTGTGGTTGTAGTGTATAATTCTTTGCAAAGTCAACAACTGACACAATCATACAAATAGGAAATGTGTCCTTGCATAACTTGAATTCCAAGTCCAACCATCGAGCTCTGTGTGTATGCCTTTTATACTCATAAATTATCTTTTCTTGAAAAATAGGCATAAATGCATATACTAGTATTTCTTCACTAACCAATTCACATCTGTTTGCTTCTTTACCATCTTTTAGACTGTATTCCACTGTCTTATATTTTCCAAAAGGTACAAATTCATTTCCAATTGCATGTGCACTCTTGATGTGTACACAAGTTCTCAAACGTTGCAAAACGCCGCAACTATCACAAGTTCCATCCAAACATGATGTCTTATAAAACATTTGTCCATCTACCATTTCACAAAAAATGCTTGAAATGAAATCTCTTGCCGATTTAGGGTGAGCCTCTATCATACACTCCTGCAAAACGTCGTTAGTTTACAAAGATACACATATTTGTCAATAAATATCATAATGCATAGAAAATTCCATGTGAACACTACAACAAAAAGTTGTGTGTGTGTGTGATTTATATTGACATAAAAAGGTTTTTCCATTTCAAAATACCTTTGACTAATTTGAATTTGAGGATAAGTAGCTACAAATTTGGAGAAATTTTTTTTTGGATGTGGCTCACGGCTTTGACAACCAATTCTCCTTCTTACAACATAACTTTGATTGGGAGATACTCTTGTGTTATTGGACCAAAACTCCTCAATTAGGGATTTTAAGGCTTCAACTATGGCTTTATCTTTCTATGGGAGTCTATCGGAAAATTCTCATATTTCATTGCTATTCGAGTCCTCAATTCTTTCATGCCTTCCAATGGATTTCATCAAAGTTTTTCTATTTATCTTTAGTGGTTGACTTGTTTTTCTGATCAAATGAGATTTTTTTCTTTGATTGCTCACAATAGTTGATGTAATGACACATCGTGTAGCATTACTATCTTTGGTGCGTGAGGTGTAACCAATGTTTTGATATGCATTGATTAGATTTCTTATAATAGATTTTCACTATTAACACTTGTTCTTAGGCCAAGAATCTTCATGATTGGCCTAAACTTTAGATTTTTCATCATCTCAATAAATAATTGACATCTTTCAGTTTCACTTATGTTTTGAAAAAACATGTTCCATATCTTGTTCACATTTCTTCTACAAGTATGTTTGGGAATCTTATCAACCATTGGATTTAGAATATTCTCATCAATTTCAATAAAAAACTTACGCTATTTACACAAAATTCTAGGAGGCTTTCTCAATGGCAAACTTGATTCACAATATAAAATTTGATCACTAAACACTTGATTAATTGGTGTCTCATCTACTACAACATTTGCAAATGCATCATAATTTTGAATTGGAGATTGAACATTTTCTACATTATCGAATTGAGATGGAAAATATGACACACCTTCAAGTTCTCCCACATTTGATTTCTTACTTGCACGAAGTTTTTTCATTCATTCCCTTTGTTTCTCCAATTCCTTCTCTCTCTTCAATGTTTCATCATCCAATTCAATTGGAAAAGATGTTTCACCTTCATTTGTGAAGTTCAATTTCTTATTGTCACAAAGGTGTCTTATTCATTCTCTTTTCTTTGCATTCTCGGCTTCACGCTCCCATGGTGTTAGAGTTTTTGCTCATTTTCTTGGTATTTTATTGAATTCTATATCACTAAAAAACAATGGTCAAAAGAACACAAAAAATATCTAATAATTTTTCAAGTTATAATATAAAACATGCATAATTACATGGTTTCTTATCAATGTAAAACAAAAACTAGTTAGTTTATTGAATCTAGTGTTGTAATCCCTCAAAACATGAAAAAAATACTTTCCAATATCAAATTTGAATTTAAAACATGTAATTAGAATCTTGTGCATCGAAACAAGAACAAAAAGTGCATCAATTTTGTCAACCAATGATGGGAGAACCTCAAAATCATGAAAAGTCTCTTTCAATGTCAGAAAAAGTGTAAAACAGTGAATAAAACAGAGCATGTGCACTAAAAATCATGGGGCATTGTAAAGAAGAGTAAAGGATCAACAATCTACTAATCAAACATGCCAAGTAAATAAATCAATGACAAGAGAAAGATACCATAATTGTGAGGCTGATTTATTTCACTTCCCTGTTTTGATCCTTTTACATTATAGTTGGTGACATTATCAGACATTTAGAGACTATTGATTTCCATTATGTAGATTTAGACTATATCTCCTGATTTGGATTAGTTTTGATTAGTTATGTGGTGATTTGATTAGATCATATTTTGATGCTATTATGATGTTAGACATGTGAGGGACATTTGATGATGATTATTGATGTTGATTATGAGTTTATTATGTGGATTCATTATTTGATGATGATTACGAGATATTAGATAGAAAATGCAATTTTAATTTTAATTATGATATGAGTTGATTAATGTTGTGTATGAATTATGTGATGACATGATTATTAATTTATGTTGCTTCGGCTATGATTTATCTGTATTGGATTGACTTTTTGATCAAGTTGTGCAGGTAATTTTCCAGGCCACGAAAAAGCAGAGGCAGTTCTCACACTTATGTAATTCCTTGTAAAACCAATCCATTCCCAAGAGGGATGAGGATCACGTTTGATCGAATGATGTTTTCGTACATGTTTGATTTAATTATTTGGCCTAGTTCACCCTTTTTTAAATTGATTTAAATTATGTGTTGTAAAATTTATGTTTTGATTTACACCATTTGGTGCTATTTTATTTATGGGCCGTTTAAAGTGATTTTAGACCACCCTAAGTGTTTATTAGAGTCCCAAACTTACCCTAGATGGTAACCCTAGGGTCTAGGGTCCATTTGGACTTACTAAACCCTAGGGGAACTCACATCTAGTCACTCTAAACTTGGGTTTAGTAAATGTGACGAAATTTGAAAATGGCTAAGGGTGGGAGATGAGTCATGCCTTGGAAAAGGCCCATCTCCCTTCCCAAATCTTGGGGATTTCTCAACCAAGAAGACTTGTGGGGTCTTCAAGACCCCCAAGTGTGTGGGATCTTCTTGCAAAATTCTCACACACGTGTGAGAGCATCTTGGAGGAAGAGGGCTCTCTTGGAGGATAAGAGGATGACATGTGTCATCCCTTATCCTCATGGAGCCTTGAGGAGAGTTGCCACCTCTCCACTTGGTCCCTCACACATGTGTGAGAGCACAAGTGGATAAGGTGAGGGTTTGAATGGATTAGAGGGTGACACTTGTCACCCTCACACTCCTCTCCCTTGCAAGTGGCATGGGATGAGGAAGGAGAAGGTGACAAGTGTCACCTTCTCATTCCTCAGGGCCAATTTTGAAGGCCTATTTTATCTCCTCTTGGAGAGGAGTTGGGGGTTCTTGCTTTTGAAAAAATTTCTATCTTTGGAGGTTTTTGGGAAGGGTTGGAGAAAACTTGGAAGGTTGGAGGCATTGAAAGGAGCTTGTGGGCGATTCTTCAAACGTGCTTCCATTGTTGGGCTTATGAAGGTAAGCTCCATGGCAATAGCCATTTCCCTATGCATGTGTTTTATTTTAGTGTATGTGATTGGAAATTTTTGTTGGTTGTTATTTTCATTTTTGTGTGTGGGTTTGGGTGTTGGTAAGAGCATCTCCATTTGGAGAAAAGGCTCAACTCGTATGGGTTGGGGGAGAGTGAACCTCCTTGAGGTCACCTCCCGTTGTTGATCTATTTATAGCCTTGAGGGCATTCTATGGTGTTTGGGAGCATTTTTGAGTTGGCATGAGTGCCATAGTGATTCTTTGAGTATTGTGGAGAAATTATTTTGGCTTGAGGCCTTGAGATATTGTGATTTTGAGTTTTTGGAGGGACCTCTTGAGTTGAGGGGTCCACTCCCCTTCCCCTCCAAACTCATTTTAATGAGTTTTTTTATGTGCAAATCCTTGGGTTTAATTTTTGTGTGGTTTGTGATTTCATGGTTGTGGTGTGATTGAGAACCCGTGTGATTTCTACCTCCCTAGCTCAGGGGTGACCCACTGGCGGGTCTATGGTAGGGAGGAGGGCGATTTACATGGCCTTGGTTCCCCTTTTGTGTTTATGTTTTGCAGGTCATTGTTGGATTCTTCAAATTTTGAAGAAATGTATATTTTAGCTTCTTTTGCATCCTTGAGTTGGCTGTTTTTTTGGGAGCCTTGGCCTTGGAGGCCTTGTTGTGATTGTTAACAAACTATATCCTATTGCTGAAATGAAGAAATGTAAACTAATTATTGTATGCAAATAAATTTGTTATTTGAATGTATTTATTATTGTTGTGATCTAAAATGTTTCTTGCTGTCCTATGTATCTGATAATTTCTGTTTAAATAAATGCTGGGTAGAATCAGTTTGAGCAGAAAGAAAGTTATATGAAATTTTATTGCATGGACCTTGAAAACAAAATGTGTTCAAAGTAGAAATATGATATTCTACCTATTTATTTCTGTCAAAAACAAAAGAGTTAGTAAAGTTATTTATGATGCATAGTGTATATTTTCACCACAAATGCTTGTTGTTTACGTTCGAAAGAAATTATGACTATTATTTCTATCTTGTTGTTTGACACAAAAAAAAAAGAGGAGAGAAAATATTAGTGACTGGTTATTTTAAATTAGTTGCTCAATATATATATATATATATATATATATATATATATATATATATATATATATATATATATATATATATATATATATATATATATATATATATATATATATATATATATATAAATTCTACCTTGGTTATTATTAAAAAAAAAGAATAGCATCCTGTTCTAATTATATTTTCCTAAAAATTGCATATACCATTGTTACTCATAAATCTATAAATCTGATGTATTTAATTGCTTAAATGTTTGTATATATATATATATATGTCTGAAGTTGTATTTATTTTAAACTACTGTTAGTTGTGCAAACAGAGTATATATATATACACACCTGTGTATACATATATATTTTATCATTACTGAACCAGATTTAAAAATAACGAACACAGTGTAAAGTTATATTTAATTGTGTTTATGTATAAAAAGGGGGAACTGTATAGCATGGAGTCAAAACAGTGAGGGTTTCAGTTGTAAATGTTTTAAGTAAAACAAAAAAATATACATACAGTGGACGACGGACTTGGCCGCTGCCCACTGCTCCTACGACTTGCAATACGGGGTGTGGGGAGGGGGCCGTACCCCCAACCACACCCAAGGGTGTGGGTGAAGGCATGGCCTCCTCCCCACAGCCCCCCTTCCCCATTCTCCCCAAAAACACAACGGCGTATGGAGAATAGAAAATGATAAAATAAGATTAGGGCTTTCCTTTTTAGAAAATAAATAAAATAATAGATAGGGCTTAGTTGGAGAGTGAGTGGGAGAATAATAATGTTATTTTACTTAATCTTTTATTTCTCCCATGTGTACGGGGATTTATATTTCCCTCTCTTTTGCTTTGTTGACATTTTTGAATTATTTTTACCTTCCCTAGTGATTCTTTTATTTAAGTTGATTTAAATATCTCTTTGGGGTTTGGAATATTTATTCCTTGTGGGATTTATTTCATGGGAATGGGAATTTTGATTTATTGAAATGCTTTATCCCTTGGTCTATTGTTTATTTTGGACATCCTTATTATTTTTCTAGGGGACTTTAATTTTATTTTATTAAGGAAAACTTTTAATTAAATGTTTTTTTATTCTAATCGACTTTTATTATTCCATGGGGAGAGATGTTTTGATTTTTCCCTCTTTAATATTTGAACTTGAGTTATTTAATAAATATAATTGTTGTAATTATATTTATTAAAGGACTTAGTTATTAAATTTTATTTTGGTCGTTTAATTAATTTCGAGTTTTATTTTTGGTGAGTGATAAATTTTATATTTGACCCTTATGATTATTTAAATTTATTCTATACTTCATTTAGTTAATTTTTGCCTTAATTATTTCTTGGGGAAATTCTTTTAAAATAATTACTTCAAATGTTGAAAATGCGTTATGCTACCAAATTTTCTTAGGATTTAGGGTTTTACTTTTATGACATTTTTGTGGCATTTACTTTATCACTCCATTTCTTCATGCGACTATTATATCATTGAAGTGTCGATTTTATTCAATTTTATTTTTGCATTAGAATTAGGGTTTGATTTCGATTCAGATGAAATCATCTCACTCACCTAGGAAACTTAGGGTTTTGAATTAAATCGATTCTAACCCTAGTAGTAACGCTCATCGGGTCGCATAACCCCCTAGTCGGCTATCATCACGCAGGGGATTGCATAGGTAGACACTTTACCTCGAATATCGATTGACATGTTTACGCCTTATGCGTATTGCACCAAGTATGCTAATGCGTGCGAGAGGGTTTCTAGGGACACGTGGAAAAGTTTTTGATATTTCGTGTCATGACCACATGACAAATGTGGACATGACACATGTGTTGCATGTCGTGACCGCATGGGAAATGTGGGCATGAAATTTGGTATCAGAGCCCAAGTTTAAACACTGGGCTTGTTTGGGCTCATTATTTTTTTTGTAACTCTGATTAATTTGTGAATACCTCATTTTTGTAGGATGCCTCCCCAACAAGTTAGGCAAGCGCGTTCACACCATACTAAGTCCGTCGAGGTGCACAGTGATTCTTTAGTTGAGGGTTAGGCACCGCCGGCCCCACAGGCACCACCGGCACCACTGGCACCATAGGCCCTATCTATATCAGATATTGGGCCACAAATATTACAGGTGATTCAAGTAGTGTTAGATAGGCTACCACCACTGGTCGTAGTTGTGCCGCGCATATAGCCACGTGTTGAGCCCCGCGTTGATTCGCGAGAGGAGCCACGAGCAGAGTCACGTGTAGAGCCGCGTGTGGAGCCCCGCATAGAGCTGCGAGAGGCACCACGTGTGGAACTGTATGTTGAGGTACTAGATACGACGATAGAGGAGGTTGGATCGGCCTATAGGGCCCGTAGCAGGAGCCCTCCACATCATGCTAGGCATGAGGAGGTAGTGAGAGTGGAGTAGATTGTTCATAGACCTTATGATTTCTATGCGGATGAGCCTATCTGAGGGCACCAAGATCGAGGAGACCCTATCAGGGATTTGTTGAGGCTGAATCCACCTACATTGGCCAGGACCACAGAGGGAGCCGAAGTTGAGGCTTGGCTCATCAGTCTAGACAGATGCTTCGCGTTGCGTCCTTACGAGGGCAACACAAAGGCACATGTGGCAGTCCACCTGTTGCGAGATGCAATAACTACTTGGTGGTGCACTAAGGAGTGCAAGCGCCGTCTATCGTTGGATACACTCACATGGGAGACTTTTATTGAGTGCTTCAATACATGATATCTATTAGATCACTACAGACAGTGTCACATAGATGAGTTCCACGATCTTTAGTAGAGAGGGCTTACTATTGCTCAATATGAGGACAGGTTCATCGAGTTGTCTCGATATGCGGAGTATCTCCATGATGAGAAACTCCTATTTCATAAGTTTATCAGAGGGTTGAACCATGGGATAGCAGGGCCTGTACGCATGGTAGACCCCCAGACATTGAGTGATGCTACCGAGAAGGCATACATAGCTAAGGAGATACAGGGATGAGGGCAGAGTTCACATCCTTAGTTTCAGGATCGTGGGCAGCAACAACATCAGCAGAGTTACCGCAGACCACCGCCACCACCTCAGAGAGGAGGATTTAGTTCCACATCTTTACCTCCTAGGCCTCCACAATTACAGCAGCAGAGATCTAGACCACGGTAGAGGGCACACGGGGGTCATAATCAAGGTTGGTAGCAGTAGGGCTCATGCAAGGATCAGAGGCAGCAGGGACCACCTACGAGACCCGTGAGGTCACAACAGTCCTACAGGGGTTCACAGGGGTCCACAGGTTGATTTGGATAGCAGCAATCAGGTAGGACTCAGACTGGACAAGTACAGGCTCGATGCCCATGCTATGTGTGTGGTGGAGTGGGACATCTAGCCAGAGAGTGCCCATAGGGCTTTACAACAGGGGGACAGCCTCGTGTAGGAGGATCAGAGTAGACGGTTGGAGATGTGGGTAGGTCCCACTGTATGTTCGTAACGGTTGATAACTGCTAGGCTAATTTTTAGGCATCAGTGATTGAGACCTCAGGTATGATAGGGGGTGTCCTCATTTCTATTCTTTTTGACTTTGGAACTACTGACTCTTTCATATCTCCATCATTAGTGGAGCGTTGTAGGCTGGTGGCCTCTAGGCAGGGCGATAGGTGGGAGGTTGAGTTGGCCACAGGGGCCAAGATGACAGTAGATGCCTTAGTACATGACCGTGAGATATCTTTGGGACCCTTTACTATACGGTGTGGTTTTGGGTATGGACTGGCTTGCGGCTCATAGAGCCAAGCTAGATTGTCTCCGAAAGATGATTAGCTTCTTAGACGATCATGGTATGTCAGTTGAGATAGTGGGCATTCAGAAGCCTATAGCAGTTCATATGATATCCGCTCAACATCTTAAGTGCTACATGCGGAAGGGATGCTAGATTTTCTCTATTATAGTTAGTGACAGATTAGAGGATGAGCCTGAGGCATCATTAGATGACCATCCCATCTTGAGAGAGTTTGCCGATGTGTTTCTAGCAGAGTTACCGGGGATGACACCTCGTCGTGAGGTAGACTTTCATATCGATTTAGTGCCAGGTGTTGAGCCAGTGTCTCATGCACCCTAAAGGATGACCACTCATGAGCTCATAGAGCTCAAGTTGCAGCTTGAGGACTTTCTTGAGAAGGGGCACATCTGACCGAGTGTTTCACCTTAGGGCGCTCCGGTCATCTTCGTGAAGAAGAAGGATGGGTCTCTTTGTTTATGCAAGGATTATAGGCAGTTAAATAAGGTGACGGTAAAGAACCGTTACCCTCTACCCAGGATTGATGATCTCTTCGATCAAATGCAGGGAGGCAGTGTGTTCTCTAAGATTGACTTGAAGTCCGGTTACCATTGGTTACGCATCACAGAGGTGGACATCCATAAGACCGCCTTCTAGACTTGATATGGCCACTATGAGTTCACTGTGGTACCCTTCGGTTTGATGAACGCCCCTGCAGTGTTCATGAGTCTCATGAATGGGGTGTTCCGTACCTACTTGGATCGGTTCGTGATTATCTTCCTTGATGACATATTGATCTATTCATAGACTGAGGAGGAGCATGAGGAGCACCTACGTTAGGTTTTACAGTGTTTGAGGGAGCAAAATCTTTATGGCAACCTGGAGAAGTGTGCATTTTTTAGGACAAAGGTATAGTAGTTGGGGCACATCCTATTTGGCGATGGAATCGCCATAGATCCATTGAAGATTGGGACTATTAGAGATTGGCCAGCACCCACTAGTGTGACAGAGGTGAGGAGTTTTATGGGGTTAGCTGGTTATTACCATAGATTTGTTGAGGGTTTCTCTTAAATAGCACACCCCATCACTTCCCTTTAGTGGAAAGGGAAGAGTTTTACTTGGACTAAGCAGTGCAAGAGGGCCTTTGAGGTCCTCAAGGAGTGTCTTACCAGTGCTCCCATTTTAGTGGTTCCTGATCCAGCAATGAATTTTATGGTTTGCACGAATGTATCACTTGAGGGTTTGGGAGCCATACTTATGCACGGTGGTAGAGCGATCACGTATGAGTCACGAAATCTCAAGACCCATGAGCTGGACTACCCCACTCATGATTTAGAACCCACAGCAGTGGTTCATGCTCTAGTTTGTTGGAGACATTTCTTATTGGGTCGTCGCTTTGAGCTTCATTTAGATCATCACAACCTTTAGTACATATTCACACAGTTGAATCTGAACGCCCGTCAGTGGCGTTGGATGGAGTTTCTTTACGAGTATGACTTTGATGTCCACTACATCAAAGGGAAGGAGAACGTGGTTGCTAACGCATTGAGTCAGAGGTGCCACGAGATCCTGACCTTGACTCTAAGTGTGGACTTGAGGGGACGCATTATTTAGCATCTGCCTAAGGATGAGTGGTTTCTTGAGGTGCAGCAAGAGATCCAGTCGTAGAGGGCCCTTGTGGGCAAGTTTGCAGGATACTCACTTGAGGTAGATGGGTTACTTCGTCATCGACAGCCCATCTATGTACCTCGCATAGGCAACCTACATACTATAGTGTTATCAGAGGCTCACAAAGCACCATATGTAGCACATCCGAGGGTGAAGAAGATGCATGTCAACCTACGACAGCTATACCATTGGGCGGGTATGAGATGAGATATTGCAGAGTTTGTTGCTCAATGCCTTGAGTGCCAGAGGGTCAAGGTCGAGCATCAACATCCAACGGGTCTTTTATACCCTCACGAGATACTTGAGTGGAAATGGGACACCATTTCCATGGATTTCATTGTTGGTCTTCCTATGTCTTTGCGTCACCATGATGCCATCATGGTGACACTTGACAAGTTGACCAAGGTGGTGCATTTCTCACCTGTACGTATGACGTACAATGCACCAGCAGTGGCGAGAGTATTCTTAGATGATATTGTGAGATTGCATGGAGTACCTCGTCACATCATTTTTGACAAGGATTCAATGTTCACTTCAGCCTTTTGGAGGGCTTTGCAGTAGGCGTTGGACACACAACTCAACTTTAGCTCCACTTATCACCCCAAGACAGATGGAGACAGAGTGGGTGAATCAGGTGTTGGAGGACATGCTCCATATGTATGTTATGGACCATTAGTCTAGATGGGAGGAGTATCTATATCTAGTTGAGTTTACCTACAATAATGGGCATCACAGTTCGTTGGGTATGCCTCCTTTCCAAGCCTTATACGGCAGACCTTGTAGGATGCCATTGAGTTGGGATTGGATAGAGGACAGAGTTGCCATTGGTCCAGAGTTGGTTTAGGTAATGGAGCAGTAGGTCACACTGATTAGGTAGAGACTTCAGGAGGCACAGGATAGATAGATGAAGTATGCCAATGCTAAGAGACTTGATCGAAGCTTCTCAGTTGGTGACAGAGTATTCTTGAGAGTGCGGCCACACAAGAGTCCAATCCGTTATGGAAAGGGCTCTAAGATCGCACCACAGTTCGTAGGACCTTTTGAGATCTTGGAGCAGATAGGACCTGTAGCCTACCATCTAGCGTTGCCACCTACCCTGTCGCGCATCCACGATATTTTTCATGTGTCTGTATTACGGCGATATATATCTTATTTGTCTCATGTATTGGATTGGAGTGCTCTATAGGTAGAGGCAGACGAGCAATTGGGTTTGGAGTCAATTCAAATATTGGCTCATCAGATGCTGAGCCTTCGAGGTCGAGAGCTGGACCAAGTTAGGGTCTAGTGGGATCATTATGATGAGGTCACAGTGACTTGGGAGGATGCAGCTAGTTTGAGGGCACTCTATCCTCACCTTTTTGATGACTTTGAGGAGGAAGCTTAGTCTTAGGGGGGAGGATGTGAGGCCGATTTATTTCACTTCCTTGTTTTGATCATTTTACATTATAGTTGGTGACATTATCAGACATTTAGAGACTATTGATTTCCATTACGTAGATTTAGACTATATCTCTTGATTTGGATTAGTTTTGATTAGTTATGTGGTGATTTGATTAGATCATATTTTGATGCTATTATGATGTTAGACATGTGAGGGACATTTGATGATGATTATTGATGTTGATTATGAGCTTATTATGTGGATTCATTATTTAATGATGATTACAAGATATTAGATAGAAAATGCAATTTTAGTTTTAATTATGATATGAGTTGATTAATGTTGTGTATGAATTATGCGATGACATGATTATTAATTTATGTTGCTTTGGCTATGATTTATCTGTATTAGATTGATCGTTTGATCAAGTTGTGTAGGTGATTTTCTAGGCCATGAAAAATTAGAGGCAGTTCTCACACTTATGTAATTCCCTATAAAACTGATCCATTCCCAAGAGTGATGAGGATCACGTTTGATCGAATGATGTTTTCGTACATGTTTGATTTAATTATTTGGCCTAGTTCACCCTTTTTTAAATTGATTTAAATTATGTGTTGTAAAATTTATGTTTTAATTTACACCGTTTGGTGCTATTTTATTTATGGGCCATTTAAATTGATTTTACACCTCCCTAAGTGTTTATTAGAGTCCCAAACTTACCCTAGGTGGTAACCCTAGGGTCTAGGGTCCATTTGGACTTACTAAACCCTAGGGGAACTCACATCTAGTCACTCTAAACTTGGGTTTAGTAAATGTGACGAAATTTGAAAATGGCTAAGGGTGGGAGATGAGTCATGCCTTGGAAAAGGCCCATCTCCCTTCCCAAATCTTGGGGATTCCTCCACCAAGAAGACTTGGGGGGTCTTCAAGACCCCCAAGTGTGTGGGATCTTCCTCCAAGACTCTCACACACGTGTGAGAGCACCTTGGAGGAAGAGGGCTCTCTTAGAGGAAAAGAGGATGACATGTGTCATCCCTTATCCTCATGGAGCCTTGAGAAGAGTTGCCACCTTTCCACTTGGTCTCTCACACGTGTGAGCACAAGTGGATAAGGCGAGGGTTTGAATGGATTAGAGGGTGACACTTGTCACCCTCACACTCCTCCCTTGCAAGTGGAATGGGATGAGGAAGTAGAAGGTGACAAGTGTCACCTTCTCATTCCTTAGGGCCAAATTTGAAGGCCTATTTTATCTCCTCTTAGAGAGGAGTTGGGGGTTCTTGCTTTTGAAAAAATTTCTATCTTTGGAGGTTTTTGGGAAGGGTTGGAGAAAACTTGGAAGGTTGGAGGCATTGAAAGGAGCTTGTGGGCGATTCTTCAAACGTGCTTCCATTGTTGGGCTTATGAAGGCAAGCTCCATGGCAATAGCTATTTCTCTATGCATGTTTTTATTTTAGTGTATGTGATTAGAAATTTTTGTTGGTTGTTAGTTTCATTTTTGTGTGTGGGTTTGGGTGTTGGTAAGAGCATCTCCATTTGGAGAAAAGGCTCAACTCGTATGGGGTGGGGGAGAGTGAATCTCCTCGAGGTTACCTCCCGTTGTTGATCTATATATAGCCTTGAGGGCATTCTATAGTGTTAGGGAGCATTTTTGACTTGGCATGAGTGCCATAGTGATTCTTTGAGTATTGTGGAGAAATTATTTTGGCTTGAGGCCTTGAGATATGGTGATTTTGAGTTCTTGGAGAGACCTCTTGAGTTGAGGGGTCCACTCCCCTACCCCTCCAAACTCATTTTAATGACTTTTTTTATGTGCAAATCTTGGGTTTAATTTTTATGTGGTTTGTGATTTCATTGTTGTTGTGTGATTGAGAACCCGTGTGATTTCTACCTCCCTGGCTTGGGGGTGACCCACTGGCGGGTCTATGGTAGGGAGGAGGGCGATTTGCATGGCCCTAGTTCCCCTTTTGTGTTTATGTTTTGTAGGTCATTGTTGGATTCTTCAAATTTTGAAGAAATGTATATTTTAGCTTCTTTTGCATCCTTGAGTTGGCTGATTTTTTTGGGAGCCTTAGCCTTGGAGGCCTTGTGATTGTTAACAAACTATATCCTATTGCTGAAATGAAGAAATATAAACTAATTATTGTATGCAAATAAATCTGTTATTTGAATGTATTTAATATTGTTGTGATCTAAAATGTTTCTTCCTGTCCTATGTATCTGATAATTTCTATTTAAATAAATGCTGGGTAGAATCAGTTTGAGCAGAAAGAAAGTTATATGAAATTTTATTGCATGGACCTTGAAAAAAAATGTGTTCAAAGTAGAAATATGATATTCTGTGTATTTATTTCTGTAAAAAAAAAAGAGTTAGTAAAGTTATTTATGAGCATAGTGTATATATTTTCACCACAAATGCTTGCTGTTTACGTTCGAAAGAAATTATGACTGTTATTTCTATCTTGCTTTTTGACACAAAAAGAAAAAAGAGGAGAGAAAATATTAGTGACTGGTTATTTTAAATTAGTTGATCAATATATATATATATATAGTTCTACCTTGGTTATTGTTAAAAAAAAAAAGAATAGCATCCTGTTCTAATTATATTTTCCTGAAAATTGCATATACCATTGTTACCGGTAAATCTATAATCTGATGTATTTAATTGCTTAAATGTTTGTATATATATGTCTGAAGTTATATTTATTTTAAACTATTGTTAGTTGTGTAAACAAAGTATATATATATATCTGTATATATATATATACACACACTTGTGTACACATATATATTTTATCATTACTGAACCAGATTTAAAAATAACGAACACAGTGTAAAGTTATAGTTAACTATGTTTATATAAAAAATGGGGAACTGTATAGCGTGGAGTCGAAACCGCGAGGGTTTTAGTTGTAAATGTTTTAAGTAAAACAAAAAAAATATACATACAGTGGACGGCGGACTTGGCCGCCGCCCACTGCTCCTACGACTTGCACTACGTGATGTGGGGAGGGGGGCATGCCCCCGTCCCCACACCCCCCTTCCCCGTTCTCCCCAAAAACACAGCAGCGGATGGAGAATAGAAATGGGCCGTCAACCCTCTTCACACAGAACCTCCTCTGCCCTTGGCCACCACTCGGCCTCTGTGCACCATGTCTTTTAATTTATTAAGATCTGCAAAAACATATATATATATATATATATATATATATATATATATATATATATATATATATATATATATATATAGTTTAAATCTAGAAGTGTATATTTATGTGTATCTTTTTGTTTTGAGACATCACTACACACATCACTGTGGTCTCAAAACAAAAAGATACACATAAATATACACTTCTAGATTTAAACAATAAGTATATATATACCCTACTGTATATTCACTAAATATACCCCTGTGTAAACTCTCTTAGCAACCATTATATTGAAAAAACAACCTGCAAGTAAAACATAGAAAATCAAAATGGAGACAAGAAGAAAAAAGATAGAAAAGAAAAGAATGAGGAGAATGAGAAAGAGATGGTAAGGGTTAGGGTAAAAAAAATGATAAAATAAGATTAGGGCTTCCCTTTTTAGAAAATAAATAAAATAATAGATAGGGCTTAGTTGGAGTGTGAGTGGGAGAATAATAATGTTATTTTACTTAATCTTTTATTTCTCCCATGTGTACGGGAATTTATATTTCCCTCTCTTTTGCTTTGTTGACTTTTTTGAATTATTTTTACCTTCCCTAGTGATTCTTTTATTTAATTTGATTTAAATATCTCTTTGGGGTTTGGAATATTTATTCCTTGTGGGATTTATTTCATGGGAATGGGAATTTTGATTTATTGAAATGCTTTATCCCTTGGTCTATTATTTATTTTGGACATCCTTATTATTTTTCTAGAGGACTTTAATTTTATTTTATTAGGGAAAACTTTTAATTAAATGTTTTTTTTTCTAATCGACTTTTATTATTCCATGGGGAGAGATGTTTTGATTTTTGCCCCTTTTAATATTTGAACTTGAGTTATTTAATAAATATAATTGTTGTAATTATATTTATTAAAGGACTTAGTTATTAAATTTTATTTTGTTCATTTAATTAATTTCGAGTTTTATTTTTGGTGAGTGATAAATTTTATATTTGACCCTTAGGATTATTTAAATTTATTCTATACTTCATTTAGTTAATTTTTGCCTTAATTATTTCTTGGGGAAATTCTTTTAAAATAATTACTTCAAATGTTGAAAACGCGTTATGCTGCCCAATTTTCTCAGGATTTAGGGTTTTACTTTTATGACATTTTTGTGGCATTTACTTTATCACTCCATTTCTTCATGCGACTATTATATCATTGAAGTGTCGATTTTATTCAATTTTATTTTTGCATTAGAATTAGGGTTTGATTTTGATTTAGACAAAATCATCTCACTCACCTAGGAAACTTAGGGTTTTGAATTAAATCGATTCTAACCCTAGTAGAGATGCTCATCGCGTTGCATAACCCCCTAGTCAGCTATAATCATGCAGGGGATTGCGTAGGTAGACGCTCTATCCTGAATATCTATTGACATGTGTAAGCCTTATGCGTATTGCCATTGAGCGCGCTGACGCGTGCGAGGGGGTTTCTAGGGACACGTGAAAAAGTTTTTGATATTTCGTGTCATGACCACATGACAAATGTGGACATGACACGTGTGTTTTATGTCATGACCGCATGGGAAATGTGGGCATGACAACAATGCACCAATGGAGACCAAGATTGTGAAGGGGGAAAAATAAAGAAAAACTTCCTGTGTTATGTAAATAGCATGAAGCCTGAAAAAGATTACAGTGAGAGTGAGAAACTTCTCAATGAGTGAAAGGAGAAGAAAATAAGAGTGAGGAAGAAAATATTCGTGATGAGGAATATATCAAAGAGAGGAGGAGACATCTCTTAAATAGAGGTGAGTAATGGAGTTATCCATAACTCCCATATACCATCTTGCATAAGGTGTGTGCCACATGTTTCCTCTTAAGGAGGAATCTACAGAAATAGATTATTCCTGCAGGAGGAATAAAAAATGTGAATTATCCAACATGTGTGGGGATAATACACCAAATAATAAATTACAAATAAATTATAATCTTCACTAAGTAAAGATTAATTTTTAACACCCCCCCTTAAGCTTTACTTGGGGAGATTTATGATAAATCCATCGAAGGATGATTATAGGTTACATGAATGGCATAAAAGCCTTTACAATGAATAAGAATATAGAATTTGAGAAAGAAGCTTGAAGAAGAGTGAAGAATTTGTTTTGAGATAGAGGCAAGTCTTCATGTAGTCTTGAGAATAATTGTCTAAATGCCTTTGTGAACCAAAGTGCTTGTATATATGCCTTTGAACAACCTGAATATAGAGCTCCTTTAGAGCCAAGAGAAGTGGATTGATGGTTCTTGAGCTGCCAAGGTAGATATTGAACCTGTTTCATCAAAGAAACCATAACCACAAATGGATTTCCCATTATTGGGATCATCTACTAAATTGGAATTAGTATATTCATAGAAAGAGATAGAAATTGCATATTGCATAATAAAATTTTGGTTCAAATGAATCCAAATTTAAGTCATAAAGCCAATAAGGCAAAAGTTAGCATAGCTAAATCAATGTAGATAAAATAACCTTAATTCTTGAGTAAGAGTGCTAGGAAAATATGTAGCACAAATTATGGCTTATAGCCCAAATTATAAAATGTCAATATATAGACATAGCAATAATAGTTCTAGGTTTCTTCTCACTACATCATTTGTTGAATTGTAAAGGGAACTTATATGAAGATTAATAATAATGGACTTTGAAAATTAGTCCTAAAGATCATAGTGCCTTCATTTTAAGTTTCAATATCAACGATTTTGAAAAACAGTCCTATAGATGGTTTTAAAAAACCATAGTGCCTTCATAATTTTTTTTTAAGAACTTGATCCCCAACAACTAGTTCATCATAAAAATGGTATAAAAACCATATTGGCTTCAATAGAATTTTAAGAACTTGATCCCCAATGATCAGTTCATCATAAAAATGTAAGTGCATACCATCAAAGTGGATGGAAATATTTTCCATGGGGCCCAAAAAAAAACTCCAATGAGACTTGATAAAATATATGATTCATTATAGATAGGGCTCCATATGCAACATTACTACAAATGCGTCTTGCACATAAAATATATAAAGGCTCCATTGAGACTAGATAACTCGTTTACTTTCCAAAATATATATAGATGGAATAAATCTATCAAGAAGGAAAATACTCCAATGAGATTGGATAAAATATTTAATTTTCAATATATATATATATATGGATTAAATCCATAAGAAGGCAGATTTATGAATCAGATAAATGAGGCACAAGAAAAGATCATATTTTTATAATGAGGCACAATAAAATATTAGATTCCCTTTATCAAGACAACATAATTCTAGTTGAGAAGGAAACTCTAGATTTGTTTTAAAGATTGTGATAAATCAAAACTTAGGTTGATAAATCAAAATAATAAATTAATAAATCAGAAGGATAATTTGACAGAAATTGTGATAGAAAGAGCTTGGAGATACATTGATATTTCAAGGGGCAGAAATCAAGTCACCAAATAAAATTTGTGATTTAAAAAAAAGATAAGTAGAATATTTCAAAGTGATAATCATGCATTCGCGACTACATGAATATCCTTGAAACATAAATGAATGGAACAAGTACAAAATTATTGGGTTGATCAAGTCCAATAATAAAGTACATGTGTAATTATTTTAAAAAAAACAACATTTTGAAAAAAATGCCTAATTTTGGAAAGAAAAGGCAATTTTTTAATAAATGCCTAACTTCCATAATAAAAGACAAAAAAATTATTAAGAAATGTCTAATTACATAGACAAAAGGCAAAATATTTTTAAAAAATGCCTAAAAATCTCTTTTCTAAAAAAATGTCTCCATTGAAGAATTTTTTTTTAATAAGAAATGTCTATTAAAAATGCCTAAAAAATTGTTGTTAAAAAAATTAATAAATACACTAGATATAAATGGTAAAAAAAATCACACTATAATATTGATTAAAATGACACTATAATGTGTTGATATAAATGATACTAAAATAATTATTAAAAATAAATTATTATTTTTGTTTTGATTAAAAGTTTGTAATTAAAAAAATATAGACCCATAAATATAAACTAATAGTTAAAAAAGGTCTTTTTTGTTTATAAAACAAAAAACTTTCTTTTTAAGAAAAAATACTAATAAAGAAAAAAAACTATATATAAAAACATATAGGGTTAAAAACAATGTTTGAAAGTTTTATATTTGGTTGTTGCAGAGAGAGGAGGGTTTAATGGTGGGTGGCAGAGTGAGAGAGGGTAGAGGAGGCACATATAGGAGGTGGAGGGGCTGCCAAATGGCGAAGAGTTGCAACCGGCGATGGCTGCTGGAGGAAGTGGGCGCGGGGCAGCAGGAGTGTCGACGGTGGAGTGCGGGGCCCTATAGCTCCTGTTGTGTAGGGGCAGGAGGGTGGGCAGGGGTCAGGCGGGGTTTACTTCCTCGCAGGCCCTTGCCTGCTAAAATATTTTTAATTTAAAAAAAAAAAATTGTTTAGTTTTTTTTAGATGAACATTGCAGACAGTTGAGAGAACAACAAGGGGGCCGAGGCCTTTAGGGCCTATGAAGCCCAAAAGAAAATTGTAATATTTTTTAAAGTTTTTAATTTAAAAAAAAGGTTTGTTTAAAAAATGAAAAATAGTTTTTTTTTTTGATTAGTAAAAGGCCGAAGCCATTAATATATAAAATCAGTTAGAAAAATACAACTTTGTTCAGTGCGGGCACTGGTAGGAAAGAACAGAGCGAAGAAAACCTTTGGTCTAGCCCAGGACTTTAGCAGTCCAGTACATACTGTTTATTTATACGGGGTCAAGCCCTTCAAGGAAACATATTTTCTTATACAATTGCTGAGATACAAATACAGATATTGCCCTTATACATGGCCTTTCTTTTGATATCCTCTTTCTGTATGTCTTTAGGCACTTCGACTCCTGGGAAGACCTCCATGGCTTATAACATTAAAGGGGCATCTTCTATCTTGCTCCTGTCTAACCTAAAACCACATAAAGCTACCACTTCTTTTCGCATGTTAGCTATACAAAATCATAACATTCATTCTTCTGCAAACATCTATTAGTTCTTAAAAAATCTTTGCTTGAGAAGAGAAAATACTTGATTGTTGCCAAGCTTATCAAAATTAAACAAATAGACTTGTTTCAGTGTTAACTAAAATCTGGATTATGAGGGACATCCCATTTTGGTTGGTTGATCCACTACATAAGTGGTGTAGGAGCACCTCGAGACATTAGGCATTTCGGTTTTGTCCAAATGTCATATTGTAAGGACCTTAGTGCCATGTTGAATCTTAGTTGGCCTAGTAATGACATACGTGTCATTAAGAATTGTAACTGAACTAATAAAGAATTGTAATTGAACGACATAGGTGGTTCGCTTTCCACCGTATGTAACTGCCAGCAAGAGTCTTTGAAAATTTGGGTATGTGTTAGTTGAAAACAAACAGAGAGGAATAGAGAGACAAAAGATTGTATGTATATTCTAGAGTAGAAGAAATAAAGAAATATTGTTTGGGTGTAATCACGGGAATGTAGATCGGAAGCATTCCACTGATGGAGATTTCTTCTAAATCAATGGAATGACTTCTTTAGGAGTAGATTATCTTTCTGTTCTGTAGATTTTGGAGGTTTTTTGTGTCATTTGTTCGGTACAAGAGTTGCAGAGGAGGTTATCAACGTCAGATCTGAATATGCATTTTATGAGTATACTGCAATTGTATGTCGTGAACATTGTGTGTGTATATCATAGTTGAATATGAGCATATTTCGTGTGTATCTCACAATCGTATGTCGTGGTTGTATGTTGTGGATATACATTGAGAAGATACATCAGGAAGACTGGAGGAGTCGGAGAGAGAAGGTTGAAAGCTTCTGATATTGGAAGTCTGGCCGATAGTGTATCGGCATACCAAGAAGGTCAGTGGTCGGTCCCACCAAATGCATATCCTGAATGCATGTTGAGAATGCATCTTTGGAATGCACATTGAGAATGTATATTGCGAATGTACATTGAGAATATACAAGCGCCAGATACAAGGAGTGACTGGTAGAAGTGGTAAGGGGAACCGGCGATAGCAAGTCATGTCTTGCATATACAATAGTTGATGCATAACGACATATCGGTATAATGAACTTGCCAATAGTATGTATCTTGCCGATAGAAAAGATGTGGGTTCCACTGAATGCCTATAACGATATACAAGCTGATATGCAAGAATTTGAAAAGGAAGTTACATCCTGAAATACCATGCATATCGGGCTTGTATGTGAGAGCATTTCGTGTGTATCCTGCAATTGAATGTCAGAGATTGTATGAGTGAATGTACATGTCGAATGATACAAGGAGTGACTGGTACTAATGGTGAGGAGAACCGGCAAGAAAGTTAAGTAATGTATATGTGAAGTTGTAGATGTTAGTGTGAGAAGAGCCATCGGGTGAATGAAGTTGTGTTGAGCCGACAGTATGTATTCTCACCGATCGGGGTAACAAACGTTAAGTGTCACCAATGGGGTAGTTATCGGCGAATCGGCGGAAGGTGTGGAGACAGTGCCGATAGAGGCAATCTTGCCGAAGGCAAAGCTAGTGTTTAGCATATCGGCATGAGATGTGATATCGGGAGTCCAGATTAAAGTTAGGCTGACGGATATATGTCACAGCGAAAGGTTCAAAGGAGTCAAAAGTAAAGTCATCGGAGTAAACGGTACTTCGGTGAGAGAATTTTTGAGAAGGTCGATAGTAATATGTTTGGTCAATGGTTGAACCGGTTCAACGGTTCAACGGGTTCAACGGTTCAAAGGGTTCACCCAATTCCAAAGGTGAAAGAGGTTCATCAGTTCAATAAGTTCAAAAGGTTCAACCATAGGAATCGTTTAAATGTTAGAGATTGTATGAGTGAATGTACATGTCGAATGATACAAGGAGTGACTGGTAATAACGGTGAGGAGAACCGGCAATAGAAAGTTAAGTAATGTATATGCGAAGTTGTAGACGTCGGTGTGAGAAGAGCCATCGGGTGAGTGAAGTTGTGTTGAGCCGACAGTATGTATTCTCATCGATTGGGGTAACAAACGTTAAGTGTCACCAATGGGTTAGTTATTGGCAAATCGGTGGAAGGTATGGAGTCAATGCCGATAGAGGCAGTCTTGCCGAAGGCGAAGCTAGTGTTAAGCATATCGACATGAGATGTGATATCGGGAGTCTAGATTAAAGTTGGGCCAACGGATAAATGTCACAGAGAAAGGTTCAAAGGAGTCAAAAGTAAAGTCATCGGAGTAAACGGTACTTCAGTGAGAGAATTTTTGAGAAGGCCGATAGTAATATGTTTGGCTGATGGTTGAACCGGTTCAATGGGTTCATTTGGTTCAAAGGGTTCACCCGATTCCAAAGGTGAAATAGGTTCATCGGTTCAATAAGTTCAATAGGTTCAACCATAGCAATCATTCATATTTTGATTTGTTTTCACCGCTATACAATATTTGTGATATACAAGCTGATAAACATGAAACTTTGTATATTGACAAGTGTAACAAACAATGTATGTCTTTGTTATACATGCTGATAATACAAGATGCTTGTATAAATAACAATGTATCTCTTTGATATACAAGCCGATAAACAAGATGATATATCGGGCTTGTATAAATAACAATGCGGGCTCCACTGCTTGCATAATCAATAAATCTTCGATAAACAAGCTGAAATAAATGCTTGTGTAAAAAACAATGTATATCTTCGAAGTGCAAACCGGTATACAAGATGCTTTGTATATTTCAATTTACAAGCTGAAATACAAGATGCTTTGTATATTTCAATATACAAGCCGAAGAACAAGTATAAAGAGAGGGTTTGTGTAACATGTTATGTGTTCATCTCTTTAATTTGAGGTGATCTACATCTGATAAAAGGAATCTAATTACATCTCCGTCATTCTTACCTTCTCCAATGCTATCCTAAGACTCAAACTCTATGGGGACTCAATATCAGTATGAATATGTGTTTAAACTGGTGGAAAACTTAATGGTTACATAAAGGTATACACGTCTAATGAGATTGTAAGTAGTATTAAATAGCCAAGTGAACATCCCTCCTACAGATTTTCAGAAGGAGTTTAAAAAATCCTTCTTTATGGTTCGCCTTTAGTAGAAAAACATATGCCATCAGCCCCTTTATTGGCCAAGGAGTCAACTTCTCTATTACCTTCCCTGTATATATGGTTAAATGTGCACCTTCTAAAAGAAGTAGTGAGGTCTAGGGCAATAGTCAGAAGGGAATTTAGTCTCCAATTAGGCATGCTCCCTTTACGTAAGGCGTTAATGATAATCGCTGAGTCTCCTTCAACTTTGACTTTTTCAATTTTCAGGTCTTTGCAGATTTTTAGACCTTCAATCAGAGCAGTTAGTTCTGCTATATTGTTTGATGCTTCTCCTAGAGGTTTGGCTAAGGTTGCGATTACTCTCTCCTTAGAGTCATGAATTATACATCCTATACCTGCTGCTCCCAGGTTGCCCCTAGATGCCCCGTCAAAATTAAGCTTGAACCAACCTTCTTTAGGAGGTTGCCACTTACATTCCTATCTCTTGTTGGTGGTGTTAAGGCTGCCTGATCCCACAAATGAGGGCAATTTTAATCCTATCCACTTCCCACACATCTTTTCATCCCAATGAGACATTGAGGTATCTTTTTTAGGGTTACTAAGCACCCTGCTATTGACAATTTCTATGATAATGGATTCAATTTTACTAATAAGTTGTTCAAAAGATAGTTTTCTTTCTTTAAATATCCTTCTATTCCTTTCTTTCCAAATTTCCCATATCATAATTGACGGGGTAATTGTCCATAACAAATGGTAAATGCTTTGTTTGTGTGTATCAGGCCAACACTGGAATAGGTTTAATATCTTATTGGGAAGGGCTGTAATCCATCCCATCTTATTGCTTAGCCAGTACCAACATTTATTAGAAAATTGACAGTCGAGAAGAATATGATCTACTGTTTCTTGCTCATTTTCACAAAGGGGACATCTGCTAGGCCCTTCAAAACCCATCTTCGTGAACCTATCCACTGTTAATATTTTCTTCTGTAAGGCCAACCATGCAAACATCCCAGCTTTTGGAAGACAATTCTTATCCCAACATAGTCTCAGTGGGATCTCTGATTTTGGTTTGAGCTGTTGTTTGACTAAAATTTTATAGCCATCCTTAGTTTTATAGTTTCTTGATTTGGCCCCGTCCCAAACCAGTCTATCTGAGCTTCCTTTGAGGGATACCTTCCTGTTGTTAAGGATGTCTATCAATCTCTCTTTTTCATTATTCAGTAGGTTCATATTTTCCAGAGATTTCCAATTCCAACCCTGGCTCTCCCCATTATTGGGAAAATCTATGTAATCTTTTACTAGCTTTCCCCAACGGACTTCTAGGATTCTTTTGGCATTTTCTAGGTTACCCATACTACTTATCATCTCGAACCCTCCCCAAGAGTCATCCCAAAAAAGTGCTTGATTACCATCACCAAGACTCTAGGTCAGTTTGTCCATAATGAGCTTTATGCAATCCATCATGAAATTCCAAAGGCGAGAGCCTTTAGGGGGATTGGCCATTTTGAATAGGAAGGCCGGTTCCTCACCTCTAAGGTATTTGTATCTAAGGATTTTAACCCACTTTAAGTTAGGCTGATGATACATTTTCCATATGAGTTTAGCACCTAATGCCTTGTTCTGCTCCTTGAAGTTCTTCAAACCCAAGCCACCTTCCTCTTTTGGTCTACAGACTTTATTCCAAGCAACAAGTGCCATTTTCTTCTTATCCTCCAAACCCTGCCATAGGAAAGTTCTTAAAGTTTTGTTGATTTCTTCACGTTTTTCTGCTGGCATATTCATACAGGATAATTGGTATACTGGGATAGCTGAGAGAACTGAATTTAGCATTGTAACTTTACCTGCTGAAGATAGCCACTTGCCTTTCCAAGATTCCAATTTTTTCCTAATCTTAGAAGTGATATGGTCCCAGAGAGCAATAGTCTTGTTGCTTTTACTCAAAGGTACACCTAAATATTTATAGGGCATCTCCCCTCTTTTAAAAGACAAAATTTTGCAGATTTCCTTTTCAGTTTCCAGCTCTGTATTGAAAAAATAAATTGCTGATTTATCAACATTAACCTCTTGTCCAGAGGCCATACAGTAAGAGTCCAAGATATCTTTGAATGCCTTTGCTTCTTTGATGCTTCCCATACCAAAGAGCATTGTATCATCAACAAACTATTGATGAGTTGTAGGATCTACACCCAAAGTGATTTTGATGCCTTGAACCTTCCCTTCTACCCTTGCCTTGGTGATCATTCTCCCTAGAACTTTTGCCATTATAATAAAGAGAAAAGGGGAGATAGGGTCCCCTTGTCTCAATCCTCTTGAAATACTAAAAAAACCTTTAGGTGTTCCATTGAATAAAACTGAAAACTTGGGGTTAGAAATGCATGCATAAATGAGGTTTATCCATTGTTTAGAAAATCCAAAGGCTTCTAAAGTTTTGCATAGGAAACGCCAGTCAACCTTGTCGTAGGCTTTACTGATATCTAATTTAATTAACATATTAGGCTTTTTATTTTGCTGTATGGAGTGAATGGCTTCTTGGGCTATAATAATTCTGTCAAATATGGATCTTCCGGGGACAAACCCTATTTGCTCATCACTTATGATGTCTAGTAGAACTGTCTGAATCCTGTTAGCTAATGTTTTAGTGAGTATCTTATATATAGTATTACAAAGAGAAATAGGCCGCAGATCCCCCAAATTTTTTGGCTTCTCTTTTTTTGGTATGAGAGAGAGAAAAGTATTATTTACTTCTTTTAGAAGGCTGCTTGAATTTCTTACCCCTTCTAAAGCATCGACTATTTCATCTCCTATGAAGTGCCAACATTTCTGGAAGAAGAATGCTGGGAAGCCATCTGGTCCTAGAGCTTTGTCCAGTTGCATTAGAGAGACCACCAGTTCAACCTCAGTTTTAGTAAATTTGCCATTGAGGTCTTTGTTTTGATCCTCTAAGATAATCCTTGGAATGTCTTTCAGTATGGCTTGTTGGTGCAGCCAATTAGATCCTTCCTAATTGTTAAGAATATCCTCAAAGTACCTAACCATTTCATATGCAATTTGTTGAGGATCTTCGATCTAGGCATTATTCGCATCTTTAATTTTAAAGATCCTATTTACATTTCCGCACGCTCTTGTGTTGTTGTGGAAGAACTTGGTGTTCTTATCACTCGCTTCCAACCATGTCTCTCTGGACTTTTGTTGCCAAAATATTTCCTCTTTGGCTAGGATATCTTCATAATCCGTTTTCAGTTGTTTTTCTTTTGCATATGATTCTGCATCCATGCCTTTAGTTATCACACTTCTATTAAGGTTTTCAAGTTCCTCTTCTAACTTAGATTTGATTTTGAATATATTACCAAAGTTAGTCTTATTCCAACTAAGAAGCTTGCATTTAATAGTTTTTAATTTGGATACTAAACAGAAAAGCTTAGATCCAGAAACTCTAGTTTCTTTCCACCATTGCTCAATTAAGGTTAAAAGGTTATTATCTTTGACCCACATCTGTTCAAATTTAAAGGGGCATCGTTTGGGTTGGCAATCTTCTGATAAACTTAGCTGGACTGGGTAGTGATCGGAGCTCGAGTATGGTAAGATCTCAGCCTTCAAAATAGATGGGAGTTGTGCCCAGTTGCCTCTGATCAGGAATCTATCTAATTTTTCTGCAATATTGCTGAAGCCCTTCCTTCTGTTGTTCCATGTAAAAACTTCTTGTGCAGTTTTGATTTCAAGTAAGTTGTTCTTAAGAACCCAATCCTTGAAGTCAATTGCTACTGTGGATAACCTGACGGATCCTCCCAACTTTTCTTTAGGGTCTAGGATCGCATTGAAATCTCCGCTCAGAATACAAACCTGATCTTGTAAGGTACCCAAGAATTGTTCTATTTCTATCCAGACTAGTCTCTTGTCCTGGTTCTGGGAAGGACCATAGATGTTAATAAGAAAGAAGTGTAGATTGCTTTTGATGCTTCTAACAATCCCCACCATCCAGTTCTTTTTACAACTTGTTACTAAAAATGAAACCATTCTAGGATCCCAAATTACCCCAAGGCCCCCCGAGGCACCCTCTGTTGGGACTCCTATTACTTCCCATATTCCCAGCTTCCTATTTAGAGTGTCTATCTCATCTTTATTTAGTTTGGTTTCTTGGAGCATTAGTATATCTGGTTTTGTGTTGGTTATACAACATTTTATGATATGCTGTTTGTTAGGGGTGTTGAGGCCCCTAACATTCCAAGTATATACTCTCATGGTGACTTGGGAAGGCACTTCCCCTTCCCTGCGTAGAGCATTGTGGTGATCTTGGTCTGATCAATAGCCTCTCCTACTTTCTCTCTTAGCTCCAATAGTGATTTCCTCCCCCTTTTCTTGTTGCTTTTGGCACAGTCTGGGGTATCCCTACTGAAGTCAGTTATGGTAATTCCCAACCGCAGATCTGCTTCATCCGCTACTCTCTACCTGATCTTTTGGGTCTTCTTTCTTTCTATCCTGCCTTTTCTCCCATTCTTCAATTTCCAGAATCTTAGAAATGAGATTTTCTTTTTCTTTGTTAGCTTCCTCAATTACCACTTCCTCTATTGCCTTATCTAGGATCTCATTGAAAATCTCTTCTAGATCCATATGGCTGGGCTTATCTGTGGGTTTCTTTTGATTCTCAACGTCTTTATGGTCTTCTTCTAGTTCAAAAGTGTTTGGAACCCACTTTGGTGTCTCTAAAGCCTCTAGGTTTACACTTTCTTTTACAACTGTGGGGTTATTACCTCTGCCATCTTCTGAAGGCACTTCCCCTTCCTCCAATTCCATTTTCTCTTTGTCTAACTGTGTTTCATCAATTTGGTGCAGAGGCCTAACTGTAGTGATAATTTCTTTGCCTGATCTAACCTGTGCAAGGTTCATATTTTGTGTAGTTACCTTAACATTATGGTTCTGGGTGTTCCCTTTGAGCTTAGGGCATTTCTTAGGCTGAGCTAATACCACACTCGGGGCTTGATCTTGTCCAGACAAATCCTTATTAGTGTTGGGGTGCTTCTTAGGGGAGGGAAGTCAGTCCTCTGATAATCCACAATAAAACCGCCTTTATTCTCCTTAAATCTGATGTTTACCCCCCAGACTGGGGAGTGGATTTTGTCTTAGCGGGGATTTTTGGAGCTCTGTTGTTAGTGTTTATACAGGAAGGGCCATGGTGGAAGGCTGGCTTGAGGTAGTAATTGGCCAGATTGGTATTTATTTCCAGGGGTTTTGGGTCTTTAGTGCCTATATCCATTTTGAGTAATAGGAGCACATCTGAGTGAGACATGAAGTCCTCCTCCAAACCCATGAACTCTCCCAAGTGGTTCCCAATATCCCTTGAGATTTTACTATGGATGAGCTCAACCGATAAATTTGGTAACTTGATCCACCTAGCTATTTTAAGTTTTAGTTTACTGGGATCAAAATTAGGTAGCCAGTCTAGGTACTCGAAACTATGACCCTTATAAAACAAACTTTTGCTGTTTAAGATTTCTTTTTTCAGGTTTGGACTTTTGCAAGCAATGAATATGAAATCTTCAGAAGTGATAGTGATACTTACCTGATCTTTGTAGAGGCCTTGGAACCATCTGCTATATCCTTCACTGGTTGCCCTATCCCACGCCATCGAATATAGAGGCCGTGGGTTTTACAGTGCATCCCCAAACCATCAGTGTAGATATTTCTGATATCTATCACGGCTTTCTTTTCCTTTGCCACCGATGTCTGATAATACTTTGAGCTTGTTTGTGGCCTCGACCACGGGGTTCTAGGGTTTGCCTGTTCTTGAATTGTTACCTGATCCTTGCCCTTCCCAAGAGTGTTAGGGGCCAAATTACTGAATTTAGGTTTTTTAGGGATTGCCCTTGGTAGGGAGCCCTGAGGTTCGCCCTACTACCTGTATGGGGATTTGCCTTCGCGTTGGTGATTCTGGGCACTAGTTTTGAAAAACCCTCCGTAAATCCTTGTCTTGGATTGGAAGGGTAGGAGACAACCGGGGATTATCGAGCAATGCATCTTCTTTCCTGGCCTAGCGTGGTACAGTTTTCTCCCATTGCAAATGCTGGGGTAATTGTAGTAATTGGGATAGCCCAAATTCCTGGCACTCTGGCTTGAGCTATTCCTCTTGATGTTGCCTTTGCCCTAATTCCCCTCTGCTACCTTCTACTCTTCACCATTTGCCATTCCTGTTCGTCAGGATGATGCAGAGGGGGAGCTCCGCCCCCATAGATCACCTTCTCCTTCCCCTGTGAAATGCTACCAGGGTGATCTTGTTTAGTTTCATTCCTGGCAAACTTAAAAGCTATGCTTTGTCGCTGATTGCTTGCTTTTTTTCGCATTTTCGCTTTTTTCACCTTTAGATTGTTAATATGAAAAATAGTTTATTATTATTTATATATAGTTTGTAAACAAACTATAGAATTTTTTTTAAAAAAAATTGTAGCATGCAAAAATACTTAATTTTTTTTTAAAATTTTGATTTTAATCTATAATTTGTAAAAAAATTTTTTTTATAGAAATGCTATAGAATTTAAAAAAAAAAGAAGCATGTAGAATTTTTTTTTAAAGAGAAATGAATTTTTTTTACATAGAGATCTAAATTTTTTTAAACTATGTCAAATTTTTGTAAAATTTTTTTGATAAGAATTGTAAAAATTTATGAACACAGATTTTTTTTTATAAAACCTAGATTAGGAAGAAGATAACAAATGTAAATATCTTTTTTTTTGAGGAGAGATTCTTCTCTTCTCTTTGTTCGCTGCAACAGGTCTCCAAGGTGTAGCACCAGACAACAAACAACAAAACCTTCAACTTCACACAGAAAGATCAGTAATGCATGGCTCTGATACCATGTAAAGAAGAGTAAAGGATCAACAATCTACTAATCAAACATGCAAAGTAAATAAATCAATGATAAGAGAAAGATATCGCCATGCACCAATGGAGACCAAGATTGTGAAGGGGGAAAAACAAAGAAAAACCCCCTATGTTATGCAACTGACATGAAGCCTGAAAAAGATTATAGAGAGAGTGAGAAGCTTCTCAATGAGTGAAATGAGAAGAAAAGAAGAGTGAGGAAGAAGATATCCGTGATGAGAAATACATCAAAGAGAGGAGGAGACACCTCTTAAATAGAGGCAAGTAATGGAGTTATCCGTAACTCCCATATGCCATCTTGCATAAGGTGTGTGCCACATGTTTCCTCTTAAGGAGGAGTCTACAGAAATAGATTATTCCTACAGGAGGAATAAAAGAGGTGAATTATTCAACATGTGTTGGGATAATAAACCAAAAAAATAAATTACAAATAAATTATAATCTTCACTAAGTAAAGATTAATTTCTAACAGGCATGCCTTTTTGCAGGCTATTAGACATCATTTTAACTAGTTCAAAATGTGCACATTATAATGTGAGTGCATTTTAAACTAGCTAAAATGATATTTATATCCCTCTCTTTTACTGTTTCATAAACTCTTTCTCTATCTCTCTAGCTATATCTTTCTAACTCTCTTTATCTCTTTCTATATATCCCTAAACCCTAAACCCTAAACTTTTAATAACCTGTCTCTATCATCCCTCTATCTTTCAATCCCTTAAATATGCCCACCCTACACTTAGGGTAGGTCTAAGTTCTCTAAACCCCAACCCCTAATGCCTATCTCTCCCCTATCTCCCTATCTCTACCATCCCTCTACCTCTCAATCTCTCTCCCTATGTCTTTGGACATCTCTCTCTCTAAACCCTAAACCTCTAAACCCTAAACCCTAACCCCTAAACCTTAAACCCAAGCAACCCTAAACCTTAAACCCTCTACCTCTCAATCTCTCTCCCTATGTCTCTGGACATCTCCCTCACTCTCTATCTCCCTATCTCTCCCCTCTGTCTCCTCTATCTCTCCCTATCACTCCTCTCTATCTCTCTTTAAACCCTAAACCCCTAACCCCTAACCCCTAAACACTAAACCCTAAACTCAAGAAACCCTAAACCCTTAAACCCTAAATAATGCCCATAAACCCTAACCCCTAACCCCTAACCCCTAAATACTAAGCCTAAGCAACCCCTAAATCTTAAACCCTAAATAATGCCCCTAAACTCTAACTCCTAGCCCCTAGCCCCTAAACCCTAAACCCAAGAAACCCTAAACCTCTATCTCCCTATCTCTCCCCTATGTCCTTATCTCTATCATCCCTATACCTCTCAATCTCTCTCCCTATGTCTCTGGACATCTCCCTCACTCTCTATCTCCCTATCTCCCCCCTCCGTCTCCTCTATCTCTCCCTATAGGTCCCCCTCTCTATAAGCCCTAATCACTAAAACCCTAAACCTGAGCAACCCTAAACCCCTAAACCCTAAATAATGCCCCTAAATCCTAACCCCTAACCCATAAAACCAAGCAAATCTAAACCCCTAAATGCTAAACCATAAATAATACTGCTAAACCCTAACCCCTAAATCCTAAACCCAAGCAATCCCAAACCTCTATCTCCCTATCTCTTGTAAGGAAATGAGGACATCTCAGAACGTATTTCTAAGAAAAGTGGTGTCTTCGACAAATTTAAATTCTTTCCAAATGCTTCAAAAACACGCACAACTATGCCTTTAAAGCGGAAACAGACATAGAACATTTCCTATATTGACCCTTAGAGGAAAGCACAAGCAAACAATATCTAGTTTCAACAGCAGAGACATTAAACATGAAAGACAGAACAAGAACACGGATTTACGTGGGGAAAACCCTTACGGGTAAAAAACCCCACACTCCAAAAGCCCAGATCACCATTGTATTATACAGCAACAGAAAAATAGTTACAATACAAAACTGGCAATGAGCCTTTCATGAAGATTTATATCTTGCTCCATCTGAAGAATAATTGACAGCACAACCCTGCTCAGTTTTCTTCTGCACTTAGACCAGTCCTTCATATTGTTATCATGCCTTAAATCACATACAATATAGAACTTCAGTCTCTTGACTCTGATTGTTTCATCTCTCCTCAGTCCTTTTACATACAGTTAACACGCTGTGTGCAGCAATTGTATAAGACTTCATAGAAGAGATAAAACCTCTCACTCTTTTCATTGAAAAATAAACTCACACATTATAGTCTATCGATTTCCTCATTGCTTTAGCAATCCAATCGACACATGCACCTCACCGTTCATTCCAACTGGCATCGCTCTTTTTCAACCATTACAAAACTACCAAACCGTTCACATATTCGTGAGGACCTTTAGTCCCACATGCATCTGGCATTGGAGGATTTCCAGTTTATATGTCCGATGACATGGTAAGACTTTTGTCGACACTTGTGCCGCCGACGACCCCAGTCTATCCCCATTGGCACAACTCAAACCATCGGCCAACATTCCATTGTTCACTCCGATGGTTTCACGTCCCACCGATACCAAAGACAACATGCCTTCATTGGAATAACAGACAACCATTGGATAGACACACAAATGTCAGACCGACCAAGTATCTCATGCCGACGCCAATCCCTCACCAACTTCCATCAGGGTGACAGATGACATCGGAACAACATCCCTAGGATTGGCCGATAGTGTTTCTCATGCCGATGCTAACTTCGCCAAACACCATCGGGGAGACAATCTACATCGGAGCGACTCCTCCAAGTTTGGCCGATAGCAAAACTCACGTCGACACCAAAACTCTTACCAACGCCAACTCCCATCAGGGTGACTCAATCAGTCGGAGTGACAATCTTAAGATCTGTCGATGACAAAACCTTACGCCGATAGACAAATGCCATCGGTGAGACTAATGCATATCGGCCACAGACTTCTAACACTTGCCGATAGTGAAAGTCTTTCCGATGGTCACTACCATCGGGATGACTGGTAGCATCGGGGAGACTTCAGAATGTTGAGCCGACAATAGTTCTCTCACCGATATGAATATGAAACCTTGCATATTGCTCAACGGCTTCTCACTCTCACCGATAGTGCTCTGTCAAGCCGATAACAAAGGATAACCAAGGAACCAATGAACCTGTAATTTGAGTCACTAGTACTCAACATTCTCCCACTTGACGAAGGAATTACAGGAAACCATCAATGCCCCATATCACAGAACCAAAGATGATACTGCCACCACTCTACTGTGCTCACAAGCTTTTTACAGAAGCTCCATAACATCAACTTCAAAGCTGTCAGAACATAGCCAGAAACATCCTCCAGAAACAAGATAAACCATCAGCTAGAACAACAATCAGTAAGCTAACTGTACCCATCCAACTGAACATAGAACCCACACGACTGAAAATAGCACACACAGCCAGTGCTAAAACATCCAATCACTCATACCTTAAAGGTATGAACATCAGTAGACTCATGCCACCTACATATACACCCATCAACTGCAAATACAAGCTCCATATGTCAACTAGTCAAAGAAGACCAGACACATCAAGAACTCCCACTGCATGGATAATGTAGATCTGAAAAAGATCATGGCATACAAAATCTACCAATAGCATTACATAGAAAGTGTAAATATCATGTAGTACCAAGGAAACATCCACCATGATATGCAAATCAATAACCTGCAAGAACAACACCTCACAACCAGTCCAAAGTTCTCCAATTTCTCCACATCCAACAAAAGAAAGAGATAACAGGACAGAACCTTCATGCTGTCACCCAACAACATAAGTGAAAGCACATGACCACAAACTAGTGACCATCAGCTCCAACCAAATCTCAAAACAATGTAGTGTGAAACACACCATCAGAGAAACTAACTGAGACCAAGAGGAACACTGCACATCATATACCTGTAGACAATCCTTTTACATACACCTCTGAATGCCGACTGTGTCAAGTATGATCTCCTTCAAAACACCCCAAAGAAGAACAGCATAACAACATCCAAACAAACATTCAATCTCCAAGATCAACTAACATGGATGTAAGCTTCACAAACCAAAGAAGATCAAACTAATTCATTTCCCATTTCAGGAAATCAGCCCATTAACCATCTCCTAACAGTCCTCATCAATGAATGATATCTCTAAACTCAAATGCAAAAGGAGATAAACATGCTATCCATCTCTCACAATGAATCCTCCAGAACCATATCTATGAAATAAAGCATAAAACACCTAAGAGAAACAATGGGCTATACCTCTCAAGTGAAACTTGTCGAGTAGACCAAGAGTGGGGAAAGAGAATGTTCTTCCAAGATACCCAAGTCCCAATGACTTTCTCCAAGAACAATCTCCTCTAGATCTTTTGTTGAATTCACATTCAACCAAGGTAAAGACTCCTCGAACTTCCAGCTGTAAACTCTGATTTAGCACAACATATACAGTCTCACCTTATTCTCCATGTATCCATGAGTACCTTTGAACAATCACCTCATGCTGAACTCCAACTGCATCACTACAACACTATGAAGTAATCAAGCAAAAGATAAATGTACCCAAACATAGAGAAGTAACCAGACCACTGTCAAAACTCCAATCATTTGAATCAAGAACTTATCATGACATCATGATCTTACCATCTCCCTTAGGAGATACCATGCTCCAGGTGAACATAACCATTGTCTCTAGATCAATGTATCATACCAAAATTCAAAAAATAGAAATCATGATATGAAACAAACCAAAATTCTAAACCAACATCACCTGTCAAGCACCACCAACATCTTAGCCAAGAATTTCATGAATCCTCCATGACTCCAAGATGTTACTCATCCTCAAATAGTGCCCCTGCAAATGTGAAAGAACCCTTCTGCAGCAACAGGATCAAAGAGCTCCTCCTAGTAACATCTGCAACACTAAAGAAGATCATTCACCACTAAGTGATGAAACACACAGTCAATGCTAAAGCTCCCACTGAACTGTAACAATAGAGCTTTCCAAGCATCCTGACCAAACATCTCCTAATCTGAAAATCTTCCAGGTCCACAAATTAATATGTCCATGTGACTATAAAACCAAGTGACACCAAGATCTCCAAACCAAGGAAACAAACTATCACTGTTAATAGCTTACACAAACCTGTGTATTCAAGCTATACATGACATCATGATACACTTACTACAAGTCTCCATAACTAACTATTCAGATACTCTACAACATCCATCCTCTCATCCCAAAACAGTCACACCAATGCACAAGTGACCACAGACAAGGCCAGCTAACAAATCTGCATAAGCATTGAAACAACCTTGTGGATAAAGACAGTCCACATCCGAGTCATCTCACTGTAGCTTAATAGGTGATCAGCCCACAAAACTACATAACTCATAGATCCAACCAATGTATCATGTAAACTCACTATCACACTGGAAACTGCAAAACTGAGATTTCAAGGAATAAACAACAATGTAGACAACAAGACTCAAGCATCAGAAAACTTACTTTTCACTGCTTCGCCCAACATGTCCACAACCAGAGCACCATAGTCATGAAACTAGAAGCATTACCATAGAAATGCTGAGTGTCATATCACATACCAGCACTCCCATGCAGAGAAAGCATTTCACCTCCTCACACCATGCACAGAGCATGCATGCAAAACTGCAACTATATCATCCAATAGCATCCCAAAAGCCAGGGTCTAGAAATAGCTTAACTGCAGCTTCACAAAACCACAAGTTTTTCTTTTGACCGTGTAAAACCTGCAAAACCACCGTGTTTGAAACACACCCATGCACATCCATATCCACTTCACATCTGGAAAACCCAAAAGTTTGCAGCACAAACTCCATAACAGTTAAACCAAAATAATGTATCATCATGAATATGCATAACCATAGATTTTAAGGAAAAACTATAAAACCCCTCAAATCCAATAATCATGAATCTGAGTCATGCAAGTACAAAATATCCATTTAAGGAAACAATAGTTCAAGAGCTTCAGGCCCACTTGTAGACCAATCTCTCAAACCACCAACATGCACATGCATCTGAGAGAAACAGGCAATTACAGAAGCTCTCAGATCATCCAATGATCAACTCCAAAGCCTGCATGCAATCAGGGTAACAAAAATTATGCCTTCCAATACCAGGAACAAAACACCCAGCATAAGCACAATACTCCATGGCTGAGCAGTAACACAAACTCCTTCATATCATCAGAGAGCCTCTCACACAGACACCCAATATGAAAGTTACTGCAGCAACACAGCCTCAAAGCAAACCCCATGCAACAAGATTAAATACTGTTAATTAAGAGCCTCAGGCCACATCATGACCAGCTCCAGTCTCTTCACCATCCTTCAAGCACTGCTGAAACAGAAACACAAGATCAACTGCCAGACTTTCACTCAAACAAGGATCAAACAAACAGACATTTCCTTCAGATTTCCTCAAGCCTGTCACACTAAGAAATCATCACAGAAGGAATACCCAGACCTTATACACCAGGAACTCTTACATGCAAACACATGTAGCACACAAATGTACATATGTGAGCAACAAAGTATATCCCAGAAGAAGGCTCTGATACCAGTTGTAAGGAAATGAGGACATCTCAGAACGTATTTCTAAGAAAAGTGGTGTCTTCGACAAATTTAAATTCTTTCCAAATGCTTCAAAAACATGCACAACTATGCCTTTAAAGCGGAAACAGACATAGAACATTTCCTATATTGACCCTTAGAGGAAAGCACAAGCGAACAATATCTAGTTTCAACAGCAGAGACATTAAACATGAAAGACAGAACAAGAACACAGATTTACGTGGGGAAAACCCTTACGGGTAAAAAACCCCACACTCCAAAAGCCCAGATCACCATTGTATTATTCAGCAACATAAAAATAGTTACAATACAAAACTGGCAATGAGCCTTTCATGAAGATTTATATCTTGCTCCATCTGAAGAATAATTGACAGCACAACCCTGCTTAGTTTTCTTCTGCACTTAGACCAGTCCTTCATATTGTTATCATGCCTTAAATCACATACAATATAGAACTTCAGTCTCTTGACTCTGATTGTTTCATCTCTCCTCAGTCCTTTTACATACAATTAACACGCTGTGTGCAGCAATTGTATAAGACTTCATAGAAGAGATAAAACCTCTCACTCTTTTCATTGAAAAATGAACTCACACATTATAGTCTATCGATTTCCTCATTGCTTTAGCAATCCAATCGACACATGCACCTCACCGTTCATTCCAACTGGCATCGTCTTTTTCAACCATTACAAAACTACCAAACCGTTCACATATTCGTGAGGACCTTTAGTCCCACATGCATCTGGCATTGGAGGATTTCCAGTTTATATGTCTGATGACATGGTAAGACTTTTGTCGGCACTTTTGCCGCTGACGACCCCAGTCTATCCCCATTGGCACAACTCAAACCATCGGCCAACATTCCATTGTTCACTCCGACGGGTTCACGTCCCACCGATACCAAAGACAACATGCCTTCATCGGAATAACAGACAACCATCGGATAGACACACAAATCTCAGACCGACCAAGTATCTCATGTCGACGCCAATCCCTCACCAACTTCCATCGGGGTGATAGATGACATCGGAACAACATCCCTAGGATTGGCCGATAGCGTTTCTCACGCCGATGCTAACTTCGCCAAACGCCATCGGGGAGACAATCTACATCAGAGCGACTCCTCCAAGTTTGGCCGATAGCAAAACTCACGCCGACACCAAAACTCTTACCAACGCCAACTCCCATCGGGGTGACTCAATCAGTCGGAGTGACAATCTTAAGATCTGTCGATGACAAAACCTTACGTCGATAGACAAATGCCATCGGTGAGACTAATGCATATCGGCCACAGACTTCTAACACTTGCCGATAGTGAAAGTCTTTCCGATGGTCACTACCATCGGGATGACTGGTAGCATCGGGGAGACTTCAGAATGTTGAGCTGACAATAGTTCTCTCACCGATATGAATATGAAACCTTGCATATTGCTCAACGGCTTCTCACTCTCACCGATAGTGCTCTGTCAAGCCGATAACAAAGGATAACCAAGGAACCAATGAACCTGTAATTTGAGTCACTAGTACTCAACATCTCTATCATCCCTCTACTTCTCAATCTCTCTCCCTATGTCTCTAGACACATTCCTCACTCTCTATCTCCGTATCTATACCCTTTGTCTCCTATATCTCTCCCTATTAGTCCTATCTCTCTCTTTAAACCCTAAACCCCTAAACCCTAACCCTTAAACCCTAAACCCTAAACCCAAGCAACCCTAAACCCTAAATAATGCCCCTGAACCCTAACCCCTAACCCCTAACCCTAAACCCTAAATAATACCCCTAACCCCTAAACCCTAAAACCTAAACCCAAGCAACCTTAAACCTCTATCTCCCTATCTCTATCATCCCTCTACCTCTCAATCTCTCTCTCCCAATGTCTCTGGACATGTCCCTTACTCTCTATCTCCTTATCTCTCCCCTTGATCTCCTCTATCTCTCCCTATTCATCCTCTCTCTCTAAACCCTAAACCCAAAATAATGCCCCTAAACCATAACTTCTAACCCCTAAACCCTAAACCCTAAATAATGCCTATAAACCCTAAACCCCTAACCCCTAAACCTTGAACCTAAGCAACCCTAAACCTCTATGCCCCTATCTCTCCCCTATCTCCCTATCTCTATCATCTCTCTACCTCTCAATCTCTCTCCCTATGTCTCTGGACATGTCCCTCACTCTCTATCTCCCTATCTCTCCCATCTTTCTCCTCTATCTCTCCCTATCAGTCCTCTCTCTCTAAACCCTAAACCCTAAACCCCTAAACCTTAACCCCTAAACCCTAAACTCTAAACCTGAGAAACCATAAATAATGCCCCTAAACCCTAACCCCTAACCCCTAAACCATAAACCTGAGCAACCATAAACCTAAACAACCCAAAACCCCTAAACCATAAACCCAAGGAACCCTAAACCTCTATCTCCCTATCTCTATCATCCCTCTACCTCTCAATCTCTCTCCCTATGTCTCTGGACATGTCCCTAACTCTCTATCTCCCTAGCTCTCCCCTAGTCTCCTCTATCTCTCCTTATAGGTCATCTCTCTCTAAACTCTAAACCCCTAAACCCTAACCCCTAATCCCTAAACCCTAAACCCTAAACCTAAGCAACCTTAAACCGCTAAAACCTAAACCCCTAACCCCTAAACCCTAAACTTTAGCAACCCTAAATACCTAAACCCTAAATAATGCCCCTAAACCCTGACCCCTAACCCTAAACCCTAAACCTCTATCTTCCTATCTCTCCCCTATCTCCCTATCTCTATCATCCCTCTACCTCTCAATCTCTCTCATTATGTCTATGGACATCTCCCTCACTCTATCTATCCATAAACCCTAAACCCTTAAACCCTAAATAATTCCCTTAAACCCTAACCCCTAACCCCTAAACACTAAACCCTAAACCCAAGCAACCCTAAATCTCTATCTTCCTATATCTCCCCTATCTCCCTATCTCTATTGTCCCTCTACCTCTCAATCTCTCTCCCTATGTCTCTGGACTCTCCCTCACTCTTTATTCCCTATCTCCCCCTCTCCCTCTCTAAACCCTAAATTTGAGAAACCCTAAGCCTCTATCTCCCTATCTCTATCATCCCTCTACCTCTTAATCTCTCTCCCTATGTCTCTGGACATCTTCCTCACTCTCTATCTTCCTATCTCTCCCCTCTGTCTCCTTTATCTCTCCCTATCTATCTCCTCTTTCTCTACCTATCTCTTGCCTTTCTCTCCCCTATCATTCCTGTATCTCTCCCCTCTATATCCCCCCTCTCTCCCTCCCTCCCCCTTATTGACAAAGGAAATGGAAACAAGAAAACTAGGACTCTCTCTCTCTCTCTCTCAAAGAGGGATGAGGAAACACGAAAACTAGGACATGCAAAGAGGGATGGGGATAAAAATTTGGAGGATGAAATGGAAATAAGATAAAATGAAAGTTAATTGGATAGGAAGAATGATGAGAGGAGAGGTGGAAAACAGTAAAATAGGGAAAAAATGGTGGGATCTAAAGGAAAAGGAAAACTAGGAAAGCTAGGGTTAAGAAGTGAAAAAGAGAGGGGAGGAGGTGGAAAAGGAAGCCAAATGGACAGAGAGAGAGAGAGAGAGAGAGAGAGAGAGAGAGAGAGAGAGAGAGAGAGAGAGAGAGAGAGAGAGAGAGATGCATAAAATTCATTTTAACTGTTTATAACGCGCTCACGTTTTTGACTGCTTTGGGAAATTCCAAACCTAAGGGTTGGATTTGCCTTGGGCATCCAACCCAAAGGGTTGGAGGTAGATTTTGGATGCCAAGGACATGTTTTTCACAAAAGTTAGTGATTTTGACCAAATATCATGCATCCTCCCCCTATGGTTTATATATTTTTCAATGTCAATACAAAAAAATGCTAGGATGACTTCAAGTTTTTTATTAGCATTCTAACCATGTATTTTTTTCAAAAATCTGATAACATTAAGGTTTCCATCTTCAAGTTCTTTTGCTAATGTGTTCTTTTTTTCTTTTTTTTTTCAGAAAACCTATGTCTAGTATTTCTAGAGTCATTTTTTACATGTTTATCAAAATTTGAAACAAATCACATTTTTAGATTCTACACTCAATTTTATACACATTGATTTTTTTTTAATTTTTGATTAGTTTTAAAAAAATTGGGGGGGGGGGAGCATGCTCTTTATTTTTCAGGATGTGTCCACTTTGAAAATTCATAAAAAAATCATATATTCATACAAAATTAAGAGAAAAAACAAGCATAAACTACATGGCACCATTGCGATTTGTCTACTACTTAAAAAAGTCGACATTTTAGGGGGAGCACACTAGACACTATGTTATATTTTTCTGAAAAAAACAAGAGCACTTTGTGTGCTCCCCCTACTTGAACCTCTTAATCTCCACCATTTTTATAAAAAAATAGTAGTTTTGAAACTAGACTCAGAGCACTACAAAACTTGTTCTTATCACATCTTCTAATTTTGAGCATGGCTATCTTCAATTCCTCATGCAAGATCATTTTTTTCTGATTTCATAAAAAGGTGGCCACTTTTGACCCCCTTTTGGTCCCCCATTTCCATGCACTTACCCAATATTAATTAAATAATATTTTATTATTTAATTAATAAAATCACTATTTATCCACTATTCATTTGACCATCTTCCTAACATTAATTAAATAAATCCAATCATTATCATTCTTCATCTATAGTCCAACCTTAGTTAAAAAATCCAAATATTTATTTATCTAAATCCCTCATTTGTATCCCAAAAATTAAATAAATTCAAATATTTATTTAATTCCCTATTTTGTTCACTTTTCATTAAGTTGGTTAAAATCAATTAGTCAACTAATCATCCACTTGCACAATCCTAAACATGATCAATCGATTCAAATCTTACACAAGGTCTGATCTTATACATGGGTCCTTTTGATTTGCACATAGGCATGGGTCTCTATACATGGGAATGGATCAAAGGTTTGTCCATACCTCTGAAGTACCCCTAAGGTACCCTTTTGATCCTCACCCTCCACTTTCCCCAAGGGAATCCTCAACCATTTATTTCCCTTGAATCTTGGACCCCTCCATGTACACCTATCACATGTTGCCACTTGGAGGCTCCTCATCGCTCCAATCCTCTCAATTGCCATCAAACCTTGATCCTTCAAACCAATCTTATCCATTGATCATCCTCCTAAAAAATCTATAAATTATCCTTCACCAAGCCATTTTCATAACATCTTGGAATGCAAAGTCATGTTGCTAGTAGGAGCATCCACATTCCTCATTAATAATTATTGAGCACATCCACCATGGCTTGGTGCAACAAGGATTAGTGTTGGTGAGAACTTTAGTGTTTTCATTAGCTTTACCAGTCCTTAGCTTAATCATAAGGTTGCATGTAGATATAAATGAATAGGTTAAATTAGTTTAGCTTGTTCTTGCATGCATTTGCTTGTACACAACATTTGTTCCCTCTATGATGCATCACTCCTTTTGCCTTCCGATTCTCCCTTCTGAATACAATTTTCAATATCAAATTTCTTCACCACAACCATATGCCAACTCACTATTCTTACTTCTCTTTGTAATGTATTCATGCAATTGCTTCCTTTAACTAGTATTAACTCACAAGTATCTACTTCTTTGAAAATCCTCTCTTTATTGCATTCGTTGTACACTCTATGAACTAACTCTGAATCTATCTTTCTTTTATATTGTTGCCTTCCACAAGTTTGTACATTGATTTCTTTTCACTTATCAATTCATCATCCTTCCATTGTGTCACCGTAAACCTTGGTATCATCACTATTCTTTCTAATTTTATCAACTTAGCTTTCATTCCTTTGGTCAAAACCAAATTTCTAATTATCCACCTAGATCTATCAGTGTGTCTTCAATTCCTCTGACTTTCACTCTCATCTACTAACTTATCTTTTCTTTATTAATCATCACTCCATTCTTCATACATATATTCTTCATAAATTGTTTTGATAAAAGTAACTTGCAAGGGCCTGAACTCATATACAAAAGCCAAAAAGGTGAAACTAGAAAGTATTACGAGCAGTACAACAATTGACTATAAGAAACAACAAGAAACATGAAAAGGGCTAGCATAGCCAGCCAAACACAAGAGAACCAACAACTGGCAAAGATAATACTTAGCCATGGACTTCAGGCTGCTGATGGCCTGCCATTCTCTAGTAAGGAACTTCAGCTTGTCTTCAAAAGTATTTTCCACCATGTCCCAGTCCTGAAAATCCTGAATCTTGGCCTCCTTGTCCCGAATCTCCTTGATTTCCATGCTTACCTGATTGCCCTTGGCATCTTTGTTCTTTGCCCTTGTCCTATTAGCAGGGCCAACTGTAGACTGCTTCTAATTCCCTTGAACCTTTTTACCAGCATTGGCTTCCCTCATGGCCTTGCATTTTTCCAATTCTTCTTAGAACACATAGAGAGTAGTAGTAGAATTTTTCACTATTTCTCTACTAAATTCCACTAGCTCTGCCACATTCTTCTTGAGCTATTCCTAGTTATCCTTTATCTTAACAATCTCATCTTCCATCCTCTCCCATATTTCAAACTTCCTGGCCAAATTCTCCACTTGGTACCACACCTCATCCTTGTTGTCCTTAGGCCAATCCGTATTTTCCAGCTGAGTGATCACTTCTAGGTGTTGAATTTTCCTCTTGGAGTGATGAATTTGAGCCATCTACCATTTGAGTAGTTGATTTTGTAAGTCCAAAGCTTGGTAGAGGGTGGCAACCTTTTCCAACAGTAGAGTGCATGAGTTACAGTCCTTATTATCACCTTGAAAGTAGGTAGGGATACCTTGACTCTTTTTGGGAGGGGGTTCTTGATCCTTAGGACTATCATTTAGGTTGGTAGCCAATTCCATAGCTTTCCTCCTACCCTTAGAAGGGTAGTCTTGCTCACTAGCCAGAGTACCATGATCAATAATACCCTTACCCTCATTAATAGGAATTGTACCTTTGCCTTTGATTCTGCGAGGTTGGGTGGTTATAGCCTTCACAACATTCTTCATATTTTCCTTTTCTTTAAAGTCCTTACTACTTTTGAGGCAAGGTTTTCTAGGGGGCTCAACTTCAACAACCTCAATACTAGTCTCATAATTAGGGTTAGCAGTATTCCTCTTCCCTAACTTTAGGGTCTCAACTTTCCCAGAAGGGGCCTTTAATTCTTTCCTATTATCCTTACCAGGAGAGTCATTCTTGGCCAAACCATTACTCTTCAGCTTGACACCTTTGGCCGGGGGTTCCTTGGTGGGTTGCACACTAGGTTTAGTAGAGGTTTCATCAATAGTTTTGCCAATGTTTTTATTTTGAGCTTTGGAAGTAGAAGCTTCTTGAGTTTTTCTAGGAGAATAACCTTCATCCCTACCTAGGGTTTGACTCTGAATGACATGTTTACTACCACCCACCTTCTTCCCAATAATCCCTGGTATATTCTTGATCAACTGGGGGTTATAAATTCTAGGTCTAAATGCAATAGCAGGGGTTAAAGCCAACTCAAATGTATATAGGGCATAAATAAGGCTCTGGTGTAGGGGAAGAGGTTTTTCCCTCAACAAGACTTTCTGAACCAAGTCCTCAAGGGACAAGAATATCCAGTAGGGGAAATTGATTTTCATGTTATGCCTGAAATGATTGAGCAATGAAAAAGATAAGAATGAAATCTCTTATATCTTCCTACTAGGGTAACATACCTCATTAGGACTTCTGCAACCCTCTTCTAGACCCCTGGGAGGTCCTCTGTGTTGAACCCAGTCTGAAGCTTGTTCACAGTTTCACCCTTCTGCAAGAACTTCTTCATGTCTTCACTGTAGTTCCCCTTCCCTCTCTCCAAGATCCTAGCACCTTCCATGTTGTGACTTGCGACCTCAACAATCAACTCCTCCATGACCCTGAAAGAGATACCACATATATACACCACCCCATCCTTCCAAGAATCTGCAAACTCTCTAGATAAGATCGTGTCATAGCCATTCATCGTCTTAATGTACTATGTGAAGTTTCCTCTCTGTAATATCCCCCAAAACTCCTTATCTTCCAAGATTTTCTTATACCCAGAGGGTTCTGTTTGATTGAGTTCACCACCCATTTTACAATTCTCAGAGTTGTTAGCACCCCTGCTGCTTGAAACAATGCTAAAAATGATCTAGAAGGAGATGTATCTAATAAGATAAATGAGGGGTTTGAGTCTTTCCAGGTTATGATTCATGACAATCGATAAGTTGAGTTGCTTCATGTGATGAGACCCCTGCTTTGCCTGGGAATTCATTTCATTAATTTGAATTTGTATCCTCATATAATTTAGATCTTTGAACTGATCCAGGACGTCATCTCCAAGTCTCCACTTTATAACATCATTAATCTTGCAACCTATGTTGGCTAAGGCATCAACTTTAGTGTTTCCTTCCCTAAATATATGAAGATACTCTATGTTTTCCATGTCTCTCAATTTATTCTTGCTTAATTCAATAATGTCATTGACTGACCAATTTGGCGCGGCCTTCAAATTTAACATTTCTAGGACATTCTTGGAGTCCCCTTCCATAATCAATTTTCTTATCCCTAGCTCCTTAGCCATGCAGATTCCTTGGTAGGCTGCATAAGTCTCCACAAAGTTGTTAGTTTGAATACCCAGGTTCTCAGCATAGGTTCCCAACACTCTTTCTATCACTGTCTCTTATTATCCCACCCCCTCCCACCTAACTCGGGTTCCCGTTGAAAGCCCCATCAAAGTTGAGTTTAAGCCATCCAAGGTCAGGGGGGACCCATTCTTCATAAATTGTTCCAAGTACTTTATTAAATTAATCTTTTATCTATTAGCAAATTAAAAATTTCCTTTCCTACCATATTCCTATACTTACTTATCTAGTCTTTCTTTATGCTCTCCTCTATATTCTTTAATTTTTCCTTATCATCTAGTGTCTCGCAATCATTCCATCTTTCACTTGTAACTATATTTCTCTTAATTTCCTTTGTTTCTTCATCAAAAAACATTTGTACCATTGGTGATTCCTCTTTCTCCATTCTTATCTACAAAGTGTCTTCATTTCCAACACTAGATTCCTCATGCAACAACTTTGTATTCTTCTTCTTTATTGCATTCCTTTTTATCTTCAACTATCCTTGATTTTGTATTTTGTGTTGCCTCATTTTCTCATTTCTTCATTTGTTTTATCTTGAATGTCTTCATTACTATTTACTGACTCACTGCATTCTCCTTCAATTTCACTTATTATCATTTTGTATGTCTACTATCTCCACTTGTTTCACCTTGATAATTCTCATCAACCTTTAGATCTTCAAATCTATATTCTAGTTGGCTATTGCCATCATCCACATCTATTCACAATTTATAAATTTTCTATCTTTATCTACCTCATCATCATTACTCTTGTTTATCTCTAAACTTTTCACTCTAAACACTACTATTTGATCATCTCAATAGGTACTACCAAATTTTTCACAAATCATACCTTCTTGATTCCTTTTAAAATATTCATATTTAAACCTTATTAACTCATTATCCTCAAAGGCATTACTAATCTATCTGCAATTCATACCTCTAAAATCTCCTTCAATTGTTATTTTTTTAATAAAAATATTTAGATTAGTCCTTCACCTTTCTCCAGTAGGTCTAAAATGATTCCCATGTCTTTTTCTCCTTCATCAGAATTGATCTTTGGGCCTATACTTTCATTTTCCCTAGTCTTGTTAACCTATCTAAATAAAATATTCTTTGCCATGCTAAACATCACTTATGCCTTGTTTGCAACATCATCATCTTCAAATTCATCTTGATCTTCTTCTGGTTCCACATTCTTCTGAATTCTCATTAGAAATATGTCTTCAACTTCCCTGATGCCATACTCTCATCGCACATCCTTCATATTTATTGGCACTACTACACTTTACATTACTTTGCTCTGCAATAGTGGATTTATTCCTTTTTATCTCTATCTTTCTTTATCATTCTTTCTTGCATCCAAAACTAGGTTTCTTTGTTCATCTTTATGTAATTTGTCTAATCTAGTTGCTACATCTTTTATTATAAATTTGATCATTTGGCATTTCTTCTCTAGGGATATTTCCATCATATCAGCAACCCTAACCCTATGACTCACATTTATCCATTTCATCTTCAGGTGATCCAACAATATTGAGTCCCAAACTTGGGACATCTTGATTTTTGTCTAAAATCACATATTTTTTTAGAAAATTAATGATTTAAGCCTTGAGGGGTTCCATCTAAAGGGGTTTAATTGAAGCAGGTTAGATAAAACCCCCTTAGATCAAACCCCCTTGGAAAGAACCCCTATAGTCTTAAATCATAACCTTGATGGAGTCTCCTCCACACCTATCAAAATGATGACAAACAACCAATTTTGCTTTACCTTATGGGGATCAAATGAAGTCATTTAGAAATTCTATTTTGTAAGTATTTATCCCTTATTATAAGCTTTCCAAAAAGTATGACTTTGAATATATTACATTTGATTATTATATTTATTTTCTATTTTCTAGTGAACATAGGTTTTTCATCGAACATCAAGGTCTCTATTCCACACATGCAGAAAAATAAAAAATAGAGAAAAAATTTATGAAAAATATCTGCACACTAGGTATTGATGTCCTTGTTTCAAGAAAATAATAATAATTTGGATACATACAAAAAAGTTATGTTGTATGGTATAAACCTATGTCTGAATTATAATTAATCTCACTTTAAAAATTAATAAAAAAAAGATATGTGACAAACAATTATGAAAAAATATATGTGCACTAGATATTGGTGTTACAAATCTATATTTAAAATTTTACAATTTTATCCTTTCTATAAGAAAGTTATGATGTATGGTGTAAATGTCACTTTTAAAAATGTTGTTAACTATAAAAAATTAGTTATTAAAAGTTATGTAAAGAAATTCAAAAATTATTTCTTAAATTTAAAAAAAAAAATACATTTAGAATCTACACATAAAATCTCAAAAATCACCAGTTCATATCATCTTCAAATTCTTAATAGTTTAGTTGCTATAGGTGTTAGAAAGTGAAAATTTAGTTAAACATGTTGATTTCAATGTTCTATTTTGGCCAAAAAGTGGGACATAGTATTGTGGGATTGCCCCTTTATAATAATCAAATCACAAGATACATACTTGTAGATTTGTTGAATTGCACCGGACAACTAAGAGGGGGGGGTGAATTAGTTGTCCTAAAACTTTTAACCAAATATAATCATCAACTTATCAATTACTTATATTCAGATATATCCATGAAAGCATCAGATGAGAAGCTCAACACAAAAGCATAAACAACACAGAAAACATCAGATTTTTACGTGGAAAACCCTAAAAGGGAAAAACCATGGTGGGTGTTAGCCCACAGAAATATATAAGTTATATCAATACCAAAAAATAGAGGCTCACTGCCCAAATTGCTCACTGCAAAGAAAGGGTCACTGCCTATGGATGGCTCACTGCCCAAGGAAGGCTCATTGCCAAAAGGTTGAACTGAGATAACAACATCTACTCCATGCCAAGGTTCAGTTCCATTAAAGCACAAAACACCTCTACTCTGCTCTGCTACCTTCACTTTGTCTTCACATCTTCACACTTGGATGCATTTTCACGACTCAATTACAAGTATTTATACACTACATCAACCTTGGAATGATCATCAAGGTAAGCATTATAGTCATCAACCGTTGGAACAATCTCCAAGGTCGACATTACAAACATACATAAAATAGGTCTGGACCTAATACAAATTTAGCTAAGGAAAAGATGTAAGAATGTATGCAGATCATGCCACGCCTTAGCTAGGACTCAAACACAACCTTCCATGCTACAACATGCTATCACAATCTTCGATGCATCTCTTTATGATGATGAATTCAACCAGGTCGGCCAAGACTGATGTTAACACAAGTATTCTTAAGAACACGCTTCATGCACGATCTGAAGTCCACCTTGTGGACCAATCTAAATGTAGGAGCATGATCAGGAGATATCCACAAGCACATTGTAATCACCAGGAATACCCGCAAGATCTCTAACAACTTAATCAATAAGATTCTTCAAACCGAAGCACAAGAACAACACTGTCAGCCACTGTCATGAGTAAAAGATAGCTTGCGGACCACCAAATCACAAACCATTACACTTGAAGGCATTTAACATCATCATAGACTTACTTCTAGAACTATAGACCAAAATACTTCAATGCGGAGGAATGCAGAGCAAAACACTTTCTCCTTGTCACCACCAAATACACAAAAAAAGCTATTTTCACTCAGGTGAACATAACTCACTCAATTCTTCATACCGGAGGCTCAAACTTGGAATATAAAATCTTTAGACAGGCTTCTAAATAACTTTGAATCTGTAGGTAAAGATATTTATTCTACAAGAAATGCAGAGCATTCTTCTGGAGTGTTCTTCTGCATGTAATGCACTGTTTCTACTGCAACACATTGTTATCACCGGAGGGGCTAATTTTCTCAATATTCTCAACAAAGTAAGAGCACAATTGACACCAATGACAACATAGATATGTTGACATCAATGACAACACCGATTAGGCACATACTTGCAACAATCTCCCCTTTTGTCATTGATGGCAACATATGATGTGAAAAACTAAAAAGACCACCAAGACAAAATTCTCCCTCTTTTTTTTTACACATCTGCATTCTTTCTCCCTCTAAGTTTTTCACATGATTTCTCTCCCCCTTTGACATCAATGGAAAATGGCACATACTTGCATGTTGTTGCTTTGATCCACTTACTCTATCATAAACATCTAGCTACTCCCCCTGAGAGGTAGCCTTCAAAACATCAATCTAGATCAAGGAATGACACTTTGAGCTCCACTGGATTGATGCATTCCTATGCATCTTAGTTCAGGGCAGGAGGGATAATGATCCCTAACTTTTCTTTGAGATACTCAAAGGTATCTTTAGGCAGAGGCTTAGTGAAGATGTCTACAATCTGATCCTTTGTGGATACATATTCCAACTTTACTTCATTCTTTGTCACCTTCTCTCTCAAAAAGTAATACCTTATTGATATGTGCTTTGTTCTCAAGTGCATCACTAGATTTTTTGAAATGTTTATGGCACTTGTATTGTCACAAAAGATTACAATTGGATTTTCATACACAACTCTTATATCTTTCAATGTCTGCTTCATCCATAGCACTTGAGTGCAACAACATGCTGCTGCAATATACTCTGCTTCTGTAGTTGGCAAAGAGATTAAGTCTTGTTTCTTGCTCAACCATGAAACTAATCTATTACCCAAGAATAAAGCACCTCCACTTGTGCTCTTTCTGTCATCAATATCTCCGACCCAATCTGCATCTGTATAAGCACTAAGAGTGAAGTCATTGTTCTTTAGATACCATAAGCCATGATCTGGAGTGCCTTTTAAATACCTCAGGATTCTCTTGATTGCCATCACATGTGATTCTCTTGGATCATCTTGAAACCTTGCAACAAGATAGACTGCATGCATAATATCAGGTCTAGTTTGAGTTAGATAAAGCAATCCTCCAACCATGGATCTGTATTTTTTCTGATCAACCTTAGGTGATTCATTATTTTTGCTCAACTTGCAGCCAGTCACCATAAGAGTACACATCGGTTTAGAGTCTTCCATCCCAAACTGCTTCAACAACTCTTTCACATACTTAGACTGAGATATGAAGATTCCTTTATCTAATTGATTTATTTGCAGACCTAGAAAGAAATTCATCTCACCAAACATGGACATCTCAAACTCTTTTTGCATTTCACCAACAAATTTCATACACATACCTTCATTGCCTCCAAAAATGATATCATCAACAAAGACTTCAAGAATCAGTATTTGATCTTCATTAATCTTGAAATAAAGATTACTGTCAGTAGTACCTTTATTGAACCCTAACTATAGTAAGTACTTATCCAACCTTGCATACCATGCTCCAGGGGCTTGCTTGAGTCCATACAAGGCTTTCTTCAATCTGCACACAACATCTCCTTGGTTTGATAATTTAAATCCTTCCAGTTGCTCAATGTAGACTTCCTCTTCCAACTCACCATTTAGGAATGCAGACTTTACATCCATCTGATACACTTTAAAATCTCTGTGGGCTGCAAATGCCAGGAACATTCAGATTGCTTCAATCTGAGCTATAGGAGAAAAAGTCTCTTCAAAATCTATTCCTTCAGTCTGAGAGTATCCTTTGCATAAAAGCCTTGCCTTATTTCTTAAAACTTCTCCATTCTCATTCAGTTTATTTCTAAAGACCCATTTGGTTCCAATAACATTTTTGTCAGCAGGTCTGGGAACTAATTCCCAAGTATCATTCTTTTCTATTTGTTTTAGCTCTTCCTCCATGGCTTTTACCCATCTTTAATCATTACATGCTTCATTCACTGTCTTTGGTTCAACCTTTGAGAGAAAACAATAATTCACTTGTTCTTTTGCAACTCTTCTCCTTGTCAGCACACCTTTGTTTTTATCACCTATAATCTGATCTTTAGAATGATTGATCCTTACATATCTAGAGTCTTGACAATAATTTTCAGAGTTTCTTCTTCATCCTAACTGTCTTCTTGCTTATCTTTCTCTTCATTCACTATGGTCACAGGTTCATCTAGTTCATAACAATTTAGATCTGATACTCTTTCCTTGCCTTCATCTACCTTCACATTTGCACTCTCAACAATCTTTTTGAGCCTTTTGTTGTAGCACCAATAAGCCTTACTCTTGGTAGAGTATCCAAGGAAGATTCCTTCATCACACCTTGCATCAAACTTTCCTAGATCTTCATCTCTCTTGATATAACATTTGCTTCCAAAGACTTTGAAATATTTTACTATAGGAATTTTTCCATACCATAATTCATAAGGAGTTTGACTACCATTACCTTTCACTTGAACTCTGTTTTGGATGTAAACAGTAGTATGAATAGCCTCTTTCCAAAACAATTCCAGAAGATCTGCTTCCTTCATCATTGTCCTAGCAGCCTCTTGAACTGTCCTATTTTTCTTTTCCACAACTCCATTCTACTAAGGAGTCCTAGGTGCAGACAACTATCTCTTTATCCCATGCTCTTAATAGAAAATGTTGAATTCATTTGATGTGGACTCACCTCCTCTATCAGACCTCAAGCATTTGATATTCAACTCTATTTCATTCTCAACCATTGCTTTGAAAGATTTGAACTTCTCTAGGGCTTCTGATTTATCTCTTAGAAAAGTAACCCAAGTCATTCTAGAGTAATCATCAATAAGCAACATGAAGTACCTGTCACCTTGAAGACTTCTCACCTTGGAGGACCACAAAGATCTATATGCACTAGATCCAGCAAACTGAGAAAAAATTATTCTTTGCTTTTGAAGCTTGTCCTTGTCTACTTTCCCAATTGACCTTCCTTACAAATTGCATTGGAGGGTTTCACAAGTTTTGGTAAATCTCTCACAGTCTGACTTGAACTTATCTTTACCAGATTATCAAATTTTATATGACACATCCTTCTATGCCATAGCCAACTTTCATCTGCCTTTGCCAGTAAACAACAATCATTAGTTCCTCTTAATTGATATATGTTACCTTTTGTCTTCTTACCAGTAGCAATCACAGTTCTAGAGCTTTCCATGATCTTGCACCCATTGTCTTTGAATCTCAGATCATATCCATTGTCACACATCTGACCAACACTCAAAAGATTATGCTTCAAACCCTTCACATAAAGAACATTGTCAGTATTATGCTTTCCATCAAATGAAATAGATCCTTTTCCACAAATCTTACCAGCTGCATTATCTCCAAACCTAACTAGTCCCCCATCATACTTTTCCAAACTTACAAACTTACTTTTGTCACCAGTCATGTGATGTGAGCATCCACTATCAATGATCCATTATCTTTATCTTTCTCAACCTGAACAACCAAAGCACTTTCTTCTACTAGTTTTTCTTCCTTCACATAGCTAGCAGAGTTAGTAGACAAAGGATTTACTTTAATAGCAATAAATAGACATTCATTTGCACTAGTACTAGCATTGTTAGATTCATCATCAGTCACACCTTCATCATCAAAATCTCTGTTTGCATATTTAATATTTCTGTTTGCATATTATTATTCTTAGAACCTAATTCTATAGGTTGTGATATTAAATATATCATATGTGTATCTCACACTTAATTTATGTATACCCCTATTAAATTGCCTCACTATTGGCGCTTTATCTAAAGGGTGATCTCTTTTCTTTAATCTCACTTATTTGCCTTTCACAAATTGCCTCATAGTCACTAGTTTATTTTCTCTAGCTTTTAAACTTTTCTCCTTCACAAGTCTAATGCTAATTGCTTCATGTTTGATGATCTACTTATAAACTCCTTGCGACTACCTGAGACTCCATGATCTATCTATAAGATACATTTGAAAGATGCTTCAATTCAATGATCTATTAACAAGCAGAAAATTTTAGGATTCCAAACCTTCTTCTCTGATACCACTTGATGCATTCATGGATGTAGGGTCCAATGAAGGATTGTTCCACTATGAGCCTTAATGGAGAAACACACACTCTATGCACAATGATACTCAAAACCAATACATACTTATGACAATCAATTTGATTATATATAACTGACAATCAGAATTACATCATCAATCTTTGTCGCAATGGGCTTACAACATGCTAGGTCTCAGTTGTTTGATTATAATGTAATATCAATAGTTTCACATTAGTGTGGTCATGAACATTGTCTTCCTCAGGCTACTCACTATCTTCTTACTTTACTTTGAACTATTCAGACATATTTTGGTCCTCTAGATCTCTCCTTGCCCTCCACTACCCTTTGCAAATGAATTAGACCTCCTTTTATAGTGCATCTTTGGTGTAGAAGATTCTTGGTCAATCTAGATGTGAAGTGTGATTCCAAAATCAATGCAATCTTAAAAATGATCCCTCTTGGGACCAATAACACTCCTTGAATGATTAAACCTTGGTGCAAGGCCCTAAAGCTTGTTGCAAAACATGTAGATCTCTCTGGGTTGATTTGGCACACCACATTGTCAAATGCTCAAGGAATGAGAAACAAACACATGGGCATGTGTATAGTGCTCTACTAATGTTCTAGGTGGAACTGTAAGTCATAATGAATAAATGTGGTACTATACCAAAGATCCGTTTTGTTGGCCTAGGTGCTTGAATGGAGATTGAATTAGAAACTCAAAAGGAATTGAGATGAAAGAAAAATCAACTGAAAAGAAAAAAAATTGGTTGATGCAAGATGGATTTTTGTCCTAGGATGCTCCTACATTGTTAAGTATAGTAAACTTTCCTTGACCTCAAGGCTTTAGAGTAATAATGTTAGAAGCATTAGAAACATGTTCACCATTTGGTCTCTTTGCTTATTTTTCATTACCCTTTTGAAAACTATCTTTCTATTGAAACTTGAAAGGATAAGATGATGAAGAAGGAGAATGGGAATACCCATGTTTTAGCATATTAGCCTCAAGTAATTTTAATTCAACATTTCTCACATTAGCAAAAAAATTCAATAAAAACATAACTAATGAGATACACATTCTATTAAATAGTGAGTAACAAGCCTTTTGTAAATATTTTTCAACTCATAATTAGTAACTTCATGGTGCATCTTAGCCAACAAGGATTGGAATCTAATAATATAGTCATGATTGTACTCATTTGATCTTTATTTACAATCAACCAAACTTGAAATAATAACTTTTAAACCAATGTTGACATTGAAGTGATTTGTTGGAAAGTTGTAGAACTAACATAAGGACTTAATAGATTCAATTAAAAACCCAAAAGGGAAGTTGAATCTATTCCCATTAGGTTGAAAACCTAAAAGGGTGACCTAATGGAGGTTGATTGTGGAAACCTGAAAGGGTGCGAAAAACTAAGTCTCACAAGTTTAAAATCCCCTACAAAACATAATAGATTAGAGGTTACCATCGGTTCTAGAGAGCATATTGTTGTTTTATCAAGTGATGTGTAGTGTCCCTTAATGGTTGAAGATGTATAAATAAAAGTATAGGGACACATCCTTGCATATAGATAAATTAGTATCTCACTATAGTGCAAATGTAATAGAGCATGGAAAAGGAGAAAATATGTATTAGACATAAGAGTATATCATCCAAGCATATGTTATGCATATATCTATGCTGGAAATATGAAAGAATAATGATTGTAATAGACATATGATATGAATAAGGAGATGAATGATTTTATCTTATGATGTGTATATGGATATAATATTTATTTTACTTACCACACTTATTCTATTTTCCTTCTTATTGTATCACCCTGGGTTTAAATTTTTGATATAAATAATCTAGACCTTGGGCCTATATTTTATTGTCAACATTTGGTTCTATTATTGAGACCCTAGTTTGTTGGTGCATAAGAAGAAATTGTATGAATAAGGAGAGAAGTTGTGGTAAAGAATATTCCTAGGAAAGGAGTATTAATGATTGCTATGGTAATGATGAAAAAGTGTGGCAACACATACTATGTTCTAACTAGACACCTAGGGAGTGATGATGGAATGAAGGGAGATCATGAAGAGATGTGACTACGGAGTCAAATTTAGTCTAGCTTTTCGGGATGAATAAAAAGGGATTAAGGATGCATAAAAATTGATTAAATTTTTTTATGGAAAAGAGTGGTAACAAGAGAAAAAGAGAACTTATTACTGAGATCAAGATGGGTTTGGAAGAGAATAAGAAGATGATCATGGAAAAGACGAAGAAGGAAGAATAAAAGGGGCTGAAACAAACCTAAGAAAGAGAGGAAAGAGAGGAGAGATACCAAAAAAGGATATAGAAGGTGCAAGAGGAATCAAGAGAGCATGCTAGGAGGGATGCAACTGAGGAAAACCCTAGTATTGATGTAGGTGGATGCTTAATGGACACGCCATTCACTAATATTGAACAACTAAAGCAATTCGTAACCCTAATTCAAATTTCAAATAAAAATCTAACCAAAATAATGAAGCAATTAAAATAATATGAGACAATGGAAAGAATGAATGACTTGGAACCTTGCATGAAAGAAATTGTAGATCTAGTGGAAAGGGAGAGACTTAGAAGTAGTAGAACTCAAGCTATAAAATGGATAACCCAAGGGTTGATTGCTAATGAAAATTTTAACTAGTTGCATTAGAGGATTTTTATAAACAATAAGTTTGAGGAATTGGTAACCTCAACCTCTTAAAAGAGTGCATTGAATCTTAGTGCTAACCATTGGAATATTGGAGTAAGTACAATGGGATGCAAAGAAGGGAAGAAATGAAGAAATTAATATCTGGTAGAGAAGATGATGAAAAATATAAGAATATGATAAAAGATCAGTAAAAGTTTGGAGTTTACCAAGGAGACCTTAGAGATGTTCAAAGAAAACAATCCCAATGATGAAGAAGAAGATAAATTAGGTGCTAATAAAGATAATCTATTAACTAATGAAGAGTTACCAAAAGACACATCCCTTGAGGTGAAGAGACTCTATGAGGAGATGAACCCTCCAAACCAAGAGTCACCCCTTGTGGCACACAAGTCAAGAAAAGTTATTTACTGCCTATTGAGTCTAAATATAACATACATAGTAAACAAAATGTATATGAAATGAAAGTAAAATAACATCATAACAATATATTCATTTCAAACTCACGGCAAAACTCATATATATTATCTCAAAATTTTCCCATACAATGATATCAAAACTGAACTATCCCCAATACAATGAGATGATGAGTATATAAAGGAAGCAAACAGTTGCTTGGATGATTGATTGTTGCCAATGAATACCACTATCGGGAGATAACAACCTCACCGATCACAACCAAAACATAACTAAATATAACAAGTATATTATGCAACTAACATTATCCTCCCCAAAAAGTTTAGTCATCTTCCAGATGACTAGGATACAAAAACTCACAAAAACCCATAAGCTAGACTATTGAGAAGTAGGTGGAAGGGAATTAGACATCCCTATAGGAGTAGATGTTGATGGGGCCATCATTGATGGAACTGATGTTGAAGTCTACTGCTGCTGTTGGGAGACCAACTGGAACAACCGATAAACCTCATCAGTACGTTGCCGAAGATGGTGAGCTACTACAAGTTCCCTCTCCTGTGTTACCTTGACCATGTGAATGTCTCCTCCAACTTCTTTCTAGTCCTCTCATATGTACCCTGAAGGTCTGGCAACTCCTATTTAGTATTTGCATGGGTGCTTGCAAGATTACCCAACTCCTTCTGTGTTAGCTCATGAGTGTGTAGGAGGTCTCCTAGTTCCTTGTCCTTGACTGCAAGCTCTCTAGCTCTATCCTCCAAAGTAGACTCTCGTGCTATCACCTTCTATTTCTTCAACCCTGTCAACTCAGCTTGCTGAGCAAGATGCCTCTGGAATTGGATAGTTTGCTCGTCTGCGACCTCTTGAAGTTTCCTACAAACTTGGGTAGCTTCATCAATTTTCACCATGGCTACAACATGATGCTCCATTTCTTCCTCACACTAATAGAAGAGTGCTCAGAAGTGATCCTCAATGGTATAGATTGCGGCTAGCACATGACCATCCCTGCCTTCAAATCTAGGAATAATCCTATCTGGCCTCCAAGCAACCTACATCTCGTGTGCATTGATGCTTGGTCACCCTTTGGCCTTGAAATGATGTGCAAACTCAATTGGGGAGTTTATAGCAAATTATTCTATCCTTCATGCCTCCTATAGAACTAAGGGGGGAATGTTTGCTATTGAGTCATCTGGAAATATTAGCCACCTGACCAATAATCGCCCCTATGGGTTCAAGATCCTGTACATATCATAGAACTGTACCAAGTGGATCCTCCTCGTTAGGTATGAATATCGAGAAAGTCATCTCCTCTGGACTCTCAGGACTCGTAGAAGCCTCCCCTACTAGAGAGTTCCCCTCTGTCATGACTGTACCAAGTGTAAGGACCTTCTCACTTGAAGGACCCTCTGGTAATGTCTGTACCATGTCTACCCCCTATGCCTGAATAGGAACTGGAACTAGCTAGGCTACCTCTACTCCCTACTCCTGCATAGTCGGTAGTGGTATAATAACTACAGGGTCATTAGCCAGCTCTAGTAATTCCCATGGAGGACTCATAGGAGGGATGTTTGTAATCCAGAGGGGACCTCCTAATAATTCTAGCCAACTATAGACCTATGCTGAGTTCTCTGGTGACCACCCAGTATGTTGAGTGGTGTCCTCAACTAGAAGAGTAACTCAATCCTATTTCACTGGCATCCTTATCTCTCCCCAAGGTACTAGATTAGCACTCGACTAAGCGACAATAGCATTAGTTTGTGCTGGCACATCACTCAATAGTGGAATCTCACCTGTCGGCACTATAATATCATCTAGTGAGGGAAAAGTAGCTAAGGCTAATGAAGTAACCTCAATGAAATCCTCTTCCTTTGCACTATGGGAAGCCTTAGAAGATGACTCTATTGCTGCTGGTGCTTTCCTCTTCCTACTGACTATTTTAGGCTCTTCCTCTTTTCCACCCTACACCGGGGCTCGCAAATTTGTCCATCTAAAAATTGTAGGCCAAGAAGGGTCATGATCCTCATCAGGCTAAAATGGTCCTCATGCTAGTGAAGGCACCTGTGTGTAAATGGCATCGAGGAGTAAGGCAATAGAATGCTGTGTCATGTAGAAGGATTTGTGTGTCATCTTCACGAACTCATGTATCCTTTCAGATAATACTGTCACCTAGTTATACAAAGTTCCCTCATTGAGACCCACCATGTAGTCGATCATCCAAAGAGGGATATCAGAGGAGTGGGTGGCTCCCATCAACCTGCCTTGAATTACATCCATTATACATCTCCACTCATCAGTGGCTAGGTGGTCCCAACGCAACACTCGGTTACCTGTAGCCCTCAACTTTTCCTTCTCCTTATCACTTAGATCACTTCTACATATCTCCTCGATTATGGCTTCCCTTTGACTTGGTGATACTTTTTCTTTACCAATTGTGAAGCCATGACAAGGGATACCCAAAACCCTCTCAAAGTCCTCATGTGTGAAAGTAATTTTTACTCGTCCATTCATGTACTTAATAATTGTTTGCTAAAAACGTGTATTATAATTTTCAACCATGCTTCTCAAAAGGGTTTCAAAATCTCTGAAATTAAAATAAAGAATTTGTATCACCTTGTCAACCTGAGATTTCTGAAGAGCTACCTTGAGTGGATGGTTAGAAGTGTGATTTGTCCACCATGTCCTATATTTTGATGCCATAAAACTCTCCCATTGTAATGAATCTGTCGTATGCTTCTCTTTGGCTTTCCCTTTCAGTGGTTGTTGTTTCTTTTGTACTGTAGTGTCATTTGCAACCTTTGGTCTATACTTCATAGCTGATTCCTCCTTGATTATTTTTCCAGCCATTATTCTTTTCTTGAAGTTTGCACTGCTTGTTGTACTTTACTTTTCTTTCTCACAAATGAAGTCGCTTATCACACAACTATTTTTCCCTTGTACTATCAATTATAATGTTGATTCTTGTATGATTGAGGAAGAAATTAGTTATGATGGTTAGGTTTTGATTGATAGGTGGTACAACGGTCTCCCAAATTCCCTACACTCATTCACTGGTATGAAGTTGCTTATCCCTCACAATTATTTTGCCTTTGCCAAGATTTGATGCAATAATAGTGAATACCTTGTCAGTAGTGGATTTGGTTGTTGAATTCATCCCGCCAAGATTGAATAATGCTGATTACTTCCTACTCGACGACGTATGGTATATGATGCGATTCTATAACTGAATAAAATTGTATGCTTATTATTTCCAAATATTTATACACTTGACTGAGAATTGTACAGTGATGAGAATACTCTTAATAGAATCATGTGGAATTGAGAGGAGTAATCCCGTACGATGTCAAGAAGTTTCCAGGCTTTCCCTCATTTCGTATGACACCAATGAGAGGGATTCATACAGAAGTAATTGACTTTGAAGACCCTGCACACTCATACGGTTCTGGCGGTGGATAGACTCATGCGGCTATGAGGACTGGCCCTCATATGACACTAGGGGAAGGTGGCGATCGATACTTTGTATGGAAAAGTGATGCCAAATCGTACGGAATGATGAGGAACACATACACCAGGAATTAAACTCATACGACTTTGAGAAAGGGAGCTTGTACGATGACCAACATACCTGCAACTCATATAGTGACCAAGGATATTCGTTGGAATGAAGTCGTACGATAACAACTTATCAATGGACTTGTACGACGGGCAACAAGTATTACTCATATGGCGAGGGAATAGTTTCTATGCCTATAATCGTATGGAGAAAGGGGTAAATTGGGGGCTTGTATGACCAACAAGTCGTACGACCCCTTTATACTTTTCCATTTTTTCACTTTTTCAAATTTCTATTTTTTTCTATTTTTTTTTCAATATTTCACATTTTTAAATTTTCTATTTTTTTCTATATTTTTTTCAATTTTTTTCACTTTTTCCCTTTACTCTATTTTTTCTTTCCATTCGTGGGTATTATTTTCCTTTTCCCAGTCTTTGTCTTCCTCCCACAATCTTTCCCAGCTTTATTTCTCCTCATTATTTTTTTCTTTTTCATCCTCCTCTAAGACCTAGATTTTCATCATGTGGCGGAAAATACAATCCTCATACGTCTTTCATAGGTAGTCATTAGAACAACATTGGTCAATTTCTTCTAATTCAAAAATTTGATCGACTAATTCTAATTGGCCCATACCTTTGTTTAGTTGACCAGCGTATTTTAATCCTTTCATTTCTTGGACCCATTAAACTATTTTCCCATCCTCATCAATTGTCAAGTGTCTAGTTTATTATACTACTTTCCATATCTAACTTCTAGGAAGTAGTGCGCTCTGAGGTACCCCTTCAGGTAAATTTCTTTCACTTCTTTCTTGAAGTTCATCATCAGAGGCCAAATGTTCTATAAATAATGTACTTTCTGCCAGATACCTTGGTGGCCTTGATGGGACAACCTCTTTCGGTAGCAAGAATACAAATTTTTTAGTTATACATTGATCTTCTTGGATCTAGTCATCATCCCTATACTTTTGCCTTCTTCTGCTTCCCATGGCCCAACATCTTCCACCACTCATGTTCTTATTCCTGCGTACGACATATAAAATCTACAGTAATCATACATCTTCATAAGGTACCCTGGTGGTGCATACAAGCTTGTAACTTCATCTAGATTCATATTTGAAAAGAATACCCCATCTATACTTTCATTCATGTATGTTTTTACGGACTGTTGTTCAACTCCAACAAATCTCCACTCACTTGGTTCATAAATTGGTGCCTTTCCAAACTCCATGAGATTGATTGAAATTACTTACTATCTCTGCTTATAAATCTTAAGTTTTGACCCATTTACTGCATTTTTTATTGGAGTACCATCCAGGTTGTCAAGATTTATAGATCCATTTCCTAGTACTTCCCGTACTCAGAATGGTCCCAACCACTGCATTTTGAACTTCTCGAGTTTGATCTTGTTACAACCGTTATACTTCAAAACTAACTGCCCTTGTCAGAAGTCTATTCTTCAGAGATGCTTATTGTGCCAATACTTGCAATGTTTCTGCATCACCTTGGTTGACCATTGAGCTAGGACTTGTCATTCATCTAGTTTATTTAATTGAAATAGCCTCTCCTTTAGGCTTTTTGTGTCACCCAACCGGTTCTCCATTGCTATCCTCAAACTTGGAACCAAGTACCCTGCTAGTACTACAGTCTCTTGGCCATACATCAATTGAAAGGGTGTATGCCCCGTAGTCACCTTGTAAGTCATCCGATAGACCCATGGTATTGTTGGATTTTTTTCTTCCCAGTCTATCCCCTTAATGCCACATGATTTATAAATAACATAAACTAGTACTTTATTTGTCACTTTTGCTTGTCCATTTGCTCTTGGATAGTACAAGCTCGACAATGTGTGAAATATTTTAAACTCTGTTGTCATAAGCCAAATTATGTAGTTCACGAAGTGTCCCCCACAGTCACTTATTAACTAGATGGAAATTCCATACCTTGTGACTATCTGTTTATAGATGAACTTGGTAGTCCTCAATGCTATGTTGTGTTTGTAGGCTCTAGATTTTGCCCATTTCATAAGGTATTCAGTTGCCACTACTATGTATTGACACCGATGTAGTTGGCTAACTTTCAATGACCCTATGACATCGAGTCCCCACCTCTCGAACAACCCCTGAGGCTATGAAGGTGACAAAGGCATGCAATCCCTCTTCAAGGTCTTCCCTACCCTTTGGCATGTATCACACCCTATCACCCACTCTCAGGCATCTGTATGCAGTGTTGGACATTATAGTCTTGCCAACAAAACCTTTCTCGTCGTGGCATCTGGTCCCATGTGTCCACTGGCTAACCCTTCACGAGCTTCTTGTAATACTCCTCTCTCTTCACTCATCACACATCTTCAGAGTATGTGGTCCGGTCCCATTTTGTATAGAAGCCCATTTATTAATTGAAATGTTTTACTTTTAAGAACTAGCTTTCTCCTCTCTCCCATCGGCATGTCTTTAGGAAATGTTGAGGTAGATATATACTCACCAGTGGTAAGGCAACAATTTGAAATAGATGAGCATCTAAGAAATCTTTGATTACTCCTTCTGGAGGTTCTCTTGACTTAATTCTCGAGAGCTAATCCACTATTACGTGGCTCTTCCTTGGGCGTACCACTATCATGAATGTAAATTCTTGTAGGAGTAATAACCATCTACTGATGTGTCCTTGTATGATTGGATTATTCACTAGATACATCAATGCCTGATGATCTATGAAGAAAGTGAAGGGTGTCACCAACAAGTAGTGCCTGAACTTCTATACCATGTAGACCATCCCCAATGTTCCCTCTCCATTGTACTGTAATTGCATTTTGCACTGGAGAGTAATTGACTCACAAATAATACTGGGTGGTCAAGTCCTTGAGGTTTGACTTGTGCTAGTGTAGCTCCGATTGCAAATTGGAAGCATCCACATGCACATGAAATTCCTTGTCCTAGTTCAGGTAGGTGAGTATGGGCGAGCTAATCAACTATGTCTTTAATTCGTTAAAGGATTTTTCTTGCTTATCTGACCAAATGAAGGTTACTCCCTTCTTGGTAAGCATGTCAAGTGGGTAGGAAACTTGTGGAAAATTCTTTATAAATCACCGGTAATAACTGACATGGCCAGGAAAGGACTTTACCCCCGTCACATCTCTTGGTCCCTCCATTTGTACAATAACTCTTATCTTGTCTAGATCTATCTTTAATCCTGCTTTGAAGACTGTGTCCAAGGAGTTTGCCTTGTGGTACCATGAATCAACACTTTTTTGGGTTCAAGGCTAGCCTCGCTGATCTACAACTCTCCATGCATTCAGTGAGGGCTTTCAGGTGGATTTATTGGTTACTATAGATTCACCAGTCATTGATAAAGGCCTTAAATTCCCCTCTAACATCTTGTCAAAAATATGAAGAATGATCCTTTGGAAGGTGGCTAGAGCATTGCACAGCCCAAATGATATTCTGTTGTAGGCATATACTCCATCTTCTACAACAAACATAGTCTTCAACTTGTCCTCTTCAGCTATGCTAATTTGGTTGTAGCCAAAGAAACCATCCATAAATGAGTAAATTTCATGTCCAACCACTTCTTCCAGAATTGAATATGTGAACGGGATTGGAAATGGGTCTTTGATGGTTACTGCATTTAGGCACCTAAAGTCCACACATATCCTAATTTGTCCTCCTTCCTTCTTGAGTGAGATGACAATTGGGGATACACATTCACTCATGTCTACTTTGAAGATTATGCCAGCTTCCAACATCTTTTCTATTTCTCCCTAGACCTTTGTTGCATAGTTTTTATTCATCCTATAAGGTATTTTTATCATTGGTCTTGCTTCTGGTACCAGTGGTATTTTATGAACACATAACTCTGGAGGTATCCCTTTCAAGTCCTTATAAGTTCAAGAAAACACATCCTTATATTCCATGAAGATATTGAATCCAGCTGCCTTAAGTACTGGATCCCAGTCATCTTTGACCAAAATTACCTGAGGGTTGCTTTCCTCTCCTAGGTTGACTTTCCTCATCAAGGATTCTTCATACATGATGACCTTCTCTAGTTCAAATTTATGTGCTAGTGTACTGTCTATTTCAACATCTCCCTCTCTGTATTCTTCATATGCTGCTGGAAAGGTATGAGTTATTCTCAGTTGAGTATTATCTTCCTTAGGATTGTAACTTGTCGACCAAGAATCTTTCTTGCCAAGTGTTTGACCACTTGCCATCTGAGAGTTCCTTCTGTCGAGTGTTTCACTCGTCAGCGCAAAGTTGTTGAGTGCTCTACTTGTCAGCTGAGAGTTGCTGAGTGTTTCAATTGTTGGTCAAGAGCTTTTGAGTGTTTCACTCGTCGGCTAAGAATTGTTGAGTGTTTCACTTGTCAGCTGATAGCTCCTGAGTGCTTCACTCGTTGGTCAAGAATTGTTGAGTGTTTCACTTGTCAACCGAGAGCTCTTGAGTGCTTCACTCATTGCTCGAGAACTCTCTCCAATTTCTCTTATTTGAATCATATTGCATTCAGGTTGAAAAACCTCACATTCTTCCATTTTCCAATGGAAAAGCCCACCGAATGAGCTTGTCTCATCTTCAAAACACTCCTTTAATTTTAATATCCCCTCATCATTGGGCTCCATAGGTCCTCTTCCCTCTCTGGTGGATGTCTCTCCTCCGTATGAATCAGAGTCAGATGCCATTTCTTCACTAATAGTCTAAGTTCTCAGGTCAATCACAAACTTTTTGCCCTTGTTTTCTATTGACATTGTATTCTTCTTCTAGTTGTGGTCGACCTTGGCGGCTATTAGCCACCCTTGGCCAAGTAATGCATCATATGTTGCATTATGTGTTGTAATGACTACAAAATTCAATAAAAAATGTTGAATGCTAATCTTTACCTTTTGAGCCATTAGCACTCCCAGCACTTTGATTCCGTGCTGGTCGGCTCCCACTAAATGGAAGTTTTGTGGCCACAATGTGGGTTTCTTGAGACTTTTCCAAGTCTCCTCAGGTAGCACATTCACCCCAAAGCCCCTATCAACTATACTGCTCGTCAGGTTCCTCCCGTGAATTCCCATATGCACCATGGTTGGTTTCTTTCCTATATTGATTGCCAACAGCCTTGGGTTGACAAACTTTCTTGCCGTGTGGTGGTGGTTCTATTATAACATCCTCGTCATCCTTGTTCTTGGTTGGTTTTTCTTCCACCACATTAGATATTTCCATCCTGAATTGTAGCATACTTTGCAAGAGATTGGCCATTCATATTGGAATGGTGGTTTGTAGTACCTGACTTACAATATTTCTATCAAACTTTGAATGAGTGGCTGTGCTTGCCTTTTTATTTGAATACCTCCATTCTTTCTCCATGGCATATTCAACTTCTTTCCTTGCATCATAGAGTCTCTCCTTCTCAGTTCGGGGATCTAGATAGCTTGCCTTCTTTGCTTGTACTCAGGTGATGATAAAGATTTCATCATCATCATCTTCTATGCTGATAAAATTGATAGTACTCTTTTGCTTTAGATAATCATTATATTTGTGGTCACCGAGCCCACACCATTTGCATAATGCATTCACTTTGTTCTGATTATTTTTCTAGCATTCCCTTGCAAAGTGCCCCCATTCACTACATTGATGATGTTGGATCATTAGCTGTCCTTTTATGTCATATTGTATGCGGCTTCTCCCCCCACTATTGTTATTAAATCAGTTATTCCCTCCTCTTCGGTTGTTCTGATATTTGCCTAGAGATGCATTTTGATTGTTTTGTTTCGGTAGTGTAGTCGATGGGGTAGATTGTTTGTCCTGCGTGAAGAGCACTTGGGTGCTCCTCATTTTTAGGTTATGGGCACTCTTTAATGGAATGCCCCATTACTTGACATATATCTTTGGGGTAGTTTGTCTTGACATGACCCTCGTTATTGCATTATGTGCACCACAGTTTTTTTCTTTCCTTTCCAGTTTCTTTTTCTACTCTAAACTCCATCATTCTTACCACGTCTTTTTGAAGTGCCTATACAATTTTAGATTCATCATTGCTATCATCTGAGATTTCATCATCATCATCCCTCTTCTTCCCTCAAGTCGACATCTTATCTTCACTTTTGATGTCCATCGTCTGGTTGTAATCCTCGGCGTAGGACAACGACGATACGATCTTCATTTTTGCTTTGAGCGAGGGAATCAAACCCTCAATAAACCAACATTTCTTCAATCCGTCTATAGGTTTCTTCTCTAGTTTTACCAAAATCTTTTGAGCCTACGATTATAGGCTCGTACATTTTCATGTTTTCTTTGTTTTGTATTGTAAATTTTGGCAATAATTTTATTATCATCCCTCAGGAGTTTGAATTCTTCTTGAAATGCCTTCTTTAATGCATCCCAACTACTTTTCAAACATGCCTCGAGTTTAATGTACTAGTCAATAGCTATACCCCTGAGGCTTGCTAGAAATGATTTCAATCAATAGGACATGTCATCCTATCCGTTGGCTACCCATATAGTTTCACAAGTTTTATAGTGTCTAACTGAATTCTTTGATCCATTTCTAAGAAACTTCGGTAGCTTCTGCCTCTCCATACTCAAATTGCCCAGCGGAGTCACCATCTTTCCTTGGCACAACTTCAGTGTTTGGTTTCTGGTTAGAGAGTTTTGACCCATACATCCCGGTGCTGTCCGCGCACTCAGCCATGCAAGTGTCCTTCACTCCTCCTTCCTCAGCAAACCTCACGCTCTTATTGCCCATAGGGTTTTTCATGTGCTCCTCTAGTCCCAAAGTTTTATGCTCATGCTCACTGATACTCGAATCTTCAACCTGTCGAGTAATGTCTTCATTTATCTCCAAGGGTGAGTCTTGCCATGATTGTTCTTCAGTTGAGTTTCTCGCCTGGTCGGCAAGATCTCTTTCTATCTCATCAGGGAGTGGTAACTACTTTGCTAATTCCTCCCACTCTTTATTTGTATGTTGCTATGGTTTAATATTTTGTCATACGTCAGGATTTTTCTTCTCCTCCCAACTCCAACTGACACTTGGCGGTGGGCTTTCACTCTCTGGTAATAACCCTTCTATTTCCTCAGTGATTCTTTTCAATCGCCTCCTTCTTTCCAATTTGTTCTTGTATTCTCAATGATCTTTGTGTTTCATACTCAGGTGTTTCCTGACTGCTTCCTAGTTTTCTATACTTATTCAGATATAAGGCATGAATTATATGCATTAATTGTATGGTGTCTGACATTGATTAATGTCGTGTTCCTCCTCTTCCTATTTCATTTGTTCCTTGTACTATTGTAGTATCTATTGATGACATTGCTCCCTTTCTCTTTCTTTGCATAGGTCTTGCAAGATTAGATAGTTCCTTGCCAAGAGCCTGGGCATACGTGTGAGGAGATTATCAACTTCCCTATTCACTTCCAGATTTTCTGAGATTATCTCTTCTAGTATGTTTCTACGATGGGCTTCATTTATTACATGCTGTCTCACTGATACGCTTCGCAGAAGGTCTTGTGTCAAGTTATCTTCTCAATCATTTTCTTCTCAGTCATTATCACTTTCTTCTTCCCGACGTTGCTCTTCTATCTCTTATGTGGGTCGTGGTTCTTCACTCGGCTGAATCAGCTGACTCATTATGATGCCATAGTCATTGTCCACTCCACTCATCACTGACTATTTAACTTGTCATCCTTCAACCCAACTCCGAATAGGCAACGATGCCAAAATTTTTACTACATATTGGGTCTAAATAGAACATATAGAGTAAACAAAATGTATATGAACTGAAAGTAAAATAACATCATAACAATATATTCATTGCAAACTCACAACATAATTCATATATATTATCTTAGAATTTGCCCATACAATGATTTCAAAATTAAACTGTCCCCAATACAATGAGATGATGAGTATATAAAGGAAGCAGGCGGTTGCCTGGATGGCCAACCATTGCCAACAACTACAACTGTCGGGAGATAACAACCTCACCGATCACAACCAAAACCTAACTAAATATAACAAGTATATTATGTGACTAACAAAAGTTTCTAAAGAGGATATAAGTAGTAAATCCTTTCTTAGGCTAGAATAAGAAAGAGCAAGGAGTTATTGTATAAGATATCTTGAAAAAATACTTGGAAGTGAATTCTTTGATATTCGATTGCCCAGGGACAAGTGCAAAGAAAGGAAGCTAGTGAAATAAAAAAGGAGTCAAACCAGGTAGAGGAAGCCCAAGGAAAATAAGGAAAGTGAACCAAGAGTAGAGAACATACCAAGAGGAAGAACAATCCCCAAAATACATAAATCTAAATAAAACACATCTTCACCTCTTGCAATTATGGCCACCAACATGACCAAACTCCCTATTTTTAGAAAAGATACTAATGAGGCCACATAGCACCCGTTGATCTTGGAATCTCATTCGAGATGGTCTAGGATCAATGATTATCATAACAAATTATTTTATTTTATAAGTACAAGTTACAAGATGATGCATCAAAATGGTATATGAAAGAATGCCTCAAACATGACAAAACATGGGATGAATGAAGTAAATTATTCTTGACAAATTTTAATTCTTTCGATGTTCCATTAGAGAGCATGTATAAGATGAGGGATATGATTTAGGGAAAAAATGAATTAGTCAAGGATTATGACCAAAGGTTCAAGGGCATGGTTTGAAAGTTGGAGGAGCCCCTATTAAAAAAGCAAAGAATTGAATGGCTCATATTCGGATTAACCTCCTATATCAGGCTAGCATTAGATGGAAAATAATTCCCATGATATAAAGAAGTGGTGGAATTGTCCACCAAGATAGTATCTTAGTCATGGAGAAGGGAGAATGATTCACTAAGCTGGAAAAAATAATATTGAAACAAGAAATTTTAGTGAAAGGTGAGAAGAGTGAGACTTCTCCCCCAAAAATAAGGAATAACATTTGGTGTACCTATTGTAGTAGAGAGGGACAGTTGAGAAATGAGTGCCTGATGATAGAAGGTACTATAAGGGCTACCACATTAAGAGTGGACTTTGAAAAAGGCCCCAGAAAAATAGTTAGTGTATATTGCAGAATATTTAAATAGTGGGACATGCATCAAACTAATGATTGCCCAATGTTATTGGAAGAAGATAATTATGATCCATGTTATTAGAATAGGATTATAGAAGATATAGGAATGGTCATGGCATAAAGATTGGTAGAAGGAACTTTCTATAAAACAGATCATGGCTATTAGACACTAAAATGGAGGTAGAATCAAAGGCATGTTAGTAATATCAATCATATGGTACCTCAAATTCAAGATATCAGATCCTCAAAAAGCTATCATGATGATCATTCACAATGGTGAGGTAGGTAAAATTACCACAATAATAATAGACGTGGTTGAGAAAGATGGATTCAAAGACTAACATGTTACTAGTGTGACAAACCATGCCATTATGCCAATGAGTGTAGGAATAAAGAATAGAAGAAACCAATTTGTGGGTTTTGTGGTGATAATACACATGATGCATTTAGCTATCCAAAATCCACACAATTCTATAAGAATGGACTGGTTCTAGGAATAAAAATCAAAGAATCGTTAGGTCTAAATGCATCATGTGGTGCAAAATATTGATGAAAATACCAAAGGAAGGAAAAAATGTTAGGCAATGTAAGAAAATAGATATGGAGAGCATATGGGAAATAGTGGAACCATTAATGACCAAGAAGGAACATTTAGAAAGATAATATAAAGAAAAGAAAAAAAAAAACTTAGAAGGAGGGATATTGACTTAAGGAAAAATAAAAATAGAGTGGTAGTGATTATCTGAGGAGGGATTGACACTAGAAAAAAGAACAATTCCAAGAAGAATCAGATGAAAATGAAGAAGAATAAAGATACTTCAATAAAGGAAAACATGACTTGGTGGTGAGGAAATCTAAAGGACTAATTGAGAAAATGTAGAAACAAGAAGAGAATAGGAAGGGCTATTTTTAGAAAAAGAAGCATAAAATTTAAAAGAACTGACTAATTTAGCAAAAGTAGAGGACTTATTAGAAAAACAATTTTTTTTTTAAATATTGGAATAAATGAAGTTTAGAATAGAAAAGAAGACCCCAGGTTCGAAGTATGATAAAACATAAAATAAATAAAAAAAATATCCTATGTTGTTAGATGTTAAAATTAATGGAAGAATGGTAAGAAAAGCCTCAGTGGATTTAGGAGTTGATATCAACATCATGCCAAAGAAGGCTTGGGAATAATTTAGAGAGACAAAACTACACGAGACACATTATAATATAGCTCTAGTTGATGGAGCTCCCAAATGTTCTCTAGGAACATGGAGAGATGTAGAAGTGGAATTTATGGGTACCAAAACAAAAGTGGATTTTGAGGTTATGGATATGCATAAAGGAACTCATGATATATTTAATGTTATTTTGTATATATAATGGTTTGTAGATAATAATGGAATATTTGATGCCAAAACAAAGCAAAAGAGGATATCATGTACAAAAGGGGATTTCACATATAAAGCTATCATATTTTTTAGGAGTGGGAAAATTTCTAGGATACCTCCAAGCTATGGAGAAAACATTTAAAAAGGAGGATTTGTAGATAGAATCCCTAATGATACACTAGTATTGAGTGCAACAAGATGGTGGAACACCCATAGTTTGAACATACCAAACTAGAAAGCATTAACAGTCTTGGTAAAATAGATATTTGGAAGAAGGAAATATGAATGTGGTAGAAGAATGTGATGGGGCTACAAATCCCTAATATCACCTTAATGACTTTGGAGAAGTTTGGAATAGACTAGGAGAATTACGTGAATGATAAAGGATACAACTATTTTATGGAACTTTAGCCCCTATTAAAAACTTGGTATAATTATCAAGAGTAAAGAGTAGAGAATAGTAGTTTTGTTATGATCATAATGGATGTATATAGAATTAATTTTTGGGTTCTGGATGGAACTCTAAATACAGTATTGGGAAAAATTTAGGAAATAGTACCTTATCAGTACATGAGGTAAGAAGAAAATTTGACAGAAAACAAGCAATAGTGGTACCCCATAAGGAAGAAGGTATCTGAAAGATGAATGAATGGATAGGACAAGAAAATGTGGTACCATAGATAACATGTTATTTGGTAAAGAAAGGAGGAAAATATCTCATGGAGGGAGATAGGGGCCCTAATAACTTAGATGTGTAGATAGGAGAAGATGAGGTAGTAGATAAGAATGAAGATAAAAACCAATATTTCTAGGCCAACATTTATAAATAAGAGAAAAAATGTAGTTAAAGAAGAGGCACTGAAGACAACCAAGTTTGCAGATTATTCAGGTGATTAAGAAGTATTGAAGATATCAATTCTAAAGGAATATAAAGATTTATTCCCTAGAACCTTTACAAAGTTAAAATGTATAAAGGAGGAAGCTAGAATGATCATGACCCAGTTAAAATATGATGCTAAACCCAAAAAAAAGACCCTACCAACTAAATCCAAATGTTAAGGTAAAAGTGAAAAGTGAAATAGACATAATGCTTTCCAGAGGAATTATTAAACCAGTTGAAAATATAGAGTGGGTTAGTCCCATAGTAGTGCATAATAAGAAGACTAGGGAGATATGAATATGTGTAGATTTTTGGGAATTGAACAAAGCATGCATTCATGATCCATTCCCAAACCCTTTCACAAAGGAAGTGTTGGAAACCATTGCTGGTAGAGAAGTATATTTATTCACTAATGGACTCTTAGGTTATCACTAGGTAAAGATTAAAGAAGAAGATCAACCCAAAACCACTTTTACCACTAAATGGGGATCTTTCATGTATACGATGATGCCATTCAGATTGAAGAATGCACTTGCAGTATTTAGTATGATTATGGTAAATACATTTAGAGAGTTTATTCGTGATTCCTTGTCTAGACCTAGATGACTTGACAATTTATGGATTGTTAAAAGATCATGTCCAAGTGTTGAGATTGATGTTTGAGAGGTGTTGCAGCCTTAAAATTGCATTGAATTTGAAGAAATACATGTTTGCTACTCCATTTGGTACTTTGATAGGACATATCATCTACAAATAAGGGATGATGGTGGACCCTCTTAAAATTGCTATAATCTTGAATTTACCCCCTCTAACAAATGTATTTGAGACTAAAACATTTTTGGGATATACTCATTATCACCACAAATTTATTATAAATTATGCAACTATTTTAGGACCAATCGAAGAACTCCTAAAGTATAAGCGTAACAAGATATTTGAGTGGACCAAAAAATGCTAAAAAATATTTGATGTGTTGAAAAATAAGATAATAGATGCTCCCATCTTAATATTTCCAAATTGGACACAACCATTCTGTGTGCATGTAGATGGGTCTAGTACAATAATTAGTGCAGTACTAGCACAACTAAGAGGAAGGAAAGACTATCCTATTACATTCCCAAGTCAGAAGCTTGCGGTGCCTAGGAAAAACTATACTACAACTGAGAGAGAAGCATTAACAATGGTATTTTCTTTATAAAAGTTTAGACACTACCTTTTAGCAACACCATTTATTCTTATAGTAGTCATGAACCACTCGAATATATTTCGTAAATAGACTAATCATAGATGGTTGTATATGTCATTGGTTAATGTTGTTCCAAGAGCTTGATTTTAAGGAAATGGTAAAACTAGGTAAAATAAATCAAGGGCCTAATTATTCATCTAGCATTGAAAATGGAGAAGAGGGAGGCCCCATTGAAGATGATTTCATGGGCACCCACCTATTTGAGCTAAATGTGGTACCAACCAAGTTGAAAAAGATTGTTGAGCTACTATCTACTGGTAAGTTTTTGAAGAATTATGGTAAAAAAGAGAGAAGGAGACTTACCACACAAGCCCTCCCATATACAATAATCGGTGGAGAATTATATATTTTAGGTAAAGATGAAATTTTGAGATGAGTGGTTATAGAAAATGACAAAGAAAACATTCTAAGAGAAGTTCATGAAGGGATTTATGGAGGACATAATTCTAGTGATGGCACAAGAAGAAAGGTACGATTAGTAGGGCTTTGGTGGCTCACTTTGTTTAGAGACACTAACAAGTATACCCAAACATGCGATGTTTGTCAAAGAGTTGGCAACCCAACCACAAGGGATGAAATTCCATTAGGCTAGTGTTGGCTATGGTGCCATTTGAAAAATGGGCCATTGCCTTCATTGGCCTAGTCAACCCTCCTACTTGTAAGACCCATGCATGATTTATTATAACTAGCATTGAGTATTTGAATAGACGGGTAGAAGCAGAACCGACTAAGAATTGTATGGCATAGACTGCAACCAAGTTTATATAGAAAATTATTATCACATAGTTTGGATGCCCATTAAACATCATATGATCAAGGAAATTATTTTGTACATGAGACAATCAAAGAACTCTTAGAGACCTTCCTGATTGACCATAGTAAAAGTACACCCTACCATTCATAAGCAAATGGAGTGAGTGAGGCATTTAATAAAATTTTGGGTAAAGTACTCACACAAGTATGTTATAGGAATCATCAAATTAAGATCAAAAGATACTCAAGTAGTACTATGGGCCTATTGCACAACCTATAAAAGATTAACAATTTTTTTTTTCCATTTTAGTTGATATATGGTTTAGATGCAACATTATCGATCCAATATGTAGTTCCAAATTTGAGATTGGCAACATCTACAAGACTGAATGAAGAAGAATCCATTTAGGAATGGTTAATAGAATATAAATTAAGTGAAAACTAGTTTATTGTGGCCTATGATCAAACTCAGAAAAGAGAAAACAAAAATCATGGTATTACCACAACATTAACAATAAATAATTGGAATTGGAAGATACAATATTGCTACATGATAGTATGTTTAGAAATTTGGGAAAATTGAAAATGCATTGGCTTGGCCCATATCACATAGATCACATACAAAGGACATGACCCATAAAGTTGAAAATTGTAATTGGTGAACTACTAGATGGTTATGTGAATGGTGCCAGATTAAAACCTTATTACACTAGGGATTAAAGGTAAATTGAACATAACTGGTGTATAAGGGACACCATGTAATATATGTATCATAGAGGTACTTAAGATGTATCATAGTAGTTGGACAGTACCCATCACACGAAAAAGTAAATACTGTCAAAAGTGAAATAGAAAAAAAGAATAACACACTAAAAGACATAAATAATGATGAGGTTAATAGTCATATCAACAAAAGTGACTCAAAAATCTATTAAAAAAGAGTTGAGGGAAGTGTAAAATCACTAAAAGTAAAGTGAGTCAAGTAGCATGAAAGTTAAGTAGCTAAGGTGTGAACAAGGGTTTCCGAGCTAGGATCAATAGCGCATGGTGAACTTTGGAAAATCTAGACCATGGAAGGAATTCAACAACCTCAACTCATAAGTGCAAAGGATATTACACAACTTGTATATAAGCTATATCCATGGAAGCATATGGAGAATGATTCAAAAGGCACATTCTCAAACATACCGAGAGGGAGTGGTCTATGCAAAAGATAAGAAAATATATATATGACCAACTTATGAAGATGGATCACTCTAGATTCAAGGGAAAAAGTGAAAGTTTAAAATTTTCTAAATATCAAAGATAACCACAAATGGATCTAGTTAGTGCTCAACAAAATTCTTAAAGATTTTATATTCCCAGATTGTTGGAAAAAGGGAGAGAGAAATAGGTAAAATTGCAGCTATATAGCTTTTAAATGTTTTCAAATATGAAATTAATAGCATGTGTAAATCTGAAAATTACTTTCAATTTTAGATGTAATAGTACTTCTCCAATTTAATCAGTGTAATAGAAGAAGACACACTATTTACGTGGAGAAACCCCTAAGGGAAAAAACTCCACACCAAAGGTGTTTATGCTTGTATTAAATCTCTTGTGAAATATTACATTCAATACTGAAATCCTTTGATTCCTTGATGCACTTCAAAAGCTTCTTCAATCTTCAAACCTGTAAAAACTTCAAAAAAGCTTGCTTTTTTCTTCTAAATCTTTTACAATCAACTCTCTAGAAAATGGTTTTTTTTTAATTAATACAAAAACTTCTTAATTCAAAAACTTCTTAATTGGAAAGCTTGAAACTCAAATTACAATCAATTGTAATTGATAACATGAGAACAAATCCTCATGCAAAACCAAGCGCTCCAAATAGAGAAGATTGAAGTCAAACAAAGTCAAGCTTCCTGTTAACCCCCTGTCCTGGATGTGGCTGCCCAAGTTTTCCCAAGTAAACTTAGCCAACATCAAATACATTTCCAAATAAAAGCAACAACTGAAATTCCCAAGATTGGGCGTCCAAGTTTGCCCAATCTTTTTTAGTTAATTGAAGTGATCAACACACACCAATCTCATGCAAACAACATGCACAATTGATGTCCCCACTATTATTCTAAATTAACATGTTTTGTACATGCAAGTGACATGCAAACACCGATAGCAACATGTAAGAGATACCCATTAACTAAAACTGGAGAAGGAGTGTTCTGCAAGTTTTCTAAAGTTGGAGTGTTCTAAAAGCAACCTCATAAAATTGACATGCAACAACATGCAAGTCCATATAACTGACATGCAACAACATGCAAGTTCATATAAGCAACATGCAACAACATGCAAGCACATGCAAGTGACATGAAAGCATATGCAAGCTTTTATGAGCTCATGCAACCACATGCAAAAACATGCAAGTCCATGCAAGCTTTTATGAACTCATGCAAATACATGCAAAAACATGCAAGCTTTTATAAACTCATGCAAGCAATATTCTAATATCATGCATCTCTAACACTTCTGATAACTCCCACATCATATCCATGCAAAGTGTATCAACAATATCTACTCATGTACATAGAAAAGCAAACTCCCAGTCTAAATATAAGACACCTCCAAAGTGGGTGCCCAAGTTAACTCCCACTCACTAGGAGTTGTCAAAAACCCAAAATAGACTTCAAGGAGTTGTCAAAAAGTCTTCATGGACCCCACTCCAAAAGTGGATGCCCAAGTTTTGTTAGAATGCATAGGACAACTAAGAGGGGGGGGTGAATCATTTGTGTATTAAAACCTTAAACCCTCAAAGCAATTTCAATCATAAACCTCTTAACATTTATTAGCATAATGTAAACATATGAAGTATCAATGCAAACACATCCAAACACATAAGAACACCAGATTTACGTGGAAAACCTAATAAGGGAAAAACCACAGTGAGGATTAGCTCACATATATATGAATAACAACACCAAAAATCAATAGGCTCACTGCTAAGGGCTCACTACCCAGAAGAAAGGCTCACTACCAAACAAAAGGCTCACTGCCCAAAAGAGAGAAGAAAGAACTGTTACAGAGAGATTCACTATCTTAAAGCAATAGGATAGATCCACCACTGCCACTCCTTGCCATCCACAACCTTTGGCTCACTACCTCCAGCAACTTTTGGCACACTAAAATGTAGACACCTTCTGATCACTGAATTCCGGAGTCATAAGCATTTAAGTTCACACACAACTTACTACCCTTGATTCACATTAGCATTCTCTTCTCTACCTTGCTCCACTCAGCTTCATCTTTCATTTATATCATTTACAACCAAGACCTATATCAATTAGGTCAGTCCTAATGAAGCGTGTGCACCTCAAACATGCAACACCAATTAGGTCGGCAATAAACACTTCCGCGAGTGAAAATGGACCACATAAAGGGTTAACTAGGACTCAACTATGTATCACCAAGCATCACATCCACAATCCATGAGGTACCTCTATAAATGGCGCTAGTAAGCCAGGTCGGCCAAACCTAAGCTAATGACCACATCCATGCTTCTCCAAGTCTAAAAACATCATGCAGACCACAAAGAACCACTCTACAACATCCACACACACCTCTCCATAACATTCAACATCATCAGAATCTCTTGAAACACTTCCACAACCTCCTGAAACAAAGAATATCTTCAATTTGCACATCAGGATCCACTACCTCTGAACATCAACACAATAACTGAACTTGCGGAGCAACCCATCACTAGAAACTTCAATGCGGAGAAATGTAGAGCAATCTCATTTCTCCCAGATAGTCTTCTACATGGGCAAACACTTTGTCAAACACATCTTCCACATCCACATGGTCCAGAACCTGAAACTCTAGATATAACACCTTTGAACATCTCTGATCATTACTTCCAAACTGCACAAGCATATCTTCAATTATGAGGAAATGCAGAGCACAACATTGAACACACCTCTGTCACACTTCATATCTTTTTCTTCAAAGTTTCTCAAAAGCACTTGGAAACCAAGTGGACTATCTGCTAGAGGTTGACATCAATGACAACACTAGCAAGTTTCCAGCAAGTTTCCAACAAGTTTGACCCTACCATTTAGGAGTTAATTACAATAAGCCAGGTAATACAATTAAATATTAATTTATCTCTCAAAGTCCTTATGTGTTGGGGAACACATTCCAAAAACTTTGGAAACACATGAATTGGTTAAGATTGCAAAGTTAATGGCAACCTTTCCCAACATAGATTGCTCATACCATATAATAAATAATGTAGTCAAAATGGTTACGAGTCTCTAGGATTAGGAAGATAAGCCAAAGAAGGTGGAGAACAAGTATGTAACATCACTCACAGGGGAAATATATGATGGTCGGTTCTTGGTGGTAAGTAAAATTAATGACCTACACTATGTAATGAAATGTTTAGCTTATGAAATCTTTCACATAGGTTGAGAAGACTCTACTCTGGCTACATGGATATACATTATATATGAAATAGTGACTAATGGCAAAGAATACAATCTCTATAAAACCCTAAGGGAGAAACTCATGGAGAATTTGAAGAAAACAAAAGAAAGCCATCACATTTTCAAGTATGGATCATTAATCACATGCCTCACATTATATTTTATGAGTGATTTGCCTAGTTATGAGAAATGCATATGGAGAACAGATAAACCATGGGTAGTCAAATCTATGAGCATGTGGATATTTTTCTAGATAAAACCTTATGTGAATATGGATACAACTCATTTTTCACAAAAATAGTAAGCTAAAATAGGACCAATATCATATGATAGCACTTCTAAAGAATAACCAAAATCCACAAAAGTATCTCAATCAAAGCCACTACAAAAAGGGGTTACAAGGAGTATAATGCCAATAGAAAAAGACAGAGAAGCAAACAAAAGAAATATTGGATAAAAAAAAGTTATTTAGGTTCTTGTCCACAGAAGGGAAACCCTTAGAAATTCCAAATCATATCCCTTTTCTATCATGTAACCAATCAAAATATTATCATAGAAATCCTATTCTACTTTGTATCAATCAACTCCTACCCACTAGATAAATTACCAATGATTTTCTAAAAGAGATGGTAATTTGACTAAAGGAAGAGTTGGTTGCACACTGACAAGAATCTTTTAAAATTAGTCTCACTCTCAAAACTCAAGCAATGGAAGAACTCCCCACATAGTTGAAACATTCACCAAAAATTACAATCAAGTACAAACTCTCCAAGATAAAGAATTGTGAACAAAGCACCACATAGATATATTGATGATAAATATAAACGGTGAGAAATTAAAGAAAATATTATATAAGGATGTAACTTTGATGGAAAAAAAATCCTATGAGCAATTGATAGAAGAAAGGAAAAAAACACACAAAAAAATAGAATGATAAATCACTGCATAGAGAAGAAAAACTACTGCAAGAGGAAGGTCAAGAAGTGGAAAGATCAAATAGCAAAAAATAAGTTGATACCCACAAAAGGAACGAGTAATTCATATTATGCATATGGAGGAGGATATAATACAAAATAAAGAGATTGAGGATGGATCTCAAATTGAGAAGGGGAAAGAATCAACAAGGAAGATTGGATAAGGTAATAATGGACAAGCACTAATAACTCTAGAGAGATAGATGAGCAATCTAATAGCCAAAATAAGGGAATACATGGCCAAGCAAAAGAAAACAACTTTATTAGTGACTATGAGCCCTAACATGTTCATCAACACACCAACCAGATTATAGGTAGATTTAAACCAAATTTCCCCACTTTACAAGTTTGAGATTAGTGAAGAATTTTGTAGTAGTGTAAAGAAAGATTTAATACACATATTTAATTGTAGAGGAAAGCACGAACAACTTCCTTAAAGCAATACAAAAATAGCAACTATAGATTCAAATTGAGCCCTCAATCGTAATAACAAAACAATTAGAGGGTGTAATTCAAAATCTACTTAGATTGGTAACCGGGAACATGAAAATAAGTTGAAAGATTGAGCAATAAAATACCATGAAGAAGAAAAATTGAGTAGGACACAACAAAAATGGTGAAATGGACAAAAGGAATTGGATAGACATATTCAAAAATTGGAAAACGCTTGTAGTGATGTGTCAACACTTTAGTAGTAGTGTGGAAATTGGACACAAACTACCATACAACAAAAGGTTCAAATTGATTAGATGGAGAACTAGATTTGTAGCTTTCAGGCAACTATGATGTGATGTGGGACCTAGATGGGCCACAATGATAGCAACTTGGAAGTTTATAGTCTTGGTACAATCAAATGAATGAACAATGAACAAATTTAATTTCCCAAATGAATGAGTTGAGTTTAGCTTGTAAATATCCATTTATCTCTATTGACTAGTCTTCTCATGGAAAATAACTATATGGTCCCTACTCTTGTAGAACCTTCTACATTGACATTTGTAGAAAGATCCTACATTGACATCATTGTATGGGCATAATGCCTCCAATAAACTATTTTGTAATGGGAAAATTCTTATAAGTAGATCAAGAATATTAATAAGCATCTATTACCTTCATAGTCGACGATATCAACATTTTGCCAAGTTTTGATAAAACATAAGATTTTTGGTTATAAATAATGGAGGTTATAGCTCAGTTAGAACTATCATATGAAGTTTTATGTTAGGTGAATATTTTTTGAGAAATTTTGAGAAAAGTTGTCTTGTAGATAAAACAGTGATTTAGATCGAGGGAGGATGGTGGCAGGTTGTAGAACTGACATATGGACTTAATAGATTCAATTGAAAACATGAAAGGGTAGTTGAATTTATTCCCATTAGGTTGAAAACCTAAAAGACAGGCCTAATGGAGGTTAATGGTGAAAACTTGAAAGGGAGCTAGACTTTAAGTTTCACAAGTTTAATCCCCTACATAACAAGATATACTAGAGGTCACCATAGGTTCCATAGAGCACATTGCAATTGTATTAAGCAATGTGTGGTACCTCCCAACTATTGAAGATTTATAAAGATGATTATAGGTATGCATCCTTACACACACGCACACGCACATGCAAATGCCCATGCACACAGACACACACACACCAAAATAAATGATTGAATAGAATAAGGCAACCCTTATAACTTTACATGTTATAACTTGTAAACTCTCATTGTCGAGATCCAACTTAACTCATGCTTTGAAATCAACTTCACACACACACACAAACACACCAAAATAAATGATTGAATACAATACGACAACCCTTATGTATTTACATGTTATAACTTGTAAAATCTCATTATTGAGATCCAACTTAACTTAGGCTTTGAAATCAACTTGACATTATGGTCACACAGACACACAGACACACACGCACACACACACACACGCACATGCATGCACACACACACACACATGCATGCACACACACGCACATGCATGCACACACACGCACGCACACACACACACACACACACACACGCACGCACGCACGCACATGCACGCACGTACACACACACGCATAAAAAAAATATGATTGAATAGAATAAGGCAACCCTTATGTCTTTACATGTTATAACTTGTAAACTCTCATTATTGAGATCCAACTCAACTCATGCTTTGAAATCAACACACACACGTAGATGCAGACGCAGACATAGACGCACATGCACATGCACATGCATGCCCACATCCACGCCCATGCCCACACCCACGCCCATGCCCACGCCTACACCCACGCCCACGCCCACGCCCATGCCCACGCCCACACACACCCATGCACCCACCCACACATCCACGCACCCACACACCCACCCACACACCCATGCATGCACACACCCACCCACACACACACACATGATTGAATGGAATAAGGCAACCCTTATGTCTTTACATGTTATAACTTGTAAACTCTCATTGTCGAGATCTAACTCAACTCATTCTTTGAAATCAACTTGACATTATGCTCAAATATTGTGTTCATATCTTGTTTGTATTCAAGGAGATGATGGTTAAAACACACTTCAAGAAATTTATGGCAAGGTCCAATGCTAGCAAATAATCACAAAAGTTTAGCCCATATACAAATAGTCAATGACATGAATATTCTCCACAAACACTAGATGCCAATTTTGTGTTAAAAAATAGAGCTAGAATCAGAATGATGGCTTACAAATATCACTACCTGTTCTAAACAATATAATTATAACAATGCACTAATGTAAACATTTAAATAGCTGGTCAAAGAATTTTAGTTTTAATAGGAAAGTGTTGATGACATTTCACTTTATGATTTGGGAGAGTTATTGATTTCTAATTTTCCATTATGAGACCACTATTCTTATTATTTACTTGCTCAAGTAGTTTAGGAGGACTTGATAAAATTATAACTAGCACTTGTACCCATAAGAGGTTCAAGGAATATGCTGATAGGAACAACCGACGAGTTTAGAAAATTTCTTGGTGAGAACTTTTTTAATTTTTACGGCGTAAGACAATTCCGAGCACTATAATGCTCGCATATAAAAGCCTATTGGCTAAATACTTATTTCTTGTATTGTTATGAACATAATTGAATGTTGTCTTTGAATTGGGTTTGTTACATTGGCTCTATGTGTTCACTTACAAAGACATGTAAGTTATTTTTGATGTTGTCATAGGCCCTCATAGAATTCAAGGAACTGGTGATGGATTTGTCCATGGTATTCTTGAAATGAAGATGTAAGTTTCTTTTGGTGTGGTTGGCTCATCAAATTGTCTATTGTTCACTTTAAGGTGAATACCTTGGCCATCGCTTTTGTAATAATTATCACTTGCCATTCCCTAGAGGAACTACAATTTTCATTTATAGTTTGTGACAGATTTTTGCATTTCAATGCAAAAAAATTCGGCCAATTTTCACTAATATGCGTTTCAATGGAGCGTGAAATGAATCCGTACATCACAGAACCTACTCCATGTAAGTTTCAACCCTTTCTTCAAACCTTAATGATTTTGGAAATTCTCCATCTATAGGTATTTGCTCTATTGGATTTATTTTTCATGGTAAAAGCTTTTGTCTACCTAGGTTCTAGAGCCAGATCTGTGACATTGCGATGTGAGATAGATGTTGAGTGAGAGAGAAGGAATGAGTTAGGTAGTAGAAAAGTGTGAAGCAATAGTTTTTGTCAGTTTTGACTAGTGGATTCCTGGTGGGGATGCACCCCCTCTTTTTTTTCTAATTGCTCTCAAATCAATCTAGTTGGCTATGGCACTCCCCAAATATCCCTTCAATCATTGGATTCTAATCCCAAGAGGGGTACTTGATAGATTGATCAAGCTCACCTCTAGCTCAAGCTCTCCATCTTCTATTTTATATCCATATTGTTTTTTTGGAGTTGGATCGATTGAGGTGAAGATCCCTATGGATGTGTGTTTCTCAAGTAGAAATCAAGGAGATTCAACAATAAAGGAAACCACGCTTCTAGATTCTACTATGTTTCAACCCAGTCCTACTAGAACAAGGTAAGCATTCATCATCATATTACACCCAAATTGTGAATTAAACAAAAATGCGAGAGACCAGATGAGAGTTACAATAAATTAGATCTGAATGAGCCCATCGTCGACAGTGACAATTATACTACTGATTTAACATATTGTAGCTCATATGGAGTGCTGATGCATTTTAATTAAGTGGTTTCTAACTTGCATAGATAAGGTAGGAAAAAAATTAGCTCATTTTGTTATGCAACTGTGAATTTGTTGGCATTAGGAGATGGGTGATGATAGTGGGCACCTTGTAGAGGACCCTTGTTTGGTCTATTGGTTAAGGATCCATTGTAATGTTCCCTTTTAGGATATTCTTGATTTCTTAACCTACACACAAGAATAACTACTAGAAATAGACATTAGCAATATTAAAGATCAATTTAGTAATGAAATCAATACATCATAATCATAATCAATAACAATAAACGAGAATATAACATTATTGGAGAGAACATATATTCAATTGTATTTATTCATACTTTAATATACTTATACTTGATACGTCTTTTGCCTCATGATATACTTGGGAATGGCGATTGTCATGCCCGGTCGTTAATCTAACCTAATCAACCCTAGCGGAGGCAGGAAATATACTCGTTAAGGTGCTGGATAACAATGCTCCATTGCCATAGGCCCAAGGGTTTCATGCTCACTTGGCAATACTTCACCACTTGGGCTCACTCGACAATACTTAACCACTTGAGAGTCACCTACCGCGTAAGATTTATTAATAATAATAATAAACCGCCCTTCCCTAACGACCCAAACTTCCTCATAGGGGCAATAGACAAAGATTAATGATGCGGCAAGACACACAATGTCCCTCGTATATCATGGGCAAAACTAAGTATCGTTATATATATATATATCATACCGATTTCCTATGGATAACAAATAATGATGATTGCCTTGATTTCTCACAAGGCTACTATCAAATCATAATTCTTTCATGCAATGATGTTCCTTATAGAAACTATATTAATGGAGAGTATTTCCACCACTATGGATAGATATCCATATGGCAAATTGCTGCCTCTATATATTAAATTTGATATATATATATTTATTTCTGCCCTTGACTACTTGAAGAGATGTTGATTGAAATGATTGATTGACTGCCCAATAAACTTCATTCTATATTTGATGATGCCTCTCATCGGTCATCCCTATGACCATTTATATCTTTAAAACTTCATGACTGTTTGGCAACGATCATAACCCCTCTTAAATGATTCACTGCTTAAACTAACCGCGATTATCATAAGATGGGTTCATTAATTAGTTTGTTGTTCTTTAATATTTCCTAATCGTTGTCTTCTTTATTTTTATCGCTGCCTATAAGATGGATCACAACCATTTACCATGCGCTGCCTTATTTGATTATGAATCGCTGCCTTATTACAATCTTTTCTTAAGCTTTTGTCTTATAAAGACAATCGCTCTCTTATGGGCTTTGAGTATATTTATTTGTATATAATATTTAATGATAATTAATTTATAATAAGATTTATATTTATTATTATTATATAATAATATATATTATGATAGTATTTAATTATTAATATTATATTTATATTTATATTGATACTTATATTATTATATAATATTTAATTTATTATTTAATATATTTAATCTTTATTAAGAATATTCGATTTATCATATGAATAATATATAATCGATTCAATTGTAAATATAGGGACATGACATCCATTTCCACAAGGAGATCTGAATATATGATAGCATTTTTTTCTTAATTGTGCAGAGCAAAGAGGAGGAACTTAGAAAGCAATCAATTGTAGTGCTAAGTGTACTAGATTGAAAACAACACCCATTGCTACTTTGCCTCTATTATACTCAATGAGTTGCCTCTAGGAAGAACCGACAGATCTAATGCTTTGCATCCAAATACAAAAGACTTTGTCTCTAGAGCCGATAATTGTAAATATTCTACAAACTCAAGTAGGAATGGAGAATTAAGCTCACTCAGAGGTGGAAGCCAATAGTACCTTCTAACACCTCTTTTATTAAATAATTACTTCTGACTTTGAAATATCCCAAACAATTATTGCCCTGAATTTCTAATTTTTGAACCTTTAAATTATGCCCTAAATTTCTGCACTTTAGTTTTCTACTTAAAACCCTAGGTCTGAAATCTATTTTTTTCTATTTCAAGCTTAAACAAACATCCACAATAGCCCATAAAGCATGCCAAATCAATGTAAAAACATCACCAACATGATTAACAACCATATATTTGCATTCCACAATGAAATATGCAATTAAACCACTTCGAATTACAACCGCAAATGTCTGAAATGCAAATCAAAAGTCTGCTGCTATCAAAATCAAAATATAATAAGTCTTCAATTACATCAATGGTATGGGTGAATGTGACAAATAAGCCCACCATATATCTGCTCAAACTTTATAGGTAATACATACGAAAAACATAGTAAAAATGATCTTCAAATGATTACTAATGACCTCCAATGATGGTGCACCAAGAAGGGATGAAACCCTAGGTCAATGATGATGCACACGCCAATGGAAAGAGGGTGAATCAGGCCTGCAATGCTGTTGCTCCAGAATTCTGCTCTTCTTTAACCCTAATCAACAATTGTCATGTCCCCATTTCCAGAGTGATCACATATGGAAAGAGTGTTTAGCCTATTCATCACTTCCATAGGCTAAAACACATGATAAGGAAGTGATATGGATTTTGGATAGATATTGTGCATTGTATTTTCGTAAGAGCCAAAATTATGAGAGCTTCATCATGAAGGAATAGTATTTTCTATTATATTTCCTCATCTCCAAGGGGGTGGGACCTATAATGAAGGGGCCAAACAAAAGGGAAATGAAATCTTTAATTACATTTCCTCTAGTCGATTTATGACGGGTGTGTTAGGCCCAACCCCAACGGTCATACTTGGAGGGAAACTAAACTCAAATTCAAATTCAAATGTAAACATTTAAAAAGGCATTCGCATGGAAAGGGAGTCTTAACGGCTAAGCAACCAAGACATTGAATCCTGTGCAAAAGTTGAACATAGGATCATGCGCCAAGGCCAAGAGTCTCCAACAACTGGATGCAAGGTTCAAAATAGTCATAGGATCATGTGCCAAGCGACAATTCTAAACAATCACCAAAAGAAGAGAACACTCCCCAATGAGGTGCATTTTCCCAAAGATATTAGAGGATTGCCAAAATAAGAATTCGGCCAAGAGATCATATGCCAACGGCTACCAAGGAGAATCGCAAAGTTTGGATGCATTCACCAATAAGGGAGTATTTGCCAAAAAAGGAAGATAACATCGATTATCAAATGACATTCACCCAAGAAGATCGATTTGAGGAACATCCTTCAATGCAAAACCAAACGGCCAAGGAGAAGAAGGATGGCTAGCAAAAGAGGGCAAATAAATATGAGACTTCATCACAATTGAAGACATGTTTTGGATTTGGTATGTTTTTCTTCATTTTACAAGCTTGAAAATTTTGATTTTCATGCTTTTGTTGCAAGGAGATGTGCCCTTGCTTCTAGGGAGATGACCCCCTACTCATAGAGAGGTGATTTTGTTTCTAATCTCACCATTGAGCTTAATTTGCAGGTAGTAGGAGTTATAGCAGGTATTGGATGATTACTACATCATACTACATCATTAAGGAGATTGATTGGAGAGGTTGCATCAAGTCTTTTGTATTCTCTTGTCACATACTACTTGCTATAGTCATTGCAGCCATACAAGATTACTACAATCATAGAAAGAAGCTGCAATCATTGTCTATTGGTACTCACATCATTGGCATCCATCCTAGATCAATTCTCTCATCCAAGGAGTTCATTGCTAGGGTAATGAGGAGGTTTTGATGCCAAATCTCATACTTTTCTTGCTGATGAGAGAAATCAGAGATATTAGGTTATTGCCACAGTTATAAAACAATCATATTTGAGAGAGAAACAAGTCTCATTGAAGGCTAGAAATATTTAGCAATACCCTTGGTAATGTTTTCTTCATTTGGCTCAAGTTTGGTAGCCATTTTGTAATAATTTGAATCCTGATTTGAATCATGTGTGTGACTGTCATATAGGACAACAACTATATTATGTATTGACATCATTTTTTAGTAAGCAATCAATCATTAAGTATTTGGGCTTCATTGTTGTGCACTTGAAATTAATCATTGTATACAAGTTGTGAATGATTGAAGGAAAATAAAATTTCTGAGATATCTACTAAGGAACATTACAGTGGTATCAGAGCCATGATCCTTCCAGCTTGAGGGAGAAAATGGGTGACAAAAAGGTATGGCAGCCAGCAAGGAAGGATTAAAGATGTAATGAAGGAAATGGTGGCAAATCAAAAGAGAATGGCTGATAGTCAATCTAGAATGGAAGTTATTCAACAACAATTCAAAGAAAAGATGCAATAAACAAGTACCAACATAGAAAAGATGTTTCAGGCATTGATGGGAAACAAAGAAAGGCCTCAAAGAATCAAAGGAGTTTGTACACCTATAAGGACACCACCAAAAGAAAGTCAAGATGCTTTAAGCAAGATATACATTCCGATGTTTGATGGAAGTGGAAAAATAAGTGCAAGAACATGGATCAACAAATTAGATACTTTTCTCACCCTCAAACCCATGAGTGAAGAGAAGGCTGCACACTTTGCCATTATGTACTTGGAGGGATCAGCATACGAATGGTGGCATCATGGACTTGCATCCCAACATCACAACCAGATTGCATCATATGAGGAGTTTGTTCATAGATTCTTTGCTAGATTTGATCGAAAAGATGTGGATGTCTACTACCGTGAGCTTGCACAGTTGAAGTAGAGTGGAAGAGTTGAAACATATGCGAATGAGTTCCAAAAAATAGTCATGATGGTTCCTGATATGACAGACAAGAGGATCACGATGTTATTTGTAGAAGGGTTCAATGACATAATTCAAGGCTTGGTGAAGGTCCACACACGTTCTACACTTGAGGGGGCTATTGATTTGGCACTTGATCTAGACATTCCACCTACATTCAAACAAAAAGAAAGCACAACATGCATCATTGAAGGACTCTCTGATAATAAAAACAAGGAGGCACATGATAATCAACACACTTTGGAGCTTGAAAAGAGTGAGGACATCAGTAAGACAGTAACCCTGGCTACTATGACTGGAGTTCCTAGCTATCAGGCATTCAAAATCAAAGGAACTCTCAATGGGAAACAAGTGATATGTTTAGTTGATAGTGGAACTACACACAATTTTATTGATGAAGGATTAGTAAAGAGGTGTGCGTTGACAGTTGAGGACTTCGAGGGTTTCATAGTGATTATGATAGATGGCTTCACCCGGAGTTGTCAAAAGAAGATTCCACAGCTTAGCATCCAGATGGGGAACTACACCTTAACGGATGCTTTCTACACAATTGGACTTCCAGGGATTGATATTGTTTTGGGAATGCAATGGTTGCATTCTATTGGCCAATACAGTCAGGGTTTGAAGAAGATGGAAATAGAATTCATGCATCATGGGAGGAAAGTGATTTTAAGGGCCACTTCAGATGGTTCACCTCGAGTAGTTTCAGCTAAGTGGATGGAGGCATTTTTTTGTCATAGTGATGTAGCATGGGCAGCTCAAGTGAATATTTATTCCAAGACTACTACTTCTGAGGCTAAGTATCATGTAGACATTCAATCCATTTTAGATGAGCATGCTAAGGTGTTTGGCGATATTCCCCCTAGAAGAACACTTGATCGAGGATTTGAGCATGTGATAGAATTGGAGGATGGGACCAAGCCTATCAACAATGCACCATATCGACATTCATGGCATTTCAAAATTGAAATTGAGAAGATAATTAAGGAGTTGATTGATATGGGACACATTCGACCCTCATCCAGTCCATTTGCATCCTTTGTGGTGTTAGTAAAGAAAAAGGATGGTACTATGTGAATGTGTATCGATTATAGGGCACTGAACAAGAGGACAATAAAAAATAGGTACCCAATACCCAGGATCGATGAGTTGTTGGATGAGTTACATGGGGCTAAATACTTCTCTAAGATCGATCTTCATTCAGGCTATCATCAGATAAGGGTTCATGAGGAGGATATACCAAAGACAACATTTAGATGCCATTATGGACACTATGAGTTTTTGGTGATGCCATTTGGACTTACTAACGCACCTGCCACATTTCAGTCTTGTATGAATCATGTTTTCAATAAGTAGTTGCATAAGTTCTTACTAGTATTCTTTGATGACATTCTAATATACAATAAAACATGGGATGAGCACTTACAACACCTTGATGAGGTACTCAGAATCATGGAAGCACAATCATTGTACGCCAAAGCTTAAAAATGTGATTTTGGGATGGAGGAGATTCTTTACTTGGGACACATGATTAGCGCTAACGAAGTAAGAGTACAAGATGAAAAGATCAAAGCAATACAGGATTGGCCTATTCCCAAGAACCTCACAAAGCTGAGAGGTTTGTAGGACTTTGCAGTTACTATAGGAGATTTGTTAAAGGATTCTCACAATTAGCAGCCCCGTTGACAGACCTCATCAAGAAAGAAGCATTTGCTTGGTCAGATAGAGCACAGTTGGCATTTGATAAACTCAAAGAGGTGATGAGCACTACTCCTATTCTAGCACTACCTGATTTTACATAGCCATTCATCCTAGAGTGTGATGCTTCAGGAAATGGTATAGGTGCAGTATTGATGCAGAATAAACACCCCATTGCATTTGAAAGCAAAAAATTGAGAGATGTGGAACGCCTATATTCTACCTATGACAAGGAAATGCTATCCATTATGCATGCTTTGGCTAAGTTTCGTCAATATCTGGTGGGTGTGAAGTTTTTGGTTAGGACCGACTGTTGGGACTGAAATTCCCAGGCTACTTCTTGGCAATATTAAGTTTCAAATCATCCAAAAATTTTAGTATGTAAGCATATATGGAAAAATCCAAAGTTGTTTTCAAACAGAAATTAAAAATTAAGTGATACAAATATTTGGATTTGATCTATTCTGATTCCTAAAGATTTAATATAACATGGTTGAAGTGCTCATGAACCGTAAACAAGGAAGTGAAAAGTTACAAACCTTGTTGAAAATAAAGGAAAAATGGCATTAAGTTCTAGAGCTGAATATGGGTGAATTCCTTGTTGAAAATGAATAGTTGTTGCTTTTTGAACCATCCTAAAATTCCCTGTATTTTGCAAGATATGTGCGTTTTTGATAAAATGCATGGTGGTATGGGTATGTATGTTTGTATATACAAAGTCGTTTGTATATACAAAGTCTCTCATAGACAAAGTGGTTTGTACGTTGTGTTATTGTATGATGCATATGCAAAGTCCCTTGTATACCGGGTCGTGATATGGTCGCATAAAAGAGTCATCAGGTTGATTACTTGTATGCATTTGGCTAATGTTTTATTGTTACATACAAGGTGGACCTGACGAGGTTAAAAGTTGAGGTGTATTTTCTATCAGGTCCGTTGCTTGTATGTTATGTTTGACAGAACGCAACATACATTGCGATACATACAAGGCGATATGCATTGCCCGGAACCGAAACAATTATGAATTAACATTAAGTCTTTGCATGTTTGCGCTTTGTATGTATGTTGCGGTATACATACATTGCGGTATATACAAGACATGACTCATTATCACCGGTCTTCTTTACCGTTTCTACCAGTCACCCTTTGCATCTGGCGAAAGATACATTCCCAACATACATTCTAAAAGATACATTCTCGATATGCTTTTGTGGTATATATATGCAATGTACATTCGGCGAAACAACATAAAACTCATGCCGATACATAGTAATATACAATGTAGAACTCAGACGAGAATTAAATCGGGTCAAAGAGATGCATCGAGACTTTATGTATATTGGAGGATGCATATACAAGTCGGAGTCGAAAATAAATGAACCACGGTTCATAATAGCAAGGAATCCGGAAAGGAGATACAATTGAATTCGGGCATTATATATGAAGGTTGGGTACAAATAGTGGGTCCCGCCGCTTGCACATTGGGCTTGTATAATAAGAATGTATATCTTCGATATATGCAAGCGAGGATACATTCTAAAGATGCAAGCCGCGGAGCCAAAGGTTTATTAAAGTTGAAACATTCGTTGTATGTTTGTGCGTTGTATATGTCTGACATACATTGCCGATATACAATGCATTACATACAAGTGGCGGAACTGAAAGATCATTTAAAAGAGTTAAATGCTTGTATATTCCGCGCTTTGTATGCATATTTCGAACATACATTGCATTTAATACATACAAGCCAGAATTCAGATAAATTTAAATTTAGTATATATGACGTCTCACACTGGGACTTTATGTATATCGCCAATGCATATACAAGTTTATATAAGCCTAGATTTGAATGACATATTAAATATTGTGAATTTTAGCTTGGGGCCGCGCTTGTATATATATAAAAAAAATGTATTCGGTATACAAGGAAGAATGTTATTCTTACAACGATGTAGGAGGTCTTGCCGATACAAAATACAGAAACCCTAAAAATGACATTTAAATTTGAATGGTTAATATACTCTTCTAACATTTGAAATATGGGTCTTTTGCAGGATATACACAGCAGGGATCAAACTATAAAACACCCACGAAAGGATCTTGAGGAGCTGAATAAAATATCACTAAGGGAAGATAATCAAGAAACCCTCGAAGGAGATTAAGCGGAACTACAATTGAAGAGCTTTGTTTGACCCTGAAATGGTTATCCATTTGATGATTAGTGGCGAGTATTAAATGTTCTGAATTTGTTTATTAAGACAAATATTTTTGTTCAGTTATCAACCGTCACAACTGTTGTAACTGGTCTGAAGCTTGTACGCCTCTCTTTATAAGAGATGACCAAGACCAGAAGAAGATATAGAATAGAAGACATAAATATTTTAGAATAGAACAGGGGATACTATAGATTAGAATTGAACAGCAGTACTAGTTCACTTTTAATATATTTTATTTCTTGTAGACCATGTGCAAGCTTTCTCTGATGAAGTCAAGTCTGTAAGCATGAAGCAGTGACTGCAAAATTCGGTATCAACTATCTGTTAAATTTATTCAATTATATGATTGTCTCCTTTCAAAGTTTTCCCTGTTATTCAATTTGAGTTATCAAGTATATCTTTAAGTTGTCTATGCACATTTGCTGTTATAGTGTGATAAGATTAATTGGTTTCTGCTTTTAGAATTAAATCCTTTAAATCTATCATAGTAACTATGAAGGCATTGTCATGGATCTGTAAGAAGAGTCATATAGTTAGGGTTTGTATTCTGTCTCCAATTTTTGATAAATCTGTTACAATTGCAGTATTATTCTAATAGGTTCCTTCAAAGAGGGATTAAATCCTTTTAGATGAATGTAGGTAATTTGATTTTGTCAATTGGATATATATAAGTATGGAATACTAACTATTTCCTTGCAGGGTTGTACAAGTTACATACCTATTTTTTCATGCCAGGTAGTTCGAGTTTTTACCAAATAAACAGTCCTTTATTTCATGATCATACTAACTCTATATTCAATAAGGCACTGGTCTAGTATTTTCATTATCACTTATACAAATTCATTTTAGATTTACTTAGTTAGATTGCATTATTGTTTTAGCATTACAATTTAGATCTTTAGGATTAACTTGCTGTCTTTTCATTCGTTTATAATTTGTGCCATTTTCAATAGTTATATTAATTTTGATCAAAGTAGTGATCATCTCTTTATCTGCTTTATTAATTAGAGGTTTACTTGCCTAGGTCTAGCAGAGCCTAAAGTGAAGGGGGTTTAGCCATATCTACCCCATGTCAGTTAGCCAAAAATGTCAAGAGAGCCTGGCAACCTCTTAGGGTTAACAACCTGCATTTTGAGACCTAACACCGACCACAATAGTTTGAAGTACTTCTTGGAACAAAAGGACCTGAATGAAAGGGAACAAAAATGGGTCTCCAAGATACAAGCATATGACTTTGATATCCAGTATGTGAAGGGAAAGAAGAATGTTGTTGTAGATGCACTTTCCAGGAGACCTACTCTTTGTTCTTTGAGTGAGATTTCAGCCGACCGGAAATCCCAGCTCTTAGTTGATTATTCCAAATCCTCATTTGCATGCGAAGTCATGGATGGCATTATTCAGGATGATAGATACAAGATAGTGGATGATGTGATATACTACAAGGACATGATATTCTTGGTACCTGAATCTAAGCTCAAGCAACAAATATTGAGAGCCATTCATAACACACCTCTAGCAATAGGTTCACGAGAGATTTTCTTGGCAGGGTCTCAAGGATGATGTGCTTCAGCATGTTAGAGAATGCTTGACTTGTCAACAAAACAAGTCTGAGCATACTTCCCCTGCAGACCTACTTCAGCCATTGCCCATTCCGGAACAAAAGTGGGAAAGTATCTCTATGGATTTCATTACAGGCCTCCCTAAGGTACATGGTAAGGATTGCATTTATGTGGTTGTTGATGGATTAACAAAATATGCACACTTTTATTCTATTGCAGCAGATTACTTAGCACTGCAGGTCGCATAATTATTCTTTAGAGAGTTATTCCGTTTGCATGGCCTCCCCAAGACCATTGTGAGCGATCGGGACAGTAGGTTCATCATCATGTTTTGGAAATAACTATTCCGATTAGCAGACACTGAATTGACACCAAGCACCGGCTATCATCCTCAAATAGATGGGAAAATAGAGATTGTTAATAAATGGTTGGAAGGATACCTTCGTAACTATGTTGCAGGTCATCAGCATGCTTGGATCAAGTGGCTTTAGTTGGGTGAATACTACTACAATGCCCCTTATCATATGTCAATTGGCATGACACCATTTAGGGCACTCTATGGGTATGATGCACTCTCTTTTGTTGATTTAGAATTTGATGATAGTAGAGCCTTTAGACCTAAAGAGTTGATACAGGACACACAGGATATCCTTAGGATTCTTAAGGATAATATTCAACATGCACAGAATCAGCAGAAGATATATACAGATAGACATCAAGTTGAGAGGTCATTTGAGATTGACGACTTGGTCTTCTTACGCCTACAGCCATATAGATAGAGCTCCTTGAAGAAAAGAGGTGCAGAAAAGATCAAGCCAAGATTTTATGGACCATACAAGATCATGAGAGTTGGTGAAGTAGCATATGAGATAGATCTGCCAGCAGGGAGCCGCATACATAATGTATTTCATGTTTCATGCCTCAAAATGGCATTAGGTTAGAATGTAGTTTCTTCTATGGATATTCCACCTCTTGATGAAGAGGGCATGCTAATGCTGAAGCTTGATGGTATTGTGGACATGAGAGAACGCAAATTGTGCAACAAAATCATCAGGGAGTACTTGGTACATTGGAAAGGCCTGCTAATGGAGGATGCTACATGGGAAGGAGAGAAAATTTTAGAGCATCCTAATCTTCAATTGCTTGAGGACAAGCAATCTCGAGAAGGGAGGACTGTCATGTCCCCATTTCCAGAGTGATCACATATGGAAAGAGTGTTTAGCCTATTCATCATTTCCATAGGCTAAAACACATGATAAGGAAGTGATGTGGATTTTGGGTAGATATTGTACATTGTATTTTCGTAAGAGCCAAAATTATGAGAGCTTCATCACGAAGGAATAGTATTTTCTATTATATTTCCTCATCTCCAAGGGGGTGGGACCTATAATGAAGGGGCCAAACAAAAGGGAAATGAAATCTTTAATTACATTTCCTCTAGACGATTTATGACAGATGTATTAGGCCCAACCCCAACGGTCATACTTGGAGAGAAACTAAACTCAAATTCAAATTCAAATGTAAACATTTAAAAAGGCATTCACATGGTAAGGGAGTCTTAACAGCTAAGCGACCAAGACATTGAATCATGTGCAAAAGTCAGACATAGGATCATGCGTCAAGGCCAAGAGTCTCCAACGACTAGATGCAAGGTTCAAAATAGCCATAAGATCATGTGCCAAGCGACGATTCTAAACAATCGCCAAAAGAAGAGAACACTCCCCAATGAGGTGCATTTTCCTGAAGATATTAGAGGATCGCCAAAATAAGAATTCGGCCAAGAGATCATATGCCAATGGCTACCAAGGAGAATTGCCAAGTTTGGATGCATTCACCAATAAGGGAGTATTTGCCAAAAAAGGAAGATAGCATTGATTATCAAATGACATTCACCCAAGAAGATCGATTTGAGGAACATCCTTCACTGCAAAACCAAACGACCAAGGATAAGAAGGACGACTAGCAAAAGAGGGCAAATAAATATGAGACTTCATCACAATTGAAGACATGTTCTGGATTTGGTATGTTTTTCTTCATTTTGCAAGCTTGAGAATTTTGATTTTCATGCTTTTGTTGCAAGGAGATGTGCCCTTGCTTGTAGGGAGATGACCCCCTACTCATAGAGAGGTGATTTTTTTCTAATCTCACCATTGAGCTTAATTTGCAGGTATTAGGAGTTATAGTAGGTATTGGACGATTACTACATCATTAAGGAGATTGATTGGAGAGTTTGCATCAAGTCTTTTGTGTTCTCCTGTCACATACTACTTGCTATAGTTATTGCAGCCACATATAGGATTACTACAATCATAGAAAGAAGCTGCAATCATTGTCTATTGGTACTCACATCATTGGCATCCATTCTAGATCAATTCGCTCATCCAAGGAGTTCATTGCTAGGGTAATGAGGAGATTTTGATGCCAAATCTCATACTTTTCTTGCTGATGAGAGAAATCAGAGATATTAGGTTATTGCCACAGTTATAAAATAGTCATATTTGAGAGAGAAACAAGTCTCATTGAAGGCTGGAAATATTTAGCAATACCCTTGGTAATGTTTTCTACATTTGGCTCAAGTTTGGTAGCCATTTTGTAATAATTTGAAGACCTGATTTGAATCATGTGTGTGATTGTCATATAGGACAACAACTATATTATGTATTGACATCATTTTTCAATAAGCAATCAATCATTAAGTATTTGGGCTTCATTGTTGTGCACTTGAAATTAATCATTGTATACAAGTTGTGAATGATTGAAGGAAAATAAAATTTCTAAGATATCTACTAAGGAACATTACAGTGGTATCAGAGCCATGATCCTGCCAGCCTAAGGGAGAAAATGGGTGACAAAAAGTATGGTAGCTAGCAAGGAAGGATTAAAGATGTAATGAAGGAAATGGTGGCAAATCAAAAGAGAATGGCTGATAGTCAATCTAGAATGGAAGTTATTCAACAACAATTCAAAGAAAAGATGCAACAAACAAGTACCAACATAGAAAAGATGTTTCAAGCATTGACGGGAAACAAAGAAAGGCCTCAAAGAATCAAAGGAGTTTGTACACCTACAAGGACACCACCAAAAGAAAGTCAAGATGCTTTAAGCAAGATATAGATTCCGATGTTTGATGGAAGTGGAAAAATAAGTGCAAGAACATGGATTAACAAATTGGATACTTTTCTCACCCTCAAACCCATGAGTGAAGAGAAGGCTGTACACTTTGCCATTATGCACTTTGAGGGATCGACATACGAATGGTGGCATCATGGACTTGCATCCCAACATCACAACCAGATTGCATCATATGCAGAGTTTGTTCATAGATTCTTTGCTAGATTTGATTGAAAAGATGTGGAAGTCTACTATCGTGAGCTTGCACAATTGAAGCAGAGTGGAAGAGTTGAAACATATGTGAATGAGTTCCAAAAAGTACTTGTTATGGTTCCTGATATGACAGACAAGAGGATCATGATGTTATTTGTAGAAGGGCTCAATGACAGAATTTGAGGCTTGGTGAAGGTCCACAAACCTTCTACACTTGAGGGGGCTATTGATTTGGCACTTGATCTAGACATTCCACCTACATTCAAACAAAAAGAAAGCACAACATGCATCATTGAAGGACTCTTTGACAATGAAAACAAGGAGGCACATGATAATCAGCACACTTTGGAGCTTGAAACAAGTGAGGACATCGGTAAGACAGTAACCCTGGCTACTATGACCGGAGTTCCTAGCTATCAGGCATTCAAAATCAAAGGAACTCTCAATGGGCAACAGGTGATATGTTTAGTGGATAGTGGAGCTACACACAATTTTATTGATGAAGGATTAGTAAAGAGGTGTGGGTTGACACCTGAGGACTTCGAGGGTTTCACAGTGATTATGATAGATGGCTTCACCCGGAGTTGTCAAAAGAAGATTCCACAGCTTCGCATCCAGATGGGGAACTACACCTTAATGGATGATTTCTACACAATTGGACTACTAGGGATTGATATTGTTTTGGGAATGCAATGGTTGCATTCTACTGGCCGATACACTCAGGATTTGAAGATGGAAATAGAATTCATGCATTATGGGAGGAAAGTGATTTTAAGGGCCACTTCAGATGGTTCACCTCGAGTAGTTTTAGCTAAGTGGATGGAGGCATTTTTCTGTCATAGTGATGTAGCATGGGCAACTCAAGTGAATATTTCTTCCAAGACTACTACTTCTGAGGCTAAGTATCATGTAGACATTCAATCCATTTTAGATGAGCATGCTAAGGTGTTTGGCAATATTCCCCCTGGAAGACCCCCTGATCGAGGATTTGAGCATGTGATAGAATTGGAGGATGGGACCAAGCCAATCAACATTGCACCATATTGACATCCACGACATTTCAAAATTGAAATTGAGAAGACAATTAAGGAGTTGATTGATATGGGACACATTCGACCCTCATCCAGTCCATTTGCATCCTCTGTGTTGGGTTTTTTCCCAAACTGGATGCTTCCCAGTTATCCCTAAAGGTAGCCATCATTGATCAATAGGGTTTCTGGGCCAGGGGCCAACAGTACAGGGGATAGACCCTATAAATATCTCCTCTTCTTCTTTAGGCTCTGCAGAACCAAGGGGGTATTCCCTATTCAACATCCGTAAAATATGCTTGTGAACTTACTGGGATGTTGACACAAAGCAGATAAATCCTCTCTTATGCAGACCAAAACTGTAAAATAAGTGCAAAGGGGCTAGCTTTGGGCCTATGCTCAGTTGTGAGATGGAAGATCTTAGTCCTAAAACTACTTCTAATGTCCTAAAGGTTTATATTTGAAGTTTGAATTTGTATTTTGTATTTGGATGCGAGACTGGGACCTTGGGTTGTAATCTCAATTCAAGACCAGACTGGTGCCTATCTCGGGGCTCGGAGTCAATAGACATACACATGTGAATGATTACCATAAACTTGAATCAATAACAAAGTTTCAAGGGGAAATTTTTTAGTGTCTGCCTTACAGATACTTCCCAAGACTGAGTATTTAGTCATTCATACTTGATGATATCCCTATTGCAGCATGCCTTTCCCAATGTTTAATAAAACATTTAATTTGTTCCTTGAACAAAGGTAAGAGATTAGACATTCAACACAGAAAATCTATGTTCCTGAATCCCAAATAACCCTTAGCTATTTAGATTCAAAAGAAAAGATGCCCACAACTTGGAGACAAACAATCGAACACATGCAAAGATGCATTTCTCATATAAAAACAACATGAAACCAGCAAAACTATGCATAAAAAATTTAACATATGATTCATAAACTCACAAGACACCCAACAGAGCCACTAGCCAAACTGTACCTTGTTATTCCACCAAAAATTTGCCCCATCTTCAACCCACAGAAAAAATGTGACACAGTCCTCATATACCTAGAACATGTACTCAGCAATTAATTACATGGCATTTTCAAAATTCTGCCAGATACAATGCACCATCAAAATCGTGCCCAAAACATTCAATGCAGCAGAGAGACAAAGAAGAAAGGAGCAGGTGAACTCTGGAGATGTGCAGCCGCCTGAAGATTTTCCTCTTTTAAGATGGTAGCTGGCCTGTCATTCATCAACCATGCCTCTGTAAATTTTCCATTAATGCCCAACCTATCAATTTCGGGATGCAACAACGGTTTGCGTGCTTTGCAATTCTTCTCGCCTGAAATGCGTCTGCGAACACAGGAAATCCTTCACTTTCTGAAAATTTGAAACTGGCCGTCGATTTCCCTTCTCCTGTCGAGATCTGTGGCTTCAAATCATGCTGAAAAGTCAACCAATGAAATTATGCCACGCAGGCGCATTATCCCCTTTGACTTTTCACAACTTGAACAAACATTTTTGCCTTTTTCACCTTCAAATCCTTGCATATGCAGTTGTATATACATACAACTGACTTGGACACGTGTCAACCTGTCATTGGATCACCATTGCTGAAAAATTGCATCTCTGAGTTATCGGGACCCACCACTGCATCCTATTCGCCATCGGACCATTACATCAACCTTTGTATCTGCAGTTGCATATGCAATTGTATATATATACAATCACAATGTATACAAGCGCGGACCCCAAATCTTCATAAAACAAATTGCAATCGCTATTGGGTCCAAGCCTTGTATCAAACTCCTTGTATATCTCCTTGTATGTTGCATATACAAATGTAATATACATACAACCACAAACTTCATCACTTTTATCAGTCGGATTCGAAAAACATTGAAATCCAGCGTTGTATCGAACTCTTTGTATATTGCACATACAATGTGCAATATACAACCAACTGTAGACTCCACCTTTGAGTTTGCCAATTTACATTTTCCGGTCGGGTCGGCTTTGTATATCCTCCCTTGTATCTTTGCCTTGTATATCACATATACAACTGCGAATATACAAGCAAAACATACATACGATTAGACTTCTGCCTTTATCAACCAGAATGTATATTCATTTCAGGTCCGGGCTTTGCATCTCAGGATTGCATATTCCCTTGTATGTTCGATTGCATATGCAAACATACAATCGAACATATATACAATTGGTGGACCCCACCCTTTGGTTCTTGCCTTGCATGTATCTCTTGTATCTTCATCGGCCCATCGGAGAAACCTTGGACTTGGCCGCCAATAAGCGAAGTCTCGCCGATATGCATTTTGTATCTTTTCCCTTGTATATGCATCGGCCATCGGAGAGAGATTGGACAGAGCCGTCGACGGTCGTTGTCACACCGAAGACCATCCTCGTATATCTCATCAGCCATCGGAGGGACCCTTAGCTAGGATGTCGATAGGCAAGGTCTCGACGATGATCCCCTTTGGATGTTCGTTTGTATCTCCATTGGCCTATCGGTGGGAAGATGAATTGGGCCGCCGATGCACTGTGTCACACCAATAAAACCTTTGTATGTCTGCCTTTGCATATTAAAAATACATACAACAATATATACAAAGGACCCGATGTACATTTGCCTTTGTATATGGCCAAGATACAACATACAATGCATATGCATACAACTGTGGACCCCACTATCGCTTAAGGATTTTTGAACTTAACATTTTTTCGTGACGGGAAAAGTAGGTAACACAAGGCAAAGGGGGCTGGTCATTCGATGAGCGCTATGACATGAAATGCATCTTAAGTGACAGATGACCTGCTGCAGACAATCAACGTAGAAATAGAAGATACAAGGCAGGAGGCCGAGGGAAAATAATACCTAAGGCATTAAGAGTTTGAGGGAACAAAAATACATGCTTGCAGACTCGACTCAAAACCCTAACGTTAGGTGGGCACCACCATTGGCTTTGACTAGGGACGTGCAGGCGCAAGGCTGCAGCGAGAACAAGACCATCTCCGGACAGACCAAGCAAAACACACAAAAAAAAAACCCTGACCACACAAGGTATGTATAGATTATTCACACCTAATTTACAACGTGCACACAAGATACTCATTCATGAGAAATAAGCTTTAAGGAATTTACCATGCACAGGGAATTCCAGTAGTTCACCATTTAGGGCCTTGAGAAAGTAGGAATCTTCTCCATGAGTATTGCTGATTTGATATGGGCCCATCCATAAGGGCTCAAATTTACCATGCTTGCCCTTATCCTGGCTCTTTGCATTTCAAACAAGGACTAAGTCACTTATTTGAAACTTCCTTTCTATATCCCTTTTATCAAACAAATATTTCATCTTCTGTTATTTCTTGATATTTGTCTTCTGTGCTTCTCTTCTAATTTCGTCCAATGCAACCAGTTGATTTATCCTCTCATTCATTGAGTCCTCAATCTCTTTATCATTTTCTTGTATGAATCTATAAACTGGCAAGAGATTATTCACAGGTAACTTAGCTGGTGCGCCATACACTAGCTCAAAAGGTGACCTTCCAATTGCTTTCTTCACTATTATCCGGTCAGCCCATAGTGCCATCTTTAGCCTTGAATCCTATGCCCTTTTGTTCTTGTCTACCATCCTTTTGATGATTTTCATAAGGCTTATGTTACTTGATTCTGTTTGACCATTTCCTTGTGGATGATATGGTGATGCATATGACAAATTAATCCCATAGTTGTTACAGAAATCAACAAACTCACCAGATCTGAAACACATGGCGTTGTCTATGACCACTTTGACTGGCAGTCCAAATTTGATAATAATGTGTTCCAAAATGAAATCCATCACTACCCTGCTTGTAGCTTTCTTAGTTGGAATGGCTTAACCCATTTGGTAAAATAGTCAGTAGCGACCAAAATCCAACTATGTCCTCCACTTGATTTCTCTGAAATCTCCCCTATAAAATCAATTCCCCATTGTTGAAATGGAGCCTCCACAGTTACAGTTCTAAGGGGTAATGCACCTTCATACTTAAGTTTTCCTGAGAACCTTTGACAGGGAACACATTTTCTTACCATCCTTTGTGCATCTGAGAAAAGGGTCGGCCACCAATAGCCTGCTCTAAGAGTTTTGTGAGCTGTGGTCTTGGTAGTGTAGTGTCCATCGCACACTCCTTTGTGCATGACACTTAAAATATCCATAGCTTGATTTTCATCCACACACCTAAGTAGTACACCATCAGGGTTCTTCCAATATAATTCTCCTTGAATAATGATGTATTTGATAGCATGTAACTTTAAGGTCCTTTTTTGACCATCACTAAGATGGGAAGGACAATTCAAATTCTGCAAATAATACACAAGATCCTTGTACCATCCATATTTTGACATGTTAACAACTTCATCCTGAACTACATTTACCTGGCATGCTTCCAAATTTGATTGTGTCATCATCTTAGCCAAACCCTGTCCCCTTACCAATTTTGTAATTTGTATCTCAATGTTGAACTCTTGTAACTTGTTAATCCACCTGCATCTTCTTCCTGTCACTTCTTGCTGAGTGAAAATGTCCTTAACTGCTGCATGGGGCACATATGCAAGTATCTGAGATCCTACTAAGTATGGCCTGAAGCTTTTGACTGTCCTAACCAATGCATATGCCTGCTTTTCCATGATATCATATTTCAATTTGGCTGCCTGCAACAACATGCTAAAGAAAGCAATAGGTTGCTCAAAACCATCTTCATTTTTTTGTAATAAACATGCAGCAATAGTGTGAAAAGAGGCAAATGAGAACAACTGAAGTGGCTTAGAAAAATCAGGAGATCTCAACACAGGAGCCACCTTTATAGCCTCTTTGATGTTATGAAATGATCTAGTTGCTTCACTTCCCCATTTGATAGTTTCACCCTTCTTCAACATTTTAGAAATATCCTTTGTAATCTATACAAAGTTGGGAATGAATCTTCTAACAAAGTTAATCTGCCCAAAGAAAGACTAAATGCCTTTCACTATTTTAGGAATTTGAATTCTGTCAATTGCAGCAACCCTTTCAGGATCAATCCTGACTCCATCCTTGGAAACAATGTGTCCCAATAGTTTTCCTTCTCCTACCCCAAAAGTACATTTCTTTGGGTTAAGTGAAATGCCATATTCCAATGCCCTAATAAAAATTTGTTCTAGATGCATGCAATGTTACTCCTCCTTTTTTGAATAAGCAGTTAAATCATCCTGATATACAGCCAAAATTGAGTTAATCAATCCTGCAAAAGCAACATCCATAGCCCTCTGAAATGTAGCACCTGTATTTGTTAGTCCAAATGGCATTCTTACATATACATAAGTCCCCCATGGAGTGGTGAAGGTAGTTTTGTATTGTTCAGATTCTTTTACCTTCACCTGATTATATCTTGAAAATCCATCCATCATGGATAAAATCTCACAACCAGTTACCTTCTGCAACATAGCCTCCATGTTAGGCAGTGGATAATTATCCTTTAAAGAAGATACATTCAAATTTCTGAAGTCCACACAAAGTCTTATATCACCATTTTTCTTTCTAACTGGGACAAAGATTGGACACCCAAGTTGAGTGTCTAATAGGCACAATTATTCTAGCCTCTCTAAGCTTTATGAGCTCTTCTTGCATTTTTGGAGCCAAAGTTGGGTTAATAGGTCTTTGTTTCTATCTGAATGGCTTAGCTCCAGGCTTCAAAGGAATCTCATGCTGGAATAAGTCTTCTCTATAAGCTTTTAGGTCCTCATATGGCCATACAAAGACATGCTTATATTTTTTCAATAATGCAATCAACATACTCTTGATGTGTGGCTTGAGCTGTTTGCCAATATATACTCTTTTGGGGGCATGGTGTATCCCCAAGTTTATCTCGTCCAAGCCATCCTTGTTTGTAGGAGATGCCTTCGTAACAAATTGGTCTCTATTGTCAAATGCTCTCTCTAAAGCAACTAGCCCTCTAGGGATTTTATTTGTTTTAAGTTGAATTACTTCTTTCCCTAAAAGAGTTTCTTTTCCATTCACAACTTCTACAAAGTTCTGAAAGTCAATCTCCTAGTTCTCATATTCATCTATGCAGTGTAGGAACTTCAACAAATCTCTATCATCATCAAACACTTTCCAACTGCATATATTATCTGGTACTGCAGGTCTCATTTTATCTTCAACATTTGTAACATCAGACAGAGTGACATCATCCAACCTTATGGCCACATTAGCTAAAAAGTCTGCCATGACATTCTTTGATCTTTCTATCCAATTTATTAAAAAAACATCAAATAATTCAATTGTTTTCCATACAACATGCTTATATTGTTTTAACTTTTTATTTTTTGAAGCATATTTATCTCTCACCTGGGAGACAATTAACTCTGGATCTCCAAACACTTTTAGCATCTTAATCCCATGCTTCAAAGCAACATTTAATCCTAGTAGCAGAGCTTCATATTATGAAATATTATTTGTGCAGGCAAACTTTAACAGGAAAGAGAATTTCAGAAGCTTACCTGCTGGAGACAAAAACACAACTCCAGCACCAGAACCTTCCTTTGAATAAGCTCCATCAAAATACATAGTCCAGAGACCCTGTTGGTCAAGTTCTTGAATGCAAAAATCTCTCCCTTCACTTCCTCGATCATCTGAGACAATTCTAAAATTCTCACAGTCAATATCTACAAAATAGATATGCCCTTCTGAATCTTGATCTTCAACTGTTTCTGGTGACCTCTCTTCTCTGACTAGTTTGACATCTCTACCATTCATTGGAATTACGACATATGATAGATCTAACTACATACTTTCTCCAACCAATGCTGCCCATCTTCTTGACAACAACATACCATACTCTGGCTTTATATCAACTACTGTTATGTTCATTCTGTAAGTATTTTCTGGATATGCTGCTAGCATACAATCCACATCCTTCATGATTCTTATAACTGGTACCTCCCTAGCATCCATTGCATAGCATTTTCCACATGCCTTATCTATTTTCAATCCAACTTGTTGCATGATAGCCAGAGGCATAATATTTGTTGATGCTCCTGAGTCAAGCATACAATTCTTGATTACTTTTCCATTGATAACAAGGGAGACATAAAACGGTTCAACCTGTGAAGGGCACTTTGTCATTGTCACCCTGAGATAGACTTCAGGAACCTCATCCTCATCAATACACAAGGCTTGTTTCTTACCCTGAGTTTCAACATTTTGCTCGGCCTGACAAGCTACTCCTGAAATTAGGGACAATGCTTTATTCCTGAATTCTTCAACTTTCATCATCTCCATCAATGGAACAGAAACCTTTATCTGGGATAGAACCTGAGTTATGTCAAAGGGAGCATAATTTTGTATAACAGTTGTAGCTTGAGCCATGGTTCTATTCTTATCCTGAGCTGATCCAGCCTTAATTTTAATGGCCTTCTGACTATCATCCATGACCTGAGAATTCTTATTTTGATCCTCATTTTGGGGAACTTCATTTTTTGGTCTTTGAGAATCATGACTTGGTTTTTGCTTAGAATTTTTCTTATTATCGCGTCTTATGTGGTTCAGCCCCTTTATGATTATACATTGGTTGATTCACAAAGGTGTCTTCTGGTTGACGTGGATCACCAACCTGAGCCTTACCTCTAATGTTACAATTGCTCTTGACCTGAGCCATTGCTGTAGCTGTGAGAGCTCTAATCTCTTCATCAAAAGGCCTTCTTAAGTTATTCAGAAAGATGCGTGAGTCCTGAGCATAAGCATAGTTATCTTCATCATCCTCATCACAAGAAATCTGCTGGCAGACCCGAGTCACATAATTCGTGCTTTCATCAGCATAATAAGAAGAATACTCCCCATTTGTGAACAACATATTGACACTATCATCCTCCATATAATGTGGCTCATTGCATTCATCACAGGCGACAACATTATTATACAAAGATTGAACAATCATACATTGCGATTGTGAGTGAGGCATTTGACAGATTATGCACCATGGGGTATCATCAATAATGTTAACAGCTTTCTTCAAGGGATCAGGAGTCTCCTTAACATTTTGAGCTCTTTGATTAGTGTTGCTATTTGGGAGAACGGGTTTACCATTATGCCAATTAGTGTTATATGGCATATCATGCAATGATGGTCTCTTCTCTTGTCTTTGGTAAACCTGCCTTTCGGGACCTATCCCCTTTTCATTTTTAGCAAGTCTATAACTTAGGTCCTTAACAATAGTTGTCAATTTATCCAATTTCTCTTCGGAAGTAGATGCATTACCTTGAGCACTTTGAGACTTATTATTCAGATTTTGCAGAATCTTTACATCATCCCTTCTATTTGTCTTACCAAATGCTTTCCTATTATTTTCAATGTTGGTTGCAATTCTAAAAGCATCCCTGAGGCTAGTAGGACCCTTATCTCTTAACCCATAAGCTGTTTTAGCATCAAAAGCATTTATGTATAGTACCATGCACATTGGTTCATTAGGCCTCATGTGAAATGGTAATTTGTTCAACACTCTAGTGAACCTAGCATTAAAATCTGTAACATGCTCATTTGATCCCTTAGTAATACTAGTGAATTCATTTATAAAAAAACTTGGATCAGTCTTATCACCATATTGTTCTTTAAAAATCCTTCTGAAGTCATCCCATGATGAGACACTCTGGTCAGGCAGACTTTTATACCACTCTCTAGCTTCATCAACTAAGGATTGCATAAACAATTTCATGAAAACATCTTCATGTTCAACCTCAAAGTTGTCCATAACATTCTGAAAGGCCTCAAATGATCTTCCCCTGACACAACATTGTTTCCTGAAAACTTTGGTACCTGAGACCTTACATGTTTATCAATGGGGTTAGGGTAACCAGGAATACCATTAAAAACTAGCTGCTTGAATCTATCCAACTGCATAGGCTGTCTACCAAACTGATTAACATTTGTGTTCCTATTAGCATTCTGATTTCTCACATTGTTTGTATTTTGTCTCTGATCATTTTGTTGATTCTGGACTTCATTTCTTTGCTGGTTTCTCAGCACATTTCCATTATCAAGGGTGGGAACTGAATCATGTTGAGCAATTTTCAGAGCTTGCACCTTTTGTCTCATATAATCTCTAATCCTCAAAGTCTGCAAATATTCTAATTCAGCCCTCAGGTTCTTGATTTCTTTAGCTAATTTTGCATCTTTAGGCATAGAAGAAGATGGTCCCTTTCCATTTTGGTCATCATCATCATCCCTTGGGGACTCAGTTCCTTCAAATCTGTCAGGGGAATCTAAGAAAGGGCGTTCTTGAAACACCTCTGACCTCATTCTCAATCTATCACCTTGTAGTCTTTCATATACATCTTGAATTTCAGCCTCTGTGTTTGAAAAATAAGGTGTCTGCTGCTCTGAAGATCTGGGATTATCCTGGGTATTATCATTATTTTTAGGGCTAGGAGAACCTTCTTGACCGGCTTGAACGGTCCCTTTTCTCCTATACATCATTTTTCTGGGTAATTCTTCAAGAAAAGGATTACGCAGGGATCTTCTCCCTTGCATACAAATTTCACCTTACCGGTTAGGAGATTTGTTCGAAGTCGCCACCTACACTAGGAATTAGTTTTTTTTTTTAAAACCAAGGTTCTCACACAAAGCATTCCCCAGCGGAGTCGCCAAATCTGTTGGGTTTTTTCCCAAACTGGATGCTTCCCAATTATCCCTACAAGGTAGCCATCATTGATCAACATGATTTCTGGGCCAGGGGCCAACAGTACAGGAGATAGACCCTATAAATATCTCCTCTCCTTCTTTAGGCTCTGCAGAACCAAGGGGGTATTCCCTATTCAATATCCGTAAAATATGCTTGTGAACTTACTGGGATGTTGACACAAAGCAGATAAATCCTCTCTTATGCAGACCAAAACTGTAAAGTAAGTGCAAAGGGGCTAGCTTTGGGCCTATGCTCAGTTATGAGACAGAAGATCTTAGTCCTAAAACTACTTCTAATGTCCTAAAGGTTTATATTTGAAGTTTGAATTTGTATTTTGTATTTGGATGCAAGACTGGGACCTTGGGTTGTAACCTCAATTCAAGACCAGACTGATGCCTATCTCGGGGCTCGGAGTCAATAGAAATACACATGTGAATGATTACCATAAACTTGAATCAATAACTAAGCTTCAAGGGGAAATTTTTTAGTGTCTGCCTTACAGATACTTCTCAAGACTGAGTATTTAGTCATTCATACTTGATGATATCCCTATTGTAGCATGCCTTTCCCAATGCTTAACCTAAAACATTTAATTTGTTCCTTGAACAAAGGTAAAAGATTAGACATTCAACACAGAAAATCTATGTCCCTGAATCCCAAATAACCCTTAGCTATTTAGATTCAAAAGAAAAGATGCCCACAACTTGGAGACAAACAACCAAACACATGCAAAGATGCATTTCTCATATAAAAACAACATGAAACCAACAAAACTATGCATACAAAATTCAACATATGATTCATAAACTCACAAGACACCCAACAGAGCCACTAGCCAAATTGTACCTTATTATTCCACCAAAAATTTGCCCAATCTTCAACCCACAAAAAAAATGAGTGACACAGTCCTCATATACCCAGAACGTGTACTCAGCAATTAATTACATGGCATTTTCAAAATTCCGCCAGATACAATGCACCATCAAAATGGCGCCCAAAACATTCAATGCAGCAAAGAGACAAAGAAGAAAGAAGCAGGTGAACTCGGGAGATGTGCAGTCGCCTGAAGATTTTCCTCTTTTAAGATGGTAGCTGGCCTGTCATTCATCGACCATGCCTCTGCAAATTTTACATTAATGCCCAACCTATCGATTTCGGGATGCAACAACGGTTCGCGTGCTTTGCAATTCTTCTCGCCTGAAATGCGTCTGCGAACACAGGAAATCCTTCGCTTTCTGAAAATTTGAAACTGGCCGTCGATTTCTCTTCTCTTGCTGAGATCTGTGGCTTCAAATCATGCTGAAAAGTCAACAACCAATGAAATTATGCCACGTAGGTGCATTATCCCCTTTGACTTTTCACAGCTTGAACAAACATTTCTGCCTTTTCCGCCTTCAAATCCTTTCATATGTAGTTGTATATACATACAACTGACTTGGAAACGTGTCAACCTGTCATTGGATCACCATCATTGAAAAATTGCATCTCTGAGTTATCGGGACCCACCACTGCATCCTATTCACCATCGGACCATTGCATCAACCTTTGTATCTGCAGTTGCATATGCAATTGTATATACATACAATCACAATGTATACAAGCGCGGACCCCAAATCTTCATGAAACAAATTGCAATCGCTATCGGGTCCAAGCCTTGTATCAAACTCCTTGTATATCTCCTTGTATGTTGCATATACAAATGCAATATATATACAACCACAAACTTCATCACTTTTACCAGTCGGATTGGAAAAACATTGAAATCTGGCGTGTATCGAACTCTTTATATATTTCCTTGTATATCGCACATACAATGCGCAATATACAACCAGCTGCGGACTCCACCTTTGAGTTTGCCAATTTACATTTTCCGGTTGGGTCCGCTTTGTATATCCTCCCTTATATCTTTGCCTTGTATATCGCATATACAACTGTGAATATACAAGCAAAACATACATACAATCAGACTTTTGCCTTTATCAAGTAGAATGTATATTCATTTTGGGTCCGGGCTTTGCATCTCAGGATTGCATATTCCCTTGTATGTTCAATTGCATATGGAAACATACAATTGAACATATATACAATTGGTGGACCCCACCCTTTGGTTCTTGCCTTGCATGTATCTCTTGTATCTTCATTGGCTCGTCAGAGAAACCTTGGACTTGGCCGCTGATAAGCGAAGTCTCGCCGATATGCATTTTGTATCTTTTCCCTTGTATATGCATCGGCCATTGGAGAGAGCTTGGACAGAGCCGCCGACGGTCGTTGTCACACTGAAGACCATCCTCGTATATCTCATCGGCCATCGGAGGGACCCTTAGCTAGGATGCCAATAGGCAAGGTCTCGGCGATGATCCCCTTTGGATGTTCGTTTGTATCTCCATCGGCCTATTCGCAGGAAGATGAATTGGGCCGTCGATGCACTACGTCACACCGATAAAACCTTTGTATGTCTGCCTTTGCATATTAAAAATACATACAACAATATATACAAAGGACCCGATGTACATTTGCCTTTGTATATGGCCAAGATACAACATACAATGCATATGCATACAACTGTGGACCCCACCGTCGCTTAAGGATTTTTGAACTTAACATTTTTTCATGACGGGAAAAGGAGCTAACACAAGGCAAAGGGGGCCGGTCATTCGACAAGCGCTATGAAATGAAATGCATCTTAAGTGACAGGTGACCTACTGCAGACGGTCAACGCAGAAATAGAAGATACAATGTGTAACAACTAACTTAAGTCAGCAATGTATAACAACTGTACACAACAAAAATAATTTATATCTTGCAACATAAACATAAATGCTTCTAATAATTCAGCACAATTGATTGAACAAGAATATGAATATGATTCTACTTTCAAGTAAGTACAACTTATATAAAAAAAAACTTCATTTATTTATAATTCTACTGTTACAATATGGAGAGAAGAAAACAGTTAAATAAGAACAGTGTACCTTGTCTATATTTGATGGTATGATAATTTCATCGCTCCATAAGTTTCTTTTGTTCTATTTGAAAAACTTTAATCTCTCAGCTAGTTAGCTATTGAGAAGGAAAGATATCATCAGGGCGTTTATCCACCCAACCACGGACCATCTAGTCCCCCGTGTCATCCCCACTGGAATGACCTGGCCCGCCGTAGAGAGGTAGCAAGAAGAGAATCCAATGCCAACTGAGACTGGTGTCTGACTCTACATTTTCCTAGTCGGTCACACTCTATAGGTAACTCCTAACTAGTGTGCCCATCTGACTGGAAATGTATCTGAGAAAGAAAACTGACCGACACTACTAGTGCTATTAGCGTCACCTTGGAAAAGGTTTTTCAAGTGAGCGCAACATGAATCAACTGGTCATGTGGTACAGTTTGCACCCTACTCGGCATAGTTTCAAAATAAAGGAAAACTTCCATTTTAATCTTCGTGCTTCTGCACACTAAATGTGTGGCCTTGTGTGCTTCTGCACAACTTGTAATGTTAGTTTGACTTCTCAAAATTACGTCTTTTCATTCAGCACAAATTCTTGGTTCAAAAACATGGAATCTTGGAAGTGAAAAGTTGTCAAAAGAAATGACAGGCGGCTTCAGAAAACGTGAGGAGTTTCCATCAATAGAGCTCGACTATAGTTAATATCACAACCTTTCCCCCATACTATGGTACGACTAGGAGGAGCTGTTCACTAGATATACTTCCAACCCAGTTCAAGAACTCACAGAAAGATCATTTAGGAAAACAAAATACGTTGCAAGAAAGGATAACTTCGCCCATTTTAATAACTAGATTATTGTCAATCATTTTCGTAACTAGAGTCGGGTGAATAGAAACAATGAAGAGTTTAAAAGTCTAAGCATTTAATTCTTGAGGAATATTGCGAAGTTTATAATCTTTGTCATTTTAAGTTTTAAATGTCTACAAGGCTGGCTCAAGAAAACTCTATACAAAAAGAATATAAAAGACTCATCGATGGAATTTCACAGACGGAAGACCCTTCATGCCATGGAAAATAATCTACGTTAGGAAAAAGAAAGAACATGCCTGTTCCACTGACGATTTCTCTTTGGAATTTCCTTGTTTTCTCTTGATTCTATCCTCCGTCATCTTCACTGTTCACTGTCTCCAACTTCTTACTCTGTAGCTCCTGAAATCTTTTTCCGTACTTCTCCCATGTTGCTCCCCTTCTACAGATAAAATTGGTGTGTCCAAAGAAAGGGGTTTTTGCTCCACTATACTTCGTCACCTCTCGATCAAGAAGCCACTTCCCTCGAATATTTCTTACCCACGCTTCTAAAAATAGAAAAATTTACAATCGCCAAACATTGTTATCTCCATCGAGGTAAGGTTAAGAAAGAATATTCGAATCCCATTGCCACAAATTAACATAATTCTTGGTTGTTTTATTTTAGTGGCCTGACGGTTCAATGGGTCGGGTTAACCATTAAGCAAGTGAGGTCGACACCCCTGACCAGTTACTAAGGATTCCGATAGACACAAACCATAGTAATAAAATATGGAGCACTTAATACGTGACTTAGATTTAAAAGTTTAACGTTATAGAAATAAGCTACTAAGTATATGTGTTCCGTCGATTAGGATACCTCAATAATTGATGGTCAAGAAGAATCACGAACTTGAGGATTAAGAGAAGTAAACAAAAAAATATTGAGAATAAAATAAATGAGTAACAATTGCTAAAAGTTAAACTTCATACACAAAGAGTCGATCAACTATTATTTCACAAGGTAGTTAACAAGGTGATGTTTACTCATTTATTAACTTGGCTAGGAAGGTCTTATCTTATTTTTGACTTAAGGTTTTCACTGACCATTCGGGTTTGAACATCCCCATCCCAAGATTGTAACGACAGTTTTCGACCTATGAAGGTTCAATTGGCATTGGATTCTTCTTCTTTCATTCTCTCGTACTTGATGATACCTTTCCTCCCCCTTCAGAGGAGATCTATCCTGCAATCACTAGGTCAACATGAATAGTTAATCCGATAACACATTGAAATGTTGCATCTATATTAAAATAATAGCGAGACATCCATCAATGTACTTAATAGAAACAAAACATTTATACACATTGCCTATATCTATTCATCTATTGATTAGCATCATTATATGTATTCACATGTTTAAAGTTTGAAAGAAAACATAAATGACTAGGGCACAAGTGGGATGTAACACAATGCAGGAGGCCGAGGGAAAATAATACCTAAGGCATTATGAGTTTGAGGGAATAAAAATATAGGCTTGCAAACTCGACTCAAAACCCTAACCCTAGGTGGTCACCACCACTCTGTGGTGTTAGTAAAGAAAAAGGATGGTACTATGCGAATGTGTATCAATTACAAGGCACTGAACAAGAGGACAATAAAAAATAGGTACCCAATACCCAGGATCGATGAGTTGTTGGATGAGTTACATGGGGCTAAATACTTCTCTAAGATCGATTGTCGTTCAGGCTATCATCAGATAAGGGTTCGTGAGGAGGATATACCAAAGACAACATTCAGATGCCATTATGGACACTGAGTTTTTGGTGATGCCATTTGGACTTACTAATGCACCTGCCACATTTCAGTCTTGTATGAATCATGTTTTCAAAAAGCAGTTGCGTAAGTTCTTACTAGTATTCTTTGATGACATTCTAATATACAATAAAACATGGGATGAGCACCTACAACACATTGATGAGGTACTCAGAATCATGGAAGCATAGTCATTGTACGCCAAAGCTTCAAAATGTGATTTTGGGATGGAGGAGATTCTTTACTTGGGACACATGATTAGCGCTAACGGAGTAAGAGTACAAGATGAAAAGATCAAAGTAATACAGGATTGGCCTATTCCCAAGAACCTCACGGAGCTGAGAGGTTTTGTAGGACTTTGCAATTACTACAGGAGATTTGTTAAATGATTCTCATAGTTAGCAGCCCCGTTGACAAACCTCAGGAAGCAAGGAGCATTTGCTTGGTCAGATAGAGCACAGTTGGCATTTGATAAACTCAAAGAGGTGATAAGCACTACTCCTGTTCTAGCACTACCTGATTTTACATAGCCATTCATCCTAGAGTGTGATGCTTCGGGAAATGGTATAGGTGCAGTATTGATGCAGAATAAACACCCCATTGCATTTGAAAGCAGAAAATTGAGAGATGTGGAATGCCTATATTCTACCTATGACAAGGAAATGCTAGCCATTATGCATGCTTTGGCTAAGTTTTGTCAATATCTGGTGGGTGTGAAGTTTTTGGTTAAGATCGACCACAACAGTTTGAAGTACTTCTTGGAACAGGACCTAAATGAAAGGCAACAAAAATGGGTCTCCAAGATACAAGCATACGACTTTGATATCCAGTATGTGAAGGGAAAGAAGAACATTGTTGCAAACGCACTTTCCAGGAGACCTACTCTCGGTTCCTTGAGTGAGATTTCAGCCGACTGGAAATCCCAGCGCTTAGTTGAATATTCCAAATCCTCATTTGCATGCGAAGTCATGGATGGCATTATTCATGACGATAGATACAAGATAGTGGATGATGTGATATACTACAAGGACAGGATATTCTTGGTACCTGAATCTAAGGTCAAGCAACAAATATTGAGAGCCATTCATAACACACCTCTAGCAGGACATCCCGATTTCTTTAAAACCTATAGACAGATTCGTGAGAGATTCTCTTGGAAGGGTTTGAAGGATGATGTGCTTCAACATGTTAGATAATGCTTGACTTGTCAACAAAACAAGTCTGAGCATACTTCTCCTGCATGCCTACTTCAACCATTGCCCATTCCAAAACAAAAGTGGGAAAGTATCTCTATGGATTTCATTACAGGCCTCCCTAAGGTACATGGTAAGGATTGCATTTATGTGGTTGTTGATAGATTAACAAAATATGCACACTTTTATCCTATTGCAGCAGATTACTCAACACTGCAAGTTGCATAATTATTCTTTAGAGAGTTATTTCATTTGCATGGACTCCCCAAGACCATTGTGAGTGATCTGGACAGTAGGTTCATCATAATGTTTTGGAAAGAACTATTCCAATTAGCAGGCACTGAATTGACACCAAGCACCAACTATCATCCTCAAACAGATGGACAAACAGAGATTGTTAATAAATGGTTGGAAGGATACCTTCGTAACTATGTTGCAGGTCATCAGCGTACTTAGATCAAGTGGCTTTACTTGGGTGAATATTGCTACAATACCACTTATCATATGTCAATTGGCATGACACCATTCAGGGCACTCTATGGGTATGATGCACTCTCTTTTGTTGATTTGGCATTTGATGATAGTAGAGCCCCTAGAGCTAAAGAGTTGATACAGGACACACAGGGTATCCTTAGGATTCTTAAGGATAATATTCAGCATGCACAGAATCAACAGAAGATATATGCAGATAGACATCGAGTTGAGAGGTCATTTGAGATTGACGACTTGGTCTTCTTACGCCTACAACCATATAGACAGAGCTCCTTGAAGAAAACAGGTGCAAAAAAGCTCAAGCCAAGATTTTATGGACTATACAGGATCATCAGGAGAGTTGGTGAAGTAGCATATGAGTTAGATCTGCTAGCAGGGAGCCGCATACATAATGTATTTCATGTTTCATGCCTCAAAAAGGCATTAGGTCAGAATGTAGTTTCTTCTATGGATCTTCCACCTCTTGATGAAGAGGGCATGCTAATGCTAGAGCCTGATGGTATTGTGGACATGAGGCAACGCAAATTGCGCAACAGAACCATCAGGGAGTACTTGGTACATTGGAAAGGCCTGCTAATGGAGGATGCTACATGGGAAGGAGAGAAAATTTTAGAGCATCCTAATCTTCAATTGCTCGAGGACAAGCAATCCCGGGAAGGGAGGACTGTCATGTCCCCATTTCCGGATTGATCACATATGGAAAGAGTGTTTAGCCTATTCATCACTTCCATAGGCTAAAACACATGATAAGGAAGTGATATGGATTTTGGCTAGATATTGTACATTGTATTTTCGTAAGAGCCAAAATTATGAGAGCTTCATCATGAAGGAATAGTATTTTCTATTATATTTCCTCATCTCCAAGTGGGTGGGACCTATAATGAAGGGGCCAAACAAAAGGGAAATGAAATCTTTAATTACATTTCCCCTAGTCGATTTATGACGGGTGTGTTAGGCCCAACCCCAACGGTCATACTTGGAGGGAAACTAAACTCAAATTCAAATTCAAATGTAAACATTTAAAAAGGCATTCGCATGGTAAGGGAGTCTTAACGGCTATGCGACCAAGACATTGAATCATGTGCAAAAGTCGGACATAGGATCATGCGCCAAGGGCAAGAGTCTCCAACGGCTGGATGCAAGGTTCAAAATAGCCATAGGATCATGTGCCAAGCGATGATTCTAAACAATCGCCGAAAGAAGAGAACACTCGCCAATGAGGTGCATTTTCCCGAAGATATTAGAGGATCGCCAAAATAAGAATTCGGCCAAGAGATCGTATGCTAGTGGCTACCAAGGAGAATCACCAAGTTTGGATGCATTCACCAATAAGGGAGTATTTGCCAAAAAAAGGAAGATAGCATTGATTATCAAATGACATTCACCCAAGAAGGTCGATTTGAGGAACATCCTTCAATGCAAAACCAAACGGCCAAGGAGAAGGAGGACAACTAGCAAAAGAGGGCAAAGAAATATGAGACTTCATCACAATTGAAGACATGTTTTGGATTTGGTATGTTTTTCTTCATTTTGTAAGATTGAGAATTCCGATTTTCATGCTTTTGTTGCAAGGAGATGTGCCCTTGCTTGTAGGGAGATGACCCCCCTACTCATAGAGAGGTGATTTTGTTTCTAATCTCACCATTGAACTTAATTTGCAGGTATTAGGAGTTATAGCAGGTATTGGACGATTACTACATCATACTACATCATTAAGGAGATTGATTGGAGAGGTTGCATCAAGTCTTTTGCGTTCTCCTGTCACGTACTACTTGCTACAGTCATTGCAGCCACATACATGATTACTACAGTCATAGAAAGAAGCTGCAATCATTGTCTATTGGTACTCACATCATTGGCATCCATCCTAGATCAATTCACTCATCCAAGGAGTTCATCGCTAGGGTAATGAGGAGGTTTAATGCCAAATCTCATACTTTTCTTGCTGATGAGAGAAATCAGAGATATTAGGTTATTGCCACAGTTATAAAACAGTCATATTTGAGAGAGAAACAAGTCTCATTGAAGGCTAGAAATATTTAGCAATATCCTTGGTAATGTTTTCTTCATTTGGCTCAAGTTTGGTAGCCATTTTGTAATAATTTGAAGACCTGATTTGAATCATGTGTGTGACTGTCATATAGGACAGTGACTATATTATGTATTGACATCATTTTTCAATAAGCAATCAATCATTAAGTATTTGGGCTTCATTGTTGTGCACTTGAAATTAATCATTGTATAGAAGTTGTGAATGATTGAAGGAAAATAAAATTTCTGAGATATCTACTAAGGAACATTACAGCAATCACAACCTCCAAAATAGCCTCCAAGGTGAGGTCGCTCTCCTCTATGAAGTGGCCGCTCCAAATCTAGGGCAAACCCTAACCAATATCACCTCAATCCACTTCAAGAGAAGTCCTCCACAATGATCTTCAAATCTGATTTTCTCAATCTGCTCTTCTTCTCTACGAATATCTCCAATGAAGTGCAATTAGAGTTCCATCACGAACTCTCCACAAAATGAGCTAGGTTTTCGTCCAACTCACCGAATATTTGCAAGGGTTTTCGTCCTTGGAATAGTTGGAAACAAAGTTGCAGATCCACAATGGGAAAAATAAGAAACAAGCTGATTCAATGATGATTTTCAAATGCCTTCCAATAACCTCCTTTTATACATGTTTCACTTTACCTCCTCTAGCTGGCTGACCAAGGAAGTATTCCATTATTTCCTCTCAAAGAGGCTAACCTAGGTAGATCTTCCTTCAATTTATTATCTTCCTCATAAGCTGGCTGACCCTCTTTAGATAATCTTGGCACCCAAAAGTGAATTAAATACATTTATTTTAAACTCCTTTTCTAGCCGACCTAGGAAGATGCTTTTATTTATTTTTCCCTCTTTGACTAGGCCGACCCAACTTGAGGTATTCTAGACGCCCAAAAATCAAATGAAATTTGTCTTTATTATTTTTCCATCCTTATGAGGCCAACCTCATGTTATGTGAGCACTCTCACAAAATAAAAATTTGCTTTAAATTATTTTTCTCCCTCCTAGGCCGGCCCAAAACTCCTTTATTCCTTTATTCCATTGGTGCCTAATTTCAAATTAAAGATTTGAAATCATTCCTCCAAAATCACCTCCTCCAAGGCATACAACAAAAGGTTTGAAATGGCATCAAAGTAACTCTTTCAAACCCATTTTCCACGCTCCACCTATCTCCAAGATAGTTCGCTCCATGTATAGGAAAATTATTTTATTCAAGATAAATGCATCAAAGGCATCAGAAAAATATGACAAGTCATCCCATGTACTCAAATTGTCTTCCAAAATTCGTGGTGTGGAAAACTGCCGCTTAGGTCTTCTCCTATGATCACTCCGAAAGAGGGAACATTACAGACTTTATATACAGAACGACAAAAAACCACCGATCAAAATAGATCTTTTTTCCCCTGCCTATATCTGTAGCCTAAAATCTCCTCTAGCTATTCAAATGACCATTGACAAGTACTATAAACCCAACTCTATTCTAATTATGCATGACATCATGGGAGGCATGTATGCCCATAATATCTCTACTAACTAGCAGTTATGTTGTTTTTCCTAAAATTGTATAAATATAGCCTTAAGATCTTGGGGTCTTGGGCCTACCATGAGTTCCTTAATACAAGCTTTGCATCAAGATTAAAGTAATGTGCTAAGATAAGGAGATAGGTGGTAATAGCGGGTCACTTGAAGAAGACCCCAGTTTGGTCTTTAGGTTTAAGGATCCATATTCATGTGGAGATCTGATATAGAATTGGGGGTATGCAATTTAAACATTGAGATTTCCATAGGTAATCATTTAAGTATATTTGTCATCAATCAATTGTGTTGTATATTGTCTTTGTATTTAGAGTATTTTTATGGTGTATGATTTTGGGGTTGATTTTGCTAGGTGTGAACTACTTATATCAAGTTGTGGGGTAACTGAGAAGTTGACATCTGGATTGTTGAAGCCATTTCTATTGCATCTCAAGAAAGCCAAGGAACAAATTGAGAAGGGTGGCTATTCCATGGTGTTGGAGGTGGGTCAATGGAGATGAAAGATCATGGTTTACCAAGGGCATGCTTCAAAGGCATGTAAGCCTTCCTATAGTTTTGGAAACCAATTCTTAATGCTGATTGAAGTGAAGAAAAGAATGATGTCACTTTAATTTTGTAGATTTGGTGAAGAGAATATAATTAGTGTGGATTTGTCCATTTGAGTAATGAGTGCAATCCACAGCTTTTGATGCAACCAAGTTGATCAATTTCTTGACAAGGCCTTCAGTTATAATCTATAATAGGTTTGTTAGGTTTGTGAGCACCCCAGAAATTCTTGAGCAGATTACCACAATCGAAATTGAAATTATACAGATTGAGGAATCTATTAGTGTCAAATGTAATGAGGCTTCTTTGGTGGTGAGCATTCTGAGCACTTCGTACTCTTACGTGCAATTTGTCTTCCATGTACAAAATTAACTCTGTTAACATTTATCCTTCTGTAGGTTGTTGACAAACTACCTAAATCCAGTGCAAATGGATCCACAAAAGGTATGCACATACTCATTGGCCCAAATGACAAGTGCGCATATTAGCATAATAAGTGAGTTGTAGACCACATGCCTTCAATTTCCTTACTGCATCACCTCTTTGCTGTTGTCTCTTTCCACCTTTGGCTATTTGTTCACTTGAATTTCCCATTCATTCTGTTTGTCATTTGGAGTTTAAAGTAAATGATGATTTCTACATGAACTATTCCCATTTGTTATTTGCCATTTCATCTGTCCATCTACATCCTCCCTCTCCTCTCTTTGACTCAACAGTCAAGTGACTATCTTAAGTACCTCATGAGAGGCTGGTCACTAGGATCTTTTTAGTTATGCTATAAAATTCTCCCTTTTAGGTTTCTTATCTAGATTGATTGTTCACTTTGCCTTAACATAGACACTAATGTTGTTGGACTTTGTTATGAGTCAAAATTTAATATAAAAATCCAAGATCTATTTTCCAATCCAAAGATCAAGAGTGTCAGAAGAAATTGATGTATTGTACCATGTGGAATAACTATCTTACCCTTTTGACAAACTGTTTATCATAGGTTACTTTAGACCATTATCTAAGACAACTGACTATTGGGTATACTTTCTAAAGGCTATGTCCAGTAATCAATGTATCTGTACCATTTGTTCATTAAACATGTTTGATTTTTTTTGCACTCTAAAATGCGTGCTGACATAGAGGAATACATGGTGTTAGGTAAAAATGTCAACTTTTCTGCACTGTAAGATACCATTTGTTCAGTAAACATAACAATAAAAATGTCAACTTTTCTGCACTGTAAGACACCATTTGTTCACTAAACATAACAAGTTAATTTGTTTCAAAGTTAAAAAAAACTGATTTTTAAATGTTCTTTCATGCTTGTTTCTAGTGCATTATTTTGAGAGCATCTAATACTATTTGGCTACTGTATTAATAATTTAAAACATTAGCACATTTCCTCTTGTTGCAAGCCAATTAAATAATACTAACCCACACAAATCTCTTGTAATTATCTTTTCAGTGGATGCAATTTTGTTACTATGGAATGTGCAAAACAAACAGATTTAGCAGTTCTTCCTGCAGGTGTTTGGCTGATGCAAATTACATTACTGCAATTAACCAACCTCTACTCTTGACGTATTTTGAATATCTGTTTTTTTCCGATGCAGGGCAGGGACTGCAGCTGCACTGCAGCCCTTTTTCAAATATGTTCGTTTGGAAAACAATATGGTGAATTTTCTACCTATGAATTAAGTTTATGAAATAATCAATATAAAAAGTTATGCACTAAATGGTCACGAAAGAAATAGAAGACAATGATGGAAATTATTTTGAATTGTAAATGTCTGATACTTAATAACTCTCCTCATGTTGAAATGGATAGAAAAAAGCAGAGAGAGAGTATCTCTATCTAAAATGGTGTTTACTGAGAAATAGGCAACCTTAATTTTCAATGAAATGATTCTTATTTGAATAATACCAGCTATGGTAGAGAATTTACACTCTTGTCGTCCTAGAAATACATTTGCAATCTACTCACTATTATCATACGATCCACTATGTACTAAAGTTTGTTTATCTCCAAACTTCTATACACCTGAAAGGATGTCTAAGTTCATTCCAGGACTAAAACATCCACAAATAAATTGAGATATTGCCTTATTTTCATAAATTTACATTTTAGAGGTAGAGCTTCTTTTAACTGCCACAGGCAAAGGTCTTGCTTTGATACTCACCTGCATTTCTCCTTCAGCACATCTTTCTTGATAACTTCCCCAACACCACATCAACAGAAATCAACTCAAGGGTGATAAGAAAGCAACATAATAAAACGGAAGCAATTACTATTACCAAATGCACAAATCTAAGTAGAGGTCTAAACAAGTTCAACGAATCAGAAGGGGTTGTTATGATAAATATATAGAATCTGAATCATCAATAATAGATTTGTACGTATCATAAATGCAAGGGAAGAGATTAAACATTGACTACTCTAATACCAATGATCTCTGTCCTCTTTATTTACAATACCAAGAACAAATCATAATCTAGAAGAAAGAGCACTTGCTCTTCTTGAACGAGGTACTGCCAAATCTATTTTGTCTTTGGGCTTCTCCCAGGAATCCTTTATGAAGTTAAGGACAATAGATACCAGTTCATCCTGATATCGAATATAATAATGATCAGCTCCATCTATAACATGTAGACAGTGATTGGGAATAAGCTTATCAAATTCAAAGGCATCAGTTACTGGAATAAGTTCATCCTTCGAACCATGGATAGTCAGTACTCTGTACAAGCATAAAAAATCATTGAAGTCTATAATTAAAAGTTGTTGATGCAAAAATAGACTAGAATTTACTCTTGTTTGGCAAAAACATATGGGAATACTCGAGTTTAAAAATGGAACTATGATAAGTACTACTTACAAAGATTTTGTTTGAGTGAAGATAGAATGCTAATACATATAAATAAAGATCAGTCTCAAAAATGCAATTATGATGAACTACACATAAAGCACAATCACACCGAGGTGCACTAAAAAAAAGAATAGGGACAAAAAATCAAAACCAAAATATAAAGAAACCTATTAGACTAATTTAGCTTTGTTTGTAATAATGCCTACAATGGTTTGATATTGTCAGCATTGTAGGGCATAGTTCTGATTGTGCCAAAGATGGCATAGTTGTTCCTAGAATGTAGGAAGTATGGTTAATTCTCTGCCTTATACAATAAACCCTTTTGCATTGTGATTGCTGCGGCTTGTGTGATCAATCTAATATGATATCAAAGCCTAGAGGATTACTGAGCCTGGTCGTTTGCTTAGAGAGGGAGGATTCACTAGTATTGAATGTGCGATTTGTAGAGCTGGCCAAATAACTTGCATAATGCTTTCAGCAGCTGTTGGCATTCCAGACTTTGTTTATAAGTTCTGTCTTCTGGAAGGATATGATCTGCTAATCTGAGGGTGGTTGTGTGCAGCAGTAGAGGCACTTTGCCTTTTTTACCATTTCTGTGGATTAGCTAAAAGGAGTTTTTTTTTTTAAACCTCTCGCAGCAGGAGTGGCAGATCTTTGGGGAATGAATTATTTGTAAGGAGTGAATAGGAGGCCTTTTGGAACAGAAATCTGCTGTACTTGAGACCTAGAAGAGTATTTGAGATTTAGAACAACATTTGAGGAAGGAATGATCCCTTACCTGAAGCAAATATTTTTGTGTGTGCAGAAAGAAGCACCAATGTGCACCAGTGTATGGAGTAATAAATCTTTGCATTTATTATATAGATTTGGAAATATATTTAGGGCAATATTTTTGGTTTATGTTTTAATTTGATAAAGTTTATAATGTTCAAATAAACTTTATAATTTTTTTAAAATATTTGCCTTAAATGTATCCAGGGAGAGTTTAATTGTGTAACTTTTGAATGGGTGAGTGTTCTTGTCTGAAAATTGGTCAGATTGTATGTAATAACTGTATAAAAATCTGTAAATTTGTTTTGCTCTAGCATTGCTGAATCTCCTGCTGTGATTGTTTCTGTAATTTGCCTAAAAATATTGTATTAATTTAATATCTTTCAAACCATTAAGAGTTTGCTCCTGAAATCTTGCAACATAGTGTTTATTGGGGTCTAAAACATCCTTATGAATTGGTTTTGATCCAGCTCTAATGAGTCTCCTGATTTAATTGTTTCCTATAAACCCGGAGTCTAGTGTAGTGTCGTAAAATGCAGGAATCTAGACATTTCTTTTGCCCGACTCTTAGAAGTTGAACAGAAAGAATTATAGTCTATGGAGTCATAAGATACTCACCATTTGTGAGTATTGTGACCTTGATCAGATTGTGTTTATGGAGGAAAGACCTGATGATGATCTAGAGGACTATGATAGGAGGCAAAGGAAGCTTAAATGCTTCTAAACTCTAAAATTGTTTGCCATAGATGCAGTGATTCCAGAGGTTTGAAGTGCCACTAATACAACTAAACTTTGGGAGAATCTCAAAAACAAATCCCACACATTGTAGGCTGGTCAAGCCTTGTGTTCAAATAACTTATTGTTTTTCCCTAAATTGCAGGATGAAGGATCCATCTTAGAAAACTTGTTGCATTTTAAGGATCTAAGTAATCAATTGTTCGCTATCCAAAAGCCAGTGGATGATGAAGACATGGTAGATTTGGTTTTATGGAGCTTGCCATCATCATTTAATTCATTTGTTGAATCTTTGCACTTGATTGTAGAGGCACAAACACTTGATTTTGAGAAGGTATCCACACTTCTCTTGCAAAAGGAGAGGCAAGGGATCAGGCTGAAGCATCGACTTCAGACTCTACTGAAAGTGTATTTAGTGCACAAATCAAAGGCAAATAGACGTAGAACAATAAAGGTGCATTAAACGACAACAAAAGGCAGTAGCACACCTAGGAGATCCAAGTAGAAGTGTTACTATTGTAAAAATCTAGGACACTTCAAGAAAGATTGTTGGAAGCAGCAGCAGGACCTTGGAAGTGGTCATAAGATATCACAGTATGCAAAAGTTGATAAGGATGAACAAGGAGAAATGAATAATTTTGCATTTGTGGCATCATAGAACCAGTCTACTTTGTCAACAACTTAGTTCTTCAACTTAGTCTAGCATCCCATGTCATGTCCCATGAAGTGTTCTGTTTTTGAATGCTGGTCGACTTGCATATAAAACCATTGGGCTTTAAAAGATGGAGTTCAATGTAAATTAAAGATTTAAATTATGTTAAGTTCTCACTAAAAGACAAAATGTGTCTTATATGAAAGATAAAAGGTACGGTTAGATGTACAACTAAGTGGGAGGGCAGCGATTCATTTATAAGACAAAAGTCTTAATCAAATTAAGAGAAGGTGTCATTAATACATAGTATGGTGTGATCATACAAAGAGATGCGATTAACAAAGTATAAGGAGCTGCATTTAATGCAAGGAGGAACAGTCCATATAAGACAAGTTTTAGATAAGACAAGATTGTCTTATTCTCAATAACTATACGATGAAGAAGCATCATTTAAAGAGTTGCGATCCTTTTGTTAGTGTGGCTCATAACATGCTACGAATGGAAGACAAGTAATATCATAAGGAGCAGTAAATAGAATATATAAGAGACAATTTTGTGAACAAGACAAACAATGAAAAGGTGCACTTAATATTATTTGATCGACTAAGACAAAGCAGCAGCGACTTACTGAAGAGGTAGAAATTTGTTAACAACATAAGCGATTATGAAGAAAGAATATTAAAAGCTACGATCTGCTTGTTAAGAGTGGTGATTTGATAATGAAAAGGAAAACAATCATAATATGAAAAGGTGCGATTCAGAAACAGCAATCTGTATATGCAAGGCAGCGCTTATAAAGAAGTGTAAAGTTAAATGAAGAATATATTCATAAGGCAGCAATCAAATATTGTTTAAGGAGCAAGTAAAGTGAAGAGGTATGATTAATAAAAAGTTGTGTCCATTGTTAAAAGACATAACAATTTTTGCAAGATTGCATCCCTTGGATGATAAAGCACATGAGGAAGTATATATAGAAGTTGAAAAGTGGAGAAAAGGGAGATCTACAGCAGACTTAGATCAGAACTTGTGTAATGGCATAAAGGAATATTATTGAAACACAAGCAAGAAGGTAATATGAGAAATGAGTCCATTTGAGAGTAGATCCTTCTTAAGTATAACAGCAGATCCATGAAAAATATAAGAGCAGAGTTGAGAAAAGAAAAGGAATAGATTATTGGAACAGAGATAAATCTGCAGGCATACACCAGCAGTGATATATATGCAATAATGGTTAGCAGCAGAGAATTATGTATTGCAGCCATTCTATCATGATATAACTCTCTCAACCTCTCATTCTATTAATCTGTTATTCCATCATTCTATTCTTCTATCATTATATCATATCTATTTTATCATTCTATCATCCCATCATTCTATTATTATATCATCATTTTATTCTATCCTTCTACTCTTCTATCAATGTATCATTCTATCACTTGATTATTCTATCATTCTATCATTCGATTATTCTATCATTCTATTATATTTGATTATTCTATCCTTCTATTATTCTATCATTCTATTGTTCTATTATTGCATCAATCGAATCAGCTTATCTGCACTCAGCAGACAAGGGCAGAAGTCAGCATTGGCTAATATATTTGCATCTTAGAATATAGCAGTCTTATGTTTTAATAGATATTGTGGTATGCTCTATCATGATTATTGTGTATAAAGATATATTTATTGTTGTATAATCTCTATGAATCTGGGTATATTTAGTGTTTGTAATTCTCATCAAGCAATCATGAGGAAGAGTGGGGGAAATACCAGTAGGGTGAGCAGATACTAGATTTCTTTCTAAGTATGCCACTCCAAGTTGGCCACTTGGAGCCAAGGGGGTGAGTGTCTGCCCTTGGGCTTAGAAAGGAAAAACTACGAGCCTCCTATTGTAGTTTTTCCTCAATCTCTACATGGATTGGTTGTTGGGATGGATTTAAGGAGTTCCAATCATAAGAAGGATGGATAAGATAGCATGGATAGGGAAAGCAGATACAAGTTTATCCACTAAGTACACCACCCCATGTTGGATGCCCGCGTGTCTGCCACTTGGGGCCAAGAGGGATGGTATATCTGCTCTTGGGCTTAGTAGGGATAGCTTCAAGTGGACTTATCACGTTTCTCATCCAAGTCCTATTATGATTAAACTTCCACTATGCATTATGGATATGATGTAGTTTATATAGTTTTGAAAATACTATATATTTTTACAGAGTTTAAATAGATAAGACATTTATTATATATGTTTTGATCATATGAATTATATTTCCAATATTATCTAACATGATTGCAAGACCTAAACCATGATTTATCTTGCTTAAAGCATTTAATTGGTAAGTTATAACCCTAACTATATTAAACTTGTGATTTTAGGGCAAGATTTAGGGCAAACTCAAGAAGGGGACATTACATCCCATCACTATATCTGTCACAAAGATTGTTATATAAATTTTGTTGAGGATAAGGATAGCAATGAATTTGTTCCTTTGGGTGATGGTTGGATTCACTATGTTAAAGGATGTGGGGATGTTCGGGTTACGTTGAACAATGTTGTTAGTTATACATTTGAGAATGTTCGATATGTTCTACATGAACAAAAAATTATTGTCTATTAGTGAGATAACTAAAAACGCTAGTCTTTGTGTAAACTTTCAAGGAAAAAGTGCATGGTAACTACTTTTCATGATAACAAAGTGATTGTTTTTGCTATTGGTGAGAAGGGATTGTATAAATTAGTTGATCCCAAAACAGCAAAAACACATGCATTAGCAATGGTTGGAAGTACAAATGTATTTTGAAATGAGAGGTATGGTCACCTCAATTATTAGTACTTGTGTGTACTTAGTAAGACTAAGACTAACATGGTTGATGGACTTCCATCCATTTAGAAAAGTCGGAATGTGTGTTAGGGTGTTAGATGGGCAAACAAAGTTGACATCCTTTTGATATTTGATAAGGCATGGTGAATCAAAGGGGTCTTGAATTTGGTGCATGCTGGTTTGCATGGTCCTTCAAAGACATCTATAGTGTTTGGAGCCAATCCTGATGACTTTTCTAGGAAAATGTTGGCTTATTTTTTGAAGAATATGTCAAGATTGTTTTTCCAGCTTTGCAACGTGGAAAGCCTTGGTTGAAACACAAACAAATAAACAGGTCAAAGCTTTAAGATCTGATAATGGAGACAAATTTGTCTGAAAACCATCCAAGGAATTCTGCAAACAAGAAGGTATGCATAAGCAATATACTATTCTGTACACTCCACAACAAAAGGGGTCGTGGAAAGAAGGAAAATGATAGTTATGGACATGGCAAGGTGCATGGTGCACAACTGCAATGTGTCATATTGGTACTGGGCAGAAGCTATGAATCTACATCCTTAATATTTAGTATAAGTCCTTGTAAAGCCTTGTAGAATGTCAGTTCCGAGGAATCATGGTTAGACAGAAAACCTTCTATAAGTGATTTTGAGTTTTCAGTTGTATTGCTTTTGCACATATTCCTAAAGAAAAGAGAAATAATTTAGATACAAAAAGCTATATGTATATGTTTGTTGGCTACAATGTCATGTCCCCAATTTGTGGAGCAGGCAAAATAGATGAATTTCAATTTTTTAATTTGAAATTTTCATCTATTTATCTATGTCTTGGTCGGCCCAATTCACAATGGCAGGTTGGCCCTTTCAAGAAGACAAATCCAAAATAAAATGAATTGAATTTACAAGTCGGCCAAGGTGAGAATTAGTGGAGGTCGGCCAGGTAAGGGTAGTCGGCCCTTGAAAAATAAAATTATTTAAATTTAAATCGGCCAATTTGTAAATTAAGTTGACCCTTTATGAATAGGTCGGCTCTAATGAGCCCAAGTCGGCTTAGAAGTAAATGAATGCGCCAAAATTAAAGGAATGCCAGCTGTAAAGCAATAAATATTAATATTTTCCTTTCTAAGTCGGCCAGCTTATGAAGAAAGGAGGTTATTGTATAAATAGGAGGTTTTCATATAAATTGGAATCATCTTTTGTCATGACAACTTGTATTTGCTCTGCAATTTATTTACTTCTGATTTCAAGGACGAAACCCAACTACATCTAGGAGGTGAATTCACACAGAGTTCACATTTGCACTTCAATTGAAATTTGTAGATTGTTTGAGCATCACTGACTTATCTTTCGAATTTGGGTCGGAGACCATTGGTTGAGGTTTGAAGGTTAAAGATCCATTACATTTTCTTTGAAGATCCAGTGAAGATTCCTTTGTTGGCAGATTTCAAAAGCCAGTGTAATGTCCCCTTTTTAGCTAGCATCAGTGTTTGATGGATTAGCCTATCATTAGGTCCTCGTAGGCTAATATAGGTAATTAGAGGGCCTTGAAGGGGAGTTAATTGGTTCTCCAGATGGCAGTGTTTTCTTCTCCAGTTCCTTGGCATATTCTGAGGTGATCATCTCCATTGTTTTTTGGCTCCGTTTATATACACTTATTTTTAATAAGTCAGTTGGATGTTGGGGGCCAACCTTACTATTTTTAGTAAGGCATTTTGATGAGCAAAGGAAGCAGTGGGTAACCTCATGGTGTTGACAGAATCAGTTAAATATTGATATTTAGGGAGTTATGATTTATTGATTATTATTAAAGTGTTAACTTCAATAATAATTAAATTTTAAGTGAATATCATTAATGATGTTAATGACTTTTATATTATATGATTTTATTATATCATGAGGTCAATTAAATAAGTCATAAAAGGGGACTTTATATTTAAAAGTATGTAAGTGATTTTAAGTGCACTTTATAATATAAAGTTAAGCGCCAATTTAAAAGGGAGACATAAGGACTTTATTAAAAGGGGATTTAAATGATTTAAAAGAATACTTTATTTTATGAAGTATTGTGCCCAATTAAATGAAATATTAAAAGGAGTTATAAGGCGGGAAAAGTAAATGAAAAGAAATGACAATCAAATGCAAATTGAGCATGGAAATATAAAAGGGCAATGAAAGCTCATTTTGCATATACATTATTATTCATTCATTGTGGAAGAAGAAGAATTTTGGCTAAGGGTTTTGCTGAAGATTGGAGATTCTGAAAATCTCAAGCTTTTTGAGGATGTAGCCCCTCAGGAAGAACAACTTGCAGACAACTTCACTCAGAGGTTGTGCTTGTGCTTCAAAGAGTTACAGGAGAGTTTCATATTCAAGGGTTTGAATGAAATATCAGAATAATGCAAATATATTGATCATTATTTTAAGAGCAAAGAGAACTATAGGAGAACTTCAATAAACCCAGGCAAGGGTTTTGGCAATTTAATTGTTTGCAGCTTTGCACTGGGCGTGGGGATTGGTGATAGTGATCGTTGTTGGAGTTTATTATCATTGTTGTTGCTGTTATACTGCTGCAAACTTTATACTTCATTCTGGCATTCATTTCAGAGGGTTTCAAAGCATATCTTACCTGTGAGTTCATGATTTGTAACCCCTAGTTTTCTGGGTATTGTTGTTTTAATAATACAGGATATTTTATAAATTGGGTTGTCAATATTTGTGAAAATACTGAGTATCTAAGCTGATATAAAAATCTGGACTTTCAGCTGTGTATTCTCTATGTAATGTTTAGTTTTTGAGTTGAAAATTATTATCGCAGTATCTTCTAGTTTGCTGCATTATATTGTTGTATCAAACATTGCAAATATATCAGAAAACCATAAAACAAATAAAAACAGACAGGCAAAATCTAGAAAGTAAATATCCTATTAGGGGTGGGATATTTCAGCCAAATCATATTATAGCGTGAGTGCTGACTATAGAAGGTCATTTTTGTATGGTAATTCACCACTATTGAAGATACTACATCAGCGAAATCCATCCTAACCTAGTGTACTACATCTAATCGCTATTATTGATATTTCTGGGTGATGATCTGTATCATGGTGATAGTGATTTCAGCTTAAGAGGACCAGCGACCATCATAGGAGGACAGTGATCACCTATTGCCATCTATTTACCCTCATTAGTGACAGCGATTTGGAGGGCAGTGATCAGCACTGTATAGTTTGCATCAGCACATTGGTATCATCTGAAGACATTTATCACAGCCGGTCTGAGTCACAGAGGTTTGGTACTCATTGTGGTTCATTTGACAACATTTCTTGGTATGTTGAAGTTTGTTGTTTTACACTGACTTGTAACAGGGATTGGAATTGTAATTTTGGCTATCATAGAGCCATCAATTGATGTATTGTTGCAAGTGGACAACCTGATTTCATAACAGCAGAATTGAATATATTTAATCATCATTTTGCAATCAACTTAGTGTGTAATACATTGTGAGATCCAATTAGGGTTTGATTGTATATGTTGCATTGATGTTTATGATGTGATTGCCATGAAAATTTGGATGATACAAATGTGTATTGAGATCTGAAGCATAAAAGTCAGAATTCAGTCCTAAGGTTTGTGCAGAGAAGAGGAATATTCATAAATTTAAAGGCAGAAAATATAATCAAAACCTAGGGTTTTCATTGTAAAATTTACAAGATTCAGAAATTTCATTCTAGAACCTAGCAAAGGATATTTCAGTCCTATCAGAGTTCATTTAAAAATCACAATTTTAGCATTTATCCTAAGTGGGATATTTCATACAATGAACAAATTAAAGCATACATACTACTAGATGTCTCTATGAACAAAATTGAGGTTAATAGAGTTATAGTAGATGAGAAAAAACCATTCTTTTTAGTTAATTATAGCTAGTAGCAGAGTTACAAGACTCGCCCAGACTCGGCGAGTCGTGAGCCGGGCCACCCTGGGTAAGTCTGAGAGACTCGATAGTCGGGTACTCGCTGATTCTGAGCGAGTCACAATGGCAAGGCTCGACCATGGCCGGGTTAAGTGAAAAACACAAAAAAAAGAAAAAAAAAACACTTCCCTAAAAAAAAAAGACACTTATATTTGCCACTTACAACCTAAAAGCAACTTCAGTTCATTTTCAAGCCAAAGGAGGAGACAAGAGAGTTTTGAACAAAAATTGGATTGCATTGAAGGGAAACCACCAAGGAGATTGAGAAAAAAACAGTGGTTGAATCACATTTGCGCAGGTTTGTAGCTACTTTTGGTGCATCTAGAAGAGTTTACAATAGATTGGGAAGAGCTCATCATTGATTTCAAGCAAGATTTAAGAGGTAAGTTTGTATTTTGAAGTTTTTTTTTGTTTTTTTTAATAAAAATTCCAATGATATATGTAATCTTTTGAAATACAATACTAAATTTATTATATTGACATACTACAATGATAAGAACTAATTACTACACAATACTTGTTATTCACTTTTACTTTAAAAATTCCAACATTTCAAAAGACAAGTGACATAGCATCCATTTAAATGTGTTGTACTTGTTTAGTCAAATGACACCTTAATAGAAAATTGACATGTGCAAATTGTTAGTCCCTGCCGAAGGCAGGAGACTATAGTTTTCAAGTCACTAAAACGATATTAGTTGTCCTCGTTATAGGTGCCAAAGTCAAATATTTGCATCTTTCACTATAGTATGCGAATTCATTTTTACTGTTGGCAAGCACTTCGGAGCACAAGGATTGGCCGTGCATTATACCTGGGGTTTTTTATTCTAGAAGGGATTTTAGCAGCTGTTTTTTATTCATGCAGAGCGCACTTTTACTTGCAACTATTGGGAGATGGTTTTAACCAGGTTTTTAAATTGGAGATGGCACAAAAATCGTGGCTGAGGCTCCATTCAATTGTGCATGGAGGCCAGGTTCTGTGCAGGTGTCTCTGTTCATGTACATTCACAACAAGTGTTTGATTTACTGCACATTTCTCTAGATTTAAGCCAAAAAATATATTTCTGCTGTGGATGTATGGAAATGTTTTGTGCGCACTGAGGGCATTGTGGTGAGAATATATTTCCCTGCAACATTCTTTCATGGTTTCTTTGTTTGATTTTTTTTATTGGTTGGATAAAAGGGTTTTCAAAGAAAGATGTGGTTTCTGATTTTTTAGTTTTTTTTTGGGGTAAAAGGAGGGTTCCCTAGAGAAAATTTCGTTCAAACCCTAGTTCGACACATGACATCCCATAAGGGCCATTTTATGGTCATTAATCCCTTTGAAACAGTAAGTGTGCATCTATTGGTCAAGCATGCAAAAGAATTTTATTGACTACAGTTGTAGATGTTAATTATTCAGGTAGCACAAGTGTTCCAATGTGAAGCTCGAACTCTATTAGTTTATTTTAATACACCTCTTGACCGTGGGAATCTATTTGCATATGTTTCAAAGAATGCTGTATTCCAAAAATGCCAGCCTTCATTGCTTCTAGCCAAATCGTCAGTGATCATAAAAGTTGCAGAACTATTCTTCAAGCCCATTGGACATCCGACATACTATGGGTTGTAACTCACAATCAAGGTAGATTCTGATCCCAGATTCCTCAACTACTTCTGGCAATGTGGAAGTGTCATGGCTTTCAGATTTCTACAACTTTTCTCCCTTAGACTGATAACCAGACTGGAGTTGTCAATAGGATCCTTTTGTGGACAAGCATCTCCACACCATCAAGCATAGTATTCATAGTGACATACAACACCATGTCATGATGGATAACTCACCTTTTGAGGTAATTAATTGGATTAACCCTTTCCACCATATGAACTCCCAATGCCCTTCCTCTTGCCACATGAGCAAAATTCTTAACTGCACTTAGATAAAGTGCATGAAAAATTCAAAGATGTTTTCCTATAAATCTGGGGAAAATATAATGGTCTGCAGGGCATAGGGCCTAACTGCACTTCCCAGTGGAGATAAGGTTTAGGTACAGTTTGATTGTTAGATCATCAAATATTCAAGATCCAACAACAACAAAAAAAAAATACTTTATCCTCTAGAATAAGCATTTGCAATGACATATATGTGAGAAACTTAAATTATACGTGCATCCATGTTTTATAGAAGTATGATTGGTCTAGTCTAAAGATTCCATTAGACTCCAGCTGCATCTCTTGAAAGACATAAGAATTGAGAGAAAGACCAAGACTAGGCCAGCCCTGATTAAACAGATTACAACATATCTCTTAGGCAGGAAAAGAAGCTTGCCTTTGCAAGCCAAGCAGCTAACCCAGTCCACATTTTAGTGAAAATTTCCACAAAGATATAAATTGAGGACAATTTGCTTCTGTACTATGTTGTCCTTTATGTTAGTGTAAATGTCTAGTGAAATTCATAACTATACTATATATGGCGCACTTTGGTATCACCATTCCTCTGTATTAGATAGTTTTAGTTACTGAAGGTGGAAGGAGGTAGAAGAGGATATACATACGTCTATAAAGAATCCAATGCTTTCTCATGTGCCATATCTTCAGTTTTAGTTAATATGAAGTTCAGTTATTCCTTTTTGCAAATCCTTGTGTATCAGCTCTACAATTCATATCTTACTCCCTCTGAGCTCATTTAATGAAATAAACCAGGTGAGCATCTGTGTCATAAGTGCAGAGGAAAGAGATAAACTTGCAATTCTTCTACCATTGTGGAGTCACGGGTGGGCTCATATATCTAAATGGTGGATGGCTTATAATTGCCAACTCTGGTATGGCTATGCTAAAATTTATTCCTTATATGGAACTATATTTTATTTCATTGACTAAAACTAATGTTTTCAAATAGATAATGTGCATCATGTGAAAGTTCTTGAAACTCATAATTAAGATAGATTTTTGAGCATCATGACAAGGTCAAAAGATATTTATCCATTTGGAATGTTGATCAATGAATTGGTTTCGATCTAATTACCATCCAATAGAAATGGTTTAGGTATGGAAATATTTTAGTTTGGATATACAGAGAAAAACAATGTGGCCATATATATATATATACATGGATCTTCATCTTGCACCTTGTTAAAATCCGATTAACAAAATTAGCATAAAAAATCAGAGATATAATCCACCTGCAATCTTTAGCAATAGAAAGAGCTGCTGCTTTCATATCAGTACGAAGTCGATCCATCAAACTCTCTTTTGTCACGCGATATAACACATTCCCTGTGAAGAAGGCAAGAAAGATTAGGAACACGATCAGTCATTCAACAACTGTTTGTTATAGTTCATATACTTTAGTATTCCCTTAAAAGAGCAAATGAATGGATGACATTTCAAAATGACCAGACAATATATTTTGATGGGAAATTCTCCATAAGCAAGCCATGATATGAGTAGTCTATATAACAGGCCAAACATTGATGAGTAAATGAGATGTTGCTTCTCAGAGATTGTTTACAGTGTAACAAATAATGAGAGTTTTGTGGATGCAACTGCATAGGTAAAATGTTTTCTGGCATTCCGGGTCTCTCTACTAGATACATCATCAAGAAGAAGCTTGAAGTAATGCTTGCAGAGCTAAATTATTTTCTGACATTTCGGGTCTCTCTACTGGATCCATTATCATGAATTAGATTGAAGCCAATGTTTGCTTTGATGTTTTGGGTCTCTCTACTTGACCCATCACTAGGGAGTAGCTTGAAGCTAATGCTTATTTACTCCTTTTTCTTAGGAAAAAAATAAATTATATTATAAGGAGAAATGTTAGAACATAATGTTATTAGGGGTCATGCTCTTATAACATTTATATATTGTTCTAATAGAAGGTTATAAAACCTTATGTTTATTATATGTTTTATAAAGCATATACCATTTAATAATTAATAATCTAAGAACTATTAGATTATTAATTATTTACAAATGCTTGCTTTGAAAAGGTGTGACTAATACCCCTTCGAATATTTTGCCACCCCTTCTATATTTAAGGAGGTTCTCTCTCATTTGAGAGGTAAGGGAATTTGAAGATTTATAGTGAATTCTATCACTATGCACAGGAGGTATTATTGGCCATGTAGAAGTAAGTAGAGGAGTGTCCTCAGGTTCAATCTATTTTTTAATAGACTATTTTTGTAAGTGTTTTAAAAAAATGATGCTTTATGGATTTTTTTACCTGGAAGGGTTTTCCCCATGTATATCTTGTGTAATGCGTTAAATCTATGTATAATTCTCATTTATATTTATTTGGTATTTTTTTAATAATGATTAGTATTCTAAGATCCTAATTTCTAATAGGAAAAATATAACCGCTATATATGAGTATCTACTATATATATGGTAGAGAAGATCAAGACCACCAAAGATTCCTTCACTTCATCCCCTTTCATCATAACTATAGAATGAAGAAAACAATCTCATCCACCTGTATGACTATTTAAGTGAACAGGATTCTTATCCATTTATATTTCTAATTTATATAATTCTAATTTGCCTAGAGAATAGATCGGGTGGAACCAACTCCGACCAGTATCCATACACCTAAAATGGTCTATCACTGTCATATCTTCACTAGTTTGACTCACTAGTCACTACAATAACGTGAAGTCTCCTAGTCCTCTACAATTTCCCAAACCTAGGGCTGGACTTGACACTTGGATGTTCGTTTACTCCTTTATGTTGCATGAATAAATTGAAAATTTGTAATGCTCATTTACGTCATACTGCCCTCTAATTAAAAAATCTTCCAACACCTCAAATCTTTTGTCAGTTTGAGACAAATTTGATACATGTTTGTGAATTCTTGCCATTCACATGAGCAGGCATTCACAAATTTTCACAAGCAATGCATGCCATCAAAGACGAGAAATATGTTACTTGTTAAAGGTATTCATGCCAAGATCAGAAAATATTAACAAAAAAATGTTAAATTCAAATATAAACTGATAATTCATAATAACATATCGAATCATGTGGCCAACTTTTCCTACACACACACTTTTCCTTCATTATATTCATGATAGTAGCTGATTATTGCTAAATTGCCCATGACTTTTGACTAATTCATTATCAAGAAACATAATAACGTTTTCCTTTGCTTACACATTGAAGCTTCAACATTCTGTAAGAAAGTAATCGATAAAAAATACTTGTTTTCTTTGATTGAAAATGCTTTGCTAGCCGCTGCATGAATAATCTAATTAGCAAAAAGTTAATTGAAGTGGAAAAATGTCATGTCCCCTTTTTCGAGCTTTGGGTATGAATTTATATACTACAGTACTTATCATAAGTTAAAGAGTGAATTTATATATTGCAGTATATATCGTAAGTTGGGTGAAGTTATATACTACAGTACTTATCATAAGTTGGAGTAAATTTATATATTGTAATACATACCGTAAGTTGGGTGAAGTTATATACTGCAATGCTTATCATAAGTTGGAGTGAATTTATATACTATAGTATATACCGTATGTTGGGTGAAGTTATATACTGCAGTACTCATCATAAGTTGGAGTGAAATTATATACTGCAATACATACCGTAAATTGGATGAAATTATATACTACAGTACATATCATATACTAGAATAATTTTATATATTGTAGTGCATTCCATAAATTAATAATTTAACTTAAGTTGCCAAAAGTAACTTTATTTTATTAAAGCAACTTATGTTCTATTATTAAAAGGTTGTTTTGAAAAGAAGGCAAAAGTGACTTTATAAAGTGGCATTAGAGATGGGGGTCCAAAAACAATTTTATTTTATAAGAATTTAAAAAGTCACTTTATTTTATTATTGGAAGGGGAAAGTGAAAATAAAAGGAAATAATATTTTGTTGCCCTAAAAGTGTCTATAAAAGAAGGATGTGAGAACAGAAAGAGGCTATTGCTGATTTTCATAAACTCTTGTTTCTCAAGATTGAACTCTGTTCATCCTTTTCATCCGGAGGATGAAAACCCTTTTGGTGTGAAATTAGAGGACGAAAAATCCTCTTGGTTTCCGGAACGGATTGGAGGATGAAAACCCTTGGATTCGTAAGAGTAAGTCCATCAAGAATTACCTGTGTGCTGCAAGATGGATTGGGGAAGAAATCCTTGATTCTTTTAGAGTGATTTCATGCAGAAATTACTAGTGGGCTGAATGTACCAGGTCCTTTGGTATTTGGTGTTTTGGTATTGTGGTGTTTTAGAATACATAAATATTGCAGTTGGTTGAGTTTAAGATTTGCGCTGTGTCCAGATTATTATTTGAGTGATTTTCTAGCTTGTGGATGAAGTACCAGATTTAATGTGTCGTTATTTTCCAAGTGTGTAAAATCCCTAACCCAAATTTTAACTCACACATGCATTATTTCTGATTGCTGCTATGCTGGCATTTTGTCAAACACTTTGCATACAGCTCAATAAACAGGATTTCTGAGTTTAATAGTTTAGAACAACAAGGGCTATGAATTTATATCATTAATCCACCTCATAAACATATAAAATATGCAAGGATTACAAGGGACATTTTGTCAATCAGTTTGCATTATTTCAAATCGAGTTGGAAATGAACAATACACACTGTTGTTCAGAAAATCAGAGTACAGAGATAAAGAATATTTAATTCTGACCTCCAAAAATGGCACCAAACACACTTAGGAAAGATGTTAAGCTGATGTAGAAGGATGAACTTATTGAATGGATGAGATAGCTCCGAAATAACTCTTTTCCTATGCTGCACCTCCTTTCCCACACTCACGTATCCCTTAAATCAGCTTTACCGTCATACAAACTTCCTTTGTAATATTGCTGGCCCTACCAAACTTCAATCAGCAAACCTCATAAGGCAGCGCCTAATTTCTTTTACTTGTATGGCACCAAAGATTTATTCAAGGAGGGCTGCAGCAGGTATGAATAAGGCTAAATAAGCCTTCAACATGAAGCGCCTTCCTTAGAAAGGTAAGTGCCTCCCTTCCAAAGCTTGTACGGCTGCTTTAGGTAATAAAGTAGACTTCCAAAGGATGGTACGTCCAAGGTTATAGCATAATATAGCTGTTGGAAATATTGTCATTGATGTCAAAGGCACGAAATTATTAATAGGGTTATTGATCAAGGCAAGTAAGAGTGGCCCAATATAATAAGGCTGCCCGTTATACATCCCCATTGAACAAGACAAACAAAAGTTTATCCGTTGGAAAGATTGTATGTTTAAATTAAAGATTTAAACAATAAAAGAAGTATAGACAATGATGAAAGTCATGAAGGCCGACTTGCATAAATTTAGAGTGATTCATATCATACAAAGCACTATTGAAAAACTCGCTGAAAACGTGCATGACTCGCGAGTAATCGCGCGTTGTTTTCGGCGGCGAGTTTTTTCAAAAACTTGCGGTGATTTTTTGGCCAAAAACTCTCCTGAATCGCTAAGAACTCACGTGCCCTATTTTGAAAACTTGGCGGCAAGGAAAGTTATAAAATAAAACCTAAAAAAACGTTTTTATTTTGCTTTCATTCCGACGGACAGCGACTCGCGGCTCCACGAAACCCTAGTGCGCGACGAGTCACAAGACGACAGTGACCCAGGGTCCCAGACAAATCGAAAGGTAAATTTCATATGAAAGGAGAGATTTTCGATGAAGTTTGAACTGCCAAAATTTATATATGAGATTTTTGACGAACTGTAAAAATTTCGACGAACTGCCGACTTCCTTCCATCCCCCGTCGACCATTCCTCCAAATCCGCTAACATTTTGTTAGCTTTCATTTATTTTATAGTTCACTATATTACTTTTTGCTTTCGTTAGTCTTTAATCTTAGGAAGTTTTAATATACGTTTAACTTAGTTTTACATATGCTTTTAAATTTAGTTCTACTTTAGATATTAATATAGTTTTAAATTAATAATTTAGTTTTAATTTAGAATTTCATTTTAATTTTAATTTAGTTTTTTAATGTAAATTTCGATTTAATTTAGAAAATTAATTTGGTATTAATTTAGAAAATTAAATTTAAATTAATCTAAATTAAATTAACTTAGTATTAATTTTAATTTAGATTTTACTTGGATTTTAATTTAGAATTAGATTTTTAGTTTAGATTTTATTTAGATTAAATTTTAATTTAACATTAGATTTTAAATTTAATTTTAGTTTAGAATTAATTTTAACTTTTAATTTAGTTTTACATTTTAGATTTGTATTTATTAGATTTTAATTTATGTTTTAATTTAGAATTTAATTTTAATTTAGTATTAACTTTAGCATTTAATTTAGAATTAAATTTTGATTTAGTCTTACATTTTAATTATATTTAGATTTTAATTTAGAATTAGATTGTAATTTAGTATTAAATTGTAATTTAGAATTTTATTTTGTAATTTTGTTTTTATTATTACTTTATTTTTAATCTAGCTTAACTAGTTTAGTTGTGATTATGCATTTTTAAATGTTCGATAAATTTGTCGAGTTATTGCCAAGTTTTTCCCCGAGTTTTTGCCGAGTTCCGAATTTTTAAAATTTTTGGGTCTGCTGAGTTTTTGCCGAGTCTGAGTTTTTCAACTATGATACAAAGCAACAATAGTGGTTAAGAGAATTATCTGCAAACATCATTAGAGAAAGATATTATTTTAGTGAAGCCGCCCGACTCCAATACTAGCACTAAAATTTTGAAGTTTGAACTCAAAAAAAAGACATCTAATAAGAAGCTGACCCTCCTACATAACATGCTAGTTAATAAATACAATTCATAAGATTATGATATACTATTTAAAGATGACAAAAGGAAGCGATGAAGAACGATTTGTATAAAGATTAAGAAAGAAGCAATGATCTGTTTGAGACAGTAATTAATACATATTAAAGACAACGATAAGGTTAACTAATTCGATAGTTATAAGGAAAGCGCTTACAATTATGGGAAGCGCATATATTATCAAGGGTCGCTTCTTTTTGGAAGTAAATTATATTTTAGAAAGTCGCCTTTTTCAATAGTCATCTTCATTCACATAAGCATTAGATGATATATAAAGAAGATAACTTTGTGGTTATGAAGGTAAGTATCGAATGAAGATTTTCTGAGTATAAAGAGGAGGAGCAGCAGCATTATGAAGTGCAGATCGGACTTATTCTGAGAAATATATGTGAAATAAAAGGAAGAACTATATGAAGATATAGTTGTGAAACAAGATAGCAAAGAGTGTAGAGAGTAGGTGCTCTCAAATTGAATAAGGGGTTGGTGCCTCTAGAGAATTGGTATTCTCAAATTGAATGAGGGGTTGGTGCCTCTAAAATTGAAGAATTATTTATTTATATAAAACAAACTTTATTATCGTGGTTTCCTACCTATTAGTGTTTCCACGAAAATATTTTTTTTTGATTTAGTATACCCTGGTTAGGGACCAGGGACCCTTTTCAAAAAACAGGGCCATGCCCTAGAAAGTCTGAAACAGTCTGTACTAGTCTGAAGACTAAATAAACTTAAGATACAAAAATGGAGGCAAATTACATAGGCCTCACATAACTTCTGAATAGTCTTTTACGCTAATTAACAAAACATAGAGCAAAAAACCTAGAACCTAGGCAATGTCTTCAACGTCTTTCCCTGTCAAATCCACCAGGTCGGTCTCCTCATCACACGGGCACATGTAATCAGCCTTGTCCTCTGCTTCCACCTTAATCTGCATCTTGACGCCATTTTCTCCACCAGTTTGAGAAGCTTGACCTGTCCCAAATGGAGATCATGAACATGGTCGAGCAGAAACTTCAAATTTAACTGGAAATCCTTTGACACCTCCTCAATATCTTCATGAACCAGAATCGCAGAAGCCGCCATGGACGTCATCCTAGCTAGGGTTAGGGACTGTGCCACACCGAAGACATTCCACCTTCCGTGCGAGGTATTTGGGTCTAGTAAGAATGTCGACAACGCCTCCCTCAACCCCACATTCTACTCAGATTCCACTGCTTTGGTCATTTCAATTATTCTGGCAACCCACTTCCTCATCATCGGGTTCTTAATCTCCGCATCCAGCGAATCCACTGTATCCTCAAGAGCTTGGCTACCCTACACCTTCGTTCTTCTCTTCCTCTTCCCCTTATCTTTTTCATCAGACCACCAATCGACTCGTCCATCACCCTCTTCTGCCTTTGTTGCCGCCTCAGCCTGACCAAAGCAGCCCCAGAGCATTCGGGCTCCCCTTTTGCCATGTATCTATCGCCATTCACACAAACACTAGACACCAACCAAATGCCAAACACTAGGGTCCTAAGGAAACGTGTCTTGACAAATATCATCTGGCGCCATAGACTGCCTTGGTTGAGTATTAAAGCTTCACATGCACCACCCCTAGAAAAGATCTTAAACCTTACCTCAACCACTCCCTCCAATGATCGTCCGCACAAAATCATGATCACTCCTCTGTCCTCCATCCCATCAAATAAACCTTACCAATTAATTATGGTTCTCACCCCTTATCAGGCGGTTTCCACAAAAATATTGTGATATATATATTCCTTGCATTTGAATAGTGGTTGTAATTTCATTTGAAGTTTAAAAATTGAAAAGGTCAATGTTATACTGATTCACCCCCCCACCTCTCAGTATAACTATGTGCTTAATAATAGCCAGCAAAATAAATAAATTCATAAGTCTTACCAATGACCTCATAATCAAATTCCTCTTAATACTCAGATATGATTTGCACATAGATGAATTCTTGTGTAATCTCCAACTTCACCATAAAACTGGAAATGTAAACACAAATTTGGAAATGATATAACAAATATTCGACACGAACTCCACAAACTCAACCCAAACACTTCATAATCAAATGGCACAACGTTCAACACAAGTGTGAACCCTGAATAGACTCACCTCTCAATTGACTAGGGAAGACCTTTCACTTCTGAAATCAATATTCCCAAGGGATTTTATCCTAGGGTTTTTGTTGAACAAACTTGCTCAACCTCCACAACTGGGTTTCAATCAAATGCAAATATCCAGAATAATGCAAATGAATTCCCAAAACTCCTTTTATATCTTTTCGAAAGGAATTACTTTTATTTCTCCTCTCAATTTATAAAGTGTACCCTTTTTAAAATAAATTCCACTTTTGACACTTTATAAAGTTACTTTATTATTTTCCTTTGTTCAACACAATAATTAATTAAATATAAAAAAATCCTTAGAGATACTTAGGATGACTTATAATTTAATTAATTAAATATTTCCTTTATTAAATAATTAAAAATATTTTCCGCACACTCTTGCAAGTTCACGGAAAATATTAAATGGGCCAAAAAGGGACATTACAAAGTGTGTGTGAGATTTAGATTTGATCATAAGAATATATTATATTTGCTTGCAAATCTTTTCATTACCTATTGTGAGATGATACAACTTTAAAACTAGCCATACAAATTCTATGCCCAGTTGTACCACATTGTTGGCTGCTATTAAAACTACATGGGTCATACCATTTTCTCCAAGTGCTAGCCTCCCAACTTGATAGCCGTACAAGCCTATGAGAGGAGGCGTTTGAAAATAAAGATGATTCGCAGCATGTTTGATGAGTCTTAGTGGAGCCATACTAATGATAGGAGGTGTCGTACATTTGCAAGGAGTTACTTTTTGTCTCAGCTGTTATTTCAGCCCTGCAGCAATTTTTATTAGTTTAATGAGAACCGTACAGTAGTATTAAATCAGGTATATTATCCTCAAAGTGCAGAGTTAATTTTATATTAATTGCAGCTGGTACTATTGTCTTAAATCTACTTTTTGAAATCGAATTTTAGAGGAAAATTCTGTGGTAACAATTCTCAAATTATTCATAAAGGTTTTTAGTTGCTAGTATTGTAAATTTCTGTGCAATTCACCGCCGGAAATAATTAAGGAAAGTAATAGTTCACTATTTGTAATAATCTGAAAGGTCTTTCGCCGGATTTATTTACTTTCTTGTACTTGCATTGTGATCAACATTTGGATGGCATAGCTGCCAATGTTTGCATTTCATTATCCGCCAATTTGGCGTGAATCAGAATTGGATGATATAGTTTGTCATTTTGGCATGATGCAATTCCACTTGTTATCTGCTAGATTGGTATGATTGGAAATTGCATATCATTATTTGCCATTTTGGCATTGATCAATTATGTGACTTTGCTTTATTGTAAATTGGTTGGCTAGCCGCGAATATCTTGCTGGTTATTTTTATAAGTCCTCATTCTAGTCTCCGTATGCTCTCACCTTGCCCACACTAGGAACTTGGTGATTAGAAAGAGCTAGGATTCGAGTGATTGCAAAAATTTTTCGAGGATTTGAGCTAATGGTCCTGCTAGGGACATTACAGAAAACAAGTTAATTTACAAATTTAACAAAGTTGAGGAAGATCTCCTTGCAACTCTAATAGAAAACTAGCTTTAAGAACATAAATTTCAAGTACAAAATCTATAAAGTGATAGGATTTTGGTCCTCCATTTTGTATTAATTAGTTATAAGTCCTAATGACTCCTTGTCGTGGATCCTAATGTGAAGGTTATGTGTCTCTCACCCTCACTAGTATACTATTATTATCTTAGTCAAGGTATGAGAGTCAGTTGGCTAGCAGTTTTCTAGTCGGCTCACAGATCTGTCATCATTTTGATGTGAGCCTGCAAATTTACTTATATCTTTTCTCACTTTTGGAAATGGAAAATAAAGATCATCCACTTCCATTATTTCTTTCACGGCTTATTTCAATTTGTTGCCTTGGGTTTTAACCCCCATTTTCATACTATTATTGTGGTTCACAGAGAACCACATCAATGTTTTAGATCCCCTCTCGATGAATTGCATAATTTCTTTCAGCATTTATCGTGTGCCTTCCTCAGCTTATTTGTAGTAGTTTGTTCCTTCAAGCTAAAACAGTCTCTGTTATTTTTTTGTCACTATTTAGCTTGGTCCATATTATGTGCCTTTGTCAGCTTATTTGTAGTAGTGTGTTCCTTCAAGTTAAAACAGCCTGTTATTTTTTTGTCACTATTTATCTTGGTCCATATTATGTATCTTTCTCAGCTTATTTGTAGTAGTGTGTTCCTTCAAGCTAAAATAGTCTCATTTTTTGTCACTATTTAGCTTGGTCCATATTATATGCCTCTGTTAATATCATTCAGCCCTTCATCTATCCTGTACCTTGTTAAGTCAAACAAAAAGAGGCCATCCCTTGTTTGAACATTGAGAAAATCACAACATTCTTCCCTCCACCTAGTCAATTGTGTTATTTTTCCATAGGTATTCTTCCTTCCATGCTATTGAACTTTTCAATTCTGGACCAATTGCCTTAATAAAAATCTACTGAACAGTTTTATGTTTAATAGTTTTGGCTACTACTCTAGCACCTGGAAATGGCTTATATATTTTGTCTGCATCCAGTTACAGCACAATTATGTTCCTTATGCTATACTGACTGCAGACACTCTGAGAATTTAAATTTTCTGCTACTAAAAAATTGTCCACCATATATGATTTTCTTTTTCTGTTTGATCAAATATTACAATCAATAATATTTTCTTATTATTTCCAAATGGAGAATCTTGGATTTTCTAATATGAACACAAGGGCATTAGGTACTGTAGCCAATGAGACAGCAAAAGAGTGTGCAATCATTAAGGTTTGGCAAGTTACTAGGGTGTTCTTTATTTCCAAATTCATTACTAGGGTGGATGGTATGAAATGTCCGAGGGAAAACCCCAAATAATTAAGTTGATTGAAAAAGTCAGCCATGTGGGCCTGCTAGAATTGGTTGACTATAGTCAAAAAGTTTGGCTTTCAAATTCTCAATTCAAGCTGCTTTACTAGATTTCCATTTTGAGGATAGTACAACCATAGTTCCAAGACTCAGACTCGGCGAGGGTCACTCAGCTTGGGACTTGGCACCCAGACTCAGCGCAAACTCGGCAAAGTGAAAAACCCAAGAAATTTAGAGATTTTTAAGGATTTAAAACTTGTTTCATGCACCCTTTATTAAATAAACCTTAATGAAACAATAACATCATCAAATAGAAGCTAATTGGATCACATACACAAGTATACATCGATCACATAAGTATAAATGCAAATTGTAGCTGAGCTGCTGAAGGAAATAGGACACTTAGATATATAAAAATAGTCAAATGTATACAAAACTCATGGAATATGAAATCCATGACATCAAAATGATCAAATGTTCCAAGCAAATATGAAGTATCAAAACAATAACTAGAAGTCTATGGCTCAGAGGAGCTTGCATCCTTTGCCTTCCTATGAAGGCGTAAATGGTAGGTCTTCAATGATGCAGCAGCCATAATCTTTGCCTGTGACTCCATGCCACTCTCACCAACATCAGATGTGCCTGTGTCTGCTTGTGCTCTATCCTCCTCCTCTGTCATGGCTACAGCCTCAGCCTCTCTATCTGCCTGGTCAACCCAATCAAGGTCCTCATCACTAAAGACAAGATTTGTAGCCTCAATGATCCACTCAGATTGTGGATCGACCTCCTCTAGCGTGATTGGGGTGGAGTCATGGTCAAAAATCTGTTTGTGTCTAAGTCGAAGGTTGTAATGAACATACACTAGGTCATTCAACCTCTCCACGGATAATCTATTGCGCCTCTTGGAGTGTATGTGCTCAAACATACTCCAATTATGCTCACAACATGAAGCACTGCATGGATGGCTCAATATGCGAATGACAATCCTCTAAAGGTTTGGTGTTTTAGCACCAAACATTTGCCACCATACATCTGAGATGAGAAAAAGAAAAAAAAATCAATCTCATTTCCAATTTTAAGTCTCAAGTTTCAACATTTAATAATAATATAAAAAGAGGAAAATTATGCCCTTAAATATATTTTTACCTGGCTGCAATGTTGTCCTACTGTCTTTGCACATTAGACGAGAAAAGAGGTCTCCTTGTGCACCAATAAAGGCCTCTATCTCATGGACTATCTGTCTAGTAACTGCAGGCGCCATCCGCTCTATCACTGAGTAGAGCCCACCAAGAACCTCATCATCCGCCTTGAAATCAGGGCGGAATTGGAATGTCGGATTTAGGAAATAAGCTGCTGCATGGAGGGGCTTGTGAAGCTGGTGCTACCATCTCCTATCAATGATCTCCCAAATGGGACGATACTTACCCTCAACTCCCCCATAGATGGATCTAATGGCCTCCTTGGCCCTATCCATGCCCTCATAGATGTAGCCCATTGCGGGCTTCTCCCCATTAGCAACTCGTAGGAGAACTACCAAGGGCTCAGTGAACTGCAAATATTGTGAAACATTAACTTAAGTGTGAATAAAATAAACTATAAAGTTAAACAAATAAAAAAAAAATATGAATAAAAATTAAAAGTAAAACAATATAGAATACTATAATTGAATTTTACGGTTACCTTCACAATCTCTGCAGCAGGTGTCCAAAAGCCTGGCTCATCATAAATGTAACTTGCCACTTCAATCCCCATGATGGAAGTACCATAGGATGAGGAAGTCCACTCCTCAGCAACAAACATACGTCTCAAAGCTCCCTTTGACCGAATCAAGGATTGTAGTGTGATGAAATTTGTAGCAAATCTGGTGATGCCAGGACGAGCCAACTCCCTTACCCCTGTGTATTGCCTCATTAGGCTAAGGACCCATGTGTGATTGTATATAAATTTGCAAATATTTTTGGCGATATCCACACATGTTTTGATCCATGGAAGCTTGCCAAAATCCTCCAATATGAGGTCAAGGCAATGTGCGGCACATGGAGTCCAAAATACTGTTGGGTGCCGCTCCATCAGTAGTCTACCTGTAGCAACATAATTTGTTGCATTATCGGTCACTACTTGAACCACATTCTCCTCACCCACCTCAAATAGGACTTCCTCTACAGCCTCACAAAGGTATGTGGCATTTTTTACGTGTGTTGAAGCATCAATTGACTTGATGAACATGGTGCCACTTGAAAAAGAAGCAAAATCAATGGTTCAATAAAACATAAATTAAAAATATTAATCGTTAAATCAAATTCAAAATTCAAATTATTCAATGCATTGAGGGAAGTACAATTACTTGAAGAGGAAACAAGAAAATTCAGTAGCGTCCTATTTTTTTTGTCGGTCCAACCATCGGTCATGATGGTGCAACCCTTCTTGCTCCATACCAAGCGCTGCTCCTCTATTTCAGCTTTTACATCAGCCACCTTTTGTGTCAAAAGTGGGCCCCTTAAGTCATCTTCAGTAGGGCCTTTGAAGCCCGCCCCACAAATAGTTATGGCATCAACCATATTTTGCCAAAAAGGAGACTTAGCACATGTAAAAAGGAGAGTTTAACTTTAAATTTGAATTCAACATACATTTAAAATTTAAATATAAAAATTCATGAGACAAAGAATCAAACAATAATAGTATAAATTTTAAAACAATCAAACAAAAAAGAATTACCTGGCTACATGGAATGGAATGGTGCAATAGTACCAAAAGTCACCAATTGCTCGTCTAGCTGCGTCATGTGCCTCCTTGTTCCAACCCATGCTCTCAAGTGACGGTTGGGAACCAGGAGTCGTGCGTGGCACAAAAAATGAATCCAACCTAGATTTACGAATTCTAGGACCAATGCTAATACTCCCACTAGAAATAGCACTAGCGGCAACACTAGCACCAACAGTAGCAGAAGCACTAGCACTAGGACGAAATGGAGGCTTGGAAGAAGCCTCTCCAATACCACCAATGCACGCTAACTCCTCCCTTTGCCTCTTTTTCACTTCTTTTTTCATTTCAAATGATTCTAATTGTACTTGCACCTCACGAACAACCTCAATAGGTGCATCTTTGCATCCCAAAGCATCATGGACGAGTATGCGTGCAAGATGGTATTTCAATCTATGAATGCCTCCATGAAAAATTGTTTTGCAATAGAAACATTTTGTTTGTCCTTTTTTTTGCCCTGGAAAATTTTCAGCATGTTTCAAGCTGGGTCCTTTCGAAATGGGTTTGAAGAGTTAGACATTGTGGAAAATACAATTTGAACTTGAAATCAAGGCTGCTGCAATAACACATAAATACAAAAAAAACGAACATTTGTTAATTCATTTATAATTATTAAACTAATTCAAAAAAAAAATGTAGGGTTTATTTCAAAAATATGTAGGGTTTGTTGATTGTTCCAAAACAAAAAGTAGGGTTTTTTAATTTGTTGAATGTTCAAACTTCAAACAAAATAAGTAGGGTTTGTAACTTTGTTCCAAAAAAAATTTGAAATTTTACAAAACAATGCAATTTTTGCTAAAAAACACAAAAAAAACCAAACAAAATCATGCTTACCTCTCTAATGGAACTTGAAATGAAATGCAAACTCCTTCCAATCGCTAGTAGAGAGCTCTCAATGCACCAACTCTAAGTATGAAGCTGCTCCAATGCGATTTAATGATGGATTTTTCGTTCTACCTCCTTGCTATTTGCCCTACAATGCACTCTTATTTTTCCTCACAACTCTCTTTTCTCCTATTTTGCCAACAAAATGAAATGAAGTTACTTTTAGTGTAATAGAGGCAATATACGTAAAAAAAAATCAACTTTTACAATGAGTTTTTATGTTTTTTTTTCACTTTTCCGTCATGCCTGCGCCGTCTGGGTTTCATGCTTAGGACTCGCGAGTTTGGGCGAGTTTGGCAAGTTTGACAAAACCGGCAAGTTTGGGCGAGTTTCTGGCCGGGTCCGGGTCCGAGTCCCCAGGACTCGTCATGTCTTGCTCGGCTCGCGACTCGCCGAGTTCTGGTGAGTTTGGGAACTCTGAGTACAACATACAGGATTGAAATTTGGTGATTGTGTTTGCAATTAATAATGGAGGGTTGGTTTAAATGCCATAACAAAGAATGCATAGGTGTTGGAGGGTTAAGGACAACATGAATAAGATTAATGGGACGAAAAACACAGCAAAAGGATTTTTTCTTTGAATCAAAATATTTAGATGTCTTGTCTCTTTTAAAATAGATATGGCCTCTTCTTCCTGAACAAATAATGTAAAGTTTTGAGCTTACCGTGCTGAACACCTGTCAAATGAAATGCATTCTAAGTCAAACCAAACGGGATGAAGTCCATGACCATGATTTATTTGGGATTCTCAATATCATGAGGAAAGGTGTCAAACTAAACCAAATAAAATACATAAGAAACAAATAAGATTAAAGGGACGAAAAACACAGAAAAATGACTTTTGCTTTGACTCAAAATATTCAGATGTCTTATCTCTTTTGAAATAGATATGACCTCTTTTTCTGAACAAATGATATAAAGTTTTGAGCTTAATATGCTGAGCAACCTGTCGAGTGAAATGCACTCTAAGTCAAACCAAACGAGATGAAGTCCATGATCATATATTTATTTTGGATTCTCAATATCATGAGGTGTCAAAGTAAACCAAATAAAGTACATAAGAAACAAATACTCTTTCTCAACATCACGAACGTCAATAACAATGGAGTGATTTGTATCGATCTTATTGGTGTATGTACCAAGGTTAAGGACATGTTAGCGTTTTGTTTCGTACCTTTCAATGCGATGCAAAATGTAATGTCCCACCCTGATTTTTTTCCTGATTTTCTGTATTTGTGTTTGAGTTCTGTAATGTCCCCATTTTTGAGCTAAGTAATAATTTCTAGTTGAGCTTCTTTCTAAACATGGAGAACTAGAATGTTGGTATATTTCTACACATGGAGAACCGGAATGTTGGCTCAACTAGTATTTTATTGGGTTGGCTCAGTATTTTCAGGAGATATTATTCTATTTAGCCAAATGTGTTTTGTGATTAATGGAAAATGCAATATTGAAATTGTATTTTCAATTATTTGATTTGATAGATTATGAGAAAATGAAATCTTTAATTACATTTTCTCTAATATATTTTTATGGAGTTCTATATTTTTTTGTATGAGTCTAATCGATGGGTGAAGTATGGCTCCAGGTGGGACCTATTTTATGAAATGGAAATGATAACACATTTGTTATAGGTCCAAGCTAATGAAGAAGAGGTTTTCAATACTCCAAATGGCTACCCAAGATGGATCGACTAGCATGATATGATAACACATTGGATTATGATCCAAATTGTTTTCCAATGGCTCAATGAAAGTATTCACCCAAGATAAGATGCATTCACCCAAGACAAGGAGTTCGCCAAAATGAAGAAAATCATAGAGGATTGTGCAGTGGCTAAAGCAAGCATTTAAAATAATTGTTTCAATATCCAATGCCAACGACTAGGAGGATCAATCGCCCAAGGTGAAAAGAAATGATTTTAAATGCAAATTTTATATATTAAATGCTTGTATATGGATCGATGGATCATGAGGTGAGAGCGATTGGCATTGAGGAAGGATTTTAAATGTTCTTTGAAGAATTTAAATGCCTTTTTCCAGCTGTCCAAGACAATGAAGGTATTAAATATTCTACAAAGAAATTCAATGCAAGATATCAATCGCCCTTGGAGGAGATAGGCGATTTGCCTTGGAGAAATGTTTAGCAAGGAGAAATCATTTAATTTCATCCAAAGTGGTTTTCGAATGCATGCAATCATTTAAAATTGTTCAAGTTTCTTGTTCATCATTGGTGGAATTCCATACTTCATTCCAAATCGCCATAGAGGAGGATCGACCAGCTTTGGAGAGGATAAATAGGTCATTGCAAGTTCAATTTGAGGATATGTTGAATCTGGTATGTTTTCTTATTCCTATTGTTTTGATTGAGAATTCTGATTTTCATGTCATTTTGCAAGGTGATGACCCCTTGTATTTGTATGGTGATGACCCCATACATCATGTTAGGTGATATCATTCAAATATTCATCATTAGAGCTTAATTTTGCAGGTTTTGTGAGAGTTGAAGTGAAGTTTGTGAGCTATTGTAACCCTTGGCCAAGTTGAATATCAACCAAGGTAGTGTTTATCAAATATTGGAGTGATTAAGTGAGTTTTATCAAGAGTTTAGGGTTTGATACAAATCACAGCTAGCTGATAAAACTTCATTTTCAGGGTTTTATGAAGATTCAAGCATTGGTGATGATTATACAAGCCAATATCCACAACTAGAGACCCATCGCTTACATGGAGAGGAGGTATTTTTGATATTTGAAGCAATTTGGGTATGCTACAGCAAGCTACAGGTCTGATACAGTCATTATCAGAGTGAAAAGAAGTACAATTTGAAGGCATTTGATAGTTTGAAGGCATTAGAAGTCATTTCAGCTTCCTAGGAACCTATCGATTTGCATTTGGGAGTGATTTTTAGCATGCATTCATCTCCATTTAATGGCTGGGTGATAACAGTGTTGTAATCAGTCATAACAGCAGAGAAAAGACACATTTCCAGCTTGGTTTGAAGACATACTTCATTCATTGTTGAGCTGATGTGATTCTTGTTCATTTGGCATTGATGTAGTAGGGTTTTTAATATAGTTTGATGCTATTTTGTAAGAGAAATAATGTCTGATGTAAATCAGTCCATGACTGATATAATTTCCAGCCTATAAACATTTGCATGTAACTAATTTGAAGACTTCAATATCACACGGTGTTTGGATTTCTAATTGCTCATATGCTTCATGTGTTATCTTTCATTTGAAGTTGACTATTTGGTGCAAGAATTCTTATTTAATTTGGCAAAAATTTTCAGTCATATATAAAGGGTTCTTTACAAGTTCTGTGTTTGTTTATAGAATAAGACGGAAATGCAGAAGTTTGTTTTCACAATGGATACAATAGCAATCTTAAACAGACTGAAAATAACTCACAAACACATATTTTCAACACCCACATTCAACTACAATCTGAAAGTACATTATCATCTAATGAAAAGATACCCAGTTGAGGAAAACTCATTTTAATGCAATTACAAACATACCCATTCGCTGTTTATAACTTTGTGAGTCTGAAAATGAAGAATATAGCAATCTGATGCTACAAATCACCTCTAGAGTAATCAATCTGTCATTACTAATTTCTCTTTCTTGCAAATGATGGACAGCAGTAAAGGAATCCAAGGTGCCTCTATTGCAAGAGAAATGAGACCCTAAACTTAGGCGTTTAGGTCTAGGAAGGCTCATGCCCAAACCTAGGCTGTACGGCTATGTGGGAAGGAGTCACAACAGCAATGCCCACCAAAAAACTCTCTAAAACTGCTCAAAAATGACCTCCAATAACCTGCAGATGTATGGCATAAACCTCATGCACAAGGAGATAGAAGGTATTCACAAACAAACCCCCAAACAGCTGCACAAAATGGTACAGCTAGCCCTAGATGGTACGGCCAGATTTGCCAAATTTGCAACACTCTAAACACTTCACAAACTGCCTCAAAATAATATTCATAAAATCACCATTATTTTGTACTCTAAAACCCTTGCATTTCGAACATTGAAAATCTGCATTGATAATCCATTTAGCCTCCAAATAAGACTATCAACAATCACCCTAGAGAGGTCTTTCACTCCCGCAGATGATGATCTCTATGAGGGTTTCCGTCCTCACAAAGCAAAGGAAGAACTTTGTTCAACCAGCAGAACCTGTGTAAAATTATATTTTCAAGCATATGCAAAAAATGAGCATTCAAACTCCTTTTGTTTGTTCTCTAAAACCCCACCCCAAGTTTGGGGAAATAAAATATTTCATTTTATTTTAACTCCTTATGTCTCCCATACAATGGCGCTTTTCCCCAAATTCTTATATTTCAATTTCCACTTTAATTTACGCCTTAGGCACCCATTTAATCATTTTATGAATAAAGTATTAAATAACGAATAAAGTTAAATATTTAATTTAACTTTATAAAATAGTAACTCATCGTTATTTAATTTAAAACCATTTGAATATACCAAATACTAAAAAGGCGATGTCCACCGCTCCCATTAACACATCTAAAAATAGTAATCCTGTCAACTAACTCAATTGGTGCCCGAAACCAGAGTTCCAAGACTCGGCTGGACTCGGCAAGTTCCGAGCCGAGTGACCCCAGACGAGTCCTAGGGACTCGGACTCAGACTCGGTGTGAAAACTCGTCGGACTTGTCAGCTCCAAGCGAGTCCTGTCAAGGAGACTCGGCGGGCGCAAGCTGAGGATAAAAGTAAAAAAAAAACATAAAACTAAAGTTAAAACTTGAATTTTTTTTTAACTGATATTACCTCTACATCCTTAAAAGCAACTTCATTTCATTTTGTTGGCAAAATAGGAGGAGAAAAGAGAGTTGTGAGGAAAAATAAGAGTGCATTGTAGGGCAAACAGCAAGAAGGGAGACGAAAAATCCCTCAACAAATCACATTCGGGTAGCTTCATACTCAGAGTTGGTGCATCGAGAGCTCTTTACCAGCATTTGGAAGGAGTTTGCATTTCATTTCAAGTTTCATTAGAGAGGTAAGCTTGATTTTGTTTGTTTTTTTTTGCGTTTTTTTAGCAAAAATTGCATTGTTTTCTAAAATTTCAATTCTTTTTGGAACAAAGTTACACACCCTACTTATTTGTTTTGAACATTCAACAAATTTAGAAACCCTACCTTTTGTTTTGGAACAATCAACAAACCCTACATTTTTTTTGTATTAGTTTAATAATTATAAATGAATTCACAAATATTCATATTTTTTGTATTTATGTGTTATTGCAGCAGCCTTGATTTCAAATTCAAATCATATTTTTCACAATGTCTACTTCTACAAACCCAAATCGAAAGGACCCAGCTTGGAAATATGCTGAAATTTTTCCCGAGCAAAAAAAAGGAAAGGCAAAATGTTTCTATTGCAAAACAATTTTTCATGGAGGCATTAATAGATTGAAATACCATCTTGCACACATACCCATCCATGATGTTGTGGGATGCGATAAGGCACCTGTTGAGGTTGTTTGTGAGGTGCAAGTACAATTAGAAACATTTTAAATGAAAAAAGAATTGAAAAAGAAACAAAGGAAGGAGTTGGCGTGTATTGGTGGTGTTGGAGAGGCTTCTTCCAAGCCTCCATTTCGTCCTAGTGCTAGTGCTAGTGCTAGTAATAGTGTTGCTGCTAGTGGTAGTGGTAGTGGGAGTATTAGCATTGGTCCTAGAGTTCGTAAATCTAGGTTGGATTCATTTTTTGTGCCACGCACTACTCCTGGTTCCCAACTGTTGCTTGAGAGCATGGGTTGGAACAAGGAGGCACATGATGCAGTTAGACGAGCAATTGGAGACTTTTGGTACTATTACACCATTCCATTCCATGCAGCTAGATAATTCTTTTTTCTTTTGATTGTTTTAAAATTTATAGTTTGATTCTTTGTCTCATGAATTTTTATATTTAGATGTATGTGGAATTCAAATTTAAAGTTAAACTCTCCATTTTACAATACTTATTTAATTTATTTATGACATGTGTTAGGTCTCCTTTTTGGGAAAATATGGTTGATGCCATAACTATTTGTGGGGCGGGGTTCAAAGGCCCTACTGAAGATGACTTAAGGGGCCCACTTTTGACACAAAAGGTGGTTGATGTAAAAGCCGAAATAGGGGAGCAACGCTTGGTATAGAGCAAGAAGGGTTGCACCATCATGACCGATAGTTGGACCGACAGAAAAAATAGGACGTTGCTGAATTTTCTTGTTTCCTCTGCGAGTAATTGTACTTCCCTCAATGCATTGAATAATTTGAAATTTGAATTGGATTTAGCGATTAATTTTTTAATTTATGTTTTATTGAGCCATTGATTTTGCTTCTTTTTTCAGGCGACACCGTCTTCATCAAGTCAATTGATGCTTTAATGTATGTAAAAAATGCCACATACCTTTGTGAGGCTATAGAGGAAGTCATATTTGAGGTGGGTGAGGAGAATGTGGTTCAAGTGGTGACCGATAATGCAGCAAATTATGTTGCTGCAGGTAGACTAATTATGGAGAGGCACCCAACAATATTTTGGACTCTATGTGCCGCCCATTGCCTTGACCTCATATTGGAGGATCCTGGCAAGCTTCCATGGATCAAAACATGTATGGATATGGCCAAAAATGTTTGCAATTTTTTATACAATCACACATGGGTCCTTAGCCTAATGAGGCAATACACAGGGCTGAGGGAGTTGGCTCGTCCTTGCATCACCAAATTTGCTACTAATTTCATCACATTACAATCCTTGATTCGGTCAAAGGGAGTTTTGAAACGTACGTTTGTTGCTGAGAAGTGGATTTCCACATCCTATGCTACTTCCATCGTAGGGATTGAAGTGGCAAATTACATTTATGATGAGCTAGGCTTTTGGACACCTGCTACAGAGATTGTGAAGGAAACTGCAAAATTTAATTCTAGTATTCTACTTTTAATTTTTATTCATATATTTTTTATTTGTTTAACTTTATTTTCGTTCACACTTAAGTTAATGTTTCACAATATTTGTAGTTCACTGAGCCCTTGGTAGTTCTCCTACGAGTTGCGGATGGGGAGAAGCCCGCAATGGGCTACATATATGAGGGCATGGATAGGGCCAAGGAGGCCATTAGATCCGTCTATGGGGGAGTTGAGGGTAAGTATCGTCCCATTTGGGAGATCATTGATAGGAGACGGCACCACCAGCTTCACAAGCCCCTCCATGCAGCTGCTTATTTCCTAAATCCGACATTCCAATTTCGCCCTAATTTCAAGGCGAATGATGAGGTTCTTGGTGGAATCTACTCAGTGATAGAGCAGATGGCGCCTGCAGTTACTACACAGATAGTCCATGAGACTGAGGCCTTTACTGATGCACAAGGAGACCTCTTTTCTTGTCAAATGTGCAAAGAGAGTAGGACAACATTGCAGCCAGGTAAAAATATATTTAAGGGCATAATTTTTCTCTTTTTATATTATTATTAAATGTTGAAACTTGAGACTTAAAATTGGAAATGAGATTGATTTTTTTTCTTTTTCTCATCTCAAATAGATGGTGGCAAATGTTTGGTGCTAAAACACCAAACCTTCAGAGGATTGCCATTCGCATATTGAGCCAGCCATGCAGTTCTTCAGGTTGTGAGCACAATTGGAGTATGTTTGAGCACATACACTCCAAGAGGCGCAATAGATTGTCTGTGGAGAGGTTGAATGATCTAGTGTATGTTCATTACAACCTTCGTCTTAGACACAGACAGATTTTCGACCATGACTCCACCCCAATCACACTAGAGGAGGTCGATCCACAATCGAGTGGATCATTGAGGCTACAGATCCTGTCTTTAGTGACGATGACCTCGATTGGGTTGACCAGGTAGATACAGAGGTTGAGGCTGTAGCCATGGCAGAGGAGGATAGAGCACGAGCAGACACAGGCACAACTGATGTTGGTGAGGGTGGCATGGAGTCACAAGCAGAGATTATGGCTGCTGCATTATTGAAGACCTACCATTTATGCCTTTGTAGGAAGGCGAAGGATGCAGGCTCTGCTAAGCCATAGACTTCTAGACTCTAGTTATTGTTCTAATATTTCATATTTGTTTGGAACATTTGATGTCATGGATTTCATATTCCATGAGTTTTGTATACATTTAACTATATTTATATATCTAAGTGTGTTATTTCCTTCAGTAGCTCAACTACAATTTGCGTTTATACTTATGTGATCGATGTATACTTGTGTATGTGATCAAATTAGCTTCTATTTTATGATGTTATTGTGTCTTTAAGGTTTATTTAATAAAGGGTGCATGAAACAAGTTTTAAATCCTTAAAAATCTCTAAATTTCTTGGGTTTTTCACTTTGCCGAGTCTGCACTGAGTCCCGAGTCCTGAGCCGAGTCACCCTCGCCGAGTCTGCGCTAAGTCCGAGTCTCAAAACTATGCCCAAAACTGACTTACTAAAAATAGTAAGTATTGGAGAACTCAACCAAAATCACCCCAGAAAAGGGCATTGTGCACATCATAACCATTGGGGCTCAAAAAACACATCTAATACTGCCATCCCGCTGGATAAACAGTCACCCCAGAGTTCCCTTACCCTAACGTATTAGCCTATGGGAACCACTGAATAGGCTAACTGTGCACCAAACTGCACTGATTAGGAAGGGGGCATTACACAAAATGGAATAGATGTGCAATAAAATTGCTCTTCAAATTAGAAGGGGAAGCTCCTTGTAAAATAAAATTAATCTAAAACTATACAAACGTACTTGCTATCTACAAACTTTACAATGCTTTCAGAGGTGTTTTTGTGCTTATTGTGGATAATACATGAAAATGCAATCTTTTTGGTTTGCAATGTGCAACAGGTTGAAACACACTTTCAACATAAAACACACTTTCAACATGAAACAAGGGGTTTTGTGCTTTTTGACTTGAATCAAAACCTACTGCTAGACGCTTACATTGTTCAATTAAATTCAGAGATTGAGCAAGGCAAGCACACATGGATTGAAATAGATTAACGCCTACACAAATGGATTGGATAGATTAATGCCTAAACATGAACATTACAGTTAAATCGAATGTATGATGGTACAAATCCATTAGCTACACTTTCAATTTTGCCTACAATACAAAATCTTAACGAGAATGAATACTCAACAGAGAACCATTTCAGCATAATGTAGGCACGAAAATTAACATTTTATTGATGTTCATTCAATGTTACAATTGATTTCTTTAATACAACTCCCTAACTCTCCTACTCTGATAATGAATACTACTAACTCTAATAACAATGAATCCCCAATCTATGTGCAAAAGCACTTATTTATAATGTTTACAAAGTCTGCATGAAAAATAAATAAAATAGTTAACTACACTCCTATTCTAATTGACTATTGTTTGCATGACATGCAAACTTTCTTACAATTTATTTGCTCCACTAAACTAAAACTATAAACATGCAACTGTCAGTTCAATTGACGATTAAAAGCTCTCATCTCTCGAATGACAAGAAATCGATGACTGAACCAAAAGTCAACTTCAAATTGACACTAAAAACAGCAAGTGCTAAAATTAGCAAATATCTGAATATGCTTTTACTTTTTGAAACTAATGACAATCTATTTTTTGCGCGGGCTAAAAATAGAATTCTCAGGAAGGCAACTCTGGCTGATTTTGGTTCAACGATTTTGATGAAGTTTTCCTCCATGTTGATGAAAGATGGACAAATTCTTTGATGAAACTCTAAAAATATTGACAACTTATGAGTCTCCCTACTTAAATTTGAACATTCTTGCAAAAATCACAACTTTGTATGCTCCAAATCTAGTGTATCCTTTGTTTTCCTAACTATGACTTTGATCTTACAGGTCGCTGATGGAAATTTGAAGAAATTGAAAAAGATAATGTCGATATTCTTTATGCTTGAAACTTTTCACTTCTCTAGCTTGAAATAGTGCACAAAGAAACTTTAACTCTGAGCTGCCGATATGGCACATTGATTTTGGAAATTTGTTCCAACTGATTGGATGTGTGTGTTGACTAGATTCATTTGTCCTTTCTGCTAATGTTTTGTCTTTAATGATATCCTTTGTGTTCAAGCGTGTGGAAATAATATTGGAGGTGCTATTTAATCTGCTTTGACTACGTTTGGTTTCCTTGGCAAGCGCTTTGAATGAGTGCTTCATTTCAAAGTTTCTACTGCCTTAGCCTTGTGCAGGTGTGGTTTCTCTTGTGTGAAGGCGTCTTTGGTTGTATAGACATGTTGATGAAATCTGGATGTGCTTTATCTCTTTGTATGATGCATATAACTTTTGATGAGGCGCTACTCTTGTTTGCTTATGGAAGGCAATGCTTCTACTGAGTGTGGAGCTTTGACTTTCCTTTGGCTTTTGGGCACGAACTCCATACATAGGCGCGTTGAGAAGATTGTCTTTGAATGATTTTATGGAAAGCTTTTCATAGGCGTGCGACTCCTCTATTTTGGCGATTGATTTTTTGTTTGAAAGCGCCTCTAGTTTTGCATAGGTGCTTGAGAATATGGTAAGGAGTGTTCTGACTTTTGCATGGCACATCTGATTTTCCTCATGGACGTCGTTGCCTTTGGAGAAGCACATTTCAAGCATTCAAAAAGCACTTTTTCTTCTGTGAAGGCATGCATAATTCTTTGAATGAACGCTTTATTTTATTTATTGGGGTGCTTTAACTTTTTTTATAAGCATGGGCCTTTGGACAAGCACGCACCAATGAAAGGCTTTATATATATATATTATTTTCTAAGTTTTATATTTTTACTTTTTATTTATTATTTTTTAAAATAATTATTATTAATAATAAATATTGGGAAAATAATTATATTTTATAATTTTTAATTTTCGACAAAAACAATAATAACACTTAAAATTTTAATTTCAATACTTAATAAAAAATTAATAATAAATTATTAACTATAAATTAATATATCAAAATTAAATTTTATAGATGAAAACAAATGTTCAAAAACATACACTTCAGATTTTGATGGAACGACAATTAGAATGACGAACAAATTCGACATGCAGATCTAAGCATGACGAGCTTCGACGATGATACAGACTTGGCGATTTGATGAATGCACACTAGACCTGGACAATCGACATTTTGAACATAACGACATATGACTTGGTCAAAAATAACTTTTCAACTTCAATGTTGACAATTTACGACACACACAAATGATGACAAAGGAATTACTTGTGACACAATCCGATTTCGGATTGGGTACAACAAGACCCATATTGAACCTTTATACAATTTATTTCTGACATCCCTCAATGCAAAAGACAAAGTTTTAGCCAACAATCTGATCCTTATGTCCATTAAATATCCAAATTATTTCCAATGTACAATGGACATCCCTGGGGACGCACTCCTTTGGGTGGTGTTTCCAGGGACACCTTGATATCCCTAGAACAAAGACATTCAAATGTCCCTCAATTGCCTTAGGAATAGCAAGGCGTCCCTATGTCCCTTGAAAAAAAACCTAGTTTTAGAAAAACTCAAAACATTAAAAACAAACAGGAAACCCTAATCCTAATTTAAAATGGGGCCCCACCAAGATCCCCCAACCTAAAAAACTATAAAAGCACTTGCCCACCCTCATTTCAAATCACCAATAGCATCAAATACTGCTAAGGATCATAAAGGCATCCAAGCTTGTCCAAATTTGTTCTATAGTTGCAGATTGAGTTCAAACATTTGTTTGAGCTATTATCTCATATGGCACAAGTTTGAGCTATTATCTAATATGGCACAAAGATGTAATGTGCAATTGAGTCAATAGCCTTTCTCATAATTTGTGTCAATGTTGTATTAGGTATCATTGTGCCTTAAAATTATTCAAATGGAGACATGCTTTTAATATTGAATGATCCAAAATTGAATCATGAACATCATCGAAATTAGTTGAGTTAATCAACTATCAATGGGACTAAAGAAGTGTTTGCAACATGTTATAACCTCATTATTGTACACCTATGAATTGTTTTGTACTAGGAATGACTTAACAAATTTTCTTGTTAGTTTAATATTGGAAGTTATTAAATGTCGTTGTTCCTTCATTGCTTTTGTGTCATAGATGAAGTCCATTGTTCAAGGATGTTATTGATTGTTTTGTTAAGTCAATGGATGGGTGTGAATTTGAGAAGTCAAGATTCAAAGTGGAAAAGTTGTTAAAGGACTGTCAAAGTTGTCAAAAGAGCAGAAAACTGTCTACCAAGAAATGGCAAAGTTACTCCTAGGGTATGTTTGCCAAGTGTGAAATTAATTGTGTCAAAAAAGTAGTTATAACCCCCAAAGCATGTGCTTTAAGTGGTCTTGCCATGGTTGGGTGTCTCCAGGAGTGCGCTTTGGCTATTTTTACCCAAAAGTGAAAGTGAATTAAACCAAGTCATGAAAACTAGCTCTAATTCTAAAGCGCATGCTTTTCTAGTTAAAGCCAAAAAAGTTAACCACCAAAGGACTCAAAAGCACGCACTTTTGCTTGGCTAACCATCCTCAAAAGAGCGCTTTTCAAAAAATGGCTAAGTATCAGAAAGTGGTTATATCCGCGAAGCATGTATTGTAAGTGGTTTTGTCATGCCCCAATATTAAGGCATTGTTTAAATTAAAGATTTAAACATCATGATAGATGAAAAGTCACTGGGATGACAATCATAAATAAACATATATGAATATTATAATTTAATATATAACAATTATAATAATATATATATTTAAATATAAATAATATAATATTGTTATAAATATACACACACACATATATATATATATATATACATATACATATATGGATATAGATGTTAAATATTATTATCAATAATAAATACAAATACAAATATAATATTATAATAGTATAATAAATATTATATAGACATAGATATAAATGTAAACATAAATATAAATATAATTACTTAATATAAAGGACTAGTATCCCATATATGTAAATAGGTTGCGATTTATTAATAAAGTCTTAAAAGCCTTTGGAATATGAAATAGAATAATTTTGAAATGACCGATCCTCATAAGGTAATCGCTGATATAAGATAGCGAATGGAAAACCTTATAAGAATCCACAAATTCTTCTAAAAAGCAAACATATTCTTATGATTAACATTTAATGACTAAAGGTAGTCGCTGTTACTTAACAGTGAACTAATGGAAAGAAATCCTCGGCAGATCACTTACTACTGATGCTAACAATTGAGAATAATTAACATTGTTTAGAATAGTCACGGGTATGGGAAGGAGTCGATCATAAGCAAATCACATTTAAATCTTAGCAAAGTTAACCACTGATTAATAGAAATAAAGACCAAGCGCTTATGGAAGGTGGTGACCAATGGTTAGCACACCTCTTCAAGAGGTATAAGAATCAATCGGTGGATGGCATAAGGGGGCATCGAAGAATAAAATCAACATCTCATTTTCATCACCATTTTACACAAGCAAGGGTAGACCGGAAGTAAGAACGGAGTAAGGAAAATAGTATCTAATCATAGAATACGCTTCAGTATCTACATCAGATAGTCTAACGGGCAAGAATAGAGGAGATTTATCCATTATAAAGGAATATCATCAGAAATCAGATCATACACTAGCTCAAAAGTTACTTTCGTAGGTTGCAAGTCAATCCAAACTCAACTCACGTCGTGGGAAGTTGAAACCATATGAAGCCGTGACAATCCTCGAAAGCAGCAATTGATAACGGATTCAGAGGGAAGATTGTTCGTTAACGCTCATTCAATATATAACGCAGGTCATTGGAAAACATACACATCTCGTATCATTAGAACAAACATCTCAGCACCCAATCCACTCGCTTCCATATCCGCATACAAATAAATCGAGTCGACTCAGTAGTAAATAATATAAGCCATTATCGGAGCAGTCATACCAATCCTTCCTCAGCGAATCATCTATTTCAAGATCTAGTGAATCGATTATACCCAGGTCAAGAAATTCTGAACTACTTAAAGGGGATATTATAGGTGGAAAATAAGGCCCATTTAAAAGGGGGCATTACAAGTGGTATCAGAGCAGAAGATTCTGCCATCCTGTGAAAAAATTTAATGCAACATCATACAAGACAAACAGTTCGTAACAACAACAACATGGATGCTCAAGATATGAGGTCATTCATGGAAATGATCACCAAAAGCTTGATGGAACAAAATGAAAAGACAACTCAATCCATGATGGAGCAAAGTGAAAAAACTACACAAATGTTCCTAGAAGCACTCCAAAAGATAGAAAACACCGTGGAACAACTCAAGGTCCCGTTGACAAATGGAAGGGAAGTAGCTTCGAACCAAGCCGAAATTAGCAACTCTTCCTCAAGTTCACGAATTCCAATACCATCTTTCCTACCAAGTGAGGAAACTCCAAGAAGGGAAGAAGAAAATACACAAGTTATGAGCACCAAGGACATGGCTAGAGCCTATGCAAATTTAGAACCCGAAGTAAGAAGAGCAGTTTCCTTCCATGAATTTAGCAACTCTAAAAGGAATGAGTTAACACGAAGTGAGAGAAGACCTATCCATAAGGACTTAAAACAAAAGGCCAATAAAGTAAACCTTCCTCACTTTGATGGAACCACTAAAATCACCCCACATGCATGGCTTCAAAAACTTAATGACTATTTTGCACTTAGTCCCATGACCGAAAAAGATGCCCTCCAATTTGCAATCCTACACCTAGAAGGGACAGCCTATGAGTGGTGGCATAATGGAAAAAGCACCCTAGGCCATGAAAACATTACATCATATGCTGAATTCTCTAAAAGGTTCCTTAAGAAGTTTGATAGGAGACATCCCCAACAAGACTTTAAGGACTTAACCTTGGTAAGACAAAAAGGAACGGTGGATGAGTACATAAGTGAATTCGAGAAATTAGCTATGCGAGTTACCGGAATTGAAGATGAAAGACTAACATTTCTATTTATTGAGGGCTTGGATGAGAAATTGAGAGGACTAGTGGGAGCACTTGAACCCACCTCATTGGATAATGCCATTGAAATGGCAACCCGTTTGGAAAAGAACAAACCCACAAATCTCTATACAAACCCATCCCACAAGAAGGAAAGATTCCATAAACCTTTCTCATCCGAGAATGAAATAAAGGAAAAAAACTTATGTTACAGATGCAAGGAACCCTGGACTCATGGACATACTTGCAAAGGAAATGGGAGACCATGGACTAGAGATAATACGATGAAAGACGATTTCCGAAAAAGGAATCTATGCTTCAATTGCAACGAAAAATGGGAGCCAGGTCACCGGTGTGCAAGAAAAAGAGAACACCTAAAAATCATAACAAATGAGGAATTGGAGGAAAATTTTGAACCAAAAGAAAAGAAAAAGAAACATAGTGAAGAAGAATGTTCATGATGGCTCAAGCACAAGCAAACCCTGTTCAAGACATGATAGGTAGGAAGTGTGCCCTCCATCACACTCTCGGTCCTTAATATTAAAAAGATGATAGGTAGGAAGAATGCCCTCCATCATGCTCTCATCAAATTATGTTAAAGGGATGATAGGTAGGAAGAATGCCCTCCATCATCAAGACATGATAGGTAGGAAGTGTGCCCTCCATCATGTTCTTGTCAAGATGTGATAGGTAGGAAGTGTGCCCTCCATCACACTCTTGATCCTTAATATTAAAGAGATGATAGGTAGGAAGAATGCCCTCCATCATGCTCTCATCAAATTATGTTAAAGGGATGATAGGTAGGAAGAATGCCCTCCATCATGCTCTTGTCAAGATGTGATAGGTAGGAAGTGTGCCCTCCATCACACTCTAATTTGTAAGTATTTCTATGAACTCTATCAAAGGATCGACTTGAGGTATGGATAACTATATGTTGAAATTAAATGTTATTTATGTCATATCATTAATTATATTATGATGTATTGATTTCATTACTAATTTATGGATCTTTAATGTTGCTAATGTTCCTTTCTAGTAGTTATTCTTGTGTGCAGGTTAAGAGATCAAGAATATTCCAAGAAGGGGGGGGGACATTATCTCATCATCAACCCCCAGGATCATGCCATACGTTATCTTGTCATCAACTTGCTTAAGCAATCAAAGTCTTACTTATAACATCAATTAGATTCATCTTTTGGGATTTTCATCAATATTATTTCATTCCAAATCTCCAATCTCGAATTATCAATACTCCCAAAGTTTTCTTTAACATTGAAAAATTCTTCCTTCTTGCATTCATTTAACTACATTTCCTCAATCGTATTGCTATTCAAAATCAAATCAAATCTTCTTTGATCATGACATCATATAATCAATTACTCCTCAAAGAGCATAACTCGTCTCAATTTTGAGGTCAATAACATATAATACCAAATCTCGTAATCAAATATCAAGATGCATCTTGGAATCTCAACACTCTCAAATCTTCTTAATCTATGATACTTGCATCACATCGTTGTAATTCAAAACACCAAACAAATGCTCTTTTGATCACAAACTCTCTTTCATGGAATCATGATCAATTTCTCTTCGCTCAAGCATATTCATCTCAATACATCGAAAAGTGGACGATTAAAGTGCAAAGAATTCATGATTGCTTGAGGACAAGCAATCTCAAGTGGGGAGGGCTGTCATGCCCCAATATTAAGGCATTGTTTAAATTAAAGATTTAAACATCATGATAGATGAAAAGTCACTAGGATGACAATCATAAATAAACATATATGAATATTATAATTTAATATATAACGATTATAATAATATATATATTTAAATATAAATAATATAATATTATTATAAATATATACACACACACACATATATATATACATATACATATATGGATATACATGTTAAATATTATTATCAATAATAAATACAAATACAAATATAATATTATAATAGTATATTAAATATTATATAGACATATATATAGATGTAAACATAAATATAAATATAATTACTTAATATAAAGGACTAGTATCCCATATATGTAAATAGGTTGCGATTTATTAATAAAGTCTTAAAAGCCTTTGGAATATGAAATAGAATAATTTTGAAATGACCGATCCTCATAAGGTAATCGCTGATATAAGATAGCGAATGGAAAACCTTATAAGAATCCACGAATTCTTCTAAAAAGCAAACATATTCTTATGATTAACATTTAATGACTAAAGGTAGTCGCTGTTACTTAACAGTGAACTAATGGAAAGAAATCCTCGGCAGATCACTTACTACTGATGCTAACAATTGAGAATAATTAACATTGTTTAGAATAGTCACGGGTATGGGAAGGAGTCGATCATAAGCAAATCACATTTAAATCTTAGCAAAGTTAACCACTGATTAATAGAAATAAAGACCAAGCGCTTGTGGAAGGTGGTGACCAATGGTTAGCACACCTCTTCAAGAGGTATAAGAATCAATCGGTGGATGGCATAAGGGGGCATCGATGTCATGTCCCCATACTAAGGCATTTGTTTAAATTAAAGATTTGAACATTATGATAGAGACAGTGTAGTTACCTTCTTAAAATATCAATTCAAATGATAGAAATAATTACATATATTATTAATATATATTATTTAATAAATAATATTAAAAGAATATCATTATATGAATATTTTAATATAATTAAAATATAGTATAATTATATTATCATATTTATAACAAATATAAATATAAGATGCAATATTATTATATTATATAAAAATGGACAAATATAAGTATTGTCAATTATAAGATATATAATAATAAATAATATATAATATTAATAATAAATAATATTTGATATAAATGATATATTAAAACTCTAAAAGGAGGACAGCTTCTATATACAAAGAGCGCTTCATTTAATTAAGAACAAAAGTTGTCTTATTTCATACACTAAAGGAGCAGCGATTCACAATTGGTAATAAAGTTTTAAAAACAAACCTATTTGCTTAATACAGGATTTTATAAAGGAGAGTTTATGATTTATAAAAAGTGGTGATTGTTAAGGAAAGGTGCGTCCCATGTAAAGTGACGCCTCCTTTCGAAAGAATGGAGAGATATGAATAGAAGTTATAAAAGGAGTCATTCGATGGGGGGAATAGGGTACAGTTCAGCAGCAGCAAATACAATTAAAGATATAAAATTAAATCAGATCTACAGCAGGGACGATTATGATTAACTTAGCAAGATCATATAAAAATATATGGACAACAAATAAGAAGCCTATCTCACCATTGAACCATTAGATAAGACGAGAGATTAATATTCTTCTACATATATACCAGCATTTCAAATATCATTTGAAGGAATATTATGATGTCATCAACAAGCATCATATTTACAGCCAAGGAAAAGAGAGCCACCATCAGAAATTCAGGTAAGTATAATTAATATGTTTATTCCTATACTAGTTAAATGTAAGTATGTGTATTTCAATTGCCTAAGTTTATATCTAGTATAAAGATATTGTTATGGATGGAATGTGAATAGGAATAAGCAAATTCTAGCATAGAATAAGAATGTTATAAGGTAAATTTGCATATCATAAAATAAATGATCATTATTGAATAAGAATGTGATCATAAAGATGGCATACGATGCAAGATATGATGCATGTTAGTGTTAATAAAAAAGGTAGTAAAAATGCCTTAACAAGAGCAATATTAAACCATGAAAGGAATGAATATTCTCTCAATAATGATATAATGTTAATAAATATATGAAAAGATATAATATTATAGAATCATGTTAGCAAATAGAATAATAGAATTAATTCATTAACTCTATCTGAGAGGGTGATGCATGGGAATGTTCAGTTAGCCAACATGGGTGTGTTTTGTCCCTTGTCTCAGTTGGTACAAAAGGTACCCCTTGGACAAGTGGAAGTGGCCCTTGTCTCAGTAGGTATGAAAGGTACCCCTTGGACAAGCGGATATGGCCCTTGTCTCAGTTGGTACAAAAGGTACCCCTTGGACAAGCGGATATGGCCCTTGTCTCAGTTGGTACAAAAGGTACCCCTTGGACAAGTGGAAGTGGCCCTTGTCTCAGTAGGTGCAATGGCACCCCTTGGACAAGTGGATTTGGCCTTTGGCTAAAGTAGGTGAGTTATTCACCCCTCGAGCCAAAGGATTATAATCATTGGCCTTTGGCTAAAGTTGGTGAGTTATTCACCCCTCAAGCCAAAGGATTATCATAATTGGCCTTTGACTAAAGTTGGTGAGTATTCACCCCTCGAGTCAAAGGATGGAAATAATGGACCCATGATAATTGGCATATGGCATCCTATCACATCCACTCACATGGAATTAATGATTTGATTAATGCATAGATCCACATATAATGGATAATGATGGAAAGTGTGAAAAGCATATTGATGTTGAACATAAGATTATAACCCTATAAGGGCAATGTGATTATGTAATTTGAATATTTCTTGTATATATTATTATAAGTGCGAATCCAAAGATAGACTAGTGTACTAATGTTCTCTTTTTGTGAGTTGAAATTGTGTGCAAGGTTGAGAAAAATTTGGCTTGCGAGAAGGGGACATTACAATCGAAGAATAAAATCAACATCTCATTTTCATCACCATTTTACACAAGCAAGGGTAGACCGGAAGTAAGAACGGAGTAAGGAAAATAGTATCTAATCATAGAATACGCTGCAGTATCTACATCAGATAGTCTAACGGGCAAGAATAGAGGAGATTTATCCATTATAAAGGAATATCATCAGAAATCAGATCATACACTAGCTCAAAAGTTACTTTCGTAGGTTGCAAGTCAATCCAAACTCAACTCACGTCGTGGGAAGTTGAAACCATATGAAGCCGTGAGAATCCTCGAAAGCAGAAATTGATAACGGATTCAGAGGGAAGATTGTTTGTTAACGCTCATTCAATATATAACGCAGGTCATTGGAAAACATACACATCTCGTATCATTAGAACAAACATCTCAGCACCCAATCCACTCACTTCCATATCCGCATACAAATAAATCGAGTCGACTCAGTAGTAAATAATATAAGCCATTATCGGAGCAGTCATACCAATCCTTCCTCAGCGAATCATCTATTTCAAGATCCAGTGAATCGATTTTACCCAGGTCAAGAAATTCTGAACTACTTAAAGGGGATATTATAGGTGGAAAATAAGGCCCATTTAAAAGGGGGCATTACAGGTTTTTCCATGTTATAAGTCCAAAAGTGCACACCTTGAGCCTATTTGCCAAAAAGTGCTCCTTTAAGTGAGAAAAGTGGTTTACCAAGTCGAAAAGTGCACATTACATCTTTGATGATGTCCATGATCCAATATTTGCCAAGTGAAATTTGATGCTTTTAATATTTGCCAAAAAGTGCTCCTTTGAGTGAAAAGTAAAAGGTGAAAGGGCTAGAGAAGGTCAACTTCAAATTAGAACAAAAAGTGAATTTTCTAACTAAAGTGACATGAGGTTCAAAAGAGCACAATTTTCACTCATTGCCAGGTAGAGGCTCTTATAGCATGCGGTCAAGTATGACTTTCCAAAAGACATAAAAAGAATCAAAAATAAAAAAGGGTGTTGTTATCATTTTTGCAAGGAGTGTTCAAGTGCAGTGTTTGGAGAGAGTTTGGAGACAAGGAGTTCCATTTCCCAGGTTTTCCAAAAAGATTTGATGGTGATTATCAGCAGTTGACAAGCAAATTCAAGGAGCTTTCAGACTAGTTATTTTTAGCTAAGTCTTTATTTAGACCAAAGGTTCTATTTTGGGGCAGATTTCTAGAAATCTTATATTCTAGTCAGTTTTTATCTAAAAACTTTGTTTATAGTTTTTGCTTTAAAGTACTACTTTTATTTTCAGCTCTTTCAGATATTTTAAGTGAGCTAGCTTTAAGGACTTGATATTTTGGATTATTTCATGTTTATCCTAAATCCAAAAATATGATTTTGTAAACTTATAAATAAATGCTTTATACACATGATTTGGTTAATGATAGTTGATGTTCTGCTTATGCTGCAAAAATTATTGTTCAAGCGTTTAATTTGAGTTTCATGTATTTGTGATCAGCATATTTAGACCTTCCAAGCATGTACCTCCTAAGTTGTCCAAATTTTTCAAACACAAGGAGAAAACCTGAAAAAAGAGATGCACACACCCAACATGAGAAATAAAACTTGGAAACATTGAAATAGTGCCTAAAGTGGACTGAGTGCCCACCCAATAAAGGTTTGTCCAAGATTTAAACATCAAGCGGAAGTGTATTCTGCCAACAACATACACCTCAAAGAAGATCAAACAAGTGTCAAATGCCAAAGAGATCATAGTCTCCCAAATGAGATGTTCTATGTTATTATGCTTTTATGAATTGAATATTACCTAACATTTACAAAAAGCTTTGTATTGCAGTAGGTGCTAGGTTGGTCATTGTAGCTTTGAATGCAACTACCATGTTTAGCTTGTAGCATCTTGTGTTTGTGTGCTGAGTTAAGTTAAATTGCTTTAAACGAGTTTGCAAGCTTTGTATTGTAGGTTTACTCGAAGTTGGAGATTGTGGCTTTGTACGCAATTCCTTAATTCAATTTACTAACGTGTTTGTGTCTTTGTGTTTAAACCTATTTAATCGTTGTGTCTTACTCGGATCTTTTCAGACTTTACTTTTATATAATGTTCCTTAGTGGTTATTTGTATTTTATATTGTAACTTAATCAAGAATATTTGCAAACAATAGGCCACTCAAATGAATTTGAACAAGTGCACAAATACTTTATTGAAACCCAACTCAAAATGGCTTTATTCCTTCAATAGAAATGATGCAATTACAATCAATAGTCCACTGTCCACTGTGACAGTCACATGCAGAAATAAAATCAGTCCTCTTTATCTTATTACAAATAGGCCCAAATGGTAACCCAATGATGAAGGCTTATTGCCAACTTGTTTGCCAAATGTCTTCAGCCCTTGATGATCCTTAAAGCACCTCTGAAAGGCACTAAGATCTGACTGTGGGACTGATACAAAAGTCTGATATGAAGCAGCCAATGAGAATGCCTTCGGGTATCTTCAATGCAAACCCTCCAACTGACTTTTCAACGATGTTCAATGATTATCAAGCTCTTCCCAAACCTGCAATAACACTCAATACCTGCAAATTGAATAGCAATGGTGATATTAGAAGCAATAACACCTCAAGAGGGCATAGGGGGTCATCACCGTATGTGCAAGGGCACATCTCCTTGCAATTAAGTATGAAAATCGGAATTTTCCGACTTGAAAGAAATTAACAAACATACCAAATCAGTCATGTCATCAAATGTCATGAGCTCCTCTATTTATTCTTAGCTTTCATGGCCGATTGGGTTTGTGCATTGGTAGAAGTGATGAATTATCATTGATTCAAGGTTGAGTGCATTAAGTTTCCATCTTGGCGAATGTACCCTTGTTTGGTGAATCCTCTTCATGGGTGAGTGTGTCATGCATCTTCAAATTCTATTTAACCTTTACCTTGGTGGATGTAGCATTTCTTGGGCTGAATTACTCCTTTGAGGCCATTGGCATATGTAAATGGATTTTGTGGTGCTATTCGCACCCATATGCCTTGGGCGAATGATGATACTCCATGATTAGGCTAGGCCGAATATCCCCTTCTTGGCAAATGTGTTTGGAGTCTTCTTTGGCATAGGCGAATGCATCCTTCCTTGGCGAATGGCATGCTTCATGACATCTCTTTGAGCTTGGCCGAATATCTCTAGGCAATTCAAATGAGCATTGGGCGAATATCCTCATCTTGGCGAATGATGATTGATGTGTCCTTCTTCTTGGGCGAATGCTTCACATGGACCAATGTAGCCTCTTTCCCCCCAACCGTTGGCATATGACAATTTGAATTTAAATCTTTTTCCCTCCAAGATGCCTTTTCCTTAGCTTGGACCTCTTCTTCAATATGGGCGAATAGTATGATGCAACGGATCCTCCTTGATTTTGGCGAATTCCTAGAGCGAACCCTCTTTGCATATGTGAATACCTCCTTGAATGACGTCTCCTTAGCTTGGCCGCAAATCTCTAAGCAATGAGCCTTGAGCGAATGCCTTTGATAGATGATCCAATGAATGATAGCCGTTGGGTTCTTTGGCACATGATCCCACGCCTCATTCCCCTAGGCGAATGTCTCTTGAAGTGATCATTTGCATTTGACTTTATTTCCTTCTTTTGAATTTGAAATTATTTCCCTCCATGTGCAATCGTTGGGTTTCTCTATGACGACCGATTGCCCTTTTGAAGGCTCATTTGGATTTGCATTTGATCACCTTTTAGCTTGGACCGATTCCTTCAACACACTCAACACCAATTGTCAATAGGTCCTATTTAAAAATAGATTAGAGAAAATGTAATTAAAGATTTCATTTTCCCTTTTACAATTTGGCCTTAGAAAACACTTATTAATTTGGCCCCTCAATTATAAGTCCTACCCCCCCTGAATATGAGAAATTACAATAGGAATTGCAATTCCTCATGATGAAGCCCTTGTGACTTTGGCTTGTATGAAAGATACAATGAATATTACTTAACCAAAATCACTTCCGTTCCCTTATCATGTGTTTTAGCCTACGGGAATGATGAATAGGCTAAACACTTATACCATTTAGTGATCACTTCGGAAATGAGGACATGACATTTTAGCTAGAAAGAGTGAGTGTCTCGAAAATAAAGACATGTTTTATTACAACTTTGTTTGTATTGCATGCTTAAAGATGCACCTTTAGTTTTGTTTGCTATATGTGAAACACTCCTGAAAACACAAAGACACAATCATAAATGTAGACTTTATGACTTACACTAACATAATAGGCTTTGAAGATATAGCACTCTTGAGATGATTAATTAAATATTGGAGAAGAGATATAACTTTAGATTCTATAGTAAATGTCCCCTCCTTGGTGAAAGACTAACTTGAACTTCTATACCCTATTATTACACTGAATAAAAAACTATCCTAGATATACAAATTGACATCATGGGAGAGATATATATAAAGAGTTGCAAAGGCACAAAGAGATATCTTGTGCGCCTAGGCCAAAAGTTGCGTCCACCGAGTTGTCCGAGAATGCGAATGTCTGAGTCTGAATATTCCAGTGGATAAAAAGATGCCAAAGGAAGTGATAAGGTCGAATCCTTGGCTGAGCTAATGAAAGAGAACAAAGTGAGGTTTTGTGGGAAGCCTAAGAGTTAGCTCGGCTCAATTTCTCGAGCTGTAACACCGAGTTGGAGTTTACGGGATTTGGTTGCCAGGGGCCGAGCAGGCCCATGTGCAACTCAGATTTCCGAGCGGGATTTGACGAGCGACCCAATCCAAGTGCGGAGTTCCAACCTGGGATTTGATGACGCATGGCAACCGATCTGGACATAACATGTGGGTGCACATGGGCTCCGAAATGGACGCAAGTCTATATGAGTTGGGCACGTGCTTTGCAAAAGGCATTCTCTGGGATTCTATTCTGAGTTGGATTTTGGAGCAGTTGACATTCTTGGCCAGCTGCACTGGAATTCGAACTCCAATTGCCGAGCTGCATTGCGTTAAGGCTTTTTGAGGAGCAATGGACTAAGTCTGGGATGCCATGGAGAGTTCCGGGTTCCCTCAGGGGCGCACTACAGATTGTAAGTCTGCCTTGGTCATTTTCGGCTGAGTCAGAGCCAAGGGCAGGGCGAGTTGGATTTTTGGGCCTGAATTGTAAGTACTCATGTAATGTTTTGCATAGTCTTGATAATGGAAGGTTGAGATCCGAGTCCCCATATTCTATGTTGTTCCTTATGCTGCATAGTGTTTAGTTTAGCATTGTTGTAGGCATTAGATTTCCATTGTAATTCTATTGTATGCATTTCTAAGTTATTCTGCAAGCATTGGTTAGAGGTGTAGTTTGAGTTGTCGCACTTAGTGTCATGTCCCTATATTTATAATTGGATTAATCATTCATTGTTCATTCAAAATATAAACATTAAAATATTGAAAAATCGATTAAATAATAATATAATTACAAATATAATATTAGCAATTCTAATGTAATGTATATTATATAAATACAAATATAATATATATGCACATTATTTATTATTATTATAATAATTATATGTAAGTAAACATAAATATTAAATGTCATTATTATTATTATCATCAATATAAATATAATATATAATATAAGTATTTATATAAATATAAATACAAATGATTTTATTATAATATAATAATAAGAGTTGTAATAAATAATATTTAATAGATATAATAAGAATTAAATAAATAACAAATACATGTCTAAACATTATTATATTTAAAAGACCATAAATATAATAGAATCGGCCAATTTCTCAAATAAACGCCAATGACATGAAATAATGATAAAAAAACAAGCAACCTTTGAATAGTTGCGTCCTTCCATGGTTAGCGGCCAATGAGAAATCCCTTCAAGGATATTAAGAGGGATAGCATTGAATCAAGGGGGCATCAGAAAATAATAACAGGAATTCATATTACATTCAGTATCACGAATCCATGATGTGTTATCACCAATTAAGAGTCATCCTTTGGTCCGTAACTCCTAATGTATAAAGAGGATCACTGGACGGCAAGAGGAAAGGAGGAAGAAATAAAAATATATCTCAGCATCCATTAACAAATCTATTCTCATTGAGCAATCTCATCATTCAGAAATCTCATGGAACAAGCAAATCTATCACAGCAACTAAGGCAGCGATCATCAATCGGCAATCTCATATTCTCAGCATCATGGGCAGATCATTTAGCTCTTAATTCAATATCTCAGCTCCTCAACAATCTTCAGCAATGATGGAAGATTTCATCTCATTCATTACATACAATCCCACATCTAATATTTAAACAATACATACAATAGCAAATATACACAACTCTTAATAACGATCAGCGTTGTATTATTGAAGTTCACTTAATATTTGTATTCGTCGAATCTCAAGAGCAGATCATATCCTTCATCAGAAAAACACTTATACAGATCAGCGAAGGCATTTGTATCAACCAGCATTAATAAATATATATAGCAGACCCAGCGAATCATATAAAGGTATGTCACTTTGCCTGCAGTTAAGATGTCTCATAGTAATACATTTATATATATTCTCACTATGATAAATGTAAAGAAAGAGAATGTTTATGATGATATCATGGATAAGGTCCAAGTCCCATAAGGAATAATAAAACGATGTCATAATGATAAATACTATATATACACATGTGATGATCAATGTATTATACTTGACCATGAGACAGTACAATGATAGTTCCCGTAGAGGAACAATGGGATCAAAGCACTATCTCGTGATCCATGGGATCACGAGATCATAAGGACATGTTTCCTATAAGGTATGAGTCCTAATTCTAATCATGATATTCTAGGGTCTAAGTGTCTCAAATTATAACATTAATCTATCAACCACCCGGTGAGAGTATGGGTTAGACTAGGGAAGAGCGGTAGTTTATGATAAGTCTCTTTTGGTAGGTGACTCAAGTTTAGTGAGGGACCATCGGGCGTGTGGCGAAGCCTTTGGGCCTACGACAATGGAGATAGGCTTTACTCAAGCGGGTGAGGGATCACCGGGCGTGTGAAGAAGCCCCTTGAGCCAAGTGGTGAGGGATTGCTAGGCGTGCGAAGAAACCCTTAGGCCAAATGTTATTAACCTGCACCCTATATCTATACGCCATCTCCACTAGGGTTTATAAATGGATAAGATTAACGCATAGTGGACAACCCCAAGTATATCATGAGGCTCAAATGGAATGATTAAGAATTGAATTAAGAAAATGAATATTTGAATTATTGATTTATGATGATATTGATTATGTGGTTACTAACCCTAATTTGGATATTCTAATATATGATTTATTGATCTTATTTATTACTAATGTTTCTTTTAAGAAGTCATTCTTGTGTGCAAGGTTAAAAATAAGAATCTTCTTATAAGGGACATTACACTTATCTCAGTTCTCTTGGGCGAGTTCTGAGTCTGCAACGTTCGTGTCACATGGTGTCAAGTCTTGTACATGGGATCCAAAAGATGGCATGCTACATTGGCACATTATAAACCTAATCCTTTAAATATCTTTACTAACATTCCATGCACATCTAATTGCTAAATTGTACAAGTCAAGGATGTGATATTTTGAAATGCTCTTTTATGCATAGCAGGTACTACCCTATCATATTCATAACTGTCTGTGGTCTTTAATAACTCTTGCAAGACTTATTTCTCTACATAGCTACACAAGTGCTATATCACCTATTAGATCATACTTCCACACACCATATAAATTTAGACTAAAGATGTGCATTATATTTGTCATGTCCCCGTTTCCGGCTTGATCATCAAGTGAAGAACGGATTAGCCTATCTATCATTCTCAGAGGCTAATACCAATGATAAGGGAATGAAATTGGTTTTTGACTAACTCAATGTTATGCTTTTGCAGGAATAAGTCAAAAACTACTTCAAGGGAACTGTGACAAGACTAGCAAATTGGCTAAGTCTGAGAGTCATTTCATCAGCTCGAGTGGTCACATTGTCAAGTGATGTTATCATGATGTTTGGGCGCATTTCTAGGCAACTTAGGCTCATTATGACGCCTAGCTTTCAAGTTCATTTATAGCACTCAGTGAGGGATCTAACTTGAGGCGCTCCATGTAATTAACCTCCTCCAACCTAGCGCCTAGTACTGAGATAAGTGGAGTGGGTGTGGATGAAGTTTTCATGCTTGGGCGCCAATGTCATGATGAACCTACCAAATGTGCGCCTTGGGTTTTGAAGGATATAATCAAGAGAATGGAGTCATCTAAGGGTATGATGTGAATCTATTGAACTTGCAGGATCATCTAGTGTTGAGTTTGGAATCACTGAAGTCGTCTAAGTGAGTTAGGCGCACTTCCTAGCCTTCACAACACTCAAAGTGCGCCTAGTCCTCATACTGTGCCTAGACTCCTTTGCAAGTGGTGAATTCCTTCAAGGATTGATCAAGTGAAACCTCACCTTCAATAAGATCCAGTGGAATGATTGAATTGATCAAGTGATGACATATTCATCTCTAGGCGCATTTTTTTCCTCTGGCAACTTGTCAATGAGCACCTAGTATAAAAAGGGTCTCTTCTGGCGTTGGATAATGATTTTGAGATGAGGCGCTCAATTTAGCTAAGCCTCTTCACTAGGGCGCTTAGATGGATGATGAAGTTTGGGTGAGTATCTTGAGGTTTCAAGGCCTAGGCGCAGATACCAGTTAAGACTACCCCAAAAGTGCGCCTAAAGTAGATGTAAGACCTCAAAACCAGTTTGGATACAAGGCGCTCCATTAGGGGGCAAGATCATATCCATTTGAAGTCAAGTTGCTTTCAAATTGCCTTGAAAAGATGATGAGTTGGAACCTAGGCGCAAATTCCTAGCCAAACTGACAGTAAGTGCGCCTAGTTGAGAAAGAGACATCTTCAAGGGTTGCAATTGTTGGGCGCTCTCTCCAAAGGAGTCAATCCAACACTTAGAAGTTTCATCTGTTAGATAAGTTTGTGGAAAAGTGTCAAAGCCATCTCTAGGCGCCAAATCTACTACCAATCGTCCAAATGTGCGCCTACCATGCAAGGTGATAAGCTGAGCATCCCAAATCATCAAATGATAGAGTATGGATCCAGAGAAGTTCAATTCATAAGGTGATATCATCTAAGGATGAGGATTCATGACTTAGGCGCACTTCCTGATGAGTTCCTCCAAATCTGGTGCCCAAGTCAGAAGAACCTTAAAACTGTGCCTAAGTGTTTCTAGAAGAGGATAAGGTAGTTAAACTACTTGAATTCTCATTGGTTAGAGGGATAACATTGGGATCCGTGTCAGGGTCTTTGGGTAAGGTTGCCAACTCAGGATGAGTTGTCAAGTGGAATATTCTCCTAAATATGCTTCTTGGAAAACGTGCCTTCATTGCCTTTGGAAGGCCTATAAAAGGAGGAGCTCTCTCATTCATTTAAACATCTTATCTTTTGGCAAATTTTCTCTCTGCAAAGCTTTATGCTTGTGATCTTGAGGCCTGCGAGTTTCAAGAGTTGGGGTGATGCTCCCTCAACTGGCAAGGTGATGCTCCCTTGTTGCATTGTGAGGTGTTGACATCCAGTTGACATCATTGGGTTCAATTGAAGTGATCTACATCAACTAGTGAGATAGAGTTAGTTGTGAAGAAGTTGAAAGCTTGTATACATCTAGGCTTCAAGGCCTTCTCTTGTAATCATTTGAATGAGATTGTATATTCATGCCATTGTGGGCAATCATCATTGTAATAAGACATTTGCATTGAGTTGAATCAAGTAATAATACAAGTACCCAACTTCAAGTTGATTCATGCAAGTTGCCTTCGTTATCTTTTCATATGTGATATTCAGTAGACTAAGTAGTAGAAGAGTTAAGTGCAAGTAAATTTGTCTAAGAAAGAAAAAATTTAGTTAGTACTAGTTGGGTATCTTACAATATTCAATACTTATTGTTGAGGATTAACATAGAATGACAACCATCCACATATGCGAAAGAAGCATAAATAAAGAAATGATGTAGAAATAATCAAAAACCAAATAACATGATGCATAATAGGAGAAAATATGAACTACATCAGAACTGGATTGAAATAATGTAACACTAATACCAGACCATTATCGATATCTAATTAAAAGCTACGTTCATTTGGAAATAGTTTAGAAAATCCATACCAGATCTATCCTTGACATCAACAAATCCATATTGCTTAAGCTTATGTTCATAATCTTTACCCAGGCGACCCTTTATACCTCTATCTAAAGCATATCGTGCACTAATATTGATTACAGTTTCAATATCTTTGTACTTGGAAGCATAAAGCAACACTGCATTGCCACCTGTAATTAAAATGCATCTCAGTGGTTTAGCACATACCTCAGAATTTTTCATAATTTTATAAACTAATGGTAAGACTAAAAGAATGCCCACAACATTGGAGTAATTTTAAAGAAAGATGAAGAAAGACATGAAGGCAAAAGGGTAAATGGCCATCATCTATTCATCTTAAACAAGGATTTATTTTAGACATGATATTTCCACAGTCCATGATGATATATTATAGTGCTTCTGGAAAAACTGTGTTGTGCTTTTTTGCCTCAACGTTTCTGGAAAGGATTTATTTTTCCATTTTCTTAAAACTGCATACCAAAATTTCTGGTGCATTAGATTGCAACTAATATTTAGGTTATACAAATGTTCTGATAATGCAATAAACCAGAGTCAGGCACTATCTAAGACAAAAATGACAGCAGAACTGGACCACATCATAGGATAAGGAATATACCAATTCTATAGCCATTCTCACAGCAAGGAATTACAACAGCAGTCATTTATATAACAGGCACACAACATTTATAACTGTATAAGTTTATAACAGATTTCCAGCATTTACATGAATCCACTTACCCATGTACAACGGTTATAATTTAGCATTTCATGAAGTCATACAAAGTACAGCAGGTCAAGCTAAGTCAGACACTTGACATACCTACAATTTCTGGTCAAACAACAGAAGTATAGTCAAAGCAGCAGAATTCCTGGTCGACACAATAGTCTTCTTGGTCAACACAGAAGCCATCTTGATCAACATTGTCTTTAATGAGTTCAAGCAAAGGAGCAATCAACCAAAGGTCATATTTGTCAACAAGAGGACACTTGATGTCAGTACAGAGTCTGTTGGCATCAGCTGTCTGTTATGCTACCTGACAATCCTCTTTTGACTTTCAAATTTCCACTTGTTGAAGTCAAGCTGATCAACATTGTGGATGAACCTAATGCAATTATAAATTACAGGTTGGCCAGGATAAAGAAAAAGGATGTAATACTCCAAAAAGTAAGAAAACTCGATAAACACAGTGATGATGTCATATAATGAAGTCAAATTTTGAATAATAATGTAAATGATGTCAAAAGTTCTTTCTCAATCTACTTCTTGTTTCATATTATGTGTTGAGTTTTAAGGTTTCCTCCAACAGTTTAATCACATAGATCATTATTTCCTCCAATGTGAAGGTCTACTTTGGGCCACAAAAGTAGTTCTAATGCATAGAATTGTGAATTGATCAAGAAGTTAAAGTACAAACAATTGAGGTTCAAAGGCATCCTTTACTATGTTTCCTATTTTATTTCTATGCATATGTTCATAATTGAGAAATTTTAACTACTACCTGTTGTGACCAAATCACACATCACCCCATTAGGAATAGGGACCCCCCCCTTCTTTGAGCTCTGTGCTTTCAATGAGTTTTCGATGAGATTTTAATGATATCCCGAGTATCTCCTTCTGCCGATCTGGTAGTGATTTCCTTCGATATGATCTTTGTTTCATGATTAAGAGGTAGATGAACTTGCAATGATGAAGAATTGTGATAAAATCCCATCTAGATAATGAGTTTTGAGGTCAATCCTGAAGAATGTTTGAGACCCTGAAAAGACTAAGTCTGGAGCCTGAAATCCTGAAAATCCTGAAAAAATGGCTAAGTCTGAAATCTGGTGAATCCTCCAAATTCTATATTTTGCATCTTAAATCCGGTGGATTCGGGACCTATCTCAAACATCCTGAAAGGTATATTGAAAAATATTTAAAGTATAAGAAATTTCTTATACTTAAATATATTTTTCAATATACCTTTACCCGCGCGATCCTGAAAAAAATGCCTGACAATTCCAGAGGATTCAAAAGACTGATCTAGTGCGACTGGATGTCCAAGTGGCGCAAAATCTTGGCGCAAAATCACGAAGGAAAAGGCGCTTGAAGATGATGATTTCCACTTGATGATCTAATGCGCCCATCTACATCCTTGATCTAATGCGAAAAGGTATGAGGATTTCAATCACTCATCTATTGCGCCCAAACCAAAAGTATCATTTTGAAGGAGAAAATGAAGATTTCAATACCTTGAACTAGTGCGAAAATAAAAGGACAAGTCTTAGAACCAATCTTGGAGCAAATTAAAAGTGATAAGTGTCAGAGGATTTGAAAAGCTCAACCAATGCGCTAGAAACAAGAGGATTCCAATCAGTGATCTAATGCGCCCAAGTAGTTTCAAGATGAAGGTCGAAGGATCCTTATCCAAAGCGCAATCTAGAGGATTCTCCATGCTTGATCTAATGCGCCCTACAAGGAGGAGGGTGAGATCCAAGGTTAAGCTTTCAAGGTTTGAGTTTAGAGGATTTTAAAACCTTGTCTAATGCGCCAACTTCATGAATACCTCTAAGTTTTCAAGCCTACAACAAGGTCATCCAATGCGCAACATAAGGAAGAGTGAGATTTGTTTCTAGAGGATTCTCCAAGGTCATCCAATGCGCCAACACCATGCATGATCTACTTCAAGGTAAAGGCCGTCTAATACATCAAAGTTTTGAAGATTTCAACCTAGTGAAGTGATGCGCCACTTCCAAGACCCGTTATCAAAGTACTCAACAAGAAGAAATCGAAAGTGGCATCTAGTGCGCCATACATGAAGAGAGAATAAAATTTCATTTTTGAAGATCTCTAACTACCTATCTAGTGCGCCACACAAAAGGGGTAATGAAGTTTGTTTTGGAGACTTCAAACTACCTATCTAATGCGCCACTCCCTTAAGCAAGTGAAAACTAAGTGCAAACTAAACCAATGTTGGGAGGAGTCTAAAGTATCATCTAATGCGAAGTGTTGAGAGAAGTCTTAGAGCATGATCTAGTGCGAAATGATAAGAGGATTTAAAAACTTGATCCAAAGCACCACACATGTCAAATCTAGAGGATTTCGATCCTTGATCTAATGCGCCTAGAGGGTTATGAAGAAAGATCATGCTATTTCAAAGAAGAAGACTTCACCATACCCATCCAATGCGAAATGCAAGACAAGAGGATTTCAATTCTTGATCCAAAGCGCTTGAGGGAGAAGGTAATTGCAATCTACAAGGAGATCATCAAGACCCCATCCAATGCGCCAATCAAAGGAAGTTATAAACCTTTAATGATTTTTTCCTTGAAAAACGTGGAAATTGCATTTATTAAATAAAGATCAATCTAAATTAAATGTTTTGCACTATAATAAAGGAGGTCGGCCTAGGTAAGAGGTAAAGTTTTAAAAGCAAATTATGTATATATACCTCATCTCCTTTTCATTTTTATCATTTTCAAAGAGCAGATTTGTTTTCCAAGAGCAGATTTGTCTTCAAGGAGCAGCAACAAGAAGTTTTTTAGAGAAGTACAAATTTGATTTTATCAAATTCAAGCAAGTGGTGGATCAAATTGCAAGGTATCCAATTCAAAGCAGCCTATCAAGTAAGTCTGATCTGAATATTTTCTGATCTGATTTTCTTCTTTTTCCTTCATTAGATGCATCAAAATTGTTCAAGTATTGGTAAAATTCAAGAAGAATAAGTGGATTTTCATAGATTCCTTGAGTTTAGATAGCAATATTTCATAATTATAAAGGGAAACTTCATAAATTTAATCCACTAAAATAGCTGAAGTGAAGTCTAGATTGTGTTTGCAATCACTTATTCGCGTCAAGTCTGCAGGATCATGGCAATGACTTCCAAGGAACGACAAGCGAAGATCCGGATGGATGCCAAGGGGAAGATTCCCAAATCAAAGCTCGTCTCAAGGTGGACAAATGTAGGAGACACGAATATGGGCAACAGCAGCTTAGAAGATATCAAGTCAGTCCTTGAAGAACCAAACGGAGGTAGTCTCGCTCGAGCCATCATGAGGAGTGGAGCCATTGAAGCTGCTTGTTTTCCGCCAGCTTTGCCGTGTCCAGAGATGATCATCGAATGTGTCAAGAAATATGATGTAGATACAAGGCAAATTATAGCCAAAGATGGAACGATATTAGCTTATTTGCAAAAGGAGGCAGTTGAAGAGACTTTCAACATTCCAACTAGGGAAAGAATGATCAGTATCTCAATACAACAAGGTCAGCAGGAATATGATGTCGACTCCAAGACAAAGTTGCAAGAGATAAGGAGAGAATGGATGGCCAATCCAGCTATGAAGTTCAATATGAATAATCCTCCACAGTTCCATAAGTCAGATTTTCATCCGGAAATTGGATACTTGATCATGTTTCTAAATAGAATGACAGGAATGCCGCAATCTGCTACCTTTCAACCTTGGATGTACTCTTTCATCAAGTCAGTTCTCAAAGGGAAAATGATTGATTGGGCTGGACTTATTAGTCAGAGTATACATGAGCAGTTCATCAATTTTGCTAAGACCAAGACTTGTCATATGAGTTCCTATGTGGTGTACCTTCTCGCAAGAAATGAAATCTACTCAGGTTTGACCAAAAGAGGAGAAGTCGGCATTGGGCCTAACAAGTACCTATCGCATCAGTGTTATCCTCAGTTGCACCTCAAGAGTATCAATCATTATACAAGGTTCAATGATGCATTTGCTATGTTCATAATGAAGAAACTAAGGGGAGAATTTCATAAAAGGTTGTCTAATGCAACAAGAGAGTTCATTTCAGCATATGGACACTGGTATACTCAGCATGAAAGGTACACTTACCTAAGGATCCAAGGGTTTACATCATATCCATACAGATTGTCAAGATATCCAACCAACAGGATGGTGATGCTAGAGGTTACAAGGCAACTCCTAGAACTCATCAGGTTGCAGAAGTTGAAGAAGAAAGGAGGAATCCAGTTTCCACTTCTTCTTGGACAAAATCTGGAGTGTCCATCCTTATCAGCAGCTGAATATTCTAAGATAGAGCTACAGGCATATCATTTGCAAACTCATGGCACCAAAAGGCTTAACTTTGATCCTTTCCAAGTTTGCTGGAAATACAACAGAGAATTCAAGCATATCAAGCAATTGGAAGACCACTGGGCCAGTGCCCAAGATGAAGATGATCTCCGAACACTTCAAAGTTCGAGACTCACCTGGGATTTAGTTAGAGCTTCCAAAGTTTTCAGGATTCCAGACCAATTCACCGAAGACGATACTTTGTTGATAGATGAATTTGATAAGATAAAGGATTTGCCTTATACAGTTGATTGGTCAAAAAAGGATGTGTCCGAGGAAGAATTGATAAAGCCAGTCTTAGCCATGACACAAGTATGTATAGATCAGTTACTGCAAGAGATGAATGATGAAGGCCGAGTTCTCACTTACAATAAGATGGATGAAGGAGAACCAAGACAGCATAGTAAACATAGCCAACCACAACACAGTGGGAATGATCAAAGTAATAATCCAGCTAGAAAGAGGAAAAGACCTAGTCAAGATCAAGGGGAATCAAGCCGGAGACCTCAAAAGAAGAATAATCCATCTACTTCATCTAATCCACAAGAAGGTGCTTCAGTTGTTCAGAATCCAATACAAGAGATAGAAGTTATAGAAGAAGTTGCCTTGATTCCGTCAGAAGAGATTCAATCAAGCCCCACTGTCATAATGGAGGAGAATGATGATCTTGGTCAAGATGAAGTAGGTCAAGCAGAATCTGATGAGGAAGTAGCTCGTGTTCAACACAGTCAAGCTCAAGGACAGCGAGATCTTTCTGCTTTCCCACCTTGGTTGAGGCAAAGGATTGAAGAAAGTACAATTGTAGAAACTTATCAGCCTGCTCCAGTTGAGGAATTGCTTGTAAATGTACAGAAGAGTAATCAGAAGAAGAAAGCAACAGTCCTTTCCAAAATCACTCAAGATTCTGCTGGAAATAGAGAGGTACATATAGCTATTCCTAGAATTGATAAGGAGTTAGAAAATATGACACCTGAGGATTACAATATGACTACTATTGGCATGGGTCCAATCACAAGGGAACAGGTAGAGGAGGAACTACAAGATTCAGTGAATAGTGTAAGAAGCATGTTGAAACAAGAAAGAGAAGCAAGGATGAAGGTTGAACAGGATTTCAATACATTGAAGCATTACATCCAACAAGTCATGCAGCCCATTCAACAGAAGGAAGCTACTCCAATTCCTCCGTCTATTCTTCCACAAGAAACAGTATCCCAAGTTGAAAACATGAGAACTTCATCTCAAATGATGAAAGAATGGATAGAGAAGACAGAAGAGAAGGCATATACTCACCTTGAAGAAATTGTGCAAGTGTATGATAGAGTCATTAAGCTTAAAGATCGAATTCAAGATTTATTGAGGAATTGTGCTGAGTTCAAACCGATCAAAGAGCAATACATGCCCCAGCTCAAGAGTTTAATGGAAGCTCCATTAGAGGACCTAATTCATGATAAGGTGATTGATAGAGATACTCCACATGACTTCATCACTTGGTATTTCTCCTTTCACAACAAGGGGCAATTGGTTGATAAAATTAAAGTAGATATGTCCAGGATAAGAAGTGTTCTTCTGAGAACAGAGAATCATATATACACTGCTTTGACAACAATATGTAATCCTTATGGAAATGTTACTATTGAAAACATGAAGCAACAAGTTAAGGCATTCTACTTTCAATATGATGGACTTGATGAAGGTCAACTGGATAGTATATTCACACTTGCATATCGTCTTGGGGAAAATAAGTCTTGGATAAACGACTGGGAGAAGACACTTGGCGTCTATGAGTCAGATGTAGCAGTGGCAGAAGGATCCATTAATGCGGCGACAAGTGTACCAATGGAGGAGATTGTTCAAATTGTGTCTAGATTCATTGTATCTCATAGTACTACTACATAAAAGGCATATGATGTGGCTTCCTTATCTTCTTGGAAAGCGTGCCTTTGTTCTCTCCTTCATAGCTTCTTTCATTTAATAAAGTGAGCCTCCTTCATTTAATAAAGGATAGTTTGTTACAACTACTTGTGATGTGGCTTGATCTGGTCCGCTGATTCGGCCGATCGATCTTGACCCTTCTTTCCTTTGAGGTCTATAAAAGGGCTCTCATTGCTCTCATTTGAAGAGGTTGGAAATTCTGAAATTGTTGTAAGAGCTCTCTGAGATAATAAAGGATTCATTGTTTCGGTGATTCTATTTATGTTTCTGAGTGTTGCATGGTTTCAATTTTCAAACAAACATTAAGTTAAGTTACAAGTTTTCTTTAAGTTTAAGTTAGTTAATGAAAGGTTGCTTTATTGCTTTGTAGTGAAGTCTGTAAGTTCATACCATTTGTAGTCTACGGCTTGTGGATTGCAGTGTATGGTTAGTCTGAACAATTGAACGTCAATTTGATCTTTATGCCTGTTGAATCTTTCATGAGCATAATTGATTTAAACATCTTGTATACCTTTGAAGATTGCACCTATCTTGTGTAGTTGTTTTATCTTGGCGAAACAGGATTTGGTTCGATTTCACTTCTAGTAAACGTCCTTGCATTTAGGATTAGATTAGTGTTTCTAAACCCTACATCTTTTTCCCTTTTTTATCATTAAGTTAGGATTAGGACCAAGAACATCCACTGCTAAATCATACGCGTCAATTGCAGTACTTAGGCTCTCTAGTATTCACTTCCATAGTCCTTGAAACAAGTTACTTGAACAATTGTGTAAGTCCCTTTGTTTGTTAACAGCAAAATCATACTTAAATCGCTGAGCTGTCTCTTACCGAAAACATCAGAAGGAACCTTGGAGTCATCTCATTTGATCACCTAGTTCAGCATCCGAGAGGCTTTGCTCAAGAGGGAGTCAGATACTCAGTATTTTACTCTAATTGTTGACTTGTTGAAAAACAACCATCAACACTACCTATCTGCAAAGGAAACTCAATGACTTACACAACCTCAAGGAGAAAAAACAATACCTACATAAATTTACAATTTCCAATTTTATAATAGCATTTAGAAACAGAAAATAAGTGAAAAGCCACTAGAGTGTAAAAGCACTGTATGCAGGATTGTTCTCTTGACAAAGAATCTTACCTTGTAGCCATAAGTTATATCCCAAAATTTGTATCCTTCTTGTAAGTAATGCAGTGATTGTGAAGAGGTCAGAAATTGCCATTTTGTTTCATCAACAGTCCTCGGGCAAGTCCATTAACTAGATAGAATAGAAAGAGTTCACTAGATTACATTATGGCAATACTAGTTGCATCTGAACTGGAAACAAAAGCAATTGCCTGCAGTGATATGGCAACTATTTTTTTTAAGGGTCATAATTTCATATATGGTAGTAAAAAGTTATAGTTCCAAGCAAATCTCTACAAATATAGATATTAGGGGTAATTTATTTCTTGTCAGTGCCCTTGTAAAGACCCAAACTAATTTTTTTTTGAAAATTTTGCAAGTATAGAAATGCAAATGCAAATCCTTGCACTTTATGATCACTCAAATCCTGAGGCGGGCAAGGTAAGAGCATATAGTGTTTAGACAACACACTCTATGTCATGTTCCTCGATCACTCGAGCATTACATTCCAATTAAAGATTGGAATCATATGGCAACATCAAATTTGCAAGATCCATCAATCCAAATTGAAGAACTACATCAATTACATAGTATGCATGTGACACCTTATATAATGATTAAATATCTAAACAAGTTTAAGAGAGATGGACGTGGAACACAAGTTGGCAATCAGCGCCCAAGCCATAAAGGATAAGACAAAATACATATAAGACAAAAGACTTAACAAATGATTATGTTCCCATAAGAAGCGCCGATAAGGTGTGATGTTTAATGAAACATGGTGACTCTTCCAAAGATCGGGGAGTATAAAGGAGCGTTTGATGGAACCAAAGAAGGCATCAAGTAAGCAATTATCACTTAATACATTAAAGAGAGTTACAGATCGAAGCGAGAACCATCAAACGAAGGCATTATCCATCAGCATCGACCAAGTGAATATCAAATATCTCCAGCGTTTCGAATTGTCTAACTATTGCCAGGGTTCAAGGCACAAATTAAGCATCAAAGACTACCTAATACAGTCCTACAGCAGATCGATCATTCAAGCCATAATTATCATCGAATATATATATAATCTAGTTCGAGTAATTAGAGGCATGTTTGAGTAACAGCGATCAAATAACATCATCGCAAGGTATGATACGATCTCCTTATCTTCTTATTCTAATCGATCTGCATATGGATTAAAATATGATTGCATAACATCTAATATAGTGAAATGATTAAGGAACATGTTAAAGAAATAGATAGTCAATATCGAATAATATGCAATTCGTATGATGCAATGCTTTCAATGTTGTTCAATATGGAAGATTAATAGGATATAAATGTTGATCATATCTAATGAACCATAATTGAAATAAGGAAATCAGTATCTATAGAAATCCATTGTAATCAGAAATTGCCTTGACATTATCGATGTCTCTATCTGCATTATGAAGTAACAAGAACTGAACCTATAGATTTGATTGTGAATAAGTATATATGGCTATTGAAAAGAATGTCATTATATAGGAAAGGATAGAAGATATCATTAGAAATAAGAAAGGAAACTTACATAACATGAAATGAAGAATAAATAAAGAGATTGGGAATTATATGATTACATGAGATAGTATGATTAAATATAATATCTCGTGATCCAAGGGATCACGAGATAGATAGAAGGATTCTAAGGCATAAGGATGAGAGTGTGGGATGAAGGCCCATCGTGAGTGCTTGATAAGAAGGCCTTAGGCTAACCCCCTAAGGAGAAGGCCTTAGGTTAACCACCTAAGGAGAAGGCTTTAGCGTAAAACCTAAAGATTAATGAAGGCCTTAGGGTAAAACCTAAGGAGAAGGCCTTGGGGTAAAACCTAAGGATTAATTATGAAGGCCTTGGGGTCAAACCCAAGGATACATGAAGGCCTTTGGCTAAGTTGAGAATTATTCCCACTTGAGACAAAGGAATTGAATATCAAGCCCATGGTGACCACTCATGCCTAACTCATCATCCCTATGAGAGAAAGATGACATGATTATTATGATGAATATGTTATTAATGTGCATGAATATATGGTTCTAACCCTAAATGGGAAATAGAAGAATATGAATTTTATGTGATGACTAAGATATGAAAGTGAACTATGTACTAATGTTCCCTCTCACAAGTTGAAATTGTGTGCAAGGTTGCGAAACAAGTTGGACTTTCTAGAAGGGGCCATTCCACTCTAACTATATGAATGCACCACTGAAAGTAAAGGTGGCAAGCCAACCAGAAGCATATAGGCAGCAGAGCCGACCCAAATCTACACCTCTTCAACGGACAAGTATGCTTTAAATACAAAGCCACTGGTAAATTCCTTAAGTCTGATCAGGCCAAATGGAATGATTGTTAGGCAGACTTTGATCAATGCCAAAACAGGCTATGAGAATGCAATTGGGTCTAGCGGTGTACCATCCAAGACCTCTTACAATGATGAAATGCAAGCAACTGACAGTATACCATCCAGTCTTACAATATGATCAACAGGAAATGCAAACACTTTTTGGCAGCACTACCATCTAGAATTACAATAAGCATGACAAATGCACTACTGATATATTAATTCAATAAACATCTTGTTAGCGTTTTATTTCGCACCTTTCAGTGCAAACGTAAAACAAACAGATGTGCGGTAAGACTGCTCTTTGAATTAGAAGGGGAAGCTCCCTATAAAATAAAACTAATCTAAAACTATACAGAATTTACAGTGTTTTCAGAGGTATTTCTCACTAATGTTGGATAAAACATAAATATGCGTTCTTTTTGGGTTTGCGACGTGTGAAAGGTAAAGACACTTTCAACCACAAGCAAATAGGAGTTATATCCGATCAATGCTAAAAATAGCGAATGCCAGAATTAGCAAATTTTGAATGTGTTTTTTTCTCTTTGATGATGTCTATTTTTAGCCCGCGCTAAAAATAGAATTTTTGCAGGTGGTTCTGGCTTGCCGATATTCTTTCATTATTCTGATGAAATCCAGCAAATACTTTGATGCTTTGAATGATCTCTATGTAACTCTTATTGGAAAAAGAACTTGTCTTCACTACTTGATCCTCTAAGAGATACGAAACTAAAAATACTTATAATTACAAAATCAAGAAAGAAATTTTATTTGTTGTTGTACACCAACGTGGACTCACTCTGTGAATTTTAAATAGATGATGTCTCTCATCTATAGAATGCTTGACTACCACTTCCCCTTTTAAACTGTTCATCTGAGCTTGAAGCAACACTCCCTCATTATTTTTATATCCAAACATTCAATACCTTCATGCAACATTTCTGATTTTTCTTCATGACCATGCATCTCCAAATCAGTGTCCATCATGACAACCTCTTTACTACCTTCCTATGTGAAAGCTAGGTCTTCAACATGTGTGCTCAAAGGATCACCATCAAGGTAATAAGTAAGGTCTTCTACATCCAGAGTCGCCTCAATAGCTGATTTAGAAAGTGTATGAACAGCTACATCCTGTAATGCCAAATCAGTCCTACCCATCCCTCTTTGTTCACTGTATACTGAAATTTCGGAGTTGCCATCATACATGCCAGCTATCTGACCATTCACTATTGATTTTGCACATTTTGAGACAGCAAACCCCTCTACCTTGTGAACATTATAAAGGCACATGTGCTCCTTGTTGATTGGTGCCAGAAGTGAATCCTTATCCTGCTGGAAACGTGTGAGTACCGATTCATCTTCGTTAGGTGTTGTATCCTTACTAGCTCCCAACATCATTGGTTCATTCTTGTATGCGAGTCCCATAGTTTCAACCCAACTCCAAGGTGTAATGTCCATGACAAACCATACATTATCAAACTGTAGGATCTTCTTACTAAGCCATCCCTTAGTCTTTGTGACCAGCTCTTCAAATAAATGTTTCTCATACACCCACAAGAGGTAGTCATCAAATGTGCTCAAGTGTATGAAATAGGGATCATCCAACTTACTATGGAATGGCATATCTTGTATGTAGCTTTGTCTCGCAATCATCCTTTCATACATACTGTCATGTCCCCATAATAATTTATAATTATATATGTACTAATATTTAATAAATATTATATTATTATTTATTTATTTATTTATAAGGATATATATTATAATATATTTAAATAATATTATAATTATCATATATTATAAATAATATAAATATTAATATTAATATTATAATACTAATAAATAACATTACTTTTAAGACTGTCTTAGGCAACAACCATCACATATGGTGGAGCCCACGAATAAGACTCCCTATTCCAACTATTCCAACGAATAGTTGCAAATATATAAATAAAACTAAATGACCAGTGATTTATACTAAACCAAAGGCAGCAATTTATACATCCTTTTGCAAAGGCTGCGATCATATGTATGATGGCAGCGATCATTATAAGCTTATTAAAACAACGAATATTATGGTGTGATTCCATAGTGAATATCCAATGAATTTGATAACTATTATTAACCAGTCAAATAAACTAAACAAACATATAGACTCCATGAAAGGGCGCCGGCTATAATTAAGGTAGCACTTGTTAAGGGAGGTGATTATTGACAATGACACAACCAGTCAATGATATAAATCGGTGGGCATTGGAGGCAGATCTGAGCATCAAGGAATCATTCAATCATTCACAAATCCATCAATCATTACATTATCAATCAATCAGCAATATATATCCAACACATTCCATCGATCATCCAAGGAGAAAAGAGATTTAAGAACATTACAAGCAGAATTCAATTAGAAACATATATATATTTGTTCCTACAGTTTGAGCAGCAGCAGATGGTAATATTACTCCATTATATCAGCACTTGAACATCTATTCCAGCAAACAGCTTATCATCATTACGCCAATTCTACAAGGTATACTCCCTGCATTATAAATCAATGTTATTATCAGCAATCCAATCAAGAAAAATATGCATAGACATATATTGATAAATCTGATATATAAGAGGCAAGCAAGGTGCCTTATATTCATCCATCCAATAGTGATGGTACAATATCTAGTTCCCATAGAAGGAACAATATTCATAAGAAGGCACTACCTTCATGATCCATAGGATCATTAGATCGAGAGGACAAGCTCCTTATTGGTATGATCTCTCTAACCTTACTCATGATATACTAGGGATGGGTATGTCATTGCCACGTCCTTAATCTTATCTAGGGTCCTACCAGGATGGTTAAATAGTTAAGGAAGGGCAGATTTATTAATGATTGATTCTCACAGGGTACGTGACTCTCAAGTGGGTGAAGTATTGCCAAGTGTGCAATGAAGTCCCTTGAGCCAAGTGGTGAAGAATTGCCAGGTGTGCAATGAAACCCTTGGGCCTATACCTGTGGAGATTAGTTTGTTATTAATGACTTACATGATAGGTGATTCTCAAGTGGGTGAAGTATTGTCGGGTGTACAATTAAGTCCCTTGAGCCAAGTGGTGAAGTATTGTCGGGTGTGCAACGAAGCCCTTGGGCCTATGGCAGTGGAGCAAACTCTCAAGTGGTGAAGTATTGTCGGGTGTGCAATGAAGCCCTTGGGCCTTGTTATCCAGCGCCTTAACGAGTATAAACCCCGCCTATGTTAGAGTTAACAACTAGGTTAGATTAATGACCAGGAATAACAATTACCATTCCCAAAGTATATCATGAGGCCTAAATATGAATAAGTATGAAAAAATATATATGAGTTATATGTAATTGTTCATTGTTATCAATTATATTCATGATGTTACTAACCCTAATTATGGTGTATTGATCTTATTATTGATCCTTAAATTACTAATGTTCCTTTCTATAAGATATTATTGTGTGCAGGTTAAGAAATCAAGAATATCCTAAAAGGGGACATTACAAGTGGTATCAGAGCATCTTTCCTGCCATCATGTGTATACTAAATGTGCCTTACATGTATTCAAAGGTTTACTTTGTGACTTAGGTGTATGCTTTGTAACATATGTTCATGTGAATACTCTGTGTATTGCGTGTATTCACGTGTATGCTTCATAGTCACGTATACTTGGTGACCTTGGGATGGTGGACGGGTCCATAGTGTAGTATGGGATGCACCGAATCCCCTTCCCAATTGTCCGACGGTATACGTACATGTATTAATGCAACTCACGTGTATTCATTCCTTGTGACTTAGGTGTATTTAAGTGTATTCAAGTGTATACCTTGTGAATTATGTGTATTCAAGTGTATACTCTATGATTTTGTACTCAAGTGTATACTTCATGACTATGTATTTGAGTATATACTCTATGACTTTGTATTTGTATTCAAGTGTATACTCTATGACTTTGTATTTGTATTCGAGTGTATACTTTATGATTTTGTACTCAAGTGTATACTTTATGACTTTGTATTCGACTGTATACTGTATGATTGTATTTGTATTTGAGTGTATACTCTATGACTTTGTATTTGTATTTGAGTGTATACTCTATGCTAGTATTTGTATTTGAGTGTATACTCTATGTGTCATAGCTCGATATTAAGGCCTTGTTTAAATTAAAGATTTAAACATCATAAAAGATGGACATTGCTTTTAGGCAACTCAGATAATTACTTGTATTATTAAATATAATAAATAATATTATATTTATTATGTTTAATAAACATAAGCCCAACTAAAAATACTATATTATTATAATTATAATATATAATATATTAATGAATTGAATATTATTATAATAAATATTATTATCAATATAGATATATAATTAAAATAAATAATAAGAAAAAATAAATAAACATAAATATTTAAATATACATGTTTGTACCTCATAAAAGAGACAAAGAAGGGCCCACATTGAAATTAAGAATAATCAAGACATTATTTCAGATATTAAATAAATCAGCCATATGCTTATATATAAAAAGGCAACAGATAAAAGCAACGGTGGTCATAGTGGGCCACATGGAAAAGGCTAAGACAACGTCTAGAGGCAAACATTGTTAAATATATATTTATATAGGCAGCGATTGATAAGGAAAAATCAATATTGCTTGATAAACTAAAGACAATGTGCTACGAATTGAATAACATGTTAAGGTGCGATTAAGCTATTTGACCTGTTAATAAAGACAAGATAGGAATTGCTAAGACACGAACAACATACCATTTAAGAAGGGTGATGACTGCTGCTAAAAGCCATTCAGTTTAAGAATTATAAAGGGGTCTTTGGGATGACGGACGAGGGGGGAATACATAGGAATTACATCAGATCAGCATTGCTTCACTCATCAAACATCACACAATAACATCAATCAAAGAAGCACAATGGAATATCATCCGGCAGGCAGTAAGAAAACAATTCATTTTTATACAAGGCATCAATAAATTCATACATAAAAGATATTCAAACCAAGGCAGTCTATTGTACGGACGGCAGTACACAAAGATTTATTTACCAAAGACAGCAGATCTAAGGGAATCACTCATCAATCCTTATCAAAGCTTATTCCAAGCCTGCAAATTGAAACTAGCATAGCAAGTAAGTCTCCTAGCATTATCATTTATTTCTGATTTCTCATCACAGCAGTTCAGGTACGGACATCATGGACTCTTTATTGTTTATAATATTTCCATACATGAACTCCTATGATAGTAATTAGATTTGCATGAAGCTTTCATTTACATGGAGTATGTACCTCTATAATAGTAATCTGATTTGTATGCAACTTTCATTCACATAAAATATGTAGACTGTTATGTAGAATGATCATGCATCTGATATGCAATATTTCATAGAATATATCTTGTAAACAATGGTGCATAATAAATGGAATTTACCAACCTCATATGAAAGATAGGTGGGATAAGTACCAAGAGGCCACATGGGTAATATTAAGGCCTTTGTCACATGAGGTATAAGGTACCCATGATGCAAAGGATGCTCATCACATAGAGACCTTGTCACATGAGGTATAAGGTACCCATAGTGCAAGGATAGTGATGTATAGGCCTTGGTTACTTGATGTAAGGCATCATAAGAGTACCAAGGAGTCTCAAGAGACCTTGACTCTAAGGTATTAAGGATACCATATTGAGTCTAAGGATAGAGACATTGGAGCCCCATAGTGGATAACGGTAACTCCCCGCCAATCTCCCATAGGATGTTAGTAAATGACATTTAGGCAAGTAGATTTGCAAGTTTGTATTGATGAAGATCCTAGATCATATGAAATGTCATGATAAGATATGCAAGGCATATTGATGATGATCATGAAAGTAACATGGGAAATGTTAAAGGATATGCAAGGCATAATGATCATAAGAATAGCATGTGAAATGTGAATGATAGATAATGTGCTTGAAAGCAATCACAAGATTAATAGTAGTGATATGCATAGAAAATGATCATAGAATAATAGTAGTGATTGGCATTTGAAAGTAATCATAGCATTGATCATAGCAATGTGCATGGATAGTAATCTATGATGAAGATAAGTTATGAATTAACATTGAATTATAGAAAGAATTATGGCATTGTTATTATGGCTTTAAATGAAAATGTACTAATGTTCCTTTGTTGCAAGTTGAAATTTGTGAACAAGGTAAAAGGAATCTTGACTTGTAAGAAGGGACATTACAATTGGTATCAGAGCAGTCATCCTGCCATCCTGTGAATTATAAGTATCTATTATGATGATCCTCATGAAAGAAAATATGAATTCGCATATGTTGTTAACATCTGTGATTGCAGGAATTAAATACACACACCAAGGTAACATTACATTCGTATTAATTATTGATAATGATTCTTATGTAATGATTTCATTATGGAATTGATTTTTTTTTTTTTAAAGTACTAACAAAAGTTATCACTAGTAAAATGAAAAGTGTGTCTTTGTTGAAACTAATACTAGCTTAATTGCTTGAGGACAAGCAATCTTAAGAGGGAAGGCCTGTCATAGCTCGATATTAAGGCCTTGTTTAAATTAAAGATTTAAACATCATAAAAGATGGACATTGCTTTTAGGCAACTCAGATAATTACTTGTATTATTAAATATAATAAATAATATTATATTTATTATGTTTAATAAACATAAGCCCAACTAAAAATACTATATTATTATAATTATAATATATAATATATTAATGAATTGAATATTATTATAATAAATATTATTATCAATATAGATATATAATTAAAATAAATAATAAGAAAAAATAAATAAACATAAATATTTAAATATACATGTTTGTACCTCATAAAAGAGACAAAGAAGGGCCCACATTGAAATTAAGAATAATCAAGACATTATTTCAGATATTAAATAAATCAGCCATATGCTTATATATAAAAAGGCAACAGATAAAAGCAACGGTGGTCATAGTGGGCCACATGGAAAAGGCTAAGACAACATCTAGAGGCAAACATTGTTAAATATATATATATAGGCAGCGATTGATAAGGAAAAATCAATATTGCTTTATAAACTAAAGACAATGTGCTACGAATTGAATAACATGTTAAGGTGCGATTAAGCTATCTGACCTGTTAATAAAGACAAGATAGGAATTGCTAAGACACAAACAACATACCATTTAAGAAGGGTGATGACTGCTGCTAAAAGCCATTCAGTTTAAGAATTATAAAGGGGTCTTTGGGATGACGGACGGGGGGGGAATACATAGGAATTACATCAGATCAGCATTGCTTCACTCATCGAACATCACACAATAACATCAATCAAAGAAGCACAATGGAATATCATCCGTCACGCAGTAAGAAAACAATTCATTTTTATACAAGGCATCAATAAATTCATACATAAAAGATATTCGAACCAAGGCAGTCTGCTGTACGGATGGCAGTACACAAAAAGATTTATTTACCAAAGACAGCAGATCTAAGGGAATCACTCATCAATCCTTATCAAAGCTTATTCCAAGCCTGCAAATTGAAACTAGCATAGCAAGTAAGTCTCCTAGCATTATCATTTATTTCTGATTTCTCATCACAGCAGTTCAGGTACGGACATCATGGACTCTTTATTGTTTATAATATTTCCATACATGAACTCCTATGATAGTAATTAGATTTGCATGAAGCTTTCATTTACATGGAGTATGTACCTCTATAATAGTAATCTGATTTGTATGCAACTTTCATTCACATAAAATATGTAGACTGTTATGTAGAATGATCATGCATTTGATATGCAATATTTCATAGAATATATCTTGTAAACAATGGTGCATAATAAATGGAATTTACCAACCTCATATGAGAGATAGGTGGGATAAGTACCAAGAGGTCACATGGATAATATTAAGGCCTTTGTCACATGAGGTATAAGGTACCCATGATGCAAAGGATGCTCATCGCATAGAGGCCTTGTCACATGAGGTGTTAAGTACCCATAGTGCAAGGATAGTGATGTATAGGCCTTGGTTACTTGATGTAAAGCATCATAAGAGTACCAAGGAGTCTCAAGAGGCCTTGACTCTAAGGTATTAAGGATACCATATTGAGTCTAAGGATAGAGACATTGGAGCCCCATAGTGGATAATGGTAACTCCCCGCCAATCTCCCATAGGATGTTAGTGAATGACATTTAGGCAAGTAGATTTGCAAGTTTGTATTGATGAAGATCCTAGATCATATGAAATGTCATGATAAGATATGCAAGGCATATTGATGATGATCATGAAAGTAACATGGGAAATGTTAAAGGATATGCAAGGCATAATGATCATAAGAATAGCATGTGAAATGTGAATGATAGATAATGTGCTTGAAAACAATCACAAGATTAATGGTAGTGATATGCATAGAAAATGATCATAGAATAATAGTAGTGATTGGCATTTGAAAGTAATCATAGCATTGATCATAGCAATGTGCATGGATAGTAATCTATGATGAAGATAAGTTATGAATTAACATTGAATTATAGAAAGAATTATGGCATTGTTATTATGGCTTTAAATGAAAATGTACTAATGTTCCTTTGTTGCAAGTTGAAATTTGTGAACAAGGTAAAATGAATCTTGACTTGTAAGAAGGGACATTACATTATGACTTTGTGTATTCAATTGTATACTTTATGACTTCGTGTATTCGAGTGTATACTCCATGACTTTGTGTGTTCAAATGTATACTACATGATTTATGTGTGTACTCCATGACTTATGTATGTTCAAATGCACACTTCATGACCTTCTTGTATTCATGTGTATACTTCATATTCGTGCGTATACTTGTGTGTTACATGTATGCTTCACGCCTTATGTATTGTGTGCGTATACTTTGTATACTTAATGCTTTGTGTATCAAGTGTATGCTATGTGTTTCATGTATTATGTGCATATACTTGTGTATTACATACTGTGTTCATGCTTCGTATACTTTTGTGTATCATATATTAAGGGTATAAGCTTTGTGTATGCTTCAGGTATTATGTGTATTTATGCTTTGTGTTTCATCTATAATTGTGTGCATATACTTCAACATGGATCTTCTCTCTGATGGTGTTCTCTATTTGGAGTGTCAAACCAAAGAGCCTCTTTCATCATGAAATAGACAAATGTAATTTTAACACAATCATGGTTCACGTTCTATTATGTCCTTTGTTATCAATGTTAAGAGTTTACAACACTATATATAGTTACAACATAGCAGCTGAGTTAGTTTAACCATTATCACCCACAAATGTAGTTCTGCCAATCTTAGTCTAGATATAATGATCAAACATTATGCCTTGACTCTGAAATATAAGTGCTAGGTTCAATTTTCACTAGGGGTTGTCATACAATTTTGCCTTACTACTTTTACTTCCATCTTTTCATTGGACTGATACAATGTAGCGACCTCAACCTAACTATTATGTAGAGATTTGGCACTATGCTATGCCCTTATAAGAGACTATGTTCAATCAAGTATCTAAGGTAAAATACAATTAACCTTTGGTAGCAAGGAAGACCTATAGGATTCAGTGTCTCTTCATAGCTGTCCTTACTGTTATCTTGATTGATAGTAGAAACCTGGTTTTGGGACTGTTACTTCCAAATAATTATGACAATCTTCATTATAATCAGAATTGGGATCTTAACTAGATGTTGTTTTAGTTCCATAACAACCTTTATCACTCAGAATTTAGTGAGTTACTGTGAGGGCAACCAAATTTGAGATTCATTATATCCCTTCATCTTGTAAGGCCCTGATGTCATAAGACATGCATTGATAGTGAGATGGAATACTTTAAAACCTTGTAAAGATGCATTGATAAATATGTGATTGTGAGGACTTCTTATGGTAGTCTTCATGAACTTGAACAAATCTAGTCTCAAAGTTTAATATGGCCATTGGAATCACTGGGGTAACTGCACCTTCACCATCTAAGATCTTCCACGCAATGCAAAATAGCGGTAACAATCTTTTGACAACAATCTTTCATATAGGAGCATACTTTATAAGTCTGTTCAAGATAAGGGAAATAACTCTGATGGTGGATAGCTCAATCAACCCAAGTGCATAATAACAATCATAAGAATCATGAAAATATAACATGCTTAAAATGAGTCTATGACTACCCGTGCAATTCACAATAGTACCAAGGCAAATTTAAAAATTGCTCGTGGGTCTAATAATGAATCTAATAGTCCTAGGCTTATGAGAGACCTTTTTCTAAGTATGAATGAAAGCATAATTCCTTGTTATGATTCTAAATACCTTAAACACTACTCATTTTCCATCTTCATGATGACTTCTTGATCAAAAGACCTTACCGAGGATAATCACAATTATTAAGGATTGTACTGCCAGGTTGTAGTAGACTTTTCATTGGATTTAGGAATACTCTTCCTCATGCCAAAATCTGTATGGCAGTCCTGTGACCATGAGATTATTATCGCCACTTAGATCACAAGAAGCATCCCATAAATGACAATACCAAGATCAATCACATTGCCATGGAATTGATATAGATCTCACAGCAAAGTACAAAGATAACATCATGTCATATGAGGCGAATCTAAATAACCCTCATGACAACCATAAAGAACCAAAAGCTATATTGTGGGCCCATAACCCACAAATCTCAAGATTATTCTCCATGTTAACTTATCATCACTCAGTGCTAATAATTATAGTCTTCTTGAGATCCAAATATACCATCATTAGAATCATCTTTTAGATTTTTCCAACCTTGACACTAATCTGAACATGACTCTTCTCAAATTTAGGGTCAATAATATCATCCGAACCCAAAATTGCTTGAGGACAAGCAATCTTGAGTGGGGAGGACTGTCATGTCCCCATAATAATTTATAATTATATATGTATTAATATTTAATAAATATTATATTATTATTAATATATAATATTATTATTTATTTATTTATAAGGATATGTAATATATATTATAATATATTTAAATAATATTATAATTATTATATATTATAAATAATATAAATATAAATATTAATATTATAATACTAATAAATAACATTACTTTTAAGACTGTCTTAGGCAACAACCATCACATATGTTGGAGCCCACGAATAAGACTCCCTATTCCAATGAATAGCTGCGAATATATAAATAAAACTAAATGACCAGTGATTCATACTAAACCAAAGGCAGCAATTTATCTATCCTTTTGCAAAGGCTGCGATCATATGTATGATGGCAGCAATCATTATAAATAAAGCCAAAGCTTATTAAAACAATGAATATTATGGTGCAATTCCATAGTGAATATCCAACGAAATTGATAACTATTATTGACCAGTCAAATAAACTAAACAAACATATAGACTCCATGAAAGGGCGCCGGCTATAATTAAGGTAGCGCTTGTTAAGGGAGGTGACTATTGACAATGACACAACCGGTCAATGATATAAATCGGTGGGCATTGGAGGCAGATCTGAGCATCAAGGAATCATTCAATCACTCACAAATTCATCAATCATTAGATTATCAATCAATCAGCAATATGTATCCAACACATTCCATCGATCATCCAAGGAGAAAAGAGATTTAAGAACATTACAAGCAGAATTCAATTAGAAACATATATATATTTGTTCCTACAGTTTGAGTAGCAGCAAATAGTAATATTACTCCATTATATCAGCACTTGAACATCTATTCCAGCAAACAGCTTATCATCATTCCGCCAATTCTACAAGGTATACTCCCTGCATTATAAATCAAGAGAAATATGCATCGACATATATTGATAAATCTGATATATAAGAGGCAAGCAAGGTGCCTTATACTCATCCATCCAATAGTGATGGTACAATATCTAGTTCCCATAGAAGGAACAATATTCATAAGAAGGCACTACCTTCATGATCCATAGGATCATTAGATCGAGAGGGCGAGCTCCTTATTGGTATGATCTCTCTAACCTTACTCATGACATACTAGGGATGGGTACATCATTGCCACATTCTTAATCTTATCTAAGGTCCTACGAGGATGGTTAAATAGTTAAGGAAGGGCGGATTTATTAATGATTAATTCTCGCAGGGTAGGTGACTCTCAAGTGGGTGAAGTATTGCCGGGTGTGCAATGAAGTCCCTTGAGCCAAGTGGTGAAGTATTGCCAGGTGTGCAATGAAGCCCTTGGGCCTATACTTGTGGAGATTAGTTTGTTATTAATGACTTACACGATAGGTGACTCTCAAGTGGGTGAAGTATTGTCGGGTGTGCAATGAAATCCCTTGAGCCAAGTGGTGAAGTATTGCCGGGTGTGCAACGAAGCCCTTGGGCCTATGGCAGTGGAGCAAACTCTCAAGTGGTGAAGTATTGTCGGGTGTGCAATGAAACCCTTGGGCCTTGTTATCCAGTGCCTTAACGAGTATAAACCCCACCTATGTTAGGGTTAACAACTAGGTTAGATTAATGAACGGGAATAACAATTACCATTCCCAAAGTATATCATGAGGCCTAAATATGAATAAGTATGAAAAAATATATATGGGTTATATGTAATTGTTCATTGTTATCAATTATATTCATGATGTTACTAACCCTAATTATGGTGTATTGATCTTATTATTGATCCTTAAATTACTAATGTTCCTTTCTATAAGATATTATTGTGTGTAGGTTAAGAAATCAAGAATATCCTAAAAGGGGACATTACACATACCTTCATTGATTGTTCCAAAAGTTGTAACAACCATCTCATAACTGAAATCTGCCTTTTCATGTGTAGAACACCTCATAGGTGTGGCTGCCATAGGAGATTGTCTTCCTGATTTTATGTCTTCTTTATCTAACTCCTGTCTTGAAGCTAGGGCTACATCATAATCAGCAATCTCCTTGAATTCTTCTTGATGAATTAGATCCTCTTTCAAGTCTGAAATAGTGTTCTTTTCCAGGCAACCATCTCCATCTTCTTTTTCAATCCCAAATTGAACATTTCCCTCATGCGATGTACTAGGGGTTTGATCCAACATACCCAAATCAAATTGCTCCTCACATTCCTTGCTACTGTGTTGTAGAGATAATGTGGTAATGCTATAATCAAGGAATGGATCCTTAGTAGAACCCATGTCTTCATGTGGCTGAAACACTTCTTTTACCACTGGGGCAATTTCAACATGCTCTTCTTCAATGGTTGTTCTAGGATCGTGTTCCTCTGTAGTTTGATCAATGACGATTGATTCACCATTCTCCCAATCATTACCCTTGTAAAACTCATCGTAGAGACTTCTAGATATTTCATTTGTAGATGTAGATGTAGTGCCTAGATTGTCTTGATAAGGAGTCTTCATATTGCTGCAAACTACGAGCTGAACTCCTTTGTGACTGCATGATATTTCGCCTTATTTGGGCAAAATTACTCATGACGCCTCCAACACTTGGACTCTCATGATGCTTCTTAGGACTTTGCCCTACCTCTGATCTTTTCTTGTCCTTCCTTTCAACAACAACTTCCTCTTCTTCATTACTAGGAAGGAATTTAGGCCGGATGGGCCTATCCGCCGAAGAAACATGTGATCTCCCATCACGTGGCGTACTTACCACATTGCCATCTCCTGCTGGCGATCCATTCACTTTTATGTTACCCAAAGCTTGAGTCATTAACTGTACCAAGTGATTCTAAGTAGCCATCAGTCTTTCCAAGTTCCTATTTGTTCGTTGTCATTCCACCAAATACAGATACATATCATTCCCTGGTGGACTTCCAACTCATATGTTTCTATCCATTTCTGCAATCCTTCTATAGTGTTGACCGAATGGAGTTTGATCTCATGATGTATGCATAGCAACTAACCCCGACTACGTCAATCTTTTCACTCACAACATCCGGATAAGATCAAATCAAATCTTAACCCAATATAGGTGGATCTAACTTCAGATCTTATGCACAAGAATGCTATTGGAATAAGACTTGACTTTCATCAATAACAAATATACCCTCCAGGCTGGCAGGATCCAAGCTCTGATACCACTGACATGTGTCGAACTAGGGTTTGAACAATAATTTCTGAATTTGCCAATTTCCAAACGAAACCCTAGGACTAAACTTGATTTAATTTCTGCACCTTTCAATTTTGACTTTGCCAAGCATGTAACATGAACTAACAAAATGCAAACGGATGATAGGACAAATAGATATTGGCAGCCTTATCAATGTCAATTACAATATGAAATGCTTGTTACAATGATGTCAAATCAGGATCAGACCCGACTGATAGGAATTTCAGAAATTATCTATCATTCCAATTACAACAATGCAAAGCTCTAGGGCAGCCAAAACACAGTGTGGACTGCTGCTACAAATCAGAGAAAAATAATGAAATATAACATACCATTTTTTATGATGTCAAATTACAATGTAAAGGGGTTGAACCTCCACTTTCAGATCTGATATGGAAGTGTCTCCAAACAATGTGGAAACTGATTATGATATCTTGCAATGCTGATCACTTCTATTCCCACTGTCGCTGTGACCTATCTGCTGACCGCCACCTCTAGGCAAGGTGAATGTGACGTCTTCAATGGTTGTTATGGAGTGACCAAACGGTTGACACAGATCTGAAGTTCCACGATCCTCAACAGATGTTGTAAATGATATCAAGGCTCGATATGTATCCACAATAAGGCCGATCAGCCTAACACTCCCAACGCACCCTAGAAGCTGTTGAATGATACTCCAAAGAAGGCACCAAGGATGATGAGGAGATGGCTGGGCTGTGAATGGATCTGATATGAAATCACTGCCTCACAAGAGTGTCAAGTCTTCAATGAACAACGAACTGGCATGCAACAATAACTCCCTTAAATTTGGTGCTCAAGTCCTTAATGCCAACGATCTACAACTCTAAATGTAATGCAATGATCTTCAAGGATCTTCAATGAACTCTTCAACAACTTCAACAATGGTCTCCGACCAAATATTCGAATGATGAATCAATGAAGCTCAATGAACTCTTCGAATCTCCAATGAAGTGCAAAACGTGAACTCTGTATGAATCCACCTCCTAGATGTAGTTGGGTTTTCGTCCAACACACCTCAATTCGCAAGGGTTTTCGTCCTTGGAATAGAATACAAATAAATTGCAGAACAAATACAAAGTTAACATACCAAAAGATGATTCAAATGATGTCGAAACCCTCATATTTATACATGCCTTTCCTCTTTTCCTCTTGTTGGCTGACCAGCATCAAAATATTAATTTAATCCTTCACAAAGCCAACCTTCATTTGAATTTGGTGCTCAATTTAAAGACAATAATTTGAATTTACTTCTTGGCCGACTTTATCCATCAAAGTGGCCGACCTTCCATTGAAAATGGCACCTAAAACTAATTCAAATTGGTTTATTTCCTGCCAGGGCCGACCTAGTCATCTGGCCGACTTGCAACTAAATATTGGCGCTCAAATGAACTCATTCCCTTTTCCTAAGGCCGACCTGTCTTCCAAAGGCTGACTTGGTGAATTTTGGCCAACCTAAAGACATTGGCCGACTTTCCTCTTGGATGAATTTGTTGCTTAAATTCAAACTGAATTTATTATTTAATTCGCCTTCCCAAAGTGTATTTTCCTTGGCGCCAAAAGGAATCAAATTAAAGATTTGATTTAGTTTCAATTTGTCTTCCAAAGTGATTACTCTTAAAAGAGGGGATATGTCACTAGTACCCTGCTATCACAAAAAGCAAGATCAATTAAACTTGGAGCCTCATAATCATACAAAGCCATGAATGGTGACATTCTAATGGACATGTGATAAGTAGAATCAAGTAGCAATGCTCCCCCAAGTGAAGCCATCTAATCCATACCTTCTGTTGTCCGGAAATATAATTTATCAAGTATCCTTCCAACCATTTGTTGACAGTCTTAGTTTGTCCATCAGTTTGGGAGTGGTAACTTGAGCTTGGAGTAAGTTCAATACCTAACAAATGAAATAGCTCTTGCCAAAACAAACATAGGAACCTACTGTCCCTATCACTTACAATATTCTTTGGCAATCCATGTAGTCTAAACACTTCTCTAAAAATCAAATCAGCAAATTGTGGAGCTTTACAATTTGAAGATATTCCAAAGAAGTGTGCAAATTTTCTAAGTCTATCAACAACATAGATGCGATCTTTACCTTGAACCTTTGGCAACCCGTTGATGAAGTCCATTGAAATACTTTCCATTTCTAATTTGTAATGGGCAGGGGCTGCAACAAACCAGCTGAGAAAGAGTGCTCATTTTTGTTTTGTTGACATACTACACATTCTCTAATATGCTTAAGGACATCATCCTTAAGCCCCTTCCATGTGAACATTTCTCGAATCTACTTGTAAGTCTTAAAACACCCTTGGTGACTGACCAAAAGGGTATCATGAACAACTCTTAAAATCTTTTCTTTCACCATGGATTTGGGTACCAAAAAGATTTTATCTTTGTATAGAATCAACTCATTAACCACTACATACTTGTCACTCTACAAATTTCCTTCCAATATGTTAGTGGAAAATAGCTCAATACCTGACAATAGCTCATTAAAGATTATCATGAACAACTCTTAAAATCTTTTCTTTCACCATGGATTTGGGTACCAAAAAGATTTTATCTTTGTATAGAATCAACTCATTAACCACTACATACTCGTCATTCTACAAATTTCCTTCCAATATGTTAGTGGAAAATAGCTCAATATGTTAGTTCAGTACCTGACAAATGAAATAGCTCTTGCCAAAACAAACTTAGGAACCTACTATCCCTATCACTTACAATATTCTTTGACAATCCATGTAGTCTAAACACTTCTCTAAAAAACAAATCAGCAACTTGTGGAGCTTTACAATTTGAAGATATTCCGAAGAAGTGTGCAAATTTTCTAAGTCTATCAACAACAACATAGATGCGATCTTTACCTTGAACCTTTGGCAACCCATTGATGAAGTCCATTGAAATACTTTCCATTTCTAATTTGTAATGGGCAGGGGCTACAACAAACCAGCTGAGAAAGAGTGCTCATTTTTGTTTTGTTTGACATACTACACATTCTCTAATATGCTTAAGGACATCATCCTTAAGCCCCTTCCATGTGAACATTTCTCGAATCTGCTTGTAAGTCTTAAAACACCCTTGGTGACTGACCAAAAGGGTATCATGAACAACTCTTAAAATCTTTTCTTTCACCATGGATTTGGGTACCAAAAAGATTTTATCTTTGTATAGAATCAACTCATTAACCAAAATATTCTTGGTATATTCTGATAAAATTTGAACCTTCCAATCTATTGTAATCTCCACCATAGAACATAAAGTGGGTTTCCTAGACAATGCATCAGCCACTATGTTCATTTTTTCCCTTCATATACTCAATATCAAAATCGTAAACTTGAAGCTTACTTACCCATTTTTACTATATCTCATTGAGATCCTTTTGACTTGAGAAACATTTCAAGCTATTATGATCAGCTTTTACCACAAACTTGCCACCAACAAGATATTGCCTAAACTTGGCCAAAGCATGCATAATGGCCAACAATTTTTTGTCATAGATTGAGAATCCTCTCTCAATCCCTCTTAATTTGCGGCTTTCAAAAGCAATAGGATGCTTCTTCTACATTAGGACATCACCAGTCCCTTCCCCAAAAGCATCACATTCTCAAGTTCAAAAGGAAGAAAAAATCTGGAATGGCTAAAACAAGGCAAGAACTCAACACGTTCTTGAGCTGATCAAAAGTTTGTTGCACTGTAGTAGACCATGAGAAAGCCCCCTTCTGCGTCAAATCTATTAATGGGGCAGCCAACTAAGAAAAAACTTTAACAAACCTCCTATAGAAGATGCAAAGACCAAAAATACCCCTTTATTGTGTCAAGGTCTTAGGTGGAGGCCAATCCAAGATGGCCTTAATCTTATCTTGGTCAACTTGCACTCCTTGAAAGTTGATTACATGTCACAAGTAAAGAATTCAGTCATGGCAAACTCACATTTGGACTCTTTAGCAAAACAAAGATTGTGCTTCCAAAATACCCAACAGTTCATCCAAATGTCTCAAGTGCTCTTCCCAAGTTTTACTATAAATGGGTATATTATCGAAAAACACCAAAACAAACTTCTTTAACTACTAATTGAAAACTTGGTTCATATAGGCCTGAAATGTTGCAAGAGCATTAATCAAGCGAAATGGCATGACTGAGAATTCGTAGTGCCCAAAATGACACCTAAAAGTTGTCTTTTGGCCATCTTCTTTACGAACTCTAATTTGGTGGTATCCGGATCTAAGGTCTATTTTGGAAAAATAGACTGCTCCATGCAACTCATCAATGAGTTCATTGATCCTAAAAATAGGAAATCGTTCTTGATGGGTCTTCTTGTTAAGAGTTTTGTAATCAAAACAAATTCTCATAGTCCCATCCTTCTTCACCAAAACAACTGAAGAAGCAAATGGACTCTTACTTGGTCTTATATGACCCATATCAAGGAGCTCCTTTTTGCCTTCTCAATCTCTTCCTTATGCCTTATATGATATGTAATGTCCCCTTCTCAGACCTAGTCAGTTTGGGTGACCGTTAGCCTATTTCTTGAGTTCTTGTAGGCTAATTGGTATTGGTTAGGGGACTCCAAAGATCTTGGAGAGCACCGATTTATGTTTAATTGGTTTCTATTTGTGGCTTTGAGCTCAATTGGCATTATGGATCGTAGTGATGCTTTCAGAAGTGTTTTTGGCCTCCTGGTTTGTGCTCCAAACATCTTGGAGAGCACATCTATGTTTAGTAAGTCACCCGGTTGGCTTCGATCATCATCCTACATCTTCAGTATCATCCCAGTGTGATCAGAGTTTGATTTTGATTCAGTTTCAGTGTTTTCTGCAACTTGGGTGAATTATCGAATAATTAATTAATATTTCACTAACGTGGTATAATGTTGAGAATTAATAAAAGGACTACTTAGTGTAATGGCTCGTTGGAAAGGTAATGAAGTGTTTTAAAAGTTGAACGCCTAGTTAAGGGGGTCCCTTGCACATGAAATATTATTATTATTTCAAAAACATCATTTTTGAGGGAAAAGGAATTATTATGATTTTAAATTGCAAATTCCCTCCAAGAAAAAAATATATAAAAGGAGGTTTAAGCTCTCACTTTCGATATGTTAAAGATTTTATTGTAATGTTATGCTGCCGGATTGAACCTGTGTGTTCTCCTATGATCTTATTAGGACGAAAACCCTCATTAGATTTCTAGTTTCGGATATGCAAGACAACCCCTAGCTAGTTTGGAGTGGTTCTACTCAGGAATCACCATTGTTCTCACAGATTTTTGCAAATTGGGGTTTTAGATATGAAGATGTTTTGAAGTGATATATATATATATATATATTTCTTCACAGGTCTGAAATATTTATTGTCAGGAGGATTTCATTTCCAAATTTATGGATTTGTGAGCAAGTATAAATTTGAGTTTTGATTGAGATTTGTATTGAAGATTTATGGATATTTTGATAGGGTTTCTACCCTATATAAATTTGTGGTATTGATTGAGGGATATATTGAAGTAATATTTTCATATTTTAGTAAGATATGAATAATGCTTGGCAAGCTGAGCCTAGCCGCACTTCATCCTATGCAAGCCGTATTAAACAAGGAAGTGGACGCAACATATGGGAGGTTTTAAATAATTTTTTGGAGGTTGGAGAACTCTTTGAAAATTGGCGTAAGCTGTTCAAGTTGGTTGCAACTATTAAAGCTTCATTCCTTGAGTATCTCATTATATGTTATGAAGGTTGCGTGGGGGTTTAAGGTGGAATGTGGGAATTAAAGAATGAGGCATGTTAGCGTTTAATTTCGCACCTTTCGGTGGGAAAGAAAAACGGACAAATGTGCAGTAGAACCGCTCTTCGAATTTATAGGGAAAGCTCTAGGTAAAATAAAACTTAACTAAAAACTTTACAATCTTTTTGGGGTTTTGCAACGCGTGGAAAGGCAGAGACACACATCCGACAATGCAACAAATTTTTTGTGCTTTTTGACTGCAAACAGAACCTAGGCTACACGCTTGCGCTACTCAGCTAAATTCAGAGGCTAAGTAAAGCAAGTACACAATTTTGGATTGATTGGGCAAATTGACATCACACAATTATGAATGCCAAGACCAGATCAACAATAAGGTAATGCACAGATACGACTTATTCTTTCAATTTCACATGCAACGCAAAGTTTGCAAATTTGTCGAATCAACCTAACCTTCAGCACAAATAATACATTTTAATGGATATTTGGAAGCAAAATAGGCATACTGGAATCCATTAATGAACAAAACAAGAACACGATCAGGAGAATATTAGACAAATAACAATTTAAGCAAGTAGAGGCATGAGAATTGCTATTGCTTTTATTCTTTGATTGAACACAAGACTGGATACTGAACATTGAATACTTTTGATTCCTTTGATTAAATCCAAAGATCGAAGGAAACAAATGAACATAGGTGAGCTGATTTTACATGAAAACACTTAAGAACAAACAAGATGTGAAACAAATGTCTATGCACAAAGTCCTAAACACTTATCTCAATCTCAACAACACAAAAAACTTCCAGAAAGACAATGCATATATTCATTCTCAAAGTAATAAAGATACACAAGATCACTGAACAATAAGATGTGAGCAAATAAAAGCCTCAGCATTTACCATTCCGTCGTTTAAGTGTGTAGAATACACTTATTTATACCTTAAAAACCAAAGGTGCAAGGAAATAAAAGGAAGAGTCAACTAATACTCTCCATGGTGCAGGTGCACCCTAGCAAGTACATGCCTCCATGAGACAATCTTAGGTTTTTGATTTAGCATAATTGATCTCATGTTATAACAAGGTCTAATAGACCATTTGTAATGCCTTTTGGTCACTTTAGGTGGTCATGTTGTTATATTTGCAAGTACTGTTAAATGTTGTTATGTAAAAGTCCATAAAAATGCAAAAAAAAGATGCAATAGGATGGAATACCAAAGGTCATAGAGTAGTTTGAGTTAGTTTCATTCGTTTGGAGAAGTTAGAAACTAAAAGGACAAGTTGGAATGCCTTTATTAAGGCCTTGTAACCATTCTGTACATGTGGGTGATTGAAGATTTGAAAATGGAATGATAAAAAGGCACTATTTTCTGTATTTTTCTTCAGAAGTTCGTTGTATTCAGCCTTTGTACGGATTTGTACGGGCTCATAGGTATGTGCAAGTGTATGTAAGTCATAGTACAGTCAATCACCTACCATTTGCTGTTTGTTTTGTGCCGATTGGCGAACATTTGAGACAGATATTGTGAATTTGCTGAAAACTGCCAAAACCCTCTGTTAGGGTAAACAGTGAATAAGATAACTGTGTTTCTCCCATTTTATCCATTGAAAATTGCTAATGCTTGGGGGAAATAATCTTAATAGCATCCTTTTTTAATGTTATTAAGATTTCAGACCAAAGGGTTAAGATTGATGTGTGGAAAGATTAGAGTTTATGACTGTAACTAACTGAGAAACAGAGTTTCTAAGAACAGTCAAGTGTTATAGGCCTAGGGTTTGGTGAACCACTCATTGAAACGAACTCCTAATGGTGTATAAAGCTTATTTGGGTCTAAACTGAGATGTTTGAAAAGTTGGTGTGGAACATTTGTGACTAGAGTTTGTAGAATCAATAAACCCTATGCTGATCCTGGCCTAATTAGGCTTAATCTAAGACAGTAACAGTCATATTTGTGCACTATTTCCTAAAACAGCCTATGTTGATTTTTTGATATGTTGATGATAAGGATAATGGGTACTCAAAACTATTATTACCATGCCAAGATACTACGTCATGTGAAAGATAATCACTGACAGATCCTAAAACAGGGCTACAAGGGTTTGAGACTGTTTGTAAAGGAATAGGTAGTAAATGGAGTGCAAGGGCTTGATTGAGAGTTTGAGTAGGTTTGGCTTGGAACCCTGAAGTGGAAAATAACCTTAGAAGCAGTAGATGGTTTAAAGAAGTTGGAAATTCAACATTATGCTTGAGTAGAGGCCATTGTATGGTGCAGTTCTCTTGTGAACTTGAAGTATCAATTGGATTGAAACCCATTATTATGAAATATGCCAGTAAGAAGTTGAGTTTATTGCATTCCTCTGCATCACTCCACCCTAACCCTAATGCTGCATGGCAAGCATGCAAGCTTATTAGCATTTTAAAATAATAAAATATCTCCCATGCAATTCAGTTAACTGAACTTGCATGTTATTACAATTTGAGTTCCACTTAAAGATATTTTGCATGATCTCCAAAACAAATCCAAAAATAGATTTATCTTTGAAAAGCAAAGTCAGTTCTCAAAATAGAAACTGCTTTGGAAATCTCTCCAATTGCCCAAAATAGAATCTCCTGCAAGCACTGAAAAAAATGGCTAAGTCTAGGAATTGAGATTTGTCTCCAATTCATCAAATTTAGCCTCATTTGGTGATCAAAGAGTATTGCATGATTGCTTGGTGGCTTGCAAAAGCTCTCCTCTTTGCTGCTCTGCATTGAAAAAGGTAAAATCAGACCTTTTTAAGCTCGTTGTCCAAGAAAATCAGACTTTCCTCTTCGCTGTCCAACTCTGATTTTTCATTAAAAAAACATGTATATTTGCCTTCGGAAAGTGAAAATATCAAGCTGTACCTTCAAAATGTTACACATGTAACTGGTAAAAAATAATTGATTCATATTAACAATGAACAAACCGCTCAAAAATAAGTTACAAGAATTTACAGAAAAAAGAAAGTTTCTAAAAAGAAATTGAAGAAGATCGATGACACGATCTTACCAAAAATAATATACAAGAGTGACCATTAAATAACAATAAGTATTATTCTAATACCCTCCCTTAATGGTCAATCTATCAACTACACCAATAGACCCCCTGAATTTTACAAACTTATCTGGACTGAGAGACTTGGTGAGAATATCTGTTGTTTGCTCCTCTGTCGGAACATACAGCAACTGAACTGAACCGTCTTCAACAAGCTTTCTGATGAAGTGACAATGAGTTTCCACATGCTTGGTTCTTTCATGGAAGACTGGATTCTTGGCAAGTTTGAGAACTCCCTGATTATCAAAAAACAAGGGAGTCGGACCTGCTTGAGATATTTGCATATCTGCAAGCATCCGGCGAAGCCAAACTGCCTCACAAGCTGCCTTAACTGCTCCCCGATACTCTACTTCTATCGAGGAGAGAGCCACTGCCTACTGCTTCTTACTAGTCCATGTGACTGCACCAGATCCCAAACTGAACACATACCCAGATGTTGATTTCCTATCATCAACTGAGCCTGCCCAATCTAAGTCTGTGAAACCAGAGTATAGGATCATGACTCCTAGTGTAAAGAAGTCCATAATCAAAAGTGCCCTTCACATAACGCAGCACATGCTTCGCTGCTATCCAATGATCAGCCTTGGGGGCTATCATGAAGCGTGAAATGTAGCTCACTGCAAAACTAAGGTCGGTTTTAGTGGCAGTGAGATAGATGAGGCTGCCCACTAGTTGCCTGAACAAAGAATCATCCACTACAGGAGAGTCTGACTTAGTTGACAACTTAAGCCCTTTTTCCATGGGTGTGGAGGCAAATTTGCAATCCTGCATATGGAACTTATCCAGAAGACCTCGAGCATACTTGGACTGGGAGATGAAGATACTGCTTTCGGTCTGCCAAACCTCAACACCTAAACAGTAATGCAAGAGTCCCAAATTTGTCATGTCAAATGTGCTGCGCAAACTTGTTTGATCTTAGCAATCAAATGTGTCGAGCTACCAGTAATGATCAAGTCATCCACATAGACAACAAGAATTAGATTATCACTACCAGTGCGTTTGACATACAAATTAGAGTCAAATGGACTCCTCTGAAAGCCATGATTTGTGAGGTACTTGTCAATCTTGATGTACCAAGCCTGAGGAGCCTGTTTCAGGCCATAGAGTGCTTTGACCAATCTACACACCTTGTGTTCTTGACCGGCAACCTTGAACCCTCGAGGCTGCGTCATGTAGACTTCTTCCTTCAACTCACCATTCAGGAAAGCACTCTTAACGTCCATCTAATGGACTTTCCAACCAAACTGGGCTGCTAAGGCAAGGACAAGCCGAATTGTACTCATTTTGGCTATAGGAGCAAAAGTCTCCTCGTAGTCAATGCCTTCCTTTTGTGAGAACCCCCTAGCAACGAGACGAGCTTTGTACTTGTCAAGGGTTCCGTCAACTTTGTATTTCACCTTATACACCCATTTGCAACTAATGGGCTTCTTCCCTGGAGGAAGACCAGAAAGGACCCAAGTGTGATTTTTCTGAAGACTCTAGTATTCAGACTCCATAGCCTTTTCCCACTCAGGAATTCCTTTAGCCTCTAAATATGTCTGAGGCTCATAGACTATGAATGTTGGCCATGAGAGCAAAATTAACTGTATGTTGTTTGCTCTTGTTTCTGGATGATCTACCCTCAATGAGCTCATCATCATGAAGATCTCCAATAGTTTTAGCCCACCATTTAGGCCGGAGAGTAGAAGTGCCAACATCGGATGCAACAGGAGGAGCTGGAACTATACCTGGAACAGGTTCAACAGGTGGAAGATGAACATCATCCGGAGGAAATTCAAGTTGAGCATCATCAAAATTTGAATCTACATTATCATCCCTCCCATCAGGTGGACCAAACAGAAGATGAACACCCAAATCAGAAGCCTTCAAAGGCTGATCCTCAAAATGTTGCACAGACGAGGAAGGATGAAAAGGTCCTCGTTCTTCATCAAAGACAACATCCCGGCTGAAGGTAAGATGATCAGTATCTATATCAATCAACCGGTAAGCCTTATGGTTGTCACTGTACCCTGTGAACATAAGTTTTTGACTCTTGGAATCCAACTTGGAGCGCTTGGCATCTGGAATCCATACATAAGCTAAAGAGCCAAATATTTTCAGATGATTGATCCGAGGTTTACGACCAGTCCAAGCTTCCTCGGGAGTCTTCTCCTTGACAGCATACGTAGGAGACCGATTAAGAAGATAGACAGTAGTATAGATTGTTTCTGCCCAATATTTCTTAGGAACACTCCTGTATTCTAACATGGAACGGGCCATCTCAGTGATTGTGCGGTTGCACCGCTCTACAACACTTTTTTGCTGAGGAGTATAGGGTGTGGTTAACTGGCGTTTGATGCCATGTATATCACAGAAGTTGGAGAAAGCAGTAGAACAAAATTCCACCCCCATTATCTGACCTAAGAGTGACTATAGAATAGCCAGACTCTTTCTCTACTAAGGCCTTAAACTTCTGAAATACAGTAAACACATCTAATTTCTGTCTGAGAAAGTACACCCACATTTTACAACTGAAATCATCAACAAAAAGCAAGAAATACCTGCAACCAGTAACAGAACGTGTATTCATTGACCCACATACATCAACGTGAACCAACTATAGTACCTTAGAGGCTCGCCATGAGTCACCATTTGAAAACAGTGTCCTATGTTGCTTCCCAGCCTGATAGGCTCCACAAACACCATGATGCTGAGTCTGGATCTCAGGTAAACCGGCTACAAGTCCCTCCCGAGATAGCTGAGAGAGATAGTGCACATTTAAGTGCCCATAACGTTGATGCCAAAGACTGGTGATGGAAGAATTTCTGGCTGCCATGGCTAACTTTGGAGAATGACCTGTATCCACAAGTCTGTATAGACCATGATCCTCAATACCAACAGCCACAGTGGCACGAGTCTCCCAATCAACAATGGAACATTTATCAGCACTGAAAACCACATCCAACTGAGGAGAGTGCTACATGATCTGACTGACAGAGAGAAGGTTTAGTTCCATGCCAGGAACGTAGTAGACATTGAGGAATATGAGATTCCTCCCACCAGACTGAACCTGAATAGTGCCCTTGCCGACAACTGTATACTCTTCACCTCCTCCAAAAATAACTGAGTCACTAAATCTATGAACCAATCACGCCGATGAGTGAAGTGTCATGAAGCACCTGAATCAATGTACCAGGCAGAGGACTTCACATGATCTGCAGGTCTTTTAGTCATAAAAGCGTAAAAGGCAGATTCCTTCTGCTCAGTGTGCTCGGCAATATTTGCTTTCTGCTGAGACCCTCCCTGCTTCTTCTGTTCAGAAGCCAAACGCTGACGACAATCCTTCTTCATGTGACCATATTTGTGGCAATAATTACACTGAATGTTCTTTTTCTTGGTGTTGTCATGAGGTTGACCTGAGCCTTTCTGCTGCGGAGGCTGACCTTTCCCTTTATTATGAGCCTGAGACTTGGCTGCAAAAGATTGCTTTGTAGAGGACGAAGAAGCACTACTATCAAACTATTGTTTCCAACGATCTTGCTACAAGAGGATAGTACAAAGCTCTGGAAACTTCAGATCAACATTAGCAGACGTAATGTTGAGAGTCTTGATGAAATGTTCATAAGACTTAGGTAGACTTTTCAGAGTGATTACAACCATGTCTTCTTCCTCCATTTTCCGACCAATAGCCTCTAGCTGATCTCGGATCTCCTGGATCTTGTTCAGGTGCGCCTGCAAAGTTGTCTTCTCATCCATCATGATAGAAAACATGTTCTTCAAGAAGAACACACGGCTTTTGTCGGAAGTGTCATGCAAACCCTTCAGATGGTCCCAAATCTCCTTTGTTGATTTTCCAGTCGGAATTTGAGGTAGCTAATCATCTGTAACTGAAAAGCTTAATGAGCATCACTACTTCACAATTCTGCTCGTCAAACTTATCCTGGTCTTTACCTGCTGTTGCTGGACAAGTAGTGTTGCCTAAAATCATCTGATCGAGGCAACAATATTCAAAGATGGTCATCATTCGCTGCTTCCAGGTATTATAATATTTGTCGGTGAAACATTGACTACCCTCCAACATAATGTTGGTCAAAGAAGCCATCTTCATGCTTTTTGATGCACAAAAAAGAAGAAATTGAGAAGAGGCAGAATGCACGAAACCCGAGGCACGAATTCCAATGCACTAAAGTAGGTACAAGTTCTGATTTCAAGGCAAAACCGCTTGCACAAATATCAAGGCACGAACTTCGAGACACCCAAAAAAATCCGACAGCTACCTAGAAATGATCTCGAAAAACCCACAGAATCTGCAATCGGAAAAAAAATTCGACTTGAAATGGAGGGTCAAAACCCTACCTGAAAATTGCAGAACCCTAGGCGGCCATGAAAGCCATGAAATCAGAAAATCATGGAATGAAAACCATTGGAATCCTTCAACACAAAAGGTTTCAAATCGCGTCCAAGGGTACAGCAATGAAAACAGAGAAATTGCGCCAAAAATTTTCACAAAATCGCAACCAGATCGTGCTCAAAATGAGCAAAAAAAGTGCGCCCAAAATTGGTGAAAAACGCGGCCAGGAATGAAGAAAACTGGCGCCAGGATCTTTAAAACGAAATCGTGTCTTCAGAAGATTCAGAAACGCGGCCAGAAAGGAGATAAATTGTGCTGAATCTACACCAAAGATAGGGGTTTCAAGAATGCGCGATTTTCACAAAAAAAATAGATGAAAATTTGATTTTGTGACCCACGATTTGAATTGCAACCTCCAAACACATACGAAATCACTCAGAGGTTTAAAAACGCCACGAAAGTCTGCGAATGAGCTTGAGAAAAAAAACACGACTCCCAGCAGCCAAGCTCTGATACCATGTTACACGTAACTGGTAAAAAATAATTGATTCATATTAACAATGAGCAAACCACTCAAAAATAAGTTACAGGAATTTACAGTTTCTAAAAAGAAACTGAAGAAGATCGATGACACGATCTTACCAAAAATAATATACAAGAGTGACCATTAAATAACAATAAGTATTATTCTAATACAAAAATGTGCTGGATCTGAGCTCCCGATGGTCAAGATTGATGGAAAATGCCTTTTCCCGAGGTGGGTATGCGACAAAAATGAGAAAAAATGGACATAACAGCCTTGAAAACTCCTTTTTCTATGGCTGTAAGTGGTGATTTTAGTCATGAACAGTCATAACCAGCAAATAAAAAGCTTCAAAAACCCTCAAAAATGGCTGCCAATGTGAAGCACTGTCCTTCAAGCATGCAAATCTGCCTTGGAATGTGAGAAAGATGAATGAAATCACGCCGTGATGTGCAAAATATGCCCTCTAGGTGAAACGCTGGCCCAAAAATGCCTTCAATCTGCCTTTGATTCAATAAAATCATGAAGAAATGCCTTTATTTGATAGAAAAACCCCTTCCTCCTTGAGCGCTACCTTTATATCCTTCCTCTTGCTTTTGGAAATGACAATAACAATGATGAAATACCTCCTTTATAATTTGCCTTTACCTCCTAGGGTTTCAATGTGCTTTTCCTCTAAAAATAGTGTATTTTTATTCCCCTCCGTGCAAAAATAACAAGTGAAGTTGAAGTGGAGCTCCTCTTCTATTTATAACCTTTGCTTTTTATAAAACATGCTTTTTTCTTTTCCTTTGGGACGCCAAAACCCTAAAATAGACTTTTGTTTGTTTGGTTGTTTTTGTTTGGAGCGCTTTGGAGTTGAAGCACGCTTCACCTTGAAAGTGCTATTTTTGACTTAAGCCTTTTTGAAGCACATTTTCAGACAAGATCACTCCGAATGACGAAAAGGAGTCTTCAAACTTGAAATTTCCATTTTTGAAATTTGGAGCCTTTTCTCCTTGGCGCGCGTGCTTGGGAAAAACGCTTGGCCTTCAAAAAAATTTTCAAAATTTTCAATTTTTCAAAATTTTCAAAATTGCTTTAAGCCTTTTCACTTTGACCAATGCTCCAATATTTGCCTTAGAAATTTTTTGAAAAACCTTCAAATTTTGATCTCATCCATTTGGAGCGCTTTGACCTTGCAGTGCGCTTCGCCTTGGAGCGCTTTGGAGTTGGAGCGCACTTCGCATTGGAGCGTGCTTCACCTTGAAAGTGTTCTTTTTGACTTAACCTTTTTTAAGCACATTTTCAGACGAGTTCACTCCGAATGACGAAGAGAAGCCTTGAAACTTGAAATTCGGACTTTTGAAATTTGGAGCCTTTTTGAGTTGCCAAGTCTCTTCCCTTCGCCTTTCGCCGTTCCTTTGCATCATTCAACAGTTCTACGTCCTCTGAACAACACTAAAAACTTGAATTTGATCCCTGGCAGATGAACTTCCATTAATGGCCTCGGAGTTCGTGTTTCACCTTCTAAAAAAGCAGAATTGACCCAGTAGAGAAAACTTCATCTTTTGCAGATTTCATTTGGACCACCTTGATCGAGAAGCAATATCAGCCAATCAGAATTAGGCAGGACTCCCGAATCAAAGATTCTATTTTTAGAAAATTTTGCTGGCATCCGTATCTCAAGAAACCCAAAAACCTAAAATTGACGTCTATTTTTAGAAACTTTCTATTTTTGGAAATTTTGACTTTTTGACTTTTGATGACCAATTTTTCAAACTCTCACAAAATGCCTTAATGAACCAAAAAATTTGATTTGGCACAACATAGCCAACTTGGCTTCTTTGAATCCTTCTCCATTCGGGCCTTGTATCAATTTCCTTTGATGTATCTTGTACTTGTGCGGTTGGCAAATAATGACAAGGCGACATGGTGCTTGGGAGGTGTGTTTAGGCATCTTTTTAGGGTGTTTGTATGCATAGACGAAAAATTTCGTATGGGTACAAAAAGGCACTACCTCTAATACAAGTTTTTGATCTTTTGTTCCAACAGTTCGATTTGTGAATACTTTGGAAATTGTATTTGGAAGGTTTACAGGTTGCTGTTGTAAGTTGCAAATCTGCCTCTTATATATCTATCCAGCAGATGCAAAGGTTGTTGTCCATTCACTCCTCATGTACTTGGCATCCATGAATGTTAGAACTCTTGAATATTAATATTTCTGTATTTTGAATCTATATCAGCGGATTGTTTGGTATATTCATATTTGTTTCAAACTGTATCAAGACAGCCAACTGTTTGACAAAATGCCTATGACTTATCTTTGAATCTTGTGATGTAAACTTGAATAATTTATGTTCTAAATCACATAACAAATTGTTCTGCATCAAAACAATCTGAAAATATTGTTCGATGAGCCAAATGCCAAATGTTTGACATAATGCCCATAAAGCAAAAATCAGAGAAGAATTGTGAGTTTTGGGTGAAAACTTGAGGGTGGTTATTACATGGAAATAAGGAGTGGTAATCACTGGTTTGGCTCCTTCCTCCAACTCAATAACATGCTCAATCCCTCTGTCCGATGGTCTTCCCGGAGGTATACCACTAAAAATTTTGTTATGCTTGTTCAATAAAGATTGAGCATCAACATGGTATTCTCTTTTACCTTCTGAAGAAGCGGTAGGCATAATCAAGCATTGGGCTGCCCAATCAACTTGACAATGGCGAAACATCATTTCCATTCGCTTAGCTGAAACAACTTTTGGAGTTCCATTTGACGTTCCTCTAAGCACTACCTTTTTACCATCTGAATGGAACTTGAGTTCCATTGTTTGGAATTTCTAAGTGATATCTCCCAAAGAATGCAACCATTCAACTCCCAAAACTGCATCAATATCTCCTATGCTAACAACATAGAAGTCATCACTTTATAATTCCCCAACATGAGACTCGTCTTGGGAATCTTTCTAGTACATTGGATGGTGAAGCCATCAGCTACCATCACATTGAAGTCTTCAAACTCTCCAATTTTCAAGCCTCTTCTTGCAACTACCCCTTCATCAATAAAATTGTGTTGCTCCAAAATCAATGAGCACAGTAATTCTTTGGCCACAAAAGACTCCACGAATTCTAAAGGGATTATACTTAGGAGAATAGATGCAACACTAGCCATTTACTCGCCGAGTTTTGAAAAACTCGCGAGTTTTTTCAAGCCGCGAGTAGTACAGGCAAAAACTCGCCAAAAAAAAAATTTTGAGTTTTCTGAAAAACTTGCCAAAAACTCGCGAGTCCGTGCATAAAACTCGCCCGTCGCCAAAAAGGCATTTCCAACAGTGTTTAAAGGGATTTTATCACTCATTTTTGGTCATTTCACTTGCTCCATATCAGAAAAAAAACCCCTCCCAAGCATTTTACAAGTATTTGCAGTGATTTGGCATCGAGCAAACAAGATTTGAGGCGGATTTCAATTGAATTTGAAAGGAAAATCAGATTTCCAGGTAGGTTTTTGTTTTTTTTCTCTTTCTTTTTTTCAAATTTCTTCTTCATTTTTGAAGCATCTAAGTTTAAAAAACATCATGAATGTAGTATAAATGGATTTGTATTGATAAAAACAAGATTTATATTCATAAAAACAAGATTCATCACTGTTTTGTTTGCATTTTTTCTGATTTTTTCATTTTTTTCATTTTTCTTCATTCTTCTTATTTGAATCCAATTTTTTTTTTGAAGAAAATGTTTAAGTCTTAGATTAGTTTGCATTTTTAGTATTTTAGAGTAATTTTTTAATTTCTTCATTGTTTTCATATTTTTTCCAAACCCTAGTTAATTTTTTTTTGTTGAATCCGTTTTTCTTTTAACAAAATGTTTAACTTTAGAATTTTACGTTAGTTTAAATTTAATCTATTAATTAGAAATCTAATTTAGGTTGTTTTTTAATTTTCTACTAAAAAACTAACTTGTGCTTTCTCTTTGTATGTGCAGGTTAATTTATAATGGCAGATAGAGATGCTTCTATATCCGGTTCAGCCTCAGGCCCTGCTGCATCATCATCATTTGTAGGCAAACGTCCTCCAGGAGCTAGAGATCCTGCGTGGAAATATGCCTATCTAGGACCGTACCCTGGCTCAGCTTTTTGCATCAATTGCGAAAACGTATACCGTGGAGGCATTAACCGCCTCAAATACCATCTTGTAGGCATCAGTTGTCATGATGCGAAGGCTTGTACTAAAACCACGGAAGAAATAAAAAGACAAATGAATGCCATACTTGCAGCCGCAGAAGAAAGAAAATTACAAAGGGAGAAGGCAATGGCAGCCATGCAAGCATCCATAGCTTCTTCTCAAGGTGCTCCAATCAACCTTGAGTCGGATGATGATGCGCTTCAGGGCATAGTGGGCTCTTTTCATGGTCCACGTAACCGAAGGCAACCCACCACCACCACCGCAAGCCCTTCATCTACTTCCAGTAGAGCACCAGGATCAGCACCTACACGCATAGTAGATAGTTTTTTTGTGCCTAGAAACACACCTGGATCACAAACTTCCTTAGAGGCAACTGGGTGGAATAAGGAGGTGCATGACCATGCATACATTGCTTGTGCCGATTTTTGGTATTTCAACATCCTTTTCAATGTGGCAAATTCTCCTTATTGGCATAATTTGGGTACTGCACTGACGGTTGCAGGAAAGGGCTTCAAGGCACCTTCTCGCACAGACTTGAGTGGGAGGTTAGTTAATTTAATCTTTTAGGTTTTAAGTTTTTGATAAATTTATGTTCTTTAATTTATAGAAATTTATGATGAATTTAAGCTATTTTTTGTTTACAAACAAAATTTGTGTTCTTAATTTCACTTTGTACTTGTAGGTTGCTTACAAATGCAAAAGATAGGGCAAGGGTAGTGGTGGAAGACCAAAGAAATGAATGGAAAAAATATGGCTGCTCTATTCTTTCCGATGGGTGGACGGATGGTAAAAACCGCACCATCATTAATTTTTTGGTAGCTTGCAAGAATGAAGTGGTGTTCTTGAAATCAGTGGATGCCTCCAACATAGTGAAAAATGCAAAAAATTTGGCTAAAATGTTGGAGCAAGTTTGCATGGAGGTTGGGATTGAAAATGTTGTGCAAATAATTACTGACAATGCAACAGCATATGTGGTAGCTGGCAGAATCCTCCAAGAGAGACACCACACAAGTTTTTGGACACCTTGTGCAGCACATGTCCTTGACCTTCTTTTGGAGGACATAGGCAAGCTTGATTGGGTCACACCGATTGTAGAGGATGCAAGGAGGATCACAAAATTTATCTACAATCACCCTTGGGTTCTTCACATGATGAGGGATTACACCCAAGGGAAAGAGTTGGTGAGATCCGGTGTGACAAGGTTTGCAACAGTTTTCTTAACGTTGCAAAGCATTCTTGGTGCATTGGCGGCTTTGAAACAAATGTTTGTGTGCCCAAAATGGACAAAATCATCTTATGCGAAGAAGCCAGAAGGAGACAAGGTTGCATGCATTATCTTCGACAAAGTATTTGCAGAAAGAGCTGCAGAGATTGTGAAGGTAACTTCAAAACTTCGAATTTAAATTCAAATTGAATATTTATTTATTTTTAATGTCTTTCATTGTAAATTAGTAACTTTAATCTTTTTGCATTTTTATATTGTAGGTGTCGGAGCCCTTGGTTAGAGTCCTCCGCTTGGTAGATGGGGATAAAACCCCAATGGGGTATCTTTATGAGGCCATGGATAGAGCCAAGGAGGCTATAAGAAATTATTATAAGGGGGACAGCCTCAAATTTGATCCCATATGGGAGATTATTGATAGGAGGTGGAACAATCAACTCCACCAACCCATCCATGCAGCAGGGTACTTTTTGAACCCCCATTTCTTCCATTCAGGCACCTTCTTAGATCCTACTGGAGAGGTTATGGAGGGCCTCACTTCTTGCATTCAGAGGATGACACCCCAGGCTGAGGTGGCAGACCTCATTGTTGATGAATTGCAAGCTTATAGGGAAAGAAGGGGTAGGCTCTTTTCTTTAGACCTGGCTACACGAGCAATAAACAATCAGTCACTGGGTATAAATTTTCAAATTTACAAGTTACAAATTGCAAGCTTATAGGGAAAGAAGGGGTAGGCTCTTTTCTTCAGACCTGGCTACATAAGCAATAAACAATTAGTCACCGGGTATAAAATTTCAAATTTACAAGTTACAAACTTACAAGTTACAACTTACAACTATTGATAATTTGATATTTAATATGTTTTGAACTTTTCACTTTCCTTTCTAAGTTTCTAACTCTTCAATATTTTTTTTGTAGAGGTTTGGTGGACAAATTGGGGTGGAAATACCCCAAATCTCCAGAGATTTGCCCTCCATGTCCTCTGCCAACCATGTAGTTCATCCAATTGTGAGCACAACTGGAGCTTATTTTAGGCCATCCACACAAAGAAGAGGAACAAGCTAGCTCAGAAACGCCTCAATGACCTTGTCTATGTGCAATATAATCTTCGGCTGCGCACAAGAAGGGTAGAGGAAATACCAGATGATCCAATTGATTTGGATGAGATAGATCCTTACAGTGATTGGATAGGGCAGGATGAGCAGCCTTCATTGTTTTCTGAGGATGAGATCTATGATTTGGAGAGACAGGCAATGGAGGGGGCTGCCGCTGGAATCGATGAATTGGGATTCTCATTGGATGACATTGAGGATGAGGAGGATGAGGATGAGGAGGATGAGGAGACATTGCTACTAGGACCAGTACCAGCATCTACATCCAGGATGGAGGTTAAGCCACGGTTTGTCATGCCGAGGAGGGAGGAGCCACAGCAGATTCCTAGGACTAGACCTTCTAGTTCTACCACTCCCCTAGTTTTTAGTAGACTTGGGAAGAGGAAGATGTAGTATTTTACTATTTAGTATTTACTTTCAGTTTTACAAAAACAATTTGCTATTTCCATTTTGTTTCAGACTATCAGTATCAGTGCATTCCACATGAGGATGCCATTTTGTACCCAATTTACTTTGAAATCAATCAAATACAACTAGACTCAGCTTGTTTCTCATTTATTGACTTGTTGGATGCATCTAATCATTGAATTTTGCAAAAAAAATGTGTTTTTAATGAAATTTAAACAATTTTTTAAGTTGTCGAGTTTTTTGCCGAGTTTTTGCGAGTTTTTGCCAAGTCGAGTTTTTCGGGCTTGGCGGGTTTTTGCTTTTGGCGAGTTTTTCAACTATGCTTAGGAGTACCAAAAAGTTTTGCTAGAGTACTTCCTGAAGTGTCTTTTTCTTCTTGATCTTCTTGTATAGGCTTTTCTTCTTCAACTTGTTCTGAATTTTTAGCCTCTGATTCTTCATCAAAAACTACTTCAATATAGTGAACTTGTCCCTTTCCAAGACATCTATGACTCGATACCCATGGTTCTTTGCATGAGAAGCATTTTTCCTCCTCAACTCGTTTTTATCCTCTTCATCAATTCTTCGAGGCAAACTCTAATGTTGGTTGAAATTCTTCTGGAAAGGCTTTTTGGGAGGAAAAGTCTTCTTCTGAAACCTGCTCTTGGGAATGGAAGACTTAAGTGCCAAGGCTCTTTTGATAGCCTCATGGAGAGAGGGAGGATCAAAAGCTTTGACCAACCCTTTGAGTGATTCAGACAAGCCTTCAACAAATAGCATAACTAGCCTTCTTTTTGTAATGACCGGTACCATAACAGAAAGCTTCTAAAAATCAGCAACATAGCTCTCAACACTTCCACTTTGCTTGAGCTGTGTTAACTCTCAGAAATGCATTTTAGGGTCCTTTCTGTCAAATCTCTCAATTAGTCTTCTACTGAACTTATCATAAGTGTTGATGAGGCTATGCCCTTGAGTAATCAACCCATGATACCACCATTTATGAGATATACCCTCGAGGTGGAGAGGCAAATTTTATGACTTCATCTTCAACCATAGGTCTCAGTGACAGGTAAGTGTCCAACTTCTGTCCAAGCACGAGTTGTACACTTGTTGCTCCCATCGAAAGGAGAAAGTGTCATCTTTCCCAAAGCATGTTGGTAATCCCTTTGATATGTTTGAGGCCCATGCTCATGTCTAGGTCCACTTTTAGACGTCTTCTAATTCATGAAATTATTGAGGGATAATTTATTATGGATTTCCTTTGGAAGAGCTCGATACTCAACATAACAAGTTGTGATTTCATCAACCATAGGAACTTGAGTCTCAATTTCAAAAACTTCTTCCTCTCTATGAAGGAAGGTGGGTTAGAATGGCCTAGTTGCAGATCCAACAATAGTTCTAGGGATGTTGTTGCTCCCTAGCTGAGTATTTGCCCTTGAGATGCTTCCTTAACCATTCTGATTTCTGGGCATGTTCATATTGTTATTCATCCTATGAAGCAATTGTGCCATCATGTCCAGCATCACATCAAACTTCCTTTCAATCTTATCATGAGGAATTTCATCTACATTTCCTCTCTTTTCTCTTTCTGCCATATTTTTCTTTTCTAAGACAACTTCTAGATTTTGATTTTCAGCTCTGACTTCTGAAAATGGTTACTCTATTAGATTTTCTGGAAACTGAAATTGTTTTCTGAACTCTCTCTAATAATATCAATTTCTTTATTACTTGGATGCATGTGAAAACAAGCTCTTGTATTAAAGGATTAGCTTGAAAAAAAAGGCTGGCAAGATCACCATCTCTGATACCATTGTAAGACCCACACTAAATTTTTTTTGAAATTTTTGCAAGTATAGAAATGCAAATGCAAATCCTCACACTTTTTGATCACCCAAATCCCGAGGTGGGCAAGGTGAGAGCATATAATGTTTAGACAACACAATCTAACTGTATGAATGCACTGCTAAAAGTAAAAGCGGCAAGCCGACCAGAAACATACAAGCGACGGAGCTGACCCAAATCTACACGTCTTCGGCAGACAAGTATGCTTGAAATGCAAAGCCAATGGCAGATTCCTACAAGTCTGATCAAGTGAAATTGGTTGATTGCTAAGTAGACTTGATCATTACCAAAACAGGGTATGAGAATGCAATTGGATCTAGCGGTGTACCGTCCAGGACCTCATACAATGATGAAATGCAAGCAACTGGCAGTATACCATCCAGTTTTATGATATGATCAGCATGAAATGCAAACACCTTTTTATGGTACTACCATCCAGAATTACAATAAGCATGACAAATGCAGTACTAATATATTAATTCATTAAACATCTACAACACAATATTGAAATTCAGCTAAAATCCCAAATAATATGACTACCGCAGCACAAGGATTAGTCCATGTAATCAAAAAACATGAGAAAATCAACTCACATAAGCTGAGCAACTAAAACCACTAGAAACACAACACTAAATATGGATGAAGAACACTAATTGAAGACTGAAAGCTCACTACTGTATTCTACAAAATACGTCATGTCAGAATTGTACAACCAAAAGACATACTAGTACGGCCTCACAAAGACCTCAAATTGTTGACAAACCACTACCCAAAATGTCTGGCCAGCATAGGAGACTTGTACGGCTAGCAAAGAGACATTAGTTGCTACTACAAGAGAAACCAAATGTTGTATGACTTCCTTACCTTCAGTACGGCCCCTCTAAATCAACACCAACTACTAGAAACTCAGCAAAATATGGTACTACATCCTTGACAAGCAGTATGACACTTTTTGGGGATGTTTGGCATCCAATACTTGTTGCGACTACGATGCTCACGCCTCATTCACCAATCTGTATGGCCTACTAAAAGGTCTAAAATCAATCACAATAAACAATATGACCTAGTTGCAGATGGTACAGCCTCCCTTGGGTCCATAAAAGCTGCAACTGGAATATATATATATCAGCAAATATAAACTCAAGTTCAAAACAACACTCAAAACACATTGAAAGACTCCATTAAAACTAAAACTAGAAAAAACTTCAACTATGCAGCACACAGGTGATTCCTAGATGAAACCACTCGATCAACTAAGAGAGTTTTCGTCATCGAAACTAGATTCACCAAAGGGTTTTCATCTTCAGGAAAATAGAACTCACATTCATTCTCCAGAGCAAATAAAATGAATTAGCTAGAAGAAGCTTTTTGAAGACAAACCTCCCTTTTATAACTTTTTCGAAGAAATAAAATAATATTATTTCCTTTTTGCTCACTTATCTCCTCAAAATTATAAAAATATTATAAAGTGTCTTTTTTTACCACCTTTCTATACCTTCCAGCTAGCGACACTTTATTCGAACAACTTAAAACACCTTTTTAAATAATTAAATATAAGTTGTCTTTTGAAATATAACTAAAAAGCATTTTTTAACAACTTAATTTAATTATTTAACTATTTTCCCTTTTTCCACCACCCCATTAGCCTATGAGAAAATTTATGGAAAATAGGCTAAGGGTCATTAGCTACTTACGCTTGAGAAGGGGACATTACAGCCCTTCTGTTGAAGAATACTATGCTCAAAGGATGCTGGATAGTTTTTAGACAAGCTACTGATAAAATTCAAATGAATCATAGATCTCAGCATATGATATGTCATATTCTTTTGTAAATTTCTTGATCTGAATCAAGATAATGCTTTTTATCTTTGAAATAAAAGGATTCAGGATATAGCTGGATGCATGCCATTTTATAATGACCTGTCCAAAGTAAGTTTCCAAAAATAGATCATTTAGAGAGGAGATTCTTGGGTTCATACCATTAGCAATAAGGATGCTATAATCTAATAAATACCTTTTTTTCTGTATGAAAACTGAAGCAAAGGCATTGACTATAAATCTATTTATTTCCAAAGCCGCAAGCATCTTAATTTTGAAGTTAACAGCAACACTTTTGGAAGATGCATGTTCATGATGTTATTGATGTTCAGTGGACGCAGGAATAGTTTTCAGAAAGGGTTTTCCAGTGTTCCACAGGGATGCATCCCTGGGGGTTCATGTGATGTCAAGGGAGAACAGGGACAGGGATGGGATATCCCCTGTTTTGTCATTGCAAATTCAGCATAATATATTTACTTTTTAAAATTTTGGCTTCTTTTAGTTTGTCTAAGTTATTTTAATAGCTTTCCCCCATCGTCCCCAAAATCTGGGAAAAAAACTGTTGTTGCCAAAGCTGCATCCCCTTGTCCCCCTGTTCCATTAACTTGGAGAAAAACTGGGACATTATTGATAGCCTTCAACACTCACCACATCTTTAATACCACAATTTAATTCCAACTAAATTATACTATATTTGCAGAGACTCTAATTTGAACCACACTGGTAACAGAATATGTAATCTTTGAATAATGTGGAATCCAATAAAGTTTTGTTTGTGTATGATGAACTCTTTCAAAATTGCAACCAAAATTGCCATGTCAAAGAATCTACATGTGAGAACTCCAAACTTCAGCTATAAGGCATTACCTTTGCTGTGGCCAATTATGGTGTTTACTTTGAACTCTTTCCCTCTAAAATATAAAATTACAGATCGCAAATCTTCAGCCTCCTTCCAATAGTTTCCGTATAAAAACTGGCCTTCACTTTCCCTGAAATCTAACCCTGCTCAATCAGTCAGTTTGCTTAATAAGAAAATTCAGATATCATGTAAAGTGCAGAGTTAGGATAGGCCAATGTACCAACATACTAGAAAAGAATATCATGTAGTTTCTCAGCATCTCTTTGAGCAGATTAAAAAAATTGGCTCTCAAAAAATACAAATGGATGGAAAGCTGGGGCACACCAAATAATAAAATATCATTACTTGCATCACTAGGGTATGAAAAGATAAATAAATTCTATTGGAATGGAGCTTCACCATAAACATAATTTTGCAGAGGACCATTAACAGGGATTATCGTTATTTTCAAAATCACACAGTAATGATGAAACCTATTACCTAAGATACATACTTTCTGTAGAGTTTATCAATACTTTCCACTTACAGTTATGGAATCGTTTAAGAATAGACTAAAGAAAAAAGGGCAAATGTGAAGAGTAAATGGATACAATTTAGAAATTAAGGCAGCAGTAAATCTCCTTATGAGTTAACTAGCAAGTTACACTGAAACCATACTAGTTGCTTGTTCAGTTTGCAAGCTTAATCCTCCCTTCCATACAGCCATGCCTGGATGTTGTGCCCAGAATGCCCCAAAATATATAGATTTGTATCTAAATGAGCCTCAGTAGGGCATTAATTACATTCATTAAATCATATTAGAATTAAAATGAATAACTTATATAAGGGTATAATTTATTCTAAAAAAATTTAATTGGTCATAATATTAGTTAGTTAGCATAGTGCAGGATTAAATAGATCTAACAATGGACCTATAAGGTCCTAATTGGCTCTAAATACAAAGTGATCAACTAACTAATCCCCAAATGTGCTTAATCTACTTGTAATGTCCCAAACTGATTTTTTTGACAACTTGACAATTTTTCAACATTAATGCATGAACCTTCACACCTTTTGGTCACAAAGATCCCGGAATGAGTAGGGTGAGCATATGATGATTAGGTTACAAAACAAGTCACTATGCTTGCTGGTGGCAAGCCACACAGCTCTATAATGTATGCAGTCACAAAATGGAAATAACTAGTTCTGGCGGCAAGCCTTCTAGAACAATTACAAAATCTATATCCAATCTGATGGAGAACCGCTCAGATTATGAAGAAACAATAAATCATTGAAACTTTTATATGATCAACAAATAAGGAAATTTGATCATCATTGCAGCAATCTAGACATTAGCTAAATGTTGATAAAATGTGAAGCTACAGCCAAGACCAAGATACCTCATTGAAAACTCAGTACAGATGGTTGCAAATTAGTCAAATATTGTTGTTGCAGCTTACCAATAAACCCACATTTAAATATTTATATTATGATAAAGCATGTCTTAACAGTAGGCAGCTAAAAAGACTCCAAAAAGATGATTAAATTCGATAAAATTGATAAACCCAGACATTAGATTTTTATGTCAGATTTTGTCCCCTACAACCTTGGTACTTTCCTTAAGAAATCGTACGGCAGCTCAAAGAACATTTGAGCATAATATATAGTACAGCAGCTCAAACAAAATTATACACAGCATACCTTGGCACTCATAAAGCTGATCATACCACTTATAAAGCTCATTTTGATGAGCACATGATCATACTCAGAGGGGGGGTGAATCAGTATAAAACAATCTTTCATTTTTCAAAACTTAATCAACCACAGAAATAACACACATGCAACATCTAGCAATTTAGAACACAGGGAGAACACATGATTTACGTGGAAACCCTTGCGGGAGAAAACCACAGCAAAATATTGCTCTTATATATATATATATATATATATATATATATTGATCTTCTTCGTAGGCACCAACCTACTTCTTTACAAGTCTTCTTATGTAGGCACCAACCTACTAGAGACACCAATCCCCATTTACAGAATTTGTAGGCACCAACCCACTGAAGACACCAATCCCCACAACTAAGCACCAACTCAACAAGAGACACCAATCTCTTATTTTGATAGGCACCAACCTTATCGTTCTCCTTTACACACAAATCTGATCCAAATAATGTACTCTCTTCTCCCATAAATCTGAATACAAATATTTCAATGTCTTCCTTCAAAATCTACTCTTAATCTTCACACATGTTCTTCATATATCTGCTCTTATTCTTCCTACAAGGGCTGCATATATTCTTCAATATAGATTTGAAAAACTCTTCATAATTATATGCCCTTAGGTCTGCTCTAAATCTGCCCAATACTCAAATAATATTCATTGCTCACACTTTCTTCCACCTTTTATAATTCCTCAAGGGAGGCGATTTCACAAAGAGATGTCTTTTACAAAAGGGAGGCGACTTCTTCTTAGAGACACAACTTATCACAAAAGAGGCATCACTTTGTTTATTTTATGCCTCTTCATCACACACTTTAACAAGGGACAATTTGTCCTTTTGTGGGAAGGCTCATCCTAGGGGGTCGGCCCCTATCATAGTATATTTATTTTAATTAAAACTTCCATAACCAAGGGCGCCCAAATACTAATATGGGTCGGCCCATATTCAATCTATTTTATTTTATTTTTCACAAGGTGGCGCCAATTTGTAATATGATACCCCAAAAATTTTCAAATTTTCAATCACTATCAACAAGGTTAGCACAAAAATGCAACCAAATATAATACCTCCACACTTCTGATCACCAAGTTCCCAAATTGGACGAGGTGAGAGCATACAATGCTTCGGCTTACAAATCAAAGCTTGAAAAACAAACTAATACAATCATCCGCTATATTGCAAGCATCTGCTTCTCAGTAGGCATCCACTTATTTAGTGGGAATACTCCACTTATTCAGTGGGTGATCAAGAAAGATAACAATGTTTATTCCTCCACACTGGCGGTAAACCGTCTAGCGGTTACAAGTGTTTGCAATATTAAATGAGCGATTACAATGAAGAACAGCTGAAATAATAAATCATTTTCCCTTATAACATCCTACATATGTCAATGGCAACAACTCTGATATAACAATACCTCTGCTGTAGCAAGTAGAGCATAGAAATACCCTATCTCATGAAGAGATAAATCATACAAATATACCTTCAAGCTGCCATATATATTTCCCATGAAGGAAGACATAGAGAAATGGACTGTTTGCTGTACTGTAGATGGTTCAGTGGCAGATGTAATTCTGAAACCCTCTAAGACAGCAATCAAACATACTCACAGCAGCTCTAATGATGCTCATATCTCCTCCACAGTCATCCATGAGACATGTTTCACATTTGATACCTGTAAAGAACAAGGGTTTACACCCTAAAACCCACAATCAACATGCTCAGTCCTCATGTCTGATTTCACAGTGGTACGGTCCTGCCAGGGAGTATGGTTGGTTAAAGCAAGGACTAACAGCTATAAATCCCTCCTAAGTGCTCAGAAAGAAGCCCAAACACAATGCAAATGCAGTCCAATCTTCATCAACAATGTATATTAACTTCACAGTGGTAACTAAAACCCCTTTGCCAGTGGTACGGACATGTACATAAAGGGTATGGCTCTGAAAGTGGCACTTCACAGCAGTAAACTAACACAAATCTGACCTTGTTATAGGTGCCCAGACAAGGTTTGCATTATAAAATCAAGGACAAGCATTACAAACACTTCATTCTTCACAAAACATAGCACCAATGTCCAAGGTACAGCACTCCTGGAGGTACGGCTACAGCATAATAGAAATAACTCACAACAATTGCCAATGCATCAATATCATGATCAGTTTGAGCGCCTAAATAAGGAATTTTCAATCTACAAACTAGCTCAGATTTATATGCTAAACACATATAATCTCATCATACATGATACGGCCAGTCTTTTGCTTGGTACGGCCTGCTATAGACAGCACAAGACTCCATAATCTACCTTGAACTTCAAGGATTTTCCATGGTTATATAGCTGTAAGCTAGGCACTATCATCTTAATCATCATCCAAGAAGCCTTCGAAACATTCAAATAATGATCACTGTGAAATCCCAGATCACCCTTTAGCAAGGGTACGGCCTATCAAGGAGAATTCTGCATCTAAACTCAACAACCACATCAAAATCTTTCAAGATAACTTCCAAAAATCATAGCAAATATATTAATATCAAGTACCAAACCAAAATCCTCCAAAACTATACAAAATCCATAAAGCTCTATGTGATTCCTTAGTGAAATCACCATGCACTAGCTATGGTGGATCTTTCACCACCGAAACTGATCATCTTCAAGAGGGTTATCGTCCTCAAGAAGGAAAAATGGAAGAACTCACAAGTTCAATCCCCTCTACAAACAATATCCAATCCAAAAGCCCCTCTAAATGAGCATTCATTCTCTTTATAAAGGCACTTTAGGAGTTACAAAGGAAATGAATTATTTTTTGAAAATAATAACCTTTTCCCTCCAACTTAAATAATTCCTTTTTTCTCCACTTAAGTGCTCATTTTTAAGTGCCTAAATAAAAGAATATATTTTCCCCTTTCCAATGAGCTATAACACTTAATTACTTTTTAATTATTTTCACCCTTAGGGACTTAAGCGAAAATAATAATTAAAATAGCTCATTAAATATTACTTTTTGCTTAAAATCCCTAACTTCATCCAACTACCAAATAAACTGAACCAATATGCTCTGTAGGGTTTGGGATGCAAAACGATGCCTTCCGGATGACTTTCTAAAAATAGACAGCTTATCCAAGAATCTTGGAGAGCAATCCGGGAGCCCGATCAAACTTCTAAAAATTGCATAGTCATCCTGATACATCACGGAGCTCAAAACCAATATCAAAAATCAACAAAACAACTGAACCAAGAGTTCTTCGAAAAAGGGAAACCCCTTACCATACCAAGGTAGCCTATCAGGATTCCTGAAAATAGGCTATCGGCCCACAACTGACTAGGCAGAATATGGGAATTTGATAAAATGAAATTATTTGTAAAACCTCCAAGTTGGCCAGCATTTACTATCCCAAGCAGCATTTAATGTTATCATTTGATTACAATTTATGGTCTTCGGCCTATTGTGATTTCTCTTGCTTTGACTTTAACAATTTGCATTCTTTGGCATCAATGATATTACTCTTTGACATCAATGACAACAACTGCCAACAGATTTCAACCTGCTATGAAGGTACAGTAGCTTCTATAGAAGTATGGCAACATTCGAATTATTATTCATGACTCCTTAACATGTACGGCAGGTGATATGGATTATGGGAAGACTATCAGAGTGTTGTGGTTGTACAGCAGCTTAGATAAATTATACCCCCTCCTCAATACATGCTGCAATAGGAATTAAGTAGTACGGTTGGGGTTAGAAAAGTAAAGACCTACTACTGGCTGTATAAGAAAATGCAATATTCGCTAAATTCAATAATATTTGCTGCAAGGCAGCAAATAACAAAACAATGAAATTAAACACTGCAATTCTTCACCAATCTGGAAAATCTTCAATATACTCTTGAAACTGAAACTCTAAATTAACTGCAAGCTTTTAGCACACGAGTAATCCCTAGATGAAATCACTCTGATTGAATCAAAGGGTTTTCATCCTCCAGCCCAAGACTAGAAATCCAAAAGGTTTTCATCCTCCAAATCTCGATGCCAAAAGGGTTTTCGTCCTTAGGCAGAAAGATGAACATGAGGGTTTAATCTCAAAAGCGGGGGTTTGATCACAATACAATTGATCATTTCCTCTCAACCCCAACTCCTCTCTTTAGAGTCACTTTTTACTAATTTTAGCCCCCCTTCTAGAAGTGTCTAGAAGAACCTTTTCTTTTTAATTTACTATTACATTGGCTCTCTTTTCGAGAAACACTTTTTGGCCCTTCTCCCTGGCGACACTTTTTAATATAACTTTAGGCCCTCTTTTTAATAATAAAACATAAGTTGTCCTTTTTGCAATGTTATACCATAAAATTACTTGGACAACCTAAGTTACATTATTAAATTATTTCCCTTACTTCACCACATTAACCTACAGGAAATAAAATAATAGGCTAAGGGTCTTCCGATGAGTTATGCTTAAAAAGGGGGGCATGACACTACTCCTTAGTAGTCTAATAATAGGTAAAAGTTAAAACTAAAGGACATTCATAATTAATATGAAGAAAATCATGCCTTCTATTTTGAATGCCATAAAATCAAAATCCTAACAGCAATGAGTTCAATGATCCATCGTCGAATAACAAATTCTAATGATTATAACTTGTCAAGTATTAGATTCCTGGTGTAAAGGCAAGAAAAACTTTGCTTCTCAAAAATTGAGCCATATATTATTGAGTCTTGAGGTCAATTAATCCTTGACTAGTGGAAACTCACAGCTTTGATATGGAAGAAGGAAGACGAAAGATCATCCTCCATTAAAGCATCTTCAAGCTTTCCCTTCGGGCTGTATGTACCCCCATTCAATAGTCCCTTTAGTTCCCTTTGTTGTGATTGATTTTTGATGTGTTTTTACTTTGTTTTTGTTCAATATGAGACACTAAATTGTGTTTTAAAATATGTGCACTAGACTTTTGCTTGGTAAAGTGGATGGTGTGCTGTAATAGTGACCTTTCTGGGATTTTGAGCCAAAGAATAAAGTGGCAAACAAATCTGAATTGGTATATGACATAATTCTGGGAAATAAATTTATTAAATCATTGTGTGGAGGGTACATATACTGTAGCAGTCAATGAATGGATGGAAAAGGTGGAGAAAAAGAAAATGAATCTAGTTGATCACCAAGTTCAGTTGTTTGAGCTCAAAGCCTATTTGAAGTGAATGGACACGATTTTGGCCTCATAGATGTGGTTGTCTCAGGACCAAACATAGTACACTTCGATGGCACAAAAAGTTGAATATTTTTACATATCCAGATTCCTTTGGAAAAGTTATGCACTTTCAAAGAAAAGGCCCCCTGTTTCAAGTTTATATCCAAAAGTTATGGCTTCTGGAAGATGGAGGAGCAAATGACCACTGAAGTGGCAGTTTTGTTTCTCCCAAAGGCAGTTTCAAAATGGCAAGTTGGTCCTAATAACTGCCAATATGCTTGAAGGGGCGGTTTCATAACCACTAGGGCAGTCTCAAAACCGTCAAGGTGACTACAATACCACCGATCTACACGAAGAGGCAGTTTTGTCATGATGACAAGAATGAGAATGTGAATTGACTTCTAAATTTGATTATACAGACTTGCAAAGCATGAGAAGGATCCTCCAGCACCTACTTAAGATATGTATGGGGTTGGGTTGAATCAATTGAGTCATTCCATAGTGAATGCACCATCAATTGGAGGATTGAGAACAATCTACCAAACACAGTCCACTTAGAGTGAGAGTGCAACATCCAAGAAAGAAATTTCAAGCATATTGCAAAACTTGTGTGGTTGAGGTATTCAAAACTAGAGAGCACTAAGAAGATAGGAAACAGGTGGAGTCTTGTTATTGTTTTCATTTCAAGGAAAATGTTCAAAAGATATATAGTTGCCATTTCCAACTGGATTTCCTCTTCATGAAGTTTCCAAGATAAAAATTTGTGTCTCTATGATGTTTATTTTTGGTTATTTCAAATTATATTACATGCTCTAATCTCTAAATTTATGAAGAATTCCACTATCATTTGAATACAAATTTAAGTAGCATAGTATGGATTGAAAAGTGTTTGACCACTAACTTACACAAGCATAAGTTTGTAGTCAATTACAGATCAATCAGTATCAACACAACAAATTCCTTGAGGCTTGTAGGAATTTTGGTGACACATAGGAGATTTGAGTGTATAAACATAATTTTCAGATTTTCGGCAAGGTGGTGGAAGAACTGTTGGTTGGACAGTTCAACCATTGCAAAGTGTCGCTAAAAAAGAAGCCTGATGATCTCCAAGCATCCCATGAGGAGGTGCTAGTTGAGAATAGAGCTCTTTGGAAGGAAGTGCATCACTTAGAAGAAAAAATCAAAAAGTTGCAAGCTAGTAGGGAGAACCAAGGAGAATTTCACATTGGAATCCTTGAGCAATTGCAACAACAATTGATGATGAAAGATGAATTACCATCAAAACTCCATAATGGGGGAGAAGATAAGAGAAACAAGTCTACAAACAAAAGTGGACTAGCCTCTACTCCAAAAGAACAAAGACTTAATGAGGAATGCAAAGAAGGCACCCATGAGCATGTTTTCTTTCAAGAGATTAATTTTGACAAATCTATTAGCAAGTTGGGCGAGCATACTAAGGGTATAGGCTATAAGTTGATAACACAACTGAGCTATGATAAAAAGGGACTTGGTGATGTAGGAGCATCTAGGTAGATGAGCAATCTTGCATCACCAAAAGCGGAATAAAGGTGGCTGAGAGAATTTTGGCTCTGTGTGGGTTTTGAGGAACAAATGGCATACTTGAATGAGTCTTGAGGTGCTAAGAATGTTCTAGTTGAATTCAGCAGCAAAAGAAAACATAGCTGCATCTTTGGCAGCTGAACCTTTGTCACTTCGGCAGCATCAACCTATGTGACTTCAGCAACAAGCGACTCTGACAACAACTATGACTTTGGCAGCATCTAGGAGAAATTCAACAAGGTGGAAATGACAACTTGTAGTGATGATTCGTGATAACGTGAACTCCAAGGGACCCCTGGCATTGTCTTTTGTCCAAGTTGGTTATTTTGCATCCCAACCTATCAATAGTGATCGCATGATGGTTGTATGTCCTTTTTGGCATTCGAACTAACAGTTGGCATGCATAAAAGCAACACAAGTGGGCAGAATATTGATGATCTTATTCCTTTTGGTGGCCGATTATCTTCATCCTAGGATGTCGATTTTGTTGTCCTGTCTTGGTGGCTATTCCTCTTCTTTTCGCAACTATTAAACCTTCTATGGGTCAAGACTATTCACTTTTTGAAGGTGGTGAATGTCATAATCACATGGATGGGCATTTTCTATTGATATTATTTGTTGGCAGCCATGTAGAACATGGAAATTCCTGGTTGACAAGGAAAACAGTTGGGCTGTTACACTGGGCAGATTGTAATGTCCCTTATAGGAACAATACTAATTTTACCCTAAAAATTCAAATACCACAAGTTAGGGTTAGGGTTTCGGAATTACCATCTAGATTATTTTCAAACTGTATAATTCTTGTGCTCTAATCCTGCAATCATGACATAGGGAAACACATATACAAAATATAGATATACAAATATACCTCTTAAAATATTAGTGTTAGATAAGATTTTTCTTGCATTCAAATTCATAAACAATATCCATATAGAAAGATCATCTATTTATCAATATGTAGTTAACTTAATTTATTCATAACACATTCAGTATCAACTATGTTCAAGTCTTAATCCTTACTTCCTTTCTAATCCTCAACCTTGGATGGGGATTTACTTGTCTAGGACGTGATGTAATGTCCCCTTTTGGGACAACACTAATTTTTTCCTAAATTATCAATTTCCAAGCAAACAAATGTTTAGAGAGTACCTTGGCTTAATTTAACTCCTCTATATGTGTGTAGTTCCTGTAATGTCCCCTCCTTAGTCAGTATCAGATGTCGAGGGGTTAGCCCATCGTTCGACCCTCGTGGGCTAGCATTATTGTTTTGAGGGTCTGTTGTTAGCTGTTGTCCGATCAGTTGGGGACATTTCGACTCTCCGATGCTGTCTGGGATTCCGGTGTTGGCTTCTGCACATGTTATTTGGCTCTTTCTGAGAGACTTGCTATTTATAGTAAGTCATATTTTCGGGGTTACTATTCTTGGCAGGGCACCTGACCATAGTGGATTTGCAGTGGACACCTTGGTTTTCAGTTGGTTAGGCGAGTTGGCTTCATTGATCATAATATCATTATTATATCATTAATAAAGGTACTTTATTAATGATCTCTTATTATAAAGTCGGAATATTATGTTAATTAATGAATGGGGCCATGACCCATCATTAATGAATTATAATAATAAATTATAAAGTGGCTCTAAAACCAAGGTAACTGAAAGTTATATCAAAAGTGAATAAAAATAATTTAAAATTATTAAAAAGGCTCTCATGGGAAATCGAGCCACTTGAGGGAGTATAAATACTTTATTAAAAAGCAAATCAACCTCTGGATAATTGAGTACTTGAATTTGCTATTGTTGCTTCATGGAGAATGACAAGGATTTCAGCATTTGAGCCATTGAAGAACGCCAAACTTTTCAATGTTGCAGCTATCTGAGGTGGTGAAAGACCCATTGAAAATAGCCATTCAGGAGAGCTTTATTTTGAGGGTTTAGTTGAGCAGATTGGTGCAAATTTGAAGAGTTTATTAGAGGATTTGTAGATGCTTCTCATGTCTATTCTAATTTCTGAGCATTAATATCAAATGCCAATAAATGCCATCAATTATGAGTGTGATTGAAAGGGGCCGTACATCTGCTGACAGAGGCCGTACATCTACTGACAGAGGCCATATATCAACAGCTAGGCGTGAGGGTTCTTGGGAGAAACGCCTCCCATCTGCAGTTGGAATCACATCTATCATGGTCGCCTAGGTAATATCAGAGGATTGGCATCATTATTGTGAGGGAGAAATACATCTGAAAGGTAGATTGATCAGATTTCAAGCTTCATTCATGCATGCAGAAGTAATTTCCAGATCCGAAACAAGTCTTCATCTCATCATTTTCCTGGTATGCATGTGCATCCTTAGGATTTGTAAATATCCCTCATAATCAAATAAACATTTCTAGCCTTTGTTTTGCATTTTCGATTTAGTTTGTAATTCATTGAATGCAATTTTATTTCCTGGCACATATTTTTTCAAAACACAAAAAAAGAAAAAACCATAAAAACAAAAAATTATCACCATTATCATTCAAAATCAGCAGTGGAACCATAGGGGGCCACTACAGTGGTATCAAAGCACAGTTGCCTGCCAACCTGTGGAAAGTGGTTTTACATGAACAGGAGGGATTATTTTTATACTAGAGGTACAGGTCCCTAGAAACCACCAGTTGTTCCAGAAGGGCAAACAGTATCAGGCATATTGGGTATTCACAGGTCAAGTTCAGGGAGTAATAGAACACAATCAAGTAGTACCAACAATAATACAGGTATTATGGGTGACAGGAGAGGAAACAGTCCTCCTAGAAAATGGAGGGGGAGATAATGAGGCAAATGAAGCCAGAGACCTTTTGAGGGGTCTACAAGCAGGGCAACAAGAGGTAGTAAATGTGTTACAGCAGCTTGCAATGTCCATACAGCAGCTTTCTATACCTCCTAGAGGGGACCATCATGATCGGGAAGATCGTGCTAGTGCATATGGTTCACCCAGAACAAGAAGAGAACCTACCCACACATTTGAGAGGTCTACACGTCCCACATTTGTGAGAAATGAATCTGAGGAGGAAGAGGAAGAAGGTGTATTCACTGATAATATTATGGTGATACATGATGAGTGGGAGTCATTGCCTCCACGAGTGAAATAACATTTGACTTTTGACCGTTATATGAGCTAGAAGAGAGAGCATAGCAGGCCTAGGTATGATAGGAGGCCAAGGCACCAAAACAGTGATCTTAAAAATGCAATCAGCAAATTTTCACTTCCACCTTTTGATGGCAGCTGTAAGGTGACAGCTAGATCATGGATTAGTAAGTTGGATACACTCTTGACACTACGTCCTATGTCAGAGGAAGATGCAATTAGATTTGCAGCACTACATTTAGATGGGGTTGCCTACGAGTGGTGGCATCATGGGATGGAAACCTTGCAACATAATCTCATCACTACATATCAGGAGTTTGTTGATAGATTGGTTGAGAGATTTGATAGGAAGGATCCCCAATTGTACTTTAGAGATCTTGCACAACTTAGGCAAATGGGCAGTTTGGAATCCTACATAAGTGAATTTCATAAGCTTTCAGTCATAGTAACAGGTGTTTCAGCGAGGAGACTTGTTGTGCTATTTATTGAGGGGTTATATGAGACTGAGGGGTTGGATCAAGGCATTTGATCCTCCTACATTGCAAGAGTCCATGAAGAAAGCATGCAGCATGGAACTTTCTGCTCCACGCAACAAGTTCAATTCCAAGCCATCTACTTCATCTAATGATAACAAATCAGCTTCAAAGAAACCAATGAATTTTGATCCAAACAAGAAAGTTGCAGCACTCTTGGATAAGGAAACATTGAATGATTTGAGAAGAAGGAAATTATGTTTCTATTGTAAGGGTCCTTATGATGAAAAACATGATTGTCTTTTAAGTCCTACGGGAAAAAATAGGCTTATGGAGTGGTTTTATGAGGAAGAAGACCCTGCTGTTATGACAGATAAGCAAGCTGAGTATGAGGACAATGGGGCTGAAAATGATGAACAAGAAGTAGAAGATGAAGGAGAAACAAGTATGGGTAAAGCCTACCTCTCTAGCATGCAAAAAGAAGGTTCTTTTCGTATGAGAGGGCTCTTAGCAAGACAAAAGGTCATCTCCTTACTTGACACAGGTGCAACACACAATTTCATTGATGCACCGTTAGTGGAAAGACGTGATATTCAAACCCAAGAGTTTGAAGGTATTAGAGTCAAAGTTGCTGATGCCTACACTCTCAAGTGTGAGAGGATGATACCAGACCTACCCATAAGGTTAAACAATTGAGTTTAAAGCAGATTTTTATGTGGTTAACATGGGTGATACTGATGTGGTACTTGGCATGAAATGGCTTCATGCAATTGGGGAGTTTACTCTCAACCTTAGAGACATGGAGATGAGATTTCAGGCTGATGGTAAAACTCATGTACTAAAAGCTATAAGGGACAGCAACTTGGAGATTATTTCATTCAGACGGATGGAGAGGCTGATTAGTCATGACATGGTGGAATGGGCAGCAGAATGTAGAATCATGCCTACTCAAGATGAGCAGCAAAAACCAGCCTATCATCCAGATATACAGGAGCTCAGAACTAAGCACGCTAAGGTGTTTAGTGAGATACCACCTGGTAGGCCTCCCAACCGAAGTATAGAGCACATTATTGAGTTAGAGGAGGGCGCAAAGCTCGTTATGATTACACCTTACCGGCACCCAAAGCGTTTGAAAGATGAAATTGAAAAAACTATCAAAGAACTTCTAGCTATGGGTCACATAAGGCCGAGTAAGTCTCCTTTTGCTTCTTTAGTTGTTTTGGTTAAAAAGAATGATGGATCACTCAGAATGTGCATTGATTACCGGGTATTGAACAAAAGAACAATAAAGAATACGTATCTGATCCCTCGCATAGATGAGCTTATAGATGAGTTACATGGAGCACGTTTCTTCTCCAAGATTGATCTGAGGTCGGGTTACCACTAGATTAGGGTCAGGGAACAGGATATTGAGAAGACTGCATTTAGGTGTCATTGTGGACATTATGAGTTCTTGGTTATGCCATTTGGCTTAACCAATGCGCCAGCTACCTTCCAGTCTACAATGAACAAAGTCTTCCATGCTCAGCTAAGGAGATATGTACTGGTGTTCTTTAACGACATCCTGGTGTATAGTAGATCTTGGGAGGAGCACTTAGCTCATCTGGATACCGTCTTGGGCATACTTGACAGGGAGTCCTTGTATGCCAAGGACTCCAAGTGTGCATTAGGGATGACAGAGCTGTTATATTTGGGGCATATTATCAGCGCAGAGGGGGTACGCATGGATCCTGATAAGATTCGTGCTATTTTGGATTGGCCTGTTACGGATAATTTGACATAGCTCAAAGGATTTCTTGGTTTGTGTGCCTTCTACTGCCGGTTTCTCAGTGGTTTTTCTTGGCATGCTGCACCACTCACAGATCTGACACAGAAGGGGGCCCTCAGGCACAGGAGTGCTTTGAGAAGTTCAAGATTCTAATGACTACTTGCCCAGTCCTTGCTTTATTTGACTTCACCAGGCCTTTTGAGTTACATTGTGATGCTTCTGGAGAGGGCATCGGTGCTGTGCTTATGCGGGCTAAGCACCCCATAGCTTTCAAGAGTAGAAAGCTCAGAGGGCCAGAGTTGAGCTACAGTATTTACGACAAGGAAACGTTAGCCATCATGCACGCGTTGGCTAAGTTAGGGCAATATTTGGTTGGCAGTCAGTTTTGTGTCAAAACTGATCATAATAGCCTAAGGCATTTCCTTGGATAGAGGGACTTGAATGCACGACAGCAAAAATGGGTCAGCAAGTTGCAGTCTTATGATTTTGACATCTCCTATGTCAAGGGTACATAGAACATTGTTGTTGATGCATTATCCTGTCGTCCCCACTTGAGCTCCATAGCAAAGATTTCAGAGCATTGGAGGCATTTCATTATAGCTGAGTATGCCAAAAACCCGTGGGCTTCTGGCATTATTGATGGGACTATTCAGGACAACAGGTACTCTCTTCTGAATGAGCTCATCATTTACAAGGAGAGGATATATTTAGCCCCAGGATCAGATGTGAAGAACAAAGTGTTTAGAACCTTTCATGATTCACCTTTGGCTGGACATCCCGAGTATTATAAGACTTACAGACAAGTACGGGAAAGATTCACATGGAAGGGTCTCAAGACTGATGTTCTTCGTCATGTTAGAGAGTGCTCTGTTTGTCAACAAAACAAACAAGAGCACACATTTCCTGCAGGATTGCTTCTTCCACTTCCTATTCCTGAGAGGAAATGGGAATGTTTATCTATGGACTTCATTTAGGGCTTGTCGAAAGCCCTGGGCAGAGATTGTTTATATGTAGTGGTTGATCGGCTGACAAAATGTAAGATACCCAACTAGTACTAACTAAATTTTTTCTTACTTAGACAAATTTACTTGCACATAACTCTTCAACTACTTAGTCTACTTAACATCACATATGAAAAGATAACAAAGCCAACTTGCATGAATCAACTTGAAGTTGGGTACTTGTATTATTACTTGATTCAACTCAATGCAAATGTCTTATTACAATGATGATTGCCCACAATGGCATGAATATACAATCTTATTCAAATGATTACAAGAAGAGGCCTTGAAGCCTAGATGTATACAATGCTTTCAACTTCTTCACAACTACCTCTATCTCACTAGTTGATGTAGATCACTTCAATTGAACCCAATGATGTCAACTGGATGTCAACACCTCACAATGCAACAAGGGAGCATCACCTTGTCAGTTGAGGGAGCATCACCCCAATGCTTGAAATTCACAGGCCTCAAGATCACAAGCATAAAGCTTTGCAAAAAGAAAATTTCGCCAAAAGATAAGATGATCAAATGAATGAGAGAGCTCCTCCTTTTATAGGCCTTCCAAAGGCAATGAAGGCACGTTTCCCCATGCGCAAGAGGAACCAAGGTACATTTTCCAAGAGGCATATCCATGGAGAATATTCCATCTAACAACTCAATCTGAGGCGGCAACCTTACCCAATGAACTGGAACGGATCCCAATGTCATCCTGTTGACCAATGAGAGTCCAGGTGGTTATAACTACCTTATCTTCTGTCTAGGCACCAAGTTGAGATATCTGGGACATGAAAGTGTGCCCTGCTTGTTCTAGGCGCTAGTTGAGGATGTTGCATCATGAGATTGCGCCTAACTTGGAAAGAGCTTTCAAATGTTGTCAACTTGATCCAGAAGAGTGTCTTGACGCTCAACTCATTCAATCTTCCTGAGGTGCTCATTGGAGCTGATCAAGGCGCCACTTGAAGTTAGGCGCTAGATGAGTCATGTAATGCCCAAGAAGTGCGCCTCACTTCTTATCCTACTCCGGAAGCTGTCTCCGACACTTGATCTATTCAATCTAACTCCTTTGATGTTGTCCAGAGAAATCTACATCTTGGGCGCATTCTCTAGAGTATCCAAAGTGATCTTCAAATCAAGGCGCCAGAATGGAAGTGTTTCATCAAAATGTGCGCCTCATATAGACTTCAATCCTAGGCGCTAGAATGGTGGAGTTTTGACAAAATATGCGCCTAGACGAGAAGTTTCCCATTTCATCTTTGATTGTTCATCTAGGTAATCTCTCCTGACTCCGAGATCTCCAAACTATCAATGATCCATGCTAGGCGCTCAAATGGAGGATTCTTGGTCCAATATGTGCCTAAGTATCAAGACATTATTATCTGATAATTTCAACTTCCTACTTGATCTCTTTGAGATTAGGGTTCACTTGATCAACTTGAAGGAAGTCCTTGCTTGTTTGAAGTGCAATGTTTGTCATATGTAGTCTAGGCGCACTTTTGGGAAATTGAGGATGAGATTGGCGCCTAGATGTATTAAGCCTTCTCTTTGCATGAACTATTCACTTCATACGTTCTTGTTGATCCAAAAAAACCTTCTTTGCTCAAGGCGCCCATTTAGAGGAGTTTGATCTTGAATTGGCGCTCATGAATGGTTAGGCGCACTTTTAGGTCTGTGAAAGAGTCAATTGGCGCCCAACTTGAAATGGTCATCTCCCCTGCAAGTGCTCACATTTGGAGTCATTGAGGTGAGTTAGAACATCATTCTCCACTAGCGCCTTGACTGAGTGAAGAGATTGGAGGTTCCTCAATTAGGAAAATATTTGAGTAGCTACCAACTAGGCGCACTTTATCGTTGATAAATCATGAATTAGCGCCTAGTCTTTAAGGTGCAATTAAGGAGTTCTTAATCAAGCATCTCAAACAATGCCAACCTTTGAGAGTTTCTCCTACTTGCTTAAAATGCCAAAGTGCCATTTCAAAGTAGAATAAGCATGATCAATTCCTAGGCGCATCTTGAGGCTTGTATCATCAAAAGTGGCGCCCTTGCACTTAGGCGCATATTGGGATGGTCCAGAGCTAAAGCGGCGCCTAAGATCTCTTGACAAATTCCTTGACATCTCAAACACTTGTGATTCATGTGTCTTCACAAAAGTTCCTCCCTCTTCCTTAGGCGCAATATCAAGGTCCTAGAGACATGAATCCCTTTGACTAACACTTTAGAGTTCTCCGAATGCATGATTGAACATCAAGAAACCAATGTATCAATTCATGAAGATCTTGACCTGCAAAATACAAAGATAGTTAGCCAAAACCAAGTTCATTCCCTCATGATTAGAATTAGCCTCCGAGAATGAGAAGTAGGCTAATCCAAGTTCCATTTGGTGTTTAAGCCGGAAATGGGGACATGACAATCTCCCCTTCCCGGGATTGCTTGTCCTCAAGCAATTGAAGGTTAGGATGCTCCAGAATCTTTTCACCTTCCCAAGTAGCATCCTCCATCGGCAACGCTTTCCACTTCACCAAATATTCCCTTATACTCCAGTTGCGCAGTTTCTTTTCCCTCATATCCACCACACTCTCAGGTTCAAGTGCAAGCATTCCTTCATCAAGTGGTGACCTAGTTCATCAGATGAAACCACATATTGTCCTAGTGCCTTCTTGAGACACGACACATGAAACACATTGTGGATGCGGCTCCCAGCTGGCAGATCAAGCTCATATGCCACTTCTACTTTTCTCAATAACTTATAGTGTCCATAGAACCTGGGTTTTAATTTCTTTGCACCTAACTTCTTCAAAGTACTCTGTCTATATGGCTGAAGGCGCAGGAACACCATGTCACCTACTTCAAAGCTCCATTCAACCCGGTGTTTGTCGGCATACAATTTTTGTTGGTTTTGAGCTCTTTGCAAATTGTCCGTAAGGACTCTCAAAATGTCTTGAGTATCCTTCATCAATTCTCTTGCTCGAGGAGCTCTACTATCATCCAGTGCCAGATCAACAAATGAAATTGCATCATACCCATACAAAGCTCGGAAGGGAGACATGCCAATTGACATGTGGAAAGTGGTGTTGTAGCAGTATTCACCCAAATGTAGCCACTTAATCCAAGCACGTTGATGATCAGATACATAGTTTCTCAAGTATCCCTCAAGCCATTTATTTACAATTTCAGTCTGTCCATCAGTTTGAGGATGATAACTAGTGCTTGGTGTCAGGTTAGTTCCAGCTAGTCAAAATAGCTCTCTCCAGAATACACTGATGAATCGACTATCTCAATCACTGACTCTGGTCTTAGGAAGGCCATGTAGTCTGAAAACTTCACGAAAGAATAACTCAGCTACTTGCAATGCTAATGACTCAACTGGAATTGCAAAGAAGTGAGCATACTTTGTCAACCTGTCAACAACTACATAGATAGTCTTTTCTATTCACCTTCGGAAGACCTATGATGAAATCCATAGAAATACTCTCCCACTTTTGTTCAGGAATTGGCAGTGGTTGGAGTAATCCTGTTGGAAAAGTATGTTCTGACTTGTTCTGCTGACAAGTCAAACATTCCCTGATATATTGCAAAACATCTTCCTTAAACCTTTCCAGGTGAATCTTTCTCGGATCTGTCTGTAGGTCTTGAAGGAGCCAGGATGTCCTACAAGTGGAGTATCATGGTATGCCTTCAAAAGTTGCTGCTTTAGCTTGGATTCAGGAGTTAGATAGATTCTATCTTTATAATAGATGATGTCGTCAGCTACCTTGTACCTATCATCATGAATGACTCCATCCATGATCTCACAAGCAAATTTAGATTTGGAATACTCAACAAGAAGCTGAGACTTCCAATCAGCCGAAACTTTACTCAGGGCACAAATGGCAGGTTTTCTAGACAAGGCATCGGCCACCACATTCTTCTTGCCTTTCACATACTCAATGTCAAAATCATATGCCTGTATTTTAGTAACCCACTTCTATTGTCTTTCATTCAAATCCTTCTGCCCTAGGAAGTATTTCAAACTGTTGTGATCAGTTCTGACCACAAACTTAGATCCAACTAGATACTGGCGAAATTTAGCCAAAGCATGCATGATTGCCAACATCTCTTTGTCATATGTTGAGTACAACCTTTCTGTGTCCTTCAGCTTCCTGCTCTAGAATGTAATGGGATGACGATCTTGCATCAATACTGCTCCAATGCCTTCTCCAGAAGCATCACATTCTAGGACAAAAGATTTAGTAAAATCTGGTAAACCCAATACTGATGTTGCACTCATAACTTCTTTCAATTTATCAAATGCAGCTTGGGCTTCCATTGTCCAGATGAAAGCACCTTTCTTTGTCAGATTTGTAAAGGGTGCAGCAAGCTGTGAGAATCCTTTAACAAATCTTCTATAATAGCTGCAGAGGCCAAGGAAACCTCTTAGTTAGGATACATTCCTGCGAACTAGCCAATTGTGAATGGCTTCAATCTTTTCTTCTTGAACTTTCACACCATTAGCTCCGATCACATGACCCAAGTATAGAATCTCCTTCAAGCCAAAATCACACTTAGACATCTTTGCATATAAATATTGATTGTCCATGACGCTCAAAACTTCATCTAAGTGTTGGAGATGTTCTTCCCATGTCTTGCTATAAATCAAGATATCGTCGAAGAAAACCAACAGGTACTTCCTCAACTATTTGTTAAAAACATGATTCATGCAGGACTGGAAAGTAGCTGGTGCATTTGTCAACCCAAACGGCATCACCAAGAATTCATAGTGTCCTTAATGACATCTGAATGTTGTCTTTGGAATGTCTTCTTCACGAACACGAATTTGATGGTAACCAAATCGAAGATCTATCTTTGAGAAATAGATTGCTCCATGCAACTCATCTAGCAGTTCATCAATCCTAGGCATGGTATACCTATTCTTGATAGTCTTCTGGTTCAATGCTCGATAATCAATGCACACTCGCATTGTTCCATCTTTCTTCTTCACCAGCACCACAGATGATGCAAATGGACTTGATGATGGCCTAATGTGTCCCATCTCAATCAATTCTCTGATCGTCTTCTCAATTTCAATTTTGAAGTGTCTTGGATGCTGATAGGGCGCAATGTTGACTGGTTTAGTGCCATCCTCCAATTCAATGACATGTTCAAAACCTCTATCAAGAGGTATGCCTGGGGGTATATCCTTAAACACCTTACCATGCTTATCCAACATTGCCTGGATATCCGCAGGATAAAGTTCTTCAGCAGAGAGAATCTGGTTATCCTTGATGCAAACCTATGCTGCCCACTCAATGTCATTATGCCTGATCAATGCTTCCATGCGTTTAGCTGAGACAACTTTGGGGTTCCCATCAGACACTAACTTTAGTTTGATCTTTCTTCCCTCATGCATGAATTCCAATTCCATCTTCTGAAAATCCTGAACTATTCCCCCAAGTGAATGTAACCATTGTACTCCAAGCACCACATCTATATGCCCAAGTCCAACTACATAGAAATCATCCTATAAAGTATAATCACTCATCTAAATTTGCAGTTGGGTCACCTTTCTGGTACAACTCATCAAGAATCCATCAGCAACTGCTATTTGAAATCCTTCAAAGTCTTCAACTGGTAGACCCCGCCTTGCTACCAAACCTTCATCTATGAAGTTGTGAGTAGCACCACTGTCAATTAGACATGTGACTCTCTGACCCTTCACAACTCCTCTTATGCGGAAGGCATGATATTTAGGTACTCCTAAAATAGTTGCTAATGTTATTTTATCAGTTGTTCCTTCTGAGACAACATTAAGAGTTGGTTGTTCATGTACTTCCTCTTCATCCTGAGTTGACTCTTCTTCACTCAGTGACTCCTCTTCACTTCCATCGTCAAATACCACTTCAATTAAATGAGCTTTACCTTTACCAAGGCACCTGTGTCCTGGTTCCCAAGGTTGCTTACAAGAAAAGCAGAGTTTCTTCCTTCTTAGTTCATCTCTTTCCGCTGCAGATGTACCTTGAGTCATCCTTTGAGGAAATGAGGGTTTCCTTTGAGTAGAGCTAACACCTTTATAGAACTTCCTCTTAGGCTAGTATGCCGGAGAAGTATCAAGATCAAGAGCAAAGTCAATTGCTTCTTCCAAGTTTACTGGCCTTTGTACCTTTACCAATGGCTTAATCTGACTATTCAATCCCTCAATGAACAACATAGTGATTCTTCGGTCAGTCATGTCAGGTACCATTACTGCTATCTTCTGGAATTCATTTACATACTACACAACTCTTCCCTCTTGCTTGAGTTGGGCTAGTTCGCAATAGTACACTTCAGTGTCTTTTCTATCAAACCTTTGAATCAACTTGGTTACAAATTCATCATAGGAATCCATCCTATCATGATGTTGAGAGACTAGGCCATGATGCCACCATTCATAAGCCAACCCTTCAAGGTGCATTGTAGCAAAGTCAATCGTCTTCTTTTCTATCAAAGGCTTAAGAGAAAGGTATGTATCCAGCTTGTTCACCCAAGCTCTAGCACTGAGCTTACCACTTCCATCAAAGGTAGGAATGGGAACTCGATTCAAGGCTTCTTTATACTCCTTTGTATCATCATCCCTTCTAGAACGATAGCCTCTAGCTCTACCACGCCTGTCCCTATCTTCCATCTTCTGTCGGCAATATTCATTAGAAGACATCATTTTCCAAACACGATCTGGTAATCTGGCATAAAGATCTGCAAAGAGTGCTACTTCATCTTCAAAGTTATTCTGCTCGTCCTCACCAAAACCTTCATCAGCTTCAATGCCTTGTTCAGGTGGTGGTGGAAGGAAAGTAGGTCTTATAGGCCTGTCAATTGTAGGAGTCCATGTGCGAACTCTTCTACCTATTGCACTAGCAGGATCATCATCAACAAGTCTTTCTTGTCTCTCGTGGCTAGCTACATTACCCTGTTGACCTTCAACTCCTTGATTCATGTTTTTAAGGGATTGTAGGACTTGTTGCAATATGCGAGCTGTTTGTTGTTGTCCAGTACCTATATTCCGGAACATCTCCCTTGCTTCACGATCACCATCAGCAAGTGGACTTCTACTTCTTTCATCAGCCATGTTAGCTGGAGCTTCTGTATGATGTTGTTGTTGTTCTTACCTATCTCTTCTTGTATAATACCTGTGGACCTACTTCTGGTGGCTGCATAACCTAGAGGCTGGCAGTATCCAAGCTCTGATACCACTGTAAGATACCCAACTAGTACTAACTAAATTTTTTCTTACTTAGAAAGATTTACTTGCACTTAACTCTTCAACTACTTAGTCTACTTAACATCACATATGAAAAGATAACAAAGCCAACTTGCATGAATCAACTTGAAGTTGGGTACTTGTATTATTACTTGATTCAACTCAATGCAAATGTCTTATTACAATGATGATTGCCCACAATGGCATGAATATACAATCTTATTCAAATGATTACAAGAAGAGGCCTTGAAGCCTAGATGTATACAATGCTTTCAACTTCTTCACAACTACCTCTATCTCACTAGTTGATGTAGATCACTTCAATTGAACCCAATGATGTCAACTGGATGTCAACACCTCACAATGCAACAAGGGAGCATCACCTTGTCAGTTGAGGGAGCATCACCCCAACGCTTGAAACTCGCAGGCCTCAAGATCACAAGCATAAAGCTTTGCAGAGAGAAAGTTTCACCAAAAGATAAGATGATCAAATGAATGAGAGCTCCTCCTTTTATAGGCCTTCCAAAGGCAATGAAGGCACATTTCCCAATGCACAAGAGGAACCAAGGCACATTTTTCAAGAAGCATATCCATGGAGAATATTCCATCTAACAACTCAGTCTGAGGTGGCAACCTTACCCAATGAATTGGAATGGATCCCAATGTCATCCTATTGACCAATGAGAGTCCAGGTGGTTATAACTACCTTATCTTCTGTCTAGGCGCCAAGTTGAGATGTTTGGGACATGAAAGTGTGCCCTGCTTGTTCTAGGCACTAGTTGAGGACATTGCATCATGAGATTGCGCCTAACTTGGAAAGAGCTTTCAAATGTTGTCAACTTGATCCAGAAGAGTGTCTTGACGCTCAACTCATGCAATCTTCCTGAGGCGCTCATTGGAGTTAATCAAGGTGCCACTTGAAGTTAGGCGCTAGATGAGGCATGTAATGCCCAAGAAGTGCGCCTCACTTCTTATCCTACTCCGGAAGCTGTCTCCGACACTTGATCTATTCAATCTAACTCCTTTGATGTTGTCCAGAGAATTCTACATCTTGGGCACATTCTCTAGAGTATCCAAAGTGATCTTCAAATCAAGGCGCTAGAATGGAAGTGTTTCATCAAAATGTGCGCCTCACATAGACTTTAATCCTAGGCGCCAAAATGGTGGAGTTTTGACAAAATATGCGCCTAGACGAGAAGTTTCCCATTTCATCTTTGATTGTTCATCTAGGTAATTTCTCCTAACTCCAAGATCTCCAAACTATCAATGATCCATGCTAGGCGCTCAAATGGAGGATTCTTGGTCCAATATGCGCCTAGGTATGAAGACATTATTATCTGACAATTTCAACTTCCTACTTGATCTCCTTGAGAGTAGGGTTCACTTGATCAACTTGAAGGAAGTCCTTGCTTGTTTGAAGTGCAATGTTTTTCATATGTAGTCTAGGTGCACTTTTGGGAAATTCAGGATGAGATTGGCGCCTAGATGTATTAAGCCTTCTCTTTGCATGAACTATTCACTTCATACGTTCCTGTTGACCCCAACAAACCTTCTTTGCTCAAGGCGCCCATTTAGAGGAGTTTGATCTTGAATTGGCGCCTCATGAATGGTTAGGCGCACTTTTAGGTCTGTGAAAGAGTCAATTGGTGCCCAACTTGAAATGGTCATCTCCCCTGCAAGCGCTCACATTTGGAGTCATTGAGGTGAGTTAGAACATCATTCTCCACTAGCGCCTTGACTGAGTGAAGAGATTGGAGGTTACTTCCTCAATTAGGCACATATTTGAGTAGCTACCAACTAGGCGCACTTTATGGTTGATAGATCATGAATTAGCGCCTAGTCTTTAAGGTGCAATTATGGAGTTCTTAATCAAGCATCTCAAACAATGCCAACCTTTGAGAGTTTCTCCTACTTGTTTATAATGCCAAAGTGCCATTTCAAAGTAGAATAAGCATGATCAATTCCTAGGCGCATCTTGAGGCTTGTATCATCAAAAGTGGCGCCCTTGCACTTAGGCGCATATTGGGATGGTCCAGAGCTAAAGCAGCGCCTAAGATCTCTTGATAAATTCCTTGACATCTCAAACACTTGTGATTCATTTGTCTTCACAAAAGTTCCTCCCTCTTCCTTAGGCGCAATATCAAGGTCCTAGAGACATGAATCCCTTTGACTAACACTTTGGAGTTCTCCAAAAGCATGATTGAACATCGAGAAACCAATGTATCAATTCATGAAGATCTTGACCTGCAAAATACAAAGATAGTTAGCCAAAACCAAGTTCATTCCCTCATGATTAGAATTAGCCTCCGAGAATGAGAAGTAGGCTAATCCAAGTTCCATTTGGTGTTCAAGCCGGAAATGGGGACATGACACAAAATATGCACACTTCTTTCCGATTATTACTACATACACAGCTGCACAGATAGCAGATTTATTCTTCTGTGACGTATTCAGGTTGCATGGCTTACCTCGGAGCATCGTCAGTGACAGAGACAATCGGTTCATGAGCCACTTTTGGCATGAGTTATTCCGATTATGTGGGACCGAGCTTACTCCGAGTACGAGTTACCACTCGCAGACTGACGGGCAGACTGAGATGGTGAATAAATGGGTGGAGGGATACCTTTGGAATTATGTCTTGAGGCAGCAGAGAGCTTAGGTAAAGTGGATACACCTATGTGAGTACTGCTATAATTCCACTTACCACATGAGTATACAGATGACACCATTTAGAGCATTATATGGCTATGATGCGCCTAGCTTCCTCGATTTGTTGTTCAGCGATAGCAAGGTGCCTAGTGCTAGTGATCTACTGCAGGAGAGCCAGGACATTATGCGAGCACTTCGTGAAAATATACAGAGGGCACAAAATCAGCAGAAGCAATATGCTGATCAAAGGCGAGTTGGGCGATCATTTGAGGTCGGTGATATGGTGTACCTTATGCTGCAGCCCTATAGGTAGTCTACTCTCAGGAAGAGTGGAGCAGAGAAGCTCAAGCCACGCTACTATGGACCATTTAGAGTTGTTCGACAAGTTGGTGAGGTGGCCTACGAGCTTGATCTACCGGCAAACAGTAGAGTACATAACGTCTTTCATGTGTCACGCCTTAAGAAGGCGTTAGGACGGCATATTATTCCTTCTACTCTTCCACCCCTAGATGATGAGGGGAAATTGGTTCTAGTTCCTCAGGCTATTCTGGAGTTCAGAGAGAGACCTCTTCAGAGAGGAGTTATCAGTGAATATCTTGTTAAGTGGAAGGATCTGCCAGTGGAGGATGCTACTTGGGAGCATGAGGACATTTTGCAGCATCCAGCATCGCGATTGCTCGAGGACAAGCAATCTTGGGGACAGCGGACTGTAATGTCCCCTCCTTAGTCAGTATCAGATGTCGAGGGGTTAGCCCATCATTCGACCCTCGTGGGCTAGCATTACTACTTTGAGGGTCTGTTGTTAGCTGTTGTCCGATCAGTTGGGGACATTTTGACTCTCTGATGTTGTCTGGGATTCAAGTGTTGGCTTCTGCACATGTTATTTGGCTCTTTCTGAAAGACTTACTGTTTATAGTAAGTCATATTTTCGGGGTTACTATTCTTGGCATGGCACCTGACCATAGTGGATTTGCAGTCAACACCTTGGTTTTCAATTGGTTAGGCGAGTTGGCTTCATTGATTATAATATCATTATTATATCATTAGTAAAGGTACTTTATTAATGATCTCTTATTAGAAAGTCGAAATATTAAGTTAATTAATGAATGGGGCCATGACACATCATTAATGAATTATAATAACAAATTATAAAGTGGCTCTAAAACAAGGTAAATGAAAGTTATATCAAAAGTGAATAAAAATATTTTTAAATGATTAAAAAGGCTCTAATGGGAAATCAAGCCACTTGAGGGAGTATAAATACTTTATTAAAAAGCAAATCAACCTCTGGATAATTGAGTACTTAAATTTGCTATTCTTGCTTCATGGAGAATGACAAGGGTTTCAGCATTTCAGCCATTGAAGAACGCCAAACTTTTCAATGTTGCAGCTCTTTGAGGTGGTGAAAGACCCATTGAAAATAGCCATTTAAGAGAGCTTTATTTTGAGGGTTTAGTTGAGCAGATTGGTGCAAATTTGAAGAGTTTAATAAAGGATTTGTGGATGCTTTTCATGTCTATTCTAATTTCTGAGTATTAATATCAAATGCCAATAAATGCCATCAATTATGAGTGTGATTGAAAGGGCCTGTACATCTGCTGACAGAGGCCGTACATCAGCAGCTAGGCGTGAGGGTTATTGGGAGAAACGCCTCCCATCTGCAGTTGGAATCACATCTATCATGGTCGCCTAGGTAGTATCAGAGGATTGGCATCATTATTGTGAGGGAGAAATACATCTGAAAGGCAGATCGATCAGATTTCAAGCTTCATTCATGCATGCAGAACTCTGCATCTCATCATTTTCCTGGTATGCATGTGCATCCTTAGGATTTGTAAATATCCCTCATAATCAAATAAACATTTCTAGCCTTTGTTTTGCATTTTAGATTTAGTTTGTAATTCATTGAATGCAATTTTTTTTCTTGGCACATATTTTGTCAAAACACAAAAAAAGGCAAAAACCATAAAAACAAAAAATTATCACCATTATCTTTCAGAACCAGCAGTGGAAACATAGGGGACCACTACAATTCCACTTTCCCCTTTCTATGCTCCAATATATCTATATAGTGAAGAGGCTGTTGTAAAATACCCTACCAATATATACCGAAATTTTTGCCAACTTTAGATAAGATTTTTTGCACGATTCAATCAAATAAACATCACCAATGAACAAAGGAATTGTAGCAAATCAAGCCCACATCAAATTTGCATATATGGAACCATCAAACAAATGAAACATAAAATGTCAAGTGGCTGGAATTTATTTCAGTCCATGTCTGATTTTATATCAGACTTAATTACAAGCCAATATGAAGCCCAAATACATCAATCTTTGCATACAAATGTTGCCCAAACCCTTTAGAATGATAATAGCTATCAAATGAACACAAAACAGCCTTGAAAGAGCTTCAATAAAATTCTGATATAAACTTTTTGTATGCTACTATGACTGCTGAAAGTGTACTTTATGCCCAGCCAAGGGTTTACAATGAAATCTCATGAAATATCTCCTCCAAATGCAATCGATGGATGCATAGGAAGGTCTTCTATCAAGTACAACTCCTCAACCTTCAAACCCTTGATCAAATCCACCTAAAAAGCCCTGTAATTCCAATGTCAATTCGCTGTTATAAAAATCAGACCCTGCAAAACATGAAAATACCATCCAAAATGTACTCCAAATTCACTAAACTACCTTGGTAGTCAATTCTCTACACCAAGAGCTTCAAATAGATATCACTATCACTTCCAAACTCTTCAAATAACTTGCAAATTCAATCCAATGATGAAATCTGTATGACATCTCACAAATTGTTAAGGGATCATCACCACAACACTCAAGGGAACATCACCTTGAAAAATAACTAAAAAATGCAATTTCCAGCTATAATAGACAAAATGCAAAAGCTTAACATGTGATCAAAAGTTGCAAAATGAAGCTCAAGTCATCTATTTAAACTCCTCAAGCTTGGACGTCCATCGTCTTAGCCAATTTGAAATGTATTTTGAAATCCATCAATGAGAATCAAGGAATTTGAACAATATTGAATGACCTTCACCACAAATGCTTTCATTTAAAACAATCTTCAATTATTTTAAATGAAATTGACTCCTCTTCTATGGATCGATCCTCTTGAGCTAGGCCGTTTGAACTCATGCATTGAATTTTAACTTGAAAACATTAAAATCCTCTTCATGCTTGGGCGATCAGCTATATGCATTTAATTTTATGTTTGTATTGCATTTAATTTCCTTCAAACTACCCATCGATCATTTCCTTGCTTGGGCGAATGCATTTAATGAGGCAATTTGCATTTAAAATCATCCTCTCCTTTAGCCGCCGCTCCAAACATGGCCGATTTTGCATTTAAAATTCTAAACAAAACAATTTTAAATGCTTTTACCTCTTAATCACCTCGTTCTTAGCCATTGGCACTTTACACAATGATCAATTTTGCAATTTTAAATGTCTCTAGCCTTGGCGAATGGGATTTGGCACTCCTTTATGTAAATCGGTCACCTCATAGATAGCCGTTGGCTTCAAAAACAATGCTCAAGTAAAATAATATTAAATATTCCTCATGCATCGATCCATATACCTTGGTCTTTGAAATTGAATTGGGCCTATCTTTGACTTGTCAATGTTCCTTCACAAATAGGTCCTACCTAGAGCTATCCATATTTACATCATCTCCATAAAAATAGATTAGAGAAAATGTAATTAAATATTTCATTTTCCCTCCTTATTTATCAAATTCAAATTCAAATTCAAATTCAAATGAATGAAAATACAATCTTAATATTGCATTTTTAGTATAGCTCAAAATACACTAGTTGAGCTAACTTTCCAAATCTCCATGTGTAGAAGCTAACTCAAACTAGCCAATTATTCCCTTACCAATGCATTAGCCTATGGGAATAGATGATAGGCTAACCAAAAATCTCCATGTGACATCACTCCGGAATTGGGGACATGACAGTTGTAACTTTCCTTCTTCCAGCTATCACCGCTGGCCTTATATATCTAGTGTTGATCACTTCATTTATGCTAGAAGGAATTATATTATTTCCCTTGCTATATATTTATTATTAATCTCAATAAGATATTCTTCCTTCTTTATAGAAAATATATATCCTTCATTTCTTGAATGATCTTCTAGATATATCTTATGTGCAGATTCTTATACTTAGAATATATAGGTATATCAGAAATTTATATATATTATTAACTTAGAATAACCTTCCCCCTTTAAGCTGCCCATTGATCCCATTTTTATACCTTTGAAAAGTTATTTCCTTGCTCGTTGGTCGCTACCCTTCCAAGAGACGCTACCATCCAATTAGTTCATTGAGGTTCATTACTAATCACTTCATTTGGTTATATTTTGATTTGTATGAATGATGTGTATCGCTGTTTTCATTTAATCTTCCATGACATATCTAATACTACTCCCTTTTAATCGCTGACTTCATAAACTATCTTTAATTATGATCATTGCCTTGCTTTTCATTTAATTATTTCCTATGTATCTTGATCGCTCATCTTATATTATCTTTGGCTGTCTTTTTTTTATCGCTGATTATCTTCATTCAACTATTGTCTTTGTTTAATATCAATGGTGCCTTTCCTTCTAAACTAGAATCGTTGACCTTATATTTTATATGCTTCTTTCATTATATATATATTTATAATAATATTTATATAAATATATATTTATAATAATATTTAGTATTTATATTTATATTGGTTATTTATAAACATAATAATATAATTATATTATATTGAAATAATATTAAGAATATATATTGTTATTATATGATATTTATATAATATATATAATATAATTTATTATACTTGTATTTATATTATTTATAAATAAAATAAATATATATATTATATTTTAATTATTTATAAAATAATATTATTAAATATTATTATATATGTATAAGTTTATTGACGATGACAACACCATTAATGACGAAAGTGACTTCTTCGTCCTTATTATGATGTTTAAATCTTTAATTTAAACAATGTCTTAATATCGGGACATGACACGTGATGACACCACCTCCATGGATGGATTTACTCCGCCTCTCCCTAACAACACCTCACCTCTCCTAAGGTTGGAGGCAATAGAAATAACTAAGTATTAACTTGAACATACTTCGATATACTTCAACATACTTCTTGAACCAAATGATCATATTTATTCATAGCACATTCTGTATTGGCTATGTTCAAGTCTCAATCCTTATTTCTCTTCTAATCCTCAACCTTGGATGGGGATTTATTTGTCTAGGGCGCGATGACACGTCCTCCATGGATGGATTTACTCTGCCTCTCCCTAACAACACCTCGCCTCTCCTAAGGTGGGAGGCAATAGAAATAAATAGGCATTGAGTTTGAACATACCACTACTTCAATGTGTTGTGAATATAATCTATTGATGTTTTCCCTTATATATTACATAACAAGTTTCACAATGCTTATAAATACATGTCTAATGATACTAATGATAATCTTTCAATTATATACATTTGTCATTATTTACCACATGGCATTCATCATAATAAACATAGGGTTAGATACATCATACCAAGAGGATAATTATTGCCTCTGTATCCTTTAGAACTCTTAAGGATTTTATTCCTTCCTTCTATGCTATCTATAGCCCAATATACTGCTACATATATATTTCAGATCTGTTTCCAAGTATAATTTCAAACTCATTCTTAATCTGTATATAAATCAGATGATTCTTATTTGTATCGATGCCTTTAGAATGAGGAAGGAGTTTCCTTTTAAACTACTCAAAAATGTATATATCATTCTCATTTTTATACTCAGAAATATATATCAGATATATATGTTTCCCACTCAGAAAATATCATTTTCATTTCTTCTTATATATCTGCTTTCAAATCCAATGATATTTCATTGTCTTCCATACCTCTTTTACTGTTCAACTTCATTATACTTTTATACCCTTCTTATGTCTCTCATGAAGGGAGGCGGCTTCATGGAGGGGACGTCTTTACCAAGGGACACGTCCCTTTTTATATGGAGGCACACTTTAACTTATACATATGGATCGCTGCCTAATCACAGCCTTAACAAGTCTTCTTATATTGATCGCTGTCTTCATATGTTAGCAATTCACAGCCTTTACAAATTGCATTTCTCATATGCAGATCGTATGAATTTCCTTACCTTTCCTTAAGCGTTGTTAAGGGTTTATAATCGTTGCCTTTGACTAAGATCGCAGCCTTTTAAATATGACCGCTGCCTAGTAAATATGAATCGCTTGGCACTCAAGGTTTATACCAAAATAAATTTATATTTATATTTATTTTCATAATATATATATATAAATATATTTATTAATATATATTATATCATAATGATTATAATTATGATAATTATAATAATATTTATATTATATTATTATTATTTATATTTATTTTATATAATATTAAAATATCTATATAATAATATTATTTAATATCATTTATTAAATATTATATATTAATTATATATACGCCTTTATGTTTATCATTCAAATTGACTAAACATGATATTTTACGAAAGCAACTTCACCGTCTTTTATCGTGATGGTTTAAATATTTAATTTAAACAATGTCTTAACATCGGGACATCGCAGTCCACCCCGCCCAAGATTGTTTGTCCTCAAGCAATCACAACTAGGATGCTTCTAAAACCATCAAGATCTTAAATCGATCTCTTCAAAGAATTGTTGTTAGTATTCTTGTCTAAATCCAACTGCCAACCTTTACCTTTCTTAAGACAAGTTTCCTTTCATTCTCAAGGAGAAGAACCCAAAAGACATCTTGACCTTTGACCTATTGATCTTTGGGTAGAACGAGTTGTTTCCAAAGAAGTCATGTTCAGAGTAAATGATTGTGTGATTCCATGAAAATAGAAACGAATACTTGAAAGGACTAGACAAAAGTATAGGCAAGCATTTGTTTGATGTTTTGAAGAACAATGGTGTGATTAAGATAATTCAAGATGCTAAAGAAGATTTGGAGAGTATTGAGATTCCAAGATTGCACAAGATGAAGCAATATTGATGAAAAGAAAAATTCGGAGAGAAGAATCTAATGATGTTGTAGAGAAGGTAAATTCAAGTAAAACTTTGATTTTTTCACAAGTCGTAGAAGTGTATAATAAATGATGATAAGATAGCGTGGAGACAATCAATGACAAATAAGATTATTAGAAGATAGAAAATCTGTAAGAGACCTTATTATATGTGACTGAAATTTTTCTAACAATTTTAGATAAGATTTCTTGCACCAATCAATTCAAATCAACAATACACATCACAACATATGATAACCATCAACTCCTTATGTTCTTATCAATTGAAAATGGAATTGCATCACAAAAACACACTGCTGTTACAATATTACAGTCACTGTATCAGTCAAATCATAATTAAATTGATCATGGAAATTGCATCCAAATGTCCTTCAAACCCTTGAATATCAAAGTGCAATTAATAACCAATGTCCAAAGACATCATGGATCATGGTTGCAGCCTCATATGAACTCAAACAATAAACTAATTACAAATTATTGACTGCTGTTATGACTGATATGCTAATTGCAAATGCCCAGAAATGTTTTAGAGACCAAAACTTTGGCAAAATCTCCTCTTGTAGCCAAGCGATGGACTCCTAGGTGCAATATCATGTCTCTATGATACTCCAATGGTCTTCATACAGCAAGATCTTCACTCAAAACATACATATGAACCCTGAAATGTCATTACCAGCTGACTGTCATGAAAAATCAAAACTGAAAATGCATAGCAAAACTTCATAAAATGATGATTTCTCCAAATCGACTACCTTGGCTTAGCTTCTACAATGACCAAGGGTTAGATTGATATCAAATTCACTCCAAATACTCTTTAGTAACCTGCAATATCAAGCTCAATGGTGAATATTTGCATAATATCACCTCACATAGAGTATGGGGTCATCACCATACAAACACAAGGGGTCATCACCTTGCAAAATGACATAAAAATCGGAATCTTCGGCCAAAACAATAGAATAAGAAAACATACCAAAGCATCAATAGTTGTGAATTGAGGTTGAAAGCTTCTATTTATGTTCTCCTTGGCTGGATGTCCCATTCCTTGAGCAATTTGATCATATTTTGAAGTCTACCAATAGAATTGTTTTCAAACAAACTATTTTAAATGTATGACTATGTCAAAACAAGCATTTAAAAATAATCTATATCATTTTAAATGTAATACATATTGCATCTCATTCCTCCATGCAAATCGATCCACATGATCTTCTAGGCAATTGCCCCCTTAGGCGTTGGCATTTGATATCTCCTTAGACGGCTGGAACAGTCATTTAAAATCCTTGCTTTATCATTTAAAAACATCTCCCATATGAATCGATCCTTCTTGCATAGGCGGCGGCTGCTTGCATACATTCATTTAATATCTTCATTTTGCATTGAATATCCTTCATAGGCTTGGGCGATCCTCAACAATAGTGGCGTTAGCATTTAAAACCTTTCAAACAATATCAAATACCTCTTGCTTAGGTGCTAGCATTGGAATTCTATACAAATGATTTTAAATGACTTTGTCTTCGGCGAATACTTCCTTATGACCGTTGGCACTTGGAGCAATGCATATGGGCGTCGATCCTCAAGGGTAGCCGTTGGAGCATTTTGAATACCTTTTCTTTAGCTTGGACCTAACCTTTGTCATAGGCGAATGCAACTCCCCCAATGTTGGCTTTATTTGATAACATCATTGCAACTTTTAAAATAGATCCCACCTAGAGCAACTTTTTATTCTATACAAAAACTCCATAAAAATAGATTAGAGAAAATGTAATTAAAGATTTCATTTTCCCTTTTATTCCATCTAACAAATCAAACCAAATAATTGAAAATACAATTTCAATATTGCATTTTCCAAATAATATACTAGTTGAGCCAACTTTCCGGGTCTCCATGTATAGACATATACCAACTTTCCGATTCTCCATGTATAGAAACAAGCTCAAACTAGAAAATGGATCTTAGCTCAAAATGGGGACATTACAAAATCTATGTTGTTGAAGATGAAACAAATCAGCAAGTGTATTAGAATTTAAGGAAATGTAGTTGATGAAGGAATTTGATTTTAGTAATTGAATCTACATTGTCTGTCATAGATCTACATGCTCCATTTCCTTATGGTTTTATTTCTAATTTTCCTTGTATGCTGATTTCTTGTGTTACTTATGTTTCATACGATTGTATTGCTTTGTATATCATATTCAGCTCCACTTCTTCCATGCTATTTTCCTTGTGATTTACTTCATGTAACTTCGATATGTGTTTTACCTTAGTGCATTCCTCCAATAATTACTTTCTTCTAATAGTCAATCACATGCCTCCTTGAAATGTCCCTTACCCGACTTGCCCTAGAATTCGCTTGTGAATTAGGTTTAGGATTTCTTCTCTTTTAATGGGCTAACCTTGGGTTGAATAGATCACACGTTCTTTTGAATTAGTACCTGTAGCATCATATATATTCAAGTCCATATTGCTACATGTTAGTTTTAATATCTAGTATTCTTTAGTCCAACATAAACACACTTGCATTTTGAAAAACATAGGTAAAAGAAAACATTCATCATGCTAGGGGAGGGGAAGACATAAGCCCTTAGTAGCCTAAGGCCTACCACAATCCTATTGCCCAATCCCTTGACTCGGGCCTATGGGGGCATATCCTTTTGCCCAATCCCTCGTCTCAAGCCTATGGGGCATGTTCCAATGTGGGACCCCCATCCCTCCATGGTCCAAACCCTTGACTCAGGCCTACTGGGGCATAATGCCCAGTCATTGTCTCGGGCCTATGGGACGGAACCTTAGATGGGGTTTATAGGCAATCTACTAAGGTTCATGTATTCACCCCTCCTGGGTGAATCACAAACGTAATACATGCAATTTCACACAATTCTAAAATATACCATTTTGCCTTCATCATTTATTAATAAAATCATACAATAATTTATGATACAACATGATGTATTTCAAAGTGCAGGAGAGAGATATTAAAGTTTGTCATACATTCATTATAAACACAGTCCAGCATACATCATGATCTACAGAGATATACAGTCCATTCCTAAGATATACAGTCCATTCCTGAGATATACAAAGATATGTGTTTTACCTTAGTGCATTCCTCCAATAATTACTTTCTTCTAATAGTCAACCACATGCCTCCTTGAAATGTCCCTTACCCGACTTGCCCTAGAATTCGCTTGTGAATTAGGTTTAGGGTTTCTTCTCTTTTAATGGGGTAACCTTGGGTTGAATAGATCACACGTTCTTTTGAATTAGTACCTGCAGCATCATGTATATTCAAATCCATATTGCTACATGTTAGTTTTAATATCTAGTATTCTTTAGTCCAACATAAACACACTTGCATTTTGAAACACATAGGTAAAAGAAAACATTCATCATGCCAGGGGAGGGGAAGACATAAGCCCTTAGTAGCCTAAGGCCTACCACAATCCTATTGCCGAATCCCTTGACTCGGGCCTATGGGGGCATATCCTTTTGCCCAATCCCTTGTCTCGGGCCTATGGGCATGTTCCAATGTGGGACCCCCATCCCTCCATGGTCCAAACCCTTGACTCAGGCCTACTAGGGCATAATGCCCAACCCTTGTCTCAGGCCTATGGGACGGAGCCTTAGATGGGGTTTATAGGCAATCTACTAAGGTTCATGTATTCACCCCTCCTGGGTGAATCACAAACGCAATACATGCAATTTCACACAATTCTATAATATGCCATTTTGCCTTCATCATTTATTAATAAAATCATACAGTAATTTATGATACAACATGATGTATTTCAGACTGCAAGAGAGAGATATTAAAGTTTGTCATACATTCATTATAAACACAGTCCAGCATACATCATGATCTACAGAGATATACAGTCCAGCATACAACGTGATCTACAGAGAAATATAGTCAGCATCTATTTTATCAAACACATATAAACAGACTTATATCATTCAATAAGATAAATAGTGCCAAAGACAGTATATTTCGTGTTTTCTGCCCAGTCCGCCAGCATATCAGACTGGATTTCATTTTTCTGACTCGAGTTGATCATAACATGGCATATCAGACAGTAGATAATTACATATATTAAGGAATGGACACAAAGCATCTGCAGAAAATGAGGTGCGACTGAGAATACATAGATATTATAACTAAGTAAGATGACTTACCTCTACCAGTTGGATCGTCTCCCTTTTCTGTTTGTTGGTTCTTATTGTCTGATTGTTATTCCTTGTGTGGTTCGATTTCCCACAGGTTTAAGACTTGATATTGTTTTTCTCCTCCAAGTCTTTGCTACGTTCTTTTTAATACTATGAAGGATACATCCATTTTATATGATAGTCTTGGTATTGGGTGAATCGCTGCCACCTTCTTATCAACCGTGGCCTCTTAATAATATGGCATTATTTTTTATTTATTATTGAAGTAAATCTTTGTTTATTAGTTGACCGTTGCTTATGATCATTCATAAATCGCATGTCTTCACCATATTAGTGGTGCTTTACTATATATTAATTAATGCCTTAATAAATTGAACTTTATGTAATCATATCTCTTTCTTAATGTTATAATTTATAATTTATATTTATTATATAAATATATTGTATGGTAATGATTACAACTATAATAATATTTAATATTAATATTTATATTTATATTTGTTATATATATATATATATTTAATAATTTATTATATTATATATATATTTAACAATATATTATATTATATTATTGTTATAATTATAATAATATCTAAGTCAATGATATTTATGTATAACAATACTATTTATTTTATATATAATTATCACTTGAATTGATCAAATTTCAAGAACGCAACCGTATATGATGTTTTAAATCTTTAATTTAAACAATGCTTTAATATCGGGACATCACACTCCTATAGTCCTTATAATAACTACACTTCTTTCATTGGTTTCCTTTTGTTAATGCTTGTTTATGTTTTCTAATTCCTTGCTATAAATTAACTCTATGAATCGCTTGGCACTTAAGGTTTATACCAAAATAAATTATAATTTATATTTATTTTCATAATATATATAAATATATTTATTAATATATATTATATCATAATGATTATAATTATGATAATTGTAATAATATTTATATTTATATTATTATTATTTATATTTGTTATTTATATTTATTTTATATAATATTAAAATATCTATATAATAATATTATTTAATATCATTTATTAAATATTATATATTAATTATATATACGCCTTTATCTTTATCATTCAAATTGACTAAACACCATATTTTACGAAAGCAACTTCACCGTCTTTTATCGTGATGGTTTAAATCTTTAATTTAAACAATGTCTTAACATCGGGACATCACAGAGATCAAAGAATATTTCGATCAAGAAAAGGAAATGGCAAGTCGTTATGGGACAAGAAGAGAAGAGCAATGATCGGGTAGTTGCAATGGCAATTCTAGAAGGAGAATAAACCATCGATCTTCCTATGCAAAAGCAACAAATGTAGAGCAACAAACAAGAGAGAGAGAGGGGCGACGAGAGAGGGGCAAAGAGTAGACTATTTTGACAATTTTCATTATGGATAAAGATCTCTAGAGCTAACATTCTTCCATGATCCATCAACTCAACAAAGATAATCAACGCGTTCCTGGAATGATGGATTTCACCTGACATACGATGATGTTGAAAAGATAACCATGATGCATGACATTCTTCCATGTCAAACTGACTAGAAAACTAATAAAAACTTGCAAAACATACTTCAAAATGAAAAGTTTCATAGGGGTACAACATTGTGATAGTTGAGAAACACATTTTTTGCCTCTAAAGCACCGATGGAAAGGATCTCTTGGTTCACCTAGATTTTGTCCTTTCCAACAATAGCCCTATTTCATTTTGGTTGGTCTGAGAGAATAGGATTCAAAAAATCCCTAGCACACAATTTTTCATGAAGACCTCCCTTTTGGCCCATGAAGTTATCACCCGTCTTACTGCTAGGGTGTGGAACCTTGCGCCATGTCTACCTTACTCTACCACTTGGATTGAATGGTGGAACAACATAGTCACTCGCACTACCACCTTCCTCAAATAGTATAGCAAGAAAGTGGAGAGATTTTGCAAATGAGCCAACAATGTCTTGGCAAAGGAATTCCAACATATCTCCACTTCACTTGAGTGTGGCCCTATTGACACACAACTTCAATCTTTGTCTGCATGTCTCAAGCATAAGCTTAAACTCATGAAGAGCCATGGCACTATCCAAGCTAACCTACATTGTCTCAAGATTGGAGACAAAACCTCAAAGGAATTTTTCAAATCCTTGCAAGTTAAGCATGCTAAGGAGTAGATCAAAGCCATCAAAGCCTCACATGGTTGACTCATTGAACTTCCTAATACCTAGGGAGAATTTTTGAACCATTATAAACTCGTCTTTCAAGCCCAAGAAGAGTCTGAAAAACAAGTTCAAGATTTGCAAAAATATTTGGATGATGTTCCTTGTGGCTCAAAACCTTTTTGACAAGCTACTCACTCTTAATGAAATATGCATGGCTATTCTTCAAATGGTCAATGATAAAGCCCCAAGCCCTCATGGCTTTCCTTGTGCGTTCTACAAAGTCACTTGGCAGTTTGTTAGACCTAACTTGCTTCAAGTCTATAAAGAGTTTTGAAAAATAACTTCTAAGGCAATATCATCAACCAGGGTAATATCAAATTTATTCCCATGTCTAGGGATTTAGAGCACATTACCAACTGGAGAGCCATCACTTTGTTGAATGTCTCTGTAATATCCAACCCCTGATAGGATATTTAATTCTCTAGATTTTTGCATGTCTGTTTTAATTTGTTTTGGATTTCTAATATTGTTGCAATGTTTGATACAACAATATAATGCAGCAAAATAGAAGATATTGCAATAATAATATTCAACTCAAAACTGAACATTACATAGGGAATACACAGTTGAAAATTCCAAATTTTTATATATGCTTAGATACTCAGCATTTTCACAGAATATTGACAACCCAATTCATAAAATATCCCCTATTATCTAAAACATCAATACCCAGAAAAATAGATAGCCAAAATGGTGAAGTATCTTTCATACCCATTTCGCTATTCACAAAATGCAAGTCTAAAAATGAAAGGTACAGCAGATATGAAGTTACAACTTGATCTCTTTCACCAATAGAAATGCATACAGCTGCTCTAGATACAAGTAATAACCTGCACAAGTGTTCTCTATGCATAAACTCCGTCAAAGATGTAGCTATCAAAGACCCAAGCCACTGCTAGGTGCTGGTGTGGCCTGGGTAAAGGAACAACAGCAAATAAAAACATCCAAATCCTCCGAAAATGCCTTCAAAACTCTACACAAATCTTGGCTATGGCTGCACATATAGATCGACCAAACTAGAAGGAACAATCAGACCAAATAGCCACTTAAACACCATAAACTTATGCCTTATAGTACGGCCCTGTATAGCAACAGTACGGCCAGGTTATGGCTCTTGCAAATATCATCAAATCTGCTCCAAAAACAAAGCTATAACTTGTAGACTGATCTTCAATGTCTACCATCAATTATCATGTCGAAACACATGTGATTTGCCAAGTAAAACCCTTCCGCGACAAATGCCAGATCATACAAATAAGCACAAATGCAACCACTGGATATCGTTGCTCAGAAGCACCCTTGGGTGGTCTCTCACACCTGCGGAATGCTGCTACTAATGGTGGTTTTCGTCACCAAAAGCCATGGCTGAAGAAGTTCTCCAAACCCTCATTTGCAGAGCAAATAGCAATAGAAAATATAATATCATGAATGAATGAATTGCTTCTCACTTTAGCTTTTATAATTCTTTCTTGAGGGTCGACCCTTTTTGAGAGGGAAAATAACTGTATAATTTTCACTTTAATTTTTCTCCTCATGAGGTGTCCAAGTCCTTAGGTGACTTATTTTTGCCTTTTTATAATTTTCACTAAGTCACCACACTAATATAAAGTCCAAACATTTAAATATAAATATTAATCTACGGACTTCAAATTGAAAGGGCAAACGGACTCCAAATTTGACGAGCAATAGACCGTTGGAAAGGTCTCATCAAAACGCTCCACCTCCAACTCTTAGATTCCCGAAACGAACAGAAGCCCTAACTTACTAAAAATAGTAAATATAGGCAGAGTCCATAAAACGCTTTGGGAAGCGTCATCACGGACTCCTGACATTACTGAGCTTAATGCAACCCCTGGAAAGGCCCTGAGACGGCCGAACTTCCATGTCACCAAAACAATGCCCAGACTGACACTATAAATAGTAGTGTTCACCGAGGACCAAAGAGAACAAACCCAGAAAAACCCAGAAATATAGTCACCATGCAAGCACTTACTATAAATAGTAAGTACGGCTAAGCTGTCCGAAATCCCTCCGGAAAGTGTCATACGGCTCCACTGGAACACCTAAGCACACTGGTGACATCGAAATACTCCTCTTATCAGGATGTCACAAACCCAAAAAATCAACTCCAACTGCGCTGCAAGAAAACCCGAAAATGGAGACATTACAGTCCGCCCTCCCCAAAGATTGCTTCTCCTCAAGCAATGCCAAACAAACCCACAACCATTAGACTAATCCAAACTGAACCCAAGAGTGATCCCGGGGTCCCAAATCAATCTATGGAAATATCCATCATGTTCTCGCTATGCCACTCTGATAAAAACTGTTAATCCATAGCACCGAGCCTGTGCTCTCTCCTCTGGTAACCCCATAATGTAATCAACAGCATCATCCAAATTGAAATATCTGCAAGGGCTAAAATCTATATCATGAAAAGTCTCCTGCCAAGGTGCCATAGTGAGGTCCATATCTAAAATCCCACTACCTAACTTGATCCTGGTCAATAGAAAAAATAATCTACTCATCTCCAAAGAATAACCCTTAGCATAATCCCTCACAACATCCCAGAAGGGATGCCAATCAGTCCAAGACCAGAAGTCGATAACAATAGTGCCAACCCGATCATAGACTGTTAACCCTCATCGACACCTAATCTCCAAGTGTCAACATGCCCATATCGAGCATACCAACACATCCAATCAAGTGCAACCATCATAGTAACATCTGTAGATATATCCATCAACATCTCAAACTGATTGCAGTAACCATCATTCATACTGGTGGAGGCTAAAAATAATGGCTCTAACTCTGTAAATCCTCCCACAACCCCAAAAAGCATAGAAATGTGAATGTGGGAATGACCAAAGGAACTCCTCCAATAACCACATTACCTCTACTAATCAACAGCATCTGAGAATTATTCCACTGCTGGGTTGGAGGTATAGGCCAATCCATTTGAATACTATCTTTCAATGTCCCATGTAGGCTGATCGGAAAGTGGACAGCGGTACCAACTCTGACATTTTGCCCACCACTCCAATTTTGAATCAACATCACACCCCAGGTAACTGTACCTGGATCCCAAATCACCCCGTCATCACATCTGACAAGCATGAAGAGTTGGAAGCATCCCAAAGTGCTAATGACACAAACCCAATCTCCAACTCCTGTAGATCTCTAATGGATGTGAAGAATACCCAACATAGGTGCAAGAAAGTGTATAACAACTTCTTCCAAGTTGCTAATATAGAGCAGAACAGCAACCTCATGAATGAAAATCAGATCTATGTGAATGCACCTAACACAGCCAAGGCCATAGGATGATAGAGTATCAACCCTATGCCACTCTCCGAAGGTGAGGAGATGATGCAAATCTCCTCCAAACTCCCGAACAGCCGCTGTCCTCCCAAAGTTATGTAAGAAACCCATGTTCCAAAAAGTAGAACAACCATCTCCTATCAATGTAGGTAGGGAGTAGATTCTCACAAACTAAGGCTGGAACACCAATGCAACCATGTTCACCTCTACGCCCAACACCATAGTCCAGCCACAAAGCAAACATTAGTGCCTCAAAACCACAAATCATAGTAATGTCTCCATACCTCGGCTCAAAAGCCAGCTGCCATCTAAAAGTATGCCCATCAAATGCAAGTGCTTCCATGCTATGCATCACAAAACTCTGAACTAGACGAACTACATACCCTACCAAAGAGTCGTCAACAAAATGAGACTCATAACAAGCAAACTCCTCAAGTGCTCCACGAATGGTCAAAGGCCAAACCAAATCTGCACCACCCGTATCTCCATCTATATATGTAGTCATAACACTAGTGGCTGATCAACAAAGTGTATGCTCCATAATGCCATCCAAGTGTATGATACGACTATTCAAATGGCTCTCCAAAAGAAGTGACACCAACTGTAAGAAGTGACACCAACTGTCGATGTGAACAAACAAAGAATTTTGAATCATACTTCAAACCTGATTGCTCCACATCCAAATCACAAGTGCCAATCTTGGAAGATTCTTCTACTTCATTCTCTTCATGTGAAGTGGCTGTTATAAGGAAGGAATAGGACTGCTGTCATGAATCAGAAAATCTAACCTGTTGTCACATCTTATCATGCCATCCTCTAGCTCTTCAATCACATCCTCTTCCTTGGCTCCATGTTCTCCTACAAGTGCAGATCCAAAAGGTGGTTCTAACTGAAAATCACTTACCTCCAATTTGAATCGGACCTCTATCCCTTTGGCTGCCATGTCCTAGTATTGTGAAGGTAGGGGACTGTTGTTACACAGAAAATCAGTCCTTACCTCCATGTCTCCACTCCTTGTCAACCTCCAACCAAACTTATCCTCATGCTCTTCCAATTCTTGAAGAGCCCTTTGGTTGCTCCTCAAAGAATCCGCTGTATCCTTAAGCTCAAGGGTGAGCTTGTCTACCTCTTCTTCTCTTTTCAAAGCATCAGAGTATATCTCACCAAGTGTGAGGAGATGATCTCTGTCAGCAAGTAAGTGTACGTAGTTTGACTTCACTCCCACCAAAGCCTTCTTGAGTTCGTGCAAGTCATTAAGAGATATACCATCTTCCGAACCTTCACGTTCCCTTAGTGCCTTCCAACACAAATCTGCCATCAACTTATGAATATCATCAAAGTGTCTAATGGCTGCAATAACCTGGTCTTCATTTACCTTCAGCTGTCCTGTTAAATGATAGGACTCCTGAGACCTATCAACCTCATCCAAATTTTCTGATTTGAAATCAGCATCATGCAATACAAAATCAGATTTGTTATTAGTGTTCATAACCATACCGCCAATGCCACCAATGTCATCAATGCCATCCTTCATGCATAACTGTGGAGATGAGGTTAGATTAGCACTATAGTCAAAAGGAAATTCATCCCAAACCGGATCCTCATCATACTTAGGTGCCATCACACCTGGATCCCAAGTGCTAAAAGGTTGATTGCTCTGTTCAGAAAAAATGTGCTCACTGTACTCCTCATGATTGGTTGCCTCTGTGAATAAATCACTCTCCAACTCCCTCGTACTGGCATCCTGACTGTCACTCCCCTGCATAGGCTTAGTTTGGTTTTCAAACCAAACACCATCTGTGTCAACATCTCTGAAATTGAATGTTGAGCCGTCATCATCAACTTATTTGAAGGTGTCAACATAACTGCTCACAATATGCCCATCATTAGGTCCTGACCCATGAGGTGTATCACACTGAAATCCAATCTCATCACCTGCTGCAACATTTGTCCCATGATTGAAAATTGCACTCTCCAATGACGATTCCTCCTCGAATGTAGCTGCGATAGATGACTGATTTTTATCTTTCCCACTATCACCTGTAGGCTACGAGTCACAAATCAGAACTTCTTCTTCCTGCCCTAACCCTTCTTTAATGGTAACTTCTAAATTTCTCTCTTGACCATTCAAGTTCTCATGCTCTACTGGTGTGTAAACTGGAAAGGCTACCAAACAATCTTCTGATTTTTGAACATTCTTCTCTTCAACAAAACAATCAATGCTCTCATTAACCTTTACAGCATCTTCTCTCGAACTTGATTCCCTTCGTTTACGTCTTGCAACCATCCGTAAGTATGTCTCTTTCATGTCTGGGTCCCTCATCAAATTATATAGTTCTTGCATCAACTCATATATAGACTTGTCTGTAGACATCTTTTAACTCTGCTCCTAACAACTGCAATTTTCTGATTGTAACTGAAGAAATTGTGGCAAATGTTAGAACTTCAACAGGCTGGCAGGAAAACTAGCTCTGATACCACTGTAATATCCCACCCCTGATAGGATATTTAATTCTCTGAATTTTTGCCTGTCTGTTTTAATTTGTTTTGGATTTCTGATATTTTTGCAATGCTGGATACAACAATATAATGCAGCAAAATAGAAGATATTGCAATAATAATATTCAACTCAAAACTGAACATTACATAGGGAATACACAGCTGAAAATTCCAGATTTTTATATCAGCTTAGATACTCAACATTTTCACAAAATATTGACAACCAAATTCATAAAATATCCCCTATTATCTAAAACATCAATACCCAGAAAAATAGATAGCCAAAATAGTGAAATATCTTACATATCCACTTCGCTGTTCACAAAATGCAAGTTTGAAAATGAAAGCTACAGGAGATATGAAGTTACAATTTGAACTCTTTCACCAATAGAAATGCATACAACTGCTCTAGATACAAGTAATAACCCGCACAAGTGTTCTTTATGCATAAACTGTTGCAAGTATGAGGTTAACCAGTGTTGTCATTGATGTCAACATACTCATATTGCATTGATAAGAAGGATTGGATGAACTGTGTGTTGAGGATATTAAGAAAATTAGTCTCAGTGAAGAACAGTGATAAGAAGAGGGAAAAAGTACTCAATAGGTTGAGACTCAAAGGATGCGGATTAAAGGGTTTGTAGATATGAGTCTTAAGATGCTCCAGTTAAGATTTCAGAGGTCCGCATGAAGATATGAAGAAGTTGTGATCGATCAAGTAGAACCGGTTCCGGGAGATGCTCCGGAGTGACAAACTGTTACAAAAAGGTCTGGTGAGATCCGGAAGTACATTGTCCTATTCTGCAGATTGGAATGAGTGTTTGGGATGTCCTTGTGATGTGTCATCTCGATTTGTACATAGTTTGGAGGTCTGGAAGCTCCTGTTTCAGTTTGACAGTGGCGATAGACTGTGTTCTTGAAGTTCCGGATGAAGGAGAGAAGAGATTCTTGTAAGTAGAGGAAGTGCGGATGTACCTGGTCATTCAGACAAGTTTGTGAAGGTTCTTGGATCATGCTGAGATGGTGTTGTCGGTCCGCATTAGTGTTAGAGCCCGGAATTGGAGATATACTTCCGGATGAAGATGTTCTTGTTCAGGCTGGCCGACCGGATGGGTTATTCATATTGCGAATGTTCTTATGGACAATTGCCGACTTAGATGATTGTTCCTAAGTCGATGCCTTGTATAAATAAAGGTTTGTGAATTCATTTCGAAGTGTGTTGTGGAGCAGATGAGTGTGGTATAGCAAAAGAGCGAGGGGCAGAGCAGAAGTATCTCGGGCTTAAATGGAACTGATCCAGACATGGTAAAAATGTCAATCTCCAGTTCAATTTTGTAAAACTTATCATCTTGTAGACAGTGTGTCTCTTGTAGGCAATGTGCCTCCTTGTGAGCAGTGTGCTTGGGCAGTGAGCCCTAATTGGCATGCGCCATCCATTTTTCTTATTCTTCTAACAGAGAATAATCCTTGGGTTAATCACCCCGTGGTTTTTCCCTTAACCGGGTTTTCCACGTCAAAATCTTGGTGTCCAATGTGTTGATGTTTATCTGCTCCTGTGTTTATGCATTATGCTTTCATGAATGATTAACTGATATGCTATTAACTAACAAAGAAGAATCAAGTGTTTGAAGTTCAAGCAAGTTTTTGTACAACTGATTCACCCCCCCTCTCAGTTGTGTGCCCTAGATCTAACAATTGGTATCAGAGTTGAGTTCCTCTGAAAGGAGCTTAACCGCTTGAGGAGATCCAGGATGTCGTCAGACAAGAAGGACAATCCAAAGTTTGATGGAACCAACTTCTCTCTGGAAAGGCCGCATGAAATGTCACTTGGAGTGTATGGGAAAAGCTTACTTGTCCATGGTCACAAAAGCATAAATGAAATCACAGATGCTAAAAACAATCTGCGGACCAAAGAGGCTCTTCTAAAAGCATTGACTGACTCATAACTCTCAAATGTTATTGATCTACCAACTGCCTATGAGATCTGGGTTAAACTGGAACTTCTGCATGAAGGAGATGAGTTTGTTAAGAGTGCAAGGTTGCAAAGTCTCAAAGGAAAATTTGAAAGATTGAAGATGAGAGATGATGAAAATATCACTACTTTTATGCCAAAAGTAAATGAGCTGGTGTGTGGAATCAAGAATACTGGTGGAGTTCTGGATGGAAATGAGATTGTTTGCAAAATTCTCAGATCCCTTCCTGCTGCCTACAAGATCAAGGTTGCTGCCATTGATGAATTCAGAGCCCATGCAACTGTCACAAGAGAGCAATTGGCTGGCAAACTGGCTGCATTTGAAATGACCGAGTTTGGAGATGATCCCCCCAAGACTGAATCTGCATTCAAAGCCAGTGCCTATGTGAAAGGCAAACAAAGATTTGATCCGGGAGAAAACTCTTCAAGGAAGCTGTCATGGTATGATCAAGCAAGGAAAGACATGGAAGAGGAAGAAGCAGAAACAGCTCATCTTGAAGCCCTCATTGCAAAGAGATTGCCAAGAGGATCCGGTAAGTATGAAGGAAAGTTACATTTCAAGTGCTTCAACTGCAATAAGATTGGTCATTTTGCTTCAAGATGTCCGGAAAGATCTGCAAGGTCAAATTCTAACAGACAAAGGTTCCAAAAGAACTGTTACTATGTTCATGAAGAAGATGATAATGAAGGAGTAACAGATGATGAATCAGATTTAGGAAACAAATCCAGAAATGAATGGGTGTTTATTGCCATCAAGGAAGAAGATCCAATATCCTCTTAATCTATCAATCATAAGATTGTAGAAAAAGCTTTGGCTGCCCAAGTTGAAGAAAAGGATGATTGGGTTATTGACAGTGGTTGTTCTCACCATATGACAAGTGACAAGAACAAGTTCTTAGATTTGGAAAGGTATGAGGGAGGAATGGTGAAGTTTGGTGATAATTCTGCTGGTAGAATCAGAGGTAGGGAACTATTTCTTTTAATGGAAAGAGCAAAACTGGTAATGTACTGTATGTTGAAGGATTGAAACACAATCTTCTTAGTGTTGGACAGTTAGTAGACAAAGGTTATGATCTCTGGTTCAAAAATGGAAGATGCAGGATCTTTGAAAGCTCCGGAACTAAGATTGCATCCGGTACTCAAACAAAAGGTAATATCTTCCATCTAGTTGGTTCTAATAAAAGTTGTTTGTTTGTTCAAGTGGATCAGAGTTGGTTATGGCATAGAAGGATGTGTCATGTAAATTTTGATAACATCATCAAAATAAGCAATACTCAGGCTATAAGAGATCTTCCAAAGTTGGTGAAACCTACAAACAGTTTGTGCAAAGAATGTCAGCTAGGTAAACAAAGCAGAGTCTCTTTCAAAAGCAAGGATCAGTCCTCTACCGGATTATTGGAATTAGTTCATACTGATCTATGTGGTCCAACAAGAATCAAAAGTATGCAAGGTGATAGATATTTCATGTTGCTGATTGATGACCATTCCTGGATGATGTGGGTTACCTTTCTAAAAGAGAAATCAAAAGCCTTTGAGAAGTTCAAAATCTTCAAAACTATGGTAGAGAATCAAACCGGATTGAAACTGAAATGTCTGAGGTCTGATAGAGGTGGTGAATTCACATCCGGTGAATTCATAGACTTCTGTGAGAAGCATGGTATAAAGAGACAGTTGTCTGCTCCTAGGACTCCACAGAAGAATGGAGTAGTTGAGAGAAAGAACCGGACCATCCAGGAAGCATCTAGGACAATGATGATGGAAGCAAATGTTCCTCAGATGTTTTGGAGAGAAGCTGTCAGCACTGCAGTCTATACTCTCAATCAAGTTCAAATCAGAAGCAATACCGGTAAGACTCTTTATGAACTTTGGTTTGGTATAATTCCTACTGTGAGATATTTCAGAGTATTCGGTAGCAAGTGTTACATCAAAAGAGATGAAGATCTAGGAAAGTTTGATGCTAGAAGTGATGAAAGAATTTTCTTGGGTTACTCCACTCAAAGCAAAGCATACCGGTGTTACAATAAGAGACTGAGAAAGATGATAGAAAGTACAAATGTGAAGGTTGATGAAGGAGTTGAGAAGCCCTCAAGGTTTTATGAATATGATGAAGATGATCAGGATGGTGTTCTGGTTCAAGGAGCTCAATCCTCCTCTGAAAGTCAGATTCAGACTGATCCGGTAAATCAGGAAGAAGAGATTTGTCTGAATGAGCCTAATCAAGAAACAGTAGTGCAAGAAAGTCCCAAAATTCCAAGGTATGTAACTCTAAACCATTCTGAAGATCAGATCATAGGTGACAAAAGCAAAGGAGTACAAACAAGGAGGAGAATTGCTCAAAATTCAAATGAATACTGTCTGATTTCAAAGATTGAACCTAAGACGATAAATGAAGCTTGCAATGATGAAAACTGGACCAAAGCAATGGAGGAAGAGTTGATGCAAATTGAGAAAAATCACACTTGGGATCTTGTTCCCAGACCTAGAAACAAGAATGTGATTGGAACCAAATGGGTCTTCTGGAACAAACTAAATGAAGTTGGTGAAGTAATCAGAAACAAAGCCAGATTGGTCTGCAAAGGCTACTCTCAAATAGAAGGAATTGATTTTGAAGAAACCTTTGCTCCGGTGGCAAGAATTGAAACAGTCAGATTATTTCTTGCATTTGCTGCCTTCAAAGACTTCAAGGTATATCAGATGGATGTCAAGTCTGCCTTCCTAAATGGTGATTTGGAAGAAGTATACATTGAACAACCGGATGGATTTCAATTGTCTGATCAAGATGATATGGTCTGCAAGTTGAAGAAAGCACTGTATGGATTGAAGCAAGCCCCAAGAGCATGGTATGAAAGGTTGGATAAGCATCTTGTGCAGATTGGTTTCAACAAAGGTACTGCTGACAGTAATCTATATTTCCAAATAGATAATGAAAACATCTTCATTGTTGAGTGATATCATTTTTGGAGGAAGAGACAGTATGTGTAAAACCTTTGCAAATCAAATGAAAAGTGAGTTTGAAATGTCAATGCTTGGTGAAATGAATTTCTTCTTGGGTCTGCAAATTACCCAGACAAAGAAAGGCATCTTTATCTATCAGACCAAATATGTGAAAGAATTGTTGAGGAAATTCAGAATGGAAGATTCAAAGCCAATGAACACTCCTATGGCAACCGGATGTAAGATGAGCAAAGATGATGACTCTCCTAAAACAGATCAGACCAAGTACAGATCAATGATTGGAGGACTATTGTATCTCACTCAAACTAGACCAGATATTATACAGGCTGTTGGTCTTGTGGCAAGATTTCAGGCTGATCCCAGAGAATCTCATGTCATGGCAATCAAAAGAATTTTTAGGTACTTAAAAGGAACAGTTGAGTATGGTCTTTGGTATCCTAGAGATTAGGATTTTTCTCTTCATGCATATACAGATGCAGATTGGGCAGGAGATGTGGATGATAGAAAGACTACAAGTGGAGGAGCATTCTTTTTGGGAAAAAGATTGGTTTCTTGGCTAAGCAAGAAACAAGAGGCAATTTCTCTATCTACAACTGAAGCAGAATATATTGCAGCAGCAGGTAGTTGCACTCAAATTTTGTGGATGAAGCAAATGCTAAGAGACATTAAAGTAGAATATAAGGAGCCTATCACAATTTTCTGTGATAATTCAAGTGCAATAAATATTTCTAAGAATCTGGTGTTGCGTTCTAAGACCAAGCACATATCTATCAAGTTTCACTTTCTGAGAGAACAAGTGAACAAGGATGAAGTTAGATTGGAGTATGTACCCTCCAAGGATCAGATTGCAAATATCTTTACTAAACCTCTTCCCAAGGACTCTTTTGAGTATCTCAGGGAGAAGTTAGGGGTCCTGGCCCCTCCGGTGATGAACTAGGATGCACTGATGTGCATCAGTCCGGTGGATATTACAGTCACATCTTGTGATCCGGATTGATGATGGGGAGCTGCTACTAAGGGGGGAGCAGCCGGTACGATTCTAATGTGTCAGAATTGCAAGTATGAGCCCTTTGCCATTGATGTCAAAGGGGGAGAGAAGACGTGAAAAACAAATTGTTGATCAAAGGGGGAGCAGTAAAAGAAAGAGAAAACATGTGAAGAGTTGCTGCTGATAGGGGGAGCTGTGACAGAAAGGAGAAGTTCTTGTCTTGATGGTTTTTCACATTATATGTTGCCATCAATGACAAAGGGGGAGATTGTTGCAAGTATGAGGTTAACCAGTGTTGTCATTGATGTCAACATACTCATATTGCATTGATAAGAAGGATTGGATGAGCTGTGTGCTGAGGATATTGAGAAAATTAGTCTCAGTGAAGAACAGTGATGAGAAGAGGGAAAAAGTACTAAATAGGTTGAGGCTCACAGGATGCGGATTAAAGGGTTTGTAGATATGAGTCTTAAGATGCTCCAGTTAAGATTTCAGAGGTCCGCATGAAGATATGAAGAAGTTGTGATCGATCAAGTAGAACCGGTTCCGGGAGATGCTCCGGAGTGAGTGTTACAAAAAGGTCCGGTGAGATCCAGAAGTACATTGTCCTATTCTGCAGATTGGAATGAGTGTTTGGGATGTCCTTGTGATGTGTCATCTCGATTTGTGCATAGTTTGGAGGTCTGGAAGCACCTGTTTCAGTTTGACAGTGGCGATAGACTGTGTTCTTGAAGTTCCGGATGAAGGAGAGAAGAGATTCTTGTAAGTAGAGGAAGTGCGGATGTACCTGGTCATTCAGACAAGCTTGTGAAGGTTCTTGGATCATGTTGAGATGGTGTTGTCGGTCCGCATTAGTGTTAGAGCCCAGAATTGGAGATATACTTCCGAATGAAGATGTTCTTGTTCAGGCTGGCCGACCGAATGGGTTATTCATATTGCGAATGTTCTTATGGACAATTGCCGAATTAGATGATTGTTCTTAAGTCTATGCCTTGTATAAATAAAGGTTTGTGAATTCATTTCGAAGTGGGTTGTAGAGTGGATGAGTGTGGTATAGCGAAAGAGCGAGGGGCAGAGCAGAAGTATCTCGGGCTTAAATGGAACTGATCCAGACATGGTAAAGATGTCAATCTCCAGTTCAAGTTTGTAAAACTTATCATCTTGTAGACAGTGTGTCTCTTGTAGGCAGTGTGCCTCCTTGTGAGCAGTGTGCTCGGGCAGTGAGCCCTAATTGGCATGTGCCATCAATTTTTCTTATTCTTCTAACAGAGAATAACCCTTGGGTTAATCACCCCGTGGTTTTTCCTTTAACCGGGTTTTCCACGTCAAAATCTTGGTGTCCAATGTGTTGATGTTTATCTGCTCCTGTGTTTATGCGTTATGCTTTCATGAATGATTAACTGATATGCTATTAACTAACAAAGAAGAATCAAGTGTTTGAAGTTCAAACAAGTTTTTGTACAACTGATTCACCCCCCCCTCTCAGTTGTGTGCCCTAGATCTAACATAAACTCCATCAAAGATGTAGCTATCAAAGACCCAAGTCACTGCTGGGTGCTGGTACGGCCTGGGTAAAGGAACAACAACAAATAAAAACATCCAAACCCTCCAAAAATGCCTTCAAAACTCTACACAAATCTTGGCTATGGCTGCACATATAGATCGACCAAGCTAGAAGGAACAATCAGACCAAATAGCCACTTAAACACCACAAACTTATGCCATATAGTACGGCCATGTACAGCAACAGTACGGCTAGGTTATGGCTCTTGCAAATATCATCAAATCTGCTCCAAAAACAAAGCTATAACTTGTAGACTGATCTTTAATGTCTACCATCATCATGTCGAAACACATGTGATTTGCCAAGTAAAACCCTTCCGCGACAAATGCCGGATCATACAAATAAGCACAAATGCAACCACTAGATATGGTCGCTCAGAAGCACCCTTGGGTGGTCTCTCACACCTGCGGAATGCTGCTACTAATGGTGGTTTTCGTCACCAAAAGCCATGGCTAAAGAAGTTCTCCAAACCCTCATTTGCAGAGCAAATAGCAATAGAAAATATAATATCATGAATGAATGAATTGCTTCTCATTTTAGCTTTTATAATTCTTTCTTGAGGGTTGACACTTTTTGAGAAGGAAACCAACTTTATAATTTTCACTTCAATTTTTCTCCTCATGAGGTGTCCAAGTCCTTAGGTGACTTATTTTTGCCTTTTTATAATTTTCACTAAGTCACCACACTAATATAAAGTCCAAACAGTTAAATATAAATATTAATCTACGGAAATTAAATTGAAAGGGCAAACGGACTCGAAATTTGACGAGCAATAGACCGTTGGAAAGGTCTCATCAAAACGCTCCACCTCCAACTCTAAGATTCCTGAAACAAACAAAAACCCTAACTTACTAAAAATAGTAAGTATAGGCAAAGAGTCCATAAAACGCTTTGGGAAGCGTCATCACGGACTCTTGACATTACTAAGCTTAATGCAACACCTGGAAAGGCCCTGAGACGGCCGAACTGCCATGTCACCAAAACAGTGCCCAGACTGACACTTACTATAAATAGAAGTGTTCACTGAGAACCAAAGAGGACAAACCCAGAAAAGCCTAGAAATATTGTCGCCATGCAAGCACTTACTATAAATAGTAAGTACGACTAAGCTGTCCGAAATCCCTCTGGAAAGTGTCATACGGCTCCACTGGAACACCTGAGCACACTGGTGACATCGAAATACTGCTCTGATCAGGCTGTCACAAACCCAGAAGTCAGCTCCAACTGCGCTGCAAGAGAACCCAAAAATGGGGACATTACATTCTCCTATAAAATCTTCGCTAAGGGTCTTGTGCTTCGTTTGTGGCTCCTCCTTGTGATTGTTAGACTAAAGCAAACAAGTATTATTAAGAGCTATTAAATCCTAGATAACATCATTATTTTTGGGGGAGGAATGGAATGGGCTCAAGCCTCTTAACAACATACTTTATTCCTTAAGCGTGCCTTTGAGAAGGTTTATAATTGTATTGACTGACCTTTCATTTTGGCCATGCTCAAAGCATTAGGGTTTGGAAATTTCTATCCATCATTCAAACCCTTTTTGTTGACACTTCAGTTTCACTTTCCATGAATGGCTGCAAATCTGAAAGCTTTGGGCTTTTTTGCTTTATCAAACAAGGCTATCCACTAGCTCCTTCCCTGTACATTCTAATTGCAGAAGCTTTTGGGTGTCTCTTCATGCCCAAAGCAAAGCATATCCTAGTCAAGGGAATCTCTCTCCCTAGCTTAACTAGCTATCTTTTGAATGGGCACTCTGTTGACGATTCATTTCTCATCTTGGCCCAGATTGAAACCTTCTTCCATGAAGCCATAGCTTGTTTTGACACTTTTTGCAAAGCTTGGAGCTCTAACCTACAATGGAATAAGATTCAATGCTATTGTCAAAGCATGTTTCCATTGCTTGATTGGCTTCAAAACTTTTCTTGAAAGTGGATAGGTGTAATGTCCCACCCCAAATCTCAGACCAATTTTTTTAGTTTTTTGTGGTTAAGTTGATACCTGTTGCGTTTTGGTGTTTTTGCATTTTTGGCATACAACATACATGTACATATATTTGCAAATACAATCAAACAGAAATACCCAGATAGCAATATTTGATAGGAATGTATTAAATACCAACAATATGCAATACCCACATAATGAAAAGAGTTTATCTTCAAGAAACAGACATACCCAGTTCACTGTCCTGAAAGTACATGACTGAAAATGATTGTACAGAAGTATAGGGAGGTACAAAGTGCTTCAAATGATGCCAAAACTGAAACTAACACATCAAAGCAATAGTGCAGCAACCAGAAACCCTAGACGCCTAAAAATCTAGGCTGACATAGACCAAATCACAAGTTTTGGTGCTAACAGAAACACATCCTTGTGTGGTGTAGTATGGCCCTTCTGAAGAGTATATCAGCATACAGTATATTCGAATCTGCCCTTGAATGCCTCTAAAAACCCTGCAGTAGCATATCAATACCAAACAACCACATTGGAGGGGACGAATCAGTCCAAGAACCTCAAATAATCACCAAAACTCTGTTGTAATGGTACAGCCAGCGATGGAACAATTACGGCCAGCCAAGGGGGGTAAACAGCCCTCAAAACACCATCAAAACCACTGCTAACACCTGCAATATATTTAACAATATCCTCCTTGAATTATCATGCCGAAAATCTGGAGATATATCTATGCAAAACCTTCCGCGACAACACTACTATCCTACAATGAAGCTCAAATACAAGCCCTGGAATGGAGCTGCTCAAAACACATCCTGGGAGTGTCATCCAACCCCGCAAATGTTCTCATCAAAGGAGGTTTTTGTCTCCATTGAAGTTGGTGCAAACCCTTGTTCTCCAAGAACCATGCTCAGACTTAGTGAGAAAAATGAATTGTCGTGAATGAATCCAAAATGAGAGTTTTTTTTCTTTTTGTTTCTTCCCTCTTAACCCAACGCCACTTTTGAGTTATAATAATATTTCTTTATAATTTCACTTTATTTCCCACTTCATAAAAAGTGACTTAATATTTTATAATACATGCCCACTTATATTATAAAGTCACTTTATACTTTATTTCCACTAAGTTAAATATTTTAATTTAACTTAGGAAATTGATCAACCATTAAATTAAAATTCATTTGACCTCTGAAAATGGTTTCCGTAGTACCACCATGTTAATCAAATGAAAACAAATGAAGTCCAGCTGGTTCACACTGACTCGCTCTGAGTCCCGAGCCCCTGCTAAAAATAGAAAGTTCGGCCACGAGGTCCGAAACTGCACTAGAAAGAACAATCCCAACATGGGTCCCCTAACCATCCATGTTAGTCTACGGAAACCCACTGATAGACTAACCCTAATCTCCGAACCTCTTTAAAAGGGGACATTACAATCCACCCTCCCCGAAATTGCTTGCCCACAAGCAATTTCAACTCGGGATGCTGCAAGATCTGCTCATTCTGCCATGTAGCATCCTCTACCGGCAAGTTTTTCCACTTCACCAAATACTCCCTGATGACTCTTCTGCAAATTACGATACCTGGTATCAATGATAGCCTCAGGTACAAGAATCAATTTGCCCTCTTCATCGAGGGGGGGAAGCTCCATTGAAGGTGTCACATTATGTCCCAATGCCTTTTTAAGGCGTGACATGTGAAAAACATTGTGCACCCTACGCCATGCCGACAATTCCAACTCATAATCCACTTCTCTGATCTTCTTAGAAACTCTGAATGGATCATACTGGAGTGGCTTAAGTTTCTCAACACCACTTTTCTTGAGAGTAGACTATCTGTAGGACTGTAACATCAGATAAACCATGTCACCAATCTCAAAGGAACGCTCAACCCTGTGTTGATCTACATACTGCTTTTGTTGGTTCTGTGCCTTTTGAATATTTTCTTTCAAGGACCTCATAATAGCTAGACTCTCATAGAGCAAGTCCTTGGCTTTAGGCACTCTACTATCCCCAAACAACAGATCAAGGAAGTTTGGTGCCTCATACCCATATAATGTCATGAATGGTGACATCTGAATAGACATGTGGAATGTGGTGTTGTAGCAATATTACCCCAAGTGTAACCACTTAACCCATGCCTTCCGCTGCCCTGCAATGTAGTTTCTCAAGTATCCCTCCACCCATTTATTTACAATCTCTGTTTGTCCATCTGTTTGTGGGTGGTAGCTAGTGCTCGGAGTGAGTTCTGTCCCACTCAATCTGAAAAATTCCTGCCAAAAATGACTTAGGAACTTGCTATCGCTGTCACTAACTATGCTACGTGGCAGCCCATGAACCCTGAATACCTCTCTAAAAAATAAATCAGCAACTTGTGTTGCTGTGTATGTGGCTGAAATCGCAAAGAAATGTGCAAATTTCGTTAACGCGTCAATCACAACAAATATACAATCCTTACCCTGGGCCTTAGGTAATCCAGTGATAAAGTCCATCGAAATGCATTCCCACTTCTAGTTAGGAATGGGTAAAGGCTGCAACTAACCAACTGGGAAGGAGTGCTCATGTTTGTTCTGATGGCAAGTAGGACACTCCCTCACATATGTCAACACCTCGGTCTTGAGACCTTTCCATGTAAACCTCTCCCTAATCTGTCTGTATGTCTTGAAATACCCAGGGTGACCAGCCATCAGAAGATCATGAAAGGCTCTCAAAATTTTCTTCATCATTGATCCTGGTACCAACAGTATCCTCCCTTCGTAAATGATAAGATCATTTACCACCGTATACCTATCATCCTATAAAGTACCATCAATAATGCCAGTAGCCCACGTGTCCTTAGCATATTCAGCTGTAATCCACTCTCTCCAATCAATTGTGATCTCAACCAAAGAACACAAGTGAGGTCTCCGTGAAAGTGCATCAACGACAATGTTCCTCTTCCCTTTGACATAAACTATGTCAAAGTCGTAGGCTTGCAACTTGCTAACCCACTTCTACTGTCTATCATTGAAGTCACGTTGACTAAGGAAAAGCTTAAGGTTGTTATGATCTATCTTTACTACAAATTTGCCTCCCACCAAATACTGTTTAAATTTTGCTAGTGCATGCATTATCGCTAACATTTCCTTGTCATATATACTGTAACCTCTCTCTGCACCCCTTAGTTTCCTACTCTCGAAAGCAATTGGGCGCTTATCCTGCATCAGCACTACTCCAATGCCTTCCCCTAAGGCATCACACTCAAGCTCGAAAGGTTTGGTGAAATCCAGTATAGCCAAAATTAGGCAAGAGCTCATAACTTGCTTGAACCTGTCAAAACATCTATGTGCTTCGTCTAACCAAACAAATGCCCCCTTCTTCGTCAAATCTGTCAATGGAGCTACACTCTGTGAAAACCCTTTGACGAAGCGGCAATAGAACCCACATAGACCAAAGAATCCCTTAAGCTGCGAGAGATTCATGGGTGGTGGCCAATCCACAATAGCACGGATCTTTTCCAGATCCACTTTAACTCCTACACTGATGATGTGTCCTCAATAGAGTAACTCTGTCATACCAAATTCAGATTTTGATTCCTTCGCATACAATGACTCTCTCTCCAAGATACTCAATACCTCCTCAAGGTGTTGGAGGTGCTCCTCCCATGTCCTGCTAAAGATCAAAATATCATCAAAAAATATGAGGACAAATTTCCTCAACTGCTCTCTGAAGACCCTGTTCATACAAGACTGGAAAGTGGTTGGAGCGTTGGTTAGACCGAACAGCATAACCAAGAACTCGAAGTGCCCATAGTGGCAACAGAAAGTTGTCTTCTCCACATCCTCCTCTCTGACTCTTATCTGATGATACCCTGATCTCAAATAAATCTTCGAGAAGTAAAAGCCCCGTGTAGCTCATCAATGAGCTCATAAATGTGCGGGATGGGGTACCTGTTCTTAATAGTTTTCTTGTTTAGAGAACGGTGATCTATGCACATTCTCAATGTTCCGTCCTTCTTCACCAGTACTACTCTAGAGGCAAAAGGGCTCTTGCTCGGTCTAATATGCCCCATCTCTAGAAGCTCCTTAATAGTTTTCTCAATTTCATCCTTCAATCATTTTGGGTGCGTATAAGGAGTTATGATGACTGGCTCAGCACCTTCTTCCAATTCTATTAAATGCTCTCTGCCTTGATTAGGAGGCCTCCCTGGTGGTATGATAATGAAAACCTTGTGCTTGGTTATCAGTTTCTAAATATCCGGGTGGTAACTTTGCTTGGGCTGCTCCGAAGCTGCAGGCATGATGACACACTCTGCTGCCCACTCAACCTAATCATATCTGAGCAGTCTCTCCATCCTCCTAAGTGATACCACTCGAAGTCGTCCATCTGACATTCCTCTGAGCACATGCTTCCTACCATCTACCTCGAACTTCATCTCTATGGTTCATAAGTTCAGGTAGAATTCTCCAATCGTATGAAGCCATTTCATACCAAGAACTACATCCATATCACCCATGCTTACCACATAGTACTCAGCCTAAAATTCATAATTAGTTAACCTAATGGTTAAGTTAGGGATTCGTCGTTTGCAAGTTATGGTTAATCCATCAGCTATCCTGACCTTGAAACCTTCGAACTCTTCTATCTTGAGTCCTCTCCTAGCCACTAGTCCCTCATCTATGAAATTATGTGTGGCCCTTGTGTCAAGAAATGTAGTGATTCACTGCCCTTCCAGGACTCCCCGAATCCTAAAAGATCCTTCCTTTTGGATACCTAAAAGGTGTGTTGTAGGTCTGTCCTCATTCTGCTCACCTTGTGACTCTTCTGTTGTTCTATCTTCCTCACTCCTCTAAATCAGTGTGCTGATCTGATTTCTCTGAGGGGGACTCTTCTGTTGAAAAATACTCAAGTTGCTTCACTTGTCCCTTCATTGGGCACTTATGATTTGGGTCCTATGGGCCTTTGCATTTAAAACACAATTTCTTCCTCCTGTACTCATTAAGAGCATCATCATCAAGTCTCGGAAAAGGTTTCTTTTGTTGTACTATATCACAAGATGAACTCTTCTTGTCCTTATCCTTCTTGTGCAAGAAACTCTTTGACTGAAATTTGCTCCTATAGGAAGAGAATTCCATATCTTTGGCCTTTTTGATTGCCTCATGAAGTGTAGGCGGATTGAACCCCTTAATCCATCGTCTCAAGGGTTCAGATAGTCATCTATGAACAGCACAATGAGCCTCCGTTCTGAAATGTCAATGACCATGACTGACAACCTCTGAAACTCAGAAATGTATGCATCTACTCCTCCAAACTGTTTGAGCTAGGCTAGCTCCTTGAAATGCAACTCAGGATCCCCTTTGTCGAATCTGTCTATCAACCTGGCAGTAAACTCTGCATAGGAAACAATCTGATCGTGGCCCAATGTAACAAGACCATGGTACTACCATTCATGTGCACTCCCATCCAAATGCAAAGTAGCATACTCAATGGCATCCCACTCGGTCATAGGATTAAGTCGCAAATAAGTGTCTACTTTTTTAACCCATGCTCTGGCTGAAGTTTTGCTTGAGCCATCATAGTAAGGAATGCTCATCTTACCCTTTTTCTTCTGTAGATCTTGATTTTGTTGCCTCACTCATTCTCCCTAAGGTCTACTCCGTTCCTTGAAAGTCAAGTAAGCCTGAAAAGGCATATCAGCACGGAATCCTGCATCCATAGATCTCCTATCCCTCCAATACTGTGCATGTCGAACTTGTTTAATAGGCTCATTAACCTCCTCCGGTGGGTTATTTTCCTGAATAAATTGAGGCATTAGAGGCCTTGTGCTAGCTGATTCAGCAAAGGTGCGTTGGGGGGTAGCCCGATTATTAACTGAGTGTTCTCCATTATTGCCGTTGTTTGCATTATTATTATTATTTCCATTATTCCCTCCCACATTCTGATCAACTCCATTATTATTGTCATTGTTATTTGGTACTAAGCAGGCAAGGATTGGAGTTAGTTTTGTTTGTGAACAATCCATGCTGTCAAACATGTCACGATGCCCTCTAGCCAAATCATTCAATGCATGCAACATACTGGCCATATCAACACTTCCTTCATCGTGATGGTCTCTACTAGACCTGCCCTCTCGATCACCCATGGTTTCTACAAAGGTTTCTTCTTCACTGTAGAGTACTAATTGTTGTTCCTCAAGCTCTGAAGGTTCGCTATATAGAACTAATGGTTGTTCCTCAAACCCTGAAGGCCACTCTTCCCACTATTTTTGTTCAACTTCTTTCTTCCTTAATCTTTCAAGGTATCTCTATTCTCTGGCACTACCTCTCATAGAAACTCACATGCAATCACTATCCGGCCATAAAAACTGACATGCAACTCTATGGGTAGTCTCACAACTGACATGCAATTGAAGAAATGTAACAAGCTAGTAGTAAAACCAGCTCTGATACCACTTTAATGTCCCACCCCAAATCTAAAACCAATTTTTTTAGTTTTCTGTGGTTAAGTTGATACCTGTTGTGTTTTGGTGTTTTTGCATTTTTGGCATACAACATACATGTACATATATTTGCAAATACAATGAAAAAGAAATACCCAAATAGCAATATTTGAAAGGAATGTATTAAATACCAACAATACGCAATACCCACATAATGAAAAGAGCTTATCTTCAAGAAACAGACATACCCAATTCGCTGTCCTGAAAGTACATGACTGAAAATGATTGTACAGCATTATAGGGAGGTACAAAGTGCTTCAAATGATGCCAAAACTAAAACTAACACATCAAAGCAATAGTGCAGCAACCAGCAACCCTAGACGCCTCAAAATATAGGCTGACATATAAGCCAAATCACAAGTTTTGGTGCTGTCTAACAGAAACACGTCCTTGTGTGGTGCAGTACGACCCTTCTGGAGAGTATATCAGCATACAATATATTCAAATCTGCCCTTGAATGCCTCTAAAAACCCTGCAGTAGCATATCAATACCAAACAACCAGATTGAAGGGGATGAATCAGTCCAAGAACCTCAAATAATCACCAAAACTCTGTTGTAATGGTACGGCCAGGGATGAAACAGGTACGGCCAGCCAAGGGGGGTAAACAGCCCTCAAAACACCATCAAAACCGCTGCTAACACCTGCAATATATTTAACAATATCCTCCTTGAATTATCATGTCGAAAATCTGGAGATATATCTATGCAAAACCTTCCACGACAACACTACTATCCTGCCATGAAGCTCAAATACAATCCCTGGAATAGAGCTGCTCAAAACACATCCTGGGAATGTCGTCCAACCCCACAAATGTTCTCATCAAAGGAGGTTTCCATCTCCATTGAAGCTGGTGCAAACCCTTGTTCTCCAAGAACCATGCTCAGACTTAGTGAGAAAAATGAATTGTCATGAATGAATCCAAAATCAGAGTTCTTTTTTTCTTTTTGTTTCTTCCCTCTCAAACCCAACGCCACTTTTGGGTTATAATAATATTTCTTTATTATTTCACTTTACTTCTCACTTCATAAAAAGTGACTTAATATTTTATATTACATGCCCACTTATATTATAAAGTCACTTTATACTTTATTTCTACTAAGTTAAATATTTTAATTTAACTTAGGAAATTGATGAACCATTAAATTAAAATTCATTTGACCTCTAAAAATGGATTCCGTAGTACCACCATGTTGATCAAATGAAATCCATCTGGTTCGCACTGACTCGCTCTGAGTCTCGAGCCCCCTGCTAAAAATAAAAAGTTCGGCCACAGGGTCCAAAACTGCACCAGAAAGAACAATCCCAACATGGGTCCCCTAACCATCTGTGTTAGTCTATGTGACCCCGCTAATAGACTAACCCTAATCTCCAAACGGCTTAGGAAGGGGACATTACAATAGGCAAAGGGGAAATGTTTAAGTTCCTTGGCATTCCTTTTGCTTTTAAGAGCTCTCCTTTCCACTATTCTTTAGACACTACTCCTCGCCTTCTTCCCTTGATGGTGGTTATCATTCAACAAGTCAAGGATGACATCTACCAACAATATATCTAGTTCATCTGGGTCTCTCCTCCTAAACCTCTCAGTCCCAAGCTTGTCATCTATGTCGAGCACTTCTTGAAAATCATAAATGGCATCATCGCTCAACCTATCTCTGATGCCATTGATCACATAGATTGAGAATCCCCCTCAAACTGTTGAGAGTATTCTCCCACCAACTTCAAATTGAGATGAACTAACATATTATGTGAGGAAAGGATTTGTCAGTTTTGCCCCTTTAAGACATAGACAAAGGAGCACTTTAATTTCAAATGTCCTATTTACTATGAGATGCAGAGTAGATATGACTTCTTGTACAAAGACTTTGGTGGCTCACTAACTACTTTCTTCTACTACTTGGATTAGCAAGGCCTAGATCTTTTCTTGAGAGAGGTTGTCACCTTTAGGAGCCTTATAGGGTATCCCTATGGCCACTAAGTTGATAACCTCATTCTTTCAATGTGTTGTTCATATTGGAGGCGCTAGATGCCCTTGAGATGCATTAGTTTTTCACACAATTCTTGACAAATTAGTGAGACAACGTAGTTTTGGATGCACTTGGACTGGGGCACCCAACCTCTCTCACCCAAGGCATCATGCTCCTGTCATGTCTCACTCCCAGTTGGGGTCTCATTTTCAAGTGTGGGTCACTAGCTAGCAATATCTTAGATGGTTAAGGGTCATTAGCCATGAATATTAGGAGAGTTTCATATAGAGTTTTAAAGCAATGCTCTTCATAGCCCCTAGGGTCATCCTACCAAGATCTCTTAGCACAAGTATTTCTACAAGAGACATCATCAATTCTTGTATTAGCACCTTCATAGTTACCGACAAGTGTGTTGACTCCTAGTAATACAAATAAGACCCAATTCACCCATTCTAGCATTTTGGCATCCTCGGCTCTATTTTCTTTGGTGATGAGTCCTTTCTCTTGAATATTTGGACTATCTATAGACTACTTTTAGTCATCTTGATGGTCTCATAGGTTCTTTCTCTTCTAAAAGGACTTGGATTTCCCCACCCTGTGTTGACCCCTCCATTTGTTCATCATAATGCCTTTCAAATTTTGTAGCTTCTTCGGAGCTTCTTTTTGTCTCCCTCTTGTTGTCTCTTGTTGTAGTTTTGAATCCCATTGACCTATTTTGGTCACTTGTGGACATTAATATAATTTATTTCTTTCTTCATTTCTCCTTCCACCCTTTGGTAGTATGTGTTGCAAAACATAGTAAAGAATTGCTTATTGGATCACCAAACCTCTTTCCTTGGCTGGTATGTTTCAGATTGCATTAAAGTGCTTGCTGCTACTCATGTATATTATTCCTTGTGTTAGGCTCCCTCTAAAGTGGCCTACGACATGCTCACCAAGCTACTTTGTGATTTTTCTCGGCCAATGTCGAATAGAGTTGATGTTTTTCATGTTCTCTTGGAACATTTGTTGCCTTCGACAAGCCAAAGGAGAAATGGGCATCATTGATGTCCATAGAGAAAGAATTGCACTTTGCACCAAATGAATTGTTTCAGCCATTGAAGGTTTAGAGGCTTGGAAAATTCTCCAGAGGAAGTGCAACTCTGTTGACTTGCCTTGACAAGAAGGTCTAGAAAGGAGTTGGTTTCCACACTCTCCTCATCATCTCGGCCCCAGTTAAAATTGAAAGCCCATTTTCTGCCTATAGCATCTAGAAGGCTTTTGAGTTGGTCAAATTGATCCTCAAATGGGTCGGAAATGGGTTTCAAACTAGTCTTTCGTTTAACGATCATAGTATATGGTGGTTCCCCATTATCAATAGCTCCAGTCTGCCCTGGCTATGACTCTAGGCATTCTCTTAGGCTTTCTAGACAAGGCATTCATTCTATTCATGATCTTGTTACTTCTTAAGACTGGACTCTTTGGCTTGTCCTACAAAGGAAATACAAGCTAATTATTTTTTATCTATCTTCTATCCTTTCTACTCAAGAGCTTGTGCCTAATGTCATATTGCATAAGTTGGTGCTTCAACCACCAATTGCTTGGTAGGACTGGTGTTGGAATTGTGATATATGTTTTAATGATTACACTTTTGGGCTCATTTACAAAATTCAGAATTCTTAGTCCATTCTCCTCAACTCTCAGGAAGTTAAATGACTACTGTGGGTTAAATTCTTCACCCTGAACCTAGTTCTTTTGGTGTAAGTGGATCTGAAAAGGGAGGCCCAAGCCTAAGATCACATGTTTTCTTTGGTGTTTAGTTTACCAAGGGCTGCCCTTGAGCGAAAGACTCTTCCATATGGGGATCCCTTAGCTGAGTTGTCCTGCCTGCAACAGACTTGAGATGTTCAAGTACTTATTTTGGATTTGTCTACAAGACCAAGGACCTTGGACTTGGATTTGTAGTCTTTTCTTGCCCTTTCAACCCAAGTCTTTTTCATGGAGACATTCTCTATTTAGGGATACTGCTCAGTGGCCAACCTTTATTGCTTGCATTTGGAATTCCTTTAGAGCCACTAGTCTTTTTTATCTCTGAAGACTAGGAATTTTTCTACCTTTAAGAATGAAATTATTTCTAAGTAGTTACATATTAATGAGAAAGTTTATGTTCTCACCAATATATTCTTTTAGATCTATGCTCAAGCTGAGAAAAGTTGCTCTAGAATTCCAGTACTCTAGGACTTGCTCAATCACTAAAGTGGTGCTCCTTGCACCATGAGTAGAATTCCACCCAATAAACCTCCTCAAGGTTCACAACCCCAGCACTACAATAGAGCAGCCACTCTCATAGTTGTAGCCACTTCTCCTCCCCTCCTTAACAAAGGGGTTGGATCCCATCTATGCATGGGAAGACCATTGTTGAGGCTTCAGTCTGTGCACTTCCAGCTCAAAGTGACATGGATTCAGAAGCGATTGTACCTCCACCACCAAGATGGGGGTGCTTGTTCCTCAAGCTGTACAAGATGCTTAGGACAGCTAGGTTGCACTCGGTTCACCCTCAGGGAATCCCTCTTTATGGAGTAATCCTCATCCCCAAGATGATTTGTCTCCTCCTCCCTCTAGTGCGTCTGCATGTGTTTAGTGGCATAATGATCTTTCATGCCTTGGTGGCAAGCTATGCATACCTACTACCTACTTTTCATTGTAAACCTTCATTTTTACTCATATTTTTTGATTAATATGATCCGATGAGGAGTTTCCAACAAAAAATGGTTTCCCATAAGCATATGAAGGAATACAAAAATAAATTGTGAAGGTGTGGTCTATAATGTTAAGTTAAAGATTTGTGATTATATCATTTTTATTCTCTGTGATTGAGTCACATGAAATTGGAGTAGTATTAGCCATAAAATAGTGTATATCTCTGGTAACTTCCACTACAAATCATGCAGAAGATTTTGTTTGTTCAAATAAGGGAATTGTGAATACACTATCAAAGAAGTAAGATCTAGATTCTAAATGCAAATCCTATCAAATGAACAATGCAAAAGGATATCTGGACTTTATATTAGATCCTACATTAAGGAGACTACACCAATCAAAAGTCAAGGATTTAGAAGGAATCCTACTATCATGGGCACAAAGTCTACAGGACCCAAGATCAACAAAAGAATCCAATAAGTATAGAACCAATAAACATCAATACGTAAATGTGATGATTCACAATGCTTTGAAACAAAAGCACCAAGGTGCGAAGTCAAGTCATGTTCAATAGGCTCCAAAATTCTTTGGATTCTAATCCATGGGTTAGGCTAAACCTTTCCTTCAAGGATTGAAGTCAAGTGAATCTGAACGCTGCATAAAGAGGTTATACCTTTCCTTGACTCCACTACCTAAAACAAGGGGGTTAGCCAATTAACCCCGAACAGTCTACCCATTTACATAAAAAAGGTGAGTTGGGCTCACTATCTATTTATTCTTGGCATTGAAAAAAGTTTGAAACATTACATGCTATACTTTTGACTCAGAATAAGGAATGTATTGCTCTCAAGGTCAAACTATATATTATGGACTTTCAAGCCTAGGGAAGCTTCTTTTTTACGATAAATAAACACACTCCTCGTCCATGTGTTGAAGTGTTTTCAATTATCCTTGAATTCTAGAGGACTTTCTCTCTCTTTGGAATGTGGCTGCCCTTATTTCTACTTGTTTAACAAGGAATGTGCTCCCCCAATCATGTCTCAAAACTCCTGTTATTTAATTTTTTTAATTATGGACATGATACTGAATATTTTGGATCCACACAGAATTATACGATTCACCTAAAAAGGAAAGAAAACAATATTCATGCAAAAAAGTTCAAGTCTTCCCTGAACACAGAACATACTTTGGATTTGTTATAAATATAATAGGCTTGGACTTTAATCACCTCCATGGGACCATATAAAGTTCAAGCTATGTGCTACCAAAAGGATTTCTAGTACCTGCCAAACTCCCCAGCAAACAAGCTATTTGACTCCAAACCACATAATATTATGAACTTGAAGTATAAGTCTCATTTTTATTCTTTTGACTAGATAAAGGATAAATACCAGTTTATAGATATAAAATTAGCATTTTCATAGACCTAGTAACTTCCATGGGATTTCAAGATAAGAATCATGTCCTTGTGAACAATCAGAAAATACAAAAATACATTTGGGAAATAGATGGAATATTCTCAAATGTTATCAGCTCATATCATCCCAATTCTGATATGGAAATCACTCTGGATAGAAAGTTTTTTCTATAAATAGATTTAGAGATTGAATCTCACCTTTGGGAGGAATCCCCTTTCAAAAATAAAACATGCTGATATAACAAAATAATTCAGTGATGAATGAATATAATGTATATATTATTGTTTGGACTAGACTGTAAGGAGGAATGGAGATGGGGGCAAGAAATTTCACTCTGCTGCTTCCATATTGAGAAAATGTTTGTACAGATTACAATAAACAATCAATCAAAGAAAGGAATCAATTTGTAAATTAAACATCACCTAACTAGCGTAGCTCTAAAACTTACCCATTTCCAGAGAAGTCAAAGCGGAACACACTGAGTCCTTTATTTGCTAATGGAGATGCCAAATTTACCAAAATTCCGTCATCCTGAAAAGACAAATTGGATCGAATATTTTACAATAGTTACACTTGCAAAGATGAAAATTGGATCAAATAAATAGCAATCTCATACAAAATTTTAGCATTATAGCTTACAAGAATAGAATTGTAGATTCAAGAAGTAATAATAACATAATAGATTCCAGAAACACGTTATGATAAAAATGTTGATGACGATAAAATATACAATTTTACTATCACAAGGAAATAAACAAGTTAATATAAACAAACCAAGAGAACAATATCAGCAAAAAAGGGTTTAAGACGATCAAATAAAGGCATTACAACTTTAGATGCCATGTGTTGTCGGATATTAGCTCACAACTGTAGGCTTCTCATTTTTGTAATCATGTTATTGAGAATTTCCTATGCACAATTTGGTTTCTTTTGCAATTGTTCTTTCTCTTGTTAAAGTCACCACCTTTGTCACAAGACTAAGCTTCAAAACTTGAACCAGAACGTCACAAAGCACTCATTATACAAAGAGTTAGCATGCAAAGACAATCCCCAAACAGACACCTAAAGAGAATGCAACCGCTCAATTAATAATTTGACATAACTGCTAAACAAATCCAATACCATAAGAATTAAGGCCATCATTAACCTTCCAAGGTATCTGCCACCCTCGCCCCCTTCTCCATCCCACTTCCCCCCTCTCCACTCCCCTAAACCCGCTCACCAAGGTTGCTGTCAGTTAAGTTCATTGTCATCCTGTAGCCAGTGACTCACAGAGAGACTCACACCTACACCATAATCCTATAGGAACATGAGGATAAGGCTTGGTACCCACTAGTGCATAACATTACCTTACTGCAGCCTAATAATCTCCTCGTCATCTTCTCACTCCCCTCTCCTTCACTTAAACAGGACCTGTTTAGACCTTTATCGTCCCACAGCCATGCAGTAGACTACTAAAAACTATTCACAAAACTCGAAAGAGGAGACATGAATGATAATGTATACAATATAAGGAGGCAGAGGAAAGTAAGTTTTCCTATCAAATCCAGACCCTTATATGGGCTTGTTGCAGCAATATAAACCTCCCTTTGAAGTGGGGAATGAGCAACAAACAGCTCTAGTATGGTATTTCATTCAAATTGCTACAGAAAGTGCTCCTTCAGCCCAACAATAATCTGAGACATCAGCCACCAGTTGGATATAAAGGAAAGTATGATATTCAACAATATATCTGATAAATAGCAGCTACAGATTTGATGGCATAATCCAATATGATATTTCAGCATCGATTTACTTTGGTACCATCAATAGAAACTGTCACACACTAAAACAACATACTCTTGCACCACACCCTGCTTTTTCAGATGAAACTTCAGCTTTTATTTTTCTTGGTTTTTTCCAAGGAAAGGATATCGTTGTTTCCCTTGCCTTTGAATGGTCCTAAGCTTTTCAAACTTCTACAAGAGACAAGGTATCGCTTTTGTCCTATTTTTTTATATTGCCTAAAAGTTTACCGAGCAGGTTACAATATATAGGCCATTTAGGCCACTGCATACTACAGACTCATACAATGAACAAATATCACAAAATAATACAAAAAATTTCCAGGAAAGAAACAAAACCCTGGTAATCAGAACTTACTACCACTACCAGTCCTTCTTATAATATCATATTAAACACTTAAGAGAGTTTTTATAGTTTGCAGATGACCATATTTTTAAAGAGAATTACGACATATATGACTTATCAGCTCCTTCACAGAATCAGAAATTTCAATGACTAATGGTGCAGAACTTTCCATATTAGCAGCATCCACAGGTCTGGATGACTCTTCAGCAATCAACTGCAAATTGCCCCATACATTCAAACGTACAGCACCAGAACCATCGAAAAGATTATCAGTAGTAATATAGCCTTGAATTCGTTCATATTCAAGTGGATCCTCATCATGTTCCTTCTCATCATTTGATTTTCCTCCATATCTCTCCATATCAGGCCACCACTCAGTGTGTAAGATAATCCATTTTGTGAAGGATATTAACTCCCTGATCTAAAAGCCTATAGAATTTGTCCTTAGGAATATCCATTACCATTGTAACCCGAAAAACAAATTACAATAGAAAGAAATGAACTTGCTACAGGAGTCCATAAGATAGCTTCTTTTGCCTTGAAACACTTCGTCATTCCTAACTCTCCACATAAACCATAAAATTTCAAATGACAAAATAAAGCAGAATTTCCCCAATTCCTTATTGAAACCTCTAGTGTAACCAAAAAAATTCATGCCAAGAGAAACCCTGTTTATTGACCCACCCAGAGATATCTCCTTAAAACTAGTGTTCCACGGGGATGCGTTCCCTCCCAAACCCCCCACCCCCCCCCCCCCCAAAAAAAACCAAACGTTTCCGAGACGGGGACATCCCTGAGACGCAAGGACTTGGGGAAAACATCCCCCACCATTTTGCCACTACCACCACATACTTGGCGACGTTTCTGGGATGTCCCTCTGTTTTGGAAATGCCATAGAGACACGAGGATGTCCCACTCCCTGGGACCCTCAAGGGACTCCCTCACAATCCGGACCACACCCAAGATGCCCAAACGTCCCCTGCATCAACCAGCCAAAAATTTCATTTTTTTTAAATCATAATTTTTTTTAGATCTTCAGGCTAGTAACCCTAACCCTAATGGTCTATGGGCTCCACCCACACCCTAAGCAATCACAAAAAGTTATAAATAAGCCTCACTCCAAATCACTCCCAAGTTTCAACAACAAAGTTAGAAGTTGCAACAAGTTGCAAGCCTTCAAGAGCGAGAAAGATTGCAAAAGTAAAAGCATTGGGATAGGATAAATTAGAGCAACAAGAAGAGTGAGAACAATTGCCAATTCTTCATTGGTTGAGTGAGAGCATTAGGAAGAGTGAGAGTAAGAGAAAGAGGAAGAGCAAGTGCAAAGTCTTCATCAATCAACGCATTCTTCAAGACTCAAGGTAAGCTTTGGCCCTTCATGACAGTTTTTAAAATTTTTCTTGTTTGTTTTCAATTTACTAATTTAGTAACTAATTTAGGGGTTTACAATTTAATTTTACAAATGAAATTTTAAAAATTTTAATTTTATAACAGCAGTATTTAGGTGTTTAAATTTATTTATTAAATTATTTTTAAATGTTCTTTTTTGCAAATTTGCATAAATATTTGATTAATAACTAAAATTTACAAGTCAAATTAGGATTTTGTCTTTTGTGTATCCTCTGCTTTTACACTTCGTGTGACTTGAATTAAGAAAACAAAAGAACAATCCTTGTTTGGTGCAGGTTGAAGAACAAGGATTCATATTTTATGTTGTAGTCGGTCATAATTGTAGTTGGCCGTAGTCGGCCAAGTAAATAATCATAAATTAATTAGTGTTGTTAAGTTAGGAGTGTTATCGAGAATTAACCCCGACGGTTGGATAGTTATAGAGTCGTTGCCAATGGTTGGTATCTCAACCAACCTTGGCCAAGTTATATATTGGTTTAATACTTTGTAGTCGGGGCACCCGGAGCATTGTGACATTGTAGTGTGATACTGATATATTCAATGAATGGAACAATGTTTTATCCTGTGCAATTCTGATATGAATCATATACTTTATAGTTATTGCTATATATTTCTGTTTACTCCAAGTTTGGTCTGAAACACCATATTGCCAGTAAACATTTGGTGCCGTTGCCAGTTCAAAAACGGGTCGAGGGTGACAAGCCGATGACAAGTTGAGTCGTTCTAGGCCATCGGATGACAAGTTGATGACAAGCTGAGTCGTCCGAAACCATCGGACAAGTGGCATTGTCAGAAACAAGCAAACCGTCGGGTGTAACCAGGGTCGAGAAAAACACAATGAAGATAGCGTCGTGATGGGGCAGCCGACCGAAGAGCCAGTACAAGCAAACGAGGATCGTGAAGACGCTCTGACGGAAGACCTCTGCAGTTTGCGGGAAAACTCGTTTAAGGACCACGTACGGAGGGAGGCTCTCAGACGAGAGATCCCTCAGTCGGTCATCAGGGATCAATTGCACGTCGACCAAGAGGTCGACCATCTCCTCACCTGAGTAGCAATTAATGCCCATACAACTCAATAAGGATAAGAACCGAGTACCAAGTGGGCATGAAACACCAGAGGAAATAATACGGAGATCATTGAGATTAAAGGAACAAGAAGAACGAAGGAAAACATTGAGACAAATTGTCAATGAACATCATCATGCCGACGAAGGAATTTTCAAGACACCGCTGACAAATAAAGAAAAAGGGAATGAAAATGAATTGACAGAAGAAATTGAAAACAGCATACGCCGCATCAGAGAGTTATCCATATCGGATGACGAAGGGCCGAGAGTTGGAACATCTGAGCCTAAGACCCCAGGGCAGAGGGAGTATCAGAACGAACCCGAGGAGACTCAAGGTGTAGAGGACACTGACAAAGGATGCGGGGAAGACTCGAACGTGGCCGAGAGTGCAAGTGACGCACCGGGACGTTGCGAGAGAACCAGTCCAGTCAGGTCCAACGCACAAGGAGGGAATCGGGGAAGGATGGTGACTCCGCCAGCCGAGAGGCAGAAGCTGCCAAAATTTACGGGGGATGGGTCAGAAGATCCAGTACGACACTGTAAGACATGCGAGACGATTTGGATAGCCAATGGGCAAGATGATGTGGACCACTGGCTGAAAGCATTTCCAGCGACACTGAGAGATAGTGCCATCGACTGGTACACAGAGTTGGACCAAGCACACAGGGCATCATGGAGATTACTTAAGAAGGCATTCCAAGATGAATTCAAACTTCTGAGGGATGACAGTGAAATTGTAGCGGAGATCTACAATACGAAGCAAGGGAAGCATGAGAACATGCGAACCTACAACCGGAGACTGAAAGAATTGTTGGGAAAACTGGAGACTCAGCCAGCCAATGGGCTGAAGAAGCGATGGTTCATCGAAGGGTTGCGCCCATCGCTGAGAAAGAAAATGAAAGTCGTGCCTCCGTCGTCATACGATGAAGCGTACAATCGAGCGGTGGATATAGAGTGAAAATAAAATATCCTTCCGAGGGAAAAGGGAGACAGACGACGAGGAGAATACGGATGACAACAGCGACAGTGAGTCCAAGACCGTGCAAGCACTCAGGAAGGACATGATGAGAATGATGAAAGAACTGAAGGCCGACAAGGAGACTACGAGGGAAGCCAGAGAACTGTGGTGTACAAATTGCAAGGGGGAAGGTCATACAAAAGCAAATTGCCCGAAAAAATTGTTTTGTGATATCTGCCAAGTGATGGGACATTCCATCAAGGAATGCCCATACAATCTGAAAGCAAGGGGTACGCAAGTACTCTTCACTCAAGGAGAACTGTCAACACCGCCGAACACACCACCAAAGCCCCAGTACAATAGCCATGCATCCCCTGGAGGTTACCAAAGCAATAGAAGTCCGAGAAACAGATTGCAGTACAACAGCAAGGGGCGACCCATGATACAGTGCCGGCAATGCAACGAATGGGGACACTTTGCAAGGGAATGCCCAAACAATAACCAGAACAAAATAAATGCATTATGCAAGTGGTGTGGGCCTGGAGATCACAAAGAAAAAGATTGCCCGAAGCAAAAAGGGTTGAACCTAATCAGTTTCAAGGAGAATGATGAAGAGATCCTGGCGGTCACCCGAGCACAATGGAAAAAACCAATGTATCCAGATCCCCGAACCAAGAAGGAGAGACTTCGGGAGGCTAGGAAAGAAGTAGAGATGGAAATGGAAACGGAAGGAAAGAACAGAAAAACAACTACCGTATGACCAGAGTCAGACAAGAGCATCGTGAATCAGGTGTTACAAACCACTGTATCAGTCAAGATAGCGGATCTTCTACAGAGCATGCCGCAACTGAGGATGGCAATCTCGAAGGCGATGGAAGGGAACCCAAATGGGCAAACAAAGGATGAAGATGTCATAGTGGAGCCACCGCTGGAAGGAGAACAAGTCGTCGATCCGAGACTGTTGGCCATTAACAATGGCAAGAATCCAGCCGTCGTACACATGGAAATCGGTGGATGTCACCTGACGAACACAATAATCGACGGTGGATTGGGAGTGAATGTGCTGACAGAAGATACATGGAAGTGCTTGGGGAAACCTACATTATGGCCACAAAATTTCCAGTTATTGGGAGCAGACCAGCATGGAATTAAAGCGCTGGGAGTGCTAATGGCTCAGAAAGTAAGGATTGGCACCCAACTCTTTCGATTAAACTTTGTAGTCATAACAGCACAAAATGCGTCTTATGATGCATTACTCGGTCAATAGAGAACAAAGGTAAGACGATTGTCATAGATCTAAGAACACAGGCTGTAAGTGAGGAACTAGCATCGGATTCCGATTCAGATGGAGGGGAGCCAATTGGCAGAGGACCAATAGAACCTGATGAAGGAGTATTAAAACTGCAAGAATGTTCTGAGGATGAAACTAATTCCTTTAGTGGGCTCTTCCACTGGCAGATGGAAGACTATGAGTTCTTCAAGCCAGAGTGTAACATGATTTCAATAAGAGAAAGTGGCGAATGCTCTCGGGCAACTAGTGAAACACTCGGCAATATTGAGCCCAGTGAAACATTGCTGATGAATGAAGCACTAGATGGATTGACAAACACTCGACCACTTGGCAAGAGGGAACCAGTAATGAGTGACAAAGGGGAGGAAGGTAATAATCAGCCAGAAGTAACAGAGCAAATAGTGGCAGAGACAAGTCGACCAGAACAGACAAGTCGACTAGGAGAGGCACAGAAAGAATATACAGAGGGTGAAGCCAAGATAGATGATACACTTGCACATACATTTGAACCAGACAAGGTGATCAAGTATGAAGAGTCATTGACAAGCAAGGTGAATCGGAGTGATGAAACTAACGACGGGAACACAACATTGAAAACATCGGTCAGAAAGAGACCATACAGAAAGAATAAGGACTATAGAGTAATTCTGCCGACTTACAATTTTTTGGCGATCGGTGATAAGCAACAGAGAAAAAATGATGTTAAAAAGTCAGACAGTTTGCTGAACGTAGTATGCGGCTTCCTAAAGACAACAATTCTGGTTCCAAGAAAGACAACAGTTCTAGTCCCTGCCGACGATTACAAAATCAATAAAGTCAGAGTTGCAGATCAAACGTGGACCCCGTCGGAGAAAAATAGAAAAATCCGATCCAGGTTGACATGGATGGAAAATTGGAAAAAACGGAAAAAATAGAGAAAAAGTTATTGAAAAAAAAAAGCAGGCGTATGACCTGGGCCGTACGGCGTACGGCCTGACAGAAATTTTTTTTTTAAAAAAGAAGACAGCAGGTAGTACAACGTACAACCTAGTAATACGACGTACAACCAAACCGTGTGACGTACGGTTGGGTCGTACGCCGTACGTCGTACGGCCAACCACCCCGCCTTTAAAATCCCCTGCCGTGCAAACAGAAACAGAGAGGTTGTCGGGAAATTGCTAGAGGAGAAAAAAAAAAGGTCATACAGGGCCGTACACTCTTGAAGCCATACTGTTGAGGCCGTACACTAGGGAGGCCGTACACTGCTGAGGTCGTACCAAATCGCCAGAGGCAGACTAAGCCCATTGAGTGCTAAAGCTTGCAGACGAGTGTCCGATTTTGTCAGAAAAAAGATTGCAGATGAGTGTCTGATTTTGTCAAAAAAATGATGTGCGCCATGAACGTCCGAATGGTTTTGAAGGTGTTAATTTGGGCTTGGCGGCAGGGGCGCTGCCCCCAAACCCCCACGAAGGGCGCTACCCCTCGACCCCGTTGGGGGCATTGCCCCCAAACCCCCATCAAATCAGTACTATCTTGATTCAGTGAGCAATGGGGTGCAACATTCGCAGCATTCAGTGTGCTATCAGATTGGGTCCCTTGGTTGGTTGGTCTACTGGAAGATGTTCCGAATGTGTTGGTTCTATTTTACACAGCTCCTACTTCAGCATTGTCGTCGGCAAAGCTTACTTAATGTCACTTGATGGTTTTCTGTCGTCTGGAAGACGACTAATTTTGTGGGGGGGATGATGTAGTCGGTCATAATTGTAGTCGGCCAAGTAAATAATCATAAATTAATTAGTGTTGTTAAGTTAGGAGTGTTATTGGGAATTAACCCCGACGGTTGGATAGTTATAGAGTTGTTGCCAATGGTTGGTATCTCAACCAACCTTGGCCAAGTTATATATTGGTTTAATACTTTGTAGTCGGGGCACCCGGAGCATTGTGACATTGTAGTGTGATACTGATATATTCAATGAATGGAACAATGTTTTATCCTGTGCAATTCTGGTATGAATCATATGCTTTATAGTTATTGTTGTATATTTCCGTTTACTCCAAGTTTGGTCTGAAACACCATATTGCCAGTAAACATATGTATCCTTTGCTTATGTGCTTTGTCCAACCTGAAGTAAGAAAAACAAAAAGAAAATCCTTGTGTCTTGAGCCCATGTATAATTTAATAACATCATGACATGTATGGTATGATGAGCACACGGTGATACTAAGCGGGGGGGTGAATCAATATCTAACAATCTTTTACTTTTCAAACTCAATAACATCAACTACACATATGCAAGATCTAGCAATTAAGTACACAATGAGAACACACGATTTACGTGGAAACCCTTTCGAGAGAAAACCACAGTGTTGATGATTAATTTTTGACAAGTCAACAATAGAGTAAAACACTAGAGTATCCCACTCTCTCTTGAATAAAGCTCTTCAAAGGCTGAACTATGTGATCCAGTGAAGTAACTCCAAGGTTCCTTATTTATGATTCATGATGGGTTAACTCGATGATTACACGTGATCTTGCTGATAATCACAAAGGGACTTACATTAGACTTCTTCAAACTTCCTTCAGCTTGTTTCTCCTTTCAGTGTGGATGAAGTATTCACGATGTATCAATGATAAAAAAGGAAAAAAGGTAAGGGTTCAGAGACTAATCTAAGGTCAATGAAGCAATGACGATACATAAATAGACAAACTCCTGATTTAACCTAACTCCACTTCGCCAAGGATGCCTACAACTACATGGAGTTGGTGCAATCTCCTAAGGTAAACGAATGGTTTTCAAATCATGAAGGCTCATATAAGCACCTATTAAACGGCGCAACTCAAACAAGCGTCCACAATCGAACTTAAGCAAATGATAAGGCTCGGACTAGCTTTACACAACACTTCACCGGCGATGAATGTTAAAAGCATGAGCTAGGAGTTGATCAAATATTCAATACAAACATACATTACATCAAAGAGCTTCTAATCTACATCTAATCTATTTGAAACGTCTCTCCACTTCATCAAAGTACAAGAAACCATGTGATTCCACAAGATAATACTTAACACCAAATGAATTCCAATGTCTTTGCATTAATCTTGAGAAATATGTACAACTTCAAGTCCTCTCCGAGAATTTCGAGAGTCTCTTCTATTCTACTCTTACAAACTATTCCTGATCTAATGTCTAATAATAATACAAATGAGGCAACAAGGCCTTTATATAGAGCTCCAGTATTACAATGAAAGGCTAGGATCATGTCATGTAGCCAAGGGCTCAAATCTTGCCACCTCAGTAGGTAGTTACAACAAATTACTATTTTTAGTCCATATGAGAGGCAATGAAGGCACGCTTTCCAAGAAGATAAGGATAAGATGGAATCTTTGAGGCATCTTCCACATGGACATCCTCTCTGTCTTCTTGCTTGTTGTAGATGTGGTGAACTGTGATTGGCTTGATGATGAGTGTCCGCCACGTAGGTGCCATCTTAGCATATTCCCAAATTGTATCATCTTGTGGTGTCTTCAATGTGGTTTCTTTAGATGATGAACACTTGAGGTGTATCTTGTGGATCTTGCCTTGCTCATCCTCTTGTAAACTGGATGTATGATAGACGTTGCTCATTTGCATGACTTTGTTATTCTTCTCTGCAGGATGTAGGAATGATCTTCCTTGATGCTTCTTCATGAAGGATAATATATATGATGATGATAATGTAGCTTCCTTCATGTAAGAGTAGATGACGATGATGACATTGTCATGTCCCCATGTTAAGGCATTGTTCAAATTAAAAATTTAAACATCATGTTAAAAAAAACGAGGAAGACAAATATGGTATTTGTCATCATCTATAATATTAAATAATATTATCATTTTATAAAATTAAAATATAGTATATCAATGGTATTTATAAATAATAAATATAAATTCAAATATAATATAAATATATATTATTAAATATAAATAATATAATTATTTATATAAATGTAAATATTAATAATTAGATATTATAATAATTATAAATATATATATATAAACAAATATATATGTATATGAGATAATTATTATAACTATATATATATATGAGATAACAATATAAAATTATTTAGAGTATATATATATTATAACAAATATAAGTCTAACTTTAAATATTATCCTACACATGAGGATCGGGCCTCTTTGAGAAAGACGCTGATCTCATGTAATTAAGGATTAAAACAATCAGCAGCCAAATAACAGATCAGCGAATGACTTTAATAAACATTGGAAGTCAATGGATATGTCTCAAAGGGAATCGCTGCCTTAGGTGACCATCGGGATTTAATGCAACCTTCTAAGGATTATAAATGGGATCATGCATTCATTCCAAGGGAAAGAAACAGGGAACTTCAGTAGATTTATAAATAAAAGATTAAAGGAATAATATCATCATTTTCACATTACTTATCAGCAGTTCATTCGAATATATCAGCATCTCAGAACACAACATAATATCTCATACAAGAAGATTCCAAAGCACAAATCAATAACATAATTATATATCTTTGTTCCTACAATCTAAGCAGCAGCAGATTGCCATAATCATCAATCATTGGAGAAGCATCACTTATTACATCGACATCAATAAGTAGAGAAAATCCATCAAATAGCGGAAATCGTCATATATCATATCATTATATATCATCTCCACTTCTAATTAAATAGCATCTGCACCAAGAGCTTGTCAGAAACGAAAGTATTTATAAGATAAGAGTCATCCATCATATATAAATCTGCTATAAAAAAGAGGTTTAATCTCAGCAATCAACTACGTTGAAATCATACAAGGTTAAGAAATTTGATCTTTCAAAAAAAAGGGGACATTACAGACATGAAGTAGAATAGATGACGATGCTTCCTTCATGAATCAGAGTAGGAGATCTCTCTTGGACTTGAAGACTTGTAAAGAACTTGAAGTTGAATGGATGAGGTGTCTTTGACATGATGTAATCGAAGATGAAGTAGTGTACTTGCCATGTATACTTGAACTTGATGTAGATGATGAAACGCTTCAACTTGAAAGGGTCCCTTGGAGTGTAGATATAGATGATAACATTTTCCTTATAACCTCTCAAGGAGACTTGAAAGCATCGGAGGAACTTGAAACTTCGAAGATGTTTTTTGGAATGCTTGATGATATGAAGATGAAGGGTGTTGACATGTTGAACTTGAAGTGATCACTTTGAGCAGCTTATGATGTTTTCTCCACATGGCAACTTGTTGACTTCACTCCTAGCATGAAGCTGACTCCGGATGTTAGCTCCTTTGCTGATTCCTTGACTCCATTCACACTCCTACAACACACAAGGAAAGAGACAACATCAATCCTCTTAACTGATTTCATAATACATCGGGATCATTCAACATTCTTATCATCAAATTGACTTCACTTTGGATATCTCAATGACTTCAAACATAAAATGATGATACTTCTCAAAGAACCTACTTAAAAGGCTATCTTTCTAGGCGCAGCAGATCACTGTGTGTTTTCTTCTTAGAATTTCACCTCTTGGAAAGTAGTTTTGGCGCATTAGATGAGGTTTTTATTTTTTTGGCTAAAATCACACCTCTTGCATACTCTAAACAGCCCCCCCATCCTTTGGCGCAATGGTCAAGACTTTTAATTTCTTCTTAGAATCTCATGAAATCTTTCATTTAACCTCTTAGATCATCTTTAGATCAGGCGCAGCAAATAGCAAATTGGATCCTCGCTTAAAAGGTTGCATAAGACTTGAATTAGATCTCCTCCCCCACTGGCGGAGCAAATGGCAATATCAAATCTTCTTAAACTTAAATCTGGCTTCCTCTACAAAGTGGCGCATTGGATGAGACTTTTGGTCACTTCTTAAGATTTCAGCTTTTACTTGAGATTTTAGTTAAATCTCTAAGGTAGCGCATTGGTTGAAGATCTAGATTACCTCTTGATACATCATAAAATTTGCACTTTGATACTTGGATTAACCCCTCCATATTGGCGCATCAGTTAAAGTATTTTGATCCTCCTTCAAATGATATTCAAGAACTCACATTACATTATCCTTCAAAGTGGTGCATTAGTTGACAAATCTAACCTTTACTTGAAAGGCGCATCAGATTGAACTTTAACATCTTCCTCTCAATGGCGCATTAGATGGAGTTTTTAGATCTTGATTGAAAGATGTCTTACTCAAACAAACTGCTCTATAAGGCTGGTGCATTAGATCAAGGATTTGAGATCATCTTTAAATTTCATTGCATTGGATCAAAGTTTTGAACTCTCTTCCAAAACGTTTTAAAATTTGTAATTGATTCTTCCTTTAAGCTTTGGTGCATTGGATCAATGTTTAAGATCCTCTGTTGGAAGTCACCAAAGTGGCGCAATAGATTAGGTTTTTGATCCTTGCTTAAAATCATCTTCATCAATCAAGACAAGTTCCCTATCTTGGCGCATCAGATGAGGTTTTTTGGATGCTTATCAAAACCACACTTGAAACTTGAAATTCTCCCCATTTATTTTAGATCTTCATTAGATATTTACCAAGGTAAGACATGAGATCATGCGCAGCAGTTAATAGTTTAGGATCCTTCATAAACTTATTTAGAAAAACTTCATTGTTCAATCTCTGATGAGACTGGCGCATCAGATGGACTGCAGCAGATCATGATCTTGTATCCTCTTGAAAGTGTTAAGAACTTGAACTTAGACCACTTTAACATCAGGCGCAGCAGATCATAGTTTTAATCTTTCTTTAATCTTGCATTAGATAGGGTGCATTAGATCAGCATTTCATCTTTGGTAAGTCTTACACCACTCTACCCTCATCATCCTTAGCGCATGGAATAAAAGATTTCACCCTTGGTCAAAATTTGCTTTAAAACTTAAATTACACTTCCTCTTCTTAGCACTGGCGCAGCAGATCATAGTTTTGATCTCTCCTTGAAATGTTCTACAATTTGCAATCTCCACTACCCCTTCTTAGCAATGGCGCAGCAGATAGGAAATTTAGATCCTCATCAAATGATATTCAAGAGCTCACATTATATTATCCTTCAAGGTGGCGCTCTAGATGACAAATCCATTCTTTACTTGAATTTGGTGCAGCAGATCCAAATTTTAACCTCTTCCTCTTAATGGCGCATTAGATGGAGTTTTTATATCTTCTTGATTAAAAGATGTCTTACTCAAACAAACTCCTCTATAAGGCTGGCGCTCTAGATGGAGATTTTAAGTTTTGGTTTAAATTTCATTTAAAATCTTGAATCATCAAAACTCCAATCAAACTCCCTCCATGGCTGGCGCATTGGTTAATGGAATTGATTTCACCTTGAAACTTTACCAAATTTGAGTTTTGATACTTGTATCCCACCTATCCATCTTGTCGCATTGGATGGCAAATTGGATCCTTGTTTGGAAGGTGACATAAAACTCAAACTAGACGTCTCAAACAATTGGCGCATTACATGTGGTGCAATGGTTAGGCATTTTGATCTCCGGTTAGAAGACTCTCATTTCATAAGATTTTGTGCCATCTTCCTGACTTGGCGCACTGGATGGGAATTTTACGCTCTAGAGCACTTAGCCATTTTTTCAGGGTCCTTGAGGGCAAGGTATTGTTGTGATGTAATCACACATCGCCCCATTGCAAATGGGGACCCCCTCTTTTTTCTTGTTTTTTGTCCTTGTTTTGCTTTAGGTTTAGTTTTTCTCTGAGCTTGTAGGATTTTGGTAGTGTTGTTTTGCCCATGTCTCGACAGTTTCTTGCCAAGAGGTCTATATGCCTTCATCCTGATGCATGTCACTGAGACCCTGAAAATGACTAAGTCTGATATCCTGAAAATCCTGAAAAAATGACAGCCTAAAATCTGGTGGATCCTCAGAAATCTAGAATCTGCTTGCTAAATCCTATGGATCCAGGACCTATCTCAAACATCCTGGAAGTATATTGATAAATATTTAAAGTATAATATCTGACTTATACTTAAACATATTTTCAATATACTTCCATTCAAGAAATCCAAAATTTGACTAAGGCAAGAAATTCCATGCCTCACCTCCAAACCCGCCCAGACTGGGCGGCCTTAGCACAAGGTCATGGATTCAACGTCATGCACATGCACTTGTCCAGACAGAACCCTCAAATCCGCCCAAGCAAAAAAATGGTTAAGTTTTCAAGGTTTTCTTGCACAAGACACTAGGATATGATGAAATTCCAATGGAAGTTTGCAAGTTAGATAGAATCAAGTGCATTTCAAAGAAGAATCCATGCCTCACTTGTAAACCCACCCAACTTGGGCGGCTTCAAGCTGCATTCATGGACTGTGCCTTGTTCCAGATGACATTGTCCAGACAGTACCTCCAAATCCGCCCTAGGAATAAATTGTCAAGAGTTTTGAGTTCCAAGTGCTTGGATGATGATCAAATTATAAGGAGAGTCCATTTGGAAGAGTTTGAATGTAGTTTCAAGTGCAAATCCATGCATCACCTCTCAACCCGCCCTACTTGGGCGGCCTCAAGAGGTTCCTGTGGACAACTTTACCTCCTCCACATCAAATACTCCAGACAGTGCCTCCAATCCCACCCTAGGAGAGATTGTGCAAATTTCAAAGTGTTTCAACACAAAACATTAGAAGGTGATAAAGTTTGACGGAAACATGAAGGTTTGAGAGGATTAAGTGAGTTTTGAATGAAAATCCAAAGGTCACCCTTAAACCCGCCCTTCCTGGGCGGCCTCAAGAGGTTCTTGTGGACAACTTTACCTCCTCCATATCAAATACTCTAGACAGTGCCTCCAATACCACCCTAGGAGAAAGTGTTAAGTTCTGAAGTCTTTCAAACACAAAGCATTGGAATATCATGAAGTTTTGATGAAAACTTGAAGGTTTGAGAGGGTTAAGTGAGTTTTAAATGAAAAATCCAAGGGTTACTCCTAAACCCACCCTACTTGGGCGGCCTCAAGAGGTCTTTGTGGAATGCATCACCTAACACATGAAATTATCCAAACACTTGCTTCAAAACCGCCAGGGTGAAAGACAATGCAATTTGCAAGGTTGTTTGATGAGAATGATCAAGATGATATCACAAGGAAAAGAGATAGTCAAGTTCAAAGGCTAAGAAGTTTCTAAGTGTTGAAATCCACATCACACTCCTAAACCTGCCTTACATGAGCGGCCTTGAGCTCCATGCTTGGACAACTTCACCACCTGCACATCACACTCTCCAGGCAACACACTTAAACCCGCTCAAGGAGAAAACCTATCCAATTTGCAGTGTTTTGAGTTGAAGTACAAATGAGATCATGTAGTTTAGATGAAAGTGCATAAGATTGAATGTGTTTTATGGCATTTTGAGGGGTAATCCAAAGGTAACCTCTAAACCCGCCCTATTTGGGCGGCCTCAAGAGGTGTCTATGGAATGTCTCTTGTCCCATATGCAATTATCCATACACTGCCTCCTAAGCCACTCAGAGTGAAGATAGTGAAATATGCAAGAAGGGATTAATGAATTGATGAGTTTGGAAGGGTTTAGAATGCTCTAAGTGAAGTAATCCACATACCTCCCTTAAACACGCCCTTGCTAAGCGGTCTTCATCTCCCTGCTTGGACTACATGTCCACCACAACACTTCATCCTCCTATCACCTCTAGATCCGCTCAAGAAGAATGTTCTGAGAGTTTGTAGGGTAAGCATTGAAATTGAATGTTGATCACTTCACACATGCCCCCTCAATTCACTCATTCACTAGAGGTAAGTTGCAAGGTTGAATCAATGATAAGTGGAAATTCTTAAGGGAAGACAAGGCAAGTTTAAAGGGGTTACATTGGCCACTCCATGCAACATCTTCGAGACCTCTTAGCCTAGGTGGACTTCACCAAGACACATGGACATCACCACCCAACATCTAAGATGTAAGTGTTGAAGTTGATAGAGAAGACCTATCAAATGGGAGGAATGAACATCAAATCCTTACTCTACCTTCAAACCCGCCCATGCAAGGCGGCCCTAAGCCTTCCAAGAGGACAACACCAAGTCCCTCACACCATATCATCCATCTATCATCTCCAAAGTCGCCCTTCTCAGATGGTTTCATCATGTCTCATGGACAAGGGCATTAAACATTCTAAGTGTATCATTCAACTTCAAAAGAGTCATCATGAACATCAAATGAAGGTTAAAGTTCAAAAAATCCTTACACCCCCCTTGAATCCGCCCTTCCTAGGCGGCTTTAGACGCCTCACATGGACAATGTCATCTCTTTCACATGAAATTGTCCACACATACCCTCTAAACCCGCCCATGCTGGGCGCTCATCACACAAAGGCATGGAAAATGTTTAAAAACATTTAATTTCTTCTAACCAGGCCGACCTGCCTTGGATAGGTGCAAGGTTTAGTATTTAAGAAGGTTTAAATCTGCATTTAAAATCAAATTCAAAGCAAATCTAATTCTGATCTGCAGCAGAGCAGCAAGGAGCAGCAACTTTTCGAGGAGATAAGTCAAAAAAAAAAATTCAAGTTTCTTCGAAAGGTCAAGTCTTCCAAAAATCTGATTTTATTCCTAAAATCTGATTTTTCTAAGGTAGGTTGTTTTGAAATTAATTGTTTTAATCTCACATACATAAGGTGAATGTAATTTGTTGTTGAAAATCCTTTATATCAAGTCTTAATTTGATGTGTTTCTTCTTGTAGGTGATGGAGGATCCAATGAGGTGAATGGCGAAAGCTCATACATGAGAAGCTTTGAAGGTAGAGGAACGTTGCTCAAACTTGTCATCATCACTACATGGAGGAGAGCTCCTGCATCAAGTTCATCTTACTTCGAAGACTTTGTATGTCTGGATGAGGAAGACATCAACACCATGCGAAGGGGAGCTAGTCTAAGATGATCAACGTTACAAGTGTAGTTCATCATCAAGAGCATCATCCATTCGAGGCGAGGATTAGTGGAAGGTTGTCACTTCACCACGCACATCTTGAAGGAGGTCATCATCCAGAAGCTCACATATCATGTGCCAGACAAGAAGAACTCTCATCAGGCACTAGTCTACTCCATGACTCCATGCAACTGTCCAAAGACATGATCTTGCACAAGCACAACAACATCACAAGATGAGAGATGAGCATGATCATCAAAGCAATCCATGAGTTACATCAAGACAACAAGAAGAAAATATTCTAAGTAAAGGGAACGTGAAGTGAATCACACTAGTTCATTCCAAGATGTTAAGGTGGCACGTACACATCATCAAGCCAATCGCATTTTGCCATGTCATTCATTCAAAAGGGCCCACCATAAAGATGCTCCAAAGATGTTTATCACATTGGAAAACGTGCCTTCATTGCCTCTTTCATGTTCTAAAAATAGCAAATTTTGTAACAAACTGCCTTCTTGTCTCAATCTCGGCCGTTGATTGCTAAATTAATCTGAGCCATTCATTGTAATTCTTGAGCTCTATATAAGGCTCACTTCTCTCATTTGTAAAGGATATAGAGGAGGAAGAGATATTAGAATTAGAGTTCTGTAGGAGTAGAGTAGAGGAAATTCTTCAAAATCATTGAAGAGACATGCGAAATTGTTGTAAAGTACTTCCTAAATCAATACAAGCTCATTGTTGCCTTGCATGGTGATTTGTGTGATTGTGGGATGTTAACATGGTTTCTAATTTCTTGGATGTGATGGAAAGATGTTTCCAAGTAGAGTTAGATTAGAAGTTCATTGATGTGATGCCAATATGTTAAGATATTTGATGAATTCCTTGATGGTTCATACTTTTTGTGGATTGTCGATGGCAACTCACTTTGCAAAGTTAGCATGAACCTTTACATGCTTTAGTTCGGTTGTGAAGATTGTTCAAGCTGCGCCAACTGTGGGTGTTTGGATGAATGCTTTGCAATTTGAAAATCCTTGAGTTACCTTAGAAGATTGCACTGAACTTTGTGTAGTTGTTGGTCCTCATGGCGAAGCGGAGTTGGGTTATATGAGGAATTTGTCTATCTTGACATGATCCATCACTTCATTGTCCTTAGATTAGCTTTCTCAACCTTTGTCTTTTGCATTTTCTTTTCGTAGCTAGTTGGAAAAAGTTCCATTTCATGAGGAAGAAGTTCCATTTCATAAGGAAGAAGTAACACATTTGAGTGGAGTAAGGAGCATATTCAACGTAAGTCCCTTTGTGATTACCAGCATGATCACATCAACTACTGAGTCTATCCATAGCAAAACACGAATAAGGAACCTTGGCGTTGTCTCGATTGATCACATTGTTTAGCATTCGAGAGACTTTGTTCAAGAGAGGATAGAATACTTAGTATTTTATTCTGAGTTTGCATGTGCAAGAAAAACACATCAACATGTATATTGAAAAATATATTTAAGTATAAGCTTATACCTTAAATATTTTTCAATATACCTTTTAGGATGTTTGAGATAGGTCTCGAATCCACCAGATTTAACATGCAAAATCTAGAATTTGGAGGATCCACCAGATTTCAGACTTAGTCAATTTTTCAGGATTTCAGGATTTCAGGCTAACAGACTTAGTCATTTTCAGGATCTCAAACATACACCAGGATCGGTCTCAGTGTTCATTACTTGGACGGAATTTGATCAAGACTCTTCATTTCTGCAAGTTAATGTTCCAGATGAGACCTCCAGTTATAAAGCAAAACCTTCCAGGAGAGAGACTTATTGTTGGATTGGCAGAGGAAACGACCCAAGACATCATCTGAAACTAATGCAAAGCATTAGAGCTCAAAAAAGGGGGGTCACCATTTGCAATGGGGCGATGTGTGATTAGGTCACAACATCTAGCGTCAACCCGAATAAATGTTCCTGAACATTTCAGAGACAACGACTCAATCCAAACTCCAGAACCTTCAAACACTCCTCTTCTACCTATCGGCCAGTTAGACAACGAAATCGAAAAGGAAAAGAAGCATAGATTGGATCAAGACACAACACCTTCTGATGTGTGATTAAAGATCGATTTCAATTAAAACAACTTAAATATTCCAAAGATAAACATATGTCAAGTTTCGACATTTCCATGTACACCCACACACCAAATCAAATAAACACGACTACATGATCATAGAATCAAAACCAATTGCCAACACGACTATCCATATTTGAGGATTAAAGTGCAAGCACTTATGTTCATTTCCATCCTTCAGAAACTAGGATCATCTAAGCTCACCTGTCTCAAGCTAGGTATATTCATGAAAGCGGATGGATGACTATATATACAAATGAAATGGGCAATGAGATGTTAAATGGAGCAACGACGGAATGAAGATGATATGAAAACAGAAATGAAATGAGACAGTGTGTCTCTACGCATGACGCCTGTTTACCAGGTTTTCATCATGGTACTTATCCAAGGCGCCACCAAAGGTGGTTTTCACCAATGGACGAAATTCTCCTTACTATTTTTCATTTTTTTTTTTTTGCTTTTAGAGAATAACCATTACAGACGGCGCCTATTTGCCAGGTTTTCACCTAGGTAACGAATAGGAAGAACTTCTAAAGTCTGATTCTGCCGGCAACACGATGAACCATGTCAAGTTGTTATACTTACTGATGTTGGGAGGAAACAACAAAACAATACGGAGAGTGAATTATGATGTAGATTATATGGGAACGGGTAAATGAAATGTATCCAAACATAAACCAAGTGAGTGGCAGGATGAATGGAGTGAAACCATAATCAACGTCTGCTCGTACCGACCTAATCTTCGAAGCTTGCAAGTGGAAGGGAAGGTGAATAAAGGAACGGGAACGACGATTAGTGAACAAGTGGAATGGTAACTTCATGTCCCACAAGAACTTGGAATTCTCTTGCTTTGATTTTATTTCGTGGGATAAAGAAGTTTGGAATTTTAGATGGAATGGAAGCAGATTCTTCGGATGCAGGAGCCTCTTTGGATTCGGCTTTATGTACCCAAAGCTTCATTCTTTAAGCATTTCCTTATTTTGAAGTATAGAATGAAATAGCTTTTGAACATGCCTAGCTCATGCTTTTGGCATCCATCGCTGGTGGAGTGTTGTGTAAAGCTAGTCTGAGCTTCATCATTTGCTTAAGTTCGATTGTGGATGCTTGTTTGAGCTGCGCCATCTGATGGGTGCTTGTATAAGCTTTCATGATTTGAAAACCATTCGCGTACCTTAGGAGATTGCACCAACTCCATGTAGTTGTAGGCATCCTTGGCGAAGTGGAGTTAAGTTAATTTAGGAGTTTGTCTATTCAAGTATCATCATTCCTTCATTGACCTTAGATAAGTTTTCTTAAACCTTTATCTTTTGTCTTTTTTTTATCATTGAAGCTTTGTATATAAATCATCTACGCTGAAGGAGGAATAAGCTAAGAAAGTATGAGGAAGTCTAATGTAAGTCCCTTTGTGATTATCAACAAGATCACATGTAATCACCGAGTTAACCCATCATGAATCATAAATAAGGAACCTTGGAGTTACTTCACTGGATCACATAGTTCAGCCTTTGAAGAGCTTTATTCAAGAGAGAGTGGGATACTCTAGTGTTTTACTCTATTGTTGACTTGTCTAAAAACAATCATCAACACACGGCACAATATATATATATCTTCTTTCTTCTTTTTATAGGCTCCAACCTACTAGAGACTTCAATCTCCACTTGACAGAATTATAGGCTCCAACCTATTGGAGGTTCCAACCCAGCAAGAAGCTCCAACCTATTAATCCTTCAATAGCTGATATAGTTTACTTCTCCACAAGATCTTCCAAATCTGATTACAACTCACACAAAAACCTTCTTCCAAATCTGATCACAATCCACACAATAACCTTCTTCCAAATCTGATCCAAACACAATTCTGATCTAATCACAAATCTGATCCGATCTCAAATCTAATCTAATCTCAAATCTGATCCAAACACAATTCTGATCCAATCACAAACCTGATCACTAACTCTAATTCTGTATGATGTAAGTCTTTTCTTTTCAAATCAGGTTCACACACACAAATACTTTCTTCTCTCACAATTCTGATCGCATACTCTCTTTCCTCACAAAACTAATCTAACTCATGCACAACTTCTTTACATAAAACTGATCATAACATGGCAATATATTCTTCTCTCATAGTCACACATATTCCTTTTCAAAATAAAACAGAATGAGACTTCATTTTTCTACCTCTTCTCTTTTTATATCTGCTCTAATATTCACATGAGAATAATTACATCTCTTGTCTAAAACTCAACCTTTTAACTCCTTTTATATCCTCCCAAGAGAGGCTTCCCTTTTCAATGAATGTGTCTTTTGCCAATGAACACAACCCTTCATAAACTCACACCTCTTCCAAACATAAATCATATCCTTCATAACAAACTGCTGCCAAAATGAATTTTACACCATTTAATATTTAGATTGCTGCCTTAAGATATTTTTATTTATCCTCAAACATGATTGCTGCCTTATAATATTTAATTACAGCTCCTTTGATATTAAAGATGATCGCACCACATTATTTATTTTTAGAGTCGCACCATATCATATATAAATCACATGACTTCTAGTTTATATTAATCAGGCTTCTTGCTGGTTAATAAATAGGACTTTTGTCTTATTTGTATGACACTCAATAAAGTCGGCCTCCTTATAAACATGGTCGGCCAGCACTTGAAATCGTACTTCTCCCTTTTGTCCTATTCACAAGTCACTTTTTTGTCATATTCACTTTGTCTTATCCTCAAATCGTTGGTTATCCTTTTTCTTTCATAAAATCATTTGATGTATATGTTTTAGCTCCTCCAATATGTGTTTAAATATATACTTGTCTTCTAATACGTAGAATCCTTCTTATGGTCAGCCATCTTAATGCAACTCAGCTAGCATTAAATATTTCATTTCTTCCAAAGGGAAAATTATGATCTTCCTACAATGGTCATATTATAATCTTTTATTTATGTTTAAATCTTTAATTTGAACATATTCATCTCTAAGTCGGTCGTCCAATATCATGATCTCTTCAACATGAATGTATAACAAACTGTATACGCCTAAAAAGGACACGATCCACATTCCTCTAGGTTAATTAACTATCGAAATATTTAATTATCTCTTCTAAAATCAAAATTAAATAAAATCCTTTATTTAATTAAATTCTTCCAAACAACTAAATAATTCTTAATTATTTAATTAAATCAAGTTCATTCTTCCAAATTTAAATAAATCAATCAAATTTATTCAAATTCTCTCAGTCTCTAAAAATAAAATATAATCAAATATTTTATTTATTCTTCCAAATCATGCACAACAATTAAATAAATTTATTTATTTAATTTGCTTTCTTATCTTCTAAATTAAATAATTTCAATTATTTAATTGTCTCTTCCAATAATATCTTCTCTAAATTTAAATAAATCAATTATTTATTTAAGTTGTCTTTTTCTCCTAACTTGAGTTATCTCTAAATATAATTCAATCCTTGTGCACATGCAATTAAATATACCTAATATTTAATAAAGCAAAATATCTTCTTATTCTCATGCAAATCTATTCTTCTTGTTTTAAATCACTTAATTGATTATTATATTCTTTTAAATGCTTTAACTCATTCTTCTATTCATAGCAAATCCTCTCATGCAAAAGAAAACAAGACACATGTCTTCTTCTTATTCGTTGCACGTTCCTCATCTATTCTCAATAGTTGATCTTCTCATTCTTTCTATACCGTCGATCTCTTCTCTCGCAAGTCCATAAAAACAACCGCATTCTTCAATTTCATTCATCCAAGATTTAAGTATTGTTACTCTGCAAGAATTACAGCGCGCCTTTGGCACCAATTCCATCATTGCTTGTGATCACATTCGCTACTATGCACTACGCATTATTACCATTGTTGTGAGCCTCCTCTTCATTGCAATAAACTATCACTGCCATTCCCAATTGACATTCTTGAAGCATAGCAAGGAAGTGCACTCTCTGAGGGCCCTATTTCATACATGCAAGAACGATTGTGATAGGCAATCAATGGAAGCTTCGAATTGAAGAAGGTTTGCTTTGTTGTTCATTGCTTTATTTGATTAATCTTCTTAGTTCACCATTTCATTGAAGTTTTGGGTAACTTGATATTGATATTATTGATTATTCATTTGATCCAATTTTCCCTTAACATTTTTGGCGCCCACCGTGGGGCCTAGCCCCAAATCTAACCCAAAAACTGAGTTTTTGTGTTTTAGAAAGCCGTACACAGGAGGAAACAGCACATCCGTCACTTCCTAACACGCATCTGTCACCTGTCACGGCGCATACATTTCCACAGCGCTTATACCCTCTGTTTTAGCGCATCTATTACCTGTCACGACGCTTTCGTTACGACAGCGCATATATTATCTGTTACAGCGCTTTTATCATCTGAGACAACGCATATGTTATTGCCGCGCATATACACTGATTTCCGACGCTTATAACCTCTGTTGCAGCGCATATCTATCACGGCGCTTTTGTTGACTGTTTCTGCACATTCAATCTCTGAAGCAGCACATCTGTTGTAGGCAGTGATTTTAGGGTTTTTTTGGAAGATTTTTGCTAACGCTGACGTCTTTGCAGGAACTCTTTGGATCTGTTTTGCAGACTAGGTACTGGTTTAGATTCATATAGTTGCACTTGTTAGCTCACACTTTGATTTCTAACGGGAAAGTAAAATGGATGCTCATGCAAAATCTCACATAGGATAACTAGGAAAGTGTTAATTGAATCATTGCTATCTTGCATATCATTGAATCATTGCTATTGCTATCTTTTCAAAGTTATTGCTATCTGGATAAAAATTGAACTCATCATTGCTATCTGGGTAAAAAACTGAACCATTGCTATCTCGATTGACCATCATTTCAAAGTTAACAAATTCATGCTACATGGATAAAAAATGAACTCATCATTGCTATCTGGGTAAAACTAAACCATTGCTATCTCGATTGACCATCATTTCAAAGTTAACAACTCGTGCTACGCGGTTAAAAATTGAACTCATCATTGCTATCTTGGTTAAAACTAGACCATTACTATCTTGTTATCACTTCAAAGTTAACAAATTTTTGTGCTTGCCCAAGTAGATAGCTTATCTAGTTTTTCTCATTTTAACTAAGGGAAAAGAACAACTGTATTCTGTGTTTTGGGAATGATACCAGGCCTATGCCCTCCCCTATCTTGGGTGACCAAAATGCCAGACATATCATTTTCGCATATGTTTTTCCTTTAGAGGGACCCGCTCTTGGATACCGTTCATCCAAGTAGGAACGACCCTAAGTGGTAACAGGCTAGACGCCAAGCCCTTCCAAGCCACTATAAATAAATTGTGTTTGGAGAGAAAGCTTCAAACAACGAGTGCAGTTGTGTTATACCGATAGCCAACCTCTCTCAAAACCCTCCAAAGCGCAACCCTTGCAGGCTGGGAGACTCCATAACGGAGAGTAGTGCTGCCGCATGTATAACCACTCGAACGGTTGCCTTTATTACTCATCCTTGTTTTAGTGAGACCAAAAACATCTATAATCCGGTGCAGGGAAGGGCGATTATTACCTCCCGAAGATGCCTCACCTAGAGATAGGGAGAATTCGGTTTTATACTGTCCTTTGAAACCTTGGGTTGTACTTGCTTTCTTTTAAGTCCAAAAAGAGTCAAAAAATCACAAAAAAATAAAAAACCATAAAAATATTCTGTGTGTGATGTGTCTTCTTGCCATAAATTCAGAAAAATCAGATCAAAAAGACTTTGCAACCAAAGTACCAAAAACATCAGAAAATTTCCAAAAAATTGCAAAAAAACTGAGAAAAGCCAGAGTGGTGCATACGTCCTCTGTTTCTACGCATCTGTGCCGACCTACGGCGCATTTGTTGTGACTTACAACGCTTTTATTGATTGTTCCAACGCATATACTTTTTAGCAGTGTGGCGCATATATCTCGACTAGCAGCGCATTTATCTATTTTCGCAACGCATTTGTTTCAGCGCATGCACGACAGTGAACACTTGTACAATTTTTGAGAGAAGAATTTTACCAGTTCTGGGTACCCATTTCAATCTAGTTTCAGGTTCAAAGATCAGGTCTTACCTTGCAGTCATTTTTCCACCAATTTCGCTTCAAAATCTTTCTTTCGTTGGTCATCCCATTGACCTTCTATCAGGGATTTCTAGTCCAAAGTCAAAAGTATCCCATATCAGGTCAGCATAGGCCCCTTTTTCGTATCACCTTGGATTCAAGTAATCCTAGTAGGTCACAGAACTTTGCTAGTGGTCTTAGTGCACGACTAGTCCCTACACAGTAAGACATGTATCGAGTACCCTTACTAGTGGCTACCGTCTTGTATCGGCCATCTTACTTGGAATCATTGATCAAGAAAGTCCTTTGTCCAAATCTTGTCATAAGTATCCTATTCTCAATAGTCTCCATCGGCACCTTGCCAAAATCTCTAGTCCCATTCCACCTCGTCCTGCGTCACCTTGCATGGTTCTTACTAGATCTCAATACAAAAAACAACTTGAAATGGCCGAATCATCCAACCACATCGTCACACCTCATGATAGTGATGAGATCTCTAACGAAGATTATCAAGGAAGCCTCCAAAATCGAAAATTCCAACGCTTATTAGAGAAAGTGCTACATGATGATCCTCACAAGTACTTTTATTATCTTGCAAATCTTGGAATTAAACTCCCCGCGGATTTCGATATAAGCACAATCCAAGAAAATGTGGAGAATAATCATGAAGAAAGGGGAAAGAAAGCCATAGACCCAAATGCAGAGGATAAAGGAAAGAAAACCATTGACCAAAGCGCTCCTATGGAAGAAATGAGGAAACAACTCGAGGGTCTAAAGCAACAAATGTCGGATCTCAAGACGAGTACAAACACTAAAACCTATCCATTGGAAGATATTGCACCGTACCCCTTTGATAAAAGTTTGAACATGACAGCTTTTCCCTTTCAATTCGAAGTTCCTAAGTTTGATAAATACAAAGGGAAAGGGGACCCTAAAGATCACATTAGGGAATTCAACGCAGCATGCATGGAAGTAGCTCAAAATAAGACCTACTTAATGAGACTATTCCCTAGATCTCTAGGTAGTCAAGCTATGGAATGGTTCTCACGACTCCCACGGGGCATCAAATCCTTTGATGAATTAGTCAACAAATCTATCACGCACTTCTCTTACAATATTGAACACGAAGTCTCTATGCTTGATTTATGCAATACAAAGCAAAAGAGTGGCGAATCATTCGCCACCTTCCTACAAAGATGGAGACAACTAGCAAGCAAGTGCTCGTATGATGTACCAGAGAAACAATTAATGGAGATGTTTGTCCATAACCTCAACACCGATCTTAGCTATCAAATACAAATGCAATGCCTTACTTCATTTTCAAAAGTCATTGAAATGGGATTGTTCATCGAAAAAGCTATGATCGCCAAGGGGCAAATCAAGTTATATAAGGACACACCTACCTCCAATTATACGACTAACAAATCAAAGTTTTGGACCAAGAATAAAAATGTTGTCAACGATGGAGTAGTTGACGTTAAGGTGGCAGCTCCCAAGCAACAACCCATACTCACTCTCAAAGGAGAGGCAAACAATGTTACACCCAACAAAACATTCTCTCGAGAGCCAAGACCATGGCTCAACTCAAATCCAAGGCGAAAGTTCACACCACTAGGTGAGTCTCAAGAGTCCGCATTAAGGAAGTTATTGGCCAACAATGAATTCTCTCTACCGCCAACAAGTGACTATGAACCTACAGTCAAACCTCACTATTGGAAAGACACCGACTATTGTGAGTATCATAGAGGAAGGGGACATACAACCAACAACTGTATCTGCCTCAAACATGTTATTTAGGATGTGCTTGATCAAAATCAAGGAAGAACCCAACAACATACCTCCAACGAGACACATGTGGCTTACAGGGATCCGCTTCTCAATCATGACAGGCCGTACAACAACAATAATAACAGCAGCAATAACGGCAACAACAACAATCGCAACAGGCAAAATCAGAACAGTGGGAATAGTAATGCCAACTACGCAAGTGTGCCATTTGACTATACCATAAATTGCATATCAGAGCACATCCCACAAATCAATGTGGTCACGCCAAACCAACAATCAGAACGAAACCACTATCCCCACTAACTTGGCCCAAGAGAAGTTTCAGGCCATGGTAGGTAACCTGACCTCCTCAAGCGCCATATCATTCACTGCACAAGATGACCTCACAATCTCTCAACCTCATAACACTCCGCTACATATTCTTGCTTTCATCCACAAGCACTGCATCAAGAGGGTTCTCATTGATGGGGGAGCCGGTTTAAATATTTCCACGTTAAAGTTAATCCTTACATTGGGGTTCTCTGAAAATGTAGTCGATCCAAGGAAAAAGATTACTATCAAAGCCTATGATGAAGAAGAGAGAACTACAAAGGGAACAGTAGTCTTACCCATACAAGTGGGACCAATAATAAAAGATGTTGTGTGCCAAGTCCTAGATAGGGAGCTCGCCTATAATATTCCCCTAGCGAGACCATGGATTCATGCCATGAAAGCTGTCCCTTCGACCTATCACCAATGCATAAAATTCCCGCATAATGGCAAGCAAGTCACCATCCAAGGCGACCCAGACCCCTTTCAGCATTGCAACTCTATCCTTTCAAAACCCGATTGCATTATACCAAACAATAGAGCATCTACATCCCCTACCCCACAACATGATCATACCTCTGAAGCTTCCTCATCAAGGCCCAAAAAGCAGAAGATTACCATCAAAAAAACCGAAGTTGGGGAATACTCCATTGAGCACAGCCTCAATCTAGCCAAGCTGCCTTTAACTCCTAGATCCTTCGGTCGACCTAAGCATTTTCCAAAGCCATCTGCTCCTCCCATACCTCCCACAGCTCCCTTTGTAAAATGGGGGACCTTATCCGATGAAACAGAGGAAAGAGATGTCCTACAATGGCTTTATACCGAAGAAGAGAACATACAACGGGAACCACCTAGGCTCCCAACAGAACTCTATGGGCGAGGAGAAGCTATCCTACATAGAATGCGTTACGAAGGACAAGGCCCTATCGGCCTAAGAAAATAAGGAATCATAGAACCCATTCAACCTTCTTCATCCTCACTGGCTAGAAATACAAATGGCCTAGGATATAAAGGCAAGGGCAAGGCTAAAGAAAATGCTTGTCTTGTAGAAATGATCCATAAACTTCAAGAGGACAATGACACAAATTCCAATGAATATGAGTGGGATGAACTGACAGAGCATTCTTACGACGACAAAGAGGTCAATACCATTCAAACTTATACCCCCTACCGTGAGGGACAAACGCTACCGAATAGACCACTAGAGTCTGATTTGCCTATCTCTAAGAATACAACTTTCGAGGAAGGTTCAAGTTCTATCGCAATAAACAATTTGGAGGAAAGTACCGTCCCGAACACTCCCCCTACCAATACTCCTAGTATATCCATTCAAACTATCAACGAATCAGATCTATCCTCTAACTCCCTCCCCCTCGTGCATCCTGAACTTATTGACTAGGATCTACAAGGAACTCCTCAACTAGATATGTTCCAAAACGACGATGCTTATATTGACTACATGGAACTTAGGGACCACCTACCCAAAGGAGATCATAAAGATGGTTTCGCTATTGAACTTAATACCGTGGCTTATTTTGGAGAGGGTGCCAAGCCTTCCAGTCGCAAAAATATCAAAATAAAAACTGGATCTGATGGTGAAAACCGTTATGCGGCAGTGTCAGATCCCAAAATAGTAAAAAGAAAGGACGCATCCGAAGGTGAAAACCCAACTGTGGCACCTGACAATGGAAGGCTTGACACTCTCCCCAATGACATGCACCAAGAGAAGTCTCAGATTGTTGTGGAACCGACAGAGTCGGTTAACCTTGGAACAGAGGAACAGCGTAAGATCATTCACTTTGCTAAGTCTCTAACCCCACCAGAGAAGACTAAGTTTGTACCATTCTTCAAGAGAAAGCAAGTCAATTTTGCTTGGTCATACGCAGATATGCCGGGGTTAGATCCAGATTTGATTCTACATCATCTTCCATTAGATCCAGCAGTGAAACCAGTGAAACAGAAGCTTAGAAAGATGCATCCACACATAGCAGTGCTTGTAAAAGAACTCAAGAAATTACTGGATGTAGGATTTATCAGAGCTATAGACTATCCGGAATGGGTCTCCAACATTGTACTAGTGTCCAAACCAGATGGCCAAGTCAAACTATGCAATGACTTTAGAGATCTAAACAAAGCCTGCCGCAAGGATGATTTTCCGTTGCCAAATATAGATATCATAGTCGACTTAATAGCAGGGCATACCATGTTATCTCTCATGGACGATTTCTCAGGATATAATTAGATCAGGATAGCACTAGAAGACCAGCATAAGACAGCTTTTACTTGTCCATGGGGCACTTTCTGTTGGAATGTCATGCCATTTGGGCTAAAGAACGCAGGAGCCACATATCAACGTGCTATGACCACCATATTTCATGTTATGATGCACGTAACAATGGAAGATTATGTAGATGATATCCTAGCAAAGTCACTCACAAGAAAATCACATCTTGATGTGTTAGAGAAAGTCTTTCAGAGACTCGAGCAATTCAAGGTCAAGTTGAACCCAAAGAAATGTGTGTTCGGAGTCACCTCAGGCAAGCTTCTAGGCTTTATTGTGTCAACAAATGGAATAGAGGTGGACCCCGCCAAAGTCAAGGCTATTATGGACATGCCACCACCCAGGACTCTCACTCAACTAAGATCTCTACAGGGCAAGCTACAGGCAATTCGTAGACTCATATCACATCTGGCAGACAAGTGTCAACCATTTAGTCATCTCCTACACAAGAACATTCCATTCAGATGGGATGAGAAATGTGAAGAGGCATTCAACAAACTGAAAGAATATCTTATGAATCCACCCATTCTCATGCCTCCTATCCAAGGGAAACCATTGATACTTCACATATCTGCTACACCTACAGCTCTTGGGGCTCTTCTAGCACAACAAGATTATGAGAATAAAGAAAGAGCCGTCTACTACATCAGTCGCACATTGGTGGGCTATGAGTTGCAATACTCTCAAATAGAAAGATCATGTCTTGCGGTAGTTTTTGCTTCCCAAAAACTCCGACATTATATGCTTGCACATCCAGTAAAACTTATTGCAAAAATAGATCCATTGAAATACCTACTAAGCAAAGCAGCTCTCATAGGTCACCTAGCCAAATGCGTAATGCTCCTAAGTGAATACGACATTGAGTATATAGACAGAAAGGCTATCAAAGAGCAAGTCATTGCAGATCAACTGACAGATGCACCACTACAGGACACCACACCAATGCAATTTGAATTTCCAGACGAATACTTATTCAACATCTCAACACATTCCTAGAAGCTCTACTTTGATGGGTCCTACACAAACCATGGATCGGGGGCAGGAATCTTGTTTGTAACTCCTCATGGCAACACCATTCCGAAGTCTTACCGCTTGTTATTCCCATGCACCAACAACATAGCAGAATATGAAACCCTAGTCATTGGTATCAAAATGGCAACAGAGTGGAAAATCAAAGAGCTACATGTCTATGGTGATTCCCAACTAATAATCAATCAGGTCAATGATGATTACCAAACCAAAGATGAAAAGCTTGTCCCATACAAGCGGATGGTCGATGACTTTAAGGAATACTTTGTGATCATCTCTTTTGAGCAGATACCTTGGATTGAGAACAAAGCAGCAGATGCCATGGCCACCACTGCCTCTCTTCTTGAGATACCAGAAAATGAGTCACGGTACGAGTTCTTAGTAGAAACTATTCGGCAACAAACTTATGCTCTTCCTGAGAACCATACCATATGCCTTTTAGTTGGATCTGATTCACCTTGGTACGGTAAGATTCACACTTACCGCAAGGACAACACACTCCCACTTGACCTATCTTCAAACCAAAGACGAACTTTTATACGCCAAACCTCTCGCTATACAGGTTCATCGTTGGTTTGAAGATAGGTCAAGTGGGAGTGTGTTGTCCTTGCGGTAAGTGTAAATCTTACCGTACCAAGGTGAATCAGATCCAACTAAAAGGCATATGGTATGGTTCTCAGGAAGATCATAAGCTGGTTGCCAAATAGTTTCTACTAAGAACTCGTACCATGACTCATTTTCTGGTATCTCGAGAAGAGAGGCAATGGTCGCCATGGCATTTGCTGCTTTGTTCTCAATCCGAGGTATCTGCTCAAAAGAGATGATCACAAAGTATTCCTTAAAGTCGTCGACCATCCGCTTGTATGGGACAAGCTTTTCATCTTTGGTTTGGTAATCATCATTGATCTGATTGATTATTAGTTGGGAATCACCATAGACATGTAGCTCTTTGATTTTCCACTTTGTTGCCATTTTGATACTAATGACTAAAGTTTCATATTCTGCTATGTTGTTGGTGCATGTGAATAACAAGCGGTAAGACTTCGGAATGGTGTCGCCATGAGGAGTTACAAACAAGATTCCTGCCCCCGATCCATGGTTTGTGTAGGACCCATCAAAGTAGAGCTTCCAGGAATGTGTTGAGATGTTGAATAAGGATTCGTCTAGAAATTCAAATTGCATTGTTGTGGTGTCCTGTAGTGGTGCATCTGCCAACTGATCAGCAATGATTTGCCCTTTGATAGCCTTTCTGTCTACATAATGTCATATTCACTTAGGAGCATTACCCATTTGGCTAGGCGACCTGTGAGAGATGCTTTGCTTAGTAGGTATTTCAGTGGATCTATTTTTGCAATAAGTTTTACTGGATGTGCAAGCATATAATGTCGGAGTTTTTGGGAAGCAAAAACTACCGCAAGACATGATCTTTCTATTTGAGAGTATTGCAACTCATAGCCCACCAATGTGCGACTGATGTAGTAGACGGCTCTTTCTTTATTCTCATAATCTTGTTGTGCTAAAAGAGCCCCAAGAGCTATAGGTGTAGCAGATATGTAAAGTATCAATGGTTTCCCTTGGATAGGAGGCATGAGAATGGGTGGATTCATAAGATATTCTTTCAGTTTGTTGAATGCCTCCACATTTCTCATCCCATCTGAATGGAATGTTCTTGTGTAGGAGATGACTAAATGGTTGACACTCGTCTGCCAGTTGTGATATGAATCTACGGATTGCCTGTAGCTTGCCCTGTAGAGATCTTAGTTGAGTGAGAGTCCTGAGTGGGGGCATGTCCATAATAGCCTTGACTTTGGCGGAGTCCACCTCTATTCCATTTGCTAACACAATAAAGCCTAGAAGCTTGCCTGAGGTGACTCCGAACACACATTTCTTTGGGTTCAACCTAACCTTGAATTGCTCAAGTCTCTGAAAGACTTTCTCTAACACATCAAAATGTGATTCTCTTGTGAGTGACTTTGCTAGGATATCATCTACATAATCTTCCATTGTTACGTGCATCATATCATGAAATATGGTGGTCATAGCACATTGATATGTGACTCCTATGTTCTTTAGCCCAAATGGCGTGACATTCCAACAGAAAGTGCCCCATGGACAAGTAAAAGCTGTCTTATGCTGGTCTTCCAGTGCTATTCTGATCTGATTATATCCTGAGAAATCGTCCATGAGAGATAACATGGTATGCCCTGCTGTTAAGTCGACTATGATATCTATATTTGGCAACGGAAAATCATCCTTGCGGCAGGCTTTGTTTAGACCTCTAAAATCATTGCATACTCTGACTCGACCATCTAGTTTGGACACTGGTACAATGTTGGAGACCCATTCCAGATAGTTTATAGCTCTGATAAATCCTACATCCAGTAATTTCTTGAGTTCTTTTACAAGCAGTGCTATGTGTGGATGCATCTTCCTAAGCTTCTATTTCACTGGTTTCACTGCTGGATCTAATGGAAGATGATGTAGAATCAAATCTGGATCTAACCCCGGCATATATGCGTATGACCAAGCAAAATTGACTTGCTTTCTCTTGAAGAATGGTACAAACTTAGTCTTCTCTGGTGGGGTTAGAGACTTAGCAAAGTGAATGATCTTAGGTTGTTCCTCTGTTCCAAGGTTAACCGGCTCTGTCGGTTCCACAACAATCTGAGACTTCTCCTGGTGCATGTCATTGGGGAGAGTGTCAAGCCTTCCACCGTCAGGTGCCACAGTTGGGTTTTCACCTTCGGATGCGTCCTTTCTTTTTACTGTTTTGGGATTTGACACTGCCGCAGAACGGTTTTCACTGTCAGCTCCAGTTTTTATTTTGATATTTTTGCGACTGGAAGGCTTGGCACCTTCTCCAAAATAAGCCACAGTATTAAGTTCAATAGCGAAACCAACTTTATGATCTCCTTTGGGTAGGTGGTCCCTAAGTTCCATGTAGTCAATATAAGCATCGTCGTTTTGGAACATATCTAGTTGAGGAGTTCCTTGTAGATCCCAGTCAATAAGTTCAGGATGCACGAGGGGGAGAGAGTTGGAGGATAGATCTGATTCGTTGATAGTTTGAATGGATATACTAGGAGTATTGGTAGGGGGAGTGTTCGAGATGGTACTTTCCTCCAAATTGTTTATTGCGATAGAACTCGAACCTTCCTCGAAAGTCGTATTCTCAGAGATAGGCAAATCAAACTCTAGTGGTCTATTCGGTAGCGTTTGTCCCTCACAGTAGGGGGTATAAGTTTGAATGGTATCGACCTCTTTGTCGTCGTAGGAATGCTCTGTCAGCTCATCCCACTCATATTCATTAGAATCTGTCACTGTCCTCTTGAAGTGTATGGATCATTTCTACAAGACAAGCATTTTCTTTAGCCTTGCCCTTGCCTTTATATCCTAGGCCATTTGTATTTCTAGCCAATGAGGATGAAGAAGGTTGAATGGGTTCTATGATTCCTTCTTTTCTTAGGCCGATAGGGCCTTGTCCTTCGTAACCCATTCTGTGTAGGATAGCTTCTCCTCGCCCATAGAGTTCTGTTGGGAGCCTAGGTGGTTCCTGTTGTATCTTCTCTTCTTCTTCGGTATAAAGCCATTGTAGGACATCTCTAGTTAGCAAAATCTTCAGAAAAACCCCAGGTCCCTGATTTGTTTTCGGGTTTTAGCTAGTCGATAGAAAATATTACCAAGTCCACTTAAGTTCTATGCTTTAATCCTTGTTTTTAAGTGCATAAGTTTTCTCGTGAATTTATACATTTTGTGACCTTTGATTTGATTGGCTTCCTTCCACCATTAGAAGACAATGGAGTGAAAACCAGGTTGTGAAATCCAAATAATTTCAAATCTGAACTGTTTGTGGATGCTTTTTCTATCTCTTCACATTATCTCTAGTTGAATAGACCAAAGGTCAAATACAATGGCATCCAAACATTGGCACTAAAACTTATAGTAGGGGATACCCAATTATCAGAGATGATAACTCTAGTCAATTTTTTCCACAAAATATAAATAATGCAATCAAAATATAGATAATCTGATATTAAAGATTGTCAAGAAAAGCAATGTTCTTAACAGTTTACTTAAGAAACCTCTCGAGAACAAATTATATCTATTTATTTAGAAAGATTGTGAATTCCTAGCTTCGCCACCTGTAATTATCATATGTTAGATTAACTTATATATAAATTATTGAAATAATCTGTTGGGGTCATAACTTGAGCCCTATTTAAGTCCTACTAAGATTTCCATTGCTGTCTCTCATTGTTCCAAAGCAGAACAAGCCCTTCCTTGCCAGTCTTTTGCCTACAAAGAAAGGCTAAGGCCCAAGTTGTCCATGTTGTGAGTTGAAGGTTGTAAAATCCCTAACCCAGATTTCAACCCATAATTCACAATATTTATGTCCCCATTTCTGGCATGATGACCTAACAAGAGTTGGATTAGCCTATCTCCATTCCCGTAGGCTAATTCACCAAGTAAGGGAATGATTTGTTTGAGCCTTGGTGGAAAATGGCTTGGACAAGATAATGTTATTCAAAAGCTTGGAGAATGGAAAGTTGATTTATAAGGCTTAGCTAATTTTCCTAGCATTAGCGAAGTTGGAAACTGAATTAATGTATTTTAATTTTTTACATTAATTATCAAAAGATCAAAAATAATAAAATAATTGTTTTTCAAGTTGGGCGAACTATTTGGGAGAATAAAATAAAATTATATTTTTTGGAGCCTAGCGCCTACCTTGGAAGAAAATAAATTAAATAATAATATTTTATTATTATTTAAATTGGAGCGCTCAAGATTATGGGAGAAATAAATGAAAGATTATTTTCTATTGGAACGCCCAAAACTAGAGGAAAATAATAATATTTTATTATTATTATTTGGAGCGCTCAACTTGGGAGAATAAAAAAAGGAAAAATAAAATAATAATATATTATTTGAATTTGGGCGGCCACATTGGGAGAAAAGAAAATAAATAAAATATTGGTCTTTGGCCAACTTGGAGGAAAAAAATAATTCAAATCTTTAATTTGAATTTGTTAGCTACCTCAGAGGAAAAAGAAGATTCAAGTATAGAAGAAGGTTGATGGAGCTTCATTTGGGCATCACGAACTTTTGGGAACTTTGGCATTTTGCTTGGCAATTGTATTGCTGGACTTTCCAAGGACGAAAACCCTTGTGGAAGGAGGTGGATTCGACGAAAACCCAATCACATCTTGGAGGTGGATTCATAGGGGGTTCACGTTTGCGTTTCATTGGAGATTTGAAGATTCACTGAGCATTTATGATACATCATTCACAGCAGATTTAGTTGAAGACTTGATTGAAGATCCATTTCATCATTTGAGAGCCGAATTTTTGAACAGAATTCATTCATACTTGAGCGCCAATTTTGGGAGGAAGATATCCATTCATCTTGTGCGCCGATTCTTGGAGAGAAGAATTCAGAATTTAGAATTGTTTGCTTCAGATCTGCAGACCAGCAGTCATAACAGGCCCATAAACCCTAGTCACCACCATTTTGGAGTGCTAATTCTTTGTGCGCTGGACTTTGGAGGAGATCACCCTTGTTTGGGGATTGCATTTTGGTCATTTGCTACTTCATTGTCATCACAAAGGAGGTCAATCAGCTAGCAGATATCTGGACAGCAGCTTTTGACATCACATACCATCATATTGAAGACTTCCTTGCCATCATCCATCATTAGAAGTGGCAGCGATCAACATACGAGAAGAGAGGCAGCCTTGTAAGTCATTGACATCATCTAATTGCATCACTTGAAGACCTTCTTGATCACCTTCACCATTTCTTGAGGGCAGAGGTTCGCCTCCTTTGCATTGCCATTTGACACCATAATTGGTATGTTGGAATCCATCATTCTTTTCTGATTTGTAACAGCAGTGATCTGGGAGTTTGATGGCCATGTTGGACCTATGATTTTGATGTAATTTCATTCTATATCATTACAATTTGGAGCAGCAAACTTGCATTAATATTTTGCATGTTGTATGTGTATTTCATGGTGTAATTCACAATTGACAAGACTGCAGATGTATACTTCCTTTTGTCATCATTATTTCATATGTTCGACTATGTTTCATGCTTGGTGAAGTCAAATTGATAAGGTACAGTAATATAATCAGAATTCAGTCCTAGGGTTTCATGTTTGAAATTTGAAATTCAGAAAATTTGGTCAAACCCTAGTTCGGGACATTACAGTGGTATCATAGCTTGGATCCTGCCAGACTGGAGGGTTTGGGAAAATCTTGTCCTATTAGCATTCATGAGTATAAGATCAGCAGCTAAGTCTGCCATCAATTGGTAGTGATTTGGCTCAGTTTTATCCTTGCATGTTATGTGGAAAAGGATTTGACCTTGTTGACACCTAAAAAATCAGTCCCCAAAATGCCCTATTTTGCTCCTCATGTCTCATTCGTATTCCCACTTGAACCTATAGCATATAATCGATGAGAGACATATTTCATAGGTTTTCATGTCTTCGCCATTTGAAATGCAAGGTGGAAAAGTCCAAAAAATTGGCTAAGTCCTAACTTTCCCAAGGTTCCTGTTTTCCTTATTTCCCTTTTTAAGCCTTAGGTCTTACAGTCATCGTTTTACTTTATCTTATAATCCACTGTTGACTGTCTAGCCTAGGTTACCGGTCGTCTAAGTTGTAACTTTGAGCCTCATATGTCATGAAGTGACCAGCCACAAGTCCTAGTATTTACCTGCTCTAGCCTGTAAAGTTATATCCTTCATAAGGTCTTAAGTCCTAAGTCTTAGGGGCCCAAGGATGCCACATGGCAGGATTTCGCAAGCCCGCAGTCAACTAAAGGTGACGTCATATCTCGACCGTGCGGCTGCAAAATAAGGACAGGTGTAAAGTGTGTCGTGGTCTTTGGCCATATGGTCAATGACCTAGTTGACTGAAGCAGATTGCGCCAGGTGTCAAAGAATGCAGTGAAGAAGTGGGACCGACAGGGATCGAACAGTACGCAGCGTCGCAAGGGAATCTTCTCTGCAGGAGAGATCCTCTGCGCGGCTGCGAAATATGGACACGTAGCCTGTTCCCGGGAAGAATGAAAAGATTTATGAAAGAAGAGCCACGTGAAGGGCTTAGCGCACTCCCGCATGAGCCAAATGAAGATGGCCCATTTCCTACTGCGCGACCGCAATATACTGCCACGTAAGCAGAATCTTTGGCGCTCTTCTTCAATGCGAAATCAAAAGGGAATTTTGGTGGCCGTCAATCTCAAGGCAGACTTATCTACGGCTAAAATTCAAAAGAGACTTTCAGGCATCCTAAAGGCAGGAAGATGCACGAATTTGGCCAAGTGGCATTACAGGAGCCAATTTTTTCAAAGAATTCAGAGCCAATAAAGACACAGAGACTTAGGGGTTCGAGATTTAAAGTGTTGTAAAGGCTTTGCTTGGTGAGTTTGAAGGGATGTGTCTCGTACGCCATCAATGTAGGTGCTATACCTCTCAGCTACCCCTTCCTTCTCAGATATTTGTTGCATTTATGGTTGCAGATCAGCAAACTGGTTGTGTGCATTAAGGCATAAAATATCTTCCATCTGCTTCCAGATCCTAGATATTGTTGCAGTTATTTCTAGTAGATAAACCTCTCTTCTGGGCAAGATATTTTCTGACATGGCCCTTAAGGGAAATTTGTTGTAACCTAATTAGGTCAATTAAAATCAGATGCTATATATGCATGAATATAAGATGCAAAAGGGGTTGGTCTTTTGGGTATTTTCAGGCAGTTAAGTGTAGAGCTCTCTAGGGTTTCAAAGAGCATAAAAGTTCCCGTTCTCCAGCAGTGAAGACACAGGTCATGAAAGGTTTATCATATTGATTACAGCTATCAGTGTATGAACTTCTCCTTCTTCTTATGTAATCTTTCAAGGAAATCCTGAGTTTCTTTTAGGGTTTCCTCTTGCCACACTTCGTGGTATAACTGTAACCATTGATCAAATGAATGAACAAATTCTTCAAACATTACATGCTATGTGATGATCTCTTTTATGGTTATAAATGATTGATTGTATATTGATTAAGGATTACTAAGCATATTCTCCATTGATTGTTGTTCTTCTTGCATCTGAATATCTAAAAAGTGCATGTTTCATTTCTCTTGTTTTCTTCCTTCTGTTGAATTGTGGACTCCGTAACCCAATATATTAGGCACCGGTCGGAAGGTTTCCATGATCACCCACACTCTTAAAAACCAGAACAAACTTATCATGTGTGAAGAAAGTAATTAATTTGTATGTCTTGCAAACAAGCATATCTGCATCTTCCATTGTTAATGGGAGTGCCCTTTTATCAGCTATATAGGGGTTACTAATGACAACCAGTTGTTTTAGGTCCAGTGACAGTCTTTGGGGTCTAATAGGCAATTTGGGTTTGGTTATCCTGTCATTTTTAGTTGTTCATCTGGGGTTTGAACCTAATACCTGTTCAGGTATACCCCTTGGAATATCCCTCCTAGGTTTAAGCTAAGTTACCGATCCTGATACTGATTCGGATTCGAATTCGCAGGTTCGATTCGTGGATTCGGTCAAAAAAAAAAATTGTTGTGGGTTCATTTTGGATTTGTTAATACAAAAACATATAAAAATCAAAAATATATACATATTTGCAGCAGTAATTAAGTTCAGAATACCACATAGCATCATGATCATTTAATTATAATAAACAAAACCTCCACAAAACATTGAAACAATAAAATTAAAAATACTACAATGTCAATTAGTCAAACTCGGATGTCATGATATATATTAAAATTAAAAATAATAATGACAAGTGTCAAAAATCAACCATCACTGATCATGCATCAATGTCATATGGGTCTTCAAAAAAAGCATCATCATCATCCATATTAGATGGCATAGGTAGTGGTATATTAGAAGAACCACAAACACTGGCACCAGCACTGGGACTGGCACTGGCACTAGCACTAGCACTCTCATGCTCGCTAGCTCGCTCCTCAACATCAAGTGCAGCAAGGTGGGAAATCGAAGAATCCAAGTCAGTATGCTCTGGCTCAATATCCCACTTCTTTGTGTCCCCTTCCTTGTAGCCACTTTGTGTGTAAGCAAGCGCAAGTTGGAATGCACATACACTAAGTCCTCTGCCTTTTTGGAGCGTAGTCGGTTACGCTTTACTGAGTGGATGAAGGAGTATGTGCTCCAATTCCTCTCAGATGCAGAAGAGCTAGCAACCTATTAAGACAAAAATGGAGAGTTAGAGTTATAAATATAAAAATTTAAAATCTAAAATTTAAAATTATAAATGAAACTAAAAACTAAAAAGTAAATTATAAAATATAAATTCTTAAAGATAAAAAAATTATAAATATTAGAAAACTTACTTGTGATGTGTTTGAATGATTGGCCATGGAAGCACCACCAACTTGCAACATCAACCCTAAACTTGTCTCAAAGAGCATCAAGCGTACAGTCACTGGAGCGTACAAAATCCATAAACTCTTGTCTAACTGCAGCCCGCATGTTAGGATCAGTGAAGAGTCTACAAAACGCTACCTTGTACCCTTCGCTGACTTCAACATATCTATATGGGGCAATCCTTGTTTTCACAAAAAGGACCTCAGCACTATAATATTTGGGACTCAATGCAAAGGCAAGAAAATGCAACGGGGTGGTCATTTTGTTCCATCTCTCTTCAATAATTTTGTGGAGTTGTTTGAAGAAAATTTCTTGAGGATCTTTCTCTTTTGCATTTATGATGCCTTTCATCTTCTCAATCATTGAGCCGATGCCATCATATATCTCTCCCAAGTAAGGCCTATCCATATCAGTATAACGGATCATACTCAAAATGGGCTCAGTAAAACTGAGGAGATACTCAACACAATCCCACCAAGTGTCATCTAGGATCAACTGCTTAATTTTTGTTGCCCTTTCAGTGCTAGATTGCCTCCATATGGACCAATTTTGGCTGCAAACCATGTTAGAGAGTGCCTCTTTAACCTTCAGAAGCTGTCTTATGACAATTGTGTTGGAGGCAAAATGGGTCTCAGCAACCTATACAAATCAAAATAAAATAAATAAAAAATAAGGCTTCGTAAAAAATAAATTTACAAAACTCAAAACATAAACTTAAGAAAAAATTGCTTCACTTACCTTTAGCAGCTCCAATTTTGAGAATGATCTGAATATGCCTTGTGACATATGGTGGTTGGTGATGAACATTTGGATGTCTTCAGCCTCATTGTACACCTGTTTGATCCAATCAATTTTGGTGCCAATTTTTTGTAGCATAAGGTTGAGGGAGTGGACTGCACGAGGTGTCCAAAAAATGTGTAACGCTCAACCATTAAACTAGCTGCCTTACAATTTTTGGCATTGTCAGTAATGACTTGAACAACATTTCGAGGCCCCACTTCTTCAATGGCTTGACAAAGAATATTAGCAACAAATGCACCATCCTTCACCTCCCCCTCACAATCCACTGCCTTCAGAAACATGGACCCTTTAGGGGACACTGCAATAACATTGATCAATGGCCGATTTTTTGCATCCTTCCATCCATCAGAAACGATGGACACACCTGTCTCAACCCAAGAATCCCTTATAGGCTTCAACAAATCCTCTACAAACTGCACCTCCTTTTCCAACAAGGTAGTACGTACCTTTTCATAGCCTAGGCCCTTGTACCCTTTTGGAGCCTCATTAATTACTTTCACCATTTGTTGCCAATATGGTGAACAAACAACATTGAAAGCCAATCCATTTGCATACAAACATTTACAATGTGCTGATCGGCAATCTCACAAGACTCATTGTGAAATGCCGTTTCCAATGGGCCCTTTGATCTCTTACGTGCATCAGGGTTTTCACTTTGAGCAAGAGGTGTGTCTAAAAATGGGTGGCCCTCTGCAAATTGAAGATTAGATGGCAATGAAGGGGGCTTCATTCCTCCTTTCTTTACCAAAGGATGGTTTGTTTTGCAACCTACTGCTTCATCTACCTTCTACTGCTCAGCAATATAGGCTAATACTTGCTCTATTGGAATGGGTGCATCTTTTTTTCTTGGGCAAGATTTGATGCCCTGTCCAGGGATGTTAGACAAATGGGCTTTCACCCGACTGTATGAGCTTGAGTACCGAACACCACATACATTGCAAATCCAAATATAACACCCACCACCTTTTACTTGCTCCACCATATTAACATATTTCCAAAGGGGTAAACTCGAGTCTGTTTTGAAGTGGGGTTTGTCCACGGAGGATGAATTAGTTGCCATTGTAATCCGGATCCCTATGGCAACAAATTGAATACACAACACATTTGAAAATTGAAACAAAAAATTTATATATAACCTAATTGAGTTTTAAAAATTAAGCATTTGCCATTTGATTCATAGAAGAAACTTAGAAACTTAGAAATGAAAAAAAAAATCAAATCAAAACAAAAATGTAAGGAAAAATAAATAAAAAACTAGCCTTTTTTGTAGAAATCTTCCTCTACAATTGCCTTCTTTGCAAATGAGTTGTTGCACACATGTAGGAATTGCAACCCAATCACTTGGGAACCTTCAATGATCAATCTTCAACTCTGTTTTTTTGTTGCCAAGCAAGAGGGAGAGTTCAGCCACAATGAATGAGTTTTTGTTTTGCTTTGAAAATGAGGTAAATAGATGTGTTTTGTGTCTTTAAAATGCATTGGCAGGAGTTTTCTAGGGTTAGGGTGAAGTCAAACGGTGATCAAGCAAGTTAAAAAATTAAAAAGATGCATAAAAAGAAGCGTTGACCCGTCAAATCCAATAGATTCGCCCAGATTCGGCCCGGGTTCTATCCGGATTCGTCCTGGATTTGCCTGGGACGAATCCGCAAGCTAATTGCAGGATACTGGACGAATCCGATACAGTATCGGATCAAAATCAGAATCCGAAACGCATCGGATCAGGATCTGGGGGCTAGGATGAAGGATCCAATAACATAGGGTTTAAGCTGAGCCTAAAGCGCAGAGGAGTTAACCCACTCCTATAGGTTGCCAAAATCACCTTGAACTTGTTGATAAACCTCTTCCATTCATCTAGAATGACCATCCCCAGCCCAGGGGATTTGGGAATGTTTTAGGGTTTAGGGTTGTTATTTTGGGAGTCAACAGACCTATCTTTAAGCAGTTGTGAATCATGGATTCAGAAGTTATTGATGATACATTGATTGCTTATGAAAGGTACCTTACACTTCCGCAAGAAGTTAGAAATGATCTCTCCTTCAGTTGCTACTTGGAATGTTGGTCGGATAGAAAGAAGCAAAAACAAGAACAAAGACCTAAGAAGCATCATGAGAGTCCAAGTGTTGAAGACATCATGAATATTTTTACCCAAATAAGGCGAGATCTTATGCAGTCACAACGGAGTTTAGCCCGTACCTTGCAGCTGTATGAAGACTCCCTATCAAAACAATCTAGGCACTATAGCAACTCATCCACATCTACAAATGAAATATCCAGAAATCTCTATAATGAGTTTGGCAAGGATAATGATTGGGGGAGTGGTAAATCAGCAATCATTGATCAGCCTATAGGTGAACAAGGTTCTAAAACAAACATTGAAGAAAAGCATGTTGAAATTGTCCAAGTGGTAAAAGAAGAAGTGCTTCCTTGTAATCAGCCACATGAAGACATGGGTTCTACTAATGATCCATTCCTTGAGCATAACATTACCGCATTATCTCTACAACACAGTGGCAAGGAATGTGATGAGCAAATTGACTTGGGTATGTTGAATCAAACCCTTTTTACATGGCATGATGGAAAGGTTCAATTTAGGATTAGGAAGATGATGTAGAAGGCTGCATGGAAAAGAACATTATTTCAGATTTGAAGGAAGACCTAACCCATCAAGAAGACTTCAAGGAGGTTGTGGTTTATGATGCAGTCTATGCTTCAAAATAGAAATTTGATGAAGAAGATGACAAATCAGAAAAACAATCATCTACGGCCGCCGCACCTATGAGGTGGTTTTCACATGAAAATGCAAATTTCAGATATGAAATGGATGATACAACTTTTCGAACAGTCAATGGGGATATGCATGAAAGGATGTTCATGAGGCAAAGCTACATACAAGGTATGTCATTCCATAGCAAGTGCGACGATCTTTGTTTCATGCACTTGGTCACATTTGATGACTACCTATTGAAGTTGTATGAGAAACATTTTATTGAAGAGCCGATCATAAAGATTAAGGGATGGCATAGTAAGAAGATTCTACAGTTTGATAATGTATGGTTTGTCATGGACATTACACCTTGGAGTTGTTCTGAAACTATGGGACTCGCATCCAAGGATGAACCAATAATGTTGAGAGCTAGTGAGAAGAACGCAACACCTATAGAAGATGAAGTTGTACTGACATGTTTTCAGCAAGATGAGAACTCACTTAGTGCATCCACCAATAAGGAGTACGTGTGTCTTCATAATGACAACAAGATAGAAGGGCATGCGGTCACAGAATGTGCCAAATCAGTGATGGTTGATTAGTTTTATGAAGGTGATGTTGTTTATCATAATGAAGACAAATCAAAAATGTTGCATGAAGATTTTGGGTCTGATAAGTCACACCACTTGGAAGGGCAATTGAAGGTGAATGATAGTCAGATTGTGGCAGCCCGAACTCACTTTGATGATATCCATAAGATGATGGCAGAATTGTGTTGGAAGGCACTAAGGGAACATGAAGGATTTGGAGGTATATCTCTTGATGATTTGCACAAACTCAAGGAGGTTTTGATGGTAGTAAAGTCAAACTACCTACACTTATTGGCTGATAGAGATCATCTCCTCACACTTGGTGAGATATACTCATATGCCTTGAAAAGAAAAGAAGATGAGTTTGACAAGCTCACCCTTGAGCTTAATGATACAATGATTCTTTGAGGAGCACTCAAAGGACTCATCAAGAATCGGAAGAGCATAAGGATAAGCCTTGTTGGAAGATGACAAAGGATGCAGACATGGAGAAAGGACATAGAGGATTCCATGGTGAAGTCATGAAGACAAAAGAGAGCTATACACATGAAGATTTAGCTTGCAGCCATGAGACAGAAGTTATGGCACATAACACACTTGATTTTCCATGGGAGACATCCCTTGGACTAGTACTAATTGATGAGCACTCATCCATGAAAGAAGAAGAGGTAAGGACTGATTTTCTTTGTAACAGCAGTCCCCTACCTTCACAATATCATGACATGGCAGCTAAAGGGATAGAGGTCCGATTGAGATTGGAAGCAAGTGATTTTCAGTTAGAACCACTTTTTGGATCTACACTTGTAGGAGAACATGAAGCCAAGGAAGAGGACGTGATTGAGAAACTACAGGATGGCATGATAAGGTATGACAGCAGACCTGATTTTCTGATTCATGACAGCAATCCTATTCCTTCATTCATAACAGCCACTTCACATGAAGAGACTGAGGTAGAAGAATCTTCCAAGATTGGCACTTGTGATTTTGGTGTGGAGCATAAGGAAAGGATTGAAGTTTCAAGCCACAAGAAGTCTGAATTTGTTCACCATACCCTGGAAGATGTCAAGAGAACTCAAGTTTTGTGTGACAGTTGGCTACAAAGAGCACAGGAGGCTAAGATGTTGGCTGCCCAAGCAAAACAGCACTTGCAAGAGGTCAAGAAACATTGTAATTAAGTAGATCAAGCAAAGAGGTAAAAGGAGTCACACATTAGATCGCTATTTCTTCCAAGAGAGGAATACATGATGGTGGGGCAAGCAAAGGAGAAGTCCCTTGAGGAGAGCAAGCGAGAAGGGTATGCAGATTTGAATGAAGACACTATGGAAAGGTATGATAGCTGTTTTGATTTTCTGATTTGGAACAGCAGTCTTTGGGATTTGCATAATCTTGAGTTGGCAGCTCCTACTCATGAGGATGTTAGAAAGAAGTCGTCTTCTATTGTTGGCACTCAATTGGGAGACAAACTTGAGGTCTTATTTGTGTGTCCAAGACACACGAGGACCAAGTTAGTTCAGCATGTCATGGCAGAGGCAAATAAGATTCAGAGCATGTGGCATATGAGGAATGAGCCTTGTATGGTGGCCAAGCAAGTGGAGCAAGCAGGTTTGAAGTATGATTTAGAATTCTTTGTTTGTTCACAGAGCTTGCTTCATGGATACTTGGTGTCACTTCTTTTGGAGAGCCATTTGAATGGTCCTATCATACACTTGGGTGGTATTATGGAGTATACACTTTGTGGATCAGCCACTAGTGTTATGACTGCATATGCGAATAAAGATATCAGTGATGCAGATTTGTTCTGGTCTTTGATCATTCGTGGAGCACTTGAGGAGTTTGCTTGTGATGAGTCTCACCTTGTTGATGACTCTTGGGTAGAGTATGTAGTTGCTCTATTTCAGAGATTTGTGATGTGTGCCATGGAGACACTTGCATTTGATTGGCATACTTTGGAGATGCAGTTGGCTCATGAGCCTAGGTATGGAGACATTGCTATGATTGGTGATTTTGAGGCACTAATGTTTGCATTGCAGCTGGACTATGGCATTGGGCATGGAGGTGAGCAGGTTTGCATTGGTGTTCCAACCCTAGTTCGTGAGTACCTGTAATATCCCAAATGGGGATATTTTCGCCAAGTTTGGATTTTCGAGCTTTCCAAATGAATCCTACTTAGAATTTCTGCTCAAACCTTAGATCTTGAATTCTGATTTTTATTTTTAGATTGATACATCAAAACAATACATCACATGATTCGCCCAATGACATAAGTGAAATTCACCATGAAATACACATTGAATCCACTCAAATACACATCCACAATTGAGATAGAAGTCTGCTGCTATAAATCAGAATGAATGAAGTCTCCAAGTACATAAAATGGCTAGGGCAAATAGCCAACATGCCCAGCTACATAGCAGAAATAAATCACAATGATTTACATACCAAAAACAGGCTAAAAATGACCTCCAAGAATAGGCGAATGGGGCTGCAAGTCTGCTGTAGCAGAAATCTGCTGTAACCCTAACCCTAGCAGCCAAGAATCTCCACAAATCACCTCACAATGCAAGTTGCTCCTCCAAAGTGATTCGCTCCAACCCTAGGATGAAACCCTAGTCAATTCGCCATAGAGAAGCCATCAATGAATGATCTCAAATCTGATATGCAATCTGCCCAAGAAAAATTGAAGCACAAGTGGATCCCCTTCACGGAATCCTCCACTACGATACTTGAGGTGTTCGTCCCAAGATCCTCTCCAAGAGTTAAACTCCAATGTGTATGAATGAATGTTGATTGATGAATGAAAATGCCAAAGATCAACTTGTATTTATACATGTTTTATCTCCCTTTTCTCTAGACCGACCTAACGCAGATATCCTTTTATTTTTAATAATATTCTTCCCTCTAAGGGGGCCGATCAGCAACAAGTCTCTAGGCACCCATAAAATCAAATTGAAGATATGATTTTATTGTTCTTTTTCTCATGCCATTTCCAAGCGCCAAGGGTAAGGGATATTATTAATTGTTTTAGGTGCCCAATCCTCAAATAGACCCTCATAGTGAAGGCGTGTACAATGCTCCCTTATACCTCTCTTGGCATGAATGAAAGCATCCCTTATGTCAAAATGGCATCCACACAAAACAACATTACCTCTCTCCACACTCAATAGCAATTCTCCATATTTTTGACTCCTCCAAGTGGTCGGCTCCAAGGTTGAATTATGATAGTAAAAGAAAAGAGTCATATCATCAACATTAGGAGAATACCTCAATATGATCCGTTCCCATAGTGAGAGAGACATACTCAATGTAAGGAACACATCCACACCATTAGAAAAATATACCAAGACATTTCCAACCCACAGTGTGTCATCAAAACAATTCGGAGAGTGAAAACCAACTCCTCTGCTCTCCAATGGCGACCATTCCAAAAATGGGGACATTACAGAACCTACTCCCTACATTGATAGGAGATGGCTGTTCTACTTCATGGAACATGGATTTCTTGCATAACTTTTGGAGGACAGCAGTTCTTCAGGAGTTTGGGGGAGAGTTACATCATCTCCTCACCATTGGAGAGTGGAATAGGGTTGATACTCTATCATCCTATGACCCTAACGGTGTTATTTGCATCCACATGGGCTGATTTTCAGTCATGAGATTGCTGTTCTATCCTACATCAGCAACCTAGGAGGAGCAGTTATACACTTTCTTGCACCTATGTTGGGTATTCTTCACATCCATGGGAGATCTATAGGAGTTGGAGATTGGTTTTGTGTTGTGAGCACTTTGGGATGCTTCCAATTCTTCATGTTTGTTGGATGTGATGACAAGGTGATTTGGGATCCATGTGGTGACAGACTTGACACTTGGGATCTAGATGAGTTGCTTCACAACTCACGGAGCATGGATGATGTTTTTGACAACGTGGAGCAGCGGAAGCTTGGTGACAGGTGGTTGTGTTTCAGAGTTCACATTCTTCATCACTTGTTGACAGGCGTGGTATTCTTCGGTACTTTGAGTTGGTATGGTGTTTTGTCCGTGATAGACCTAGCACTCTTGGAGGATGGAGCCTTTGGAGACTTGGAGGTGTTGGCACTTGTGGTTGAGAGCATATATTCAGAATTTAGAGGATGGGGTCAGGTCGAGTTCGAGTGTGCGTGGCTTTGGCCACCGGAGCTCACTTTGCATTGCATTCTTCATATTCTTCTTGGGAGTTGCAGCCACAGGTTGAGGAGGTTGTGTGTGATTACAGAGCACTTGATTGGATGGAGATACATGTCATTTGACATTATCTCACACAATGCATGCTTGCTATTGCTTGAGGACAAGTAATCTCGGGAAAGGAGGACTGTAATGTCCCCATTTCCGGCATGATCACCTAACAATAGTTGGGTAAGCCTATCCCCATTCCCATAGGCTAATTCATTAAGCAAGGGAATGATTTGGTTGAGCCTTGGTGGAAACTGGCTTGGAGAAGAAAAGGTTAATCAGAAGCTTGGAGAATGGAAAGTTGATTTATAAGGCTCCACTAATTTTCCTAGCATTGGCGAAGTTGAAAAATGAATTAATGTATTTTTACATTAATTATCAAAAGATCAAAAATAATAAAATAATTGTTTTTCAAGTTGGGCGAACTATTTGGGAGAATAAAATAATATTATTTTTGGAGCCTAGCGCCCACCTTGGGAGAAAATAAATTAAATAATAATATTTTATTATTATTTATATTGGAGCGTTCAAAATTATGGGAGAAATAAATAAAAGATTATTTTCTATTGGAGCGCCCAAAAATAGAGGAAAATAATAATATTTTATTATTATTATTTGGAGCGCTCAACTTGGGGGAATAAAAAAAGGAAAAATAAAATAATAATATATTATTTGAATTGGGCGGCCACATTGGGAGAAAAGAAAATAAATAAAATATTGGTCTTTGCCCGACTTGGAGGAAAAAGATAATTCAAATTTTTAATTTGAATTTGTCGGCAACCTCGGAGGAAAAAGAAGATTCAAGTATAAAAGAAGGTTGACAGAGCTTCATTTGGGCATCACGAACTTTTGGGAACTTTGGCATTTTGCTTGGCAATTGTATTGCAAGACTTTCCAAGGACGAAAACCCTTGTGAAAGGCAGTGGATTGGACGAAAACCCAATCACATCTTGGAGGTGGATTCATAGGGGGTTCACGTTTGCGTTTCATTGGAGATTTCAAGATTCATTGAGCATTCATGATACATCATTCACAACAGATTTGGTTGAAGACTTGATTGAAGATCCATTTCATCATTTGAGAGCCGAATTTTTGAAGAGAATTCATTCATACTTGAGCGCCGATTTTGGCAGGAAGGCATCCATTCATCTTGTGTGCCGATTCTTGGAGAGAAGAATTCAGAATTTGGAATTGTTTGCTTCACATCTGCAGACCAACAGTCATAACAGGCCCATAAACCGTAGCTGCCGCCATTTTGGAGTGCTAATTCTTTGTGCGCTGGACTTTGGAGGAGATCACCCTTGTTTGGGGTTTGCATTTTGGTCATTTGATACTTCATTGTCATCACAAAGGAGGTCGATCAGCTAGCAGATATCTGGACAGCAGCTTTTGGCATCACATACCATCATATTGAAGACTTCTTTGCCATCATCCATCATTATAAGTGGCAGCGATCAGCATAGGAGAAGAGCGACAGCCTTGTAAGTCATTGACATCATCTAATTGCATCATGTGAAGACCTTCTTGAAAACCTTCACCATTTCTTGAGGGCAGATCTGAGTTGTAGAGGTTCGCCTCCTTTGCATTACCATTTGACACCATAATTGCTATGTTGGAATCCATCATTCTTTTCTGATTTGTAACAGCAGTGGTCTGGGAGTTTGATGGCCATGTTGGGCCTATGATTTTGATGTAATTTCATTCTATATCATTACAATTTGGAGCAGCAGACTTGCATTCATATTTTGCATGGTGTATGTGTATTTCATGGTGTAATTCACAATTGACAAGACTGCAGATGTATACTTCATTTTGTCATCATTATTACATGTGTTAGACTATGTTTCATGCTTGGTGAAGTCAAATTGATAAGGTGCAGTAATATAATCAGAATTCAGTCCTAGGGTTTCATGTTTGAAATTTGAAATTCAGAAATTTTGGTCAAACCCTAGTTCAGGACATTACATTTGACTTGCTAGCATTTCGTCAAACACTTTGCAGAATGCTAATCACACTGAATTTTATGTATACTATGATGTGGAACAGCTTATCTAAGAGATTAGATCATGAATCATCCAAAATACATCACAATGCTCAAGGGAAATAGAGAGACATTTCGTCAAATAGTTTACTGCCTTTTATTATCACTGGAAACAAGTATGATAAACAATACAATCTGCCTTTCTAAATCAGAATTACAGAGGTATTGAATGTTTTAGTTTTCTAACCTTCAAAGATGCCAAATACACAAGAATTGATGATAAACAATCTTGCAATAGCTGTTGAGTCTTCAATGTAAACTGCTGCAGCAAATAAACCCCTCCAAAACAGGGCGGCTAGCTACCAAGATACCAAGACATGCTCCAACAATAAGCTGTGCCTCATACATAAGCCTCCACGAATCCTCAATGGGTTTGTTTCAAAGAAATCAACCCAAAGAACACTAAATCTGCATTGCTGTATCAAACGTCCCTTTTCAAGTAGACGCCACCATAGAAATAATCCAAATCTGCAAGGAAATGACAGCTGAAAACAAAGAAAAGGCTGCGGCTAGAGTTTAAAGAGGGTTGTGACTCCCTGGAAGCTATCTTTCACCTTCAAACAAAATGAAATCTCTTCACAAATCAGTGCTCAAGGCATCTCACCAAGACTAGGGTTCTGGAACCCTCACAACTCCCAAAATATATTTGATATTTGCTTGCAAATCCTTCAAATATTCAATCTTGCTCAATCTCCTGCGAAACCTGTATCAATTTGCACACCTGTGAACTCCGGATGAATCTACCGAGGATATATGTTGCAGGGTTCGCAAGTCCCCCAGCCGGATCCGGGTCCGGTTCGCACCGGGTTCGTGGTGCGGTCCGGTTCGCCTGTGGGTCCGGACAAGGTCCGGCCATAGAAGACCGGGTTCGTTCCGGACCCAGGCGGTCCGAGTGCGAACCTAGGCCCAAAAACGTATTTTTTAATTTTTTTTTTTCCGGGCTGGTGAAGAAAAGCATACGCCAGAGAAATATTTAGATGCGGGAGAAATATTTAGGTTTCAAGGAATACACCGTTAGGAACTAACGACGAGTTCAGAAAATTTTCCGGCATGAATTTTTTAAATTTTTTACAACGGCAAACAATTCCAAGCACTATAATGCTCACATATAAAAGCCTATCAGCTAATTATTACGCAATGACTCATACATCCTACCATTGGGTTCTATATATTATATTATTATATTTTAATTTATATATTATATAATTATATTATTATATTTTAATTTATATATTATAATATTATTATATTATAATATATAAATATAATAATTTATTAATAATAATATTATTTAATATATAAGGATTAATAATATTGTAATATATAAATATAATATTTATTAATATTCTAATATATAAATATTAATAATAATAATATATTATTTAATATATAAAGATTAATAATATAATCATTACATTATAACATATAAATATGATAATTTATTAATATTTATATAATATAAATTAATAATAATAATATAATTAAGAAAATATAGGAGCGTTTGTATAGGAGTGGGGGTCAAGAGGAATGTCGCGGCCATGGCGTCAGAAGGGTTTTGCAGGTCCTGGGACAAATCTGCAGGTCCGTCCTCTTTTTGCAGAGCGTTGTCTTCCCTTTTTGCTGAGAGGAGCCAATGCCATTCCGTTGGGGTTTCGAAGAAAAGCTACGGGTCCAGATTTCGGACGCTTTCAGTGGGGGATCAAAGGTATAGCGAAAGTTTGGCAACCAGTTAGTCAGCGCCGCACAGATCTGGATCGAGGTCTTCCTCGAACGTTTGTTAACCAAAAGATCCGAGGCAGTAAGCTTTTTTTGCTCCCTGCTGAGACCTTTACTCCTAGGATGCTTCGGCTACAGGAGAGAGCCCTTTTTGCTAAATGGTGTGGGGAGGAAAGTTCTCTGCAAGAGGAGATAGATTGGTGGCAGAATACTTTCGAGAATAAGGTTAGCGTTAGATCACTTCCTAACTCCTTTCTTCTAATAGAATGCTTAGACCAAGGTTTGAAACATGAAATATTGTATGGAAACCCTATTTTGTTCAATGGATCTAGTTTTCATTGCTTAAACTGGAAACCAAACTTTGACCCCTGGAAATATGAGATCAACAAGATTCCCACATGGCTGACATTAGTTGGGCTTCCTTCGGAGTACTGGAGTGTTGAGGCCATGTTCAAAATAGGGGATGCTTTGGGCCCTTGTTTGGGGATAGATGAGGACTTTGTGAACGGAAGGGTTGGGTCAGATCCAAATGTTTTGATCGAGATAGATTCCTTTGCTGGGACTTATGGAGATCTAGAGATTCTTTCTTCTTTGGGTAGATGGAAGCAGAGGGTTTCAAAAGGGTCAGGGAAAAAGAACCAGAAATGTCTTTTTCGTAAAACGGTAAGCGTTGGAGGTTCAAAGTTAAGTGATGTGGAGAAAGTCAATGTTTTATCTCAACCTCAAGATCAGATCAAGGAAATCAGGTTGGGTGCGGCTGCCTCAGGACCTTATGAGACAGGCTTTGTTGACCAGGATCAAGAGTTTATGGGTTTTGTTCAGGATTCTGAAGTGGTCTTAGAGCTAGCATGCAGTACAAACATTGCAAATCATGGTGTTGAAGAGGAGCCTGTTTTTCCTTCACATTCTGTAGATGATCTCAGACAACTTCTACAAGAAACGGAGACTCTTCATAAAGATTTCAAATTAGAGCTGAAGGGTTTAGGGCCTCAGACTTCAATAGTCTCCAAGGAGGGTCCAGTGGAGCTGGCCCTCAGTGTTGAGAGTCAGCTTATGGCAGCTGAAGCTAAAATGCCAGTAAAGGAGTCTACAACTTCTATGGAGGGGGAGGAGAAATCCAGTGTGGGTATTGTTAGTGAGATTTTGGAACTTTTCGGCAATTCTTTTGGTGCTGAAATGCAGGGGGATGCTTTCAATTCAGGACTAGAAATCAATAGACAAATACTTTCCAAGGACTTGTTGGAGGAAGGTGAACTTGTGAGCAAAGAAAATGAAGCTTTATTTGTTTTGGGAGATGAGCAAACAAATTCAACCAAGTTGGGTCTCCAACAGATTGCTTCTAATAAACCAAAACCAGACTTTGGGAGCTGTGCCAACAAAAAAGTTGGTAGGAAGTCCCTGATTGAGCTGCGGAGCTTAGATGGTGTTGCGGAGGGACAAATGAAAATATCGCTATTGGACTCAGGGAAGGGAACACCCCTTCCCAAAGAGTTATGAGGACAATATCATGGAATGTTAGGGGCCTAACCAGACTTTGGGAGCTGTGCCAACAAAAAAGTTGGTAGGAAGTCCCTGATTGAGCTGCGGAGCTTAGATGGTGTTGCGGAGGGACAAATGAAAATATCGCTATTGGACTCAGGGAAGGGAACACCCCTTCCCAAAGAGTTATGAGGACAATATCATGGAATGTTAGGGGCCTAAACGGCCCTAACAAGAAGCGCTTGGTTAAGCGGAGGATTCGCTTATCCAAGTCAAAAATTATTCTACTCCAAGAGACTAAATTGAACACCAAAGATTTGGAGATGTTTATTGCAAGTCTGAGAAATTGGAATCAAGCCTCATGCCAGCGGTCGGGGCTTCTGGTGGTCTAGCTATTTTATGGAATCCGGCAGAAGTATCATTTGAGGTACTTGGTTTTGGCAAACACTGGTTGGGAGGTAGGCTCGGTATTTTATCCTCTTCCTCCAACTACTTGTTAATCAATGTGTATGGGTCTTCTTCCTGTATCAATAAGAGAGAGTTGTGGTCAGCCCTAGACAGCTTTGTGGGTGACAACCCTTTCCCCTTTTCAATCTTTGGGGGTGACTTCAATGCTACTCTACATAGTTGGGACAAAAAGGGTGGTATATGTCAGGCTGGTTGATCTCAAAAGGACTTTAGTGATTGGGTTCACAGAAACAATTTGTTAGAAATTGACTCAAGTCAAGGTGCTTTTACCTGGAATAATAGGCGAAATGGTTTTTGTAACATTGCAGAGAAGTTGGATCGCTTTTTCTTCGGGGGTGATTTATCCTCTTTTCCTCATGTTCTCAAAGCATCCATCCTCCCTTGTTCTGGCTCAGATCATTTCCCCATTATGCTAAACCTTGCAGAGGATAGGAAGCCTATGAAGTCTCCATTTAAATTTGAGAACATGTGGACAAAGGATGAAAACTTCCTTCCCTTGGTGCAGCTTTGGTGGGGTGAGGCTGATTTCGAGGGCTCTAAACTGTTTTGCTTTTCATCCAAATTAAAACATGTCAAGCAACACCTCCTTGCTTGGAATAGGCAACATTTCAAGAATATTTTTCAGACCAAAGAAGTGGTAGAAGGTAATCTTTCCAAATTGAACGAAGAGGTTATTAATGTTGGGATGTCGCAGGCCAGCTTTCTTCAAGAACAGGTGTTATTGGCTGATTATGAGGACATTTTGGCAAAGGAAGAAATTTTCTGGAAGCAAAAATCCAGAGAAATGTGGTTAGATGCGGGAGATAGGAATACTAAATTCTTCCATAATATAACCAAATAACGCAAGGGGATCAACAGGATTCACAGGCTGGAAAAGGAAGACGGCTTTGTTATTGAAGGAGATCAGGAAATCAGAACTTATATTGTGGATTAAGTTAGTTCTCTATTGAATCCCGGTGAGAGTTCTAGTCTAGCAGCCCAGAAAGATTTGTTGCAGCATATCCCAAAAATCCTAAATCTTCATAGCAATAAGGCTCTTAATGCTAAGTTTTCTCTGGAAGAGGTTGAAAGGGCTCTTAAGCAACTTCATCCAGACAAAGCTCTAGGACCAGATGGGTTTCCAGCTGGTTTTTTCAAGTATGTTGGGAAATTGTTGGACAAGAGCTTATAGAGGCTCTAGAAGCGGCCAGAAACTCAGGTTTTCTTTTAAAGGAAATCAACAATACTTTCATCGTTCTTGTGCCCAAAAAAGAAAAAGTGTCTAAGCTGGATGATTTCAGACCCATATCCCTATGCAACAAGCTGTATAAAATATTGACAAAAGTTATTGCTAAACGGTTAAAACTTTTGTTCCCTAGCATCATCTCAGAAGAGCAAACAAGTTTTGTCCCTGGCAGATCTATTCTAGATGGGGTAATTATAATGCAGGAGGTGATTCACACGCTTCAGAATACTAAAGTCCCTCGCATGCTTATCAAACTAGATATTAGGAAAGCCTATGGCAAATTGGATTGGCGATTTTTGTGTAAGGTTTTGGAGGCTTTTGGTTTCAACAGGCAGTGGGTTAATTGGATCTTTGAATGCATCTCTAGTCCTAGGTTTTTAGTTCTTGTTAATGGTTCGCCTGAAGGGTTTTTTGAGGCTTCCAGAGGTCTTAGGCAAGGCAACCCAATCTCTCTGTTTCTGTTTATCATTATGGCTTAAGCCTTGGGGAGGGCTATTAGCAACTTACAAAGGTTAAATCAGGTTTCAGGCATTCCAGTGGCTAGGAATATTCGAGTCTCTCACCAGCAGTTTGCAGACGATACCATGCTATTTGGATTAGCCAAGAAGCTGGAGGCTCGTGCCTTTCTCAGAACCTTGGAATCGTATGCCTTAGCGTCTGGGCAAGAAGTTAATCATACCAAATCAGAAGTTTTTTTCTTGTCAACTCCTCTTAGGAAGGAAGTAGCTATATTGCAGATCTTAAAATTTAAGAAGGGTTCTCTGCCTTGTGCTTATTTAGGATTGCCTTTAGATAAGGGTCTACGGAATTCCAATCTTTGGGATCCCCTTAAGGATAAGTTGGGGAAAAGAATAAATTCATGGAAAGGTAGGTGGCTCTCTTGGGCAGGTAGATTACTTTTGTTGAAATCAGTTCTTTCCTCTATCCCCATTTACCTTTTGTCTTATTTGGCTATCACTATGGGGACTAATAATGACTCGATTGGCAAAATGAGACGATTTTTCTGGCAAGGGGCAACGGAGAAAAACAAGTTGGCTTTGATTGCCTGGGACAAAGTTTGCAGTCCCAAAGACAAAGGTGGCTCTGGTCTCAGAAACTTGATTCATCAAAATAAAGCCCTAGGGGCTAAGTTGGTCTGGAAGATGGTTCAGAACCCTGAGCTGAAATGGGCGAAAATTCTGCAAGCCAAGTACCTAAATAGCAATGATGCTCTAAAAATTGTTAAGATTGAACATCCTCCCAAAGGCTCTAGAGTTTGGAACTTTATCCTGAAATGCAGAGAGATTATTTCAAATTTGATCACTTGGGATGTTCAAGATGGTAGCTCTGCTCTGTTCTGGGAAGATTCTTGGGGACGCTTCCCCAGTTTAGATAATTTGTTAGATGTGGCGCATGCTAAAGCTCATCTCAAAAGCCTTTGGGGGGACAGGGTTAAGGATTATGTAATTTTCTCGCAGGATGACCCGGTTACTAGGTGGCAATGGAAAAACTTCTCTTTATTGGCTATCCCGATTGATGAAGTCAACCTCCTAAAAAGAGAGTTGGTCCAAAGGAAATTGATCTTCAGAAGATGGGCTGATAGAATTATCTGGACAGGCTCGACTAGTGGTTTTTTCTCTGCCAAGGATGGGTATAGAGTGGCAGCTGGCATTGATGCTTTGGCTTCTTCTAACTTGCCCATCTCTTTATGTTGGAATAAGCAGTGTGTCCCGAGAGCTAGCATCTTTGTCTGGGCAGCTCTTCAAAAAAGAATTTTGACAGCTGAAAAATTCCAAAGAATGGGTTTTGATAGCCCCTCTCGGTGTGTATTATGTAAGGGTGCAGAAGAATCCGTTGACCATCTTTTTTTAGGGTGTCCTTTTTCACAAGAGTGCTGGCGTTGGCTTTGTGCCAAATTAGGTTGGATCTCTGCTTTGCCTAATGACATATTGAGCCTTTTTCTCTCATGGCCATCTAGGCCAAAGGCTGGCCTACTAAGTAGTCTCTGGATCACAAGTCCCTCATTGTTAATGTGGGAAATCTGGAAAGAACGTAACCGTCAGATTTTTGATGACAAGGAAATGCCACTAGTTTCCTTTAAGAACAAAGTTGAAGCTGCTATAGTAGTAGTTAACTGCTGGTCAGGTAAGGGGTTGGGGCAGTTTGGCTTCTTCTCAGATTGGGATGGTCAAATGAGGTTCAGGTGGCATGGCCTGAAGGTTCCTGCCCATGTTGGCCTGGGGAAAAAGCTTCAGTGGTTGCTAGAAGGGTAGCTAAGTGGGTTGCTCCGGATAGGGGATGGATCAAACTCAATTTTGATGGAGCCTCTAGAGGCAACCCGAGTCCCTCGGGTGCAGGGTGTGTGATTAGAAGCTGGTCTGGGGAGTTTGTCGGAAAACTGGCCATACCTTTAGAGGAGGATACAAACAACATAGCTGAATTTCAAGCACTAACTCATGGCTTGTTGTTCTGTAAGGAGTTGGCTGTTAGAAAGCTAGCAATTGAAGAAGATTCCTCCCTGGTCATCAATGCTTTAAGGTCGGGACAAATTGTTAATTGGAAGTTGAGAGCTTTACTGGAGCAGGCTTTGGATCTTTTAAAATTCTTTGATGAGGTCACGATGAATCATGTGTATAGGAAGGCCAACTTAGATGCAGATGTCTTGGCCAATTGGGGTGCTGATGGTGTTAAGTTTTATTCTCGCAGCCAATCATAAGCCTCTCGTCTCCCTCATATCCTTTGGCCACTTTTCTAACAATTGGCAGGCCGTTGGCTTGCCACGTTGTGGGTTAAGCGAAGTGCAGGTAGTTTTATTGCTCCCTCGTGTGAGTCTGGCTGGCAAATGGTTGGTACTTTTGCCGTCATATATTGGCAGATTTCATTATTCCTTCATATTACGTTTCTGTCCTTGAGAGGATTTGAAGGACGTCTCACACTTGTGAGAAGGGAGCGAAGGCCGAAGCTGCAGCCTTCCATTTATTTCACCTGCCTTCAACATTTAGTGCTCTTTCTCAGGGGTCTTTTTAAACGATGGAGCAGTTGGGTTTCTTTCATAGTCTTGAGCAGTCCGATGATCATGGATACTCCAATTTGCCTCAAGTGCTCTCGCAGACAAGCAGCTTTCCTTGGCAAAATTTCGGATCTTCGCCTGAAAACCATATGCAAAATTAAGCATAAGTTCTTTTTGGAGGCTGTGAAGATGATTTTGGGCAAAGATTTCCTGGTCTCGGTGGATAGGTACCGGGTGAATACGGACATTTCCTCCCGTTTCATGGCATCTCTCTTAGATTTGAGCACTCCAAAACTCGATACCTTGGTCTGTCTCAGACAGACATTTAAAGATTCAATTTTAGAAGGGGATGTTGAGATTGTTGTGTTTGCGGATTTGGCGACTGGCATTCCGAGGGCTGGTGATCTTCCTAAGCTCCTGGACCCTGAGGCGGTTGTGGTGCGTCTTCCTTTCTTCCCCGACCTGACTGGGTAGAAGCTTTGGCGGCATCGTATCTGGGCTTTGCACGGGCGTGACTTCGTCCAACATGCTATCGGCATGGTGGTGGCAGATTCTCAGGATTGGCTAGAAGGTTTTGCAGCCATGGTTGCGACCGAGGACTTTTACCGTGATGGTTAATTTGGGATCCTGGGGTCTCTTTTTGTAGTCTTGCTTCGATACGTATTAGTATATCGTTGGTTTTTTGCAAAACCTTTTTGTAGATTGGGCTGTGTTTTCATGGCTTCCTTGAGATATATTTCTCAGCTAGACTGTAACTTTCTGTACATTTCATGTGAAAATTAATACAATTGCACCTCTGGCGCTTTATCGACCAAAAAAATAATAATAATAATATAATTATAATAATACAATATTATATCATATTATAATATATTAATATATATTATAAATATTAAAATATAATATCATATTATAAATATTATAATTTATATATAATAATATAATATATATATATATCGAACCCAACTCCAAAAAAAAATTTGGTCGAACCCGCGAACCTGAACACGAACCAAAACGGGCAACTTAGCCGAGGATTGGCTAGGTGGGTTTTAGTCCACGAAACCAATTTTCCCTTAGGGTTTTCATCGTAGGGTTTAGCTAAACGAATGCTCAAGCTCTCAAAGAAATCCAAGAAATGAAAATGTCAAGAAGAAGTAAACTTTTCCTCTCATCCTCCTTTTATAACCTTCTTTGAGAGAAATTACTTTATTTCTTTATTGTTTTAATTTCCTACTCAAACAAAAAAGTGACCTCTTTTAATTTTCATTTGACACTTTATAAAGTCACTTTATTATTTCTTTAGTTCAGCAAATCAATTAATTAAATATAAGTAATCCCTTAGGAGCAACATAGGATGACTTAATATTTAATTAATTAAATATTCCCTTAATCTCCTCCCTATTAGCCTACGGAAATTCAATAGGCTAAAAGGTCTTCGCCGACGACTCGAGCGGAAGAAAGGAACATTATAGTCCTCCCTGAAATTGCTTGCCCTCAAGCAATTGCAAATTTGGGTGCTAAAGAGCCTGCTCTCCTTCCCAAGTGGCATCCTCTAGGGGCAAGTCTTTCCATCGAACCAAATATTCCTTAATCACCCTGCTCCTCAATCTCCTCTCCCTGACATCCAAAATAGCCTCTGGGACTAATACCAATTTTCCCTCTTCATCCAAAGGTGGAAGCTTGGGAGATAATGTAACATGCTTCCCAAGTGTCCTTTTGAGACAAAAAACATGGAATACATTGTGGATCTTGTTGTTCTCAAGCAACTCCAACTCATAAGCAACCTCTCCTATTCTCCACACAACCCTGTATGGTCCATAAAACCAAGGCTTGAGCTTCTTTGCACCACTCTTCTTCATGGTAGACTGCCTATAGGGCTGCAGGCACAAGAAAACCAAGTCCCCAATCTCAAATGACCTCTCAACCCTATGCTTATTTGCATAAAAAAATTTCTGATTTTGAGCACGATGGAGGTTATCCTTAAGTGATTTAAGGATGTCTTGACTCTCCTGGACCCAATGTTTGTCTTTTGGAGCCCTGCTGTCATCAAATACCAAGTCTGCAAAAGACATATGCATCATAGCCATAAAAAGCCCTAAAAGGAGTCATGCCAATCGAAATGTGATAGGTGGTTGTAATGTCCCCATTTCTGGAGTGATCACCAAACAGAGGATGGAGTTAGCCTATTCTGATTCCCGTAGGTTAACTCGACAAAACAAGGGAATATTCTGGTTGGGCTAAGGATTGGAAAAGGATAACTTTGTTCAAAGGTTTGGAAAATAGAAATTTGTTCTATAGGGCTCAGTCAGTATCTGACACAATGGAAGAATGAATTAATGTGATTTCCGCATTAATTATCAAATGGAAATAAAATGAGATATTGCTCCTTGCTCAACACCCAAGAGAAAAGGAATCAATTAAATAATAATGTTTTATAGTATTTAATATTGGCACCACTAGAGGAAAGAAACAAGAAGGAAAATCAACTTCTTGTTTTTGGCATCCACTTTGGAGGAGTAAAATATTCAAAAATAATATCAAATAGGCCTTGCCTAGTGTGCGCCCACATTGGAGAATGGGCCAAAAACAATAAAATATTGGAATTGAGGATTGGCGCCCATCTTGGGTTTGAAAATAATAAAATATAGGTCCTTTGAAAGGTGGCGCTCATCATTGGAAAGAGGAATTCAAATAAAATAATAAAATATTGCATTGGATCAAGCGCCACCCTTGGAGATATCAAATTGGAGGGAAAATTGGCAATTCAAATCTTTAATTTGAATTGGTATAAAAGAAGGATTGGGGGCTCATTTTCGACATCAGGAATCTTTGGCAAATTTTTGCATTTATGCTTGGCACTTGTTGCTTGAGGACGAAAACCCTTGCGGAGTTGTGTGTTGGACGAAAACCCAATCACGCTTGGAGGCGGATTCACACGGAGTTCGCAATTGCACTTCATCAAAGAGATTCATAGATCCATCATTTGTTATTTAGTCGGAGACCTTGAGTTGATTTCATCGAAGATCTTTCATTTGCACTTGATTGAAGAAGTTTAAGACTTCAAAATTCATTTGTTTGTGAGCGCTGAGTTGAAGGAGCCAATTCTTCCTTGGAGCGCCAATTTGTGTTAGAAGTGGCGAGCAGACTTGAATTCAAAGGGCAGGAAACCAGATCGCCACTATCTTGAAGGGCTGTTGGCATATTCAAACTCACCATTGAAGGCATCGCTGGGCTATACTCATCGCTCCATCATACTTGAACATTCAACAAAGCTGCGAATCATCATTCAGGGACAGCAAACTGTTGGGAGGTGCCATTACAGGCAGAGATCTGCTACAGTCATCAGCATTCGTGGATTGTCATCAGGTGGGCGGCTACAGCAATCTTGGATCTCTGATTTTGCATTGAATTTGGCCTTGAATTGGTATGTAGACGTTGCACATTCATCTTGGTTTGTCACAGCAGTCTTATTTGTAATTGGTTATCATAAGAGCCACAATTTGAGGTTGTAATTGAAAGAATTGAAGATCTGATTTGTAAACAGTGACATCTGTTTGTACATTTCAGTCAATTGCTATCTTTGTAATTCGCAAACTCAAGATATAATTGAAGGCCACCATTATCTTGTTTCAATTGTATTTGGTAATTCATATGATTTGGCATAGCTATATTGTATATGTGCAAATAGAAATTCAGATTTTCAGTCCTAGGGTTATTTGTGAAATTGCAAAAACTCAGAAATTTGTTTCAAGAACCTAGAACGGGACATTACAGTGGTATTGTAGCAATGTTCTCCCAAATATAACGACCTAATCCAAGCCTTCTGTTGTGCCGAAACATAGTTACACAAGTAACCTTCCACTCATTAATTAACAATCTTCGTCTGCCCATCTGTCTGTGGCTGATAGCTAGTGCTCAAGGTTAATTCAGTACCTATTAATCTGAATAGCTCCTACCAAATTTTGCTAAGAAATCTGCTGTCCCGATCACTAACAATGTTTTTGGGTAGACCGTGGAGTCTAAACACCTCTCTAAAGAACAACTCCGCAACATGAGGTGCCTTATACTCTGAAGATTGTTGGAAGTGTTGTCATTGATGTCAAAGGTGCATACACATATTGTCATTGATGTCAAAAGGAAGTTCAGAGATGAAGATGACAAAGAAAAGATGCTAAAGCATGAATGATTTCTGCCTAAAATATCGGCAAAAGTTGGTTCGCAGGTTTTCTAGTGATCATCGAAGTTCAGGGATTGGGTCTTACCCCTTCTCCAGGTTGTGGAAATAAGAAGGGCTAGAGTGGAAGGCCCGATCGCGAAGCTCCGACAACTTGCTTTCAGAAGTCGGAGGGCAGAGATGTTCCTTGTTGAATTCAAATGAGAAGATGTTACTTAGAAAGCCCAACGCGCAAACTCCAATATATGCTAAATGATCGGGAGTCGAAGGGCAGAGATGTTCCTTGTTGAATTCAAATGGGATATTACTTAGACAGCCCGACATGCGAACTCCAATATATGCTAAGTGATCGGGAGTCGGAGGGCGAAGATGTTCCTTGTTGAATTTGAATAAGATGTTGCTTAGAAAGCCCGACATGCAAACTCCGATATATGCTAAGTGACCGAGGGTCGGAGGGCAAAGCTACCCTTTGATCAATTCAAAATGGAAAGCAGTACACAAGAAGCCCGACACCCGATAAGGAAGGCGATAGAAAGGAAGCCCGTCGCCCGATAAGGAAGGCGATAGACAGGAAGCCCGTCACCCAATAAGGAAGGCAATATACAGGAAGCCCGTCGCCCGATAAGGAAGGCGGAAGACCGGAAGCCCGATTTCCAACACTCCGCAAGTTCAATTAATGCAAAAGGAAAAGTTCCAAAGTGCGGAATTCCAGGATTCAAAACTCTAAGGCTGACTTTGGAGGATGTTTTAAGTTATTGCATTAGCCGACATTGAAATGCACACGTTGGAATTCAAAAGTTTAATTGTTGGCGCCATTTCAGTAATGTGTGGATTGTTCAGTTTTGGGTCCAGACCTATTTCTGGTCGACCTAAGTATATGTGTCGTAGGCCCTGTTTCATAATGCCAAAATTACAGGAATGGGCCGCATCTTGGAATTGTACACGTTGGAATTCAAAATTATTGATGCCGACTTTGGGAGAATGTTAATTCAACATCGGAGAATGTTTTTGCTGTGCTTAGCCGACATGGAAATCATTTGTTCTACAGTTTGGTATAAATGAAAGATCAATCTATGCATTTGAAGGTGAATAAGAAGGCGAGCTTCGCATCAAAATATCTATCTGTGTCTGCAAATACTAAAGTGAAATATCTGAATACAAGCGAATGTGCATGAGAAGTGAAATACATGCAAACACCAAGCAATTAGGCGTGTGGAAATATGCGAAGTTGAAGGATGCGAAGGGCATGATTTGAAGATCCTAAGTTCGCACAGTATGTGTAAGTATTGAATGTTTTTATTATTGTTTCCGTTTCCTGAGTTGTAGCTCAGTTTGTATGGGAGGTTGGAGCCTCAGATAGGTTGGAGTGTATTGCTGGGTTGGAGCTCAATTTTTGTGGGAGGTTGGAGCCTATTGTTGGGTTGAAGCTTAGTTTGTTTTAGATTGAAGTCTCTGGTAGGTTAGAGCCTACAGATTTGTAAAAGGATTGCAGTCCTTCTCAGATTGAAATTCCTATGGGTTGAAGCCTACAAAATATTGTAATTCACTATTTCATTTTTGTGAGGTTGGATTTGAATAGTAGATCCGAGCAGCTTGCTCACCATGGTTTTTCCCTTCTAGGGTTTCCACGTAAATCTAGTGTTATGGACTTTTGTGTGGATGTGTGAATTTGCTTATGCTTGCATAGTTCTTTCAATTTTTGTTTGATGCAGTAGAATTCATGTAAATGCAATAGAATTGTTTTAAAAAGGGGCATATATTGATTCACCTCCCCCTCTCAGTATATCTGTGTGTTCTAAGAAAGATATGGTGAAGAAATGAGCATATCTGGTCAACTTGTCAACCACTACAAAATCCATAGGTATACATTCCCACTTCTGCTCAGGAATAGGTAACGACTGCAATAAACCTGTTAGGAAAGTATGTTCTAACTTGTTCTGCTGACAAGTCACACACTCTCTAACATGATGCAAGACATCATCCTTGAGACCCTTCCAAGTGAATCTCTCTTTGATCTGTCTGTAAGTTTTAAAATAACCTGGATGTCCTGCAAGAGGAGTATCATGAATAGCTCTCAAAATTTTCTCCATTTCAGATTCAGGAACCAAATAAATTATATTCTTATAGTAGATAATGTCATCAATCACTCTATATCTGTCATCCTAAACCTTACCATCCATGATCTCACAAACAAATGTATTTTTGGAATACTCAACCAAAAGGTGAGACTTCCAATCAGCTGAAATCTCAGTCATAGAACACAAAGTGGGTTTTCTAGACAAAGCATCAGCTACCACATTCCTCTTCCCCTTTACATATTCTATATCAAAGTCACAAGCCTATATTTTACTTACCCACTTTTGCTGACATTCATTCAAATCTTTCTGCTCAAGGAAGTACTTCAAGTTGTTATGGTCTGTCCTAACTAAAAACTTCCCTCACACCAAATATTGTCTAAATTTTTCCAAGGCATGCATGATGGCAAGCATTTCCTTATCATAGGTGGAATATAATCTCTCTGCATCCCTAAGTTTCTTGCTCTCAAAAGCTATAGGATGCTTATTCTACATAACCACAGCTCCAATTCCCTCTCTTGAAACATCACACTCCAATACGAAAGGTTGAGAAAAATCAGGAAGTGCTAAAATAGGACAAGAACTCATTAACTCCTTAAGTTTGTTGAATGTCTGTTGACCCTTATCCGTCCACTTGAAAGCTCCTTTCTTGGTAAGATCTATTAGAGGTGTTGCCAGCTAAGAAAACCCCTTAACAAACCTCCTATAGTAGCTACAGAGGCCAAAAAATCCCCTCAAATGTGACAATGTCTTCGCTGGTGGCCAATCCAGGATGTGGCCCGAATCTTCTCTTGATGAACCTTCACTCCCTCAGCACTAATCACATGTCCCAAGTATAAGATTTTTGTCATCCCGAACTCACTTGAACGCCTTAGCAAACAATGACTATGCCTCCATGATGCCTAACACCTCATCAATGTGTCTAAGGTGATCCTCCCAAGTTTTGTTGTATATCAAGATGTCAAAAAATACAAGCACAAATTTCTGCAACTGCTTATTAAACACATGGTTCATACAAGACTGAAATGTAGCAGGTGCATTGGTCAAACCGAAAGGCATGACTAGGAACTCATAATGGCCATAATGACATCTGAAATATGTCTTATGTATGTCATCTCTGACCCTAATCTGATGGTATCCCGAACGAAGATCAATCTTCGAAAAATAAACTGCTCCATGTAGCTCATCAATAAGCTCAATGATCCTAGGAATTGGATACATGTTCTTGATTGTCTTTTTATTGAGTGCATGATAGTCTATGCACGTCCTCATGGTCCCATCTTTCTTCTTCACCAGAACTACCGAAGAAGCAAATGCACTCGAACTACGCCTAATATGCCCCATATCCAGTAATTCCTTGATGGCCTTTTCAATTTCCTTCTTATGCCTCTTGGGATGGCGATAAGGAGTGGTAATGACGGGCTTGGCACCCTCCTCAAGCTCTATCACATGCTCAAAAACCCTGTCAAGTGGCCTACCAAGAGGAATATCACTAAACACCATAGTATGCTTATGCAATATTGATTGGATGTCCACATGATAATGTCTATCGCCATTTGTATAAGTTTTGGTGTAAACAAAACATTGGACTGCCGATGCAACCTCACCATGTCTAACTAGAGCCTCCATCTTCTTCGCTGTAACTACCCTAGGTGCTCCATTTGACATACCACGAAGCACCACTTTTTTTACCGTCAGCTCGGAACTTGAGTTCCATGGTTTGGAAATTCTATGAGTACTTTCCAAGCAAGTGCAACCACTGGATGCCTAAAACCACATCTGTCTCACCAATTCCGACCACGTAGAAGTCATCAGTGACTTGATGATTGCCCAACATGATACTCATCTATGAAATCTTCTTAGTGCAACTCATGGTAAACCCATCAGCAACCATCACATTGAATCCAAAAAATTCTTCTACTCGAAGTTGTGACGCACTAGCCTTGCAATACTCCTCTTAGCCTAAATGGATTATATCTAGGAGTACCAGAAAGAGTAGCAATAGTACCACCAAAATATTCACCTGTTGCTTTCTCCTCATGTTCAACCTTCTCCTCTTCCTATTTGCTTTCTGAGCTAGTCTCTTCTTTCTCCTCCTCATTATCAGAAGTAACCTCTATGTAGTGAACATTACCTCTCCCAAGGCATCTATGCCCGGGTTCCCAAGGTTCCTTACAAAAGAAGCAAAGCTTCTTTCTTCAAAGCTCATTTTTGGCCTCATTGTCTAAGTTGGTCTTTTTAGGCCATTCCTTCTTAAATGAATTCTTGTTGTCCTCCTCTAATGGAAATGATTTATTCTGAAATTTATTCTTTGGTGCAAAAAATTCCATATTCCTAGCTCTTTTAACTGCCTCCTACAAAGAATGTGGGTCTAATGCTTTCACCCATCCTCGAAGTGGCTCCTCTAATCCCTCCATGAAGAGATAAGTCAACCTATTTTCCAACACATCAGGTACCATCACTGAAAGCCTCTGGAAATCAGACACATAAGCATCAATTGTATCATTTTGTTTCACTTGGGCCAACTCTCTGAAGTGAAATTCAGGATCTTTCTTATCAAAACTGTCTATAAGCCTCTAAGTAAAACTTGCATAAGAATTAATAAGGCTATGCCCTTGTGTTACCATTCCATGGTACCACCATTCATGTGCATCACCCTCCAAATGTAGAGTAGCGAATTTGATGGTTCAGTTTTCAAACATGGGGTTCAAAGAAAGATAGTTATCCAGTTTCTGTGTCCATAAGTGTGTAGTACATTTATTAGAACCATCAAAGGAGGGAAGGAATACCTTACCCAACTTCCATTGTAACTCTCAATTCTATCCTCTCACCTATAGACTTGTTCTTGTACTTCAACTGGAAAAAATGTTGTAAAGACATTGCAACTTGAAACTCATCTCCAAGTGACTGATACTCATGCAAATAATCTGTGAAACTCTCACTAACATTCTATTGTCCACCATTATCGCCTTGAGTCCTCTGTTGATCTAAGAAATTAGGCATTAGAGGCCTAGCTGCTGATCCGCTAGTAGTTCTAGTGTTGATATTGTTTCCGTTGTTTGCAAAGTTACTTGCCTCTCCATGGTTCTCATTATTACCCTGATTGTTCTGGTTTCCTCCATTAGTGTTCATATTTTGTAACATTTGTGTCAACAATTGAGTCAACTGTTGTTGTCCTCTAGCCATCTCCCACTATCCTCTAGCCAAATCATTAAGAATCTGCATTGTGCTAGGATTTTGATCTTCTTCTCTGTCACCCATGATGTCTTCTTCCTCAAATTTTGAATCTAGGAATTAGGCCCTCCTCTTGTATGTGATTGTTTAGTCGTAAAATGGGGAATCAAGATAGTTAACAAAGACTTCAAGTCCCACACTTTCACACTAAAACATTAGGGAAGTAAGGAATAAGTTTATGGATAAACTACTGATTTCCTAGGTTCCCTTTTTCTACTAATTATGTCTGTGGGGATGTTTTGATTAGGTTTTCCACACTAGTATCATTCACTAAGCACAAAACCCTAAATTACCAATCAGACTGTAATAACTTAATTTTCGACATGGGTACAAATAAAATGATTACAGAAATGCAAAGAATACAGTATCGAGGAAATGTACCCGAAAACAGAAGCTCAGATGGTCTAGGGCGCTAGCCACGAAGCCCCGAAAGTTTTTGACTATCAGGATCTTCTATAACAGCTATCTAACAATCTTCAGAGGCTTCCAGGTCCTAAAGAAAATATCCAGTTGGTCTAGGGCGCGAGTCCTAAATCCCTGAAAGTTTCGCAATCTCGAAATCCGAAATTCTGTGACAACTATGTCTGCAATATCTATCTTCTTGTCGCTCCTTTCGACCGGATCTCGACGAATTCAACCTGCACATTCAAAAGGAGGAGAAAGATGGTTGTGGCTATATAGGAGCTTGCCTCAGTCAAGCCCCGTCTTTGGTATTCCTACCTCAACAATAGCCAAGGATAAAGATCTGCAAATGTGTGTGCTCATCTAACAAATGTGTATGCAGAAATATAAAACCCTAGATGACTCAAGCATCAAGGAAAGATCAACACTTTGCTTCACTCAATGAAACAAACACAACTTCACCTCAAGGAGATGAAAACAATGAAGACTTGCATGAACAAGAAGGCAAGGCAGCCGTATCTGCAAAGGACTTCCAAGCTCGATGTTGGAGGCTTCAACCCTCCTCCCGATCATACAAAAGACTGTTCAAAACCCTAGGAAGAGCAAGATAGTCTCAAGATCTTGATTCCTAATCTCCATCAAATGTCTCCATGATAGCAAATTCAAATAACTTCAAGAGCTTCAACAAGTTGCTGATCTTCAATGGCAATTTTGGTAGAGTTTTGGCATAAAGCTTGCATATAGATTGTGTATAATAAAATGATTTACAAATGTTTTTAAATATCTAACCTTAGGAATTTCAAATTTCGAAATAAGAGTCGACATCGCATGAAAAACGAAATTTCGAAAATGGAATCCCGAAATGCATGGAGGGAGCCGACACCTCGCCAAAATTCAAAAACCTGGCAAATAGGGTAGGGCTAGGGCGCAAGCGCCCAAGCCCAAGCCTTGATTTCCCAATCAGCTCTGCCTTAAGGGGGTCCAGGAATCCCAAATCCAAACTTCCTTTTTCACCTTCAGTCTTCAGTTATCCCGAAACATGACATTTCTTCAATTAGACATGGGTCAATCAGGGTTTAGGAAGGTCTGAAATAAACTAGGTTGAAAGGACACCAAAGGAGAGGAGCTAAACTATGAGAAATTGTACCGTTCCATGCAGGAGGACAATTTTCGACATAACAGTGATATATTCTCTATCTTCAGGATTCATAAAACCTTCCAAATCAAAATGCAACCATCCAAACTGACATACAATCCCAATAGGCTGGCAAGATCACTTGCTCTAATACCACTGTAAAATCCCTAACCCAGATTTCAACCCATAATTCACAATATTTCTGTATTTTGACTTGCTGGCATTTCATGAAACACTTTGTAGAATGCTAATCACACAGAATTTTATGTATACTACGATGTGGAACAACTTATCTAAGAGATTAGATCATGAATCATCCAAAATACATCACAATGCTCAAGGGAAATAAAGAGACATTTCATCAAACAGTTTTTTGCCTTTCATTATCACTGGACACAAGTATAATAATTATAAACAATATAATCTGCTGTTCTAAATCAGAATTACAGAAATATTGAATGCTTTAGTTTTCTAACCTTCAAAGATGCCAAATACATAAGAAATGATGATAAACAATCTTGGAATAGCTGTTGAGTCTTCGATGTAAACTGCTGCAACAAATAAACCCCTCCAAAACAGGGCGGCTAGCTACCAAGATACCAAGACATGCTTCAACAATAAGCTGCGCCTCATACATAAGCCTCCACGAATCCTCAATGGGTTTGTTTCAACGAAATCGACCCAAAGAACACTAAATCTGCACTGCTATATCAAACGTCCCTTTTCAAGTAGGCACCACCGTAGAAACAATCCAATTCTGCAAGGAAATGACAGCTGAAAACAAAGAAAAGGCTGCGGCTAGGGTTTAAAGAGGGTTGTGACTCCCTAGAAGCTATCTTTCACCTTCAAACAAAATGAAATCTCTTCACAAATCAGTGCTTGAGGCATCTCACCAAGACTAGGGTTTTGCAACCCTTACAACTCCCAAAATATATTTGATATTTGCTTGCAAATCTTTCAAATATTCAATCTTGCTCAATCTCCTATGAAACCTATATCAATCTGCACACCTGTGAACTCTGGATGAATCTACTGAGGATTGGCTAGGTGGGTTTTAGTCCACGAAACCAATTTTCCCTTAGGGTTTTCATCCTAGGGTTTAGCTGAACGAATGTTCAAGCTCTCAAAGAAATCGAAGAAATGAAGATGTCAAGAAGTACACTTTTCCTCTCATCCTCCTTTTATAACCTTCTTTGAGAGAAATTACTTTTTTTTTTATTTCTTTAATTTCCTGCTCAAACAAAAAGTGACCTCTTTTAATTTTCATTTGACACTTTATAAAGTCACTTTGTTATTTCCTTAGTTCAGCAAAACAATTAATTAAATATAAGTAATCCCTTAGGAGCAACTTAGAACGACTTAATATTTAATTAATTAAATATTCCCTTAATCTCCTCCCTATTAGCCTACAGAAATTAGATAGGCTAAAGGGTCATTGCCGACAACTCAAGCAGAAGAATGGGGCATTACAAAGGTCCAAATAGGACATCCAACTAAATCCCAAGCATCCCGTGGACCCTCAAACTACCAATGGAGAAAACCCGAGAGTATCTACCAAGTATCTAAACAAACAATGGTAGGTCCAAGACCTTGAAGTGAGATGGCAACGACATTGTCAAGTTATTTGGAAATAAGAAGATCCTTCAAACATAGGTGATGGGATGACTAGTAATATGCTAGGGTCTAGCTATAAAAGCAAGGTTGAGCAAGACTGGTTTTACAGATGCATTTTGCATTCTTATAGAAATGTCTAATAGCTAGAGGCTTTTGGGGATTCTTGGAGAGGGCCTCTTTTAGGGGATTCTTGGATGGTCTGGGATAGCTGCAAGGGTTGTGGCCAATCAATTTTCTTTGGAGGTCAAGATGCCATGCCATCTTTCAAGAGGATACCTCCCCTCTTAGTATGGGGAAGTTGAGTATTTTCAAACAAAAGTTGGTTTTGATTGTAGTTTTAGTAGTTTCGAAGATGTGAATTTTTTGCCCATTGGGGCGCAAGCTCAGGTGCTTTCTTTCCTTGCCTATATAGGGAGAGAATCCTCTTGTTAAGCATTATGATCAGAGGTTCCTCCGGGACGTGTCCCTGACATTTTTTTGCCCGTCCCCATACCGGGGACATTCCGAGGACGCGGGGATGCCTCAAAAACGTCCCCTGGCCATCCCCAATCAAAAAAAATTTGCCCCAACATCCCGGAAATGTGGAGACTTTGCAGGGATGGTCAGACGTCCCTGAGATGGCTAGGGATGTCATTCATCCTGCTGTCCCCGTACAATTGCAGTTAGATTTTTTTTAAAAAAAGGAAAAAACAGCTACCGTAAAATTTGGATTTTGAAAAATGATATTTTGTTTTTGTTTATCTTTTTCTTTCTTGAACTGAATTCTGGATTTTTTTGAAATGAACTACAATATTTAGATAGCAACAAAAACTACAATATAATGCTTTTGCAAAACATTTTCAGTTGGCAGATAGAATATGGAAAACATTTGTGATAAGGTATGGGTACCAACTCAGGTCCAACCCAAGAGCTCTACTAGTACTTCACTTGGCCACAAAATCCTCTAGTATCCTGTCAAATTTATTTCCAGCAAAAAAATAACACTTCTTCTTAATGCAACTGACTTCAAATTCACTTGTATGGTCAATTTATTGTAACTAAAAATTTTATTATGACAGCAGAATAAGTATTAAGGATCTACAATGTACATGATGAATGCCTTATCAATGTTATCATATGAATATTTAAAATTTCCCTATATTTTTAAAATTTTCCCTATTTTTTAATAGTTGTCCCCTACTATCCCAAAAATGGCCTCAAAAAAACCCATCCCCAAAATGCCTCCCCCTGTCCCCTGCCATCCCCGTCCTGAAAACTTGGTGGAACATAGAAAAAATATTATTGAAATAATTCTTACACATTTAACCCTTGCTAAAAGTTGCACACAGTGAGACGTGTCTTTTAGTATTAATTACACATGCATATGTTTAATCAAAATTTAAGTTTGACTATAAATAACACCCCCACTACAATTAGTAGAATAAATTTTACTTTGAACTTGCAATAAATGGGAACTCTTAAAAGTAATGTCATATAAACTAAGGTGTGAGAGTAGAAACATATATTTAGTATTTGATATGGAAAAAATGAATACAAAATACAACAAAAATAACATAACCTTAGATGAATGAAGTCCATGGCAAAGGATAACAAGTTGTTTCGATCCAGTATCATTGAAAATTCCTACCAACGTCTCCCCATACTTGTTTGGAATTGTAATTATCTCCTACAACCAAAAGAAAAAGAATGAATATCAATTACAAACTCGCATGAATCATTGACCACTAATGTCTACCACATTATTCCTTTCTCTCAATTGGTATATCATTTGCATCATCAAGAATAATTGTCTATTAATTAGTGACTAAAATGAACTTTCTTTGCAACTACCGTTTCCAATGTGTACAAGCCAAGTTAGAACTTTCATGAAATACTTCCAAATCAAGCCTTCGCTGCAATAGCCATTCATTCTAGACCTTAACAAATGCATTATTGTTAGCAATACTTTGATGGAACCCAAATTGTAATTCTTTCCTACAACCAAAAATAAAAAGAATGAGTATCAATTACAAACTCACATGAATCGTTGTCCGCTAACTAATGTCTACCATAACATTCCTTTCTCTCGAATGGTATATCATTTGCATCATAAAGAATAACTGTTTATTAAATTAGTGACTAAAATGTGCTTTCTTTGCAATTACCTCGTCCAATGATGTACAAGCCAAGTTAAAACTTTCATGAAATATTTCCAAATCAAGATTTCACTACAATAGTCATTCACTTCTAGACCTTAACAAATGCAATATTGTACCCATTAAATGGTTAAGAGAATGTAAAAACTTAGAAAGAAGACAATGCTGAAAAGTTCCGGTGGCTAGTACTAAATTGAACTTTGATGGTGCATCAAGGTGCAGTCCTAGCTTAGTAGGTGCAGGGTATTTACTGCAAAATAGGGAGGGAGCTTTCTTGATAGGGGGATCTCGTTTCTTGGATCTAAAACCAATAACGCTGCTGAATGGGAGGCTTTAATTGCAGATTTAAATATGGCATATAAGGTGGGCTATTAAGAGACTAAGATAAAGGTGACTCTCAAGGAGTGATAAATGGGCTGAAAAAAACACATAGCCCAAACAAGCGAATGAGGGCCTATTTAGAAGAAGTGCTTTCATGGACAGGAAAGTTTGAAATGCTGAGGATAAGTCATTGTTATCGTAAACAAAATAAGGCAGCCAATCTTTTAGCCAATAAAGGGATAGATTGCTCAATATTAACTGCTATTGAAAGTGTTGATATAAAGGAGTGGGAAAGTTTATCATCTATCATTAAGATGGAGAGATTGGGAAAGTTTTAATATTTCGTCCTGAGGTTCTATTCGTATGTTATAATCCCAGATGGTGGTGGTATGCATAAATGCTCATTTATGATTGCTACTTGATATCTTGTTTAGCACGTATACACTCGTGTGAGCTTTTTTCATGGTGTTTTCCATAATGAGGAGGAAGGGTTTTAAATGCTTCTGGACCCTGGTTGAAGCCATTTCAATGGTGGTATTCGATGGTTTGGTGTACTGGTGTGTGGTTTTTTGTGGAGATGCAGTGTGTGGGATATCTGTGGATTTGTTTTGGCTTTTTCATCATGACAGGTCAAAGTGCTAAGGCCACTAAGGACCCTTTAAGGAAAGTTCATGTATCTGATTTTAGGTTGAAGAAGATAATTTACTATCCGAATGTGTAAGCTCTCAATCTTATGAAGGCAGTGTTGGGTCCAGACGGCGTAGTGGATACAAGCATTATATGGTTGAGGGGCACAATTTTAGTGAGCTTCCATAATAAGAAGGAGGAAGCAGTTAGTAATGTTGAAGTGAGAAAATGCATTGCAGAGATTTTATCATTTAATGCAGCTAGTGATGAGGGTTTGATTGAGTCTGCCCCCGTGATGCCCTCTTCTAGTGTGTATGTTCCTATGTAGGCTAAGGACGAGGCATATGTGGTAGATTTCAACACACTTAACAAGGGCATTGGTATTCTTATGGATTTACATCAGGATATTCGGCAGGTGATAAAAACATATGATGATTTCTCACCATAATGGGCTATTGGAGGACAAATATGTCACGTTCAAGTCTATGAAAAAAATTCATTTCAAGCTGCACAAAACTTTGTAAGATATTAAGTCCTCACAGCTCAAGCGAATTGTTCCTTGAAGCAAATTAAGGAATTTCTCGACGCTAGAGAAAAATTATATTTATTCAGACAATGAATGAAGTATGATGTGGGTAGAATAGTTGTTTCGGTCTAAACAAAGCTTTGTTCTACATAATTAATCTACGAATTATGCTAAATATTCACAAATTAACAAACTTTGTGTTTTTCTCTCCGAATTGTTTAGAATGGACTCCTTAAACATAAGAATAAAATGCCGAAAACCAGAGCGAATAGAACAACTGACCTTCATCTTGTTGGATGCTTCCATGGTATGAATGACAGCAATTCAAAAACTAATTTCGAGTATGGCAAATTATTGTGTTGCGTAGAGTATCAAGGCGATTTTGTTTCAGCTTTCAGTGAATTCAAGAAACATGTCCGCTAAAGACATGCTATAAAAATTGGGCTAAGAAACATGTGCTACAAATATAGTAAAGCTAACGATCTGCTTAAATAAACGTCTCCTATCATCTCTAGGTCAAACTCTTAAATTTAACTTTAAATTGTTTTTTATTTATATTTAAATTTAGGCATCGGTGGCTTTTTAAATGTGTACTCAAGTCAACGCCAAATTGAAAGTTTCCAATCGTTTTTATATAATAGTCCAGTGTTATTGAGTTTTTTTCTTTTAAATTATTGAGACTCAGTATTTACCTTTGGTGAACTGAATTTGAGTTTATATTTGTTAATGGTTTGGAACCTTAATCCTTTTGTTTCTAGTCCTAGGTCAATATTCTTTATGTATATTTGATCTTGGATCAAGATTATTAGGGCAACTTTGACCCCCAATTTTTAAATTCAAATTAAATATAAGCCTAAGCCAACCCATTCTTAACTAGCCATTGTCCACCGCCTTACAAAGAATATTAAAATTTGAATGTTAAGGTGTTGTATAAAAGGATAAAAGTTGTAGACCATTTAGAGCATTTGGAAACCACTTACAAGAATATCATTCACATAAAGAGTAATCATTACATCAACATCTACATACATAAGGACAAATACCTAAGCATTGCATTATGTGTGGTGTTTCTTCGATCTTGTTCAAACATAGTTGAATCGATACATATGACTAAATTGAAATTAAGATAAGATGAGGATTCACCCACTTAATAGCAAGTCCTAGCAATGCTTATAAGTATTGTCTAAGTCAAATAATTGTAGGTGAACAAATTTTTGAAGAGTGAGAACACAAAATTTAAGGTCATGAATTGTAAGATTAGGGTTGTGCAAAAGTTTGAGGTTGTAGACATGAGGATCAAGGCCACTAAGGCTATACCCCAAATAGAGCATAGTTCATGATTTAGTTTGTTGGAGCTCCATTGATGAATATTCGATAGCAAACTCCTAAGTCAAATCATAGAGTGTGTGTTAGAACATAATATTCTTCATCGCACACAAAGCTAAGAGCATTTATCCTTATTTGTTAATTTTTACATGTTTTTAGTATTTGTTTTGGCTCAACTCCTTGTCTAGGTTAATTTTTGAATTGATTGAAGTAATTAAATTAATTGACCTAGATATTTTATAGGGTTTTATTTTCCTACCTTTTGTTTTGGTGAACCCAACCAATCTTACACCACCTAGAGTTTTATCTTAAGTATCCTTTCCTAATTTTCTGATTTATTTTGTCAAGTCTGCTTTTTTTATTTACACTGGTTAGGGTTTGGATCCATCCTTATGTACTTTCATTATTAGATGGATGTCTTTTCCTCCTTCCTAACCAAGCTCACTTCTTATGCTACTATGCTTTATGATGATGACAATTTCTTTTGTGGCATATGACAATGACTTGGATCTTACTTCAACCCTATATTTATTTGATACATCTAGGGATAATGCTTTCTATGGTGATGTTATAGGTCCATTACTTACTCATAATGTTATTATGTCTAGTGATGATATTTTTGCTACATCTCATGATAATTCTATTTTTGCATCCTTAGGTTTATGTTTTTTGTTGTTCATTTCATGGAGATCCTGGGGATATTGATGTGCATATTTCATCTCGTTCTCTACATGATGTCCTCATGCATTATGATGATATTTCTTCAGCATCTCATGTAGATTCCATAGATATTCTTGATGAGTCATTGCTTTATGATGCATTACATAGTGATATTTCTTCTCTTAGTGCAAAATCCATGCTTAATGGCTTTAATGATCTACTAATAATGCATTTCATATATTAAATCATTCTTACTTTTACACTACGAGCATATAGATGGTGATATAATTTTAATGAACAAATTTGGAAGTACTTTAATTGATAAGGCATTACAATGGTTTGATTTATCTTATATTGTTTATAGATCATTCATTGCATTGGCACATGACTTTATTGAGTATTTACTTATCTCCCTAGAATGGCTTTTCATGGGAATAATATGGATTTGTTTATGTTATCTCATATCACATCTTCTTTAGATACTTATCCATCTTCCTCACCTAATGTTACTATGCTAATATTTTTACTCCTCTGAAGCCACTGGTCTTCAAAATTGGCCCATTTACACAAGGTTTTGTTCCTTCCTTGCATACATTCTTTAAATCTCTTGAGTTGCATGGAGCACCCAATTTGCTTAAGGTTAGACCTATTATACTTTGTGATGTGTCTACATTGTGTGGTTAGCATGTGGTTGGGGATACACATAAGATAACGGTAAGGGGTAAAAAAGATATACCAATTCAACTAGATTTGTAGCCCACTATTCTTATTTCACCTCCTAAATCTAATATGATAACTAAGGCACATAAAGAGTATGATTTAATTTATTAAATTTGAAATACTCAAGCTAAGATTTCTCTTTAGGTTTTGTTGTATACATCAACTACATATAGAGATATCCCACAAAAGGCTTTAGAAAAGATTCAAGTAAATTTGAATGCTTAACCCTAGGCAGTTGCTTCTATATTAGAGTCCACAAGGTCATAAATAAGATTTTATTTGACTTGCAGATCTACCACATGCTAGTTTATTCAAGATCATCTACATCAATGCATCATATTAGCTCATGATACTAACAAGATCAAGTGCGCCTTAGTTGATAATGGATCTGAAAGAACCTAAAATGATGAACTTTATTGTGTTAAGGTTCTTTATAGTTTTGTTAGGTAAACTAATGAAAACTAGGAAAGTGCAAAAGAAGTTTTACACCAATTACCTAACAATGGAGCTAAGACTAACAACCGACAAAAAACTAGACAAAACATGATAGCAATGGTAACAAAAAACTAAGTAAACTAACACAAAGGAGACAAAGAAGAAAGCAATAGAGGATTCAAATGTACCTATGGATAGAGTAGTGTACAAATGTTGTCTAGTGAATTTTAGAGGTATGTGATCAAAGGAACTAACCATCAAAGGGGGGTTTCCTTGTCTAACTACCTAGTCTTGTCCTTACTCTCATGCTAATTATCTGGTCCTGGGGGTGGCATGGACCTAGGCAATGGTGGAGACTTGAGACTTTGTAGGGAGTTCTTAGATAGTGTATAAAGACTCCTCAAAAGTTGGTACCTATTAGAAAATAACAAAAGATGTGATACAAATGGTAAAACTTATACAAGTGTATGGAAACAAGACAATGAAGATAAGAATTGGGAACAATCTCACCTAGAAATATAATGGCATGGTCCTAAAACTTGGTGTGAGAGTTGGTAACAACAAATACAAGTGTACCTAAAGTGCACTCTTGATGACCTACAAAAATGATAGCAAAGTTGATAGAAAACCTATTATTCTTAGACTAAGGGAAAGAGAGAGAGAAACATAATAAATGGACACATTTCACCAGGTTTCTTACTAGTTTCTAAGCAGGTGCGAGGCCTTGACATTAATAGGGACCCACCATAGCAAACTAGATCTCTAAAGTGAAGAAATAAGGCCAAAATCAAAAAGTGGCAACTTGGTCCAGGCTAGGATGGCTTGGTCCAAATTCTTAGAATTCACCAAAAATTTGTATAGAGGTTCTTTAGACGATTTCAAGAGGGGGTTACACTTGTTGACCAACTTATGATGCATGTTATGGCATGTCATAATGCATCTTTGAATTGATATAATGGAGCCTAAATGGAGTGCCCAAGTTGGTGAGTGATAATGATGTTGTTATGACAACTTATGATAGGTATAAGGAATATGCTACATTTAGCCTATGGACTCATCTTGGGATTTACGTGTTGGATTTTGACTAGGGATTTGAGCACCATATTTTGGGTGGTTTTATCTCATGAATTCCTAATTACTATTTGAGGGTTCCATGTAATGCTTCTCTTATTTATTGAGTGTTCGAGATGGTTTGATAGTAAGTTTTTGCAAGTACTATTATGCTGCCAGAATTGCTCCAGATCTCTTGTTGGTGATACTCTTGTAAAGACCTAGATTCTATAAGTGTATTGTAATCATTGATTACTAAATAAGACATTAAGTTGTTTTGGAGTGTGGGGTTTTTCTCCCAAAAGTGTTTTTCCAATGTAAACTACTATGTCATGGTATATTAATTTTGTGTTTATTTCCTTCTAACTATGTGATCAATTTAATTTTTGCACATACCTCCTCCCATTAGTGTAGGAAGTGTATTCTACATCTTTGCTTCCTTTCATTTGGTATCAAATCTTGATCACCTCGGGTCCTAGGTGTTAGGGACAAGGTTTTTTTAATCTAATCTTAGTTTGAGTGGGAGCTTGCACAAAAGGATATTCTTGTTCCAAGAAAATGGCAAGAACATCAAGGATGGATATGGAGAGGTTCATCGACACTAAATTTGATCTATGGAAGATTAATATTGGGATATGCTTCTAGACAAAGATCTATGGGCTATTGTCTCTGAATCTAGATTGATTGTAATGTCACAAGTCAACTTAGATCTATTGGATAGAAATGCAAAGGCCGTCATTAGGCTCTACTTGGAAATTTTAGTTCTATTAAATGTATAAGAATAACCCACCTCACAAGATATTTGGAAGAATTTAGGAGATTTATACCAGGCTAAAGCCCTAGCTAATAAACTTTTCTTAAGAAAGTTGTATACCTTGAGAATGGATGATGGTATTTCTATGGCCAAGCATTTGAACATGTTCAATATGATCATGATCTAGTTGCACTCTATTGGAGTGTAGATGGAGGAGGAAGATTTTTGTATATGTTATTTTCTAGACTCATGGGATCACTTGGTGATAGTAATTAGGAATGATTCCTTAAAGCTTCAAATGGATGAGGTAGTGGTTGTTTTACTCTCAAAGTAAATGTAGTGAAAAGCTTCCAAGTCTACCAAAGAGGCCCTGTCATTTCATGGAAGATCAAAGAAGAGATGAAAGAAGAAAGAAAAGCCTAAATCTAAATCCCATGGACATCCAAATTTATTGGAAAGTCCAAGGTTAAATGTTGGAACTATGGCAAGATTGGGCACTTCACAAGAGATTGCAAGGAGGAGAAAAAAGAAAAAGAACGGGTCTAATAAATATTCACAAGAGGATGGTGGAGATGCCTTTGTCGCAACCTTAGCAACACCTACATATAAAGGTGCATGATTGATTGACTCTGGAGCTTCCTTCCATATAACCTCCCATCAAGGGTGGTTTTAAAGTATGAAGAACATGATGGAGGGAAAATGTATCTTGGTGATGATTCCCATATGAGCATTATTGGTCATGGTAGAGTCTTAATCAAATTCTCTAATGGACAAGTGAAGGGGACCAATGGTGTTATACATATCCTAGGTTTGACACAAAACCTGTTATTAATTAACAAACTTAATGATGTAGGTGTGCAAGTTATTTTTTCTAGTAAGTGGGGTAAGATGGTGCAAGGAGCTATGGTCCGTGCTAAGGGTGTTTTTGTGCGAACTCTAGTTTAGCAAGAAGCATGCATTGTTTAGTGAAATAATTCTCTTTTTGTAGTGAAGAATTTTGTAAAATTTACACCTTCACCATTAGAACTACTGACAAATCAAAGTGTTGTATCTACTTATAATGGTCATACTTTCTAGGTACCTAAGTGAGCATTTGCTTTTGAAAGCAAGTTATTTGTAGATAAAACAATGCTATGGCACTAGAGAATGGACCATATAGTTGAGAAGGGTCTTAGGACCCTAAAAAATAAAAATCTTGTTGAGAGGTTGAATGATTTTACTCTTGAATTTGATTTATGTTAAAATTGTATATATGGTAAATAGAGGGCCACATTTAGTTTTATTCAAGTTCTCACAAATCTTCTAGGGCATTGGATCTAATTCATTCAAATGTATTTAGTCTTGTTAATTTTCGTTAGATTTCTATGTCTTAATATTATATATCTTTTATATATGATTATTCTAGGACATGGGTGTACTTCCTCAGGAGTAAATCTAAAGTTTCTCTTATGGAAAATTAGACTAGTAGGAATATTAAGATTCTAAGAACTAGCAATGGTGGTGAGTTTTTTTCCACATTTTTTGGTAAATTATATAAGGAGCACACAATTGAGAGTCATAAGACAACTCTATACATAGCTCAATAGGATGGAGTTATAAAAAGAATGAACAAGACATTGATGGAGAGGGCTAGGAGTATGCTTAGTGGAGCTAGCTTAGACTAGAAGTTCTAGGAAAAAGTGGTTGTTATAGCGTGCTACCTGATTAATAGGTCTCATACATTAGCTCTTATTAACAAGATCTTTATGGGGGATGGATAGGGAAAAGGACCATATTACAACATCTTCATGTTTTTGGTTGTGAGGCACATGCATGTGTGCCTAGGGAGAAGCAATTGAAGTTGGAGAATTTCAAGAAGTGAAATGTACCTTCATTAGCTATGATGTTGGTCTATAAGGGTACAAGCTTTGAGACCCTATATCTAAGAGAGTTAATATAACATAAGTGTTATTTTAAAAGAGATTAAGCCTTCTTCCACATCATTGCAACTAGAAGAGGATGGGAAGAAACATGGAGTTTAGTTACCCCCAAGATCGATAATGTTGAACCAAAAGCTTGTGAAGGACCCATAGAGGAGAGGTTTGATATTTCTAATAGTTCTAAAGTGGAGGTAGAAACTCTACCTTATCTCTTCAGGAGGTTTGCTTATCAGAAACAACAACCAAAAAGGAATACCCTATTGGAAATATGCAGCCATATAAACTATTTCCTCATAACCCAATGAGAGATTAATATGCAATAATAACTAGAAATCCATATGTAAAAGAATAGACAATCATACCATCAAAGGTGACACAAGATATACTCTAGGAAAACCCTCCACAAGGGTAAAAACCCAGCCTCCAAAAGCATCTATCTCTCATTTATTATTCAGCAATAAACATTACAATACATATGCAGAGTCTCCATGAATACTCCTAAAACATCAAGCTCTCTACTTGCACTCCATGTGAACAAGCATGTAACCACACATCAAATGCCATGCTTCAAACCCTCACAAATGCAACCTGCAAGAGATGCTCAATCAAGACAAACCGAGCCTATAGGCAACAAGCCAACAAGCCTACCTCAACAACCACCCATGTGTTTGCTTTTATAAAGATAAGATCCACAAATACAATATGTGGTATGGTAAAACCGTCTATCCCAAAACCATGAGTCTACAAAACCATTGACCCCCACATTTGATTATTGGTACTAAATTTTCCCAATAAATAATTAATTACTTTTTGTCCCACACACATAAAATAGTTAACCCAATGTTACATACAACAATTACAAGTGGCACCACTAATAAATATTTAATGTGGCTAAACACATCACTCATAATGCACCACAAATAAATATTTATTTTACATAATAAAATAATACCATCTTATGCAAGGTGTACAACACACCTATTCCAACATACCCCTCCTAATTGGAGATGTATTTTTTCTTTGATTACTAATATCAATGAAACTAGAAATATGAAGGAGGTGATGGATATGGGTGATTTTGAGTCCTTGTGGATAGATGTGGATGAGGAGATGAGTACGTTAAAAAAATAGTGCATGGGACTTAGTACCATTGCTTGATGGATAAAAGTGTGTTGGTTATAAATGGGTGTTCAAGATAAAGATCAATTTATATGGTGGTGTTAAAAAGTACAATGCAATATTGGTTTTAAATGTATTCCTAGGTTGAGGGGATAGACTCTAGTGAGATATTTTTCCTAGTTGTTAAGATGACATTTATCAAGCTCTTATTATCTATTACAATAATTTTTTATTTAGAGATAAAACAAATGGATGTGAAGAAAACATTCCAACATGGTGACTTGGAGGAAGAGATCAACACAACACAAATAGAGAACTATGTTGTTAAAGGTAAGGATTCTTTGGTTTACAAATTAAAAAAATATCTATATGGTCTTAAACAATCTCCTAGGATGTGGCACTAGAATTTTGATCCCTTTGTGTTGGGATTGGGTTTTTTGAGATCCAAATTAGATCATTATGTTTACTATGAACTAGATGATGATTGATTCCCTATTATCATGTTGTATATAGATGATATGGTGTTTTCTAGTAACAATAGGATGTGACTTGTGATTTGAAGTCTTAGCTTTCAATACAATTTGAGATGAAGGACCCAAGTGTGCTTGAAATAAAGAGAAAAGGAGAACCTTTTTCTAAATTTATTAAGCATGGTTGAGTGTAATGATGTGTAAACTAGATTTAATTAAGGCTATGTTGAGGTAGCTAATGTAAGTTATATGCAAACTAAGTTACCTAGGGTTGTTTCCAACCATCCAAACCTTAATTAACAACCACTAATAAGTTGGGATGGATGACATGATTGAGTGATATATGAAACTATGTTAAATGGATGCAATCAAAATTATGAAACTTGGAAATACTTTGCTAGGATGTAGAAAAACTAAAAATAGAGGGTCAAGGTGCACCTAGATCAAGAAGTGACAATTCTAGAACTTGTTAAAAATGGATTCTAAACCTTCTGGAAAAATTTGGGAATAATCTAGAGGCAAAGACTAAGCCACTAAATGTCCAAATGGCCTACAAGAAGGCCAAGTCTAGAGGAGCAACCTTGTCCAGGCAGTGGTAGGGACTTGAGACTTTCTAGGTAGCTAGGTGATAATTTACTACAGGTTCTTAGAGATGTACACCTATCTATGAGAAATAAAAGAGGTCTAATCAATAGCAAACTTGAAAGATAATAATGCATGAAATGGAAACAAAGAGAGTTAGTTGGAAAGATGGAGCAGGTTCACATGTGAGATGGATTGATGAAGACTTGGGACTTTGTAAGGTACACATTCTACATGCTAAAAATATAGAAGTAAAAACAACTCATTCGCTTAAACCTTTAAAGGAAAGAAAAAGCTTTCTAATAATAATCAATAATGTTACAATATATAGATATCTTATCAATTTCTTGTGCCATAACCAGGAGATAACACAAATATAGAAAATACAAAGTTTCATCTCTTGGCAATCATGCCATACAATCATAATGATATAACATAATGTCAAAATTAAACAGTTATGAACAAGTATACAAATATCTATCATTGGCCGCCATAACCAACCAGTCTTCCGCAAGCCAAAGGACAAGAACATAGTTAAGGCACTTTTTCCACCCAACCACGAAACAGTACACTTCCCCGAAATTCTTCCTATCTCGAAGAATACCCGACCCTGCATGAAACGACTAGCAACCTGGAACAATTGGTAGGAGGGAACACTTGATGCATGTCTGATGCCTATATGCATTCTAATCTAGAATGATCATAATCTTGCAAACAGGATGTGGTAGAGAAACATATTAATATAAATTTGCTAGGCAGGCTTACATTCATCTATTTCAATGAATACATGGCTTTGGCCAAAGCACTTTAAAATATCAGTCAAATCCTGAAAAAGAGGATCTACCTTCTCTATTAGTCCACATTTGGCGCCCTATCCCAGAAGGTAAGCTCAACACACATAGCAAAAATAATCTATTTCCAATTGTATAATAATACAGGCATTTGTTTAAAAATAGTTACTATTATGTTCTTACAAAAAAAACATGAATACACTTTACATGCATCTCATACCTCTTAACAAGGAGCTACATGCATGCACTCTATTCAACATACACATAAAAGATAAACAACTAGTTATATTCATTAACCCATATTCACCTATTTATTTCTAAATAAAGCAGGTTTATAGTATCATAACCATTAATTTATGACGGGGAATTTAAGAAGATATAAATTATTTAACAATTCCATAAAAGCCAACGAAACACCATTTAATCAAAGGTATGAATCGTGTTTAAAATATTCATTCAAAACACATGATCTGACTGCTACAGAAATGCATAAAGGTCTGCTATAGGAGCTGAGTAAAGTCTATTGCAGGAAGTATGTAAAGACTGCTACAAAAACTATGTAAAGTTTGCTACAGGAAGTACGACAACAACATAATATTTGCATAATAATTTGTAACAAAAAGGAATAGTGTGTTGGCCATCATGAAATCAATCGCTAAGAAGATATAGAGATCGACTAAAGATGATTAGACAGGCTGCTATAAAAACAAGCTAGAAATGTACGATACTCAGTATAGAGAGTAATGATACAGAGATGATTATTGATAAGTCATTAACATCTTTTACGGCTAGTAAGATTATAGGTTGATCAAAGAATAAACTGATGGTAATAATAACATGAACCAATCCATAATCACAAATCCAAACAAGAAAGAGGTCGATAGATAGTAAATACAAAGGGTTGAATTTCTTTAAGCAGAGCGACATGAATAACAGTAAGGACAACAATATATTGCACAAGCTTTTAAAATAAATCCATTGTTAAAAGAGTAAAAGATAATCAATCCAAGGAATGAAATAATAGATGTAGACTAGGGTTCATCCATCTAGTATATATTAGAAATTAATTTAACAAAGGAAAAATGGATAAGAGATAGATAGTCACTAATTAATACATATCTCCAAATTGACAAACTGGGTAAGGCTAATTTTTGGATATGATTTAAATAACTAAGTTTCACACCTCATATAAAAGTTTTAGAGAAACCTAGTTCGTAAAAATAAATTTATAAGTGACGCAATAGACTATTTTAACAGAGATAAAATGGGTAAGAGATAGATTGTTACTAATGATTACATATCTACAAAATGACAAACTGGGTAAGGTTGATTTTTGGATATTATTTAACTAATTGAGTGGTGCACCTTATATAAAAATTTCAAAGAAACCCAGTTTGTAAAAATGAAGGTGTTGGTGATGCAATAGTTCTCATGACATAATACATATCCAGACCTTTCTAACAACAGGGTAAAAATAAATAGATTGTGTAAAAGAGAATTCACAGAATAAAACAATTCTTACATATTAGAGAAATTTATTCAACCAAATTTAACACAAACAATATATCATTTTCATAACTAGGTGCATACCCATAATTTATCTAATCACTATTGCTATCCATTCTTCCTAGAATTTCCAAGCTTCCATCCATTTTTCCCACATCCTTCCTTCTGTTGCCGTTTTTCCTTCTGTTGCTCCTTCTTCTCTGTTTTGCTTTCGATCCCTTTATCTTTTTTTGTATTTTTTTTTCTTTTTTTTCTTCAAAGGCATATCCCCATTTTAAAGACTTTCATCCTTTTTAATTTTAGTTTGTTTCCTTAATTTTTCTCTTTCTTTTTAATTTTGATTTTTGCATGCCAAGGCTTTTTGGCTTTTCTGCTTTAAAGCTTCTCAATATTATCTTTTAAAAATTATCCAAAAAGGATTATTATCTTTGCATATAAATAAGAGTATAACATAATTTAATAATTAAATATATTTTTAGCATTTATATTACACATTATATTAAAACACTTTAAATATTAAATGTAATAATCTTAAACATTAAATCATTTAATTATAATCCTTAAAGAAACTTAATGATCTTATGATTTTCGAAGGAACATTTTTAAACAATGCTATCTCATAACTATTTAATTATTTTTCATCCGTCACGCATCTATTCTTGTTAAAAGCATAGGTAAAATTACGCTACTAAAGTGAAATGCAAAACATCAAACCAAAACAATAATGCAACATGCAGTATGCAGTATGAACTACGTGAGTGTGTGTGCTTGCATCAAAGTTCCTTCAAGCCAGTTCTTGTCAGGTGGCTAGGATGCCTCTGCCTTAACCATGCCCTTGCCTTCGACACTTACCTACACTTAATTGCACTCAAGTCTTGATTAATAGGTTAGCCAATAAAACCATAGCCGAAGCGTGAGAAAACATAAATCCATAATCATAATTATAATAATCCATCATTACATCAATTCTCAAATTTATATAATTTCACATTAATTTGATAATTTCCTTTTACTCACATGTACTTATCCAATTGTAATATAATATAATAAAATATCCAATAATTTAAATTATAAATGAAATCAAAAATTGGGATGTGACAGACTATAAGTGTTGTTAGTAGACACCATGAGAAGGCCACTCAAGAGTTTTTAGCTTCAAACTTGTAGATTAGACCTAAAAACCTTCTATAAACTCAAAGTACCACATTTCAATGAAAAATAAACTTAGAATGCAAAATAAAAGTGGTTTCACCTAGAAAATGATTGATTTCTTGATGTGGATGGATTTGGACAAGTGTTGAGGATATTTGTAATTGATTTGGAGTGATTATGAGTTGATTTAGGGCCTAAAATAGACAAGTAATAGCCAACAAGGCAACTTGGTCCATTTCTAGAGGCAAATAGGGTAGCCCAGTCCACATAGGGTAGCATTAACCTTGTCAAGCAGAGACTTGAAACTCTTTGTGCACCTGGGTCAATAAATTTAAGTGGTACTTTCCTTCTGTAACTTTCTATTACTATTTGTATAGTATTTAGAAATGGACTTGCAAGCACAAATATCCTAACGGGAACCTTGTAAAAACAAAGGTTAGAGAGGGAGTTTGCCTTAGTCAGCCCCTTGAGGGTGTTCAAACATGGATCTCCACATGAAATATCCTATGCAAAATATTTTAAGATAATGAAATATGAAGAAAAATAAAGTCTGAAGCACTTTTAAGCAATTAAACCTTCATGGTCAAGCTCTAGGGATCATGGGAACACTATAAGGCAAGTGGGGGTGGGAGAAAAGTTGAGGGAGATCACTTGGTTTTGGGAAAAAATGATTTGGAGGCATGAAAGATGGCTAATATAGAGAGTGGAAACCTTAGTCTAAAACACCTTTAACGAAGGTTTGATTTGGATAAGGCTAGGACCTTCAAAGGATGGCAAAAGAAGACTCACACTCACATAGGGTGGATAGGTAGCATGTCCAAATGGTAAAATGGTACTTGGGTGATCAAATATGGATGGAAGAGAGGACTGATAGTCTAAAGAACTAATGATAATGATGAAAGAATTGTTTGAAACCTTTGGATTTTGGCTCAACACTCTTGGAATGGATGCAAATGGGTCAAGGGGAAAGGTTTGGATGACTTGAATGGCATTATATGGAAAGAGAAAAGGAGGTTGATGGCTTGGGAGGGTGGTAGGATGAGGTAGGAAGGGATCCCTATAATTACTTAAATAAAATATTTATATTTTCATAAAAACCCATAAAAAGAAAATTCTCGTCTAGCTCAAATACAAGGAAATCAACTACATTGACATGAAGAATCAATTGTGAGAATGTTTGCGAGAAAGATAAAAATTATCTAAGACCAAGAGCTAAAATATAACTCACTCTAGGATTTTTTTAAATATTGTAGCAGTGTCGTGTATGGGCTAAAAATAGAGAACTTTGATGACCAATGCATAAATTCTCTTTTTCTATGTTAAAACGACGCAAAGGTCATGGATTTTTATAGAATTGCTTGGGGATTTTGGGGAAAGGAATATGGTAGGTGGGTAGGTCTTATGATTAATTACCTTCCATCTAAATCTTTTGGTGAGAGGATGAAAAGACATGGCCAACCTAATGGGTAGTGTCCTCAAATAAAAATCAAGCTCAATTTACTAAGGGGCATCAGGCTGAAAGGTGGCCATCTAGGGATAGATTTACACTTGCAGGATTTAAGGAGGGTAAAGATGGGGTTCACACATAAAATAAACCCAGGGATGATAACTTAAGGCTAAACAAAGGGATAAAGGGGTCAATAACGAAGAGAAACATTTATATAAAGGCTTAAGACATAGGATAGGTCAAAAATTAAATAAAAGACAACACTTAGGGAGGCTAGACAAGGCTTTGAACAATATTGAAAAAAGGAACAACAGGGCTAGGGGGCAACAAAGGCTAGGAAAAAAGGGTAGAAACATCACACAGAGTACACACATAACAAAGGGCTAAAATAGACACAAAAGTGTAATAACGATATGCAAATTTCATTATTACATCTTACCCCCACTTTAGTAGGGTTACAACTACCAAGGGAGAAGTCTACTAAAGGAAAGACTACCATGACATATATCATTAAATGTAAAGGATACATGGATACCAATAGGAGAGATACCATTCTTCATCTGATGGTCTTCATTATTATGTTAGTTCATGTCTCTATTCCTACAAAGCACCCAAGGTAAGTAGTCACTATATGCTAATGAAGAAAAATAGACTACACAAACAAAAACAATTGGGAAAGGATAACAATGTGACTAGAACTCTACAATGGCATATACAAAGTGAAATAAATAGAATTCAAAACATAGATGCATTCATTTGCATGAATTCCTAGATTGCTTGAGCTCTTAACCCTTATTTTTATGGTAGGGATCTATGGAGATCTTCTCCCTAGAAAGAGACTAAGAAAAATATCTTAGGATTATGATATTATTATGTAATTATAGGACTGTGTATATTAATTTTAATATTTAATTGTCATTATTTCATGTGACTACAAGAATCATGGAAGGGGAACTTTGACATCCCACATGAGGAGGAATATATTTTGTAATTAAATATTATTTTATAGGCACTTGGAATATACTTTGCAAGGTGACATTGAGTGGGGAAGCTTAATTTGTCCTATGACAAAATCATTGGACACTTTACATCAAGTGGAAGGGAATATAACTAGCACTTGAACCCATAGGGGTTTCAAGGAATATGCTGATAGGAACAACCGATCAGTTTAGAAAAAATTTCGGTGTGAATTTTTTTATGGCGTGAGATAATTTTCTGAGCACTATAATGCTCACATATAAAAGCCTATCAGCTAAATATTTATGCTATCTGTAAGAAGTGTAAGAAGCATGTATGACATTGTAAGAGGTGTAAGAAAGCATCTTTTATGATGTGTAAGAAGTTGGTAGCCTTTTTTGGACTTAGGGAGTTGTTATTTTGTCTTCTAGTGGGTTATTTTTGTCCTCTAGTGAAGTAGGATGCCCAAGTTCACGTGAAAAGTCTTGAAGCTAATAGAAAGATGTGTGTACCTCCCAGACATGTCATGAGGTATATCTTACATGTAGACTACTTGGCTCATGGTTTTGAGTCCATTATAGTGGAAACCATTTATGGTTTATTGTATTATTTTTGGTTATAAATTGGAGCCTTGGGGTAGTCATTTGTAAGTATGAGATGAGAAGTTGTAGGGTCACAGGTGTTGGATTGAAGAGAGAAGTGTGTTGAATATTGTATTCTTTTTTGTGAAGATTAATGCATACTTGGCACTCTCTTTACTTGTAGATTTTTTTCCTGAAAGGGTTCCTCCACATAATCTAGTGTTGTATATTTCCATGGTTTGTTGATTCTATGTTCTTTCCATTTCCATTCACATATTTGGTTTAATGCATGTTCACTAAATTTTGTACAAATTTTATGTTACTATTGCAATAGTTTTACTCTATTTTTCAACATTTGGTATCAGAGTTATTGGTTTTGATTAGTGGGGGATACCTTGCTAGAAGTGTTGTGAGTTTTTTGTGTTGTAGTAGAAGTATTTGCTTTATGTGTTTACAAATTTGTGGGTATATTAAAAGCCATGGATAACTCTTATAGAATGGAGATTGAGATATTCAATGGAGCTAGCTATGATCTATGGAAACTTAAGATGGAGGATATCCTTGAAGAGTGAGAGTTCTAGCAAGGTTGTAGCATCCTAGACATTTTGACCCATCTTCTAGTCTCAGGTTTCTCTTTCTCTGCTATTTACTGTTCTGTATTCAGCTTTTTGATTTTGTATTTCAATTTCTTGTTAATCAGTATTCTTTATTTCATCCCCCTATATGAATGTAATGTAATTTAGAGAGGGTAAAGGTATCACTTTTTCTAGATTACATTTTGGAGAACCTGACGTTCTTACACTTAAACTTATTCTTTGGTTGTGGTTTACCATTACATTTTGGTGAACCTTCCTATTCAACTTAAAGCACCTTCTTCTTCATGCAATTTCTAATTTCTAAATGAAGATTTTATTTTATTTTCTTCTGTCACTTTCCAACTTTGTTAAGAAGTTCCAAGAGCTTCTCTTACAATCATGTGAAAGTGACTTATCTTTTCCTATGTCCCTCTCTTTCCTTGATCCCTCTCCCAATATCCTTCCTACTTACAAGGATATTTTGGTGCAAGAGGATGAAATCATTGACACCTTTCTTAATGTTACTTTACCTTCTCTTTATTCCAATGCTCTCCCTACTAGATACGAAGTGATAGTGGATGATGAGTTTCACCTCACATAGGATCCCCCATGAATAGATGTTGAGCATACCAATTTTATATCTTATCCTACATCATATATTTCCCAAGGAGATACTGGTGTTAATTCCATCATTTTTAATAGACTTATCCCACCTGCTAAGGGGATGTTGGATAAGTGCATTAATGTTCAAAACCTTACTTCTATTCCTAAAATCATTGTGCATAGGGCACCTGATCCACCCCCCTCTCTCATCATGTGATCATTGTCTAGGGTATTCCTAAAAATCCTCAACCTTCGAATCACCTTTTAGAAATTGCAAAGTCTATAACTCAAAACACGTTTGGGGCTCCTCACTACCATGCAGTAGACCGCATGTATAATACTTGGTGAAACAAAAAAGGTACTCATGTCCTTGTTTCCCTTCCTCCACCACATCCTATTCTTCCTTCAACTCCCTATCTTACTCAAAAGATTGTTGGAGAGTATAATCTTGTCGAGCAGCTCCATGCTACTCCTGTCAAGATCTCTCTTTGGGAGTTGGTTCAAACTTCACCAACATATCATGGCATGCTCCAAGAAGCTTTACAGAAGATCCCCATAGCATCTTGTACTAGGCCTAATGATGTAGCTTCTTCGTTCAATTGTATTTACACAAATACTATCGATATTGTGTTTCAACAATATGAACTACCTTACTTGGAGGTACAAAAGCAAAATGACCCCCTTCTCATTATTGTTGAAATTAATAATTTCAGAGTGAAACATACCCATATTGATAATGATTTCAATCTTAATGTTTGTGGCATAGACCTATTGAATCGTATTAATATTCATACATCTTAGCTCTCCCCTTCCACTCTTTCCATTCGTGGCTTCGACAACATTGGTAGACAAACATTGGGAACAATCACGCTTCCGATTGAATTGGGCCTAGTGACCTTGCCTACCCTGGTGCATGTCATGCCTGGGACCTTATCTTATAATCTGCTTCGTGGTAGACCTTGGACCCATGTTATGGGTGCGGTCTCCTCTACCTTACATGGTTCAATCAAATTCATCTTTGAAAATAAAACTTATATGATTAAAGATGATCTGCATCCTATGTAGTATTGTCAGCAAGTGGATTCTGTGACACAGCCTAATCCTTCTCCTACTCTCCAGAATCTCATTCCTTCTTCTTTTGTCAGAGATGATTCCCCATCCTCAACTCCCACTCAAGAAGTTGACAGTGGCATTGATTCATCCTTAAATGCATGTATAGGTGGGTGATGATTGGGGTTCCTTAAACTTTACACCCTCCTTTGTTGGAGAGTATAAACTCAACCCCTCTCATTCTAACATTCCAGAAAATTCTTCTAACTCTTCATTTCTAAATTAGTCTTCTACTTCAACAAAGACTTCTTCCCATTCTACTCCTACACATTCATGTGACTATACTTCTTGCATTGATTACACCACTAATGATGATCCTCCATCCTTTAAAGAGATGCAATCCCATTATGGTTGTGGTTTTCATATTCTCTCTAGTACTAGTTACAAAGATAATGGATGTGGATGCAAATAATAGGGTATCAAGATCCCTTTGGAGCCTAATATTCATTACTCCTATGTAGGTCTTGGATATAATCCTACTCGACCCTCTAAACCCTCTTAGCATGACTACATAGATGTTAATATGATTTCCACATTTCTAAGTTCTTCACCTCTTTTTGATTTGGAGACAAGTTATGGGATCAGATATAAAATTCTTTCTAAATATGGACACGATGGAAATGGTTTCGTGGTACATGAGCTTCAATTTTTGACCATATCATTTTATGATCTTGGTATTTTGATTTTACCTAAGGCTTTGAAAGCCATTTTCCATGCTTTGTAATAAGGACTTAGTCTATTTTGTTTGACTAGTCCACTAAGTGGTTGATAAAACCTATTTTCTAGGATTGTTTTCTTTAGAAACTTGTTTTTTCAAGAAAACTGCCTTTTTCCTTCAATTTTCTGCCTTCATGGGTAGTTGTACGGACAAATAGGAAGTGCAAGAGTTTTGGAAACTTCCTATAAACTTGGCTTTGCTTAACATACCAAAAGAAATGAAAAGGAAGGAGTTTCTTTTAAGAAAAACTATTTTTTTTATGTTTTCTGGTGAAAAACAGTCATCTTGTACGGCTGGTACGGACTGCAACATATCTATGGTCTGAGAATTATTAAGTGGATCGAGTCATCTTTCTGTTGCATTGGTTTGGAGTTTTTGAAACACTTTTATTATCCTATTTGATTCCATTGTTTGCAGTTTGATTTCTAACCCTCCATAGCTAGGTTTTGGACAAAATGATCCATTCTTCCTCTGTCCTCTGAGGATGGTCGACCATTTCTTGTTGGGATGGAGGAAGACAAAGTAGTTTTTAGGTTTTTAATGTTTGCTTTGTGGATCTCCTTCCTCCATGGTGGTTGGTATGTCTCCATCTAGTCAAAACAGTGACTAGTTGAGAAATAAACAGTGGACAGCAGCTATAAGAAGAAAACAGTCATAGGTTTGATATAATGGAGTTGTTCTTTGTGTTTTAGGGAGGATACAGGCCTACACAAGAGCCCTACTACTCAGTCAAGGAATCTGGTTTCACCTCTTTTCCCTATTTCCAACCTAGACCATTCTTTAGAAGGCCAACATCAAATGCTGACAGAAAAAAATAGTTTGCTGTCTTGCACGTGGGTACAGTACGGTCTGTAGGGCTGATGGAGGGTAAACACTTTAATTTTGGTATTTGGTTCTTGCACCAAGCAATGAAGATCATAGAAGGTTTGTGAATGACTAACATGGTGTCAAATGTCTTCTTGTTTGCAAAGATAACCTATTCTCTAACAATGTTTCATTGAAGACAGTTAATCAACCGTACTTCTTCTGTCAGTGCAGTATTGTGGTGGTTGTCAAACTAGTGGGATCTGTCCTTGTGGTTGCATGTGATGTTGTGATCTTTGTTGGAGGAGTAATTGTAGTTTGGAGTCTTCTCAAAGCATATAAGAAGAAATGGGCACTTCAAAACTGTCATAGGACAGTCAACCCCCTACTTACTGTCCTCTGCCCTTTTAATCACAGTGTGGGTCTGTATATGAAAAAAATGGTTTCTTTTCACAATTAGTATTGGGTTTGCATTAGGCACTGATGGCCATTTGAGACCTTGAGAGGTTATTGAGGGTTTAACCAATGTTTAGATTGCAAGGGAATGAGTTAAACTAGAACCCTGTTTTTATGACAGTCATACTCAGTTTACTGTCCATGTTTGTGCTTGGGAGTAGAAGGGTAGTTTATTGGTCAGAGACCTTTGCCCCATGCTTATCATAGATAGGTGTATGTTAAATGGTATTTGTTGCCTATGTTGGTAGAGGTATTGGTAATAGTTGTTGTGTTCTTGAAGGTGGGATGTGCTTCTAAGTTGGGTTGAGTTATGACTCCCCAAAGTAAGTGGTGAGTAGCCTGAATGGATGGCACCAGAGGGTGATCCTAGGCTAAGTTGATTCCTATAACAGCCTTGTGAGGCTTGTAAACACAAACACCTTGTAGACTTTTTGGAGAAAGTTGAGTGAACTAATACAACCTTACCTTTACCTCTGCATCATATTGGTATCAGAGCCAATATTCTGATTGGAAGCAAGTGTATGTCAGAAGAGGAAATTGAAATAGAGGCTAGTACAATGCCTCCCAAGACAATGAGTCAAGATGCCATCAAGAAGTTGGTGGAAGAAATGGTTGAAGCGCGACTTCAAGAAGCAAAGTTACAGGAAGAGAAGTCTAAGGGCAAGACCAAAGAAGAAGGAAGTTCTTCAGACACAAATGAAGAAACAGAGGCAGAAGAGGATCCTCAGGAGCAGGATATGTCTGCAGATCAAAAAGCCTTCTTGAATGCACTTAAGGGTGCTCATGGAGACAGTGGTGATCCTAAGATGGAGGTGCCTACCTTCCATGGCAAGTTGGATGGAGATGTTCTCACCAACTGGATAGAAGCTATGTGCAACTTCTTTGATTACAAGGAGTTCAATGACAGCAAAAAGGTCAAATTTGCTAAGACAAGGCTAAGAGGTTCTGCACTTGTGTGGTGGAACTATATGCAGAATGAGAGGGAGAAGATTGGGAAGAGTCCCATCACTAAATGGAGCAGAATGGTGGCTATGCTTAGAAGCAAGTTCATGCCACCTGACTATGAGATTCAAATCATAAGGAGATTTCAGAATTTGAGACAAAAAGACATGGATGTGGCTGCCTACACAGAAGAATTTCATAGACTCAGTATGAGGGCCAATCATAATGAAGATGAAAAGGGGATGGTGGCTAGGTACCTGAATGGACTGAAATACAATTTACAAGATGAGATAAGTTTGGTGTTACCAAAGACAGTGGATGAATGTTTCCTGTTGGCCCCCAGAGCTAAGGAAAAGCTGAGAAGGAAGGGTGATCAAAGTGCCAGAGGTAGAGGTGGCAGAAATCAAAGAGGTAGAGGCAATTTTGGCCGTGGACAGTTCAACAAAACTTAAAATAACAGCTAGCAAGAAACTCAATCAACAACAGAGCATAGAGGAGGTTTCAAAGGTGGTAGAAATCATAATGGTAGAGGTAGAAATGGTGGAGGTGGTAGAGGACCAGGAGTCTTCACTGGAAGATGTTATGGTTGCAACCAAGTTGGCCATACAATGAACAAATGTCCAGGGAAAGCCAGTAGCTCTCATGACAGTGGGAAGAGAAATCAGTTAGTGAAAGATGATGACTGTGAAAGTGTGAATTCACCAATGGGAAGTGCTACACTTGTTCTAGATGGAGAGAGTATGATGATAAAAAGGTCTATGTTGAAGATGCCATTGAAGCAAGAACCCCCTCAGAGAAAGAATCTTTTTAGAACCCAAGGCCTAGCCTATGGAAAACCTTGCAAAATCATAGTGGACTCAGGGTCTACTGAGAATGTGGTATCCACTGAGATGGTTGAGAAATGCAAGTTGAAGAGGCTGCCTCATATTAGTCCTCACAAGATTTCTTGGTTGAACAAGAACCAAAGTTTCATGGTGGAGGAACAAGCTTGGGTTGAATTTGCAATTGGTGACTACAAGGACAAAGTACGATGTGAAATCATCCCTATGGATGCATGTCACCTACTTCTTGGCCGTCCATGGCAGTATGATGTTAAAGCTCAGCATGATGGTGAGAAGAACACTTATGTCATCACCAAGAATGGAAGGCCATTCAAAATGGATCCTTTGTTGGAGCAACCCAAGGGAAAGGAAAATAACAGCAGTGTCATGTTGGTGAGTGGAAATGAATTCCTAAATATCTTGAAGGAGAATGACAACCAGGGGTATGCCTTGGTCATGAAGCCCAAGAGTGGATCAGATCAGCAAGATCAAAAATAGAAAGAGATTCCATTGGAAGTACAACAACTTCTGGATAAGTATCAAGACCTTGTGGTAGAGGAAGTTCCCAACTTCCTACCACCCATGAGGGATATTAGTCATCAAATTGACTTAATACCTGGTGCTACATTACCTAACAAGGTTGCATATAAACTGACACCACAGCAAAATGAAGAGGTGGCAAGGCAAATTCAAGATCTCTTGGAGAAAGGGCTGATTAGGAAGAGTCTAAGTCCCTGTGCAGTTCCAAGTGTACTGGCTCCTAAGAAGGATGGAAAGTGGAGGCTATGCACAGATTCCAGGGCCATAAACAAAATCACCATAAGATATAGATTTCTAATGCCAAGGATTGAAGATCTATTGGATTACCTGGGAGGATCATGCTATTACTCAAAGATTGATTTGAAATCTGGATATCATCAAATCTGGATCAGACAGGGAGATGAATGGAAGACTGCTTTCAAGACCAATGAAGGTCTTTATGAATGGCTTGTTATGCCATTTGGTCTTAGTAATGCGCCAAGTACATTTATGTGCCTAATGAATGAGGTATTAGTTGAAATCATTGGTAAATTTGTTATTGTTTATCTTGATGACATACTAATCTTCAGCATGACAAGGGAAGACCATGTGAAGCATGTTGGTCAGGTGTTAGAGAAGCTGCATGAACACAAGTTGATGATCAACTTAGACAAATGTGAGTTCATGAAAACTGAACTTGTATACCTAGGATTTGTCATTTCTAATGGCTGTTTGAAAATGGATCCCTCTAAGGTTGAGGCTATTCTTAGTTGGCCTACCCCAAAAACAGTGGGAGATGTGAGAAGTTTCCATGGATTGGTGACTTTCTATAGGAAGTTTATCAAAGGTTTCAGTCACATTAGTGCTCCCATCCTCAACACCATCAAGGGTGGAGTCAAATGTAGATTCCAGTGGACAAAGGAAGCTAATGATAGTTTTGAGTTGTTGAAAACAAAGGTGGCCGAGTTACCTACCTTAGTACTCCCTGATTTTGATAAGGTATTTGTTGTTGAGTGTGATGCAAGTTAGCAAGCTATTAGTGTTGTTCTTAGCCAAGAAGGACATCCAGTGGCATTCTTTTCAGAAAAGTTGAATGAAGCCAAGCAAAGGTATTCTACCTATGACTTAGAACTCTATGCAATGGTACAAGCTCTTAAGAAATGGAGACATTATTTGCTGCCCAAGGAATTTATTGTATTTACTGACAATCATGCTTTAAGCTTTCTAAACAGTCAAGAAAAAATGAACCATAGACATGTTAAATGGATGGAACAGCTACACGTTTATACTTTCACAATTAAGCACAAAAGAGGTGTCTCTAATAAGGTGGCTGATGCATTGAGTAGGAGGTTGCTTCTTGTTCAGGAAATTCAATTAGAAAGCATGGGTATTGACTATTTAAAAGAGCTATATAAAGAAGATTCAGATTTCAAAGAGGCTTATGATGTTTGTGTGAACTTGGCTAACACATTCCATGGAGAGTATGCAGATTTTGTTTTGCAGGAAGGCCTCTTGTTTAAGGGCAATTTGCTGTGTGTCCCTAAGTGCTCTATGCGGGACAACATCATCAAGGAGAAGCATAATGGTTCTTTAGGAGGACATTTTGGCTTGGACAAGACACTAGAACAAGTCACAAGGTTCTATTTTTGGCCAAAGGTGCAATCAGATGTGAGAAAATATGTAGCTAGCTGTGCAATCTGTCAAAGAGCCAAAGGTGTGTCTTCAAATGCAGGTCTATACCAGCCACTTCCCATTACCAACAGACCTTGGGAAAGTATCAGCATGGATTTTGTGCTTGGGTTACCCAGGACAGCCAGAAGGGTGGATAGTGTGTTTGTCATTGTTGATAAGTTCAGCAAGATGGCTCATTTTGTGCCATGTAAATGCACAAATGATGCATCTCATGTTGCAAGTCTGTTTTTCAGAGAGGTAGTAAGGATGCATGGTTTACCATTGTCCATTGTAACTGACAGAGATTCTAAGTTTGTAGGTCACTTCTAGAGGACCTTGTGGAAGAAGCTAGGCACACAATTGTCTTTTTCATCAGCCTACCATCCACAAACTGATGGTCAGACTGAGGTGGTTAACAGGTTTCTTGGAAACCTTCTAAGGTGCCTTACAAAGCAGCATGGTTTGGCATGGGACTTGGTTATCAATCAGGCTGAATATGCCTACAATGATTCAAGGAATAGGAGCACTGGTAAAAGTCCTTTTGAGATAGTTTATGGCTTTCATCCAAGAGGGCCACTTGAGCTAAAGGATCTCCAAGGTTGGGATAGAAGGAGTGCACTTGGTGAAGAGTTTGTTGCCTCCATGAAAACAGTTCATGATCAAGTCAAGTTGCAACTAGAAAAATCAGTCACAAAGTACAAAGAAAAGGCAGATTTGAAGAAAAGAGAAGTACAGTTCAAAGTTGGTGACTTTGTCATGGCATATCTAAGGAAAGAGAGGTTGCCAAAGTGTCAGCCAACTAAACTCCTGATGAAGAAGATTGGGCCATGCAGGATAGTGCACAAATTCGATCCAAATGCATATGAGATTGAGCTACCAGATGGCCTGGGTATCTCTCCAATTTTCAATGTTTGTGATCTTTTTCCTTTCAGACCTCCATTGCCTGATGAAAGTGGATCAAATGTGGTGGCTGAAGATGCTGATTGGATTAAGGATTTACCTCCAAGCAAACCTTTACAGTTGGAGTGCATTCTAGATTCCAAGGTTATCAAGAAGACTCGGAGAGGTGTCTATAAGGACTACTTGGTGAAATGGAAGGATCTCCCTGACTCAGAGGCCACCTAGATGACTGAAGCAGATATTCTAAAGCATGGCATGACACTTCAACAATTGGCAACTCAAGGGACTTGAGTTTTTCCCACAGGGGGAGTATGGTGCAGGAGCTTCAATTTTTGACCATATCATTTTATGATCTTGGTATTTTGGTTTTACCTAAGGCTTTGAAAGCCATTTTCCATGCTTTGTAATAAGGACTTAGTCTATTTTGTTTGACTAGTCCACTAAGTGGTTGATAAAACCTATTTTCTAGGATTGTTTTCTTTAGAAACTTGTTTTTTCAAGAAAACTGCCTTTTTCCTTCAATTTTCTGCCTTCATGGGTAGTTGTACGGACAAATAGGAAGTGCAAGAGTTTTGGAAACTTCCTATAAACTTGGCTTTTCTTTAACATACCAAAAGAAATGAAAAGGAAGGAGTTTCTTTTAAGAAAAACTATTTTTTTTAATGTTTTCTGGTGAAAAACAGTCATCTTGTACGGCTGGTCCGGACTGCAACATATCTATGGTTTGAGAATTATTAAGTGGATCGAGTCATCTTTCTTTTGCATTGGTTTGGAGTTTTTGAAACACTTTTATTATCCTGTTTGATTCCATTGTTTGCAGTTTGATTTCTAACCCTCCATAGCTAGGTTTTGGACAAAATGATCCATTCTTCCTCTGTCCTCTGAGGATGGTCGACCATTTCTTGTTGGGATGGAGGAAGACAAAGTAGTTTTTAGGTTTTTAATGTTTTCTTTGTGGATCTCCTTCCTCCATGGTGGTTGGTATGTCTCCATCTAGTCAAAACAGTGACTAGTTGAGAAATAAACAGTGGACAACAGCTATAAGAAGAAAACAGTCATAGGTTTGATATAATGGAGTTGTTCTTTGTGTCTTAGGGAGGATACAAGCATGCACAAGAGTCCTACTACTCAGTCAAGGAATCTGGTTTCACCTCTTTTCCCTATTTCCAACCTAGACCATTCTTTAGAAGGCCAACATCAAATGCTGACAGAAAAAAATAGTCTGTTGTCTTGCATGTGGGTACAGTACGGTCTGCAGGGCTGATGGAGGGTAAACACTTTAATTTTGGTATTTGGTTCTTGCACCAAGCATTGAAGATCATAGAAGGTTTGTGAATGACTAACATGGTGTCAAATGTCTTCTTGTTTGCAAAGATAACCTATTCTCTAACATTGTTTCATTGAAGACAGTTAATCAGCCGTACTTCTTCTGTCAGTGCAGTACTGTGGTGGTTGTCAAACTAGTGGTATCTATCCTTGTGGTTGCATGTGATGTTGTGATCTTTGTTGGAGGAGTAATTGTAGTTTCAAGTCTTCTCAAAGGATATAAGAAGAAATGGGCACTTCAAAACTGTCATAGGACAGTCAACCCCCTACTTACTGTCCTCTGCCCTTTTAATCACAGTGTGGGTCTATATATGAAAAAAATGGTTTCTTTTCACAATTAGTATTGGGTTTGCATTAGGTACTGATGGCCATTTGAGACCTTGAGAGGTTATTGAGGGTTTAACCAATGTTTAGATTGTAAGGGAATGAGTTAAACTAGAACCCTATTTTTATGACAGTCATACTCAGTTTACTGTCCATGTTTGTGCTTGGGAGTAGAAGGGTAGTTTATTGGTCAGAGACCTTTGCCCCATGCTTATCATAGATAGGTGTATGTTAAATGGTATTTGTTGCCTATGTTGGTAGAGGTATTGGTAATAGTTGTTGTGTTCTTGAAGGTGGGATGTGCTTCTAAGTTGGGTTGAGTTATGACTCCCCAAAGTAACTGGTGAGTAGCTTGAATGGATGGCACCAGAGGGTGATCCTAGGCTAAGTTGATTCCTATAACAGCCTTGTGAGGCTTGTAAACACAAACACCTTGTAAACCTTTTGGAGAAAGTTGAGTGAACTAATACAACCTTACCTTTACCTCTGCATCATTTCGAGTGCATGGAACTAGGAGTTAAGGTCTCTATGGAACCTACACCACACTTGTCTTTTATAGTGGCTCTAGGTTCTTGGCCTTCTCCTTTATCTGTGCAATCCCCTCCTCCATTGTCTTCTTCTAAATCAAACGTTGCTCCACAACATAAAGGGTTGCTTCCTACTCCTACTTCTTCTCTTCTATCTAAACAAGAGTGTATTTTATTGAGGTTTCTCAAGGCTCACTCAATCACTCTTCCCCCTCCTACATGTAAAAAGTTTCCTAAACACATTGAATCGACACTTCTTTTCTGTGCATATCATCGAGTGCTTAGCCATTCCACTAGTGAATGCCATGCCTTTAAAGACAAAATACAACTTCTTGACACGGGTGCTCTCACTCTTCCAACTAATGAAGCACTTGTTTCTTCTCTACATGACAAATGATATTGAGGATCACCTCTATCCAGTTCATTGTTCTTCCTCTATCTTCTTATGAGACTATTATGTTACTACCCACTATGTGGCACCTGTAGCTTTCTTTGTTTGGTCATTTCCATTCATGGTGGTACAATCCTACATGCAACCATCCTTTGTTTTCGGTAACAACACAATATTTTTTTTCATGGTTGTCCTTGCCTATATTCTGGGGGCAGAGACAACTTGTTCATGGACTATGCATTCTTTCTAATGATCTCCCCTCCTCTTTCTCCCACTTTTCTTTACCTTAAAATATTTGCATATATTGTGCATGCTAATATTTTAAGGGGGGCTTATGCTATGTTTACATGTGCATCCATACATGCACCTTGCTTTATTTTCACCTCCTGAGATGCAGCTTATTAATTCACCCCTTGTGGTGTTGGTGTTCAATACACTCCCTAAGGCATTGGTTTTTGTTATGCTTCTTGAGGCAATGGTATTTCATGATCACCTAGCATAATGCAACTTGCTAGTCTACGATCCATGTAGTGTATGAGCCACCTAGAATAATACAATTTGTTGGTCCGTGTGCTTCATATGACCTAACCTTTACACTCATGGTCACCTAGCATAATGTAGCTTGCTAGTTTGTGATCCATGGCGGTATTGTGATTTACATGACCCCTAGCAACAAAACAAGCTAGTGTTTGAGTCATGTACTCTTCTTTGTTCGTATTGATTACTTCTATGTCTATTTATATGTCTTCTCTCCTTTAAGCAATTGATCAACTCATTATATTCTTCTATTTCTTAAGAATTCCTCTATTTATTGATTTTCTTTATTTTTGTTGCATTTTGTGAACAAAACATGGTATTGAGAAAACCTTTCACATCAAAGTCTCTTTCACTTTGCTGACTCAAAATTTGTCTTTGCTTGATGTGTATTTTCACCTCTATACTGTGTTGTTTATGTTTATGTGTGTGTGTGTTTGTAATTTTCTAACACAGTGGTTTTGTAGGTTTATGCCTTCTAACATTGTTATCTTACAGGTTTTTGTTTTCTAACATATTTATTTTGTAGGTTCTCAACCTGGGGGCTTGGTTCCTTTACTTTAAGAGCTATGTATCCTCTATAGTATCCTTTTGGGGTATCCTTTTGTGGTGTTATTTACTTTCAATATTTCATTGATGTATTTTGTCATAGCTTATCACCTAGTGTCATCAGCTCGCTAAAGTGGGGCCTAAATGTAGCGTAGAAAATTGCATACCCTTGCAATTTCATGCTATGTTTTGGGCTTGCTTTAGTGTCCTTTCCCTTAGTATGTTTTATGGATCATTTGAGCCAAGCCTTAGCCTTTTTCCTTCACCAGATTGCCAAATTTCATTACTTGATTCTAATTCTTCTTGCTGACTTGACAACATGTGATAAATTGTGTGCAATTTTTGTAGGACGCTATAGCTTAGCTAGGACATCCTCACACTTACAAAGATGTCCTCACAATGTGCTACCTATCGAAAGTCCTAAACTTTAAAATGTTAATTTTTCGCTCAGCCTCTTGCCTGTTGTAATGCCTAGTTTAAATTCCCCAACTATTACACTAGGACATTAATGGACAAACACAAGATGAACCAATTTTTTGCGATGTAAGTGTAACACCCACATGTCACAATTGCACACTCAAGCATGAAAAATCACCCAAGTTCCACATAAAGATGCTAGAGAGAAGGTGGAATAAGACACATGCTTCTCCAACAGACAAGAATAAACAACATCAACAAATGGCCCACAAGTCAAGTGATGTCGTCAAACGACAAGTTGAAGGAAGGGTTGCCTACGACACCTTACCAAAATGATACATCCAAAAGGATCCAAATCATATGGCATCCACTCATACACCAAAAAAGACATGCTATCCAATAACAAAAACATGAAATAACTCAAATATAGAATAATAACATTTTTCCAAAATGCTAACATACATGCCAAATAAGAGAAACTTCAAACGGATTGCCACACTCATTCAACACCAACATCAAATTGGGATGAAACCAATAATAGAAATCTCAATCATAATGTGATCACAATACAACCCAATCCATAAACACAGCATAGTATAAGTACATCATATAAAATAGAGGACTCCAACTTACTCGTTTAACCATTTCCAACACAAGAGATAATGATACAAAATGATAAATTCCATCTAAAACATGATTTATTTTTTAACCAAATGACATCATAAAATTATAAGACGATGGAGGCTACTTCCCAAACATGGAATGATCACACTCCAATGAATAAAGTATACAAAGCATGAATATACATCATAATAAACCACCTCCAAAATGACCCAACAGGCACATAATATAGTGTAGTCAAATGTCTTGGAATAAACAAAGAAACATCTAGCTCTTGCAAGATTGGCTCGAGGACCAATGGGGAAATGTTACCTACCACCCTACCATATTACCATCATTGAGTGCAATAGATGTCTATGCCACTCTAAACAACCCTCGAGCTATGGAGAAGAAGATCATGACAACACCGAGCTATCCAAGCCATAACTCACACATGCAAGGAATACATGGCAACACTCATGCCAATCAACGTACACTAATACATGAAACCTATGGCATAACTACCAATCAAATACATACAAACATGGGTGGCTCACACTAGCCAGCACATATCATATAATGCCATCACACATACATATAAATCAATAAAACAACAAATTACTAGAATAGGAAAACAAACTTGGATCTAGGACAACATCTTCCGTTTGCATGACTATTCTAGAAAGCATGGTTCATCTTAATACAAGGTCACATACACACAAACACCAAAGTCTCAAAACACTCACAAAGGTCTCAAGTAAGCATTCACTCAGTGGATACTTTTTAGAGATGGAGGGGACCATTTTAAAGTGCCCACACACTTACCCTAAGTAAAGGGGACTACTTTAAATCCCCATCTCATCCCACAAGTAATACATCTCAACCACGATAGTAGGGACAATTTTAAAGTGCCCTCACACTTACCTCAGGTCAAGGGGACTACTTTAAAGCCACACACACCTACCCAAACAATACATCTCAACCATGGTAGTAGGGACTATTTTAAAGTGCAAAGTCACTTACCTCAGGTAAAGGGGACTACTTTAAAGCCACACACACCTACCCAAATAATGTGTATCACAATCTAGGTAGCAGGGACCATTTTAATGTGCCCACACACTTACCCTAGGTAAAGGGGACTACTTTAAAGCCACACTCTCACCTAGAAGCCAACCACCCCAAGCCTCCTATGGGTATCCCCTATCCTATACAATCTAGGGTCAATCTTCTCAAGGCACTCGAAAACAAGCAAAAGAGCAGTATTCCAAAAAAACACACTTCCCAATGCACTCAAAAAATTAAAACTGTGGGGAAATCAACCATCCCACATATCATGCAATATTCATAAATTCCAAATTTCACAAAAATAAACTAAAATATTTTATAAAAATAATTCAAGTCCGCCATTGACGGATCTTGAAGCATCCTTCCCAAAACCCTACCCAAATTTTCACTTTTTCCAATGATAATGAATTTTAAAAATCTGAGAATACCCTTTTGATCCCAAATAGCCCAACATTACACTTGTAACATCACATACAAATTTTGACACATTTAAGCAGGGCAAAATCAGAAAAATCATATAATTTTCACATTTTTCAAGGAATGCAAATTTCATAAATTCGAGCATACCCTTTTGTGTCTAATCTACCCAACAAGACACTTTTCAAATAAAAATAGGATCTCTAAAGTTTTTGACAGAGTTTCAGTAGGAAATTCAATTTTCCAAAAATTACATTTCCTACGAAATAAAAATTACTAAATAAAATTAAATACACAACCAATAGGAGAAATACCTGACTCAAACTGAAGGTATAGAGGAGAGGAACCTTTTTCGTTGTTCACATGATTCAATTCGACCAAGCGATCTCCCGATATGAGCAAATCCAATTTTCTTCCAAAAGAGAGTTTTCAAAACTCCATATTTGCTCTCCATTTTCAAACAATTCATAATGAAAATAATATAACACCTTTTTGCATATATCCCCAAACTCAAAAATAAATAAATAAAACCTTATATTATTTTCCACCAAAATAAAATCACTCAAAACATAATCCAAAAATCGACATTTCTTTTCAAATACAAATTAAATCTATTTTCAAGTGCCAAGCACCCAAATTAAAATGTCTTTCAAATATACATATTTTGACACACAATTAAATAAATAATTCCTTTCTTACGAAAATAATTCCGACTCTGCAAACAGAATGCATTTCACCCCAAACACATTATTTCCAAAAACATATTTAAATAAAATACAATGCCTTTCCCAAATTAAACACTTCACAACTCAATTAAATCAATTAAATTGCCTTTCCTCTACACTAGGAAATAAAAGCATAATTAACGATTTCGAAAACACCATAAGATATTTCACAAATACCAAGCATACACAAAATCGTGCAAGTGATAAATTAAATGCACCCATGAAGACATTTACTGGTCTATCACAAGAGGATCCAAAATCGAAATCGATTCAGATGGGTTTTCACGGGTTTCAACGACACAAGGATGAAGGTGAGATGGCTAAGCGTCCCATGTGAACATTCTCTACATTTCGTCCATTGGTCAATAACCTGTAATTTCCTGCACACTCAATGCAAATGCCACACACATATGCCCAATATATGACAATAGCTGAAGTGAATAACAAAAATTACATAATTAAATATTAACCAACTAATATGCACATTCATTAGGAAATACGATCGAAGAGCAATTACTCACATATAACAATAATACCAAACGTAACTAGGTCTACCCACCCAGCATATCATTTAAATGAAAACAGTGAAGCTAAAACATCAATGCATATAAATCTCATAAGGATCCAATATCAAGATCAAAGCACAAATAATCATTTATCACACTAGACGACAAGGGTCAACATTGGTGGGCATTACACCAGTTGTAAAAAATGCCTTCAACATTCAAATTTGACCCTTTAGCTTTCCATACACCCATATGCAAAAACTAATTTTGAATATCTCTATTAATCGATCTCTCTTGTCTATGCTTGGCTACACAAAACCTCCATTGTTAAGCTTGTTGAAGCTACATGTTAGAATGACTCCATTCTGAAGTTCTCTCAAGGACCCACATTGTTACATTTTTTATCTACTCCTCCAAAGAGCTCATTCTTCCTTCTTCCACAATCATGCTGGTAATATTGTTCTTGTTTTCATTTTGAATAACATTGTAGATCTCATTTGTTTCTATATTTCTATTTGGCAAAATCTTGGTGTAGACTACCAAGTCCACTTGATTTTACGCACACTAAGGTATTTCCCCGTAGACTAGGGCAATATTTGTAGATTAATTTTGTTCTTAATGCTCGTAATTCCTATATGCACTTAGGATAAGAGCACACATGCAAGAGTTTTTCTTTTATATCATTTGTTGTTTCGTGGAGGTTGGAAAACCAAAATGAGGGTTTGACTGAGGCAAACCCCTAAAACAACCCAACAATTTTTTCTAGTTTGTGTATTGTGCATGTTGTGGAAAGAGATCAAATGCATGGTAGTTTGTTTTCTATTCCCTTATTACTCATTTACTTTCTTCTTTATGTTAAATGCATCTTTAATAAATATTTTCATTAAATTTCATTTCTCGGAGGTTGTTTCATTTCTCTATGTACATTTGGTGATGCTACAAGTTTCTATAGAGCCGTATAGTACGATCTTTTTGTGTTTTGTTGCTACTAGGACTACAACACCTCGCATAGAGGTCCTCGCACCTACACGGACTTCCTATCAAAGTTGTAGTGTCCTGGACATTTTGCGCTATCTTCTGGTGTCAGGTTTCTCTTTCTTTGCTATTTATTGTTCTGCATTCAGTTTTCTGATTTTGTATTTCAATTTCCTGTTAATCAGTATTATTTATTTCAGCCCCCTTATGAATTGTAATGTAATGTAGAGAGAGTAAAGGTATCACTTTTATAGATTACAGTTAACTACAATAGGTTTGGGATTAAGCAAGTGGCCCTAGGATTATGAGGCTTTGACACAATGCAAGACTTTGTGGTGGGAAAAATAGTTTCACAATCTTAACAAGACTAGCATAGAATGACATTTCCTCTAATTGACTTGTGCAAAGTGATCTGTAGAGGATTTGGAATGCCACTTATAAACACTCCACCCCCTCTTTTGTGCATGCTTCACAAACCCCAATACCTACCCATATCACATTAGTTAAATTATCCCCTTTTCCCCTAATATTGAAGCACTATATTGGGTCACATTTTGGTTATTTAAAAACCCCAATATGCATGCACATGATAAGGTTTTGCTTTAAAGGTGAATTCCCTAGGCATTATCTACACATTAAAAGATTTATATTTTTAGTTTTTGTAAAATTTAGGTGATACATATGCTTAGTGCTTAGTTCTTCAAAGTGCGTCCACTTTGAAAAATCATAAAAATAATTGAATAAATAATATAATGCTTAATGTTTGGCCATGTCTTAATCTTAACTATTTTTTTATAAGTCTTAGTAGTTTATAAACTAGATTTAAAGCACTACAATTCTTTTTATTATTACATCTTCAAATTTTGAGTGTAAGCATCTCAAAGCACTCATCGAAATTTATGTTTTCGTGATTTCAAGAAAAAAAGTGGCCACTTTTGACTTTCTTTTGGCCCCCATTTCTACAGACTTACCACATCATACTAACAAATAACATGTTTATAATACAATGAGAATTTATTCATTCTCTACAAGAGAAAATGCCATCTCTAATACACGCTCTTAACCCTATAATCAATTTAGTAGCATCACAACTCTACATCTATCACTATAATGTAGTGTCAAACTAAGAGCAACACGAAATCAACACTATTCAATTATGGAGGAAATCTAGAAGCATAATTGTACATCCACCTGGTGCTCTCTATCATACCACTAACTATGATCTTACTTATATAAACTACAAGCAAAGCACAAAACCACCAACTGGTATTACAAAACCATCAAATTAAAATCATGAGCTCAGTGGTCAACATGCAAAGAGATCTCATGACATGTGTCCAAGAGTTGCAATAATCTTTCTAGAAGGTTCAAGACCTTTCCTTCCAAAAGTGGTGTCTCATTCTAGATAAGACAAAACAACCCACAAAAATACCAAACAAGGCTCACCTACCCATGCATAAGACAAAATAGGTTCACCCACTCATTCCATTTGGAAAGTCAAACATGTTAACCCCTAAAGTGATTATCTTACATGTAACTCCCCATTATAGATTCCTCTTACATCACTTACATGCAAATGCCAAATGTCCAATGATGCCTTAAATGTAACCTCCAACATTATGTGCTTTTACCACAAATATTGTGTAGTGTCTAGAAGAATATTTCATCCACATGTGCCTCCAAAAACCACATTTACATTTCATTTCACTCATTCCATGATTTTTGGAGATACACACATATAATAATATCATCAACATAATCCCAACCCAGATTATGACATTGTTCAACTAGGACTTGCAAGGTGAATATCACATCTAATCTTGACATTGTGGGCATCAAAGCATTATCACGTGACATCAACATCTTAGAAATATTGCATGATTGTTTGTTGTCTTCAATCATTGTTCTATACTTTTAAATTAATAATTAGGGTTTGACCAAAGAAGAACCATTTTAGGCTAGCAAACTCCTCAATGGTGTCTATTGACACCACTCTTCTCATACACAAGTCCCAAGGCAAATGAGTATTGGACATCAATTTCAATGTAGTTTAGATCTATGGGCTTTGTTTAATTTTGGAATAGGTTCAGATATGTAGGCTTGAAGATCACTTCCATAGGTGCAAAAGTGAACCAGAACATTAAACATCATTTATCAATCTCAAAGTGATTGTTTGATAAGTTTTAGTCTTCCAACACATTGACGAGTGACAATCAGATCTTCATTAGAATTAAAACTAAATACCATTATTTTATTTATTTATCTTATATTTAATTATTTATTCGTTATGATTTAATTATTTTACCTATAATTTTTATGTAAAGATAGGTTATTTTCCCTTCCAAATATAAATTTTTATACAGATTTAAAAAAATTAAAAATTAAAAAATTATCGTAATGTTAAATAATATATAAATTCCTCAACGTTTTAAAATTAAAAGTCATCATTATCGGGGCTTAAATTTGATAGTCGTCAAGCAATTTTTTTTATTACAGTTATCTATTCAATGGTGCCTTTAAAATATTGACACATCTTAATATAAGTAAATTATATAAAAACCAAATATATAAATATATATATCAGCATATATCAGCATAATCCTATATAGATTTTGACAGTTCGTTCAAAATCTCTCCTTTCATATGATACAGTCTTTTTAAAATTTTGATGATTTTACAACAAAAATGCCTAAAATACAGCTATACAACTGTCAAATTTAAGCCCTTATTGTCATTATGAATAAAACATATTTTATAATAAACTTAATTATATATATGTGTGTGTTCATTTTCAGCTGCGGCCCTATACACGTGATAATAACATAGATTCAAAAACTGACGTACCTAGCCCACTGATCCAAGCAGAAATAAATAACAAGAAACAAAATATTTAATCTTTTTTAAACAGTTATAATTATTTTATCCATCACCACAGAAATGCAAATATGGAAACCGAGCATCACAAGATACCATTGGCCTAATGAAATTGAAGTTGCACACAAGCTATCCTTTCTGTTAAACTACATTGACACTCCTGAATAGAACTGGGTTTTTGATAAAATAACGATTGTATACCAAATTTAGAATATCCCATTGACTCTTTTCACACCAATAGAATCCGACCCTGATATTTGATTATATGATAGTGAGAGTCTTATCCCAGAGTAGTCTTTATATTCTCTTCTGCTAAAAAAATTCAAAGGAATTGACTGGCTGCAAAAGCTAATTTGTTTGTTAGTGAAATGCACTCACACGGGATTCTATGGATTGACCTAACATGGTGCATATAGAGGATATTCATTTGTGGTAGCTAACACTTGTGAAGAACAGTGGCACTGAGAAAAGGAAGGAAATGGCAGAGTTGGAGTTGTCATCCAACCATGACGTCCATACAAGCAATCTTTCACATATCAATGGCTATGAGAATGGTGAACATTTCATTCGGACAGGTACTGCATAAAATTCTAATTCTACTGCTCACTCTCTCTATCTTACATTGCAGCTTGGTTATGGTTTATACAAAATCATGAAACACTAATTAATAGGTCATGCAGACAAATATGGTCTTGTTAAAAGTCACCTAATTGTATCACTAAAAGCTATAGATCATCCTTCACATATTCTAATGATGTGGAAAACACCAACAATTAGATTTGCATTGGGTGAACAGGCACAATATGGACCGCAACAGCTCATATTGTCACAGCAGTGATAGGAGCAGGAGTTTTATCATTGGCATGGAGTGTTGCACAGTTGGGATGGATTGCTGGCCCTATAATCATGATTATTTTTGCTGTGATAACATACTATTCCTCTTGCTTGCTAGCAGATTGTTACAAGTTTCCTGATCCAGTCACTGGACCCAACACAAACCCTAGATATAGGGATGCTGTCAGACTGTATCTGGGTTCTCTATCTTGCCATTTGCCCGTTATAATTCTGTACCTTATTTTGGTATTATTCATTATAATGGTTGATAAACTTTTATTTTTCTCACCCTGTCCTACTTGTAGGTACAAAGCAAGCATGGCTGTGTGGACTAGTCCAATATGTGTCCTTGTATGGAATAGGCATTGCTTATACAATCACCACTTCAATAAGCATAAGGTATGTTCCCTTGACAAGATTTTAAAGGCTATACAGAAGGTTGCCTGTTTCAGCACTACACGCAAGATTTTAAAGGCTATACAGAAGGTTGCCTGTTTCAGCACTACACACAAGATTTTAAAGGCTATACAGAAGATTTTAATGTCAGCCAGAGCCTCTTTCCCTACTTAACTAGCTCACACTCTTCTCATTGAGTCAGTGAATACTGAATAGTAGTGACAGAAATTGAGTAAACCTTTTCGCTCAGTATTGAGAGATCAGAGTATGGGTTTTATACCATTTGCATGTCTGGAATGATCCCTTCTGTGATCAGGTGTAGTCCCCTGGTCACTTATAGATTGGCTAGGGCACCCCATGTGTACCACCTGTTGGAGAATTTCTCTACAGCCGAGCTTTGAACTCAAGCATCCTAATAAGATTGGATTGGCATTTGAGGCCTTAGTGTCACCAGATCAAAATAAATTTATATTACAAATTTATGAACAAAATTTTGTGTATGTCTTGAGAAAATAACTACTCTGCATATTGGAAAAATTAACTCAAATGTATGCATATGTACAATTGATGGTCATAATTTGGGCCTTATAGGGTTTTATATTTTGTTGTTTGAATAGACGAAATACACACGTTTATGATCTGAGCTGCCTAACTTGTGAAATATCTTTTTGAATGGCCATTTCTGTATTTGAATGACATTTTACTTTTCCTGGTGGGACTTGAGCATTTTATTAAATTATGAAAGTTTGCATGCTTTCTACACCTGATCTGGATGGATCGTAACATTGCAGAGCAATCATGCAATCGGATTGCTATCACAAGAATGGACATGCCTATCACTGCCACTTCTCAGAGTACACCATCATGGTACTTTTTGGATTGACGCAAGTTATCTTGTCTCAAATACCAAACTTTCATAATGTTTGGGGTTTATCCATAGTTGCAGCCATAATGTCATTTGCCTATGCATCAATAGGAGCGGGTCTTGGCATTGGAAAAGTAGTTGGTATTCTTGTATCCTATTCTCTTTCATATTTACAATAGTTTTTTTGCTTGGGTGTCCTTATGCTGTTACGGCCTATATGATTAGATGGGGGATGTTCAAAATGTGTGCTGCACTGTAGTCCTTAACCTTCCCCATGCAAATCAAAGATTTTATTAAGTAATAAATTTTATATCTTTCCTTTTTTCTTGGAAATTGTAGAAAATGGAAAGTTTAAGGGGAGAATTGGTGGAATTAGCACAAGTCCTATCATATCCGCATCACAAAAAGTCTGGCTGGTCCTCCAAGCTGTTGGTGACATTGCATTTTCATACCCATACTCTATTCTTGTCATAGAAATTGAGGTATTAATAAAAGTTGTGTATTCATTTGTATACTAAAACCTTGTTATAAGATATGATTTAATCTACTCAAGCAAGTGGGGATTAATCATTTCTTGTGCAGGACACTTTGAAATCAAAACCTCCAGAAAACAGCACTATGAAGAAAGCATCCCTGCTTGTTGTAACCATCACAACTTTATTCTACATGCTGTGTAGTTTCTTTGGGTATGCAGCCTTTGGGGAGGATACCCCTGGAAACCTCTTGACGGGGTTTGGTTTCTATGAGCCTTATTGGCTGGTTGACTTTGCTAATACATGTATTGTGGTTCATCTGGTGGGAGCATATCAAGTAAGACCTTTTTCCCTCTTCTTCAACTAGCAATTACCAAAGGCTATAATTGTCGAAGTTCCCTCCATAACTAAAAAATCAATTGACATATCTCACGTCTTTGCAGGTATACTGCCAACCACTATTTGCTTTTATTGAAGATTGGTTTTTGAATAAGTGGCCAAATAATGCAATCCTCAATTATGAATGGGACATACCCATTCCCCTGCTTGGGTTGTATAATGCAAAATTGTTCAGGTTGTTGTGGAGAACAGCATTCGTGGTCACAACTACGGTTATTGCCATTTTATTTCCATTCTTCAATCAGGTTCTTGGACTTTTGGGTGCTATTAATTTTTGGCCATTGGCAGTGTACTTTCCAGTAGGGATGTACATTGTACAGAACAAAGTCCAGCGGTGGTCAACTAACTGGGTTCTTTTGCAAGCTTTCAGCTTTGTTTGTCTTCTCATCTCACTGGCGTGTGCTGTTGGATCCATGGAAGGCCTTGTGAAAGGTTAACAGACATAGGAGTTCTTTGAAACTGCCATTATGAATGCAAATTCCAGTGTATAACACACTCCTTTGAAGATAATTATTCGTAACTGCAAAACATCTATATTCCATTAGCAAGGAATTAAATCTGGTTAGATGGAAAATGCAGAAATGTGCATGTATATGTAACTTTGTTGAGGTATAATAAATAATTGCCATGGTGTACTTTGTTTTCGTCCTTACCTTCCTGAAGTTTTGTGTTAGAAAGCATCTCACTCTAGTGAGTGAAAGATTTGGATCTATGTTCTATTTGATATTGTATAATGAGAACTGCAAAATCTTTTACATCTTCATTGGACATGGAAGGCACACATGGAAATTTCAGATGCAGCACGATCAACACTAGATGGATATCAAGGAATTGGGGTAAATCAAGCATAATGAATTTTATTTAACCTATCTAATTGGTGATATGTATGGAGTCTGGATCAATTGAATCAATTGACTTGCAGGATCGTCCCTTCAATTGTTCCATAGAAGACAGTACGAGATTCAATCGCACAAAACTCTAAAATATCTATTAAAGAAAAGATTCAATCATTGCCTTTGAATGTGTGCTCATTCTGTTGTTGGTCATGTTCTTAATATTCTTGTTGAAAATACAGTCAGGACTCTCTTACATGATACATCTATGGTGAATCTGCTGACATGATAACAAACGTGCCGAGCCTTCTATTATTCATTGTCACAAATTCCCTTGGAGTGTGCCTTCCTAAATACATGCTGTTAATGGTTGATGAATCCTGACACTTCAAAAGTTAAGACCGAGACATTCCTCGAATGGAGTCTTCTCCATTGAACTATGCAGCAACTATAGTTATGCTGGATGCATGAATAAAGTAGAACATTTTCCACAAGTCTTTAGGTATTGACTCTTGAGATTTTTATGCTAGCAATAATTGCACGATTGCCTGGATGATAACCTTTACCTGTTCAATAGTCTATTAATTGAATGCAGTACCCCATTTAATCAAGGAGTTCATTAGATTCATAATTCTTGTCAGCAGTTCCTAGGCACCAATTATCTCAATCTTGTATAATGGGCAATGCTATCCCATAATGTACCTGGAACATATACAATGGGTTCATTAGATTCATAATGCTTGTAAAGTTTTCCTAAATGTGGACAGCCTTATGCTTGCACTTCTTTAGATGCATTGCCCAACACACCTTCCATTTCTTCGGATGGAGTACCCAACAATCACTCTCTAGGCATCTGTATTGGTGATACTAGATCCACACAACTTTTAGTTCATTCAATTCAAGTAAACTGGATTTTAAGGTCTTCTTCTCATTCTGACCGTGGGGAATGGACAAAGATAATTTCTTGATGTGTAATTTCTTTGATTTTGAAGTGATTGCTATGGTTTGTGTTGTTATCACATGGACCATTGCAATCTTGAAAAAAAATTCTGTTCTGCAATCCGTCTTATGGAAAGCCACATCAATCTTTGTATCCTAAAGACACCAAGATTTCTAGTCCTTTCTAGATAGGTTCACACAAGCATTTGATGTATTTTAAATCAAGTTTCTGTTCATGTTCTATTATCCTTGACTTGATAATATAATCATTGAATTCTTCTGTATAACTATCTACAAGATGTTTCCTATTTCATTGGGAACTATTCCAAAGCCGCTCGCCACTCCTATTCATACACTGGTGGATTAAAGTTCTTTATAAAAATGGTTTAAACTTCTTATAAATATATTGCTTGCCTACCCTACAAATATGTCCTATCATAGAAGCTCTCCACCACAGAAACGTATTCCCTGTCATCTTGACACAGGCATGTAGGATCTCCTACATGTAGACTTATCTCCAATGGAAAATTGTCTCCAAACACCAGAGCCATCCATCCAACTTCTTTGTTTTAGTGAGATTTTCATATATCAGGATCTCAATCTTGGTCTCCAATGAAGTATTTTCTATACATCAGGATCTCATTGTGGAGGCTTGGATAATTTTCTGAGGACCATAAATGAAGGTGATAATTGATTGTAGATGTGTTTGTTGTTGCTTGATTTGTAACGAGGAGATCTTGTACAGTGTGCAACAATTAGTCCATGCATTCATAGAAATCTAAAGGAAGTTGAAACTCATATTCATGCATCTATTTTTTATTTCTTCTGTCATTACAACCTATTCAGAGCATGGTTCTCCCTCCATGCTTTAGTATTTGAATGATGCCTGCTGATATTGGTTGTGGAGAACTCAATCAACTCATGGTTTTATTTATTATTTATTAAAAGGTAACATTAATGTACAAGTTATTCATTAACAATGCATAGATGTGCAACTCAGTTTCCAACTTAATGAGTAAGCATATCAAATCGACACATAGTATTGTAATTTTATTGAAGGGAGATAAAGAAGATAGGCCTTTTCCTAAACTATTGCTCCATCGGTATGTCTTTTGAACACTGATTTGGTCTTACATTAGATATGCCATACAGGGCTACATAAATTCCATTGAAAAAGAAAGGAATGGAATTCTACATTATGCTTCATAGAATGGAACCTCATACATTGTGACAAGCTCTAAGAATTTATTATATTGAAGCATGCCTAAGGGTTTCTTCCAGATGTTGAGTTAAACGTGATCCAATCCAAGAATGATGCTGTTTAAATTCATGCTTGAAGAGTGCATATAAATCAAAACAATACTCCGCATTACTTTCATTAAGACATGGATAGCAAACTGAAATATCATTCCTTTACTTTCCTTAAGACATGGATAACAAACTGAAATATCAATCCCTTTTTCCTTTTTCTTTTAAGAAAATTCAAGCATGAAAAACAGAATGTGTAATGGTGAGGAATCTGTGCACTCAAACAATAAGTGCAAATTCTTTCATCACGAAGTTTAATCCCAGAAGTTGAGCTTTTCCAAAGTTGTTTAGTCCTTGTCATTATTTAAAGGATGCTTGTGCTAGAGAAGATAATTCGAAGGGTTGGCTTGATAATCTTTTTCAACAAATGCAACATACTCTATGTGAGGGAGAAGAAAATGAAACATTATTTAATGTAGGAGCTTGTAAACAAGAGTTGCATATATTTGTTGATACTCTTCATCTTAGTTGTGAGGGATTATCAATGAAGGAAGCATGGAGGGTTTTTTGTGTCATAGACTAGCATTCAAGTTTTCCAAACATGACAAATCTGTGGCAAACAATTCTTACTATTCCAGCAAGTACAATGGCATGTGAAAGAGGATTTTCAAGACAAAACATAATAAAAGATATCCAACGAACAACTCATTAGATATATTGGATGCTTTGATGAGAGTGTTTCTAACAACACTTGATGTATCAATAATGGAATGGAGCAGAGTGTATGAAATTTGGAAAGATGCCAAGCAAAGAAGAATTTAAAATGTTCTAAAAGTTATTGTTTTTGTTCACATTTGTAATGGTGATGTGTCCCATATGAGGCAGAGCACACCAATGCATCGTGATTCATTAGTTTCATTTTAATGTCAATATATTACAAGTTCCATGCTAATATTATCATAAATCAAATTTTATAATAGACTTTGAGGTTTTTTAAATTATAATTTATTCTAGATTAATTTATGATATAGAAATTTTGAAAATATTTATTTTCATAGAGATGTTTTGTATTATAAGTTGTTAATTTTGAAAAAAATAGTAGTTTGATTTATATTTTAATGTGTAAATTTAAATAATTTTTTTTTTATGAATAAGTGTCTATCAATTAATTATGAAACAATATTACACATTCACAAAAAAATGTGGGGGGAAATAGTCACACCTTGAAGTCCAAATCGGACCAAAGTCTAGAAACAAAAAACAACAAGAAGCCGCTATGCGGAAAGAGCTATAGCATTTTTTTTTTTGGGGGGGGGGGGGGGGGGGGGGGGGGGGGGGGGGTGGTGGGTGTCTCAATCATCCGGTTGACCCCATACATCAATGGGGTTCGGGGTGTCCTTAGGAGGTTCCCAACCATCATTATCATCATTAACATCTTCATCATTCTTTTTGTCATCCTCTGTTTAATTGTCATGAACAATAGAAATGGTAAAAGCCAACCAAGGGAACTTGCTAGAGCCTGCCTAGCTTGCAGACCCACAACTAAAAGCCCAGGGAGAAGTAGAGCGGTGGCGAGAAGGTTGAGACCACCCTTGTTGAGTACGATATCTCCTTCGAGGAGGTTGAGAGGCTTGGGAATGAACATCTTGATCTCAACGAGCATAATGGTTGCGTCCCATGTGACGCCCATGAAGTGGAGGCCAACCTCGGCTAAAAGTAGGAGATGGGGAAACTCTGACTATAGTGCAAGGGGCATTGCCCCAATGGTCAAGGAGCACCTATAGATGCACATCCTCAAGGGCAACTTTGTTAGCTTGCACATGTATTTGCATGAGAACATTGGAACAAATCATGGCTTTAGAATAAAGCGAAAAACTGGAATCAATTGCATTGCCAAAAAATAAAGCAAAGTTTATGTTCTTCCATATGCTAAAAATAATCTCCACCTTAAAAGCATGCCAGATTTGGGTAAATCTAGAAGGGATTTTAGGCCAATCCCCCAAAAAAACCATATGCCAGGAAAAAGGTTCAAATCGGAAAGGCTTAAAGAAATCATGAATCCAAGTGCAAGCTACTTGAGCCTTAGGACAAAACCAAAAGAGATGCTTTAACGTTTCTTGATGACCACAAAAATGACATCTAGGATCCTTAATTCCAAGATGGGTCAATTTGGAACCAATAGAAAGAGCTTGAAATAAATACACCAAGCAAAATGAGCAAGCTTGGGCTCAATAATGGCTGACCAAACAGTGCTAAATCTGCACTGCCATATTGTCAAAGGAGACTAAAGTAACCATCTTTAATTCAAAGTAGAAACCATAGGCAAGTGTGACAAAAGCCACGAATAATCCTTACGAAATGGTGTGTTTGGATACCATTTCCAATCTTTCCACCATGGTTTAAAGCTACAAACCTCAATCTTATGAATAATGTCTGGTGGCGCCACATTAATAAATTGATTTACAATATTCTAAAAAACACTCAATATAAAAATTTGAAAAATAGTAGATTGATGATTATGTATTGTAAGGTCTAAATTTAATATATTAAAATCATTTGTATTTTTTTTTAATATTTATTTGAATATATTTTGGTATTGTAAGGTGGAATCAAATTTAAGCCCAGTGTCCCTATATGATTTTTCTTATTCTACTTGTGTGTCGATCTTCCTTTCCCTCTTAAATGTGATTCCCATGTCTACTCAAATACAGACAGGTATCTGAAATTGGGTCTGATTTCCTTCTTTTCTAACTGCAATTTCTGATCATGGAGGTTTATCTCTGTTCTTTAGGAAATCCTCAAACCTCTTCTATCCTTCAAGTGTGTACATATCCAAATGGTTACTCAAGGTAAGGTAATGGTTGGCTTGGAGTTCCCATGCGTGGAAGGTCACAATGGCAACAGATGCACTTTTATATTTGGGGCAGTGCAACCATCCAAGGATAATGTGCCGGGTAACTTGATCTCTGCATTCCTTCATCAAAGATCATCTAGGGATGAAATCAATGATGAGGTCATATGGCTTAGAATCTCTCTCTGATTGATCCTTTTTTTCGTGGTGAGTATTGTTTGTGGGGAGTCCATCACCGAAAGAAAATGGGATAGCGTGTTGGCCGAGGTTTTTGACATTTGAAGTGGGATGGTTTGACCAAAAGAGTATAGTTGTAATGCTGCTGAAATTAGTATAGCCATGCCAATTCCCATCTACTTTTGGGTTCATTTTGATCGAACATCTTAATACAATTAACATTTCTGTGTTAAATAGCTTATAATTCAATATTTTTATTTTTATTATTATTTTTCAATTCATATTTTTACATATTTGTTGTTTATTAGTTATTTATTCATTTTTATTTATACACAATTTTATACAGTTGTTTTTTTTTTAAAATTTGATTTGACTATTTTTCTTGGTTTATTTTGTGTCATTTGGGATTGACTTGGTTTTATCCCAAGCATGTAGGATTGAACCTAAAATTTAAATATTTAAATTCTAAAATTCTTGTCCCTTCTCACTAGTTGTTGTGAGTTGGATTGACACAAGTTTTTACAAATTGTTGTTATGTCTTGGTATTTAAGGATATTCGTTTGTGCAATTAATTTAAATGTTGGATAAAGTGAATACATGCAAGGATAAGGAGCAATAATTCTAAGAACATCTGGATTTGAAACTTAAAAAGAACACATCGCATCAGAAGCATACATGTCATTTGCACATTTGTGAATATTGTCTATGATCGTTTGCTTAAAGACATAAAGTTGGTCTGTATAGGGAGTTCACCTAGGAGAACTTGACTAGAGTGTCCCAACAATCTCCCCTAAGGTGTTTGTAAACACTGCCTTAACAACTTCAAACATAGGGGATGTAAAGATGAATGGACCTCTACAAATGCATTCTACTAGTTCTTTTTTACATTGTCGGGTTTGTTGTTTCTCATCAATTCAAGGCCATGATACTTAGAGTCAAACCCAAGGCACTTCTAGATCTAAACCTCAAGGAATTTTGAACATGCACAAAGCCTAAGACTTCTTCTAGATCAAGAGCATTAATTTCTATACCTATGGCAAATAATTTCATTGTGACATTAATAGTATTTCTTCATCATTGTTCGCAAAGCTAAGTGCATCTATCTATTGTATTGAATTTCTAAAACTAACATTTCAATTTATTGATCCAATTGCCTAATTAAATCAAAGATAATTGTATGATTATCGTTTGCATTTATTTAATTAGCCTAGATTCATGTAAAAAGGATTTTACTCCCATACATTTTTGATGAACTTGTCCACTCTTACACTAAGATTTTGCCTTAGGGTTTATCCTTCTTTATAATTGGGGTTTCAGATCTATATTTTTTTATTATTTTACTAGATCTTATTAGGGTTTATATTCCTCCCTATTGGTGCTTCATAGGTACATATTTTCTTTTAGGGTTTGAGATTTTATTATGTGACCTTGCTTTTTCCCTCCCTACCCACCCTTGGATTTGCTACTAGGGTTTCATTTTTTAGATTTGATATCTCACTAATTTTTTATTTTTAAATTTGAGAGTGATTTATACCGCCTTATCTTTTCATCTCTCATAGCCATATTGCTTTGTTTATGCTATTAGCTACTCAAGATCCTAATCTTCCTTTGAGAAGGAGTGTTCATCTTAATTCTACAATGGCTACCCAATCAAGTAAAAATGAAGTGTTTTTTATGCTCATGTTGAGAATTTTTTTGATGATCATACTAACCAAGAAGATTATGACCATGATGCTCATGTACCTAAACAAGATCTTGCACTTGCCATTTAATTGCTTGTTGATCTGCACTTATGAACACACAATCTCCTCAATAATTGTCTACACTTTTACATCAAACATTATTAAATGCACCTTTTAGCACATATATTTTACATGGCATTAGATCCTTGATGGCCTCTTCTAATGGTGTATCCTTTAATCCTTCCTCTTCTTCAGATCCTCCTCATACCACTACCACCACTTCTATAGCTACTACTACTCTCATTTTGACTCATAATGTTAAGTTTCTACCTCTACCATCCTTACTCCTTCCACAACCATACCTTCCTTGACCCTTCCCATTGATTTCATTCCTTACAATGGCCTACCTCCTAGCTATACTCCCTTATCATATCTTCATCTCATACTTCTATCCACATGTCTATTAGTGTTATACCTTCCACTCATGTGTTTCACACCATCTCGCTATCCTACCCTATGTCTCATACTATTCCTATCTCTCATCCCATGCCTAACCCATCTTACAATGTGATCCCTTCCTCCATGGATATGTCATTACCTCTTACCACACCCTCATTTTACCGCTTATATTGTTTCACACACCCCTCACACCACTCTTGTCTCCACTACCACCTTGGATCCACTACTATAAGTTGTGGCCAATCTTATGGAACAAGCAAACAATCATAATAATAATGCCATCATAGACAACCCTCCACATTGAACACCACTTGCTTATGTTGTTATGTATATCCATTACCTCTAGAGTTTGTGGTACCTCAATTTGAATTCTATAATAGAAAGGGTGACTAAAATGTTCATCTACAAGATTTAATTGTAGCATGTTTAGATTTTTCTTATGAAGATAAGATCTTGGATAAGTTGTTTCCATAAACCCAAAAGGATTATGCTATCCAATGGTTTTATTCTTTGACTCTAGGTTTTATACATTCTTTTGATGATCCAGCCACTACTTTCCTACAACATTTCCACATCAACATAGGTTTGAAAGTAACCATAAATGACTTAATTAATTGTACCCTTGAGGAAGCCCATCAATGATTATGTTATTCACTTACAAAGTTTAGGTGGAAAGCTAAAGCACCAGTTTGATAATGATGAGCTTCAAATGAACAATGTACATATAAGTAAGTTTCCATCTTTTAGAGACGTGCACTCATTTGCAAAACGTTGAGATCAAATTACTCAACTCTAACACACTAAAATATGGATCATCATCATTATTTCAATCCTCTTAGCCTTCCAAGTTTCAAAACCCTAACAATTTTCAAAGGGTAATGAGACTACGGAAACATAAGAGAATGTGCATTAAGTGGCCAATTCTTATAATGCCCCATCTTTCAAACTAAATTCTCCTTGAAAATTTACTAAGTTGCAAGAACGATTGGATAATGTACTTCAAAGTCTTTTGAGCTCAAATTTGATTACTCTTCCTCCCAATTGTGCATTGGATCCTATCAAAGTTTTCCCAAGGAATTACAATAACCAAGCATTTTATGATTGTCATTGAGTCAAGACACATCATACACAATCTTGTATGGGTCTTGGAAATAAAATAAATGACCTTATAGATAACAACATGATTCACATCTTTTCATAATGTTTGTGAAAGTTTTGGGAAAAATATTTCAAAGCTCATCGGAAAAGGTAATCTAAAAGGTTTTAAATCAGGCTCTACTATTGATCTTTCTTCTCATGAGAAATTTGTGGATGATATTATCCTCTTGGGAGAATCATCTATATTGGAAGCCAAGTCATGGGGAAGACTACTTGAGGATTATGTTGTTGCTTTAGGTCAGAAAATTAACCCGGATAAAAGTGGCCTCTACTTCTTTAACACCGAGGTCTCCACTCATAATCATATTTGTATTAACCATTTTTTAGGAAGTTTGTATTAGTGCTCTTTGATGATATATTAATTATAACAAAATATGGGAGGGGCATTTGCACCATGTTGATTAGGCATTACAAATTCTCCAAAATCTTCATTATGCTAAATCTTGTAAGTGTGCTTTTGGACTCAAAGAGGTAGAGTATTTGGATCACATTGTATCTCATGAAGGAGTTGAGGTTGATCCCAACAAAATCAAGGCCATGGTGGAGTGGGTGGTTCTTAAATCCATTAAGAACTTAAGGGGTTTTTAGGACTCACCAAATACTATAGAAGATTTACAAAGAATTATGGCTGCATAGTAGTACCCCCGACAACACTTTTGTAAAAGGATGCTTTCAAGTGGAATGAGACAACTAATACAACATTTGAGAGTCTAAAGGAGGCTATATGTACCACTCTAATTCTAACCATTTGGATTTCACCAAGACTTTTATTGTAGTGTGTGATGCTTTAGGGAAAGATATAGGAGTGGTAATCATGCAAGAAGGTAGGCCTATTGATTTTGAAAGACATCAATTGAAAGGTAAGAATCAACTCAAACCTATTTATGACAATGAAATGCTATCTATTCTTCATGTACTTAAATAATGGAAACCATATCTAATAGTTCAAAGTAAAAATAGGTCATGATAGGCTAAAATCTTTCTTAGAACAACAATTATCCTCTGAAGAGCAACAAAAATGGGTCACTAAGATGTTGGGATATGACTTTGATATCATATATGATAAAGGAAAAGATAATGTAGTGGTTGATGCACTGTTTACAAAGGATAATAAGGATGAGGCATTGTTGTGTGCTATTTCAATGTTACAAGTAGATTGGGTTAAAAAAGTAGGATTAGAGTGGCAACAAGATGTTCCTATTATCATGTGAAATTGCACTCTGCTCGGAGGTTGTCCAAACATTCCAATGACACAATGGGACTGATCTCAAGGTGTGGGACCTTGTAGATGAGATCAGACCTCCAGAGAAGGATGGTTCCTCTTTCTGAACTTAAGGCTCAGAGAATTAAGCTAAACCTAATGCTACACTTACCAAGGGAAAAGGGATAGAAGGAATGCAGAAAAGAAAATGGTGATGCACCAGATTTATAAGGTGTTTTAACTATGTCTGAAATAACACAACAATGACTTCAAGACTATAAAAGCTCACATAGACTCACACAAGCTACATAGAGGTTTGACAGAGAACTAAAGCCAAGAAAGGGGTCGTTTTACCCACAATACCAGTAGCTAATTCTCAAATAAACATAGAATAAAACTTTGGAGAGAGGTGAAATAACAGTCTATATTAGTCATGAAGGCTAGAAAGCCATTACAGAATAGAACAATTTGTAGCAGGAGAATGTTGGCGTTTCAATTTGCACGTCTAGAATGCGAGTTGGAAATGGACAACTATGCATAGTTAAACTGCTCTTCTATTATGAGGGGAAGTTCCCTTTTTGCTGATGTTTGCTAAAAAGATAAATAAATTAAATTTGCCTGTCTTTTGTTTCTCAGCTGCGAGCACATGGTTATAAAACTCTATTCGCTGCAGCAGAGGTTTTTCCTTTTTAATAAACTTCTAACTACAGCTAGGCTTAAACTAAATGACACTTTTAATCACCTAAGTAAATTCAGAGCAAAGGGATTAAAAGTTAACAAGAAATGATTTATTTTTAACATAAAAGCTTTAATAAACTTCTTCTAGATTCACATCAGAAGACTCGTTGTACTTTAAGATGAAAATTGAAATAAGATTACGCAAGCCACACATCTGATGACAAAACTAGATGATCGTGAGATAGAAAATCAAAGCAAATGGCAGGCATGAGACTTCTATTCCCAATATCATAAAGTTGATACAACTCCAGGACAACAATATTGTAGCAAAAGGCAGACATTCAATATGCAATCAAACACTGGAAAACAGATAACACAAAGTGAACAAGCACTTGGAATAACAATTTCTGCAGGCTAGAAAAGGCATAACAAATTTTGCTATCATAATTACTATTACTTATAATGGGCAAGGCTGTCCTTACTTATACTAAATCAAAGGAGTAGGGAACCCTAAAATCTCCTTGATTTAGCCTAACTAACTTACCAACTCGCAAGCTTTGTTTCTATTCTAAGACAAAGATTACAACTAACAACTGCTTTAAAGCAAAGAAGGCTCCAACTATTACAAAGTGATTTTTTCTATTTAAAGAATAGATAAGTTTTGAAAGAAAGTAAATGCTTTAAAACAAAAAGCATTGAGTTAAAATTGCTTTTTGTGTCTCATCCTCATCTTCATTGCTGTCCCGTTGGTGACATCATCCATGGATATTTTGGAAAATAATATCCTTCAAAAAGCATAGTTTGTGTGAAAAAGATGGCACATGGGCTTTATAGGCAATCTCATTCTGAAGCGACCTAGATCATCAGATTTTGAAAAAGCGGAGGATTTTTTGAAAAAGCAGCAAAAAAGTAGATCTCAGAAAAACTAAAATTTTCCAATCTTCAAGAGGACATGATTCCAGATGAACCCATTTCGATTAAAATTGGAAAAGCTCTGGACCTATTTCTAAAAAATGATCTCCTAGAAAAATGGACCTTGAAAAAGCGTGCCTCTGTGCTTCCCAATCTTGAAACCACAAAGAAAACTGAAAAAGCACTTCATTTGGGCTCTCCAATCTTCATGAGAAGAAAAATATGCTTTCTTCCTCTGGATGCAACCTGCAAAAATAATGAATAAAAGTGGCCAAAAGCTTGTCTTTATAAAACTTTAGGGCGAAAAAGCAGCTTTCTTTGTGAGAGCATAAAACTTGAAACTTATCCATGAAGAAAGCAACTTTTAAAGCACAAATCCAAGTTGATATGCTCGAATAGGAAGAATCCCTATTTTATAGCTACCTATGGCTTCATGTGTGAGATGATTGAAAATATCTTCTTTGATGATGTCATCAAACACGCGAGATTGCAAAAGTGTTAGCCAATTTTTCCTTTGTTTTGAAACTTTTGCACTCGTTCTGACTCTAGCGTGGCCTGCCCTTGACTTCAACAAGATGGCAAACTGTCACCATTGATTGAAAAAGCTGACTAAACATAGCATTTTGGAGTTTTATCAATCTTGATTTCATCCCCAACCTCGAACTGACGATCTGACGATGTTTGACTACAATTTCGAGGCTGGGGATGAAATCAAGATTGATAAAACTTGGCAAACCGTCGTTGAAGGAAGATCGGGAAGCGGCTGGGAAGAGGCATCGTTGGAACATGAAAAATTCTAACACTGGAAAACTTGGGTGCCCCTAGCTTCCAGGGGCGCTTTTGGACTCATGCCTTAGTCAAATGTTTTGAAAATTTCAATTTTCCTTTGTTCTCCAGATTCACCATGCTTCATTCTCTGTTCTTCGTTAGTCGATGACTACTCAATAGTTCTGTGTCTTCTGAACAACACTAAAAACTTGAATCTGACCCTTGACAAATGAATTTCCTCCACTAATGACCTCTGGGTTCGTGCTTCGCCTTCTAAAAAAGTAGAATTGACCTAGTAGAGAAAACTTGATCTTTTGCAGATTCCGTCTGGACCAGCTTGACCGTGAAGCAAAATCAGCCAATCAGAATCAGGCAGGACTCCTGAATCAGAGATTCTATTTTTAGAAACTTTCTATTTTTAGAAAATTTCTATTTTTAGAAAATTTTGCCAGCATCCGTATTTCAAGAAACCCAGAAAACCTAAATTTGATGTCTATTTTTAGAAACTTCCTAAAAATATAAAATTTCTATTTTTAGAAATTTTGACTTTTTGACGAAAAATTTTCTAGACTCTTACAAAATATCTTAATGAAGCAAAAAAATTGATTGGGTACAACAGAGAAATAGATACAAAATAACCGATTACACTCATTGGTGAACCAGACTAGAAGACATCAAAGGCCTAGTTGCAGGCAGAATGCATCAAATTCTATTGGTTCTTGCAATCGTGTTACAAGATATGTGACAACAAATTGTCCAGCATAACATCCTAGAACAACAACTAGCAACAACCTTTTTTACATCTTTGAATCATGTATATATGTAATTCCATCCATCTACAACATTAGGCGCTGAAATTTGGTCAACTAACATTGCCCAAGTGCCCACACTGCATTCAATTTTTTGCTCACAAACACAACCAAAAGATCTACAACCATGCTTCTAATGGGTCTGAAAATGACAGAGGGAGATTTCCTACAAGCATGGGTGCCAGGTGCATTGAAGAAGGAAGGTTGAAGTCCTTGTACCTGCAAAATCTATTTTTGTTTCTCATTTGTACAGGAGCATTGAAGATTTTTACTGTTTTAGCTGCCTGCAATTGGCTTTGGCCTGCGAAATTTAATGCTGGGCACCTTCACCCTGTAATAATGACATGATTTTAGGGACTAAACAGGGTTTTACAACACTTTAAAATATTGTAAAGATTACACTTTATTAATTTTCCCTTTTTCTGGCTCTCTATTTTGCCTTATCGGCAAAATCTCATTTTCCTAAACCATGGCCTCTTTCTTCTTCCTTTCGCCTTATTGGCGCAATCTTTCTTTTGTGAACCATATTTGGCCTTGATTTTGCCTTAGTGAAAAAACTTTACTTTTGCAAACTAGACCTTCTAATCACATTATTAGTGATATCTGAAAATCATGAACTTGTTGGAAAGTTCTCTCTTTCTTTGGTTCTCTGACTAACCACTCTTCATAGATTTTCACCTTATCGGTGGATCTTGCTTTCTGCGAACCTCCCGTGCCTTAGCCGATTTCTCCTTCTTTTTCCTTAATTCCTTAGTCGGCAATTTTCTCCCTTTTAGAACTCAACCATCTCCTTCCTTATCTTCTTTTCCTTGTTAGAAAATCGCACCATTGACAAACTTTGGGAATTTTGAACTAGTTGTTGTGGTCTAGTATAATAAGGACTACATACTTACAAAACATAAATTTCAAATGAATTCATCTAATCCCCCTAAAGGTAAATCAAAAGTGATTTTTTATCAGCATTTTGATAGGTGTAGAGGAGACTCCATTATAGGTATGGTTTAAAACTAGCGGGTTGTATCCAAGGGGGTTTGAATCTAAGGGGATTTGATCGAACCCTCTTCAATTAAAATCCTTTAAATGGAACCTTTCAAGGCTTAAATCATTATATTTTCTAAAACTATGTGATTTCAACAAAAATCAAGATGTCCCAGAAAGTGTAACCCATTATTGTGGCAGCACCTAAGGAAGAAGAAAAGAACCCTGAGCTCCGCAAATTTGAAAGACTTAGTCGCTTTCACAAAGGTTCGGTGGAGTTCGAGGTTCGGTCCTTCGACCTTCCTCCTTCCAAAAGGAAGGAAGAGGGAAGAAGAAAATTCCAAAGTTTGACTCCTTGAAACACTTAGAAATATTTTGAAGGAAAAGAAGTGGAACTCAGACCCTGAGCCTTTCTCCTTGAGGTATTTCTGGATGACGTCATGACCACTTGGTAGCTTCCCGTTGTTTTTCAGCTATAGACAAAGTTTCATTGAAGTGCTCCGCGGAATGGTGGAAGAGTCACAAAGTAGACCACGTGGCACCCATCTGGTCGCTTGGATGATCAACTATCAAACCTTGCCACATGTCTTCTTCTCGCGGTTCTGCAAGCTTGCTGTTGGTCCACCCAAAAGGCTCAGCAGAATGGCAGAATGCCTTAGAAATAATTGACACCCATCCGGGTCGGTCATCAGGCCATCCGCCTTCCTAAAGAGAATGCGGAAGAGAGAACTCCCGACCTCTAAAGATCGAAACACTTAGCCAAAATTGCAAAGGGACAAAGTGGAGTTTAGAGCCGATTCGGATGGCATGACGAAAGGGAGAACTCTAAACTCTGAAACTCTAATAAGATAAAAAAACACAAGGAAAACTTGTGATTTTTTTGGGACTTAGCCACTTTGGGTTGTTTCCTCTTGCATTTCAAAAGGGTGAAAATACTAGGATTTCATGGATCCTTAGGCTATTTGGCCAGAAGGCAAAATAGGATAACATTTTGGTGACTATGTAGGGGTGTTTGCCTGCTAAACATAAGGATCAAACTACCTTATATAATCCATTGAGCATAGGGTCAAAAGGAATAGCAGCAACATGACCAAAGAAAACTGAAATTGCCTCTAGAGAACACAAAAAACACACAACAAAGAAAACAATCTCCTAATGAGAAAGTTGCCTGTGCAAAAGAACTTAGAGGAATAGAAACCTAAAACCTAAAACATATCTACTCTAAATATTTACAAGAATCCCAAAATCAAACTCATAAGTATGGTTTGAGATGAATCCCATTCACTGGGATTAAAAGTGCTTCACCAGTCAACTTGGAGAGTTGAAAGGCATTGGCTTGCTTGCAACCGGTGATGATGTAAGGGCTACTCCATAAGGTGTCAAATTTGGAATGCCTCCCAGCCTCAGCTCTGTCTTCATCCCACTTCAGCACCAAATCTCCCTCTTGGAAGACTCTGTCAACTGCTTTTCTGTCAAAGGTTCTTTTGACCTAATCTTGGTGGGCTTCAAGGGTCTTCATGGCAGCATCTCTCTTTTCTTCAAGCTCCATCATCTCAGCACACCTGAAAGTCATGGCATTATTTTCCAGCAACTGCAGCCGCTGTGCCAACTCAAGGGAAGGTAATTCAAGTGATAATGGAAGCCTTGCTTCCTTTCCATATACTAGCATGAAGGGCGAATTGCCAATGGCCCTCTTAGGGGTAATTCTATCATCCTAGAGAGCTGTCTTCAACTATTCTTTTGATGATCTTGATCAAATTTTTATTTGTGGACTCAGTCAAGCCATTCCCTTGGGGTAGTAAATGGATGATGTCTTCAAGTAGATCCCATAGTTCAACGCCCATTCACTAATTTTTGTGCCTACAAAGGCTTTGGCATTGTCAGAAATAATGGTGAATGGAACACCAAACCTGGTAACTATCCCCTCAAGGAAGTCTAAAATGGAGGCCTTTGTGGCATCCTTCAATGAAACTGCCTTTGTCCACCTAGTAAAATAATCAGTGGCTGCTAAAATCCACTTGTGGCTAGCACTGGAAGGTGGATTAATCATCCCAATGAAGTCCAAACCCCATTGGGAAAATGGCTGATCACCCTGAATTGGATGAAGGGGAAGAGCATCCAAACTTTGTTTACTTGCAAAGAATGTACATTCTTTGTATCTCTTTACCCATCTATGGGTGTCTCTGAATAAATTGGGCCAATAATAACCAACCCTCTTGATTTTGACAGTAGTTGTTCTTAGAGAATAATGGCCACCAACAAGGCCATTATGAAATTCTTCTAACACCTTAGAGGTATGATCTTGCATAATGCATCTAAGGAGAACTCCATTGATATCTTTTTTAAATAAGACACTATCAAGAAGAATATAGGGGATGGACTGAAGCCTGGACTACCTTCTTTTTGTTTGATCCAGTCCATCTGGGCATCTACTCGACTGTAAAAATGTGACCATGTCATGATGCCAGTTGGTTGGAGTGTGGGAACCAGCTAGTTGTGCCTACCCTTGGATACACACACGTTACCTTTGTCTTCAAGGTTTGCAGCCATCTGCTCGCACATGCCTTTGCCTCGCACCAGCTTGGTGATATTGATGTTGACATCATATTCGATTACCTTTGTGATCCACCTAGCCCTCTTTTCATTAATATCTCTGCTTAAAAGAAATTCTTTCATGCCGGGATGGTTCACCATCAATTGAATCTTGCTGTTTGAAAGCATATGCCTGAACTTTTTGAGTGCTTTCACCACAAAAAACACTTGTTTTTCAACAAAATCATACTTCAACTCATATTCTTTGAGTGGTTGGATGAAGAAAGCAATTGGTTGTTCTAGTTTCTCTTCATTCTGTTGTGTTAAAACTGTTGATATGCCCTCCTTGCCTCCAAAGGCATAAATGATAAAATCCTTCTCATAGTTAGGATTTATCAGCGTGGGAGCTTGTGCAATGGCCTGCTTGATAGCTTCAAAACTGTCCCTGCCTTCTTTTGACCATGTGAAGGCAACATTTTTTTTAGCATGGCTGTGAGGGGCTTTGCTATTGAAGAAAATTTGGGAATGAATCTCCTCACAAAATTCATCTTTCCTAGAAAATTTTGCAGGCCTTTCTTGTGACTAGGAAGGGGAAGAGATAGAATGACACTGGTTCTTTTAGGATCAATAGCTAGCCCTTCCTTTGAGACCACATGTCCCAACAATTTGCCTTCTGGGACAACAAACACACATTTCTGTGGATTCAATGATATCCCATATTCCCTGCATCTTTCAAAGACTTTTCTCAAATGACCTAGGTGATCAACTGCATGCTTGGAATACATAGTCAAATCATGAAGATACACTAAAATAATATCATTGATTAGGCCTTTAAAGGCCAAATTCATTGCTCTTTGGAAGGTTACCCAAGCATTGGTCAACCAAAATGGCATTTTTTGATAAGCCAAAGTACCCCACTTGGTGGTAAAGACTGTCTTGTACTAATCTGATTCTTTTACAAGAATTTGATTATAGCCTAAGTAGCCATCAAGGAGTAAAAATATTTCAGCTCCTACCACTGTTTGGAGGATTTGATCTATGGAAGAGAGTGGATAGTGGTCTTTAAGGGAGGCCTTGTTTAGGTCTCTAAAGTCCACGCACAATCTAATTTCCCTATTTTTCTTCCTAACTAGAACAAGGTTAGGTACCCAAGAGGAATGCTTAATGGGATAGATGATTTTAGCCTCTATGAGTTTGGATAGCTCTCTTCTCATTAATGGCTCTATCTTGGGGTTGATAGGCCTCTGTATTTGGCGGACATGTTTTGCACTATCTTGGGGTTGATAGGCCTCTGTATTTGGTGGACATGTTTTGCATTGTGGTCTAAATCAACGGTATGTTGGACTAAACCAAGGCCAAAGCATTTCAAATCCCTATAATCCCAAGCAATTAAGTCATCAAATTCGTTACAAAGTTCAACAAAACCTTGCCTTTTAGCTTGATCCCATACCTTGCCATGTTTTAGAAATCGGCCCTGTGCAATCTCCACCTCTTCATAGTCTTCTTTCTTGACTATCATGTTCATTTTCTCTTTCTTAGGTTGATCATCAGGACAAAATATGCTCTCTAAAGTGATCAGTCCTCTAGGCAACTTATCGGTCTTCAGCTGGATCACCTGGTCACCATATTGCTCCTGCAATATTGACTGATTCTTCACAGCAAACTTTGCCTCATCTTGCAAGAAATTGACAATTTGCTGGTCACTCTCAAATACTTGCCATCTCATCACATTGTTAGGCATAGAAGGCTTGACAACAATCTTCACATGTTGATCTAAGTTTTGTTTGACATTCTGAGGAATGTCAAACTGGGTACCAACTGTAGCCAGCCTATCAGCATCTTTGTTTCTTTGTCTGGGCACTACCTGGATATTGAAGGCATCAAAGTCCTCAATCAGATCCCAAACTCTGTGTTTATATGACTTGAGAAAGTCATTCTTTGAAGCACTTTGTTATATGATTTGGTGAACAACAAGCTCACTGTCACCAAATGTCTATAAATTTTTATTCCTCTCTTATGTGCCAGCTGTATACCTTGAATTAAGGCTTCATACTTAGCCACATTATAAGTACAACTGAACTATAATTTGAAAGCAAAGAAATAATTTGTTTCTAGGGTGAAACTAACACAACCCCAACACTTGCTCCATTTTTGCTTCTGGAGCCATCAAAATATAACTACCATATCTCGCTTGGATCTACTGCTGCCTTCTCAATATTAGGGATGATGGCATCCTCCTCATCGATACAGTAAGTACCTAGTCTTATTTCCTCTATATGATTAGGAGTATCAAACTAAAAATAGTTTGCCCACTCATCTAACAATATATCAGGGATCTCCTCCACTGTTGTTGCAGCCTCATGCATACTATTGTCATGCTCCTCCAACTCATGGATTATGCAGTTCATATTGGTAGGGTTGGGAGAATAGGCTCTATGTGGTCATTAGCAATAGGCTTAGCCTTAATGGTCACCTTAGTGCCATATCTAGTTCTGAATAACATGTAGGACCAATCAAAAGATAAATACCCACCTATTTTTGCAGTGAAGTCCCTAGATAGGCATATGCCAAAGTATGTTGGGAGATCAATAACTGAGATATCTTGTGAAATAGAGCAACCAGGACATGCATGTAAGGTGAGATTTAAATCCTTAATCACACCTACTCTCTTAACAACAGTGCCATCTAATTGCACTACCCCCTTATTCATAGGCTCATATTCAATGCCTAACTTATTAGCTATATTTTTTGGCATAACAGAGGTACCCGCCTCAGAATCTATCATACAATTATGCAATAATTTATCACCAATGATTAGGGAAACATAGAATGGAGGGGGCTTACTTGTTTTGCTTGTGCTTGTTACCTCTTTTTCTAGTTGGCATAGGTTTTCTAGAGCGGCAACCTTTTCTTTTGTTGCCTCTATGGCAGGCTAATTAAATCTTGTCAAAGCTTCCTTCAACAAATTTCTTTGAGATGGGATCAACAGAGTGTCCCACATAGTGACACTTATGTTGGTCTTCTTCATATGATCAACTATGCTGAAGGGGATTTGATTTCCCTTTTGTGATGCTTTTGTATTGGCCACATTGACCTTTGCTTGTTGGCCAGTGTGGGGGTGCATTGCTGGCACTGAATCTGCTCATCAAGCGGAACTATTTCGTAAAAAGAGGGGTTTTCAATTTCAATGAATATGTAGGTTAAATCCTCCTTTCACACCTTATAATCAAAGACATAAATTGAGTCAAGCCACAATCTTTGCATGAGGGCTCTACTGCAGATTTAGTGTCACTTGGAACGAAGAGGAAACTTGGAATTTGTTGATTAATTAAAGCCAGATTATGCTTAAAACCCTAATTTCGTAAAATCATAAATAAACAGACGAAACATGACAAATACTCGCAGACAGAGATATAATATTCAGAGTAAATACATAACAAACTTTGAGATTCCAAATGTGAGAAAGTCGGGGACTAATGAACAGGCGCCCAAGTCCAAGATGCTATTTTTTGTCAGCATCTCTGAAAGTTGTCTGTAACATATTTCTGTTGTTTTGGAGATTTATGTGTCTCGGGATCCAGAGGACATTGGTGCAGGCGCCCAAGTCCAGGTCCTTATTTTCTTCTCAGATCTGTAATTTCGATACTCTGTTATACCTCCCCGCAACTCCACTTCTTTCGCTTTTGCACTTGTAACCTGCAATCACAGAAAAGGGTGTTGGGGGTTGTGGTGTCTAGGAGCTTGCTTCAGTCAAGCCTCAGAAGGACATTCAAGTCTTCCAAACACCGTTGTCAGATAGAGAGTGCGTATCCCCGCAGGATAGAGGCAAAAACTAATTGATAAATGATTGAAAACACAAATAAATGTCACCTCGGAGGTGTAGCTCACATGTAGATGAAAATCCTTTAACACATGAGAAGATGAAGCCAAATATGTATAACAAACACAATAATAAGACAAATCTGCTCTGTAACAATGAATACTTTGAATGCTCTCAAATCATAAGTGTGTTAAAAGTTCATAATCATCTTCTAGTTTACAAATGAATCCCTAAACATGCTTATATATGCAACTAAACACATTCCCACTTTAATTTTGTAATTCAAACTTGAGATGTCAGCAACAGACACTTATAACAGTCACATAACCGACATTTAAAATTTGGGATCTCGCTAAATAGGTCAGGACTAGGGTGTGGGCGCCCAAGTCCTGGGACCCATTTTCAAAGTAGGATCAAGCTCATCATTGTCCCCTAGGTCCATTTTGACATGGGTTTTTAGGGATTTCCATTGGGAGTTAAAATAAACATGCATGATTACACTAAAAGGACCTGGGAGCTAAACTTAGGAGGGAAAAAGTCCTAGGGAGACATTTTCTGACATAACATTTATCCCCCACTTTAATGTATGCATGAACGCAAGGCCCATACATTCATTAAAGTATGGTCAACAAACACGCCAGGCACTGAGAGCTAATGTATACACAAAGATTGAGAACTATTTCTAGCCCCCAGTCTTAGGTAGACATTAGAGAAGACACATTGCAGACACGCCAAACACAATGAAGATAGTATCAGGCACACAAAACATGGAGAAGACAGTAATAGTCATGCAAAACACAAAGAAGACAACATTGAAGACACGCAAAAAATAGTGAATACAATGAATGCAGTGATTATTTATTTTTCATTTTCATATATAAATGAATGCAGATGCAGATACATGGAAAGTAAAAATGCAACACACAACCCAAAATGTAGGAGGGGCATTTCGCCGTGCTCTTTGGACTACTTATGGGGCAACAGGGGCGCAATACAAATCTTAAAATGTAGGAGGGGCATTTCGCCACGCTCTTTGGACTACACTTGAGAACAAACACACCATACAAATCCCAAAGCATAGGAGGGGCATTTCGCCATGCTCTTTGGACTATACTTGGGAACAAACACGCCATACAAATCCCAATGCATAGGAGGGGCATTTTTCCATGCTCTTTGGACTATACTTGGGAACAAACACATGGAAGACACATGGAAAACATGAGTGCTGTATAGCATGCCAAAGACATACTATACATCTGAAACAAGACAAACAAGGCGATGGAAGGAACTTATTGCTAAGCCCCCACCATCTCAGGCACATTACAGGCACACTTGACGGTTGGGCTTATGCCACAACAACCCCTAAAGACATGCTTAAGGGTGGATACACCAACCCCGCCTACTCAGAGGACTTTTGAAATAAAAAGGATGTGCACTAGCTCAAGAGATACACTGGATCCCTGCCTCCGCAGAGGGCTTAGAATAAAAGGATATGCACGATATCCCACCTCTGCAGAGGGATTAAAATAAAAGGATATGCATGATATCCTGCCTCCGCATAGGGCTTTCTCATTGTGATATAAAATAAAGATGTGCACTCACGCGAAGATACAACATCCTGCCTCCACAGAGGGCTTACAAACACGCTTTGTTAGTACCAAAATCATCAGACAAGTTACCTTTATATATGCCCCCACCTTAAGGTGGTTGATATTGTGTACTAATATCAAGCACATTAAGGTAGGAAGAAAACACACAAGGGAGTAAGAGCTTTCGCAAAGCCCATGCCCCAAAGGTGACATGTGCTTCATGATCGCCAGGTGTTCCCACAAACACGCAATTTCTTGCAAGAAGAGAGGTTAGAAATCTTGCTCTAAGATAATAAACACATCACATGATAAAAGCAATGCATGTAATCATTCACATAAAGAGCCAAGGCAATACTACAGGTTCAAAATCCAAGTATAACCATGGGGCTATACTACAGAGATCTCAAAACCGAGTGTAACCTGTTAGTGCCTGAATTGACTGACAGTTTTTGAGCAATTTTCATGCAGGCACCTTCCTTAAAAATGTTCTAAGTGTTGGACCTCCTCAGCATTTTTCAGCTGCAGCATCATATTTTCCTGAGGAGAAGGTCATCATCATCATGTTTTCTTCGATGGTGGTCAGCATCATCATGTTTTCTGTCAACCGGTTTTTCATCAGGATCATCATGTTTCAATATCGGGTGATGTTTGGATATCATCCCGATCCTGCTGATGAGCTACAGTGTGCCCTGATTTTCTTGCGGGGGGTGATTTTTCAAATATCTGGTGATCTTCCGATTATCACCCTGCCCTTATATGATGATGATGTCACCCCGATCTTCCGAAGGGGTCATTTTCTAAGTTGTTCGACCCGACCTATTTTTTCTTAAGGGTCGTCATCATCATCATCATATTTCCGGTTACCGCTGTGTTGCTTGCAAGGGTCATCATATTTTCTGCCTGCATGATCTTTCGCCGGGGTGATATTTTAACATCGGGTGATCTTTGTTAACATCATCCTGATGATGTTGCTGTAGAGTTCTAGGTGTGACCCGATATTCATCGGGGTCATCATATTTGAACATCAGGATGATCTTAGTCAATATCATCCTGATGTTGTTGTATCACTTCATGTTCGTTGTTTTATCACCCTGATGATGCTGACGTCATTCTTACGTCAGGGTGATATCCGTTTTTTCTGCCTGTCTGCATCATGATATTTCCGAAGGGAGATATCTGCCTGTCGGCTTCATGCATTGTCCAGTGGGGGTGATCATTTCAAATATCAGTCACATATTCAAACATCGCCTGATGTTTCAGTGAAGCTATAGTGCAGCATGATATGTGTGCATCAGGATGATATTTCCAAATATCCGGTTATCTTCCGAATATCATCCTGATGCCGATATGTGGTGGTGACGTCATCAAGGTCCTGGGGGGGTCATATTTCTAACACTAAGTCATCTTATGAAGATCCCCCGATGTTGCGAATATGACGATGACATCATCCGGATATGAGGAGGTGCGCAGTGGGCAGATATGCTGATGACGTCAGCAGGATATGACGGTGACGTCATCAGGATTTTTCATCGGCCAGACATTTGGTATCGGCTAAGCAGGAGGATCTTCCTCCAATGGATCAGGTTGTGCCGATGAAGGCGATTATCATGTAGGTGATATTACGATGATGATGCTGACGTCAGGGTGATATTTCAAGCAACAGGATATCATGCTGTTGGAGGATGATGATGAAGGTTTATACTAGTGTCGTCGGGAGCAAAAACACTGACATCATATATGCTCGCGACCTAGTATATAAGGTGATGAGGAGGTTGCTGCGGGGTGCATGTGGGATAATTCGATCCTGCATATTTTCAAATATCATGATGATGTATCTTGGCGGGAAACGGTTGTGACGCACAGTTTTCTGCATTTCCCAAGGCCGCGGGTTGGTGCGCCATTAATGGCGAAGGTTGCAGAGGTATGGACGGATCTGGTACCCGATTGAAGGTGTACATCAACGGACAGTGGCGCAGGGCTCGAGGTTTCTTCTTGTCTCCTCCCCTACCTACTGCATTCATGTTTGGGCGCCAATCTGGTAATGCGTTGAGCGCCATTTTTCTGATACTGTGTATCTGGCGGGATTTTTGGTCAACCATGTAATTAATTGCTTATGGTACGCTACCTGGCTGTTATAAGCAGGAAGTGTTGCTCATTTGAAGGTTGTTGAAAACTGGACATTTTGGCTCTGTAATAAGATACAACTAGTTTTGGTTGCTTTATGCAGCAAAACTTGTGAGTTTATGTATCTCCTGTTGTACGTTTTGGCATGAATCCACTGATTTCATGGTTAATCTTATATGAATAATGCTATGTTTGCATGTGTTATGCTGATTCTGTCTCCAGTTTTGCATGTATCTTTCTTCCTGCAATAAGGATGCCATAAGTATCGACAGCTTAACACTCTGTATTGGGAGATATCTGTAAGGCAGGTATCATGTGTATCCCCCTGAAATCCAGTTTTAGCTATTCATGCTGATCATTCACAGGTGTATGTCTATCGACTCCAAGCCCTGGATAGGCACCAATCTAGCTTTGTGTTGAGGTTATACACCAGGTCCAGGTTTGCATCCAAACACCATTTCAAACCATCTCATCCTTCCACTTGTTAGTTGTAGGATTAGAAGTAGGAACCCCTGCATGCTCTCATACCTAACCAGACATATATGTCCAAGAACGTTGCCCACCTTGTGATCTATCATACAGATCTTGGTCCATACATGAGAGTATTCTGCCTGTTGTTGTCAAGTTAGATCTTTCTATCTTTGAGCTAGTCAAGGTTACATCTTGAGTTATAGGGATACCCCCCTTGGTGCGGCAGAACCAGAAGTGAAGGGGAGGAGCTCATGCAACCTCCTGTATTAGTTGGCTGAATCTGCCTGTGCATTAGAAGTGGCAAACCCTAATGCTGATTCAGAAGAAAAACCAACAAAATGGCGACTCCACTGGGGAGATCAATGTCATATCCATGAAAGTTTGAGTCTACTAGATTGAAGAATTAGGCCTGGATGTGTTTGTTGCAGCAGAGGAAAAGGTTGTATATGTGACTCTGTTGGTGGATGACCCAGAAAAAAGGAAATCAGTTTGCAGCTTCAGCTTGTTTGAAGCTCATTCCTCTTCAAGGAGGTGGCGACTCTGCATCAAAGAACCTGATAAAAGAACAAAATCAGTCAGAGAAGAATTTGCAGCTCCCGCAACATATCCAGGTATTTCATATTGTTTGACAGATTCCCTATTTGGCGAGAAAGCACTGGTTAAAAGGGAAACATTGGTGAAAGCAGAGCTTGCATGCTTTTGTTAGAACTTACTCTGTATTTCAAAGGGCATGCAATGTTGCTAAAAAGACTCATTTAATGGACTTTAGGAAAGTTTGAAAAAACAGTCTAAACTTTGAGTGCCTAAAGTCATTGTTTGTAGAAAATCTGAGTAGAGAGGAGGGTTGCAAAAACATAAAGGATGTATTATCAGCCTATGCACCCTTGTGAAGTGTCAAGTGCAAAAATGTATAGTAGTCAGTCCCAACAATGTAATAAAAGAAGTTTTAACATAGGCAGATATAAGCCCATAAATTTCAGTGGCATTTGTGGCTATCCAAATGCTCTTCCACTTAAAATCAGAAATTTTTTGCCTAAATTTATTGGCATAAAGGATGAATCAGCTGAAAGACACTTGCAGCAGTTCCTAAATGTGATAGATGATTTTGAGATTGACCATGAAGATGTGGTTATGAGATTATTTGTTCAATCTCTAGATGAAGATGCAAGGGATTGGTTCTCCTACCTTCCAGCTAACTCTGTCAGCTCTTGGCATGGTTTTAAATCTGCATTTCTAGTACAATATGGTGAAAGAATTTCTGAATATGCAGCTATTAGTGACTTCATGTACATCCATATTGAAGAAGATGAGTTGATCCCAGCCTTTAACCTCAGATTTATGAGGGCATTGAATAGAATTCCAGAATGCATGAGACCTAATGATGCACTGTGCTTAGTTGTCTATTTGGGAGCCTTTGATAAGAAAATGAGTTACAGATTAAGAGACAAGGAGCCCACCACATTGCATCAGGCACATCAGTTTGCAATAGATATTGAAAACAATTGGAGGTATGGAATACAAAAGGGTTATTTCTCTAAAAAATTTTGTTGTCCTGCAGCCTCCAGTGTTGATGAAAGTTTTAATTCAAGAATTGACAATGAATGTCAATGTATTCACACCCCTGTTGTCCCAGTTTTTGCATCATTTCAAGTTGATGATGTTTCTGTTATAAAGGAGGATGTCTTGTTTTGCCCAACAAATGAAGTTGAAAACAATGGTTTTTCAAGTAATATTTACATACCAGCCCTTATCAAAGAGCCATCATGTTTAAATGATCCAGTTGTGCAAGGTTGTGATTATGTGGATCAACAGTTAGTATCAGTTTCATCAGGAAGTATTAGAGGGATGGAAAATGATGCAGATAGCTCAACTTCAGAATGCATTTAAACAGCAGCAATCTTGTATGTGGGGCAATCAGTTGATAAAAATGATATCCATGACCAGTGCATGGATCAGGTTTGTTTTTCTTATGACTCTGGATCTGATAGTAATGAAGAAGAATTGGAATGTCATGAAGAAGAAGCAGAGGCCTTTTCAGTGAATGTTAATCCCCTTTATGATGAGTCTGCAGATGCATTTGGTGTTGTGAGTCATGACCCTCATTGGTGCAGGATTAACCCTTTGTTTGAAGATGATGATACTGATTTGCAAACTGTGAATAATGAATGTTCATCATCACCTGATTCAGACATGTGCAACATTGGGTGTGTGGGTCAGGATTTGTTTTCAATATCAGTAGATATTGGGGGTCTCATTTTTTTTGAGTATTTTGGGTTTTTAGATCAGCTGGATAGGTGCCTGGTGATGTGCAGCAGCCAGGTCAGTGATGAAGATTGCCAAGAGCAGTATGATGTACTGCCTGAGGGATATAACATGCATGTGTTGCCTAATATTGAAGAATATTATGTGTGTGGTTATATGTCTAATTTTGAAATCCAGAATGACAGAGATAAAAATGATAATGGTAAGCTTTCACAAACGGTGGAATATTTAATTGAGCAGATGACATTATGGGCAGATTATGCCAATCTTTTCAGCTGTGGTTGGGATTATTCAATTTGGAATCAGGCACTTGACTTGAAAAAATTATGGTTCTTCCTTTTTGGCTGCCCGGGGCCTCCAAAGTGATGTTTGAAAATGTGATCTATGATGCAGGTCAATGTAGTTTTATGCTTCTGTGCCCAATGGATAAGGCACTGGTCTGCATCCTAGAGATCTGGGGTCCTCGCTGCAGTCTTGCACCTGCACGTCCCCAGACAGAGCCACTGTTAGTGCCTGAATTGACTGACAGTTTTTGAGCAATTTTCATGCAGGCACCTTCCTTAAAAATGTTCTAAGTGTTGGACCTCCTCAGCATTTTTCAGCTGCAGCATCATATTTTCCTGAGGAGAAGGTCATCATCATCATGTTTTCTTCGATGGTGGTCAGCATCATCATGTTTTCTGTCAACCAGTTTTTCATCAGGATCATCATGTTTCAATATCGGGTGATGTTTGGATATCATCCCGATCCTGCTGATGAGCTACAGTGTGCCCTAATTTTCTTGTGGGGGGTGATTTTTCAAATATCTGGTGATCTTTCGATTATCACCCTACCCTTATATGATGATGATGTCACCCCGATCTTCTGAAGGGGTCATTTTCTAAGTTGTTCGACCCGACCTGTTTTTTCTTAAGGGTCGTCATCATCATCATCATATTTTCGGTTACCGCCATGTTGCTTGCAAGGGTCATCATATTTTCTGCCTGCATGATCTTTCGCCGGAGTGATATTTTAACATCGGGTGATCTTTGTTAACATCATCCTGATGATGTTGCTGTAGAGTTCTAGGTGTGACCCGATATTCATCGGGGTCATCATATTTGAACATCAGGATGATCTTAGTCAATATCATCCTGATGTTGTTGTATCACTTCATGTTCGTTGTTTTATCACCCTGATGATGCTGACGTCATTCTTACGTCAGGGTGATATCCGTTTTTTCTGCCTGTCTGCATCATGATATTTCCGAAGGGAGATATCCGCCTGTCGGCTTCATGCATTGTCCAGTGGGGGTGATCATTTCAAATATCAGTCACATATTCAAACATCGCCTGATGTTTCAGTGAAGCTATAGTGCAGCATGATATGTGTGCATCAGGATGATATTTCCAAATATCCGGTTATCTTTCGAATATCATCCTGATGCCGATATGTGGTGGTGACGTCATCAAGGTCCTGGGGGGGTCATATTTCTAACACTAAGTCATCTTATGAAGATCCCCCGATGTTGCGAATATGACGATGACATCATCTGGATATGAGGAGGTGCTCAGTGGGCAGATATGCTGATGACGTCAGCAGGATATGACGGTGACGTCATCAGGATTTTTCATCGGCCAGACATTTGGTATCGGCTAAGCAGGAGGATCTTCCTCCGATGGATTAGGTTGTGCCGATGAAGGCGATTATCATGTAGGTGATATTGCGATGATGATGCTGACGTCAGGGTGATATTTCAAGCAACAGGATATCATGCTGTTGGAGGATGATGATGAAGGTTTATACTAGTGTCGTCAGGAGCAAAAACACTGACATCATATATGCTCGCGACCTAGTATATAAGGTGATGAGGAGGTTGCTGCGGGGTGCATGTGGGATAATTCGATCCTGCATATTTTCAAATATCATGATGATGTATCTTGGCGGGAAACGGTTGTGACGCACAGTTTTCTGCATTTCCCAAGGCCGCGGGTTGGTGCGCCATTAATGGCGAAGGTTGCAGAGGTATGGACGGATCTGGTACCCGATTGAAGGTGTACATCAACGGACAGTGGCGTAGGGCTCGAGGTTTCTTCCTGTCTCCTCCCCTACCTACTGCATTCATGTTTGGGCGCCAATCTGGTAATGCGTTGAGCGCCATTTTTCTGATACTGTGTATCTGGCGGGATTTTTGGTCAACCATGTAATTAATTGCTTATGGTACGCTACCTGGCTGTTATAAGCAGGAAGTGTTGCTCATTTGAAGGTTGTTGAAAACTGGACATTTTGGCTCTGTAATAAGATACAACTGGTTTTGGTTGCTCTGTGCAGCAAAACTTGTGAGTTTATGTATCTCCTGTTGTACGTTTTGGCATGAATCCACTGATTTCATCGTTAATCTTATATGAATAATGCTATGTTTGCATGTGTTATGCTGATTCTGTCTCCAGTTTTGCATGTATCTTTCTTCCTGCAATAGGGATGCCATAAGTATCGACAGCTTAACACTCTGTATTGGGAGATATCTGTAAGGCAGGTATCATGTGTATCCCCTTGAAATCCAGTTTTAGCTATTCATGCTGATCATTCACAGGTGTATGTCTACCGACTCCAAGCCCTGGATAGGCACCAATCTAGCTTTGTGTTGAGGTTATACACCAGGTCCAGGTTTGCATCCAAACACCATTTCAAACCATCTCATCCTTCCACTTGTTAGTTGTAGGATTAGAAGTAGGAACCCCTGCATGCTCTCATACCTAACCAGACATATATGTCCAAGAACGTTGCCCACCTTGTGATCTATCATACAGATCTTGGTCCATACATGAGAGTATTCTGCCTGTTGTTGTCAAGTTAGATCTTTCTATCTTTGAGCTAGTCAAGGTTACATCTTGAGTTATAGGGATACCCCCTTGGTGCGGCAGAACCAGAAGTGAAGGGGAGGAGCTCACGCAACCTCCTGTATTAGTTGGCTGAATCTGCCTGTGCATTAGAAGTGGCAAACCCTAATGCTGATTCAGAAGAAAAACCAACATAACCAAGGCGAGATTCAAAGATAAACAAAGTGCACAAAGCAGATGTATTGTTATAGTTTGTTATTACGATAAGACAACATCAAAATATCACACGGAGTGATTCTACTATCCAAGTGTCGGATAATATATATCAACCCCATCATCATGTATGGACTAGGTCCATTTTTTCTTACTTGCTAAAGGGACACTTGGTCCTTATTAGTATTATTTGTTTTTCGTCATCCGCCAGCTAGATAGAACCACTAGAATAAGGTAAATAATAAATCAAGAGAGGAGAACAAGTGCCTTAGGGTCGTCACGTAGGAAGGTGCCCCTAGGTCACCAACTGCAATGCTATGCCCCTAAGTCACAACACACAACAATGAAATTAGAGAAGAAGCAAGATAGAAGAATGATGATACAAATACAAGAAGGGTCACAATAGAGGCAGACTCCTAGTATCCTTGACCTTACAAGAGTATCAAGGGTCATCCAAGGAGGCCTAAACAACACATAACACATCACGGGGGAAACACAACACAGATGTAAAGGGTTAGAAATAATTACTTGTTGTCGCGATCGAACTAGCGGTTGTCCTGAATCTTGATCTTTACTTTGATGGTTAAAGCTTTGTCTCTACTTCTTTCTTGCACAATTTTCTTGAGTTTGTGAAGGGACCATTATAGGAAAGGTATCTATTAATGATGGTGTAGAAGGAGTCTGATGGTTTTCTATAGCAATCAAACGGGGTGATGTAGGAGCTTTAACAATACCCATTTCAGTCGAGTGAGGTTGTGAAGGAACCCAAAAAATGCCCATTTCAGTCTGTATAATATGTTTATTGCTATTTTTTGAATTTTGATTAGTATCCAAGGTATGTGAATGTTCAGGTACAGGTGTATGATATGTTTCTTTTTTTAAGCTATAGTTGAGAAGTGCTTGAAGATTAGTTGGTAAATTTTCAGTGTCAGTAGGTTGAAGGAGTTGTTCACAAAGAGAGTCTGCATCATCTAATGCTTCATCCTGGCCATGGAGAGCAGGAATGGATGACAGAGTGGTGTTAGGGAATGTGTCAATGATGTCTTCTTCTTGTGCCAAAATATCCTCACCAAGTGGGGTTATGTCGGTAGAAGTCTTTTTATTAGATGAATCACCCAGGGCTATATCAGTCTCATAGGTCTCAGAAAGAATGTGCATTATGTCGTCATGAAATGAAGGGAGAGAGGGAAGGATATTTTCACCACTACTTTCCTCATGATTATTTGTAGAAATGAAATTAGTGAGATTTTAAAAGATTGATAGGAAAATACCTACGATAGTGACAAAGCTTTCAAAATATGTTATTGTTCGAAGAATACCACAGGTAGTGCTTACGGACATGTCAATGCCATAGATGTATGCTATTTGATGTAGGACTTGAGGGTATTTATCAATGAATTTGTAGAAATTATCAACATTTACAATGTACTCAAATAAATCTTCCAAATATGAATGATGATAAGAATCCATGATATATGCAAGGAAACAAATGCAAGACTATGTGTATTTATGACCTAAAAATGCTTGGTTTTTTCGCTTTTTTTCAATGCAAATGCCTAAAAAAAGTGTTGTAAGGAAATTGATGAGGCACAACAAATAATAAGCTATATATTAGTCCAATAATGCAGAAATATCCTTCACAACACACCTATAATGCAATTCTATATGCAAAATAAGTAAAAATTTAATGAAAAATGTAAGTTTTTCAAACCATAGTTGTGTAATTAAGGCATGAATATGTGCAAAATGATATGCAAATGAATTCTAATCAGATTTATGATGTAAAACAACCTAGCTCAGATCTGAAAATGTTTTTAAAAGTTATATAATGCTCAATGCAAGTGCAATTTTAGGGATGATGAATGAAAATGCTAGTTTTTGTTGAAATTATCTAAGTGTAAATGCAAATTTTTGAAATATGAATGCAAAAACACACAAAAATGCAACACAACAAACAAAATCATATTTGAATAAGTTCCTAAGATGAGTAGTAAAATCTAAAATAAGATTTTCACTACAAACCCTAGTTTTTGAAATCACTAGGTTATAAGAAAAATTCAAAATTTCAAGCAAACCCTAGCAAATTTAATATGAAAAATGCATCGCAAAGGATTATAATATGATGAATTTCTTTAATTTATATCAGATCTAATTTAAAAATCATAAATTAAATTTAAATTATTTCAAAATGTAGGCCTAAAATGTCAATTTTTTAAAATTTTTTTTTTTTTAATTTTCAATTTTTTTTTGTAAATTTTCAAATGCAATATGAAAATGATAAATGAAATTAATGCAAATCTGAAGTACAACACTCAGAAAGGTGCAAAATTCAAATAAAACACATTTCAAATAAAACACAGGTTCACCAAAATGTTTCATGTAAAAAGAGGGGTTTTTAATTTCAATGAATATGTAGGTTAAATCCTCCTTTCACACCTTACATTCAAGGACATAAATTGAGTCAAGCCACAATCTTTGCAAGAGGGCTCTGCTATAGATTTAGTGTCACTTGGAATGAAGAGGAAACTTAGAATTTTCTAATTAATTGATTAATTAAAGCCCGATTATGCTTAAAACCCTAATTTCATAAAATCGTAAATAAACGGACGAAACACGACAAATACTTGCAGGCAGAGATATAATATTCAAAGTAAATACATACCAAACTTCAAGATTCTAGATGCAGGAAAGTCAAGGAATAATGACTGGGTGCCCAAGTCCAAGATGCTATTTTCTGTCAGGATCTCTGAAAGTTGTCTGTAACCTGTTTCTGTTGTTTCAGGGATTTCTGTGTCTCAGGATCCGGAGGACACTAGTGCAGGCACCCAAGTCTAGGTCCTACTTTTCTTCTTAGATCTATAATTCTAACACTCTATTATGCCTCTCTAGAACTCTACTTCTTCCACTTCTGCACCTGTAACTTGTAATCACAGAAAAAGGGGTTGGGAGTTGTGGTGTCTAGGAGCTTGCCTCAGTCAAGCCCCGGAAGGACATTGAGGTCTTCCAAACACCGTTGTCAGTTAGAGAGTGTGTATCCCCACATGATAGAGGCAAAAACCAATTGATAAATGATTGAAAACACAAATAAATGTCACCTCGGAGGTGTAGCTCACATGTAGATGAAAATCCTTTAACACATGAGAAGATTATGCCAAATCTAAATAAAAAACACAATAACAAGACAAGTCTGTTCTGCAACAATGAATACTTTGAATGCTCTCAAATCATAAGTGTGCCAAAAGTTCATAATCTTCTTCTAGTTTACAAATGAATCCCTAAACATGTTTATATATGCAACTAAACACGTTCTCACTTTAATTTCGTAATTCAAACTTTAGATGTCAGCAACAAACACTTATAATGGTCACGTAACCAACATTTAAAATTTAGGATCCCGTTAAATAGGTCAGGACTAGGGCATGGGTGCCCAAGTCCTGGGACCCATTTTCAAAGCAGGATCAAGCTCATCATTGTCCCCTAGGTCTATTTTGACATGGATTTTTAGGGATTTCCATCAGGAGTTAAAATGAACATGCATGATTACATTAAAAGGACTCGGGAGCTAAACTTAGGAGGGAAAAAGTCCTAGGGAGACATTTTCTGACATAATAGGAACAATCTACTTGAGTGGAAGGCTTGTCCCTACTCTTTCCTTTGTTGTGTTTGCTGAGGGTGTGTGAGGTGTAGATGCATGAGAAGTGGAGGCATGAGCACCTATAGGGATCGTTGCATCCTCAGTCGCCCTTTGTATTGAATGTGATAGGGCATGTGCCCTGATTGACACCACATAAATCATCCTATGTCCAATTCATCAAGGTGGAATTGTTTTGCATTTGTTCTTGCCCTCCTACTGGTCATTTCTTGATTAGCGCTAATTTGCTGCTTTGAATTCATTGTTTGGATTTGCACTGTCAAAGCCTGACTGAATTGTCCATTTTGGCATAAGTTTTGATCATGGGGTTGATTGCATGGATAACACCAATCATTATCCTGAGCCAAATTGTTCTATATGGGCACCAAAGGTCCAGATGTGCTAGCAGCATTGGGGTGTACATCATTCAATGGTCTGATATAAATGGGCTGATTTGGCCTCTGCACATTACCTTGATATGGTGGTCTACTTTGCTGATAATTCTAATTGAATGGCTAATATGGCCTGCTGGGTTGTGCTTGCTACCTTTTTAATGCTACCAACTCATTGCTAAAACTTTGTAGCAAAGTCTTGAACTCATGCAATTCATTTGAGGGTGTCATTGAGGAGGTTGCAGGGGTGACTGTTGTAGGAATCAGAGCCACATTAGGATGAATGACAGGAGCTTCTAGGAATAATGGCATTGGTGGCCTTGGAGCAATCTTACCAGCTTGAATTAGGCAATTTTATGCTCTTATAGCTATGTCATATGCATCTGGTAGCACAGTCCCTCCCATAGATTGAATCATGACAACAATGTCAGAGTTCAAAGACCTCAAATAGTAAATGAATGCAGTGTTTGGGGAGGGTTTCACCAATAATGGGATTCTATACCAGGTCTTCTAGAATCTGTAGTTGAAATCTACCATGTATTCATGGGGGACTCTTTTGATTGTAGCTAGCTGCTCCATGAGTGATAGGTGGTCACTCTTGTCCTCAAAATGTTGGCACAGTCTGGTTCCTAAATCATCCCAATTGTGGATGGAATTAGATAGGAGACCTCTATACCACTGAAGAACTTTCCCTTTGAAGGAAGAGGCCAGAAGCCTCACAGCCACATTGTATGTAGTGACATTATGGATAGAGCAGATGCTGGCAATGTCTTGGATATGCTCATCAGGGATGGTGGAATTTTCACCAGTAAAAAATGGTATAGCCTTTAAGGTTGAGGTAGGGATATCATCATACTGGGCTAGGTCCAGAGGGCTGCCCCCATTGAATGCAACAAAAGGGAGATTCCTTGCCATATTATGGATATTTAAGTTAATTCTAGGTATATGCAAGGTTCTTCTTGAATACTGGAATCTAACTTGGAATCTAGCTAGAGGTGGAGTAGATTGGGCTCTTGAAGGAGATGGAAATGCACTCCTATTTTCCCTTGCAGGGGACCTAGATAGTCTATTTCTTCTTTTTGATTCAATAAATGATAGCTCAATGAATTGGGAATTACCTCGAGAAGAAGACCGGGTCTACACTCCAGGCATGAAATGTTGAGTTGATATAGATATTGGACCAGCAGAGTCACCAGGTGCTTATTGAGTGCTTCCACAACAGCGAATGAACTAAGAATAGCACTGAAATTTCTTAGTCCAGCTCTTACTCAGAGAAGAGAGTCCCATTGGGCGTGCCAAAAACTATTGTCACGTGAAATTGCACCCTACTTGGAGGCTATCCAAGCATTCCAATGACACAATGGGATTGATCTCAAGGTCTGGGACTTTACAGATGAGATCAGACCTCCAGAGAAGGTTAGTTCCTCTTTCTAAGCTTAAGGCTCAGAGAATTAAGCTAAACCTAATGCTACACTTATCAAGAGAAAAGAGATAGAAGGAATGCAGAAAAGAAAATGGTGATGCACTAGATTTATAAGGTGTTTTAACTGTGTCTGAAATAACACAACAATGACTTCAAGACTGTAAAAGCTCGCACAGACTCACACAAGCTACACAGAGGTTTGACAAAGAACTAAAGCCAAGAAAGGGGTCATTTTTGCCATAATACCAGTATCTAATTCTTAAATAAACATAGAATTAAACTTTGGAGAGAGGTGAAATAGCAGTCTATATTAGTCATGAAGGCTAGAAGCCATTACAGAACAGAACAATTTGCAACGGGAGAAAAAGATACAAAATAACTGATTACACTCATTGGTGAACCATACTAGAAGACATCAAAGGCCTAGCTGTAGGCACAATGCATCAAATTCTATTGGTTCTTGTTAGAAATGAAAGGTGCAACTACACAAATGGAAATCTGATTCAAATATAATTTCTACAATCTTTAATTATGTATTATCAATGGAGATTGTGACATGTAATAGAAACTATGCAAACCAAAAAAAATGCAAAATAGAAAATTGAACACAACATAATGTTTACGTGGAGAAAACCCTTGTGGGTAAAAAACTCCACTAGGAAAGAGGCACAATCTTGTATTAATCTGTAAAAGATTTGTACAATACAATCACTCAACAACTCTCTCCACCAGTCTTCAACTTGACAGCATTTCGACAGTACCTAAGTACCTAAAATCTCACATGCATCAACAAATACAATGGCAAATATTTATAGAGGAGTTTTCCCTCCAATTTGGGTGTCCACTTTCTCTCTCCAATAACCCCACATGCAAGCATTAAAATGGTGTCAACATGCAACCACCAAGTGGCAATAACTTGCCCATAAAAGGTTAGGCACCCATGTCCAAGAATAGCATGTAAAAACATCTTATGATGCGTCATAATCATCATAGATACCACTAACAAAGAATCTTCCCAATATGGGCACCTGGGTCTAATAATAGCAACCACAACTAATAATGGGTGTTGCATGCATCATACATGCATGGAATCTTATGACAACTTACAGCTGCCATAAATCCACTTACACCACATTATGACAAGTTGTCATGCAAGCTAAAAATAGCAGATTCTCCAAGAGAAATGCCTACCCTCATTTACTCATGTTTTTTACATTTGCCAACAATAAATATTACTTCGTAACTTCTGCCAGTAACTCTGAAATAACCACTATCAATGAGACTACCTCATTCCCTTATGGGTAATTACAAAATAGCAAATAATAAATGGGATAAATACAATATTAGAATTTACAAGGTTAATAGCACCTTATTCCAACAGTTCTTACAATCGTGTTACAAGATCTGTGACAACAAATTGTCTAGCATAACAACCCAAAACAACAGCTAACTATAACTTTTTTTACATCTTTGAATCATGTATATATGTCATTCCATCCATTTGCAACATTGGGTGCTAAAATTTGGTCAATTGACACTGCCCAGGTGCCCACGTTGCATTCAATTTTTTTCTCAGAAACACAACCAGAAGATCTATAGAAGGGACAATGGCCATGCTTTTGATGGGTCTAAAAATGGTAGAGGGAGATTGCTTAAATGCATGGGTGCCAGGTGCATTGAAGAAGGAAGGTTGAAGTCCTTCTTTGTACCTGCCAAATCTTTTTTGTTTCTCATTTGTACACAAGCATTGAAGAACTTCATTATTTTAGCTGCCTGCAATTGACTTTGGCCTGTGAAATTTAATGTTGGGTACCTTCACCTTGTAACAATGGCACGATTTTAGGGATTGAACAAGCTTTTACAACACTTTAAAATATTTAAATTTCTTTAAATATTCTAAAAATTACACTTTATTGATTTTCCCTTTTTCTACCTCTCTATTTTGCCTTAACGGCAAAATCTCATTTTCCCAAACCATGGCCTCTTTCTTCTTCCTTTCACCTTATCGACGGAATCTTGCTTTTGCGAACCATATTTGGCCTTGCTTTTGCCTTATCAGCATAACTCTACTTTTGCGAACAAGACCTTCTAATCGCCTTATCGGTGATATCTGAAAATCATGAACTTGTTGGCAAGTTCTCTCTTTCTTTGGTTCTCCGACTGGCCGTTCTTCATAGCTTTTCACCTTATCGGCAAATCTTGCTTTTTGCAAACCTCTCGTGCCTTAGCTGATTACTCCTTCATTTTCCTTGATTCCTTAGTTGGCAAATTTCTCCCTTTTAGAACTTAACCATTTCCTTCCTTATCTTCTTTGCCTTGTTGGAAAATCACCCTATTGGCGAACTTTGGGAATTTTGAACTAGTTTTTGGGTTCGCTATTTTGTCGACCTCCTAATGGAGTCTTTCCTTGCTTTGTTTCTTTGTTGATGAATTTGTCGATCGACGAACTTACCGATCAGCGAACTTACCGATCGGTGAACTTAAGGTTGGCCAAACCTTAAGTTTGTTGACAAGGCAAACATTTGCTTTTCTTTTTATTTCTACCTTATCCACTTACCCGCCTTCCATTTATTTAGTCAATTTGAGAAAATTGTGCAGATTGGGCCTTGGGACTTCATGCTTCCACCTTCCAAAAGGAAGAGGAAGAAGAAAAACTTTGACCTTTGTGGCTGAGTAATAGTTTAAAAGGATTCAATGGATTTGAAATTTCTTCCGTTTGGCTTCTTCAAGAAAAGGAAGAAGAGAAGAACCCCGAGCTCCGCAAATTTGAAAGACTTAGCCACTTTTACAAAGGTTCGGCGGAGTTTTGGGTTTGGGCCTTTGACCTTCCTCCTTCCAAAAGAAAGGAAGAGGGAAGAAGAAAAGTCTGAAGTCTGACTCCTTGAAACACTTATAAATATTTTGAAGGAAAAGAAGTGGAACTTGGACCCTGAGCCTTTCTCCTTGAGGTATTTCTGGATGACGTCATAGCCACTTGGCAGCTTCCCACTATTCTGCAACTGTAGACAAAGCTTCACTAAAATGCTCTGTAGAATGGCAGAAGAGTCACAAAGTAGACCATGTGGCACCCATTGGGTCACTTGGATGGTCAACTATTGAACCTTGCCACATGTCTTCTTCCCGTAGTTTCGCAAGCCTGCTGTGGGTCCACCTAAAAGGCTCAGCAGAATGGTAGAATACCTTAGAAAGAATTAACACCCGTCGAGGTCGGCCGTCAAGCCATCCGCCTTCCTAAAGAGAATGCGAAAAAGAGAACACCTGACCTTCGAAGACTAAAACACTTAGCCTAAATTGCAAAGGGACAAACTGGAGTTCAGAGCTGATTAGGATGGCATGACGAAAGAGAGAGCTCCGAACTCTAAAACTGTGAAAAGATAAAAAAACACAAGGAAAACTTAGGATTTTTTGTGACTTAGCCACTTTGGGTTGTTTTCTCTTGCATTTCAAAAGGGTGAAAACACTAGGATTTCATGGATCCTTAGGCTATTTGGCTAGAAGGAAAAATAGGATAATAGTTACTACATGGAATCTCATTCAATAGTTACAAAATGATCCAAGTAGCTTAGATAAGTTTTGTTAGAAAGGAGAATCCCTATGGTATAAAGAAAGATTTTATCTATGCAAGAATTCCACCCTCAAACAAAAGATTCTACAAGAGCTGCATGGTTCTCTAGTCAAGGGTCACTCAAGAATTTTGAAGACATGTCAATGAATCAAGTAAGACATCTTTTAGGAAGGGATTAAAGGGGATGTTCAACAATTTGTGGTAGAATGTCTAGTATGTAAAATAATTAAGTGATATAATTAAGGCACCTAGTCTTTTGCAACCCTTGGTTATTCCTAGCAAGTGATGGGAAGAGGTTTCCATGGATTTAATGACAAGCCTACCAAAGTCTGAAGAGAAGAATGGCATCATGGTAGTTGTGGACATACTCACTAAATATGCCCATTTTTGTGCATTATCTCATCCTTTTATAACACGTACATTGGCCAAAGTATTTATGAAGAATATATAGAAGTTATATGGTACCTCAAAGGTTATTGTAAGTGATTGTGATCTTATATTCACTAGTAATTTTTAGACATATATTTCCTCTTGTTTGGGTACTCAATTGGCTTGTAGCTCTTCATGTCATCCTTAGTTAGATAGGCAAACTGAGGTAACCAACAAATTCTTAGAGGGGTATCTATGTTGTTTTACTTTTGATAAGTAGTCTCAATGGGGGGTTTGACTACCACTAACTGAATGATGGTATAACACTTCTTTCTATAGTGCTTAAAAAATGTCTTCATTTATGACATCATATGGATACCATCCCCCATCCATCACGTCATCATTGAAAGTTATGTAACCAAGTGTTCAAGTTGTGGAAGATCACATGAATCATAAACATGTACTTTCTAATCTCAAGGAGAATTTAGCCATGGCATAAAATAAAATGAAACAACAAGATGACTAACACCATAGCAAAAGAAATATTGAACTAGTATGTTGGATTTTTCTGAGGTTGCAACCATATAAGAAAATGTCCTTGAAGTAACAAAATAAAAATAATAAGCTATCACCTAAATATTATTTTCCATATGAATTTTTGTAGAAGATTAGCAGTGTAGTTTATAAGCTCAAGCTACCTCCAACAAAATATATCTAGTTTTCATGTCTCTTGTTTAAAAAAGGTTTTTGGACAACATATCCTACCATAGACAGTGTTGCCTGGGCTCAATGAAGAGGGAAGAATAATTTTGAATCCATAATTAATTATCTAGACATGAATAAAGAAGCTAAGGACTAAGACAATCATAGAGTACCTCATTAAGTGGAAGAATTTACTTGTCAAAGATGCTACATGGCAAGATGAATATTTGTATAGAAGCATCCATGATTGACCAATGTTGAGCACAACACTTGTGTGTGCATGTTATGCCCTTAACCTATTTGTTGTATTGGGATATGTGATAACCTACTATGGGCCACATAATCCTTAATTAAGTCTATTGGGATATGTTATGCTCTTGTTTAAAAAAGGTTTTTGGACAACATATCCTATCATAGACAATGTTGCCTGGGCTCAATGAAGAGGGAAGAATAATTTTGAATCCATAATTAATTATCCAGACATGAATAAAGAAGCTAAGGACTAGGACAATCATAGAGTACCTCATTAAGTGGAAGAATTTACTTGTCAAAGATGCTACATGGCAAGATGAATATTTGTATAGAAGCATCCATGATTGACCAATGTTGAGCACAACACTTGTGTGTGCATGTTATGCCCTTAACCTATTTGTTGTATTGGGATATGTGATAAACTACTATGGGCCACATAATCCTTAATTAAGTCTATTATGAGTCCTAAGTATAATTTTAGTATGCTAAATTGGTCTCATTAGGATTAGAGTACTAATGTTACCTAATGATGCCTATATAGGAGGTAGTGAATACTAGTCAAGCATGATATTATGAATTCTATTCTTATTGAAGACTTTTGGAGGTTTACCCCCTTGAAGTGGCCTATTATTATCGAGTATTTGTAGCATATTTTCTATTTTATTCTTCTCTTGTGCAAGTAATTTCATTACATATACTTTCTTTAGCACACATATTGCTTGCATCTAGCTATTATAAGCTTCTATGTTCAATTATTGACATAATTGCTACTATAGAGCATTGATATCTTTCTCTCCATTTTTAAATATTGCACATTCAAAAACCCTGTAGGAAGGACCTTCATTCAAAGGTCCTTATGTTGCCTTCCTCCTTCTATTCACTTGGTTTTCGAAAGAAATTTCTACTTTGAAGCAATGTTTGGACCATCAAATGGAGTCACCATGACATGGGATTTTGTAGGATCATAGCCCTCATAGTAAATATATTTTATTTTATTTTATATTTATTTTCTGTTTTTAGTGAACATAGGTCATTTACCAAACATAAAGGTCTTTGTTCGACACATGTGGAAAAATATAAAATGTAGAAAAGTATTAAAAAAAATACATGCACCCTTTGTATTTATGTCCTTGTTTCAACAAAAAAATTAATTAATTTGGATATATACAAGAAAATCTATGCCTTATGGCATAATATTACTCTAAATTGTAATTCTGAATTAAAAAATTAATAATAAATAAAATATGCAATCAAAAATTATAAAAAAAATATATGCCCTAGATACCAGTGTTAGCGATCTATGTTTAAGAGGCTATGAATTTATCTTCTAAAAATGTTATGCATTATGGCATAATATAAATAATTAAAAATACTATAAAATATAAAAACAAGTTCTTAAGAAATGTTTGGAAAATGAGAGAATATTTTTTAACATTTGTAAAAAATATTATAGAATCTATACATAACAATCTCAAAAATCATGATTGCACATCATCTTCAAATTCTTAACAATTTGCTTGCTATAAGTGTAGATAGTGAAATTTTGGTTTAAAATGTTGATTTAAGTGTCCCACTTAGGCCAAAAAATGGGACACACTATTATGGGATCATCCAATTTGTTGCATTTACTTTATGCATGTTTGAGAATGTTGCATACTTAGAGATGAATGATTCATACTTAGAGATTCACAAGCACCTCAAAGTGGGGGCAAAAATGTATTGGTGAAAAATGCATCCTCGATGCACTTCCCATTTAGTTTTGTGCCTAATTTGGGGCAATGTCTTAATGCATTTATATACCCACAAATGGTGCATTTTTATGCATAGTTGGGTTTATATACCTAGCCTTGCTTGCAACTAGCCCTATGCTTATCACTTATACCTTTACATATGTGTACACAATCCCAATCCAATCGACTTATTTATTTAATTTTGATTATTAATCCAATTCTTATCCATAATTCAATCCTATCGAAAATTGATCCAAACTAGTTGTCTCACTTAGGTCATGTTTGTAGATGCAAGATTGTTCTTATAACCTTGATCTTGATCCACTTAAATGCAAAATCCAAATCAAACATTTAACCAAGTGGCCCCATCTTACACTTTCGTCCTAGGCTAACTTTGCACAAATCTTTGCAATTTAGTGTTATGTTTATGTATAATAGATATTCATTTGCACTCATTTTGATCATGACATAACATCAAAATGTCTTGGAATCTATCCATTTGCATTTGCACTCAAATTAAGAAGAGAATTTGGAATATCTAATCACACTCATCCTAGTGCATGTGAATCACCTAGCAATCATTCTAGAATTCATGTGCATGTTTGAAGCTTGATGTCTATCAAGGTAGTTTTAAATACCACCAACTTGTTAAACAAACCCTAAGAGTGTGATTAAGAATATTGTTGCCTAACAATCTAATTTTTTGACATTTCACAAGGCAGGATCCTAAGATTATTAGAGATTCAGTTTGTAGATATAAAGTGAGTTTATAGCCATGAACTAAATCCAGAATTGCAAAGTCAATCCAACACAGAGAAAAAAGAAATATTCAAATTCTGATCCACATACATGACCATCTAGAGCATTCTAGGTTCCAAGGTATACATATCTTATTGTCTTTAGTAAATGAAAATCATTCTTTGGTTACAAAGTTAAGCAATTTCTCTCTTTAGTTATTACTATTTATGGTGCTATTGTATTTTTTATATGATTTTGTTTGATCTAATCCATTGTATTCCATCTTAGCACATGTAAATCACCTATCAATCTTTCTAGGATTCATGTGCATATGTAAAGCTTGATGTTTGTCAAGGTATTTTTAAATACCTCCAACTTAATAGAATAAGAGTGTGATAGAGAATATTGTCGCCTAACAATATGCTTTTCTAGAGATCATTAAAGGATGAGTTAGAAAATATAAAACAAGTTTGCAACCACAAACTAGATCCAAAATTGTGAAGTCACTCTAGCTAAAGCAAAAAGGAATATTCAAATTTTGATCCACATATATGATTGTCTCTAGCATTTCTAGATTCCAAGGCATATAGATCTTATTGACTTTAACAAATGGTAATCATTCTTTGATTACAAAGCTAAGCAATCTCTCTTTAATTATTACTATTTATAGCACTATTGTACTTTTTATATGATATTGTTTGATCTAATCTATTCCATTCCATCTAACTAGCACCTTGCATTCAATCCTAAAATTAAATAAGACTTAATTGTTTTTATTTACCTAATTAACTTAAAAATCATTATTTTTCCTTTTCAATAATAAAACAAGTATGATTGAAAAAAAATATACTAATAAAACAAATATAGTAATAAAAATTTCCACTAATAAAACAAGTGTAACTCTATAAATTCCACTAATAAAATAAATATAGCTTTATAAAAGATTAAATTATTAAAGAAATAAAACCTTAATTTTACCTATTAAATAATAGACAATTTTTAATTTTTTTTTAATTTATGAAACTATCTAATTAATTAGAATACTATATCTATAAATGTTTAACCAATAAAGATAGAAGTTCTTAGGAAAAAAACTTGCATACAATTAGGTAATACTGATATTTCCGAAGTGCGAGGAGTGACTTGACGTGTAGGTAGCAAATCATGTGTTTATAGTAAGCAAATTTTAAATTACGTTTATGAGATAAAATGGTCTAGAAGGGTAGATAAAAGTTTGATGTCAGATAAAAGTTTGATGTCAGGAAACGGTACATGATGGTAAGCATGGTTTAAATTTGATGGCCGTATGGTCTGTTTTTTTTTTTTTTCTATTTTTGCTGTAAAATACAATCAAAATTTTGTAAAGATTGTATCACATGAAAGGGTAGATTTTATATAGAACGTCAAAATTTCTATAGAGTTATTGTGATATATGTATTTAGTTTATATATAATTCTTTTATAATAAAAAATATGTTTTAGTATTTAAAGGACAAGTTTGAGTAGATAACAGTCATGAAAAATTTGCTTGTCAGGTAGGGTCTACGGTCAAAATTTAAGCTCTACTGATCGCTGATTTGATTTGGGATTATAGTAGTTTATAGCATTGGGGATTATTTTTTATTTTTTTTTTAGTATGTATCAAGCATTTAACTGTATTTTAAATAAGAGACATATATATCTTACCTTAAAATAGAATTTGTGATATTTTTTTAATTTAAATAAGAGACATATATCCTACAGTCTATCTCCTATAAAAATTGAATTGTAACCTTTCTTTCAAGAATATATGATTTTTCAGGAACCACTGATTGATGTATATTAAAAAATAATAATTAACACACTTAGCTGCTGAATGAATGAAGGCTTTTAATAACGAGGCCAAACAACTTATGGGACCAGTTACAAAGAGAACCAAAACACACAGGAGAACCCAAAGCCACACAAGAAAGAAATGACAGAGTTAGAGGTGCCCCTGATTTGGAATAACGAAATTCACACATATCATCTTTCAAATGAAATACATTACCCTCGTACAGGTATTGCATATAATTGAATTCTAATTCTACTATGTATAGGAACTCATTATATATGTTCGTGGCTTGATATAGATGATCACAAACTCTTTTCCTTTTGAATGGAATAAACAGGCACATTATGGACTGCAAGTGCCCATATAATCACAGCAGTGATAGGAGCAGGAGTTTTATCATTGGCCTGGAGTGTTGCACGGTTGGGATGGATTGCAGGGCCTGCTGTCATGCTTGTTTTTGCTGTCATAACATACTATTCCGCTTCTTTGCTAGCAGATTGTTACAAGTTTCCTGACCCTGTCATTGGACCCCACAGGAATTATACATACAGGGATGCTGTGAAAGCGAATCTGGGTTTTCGATCTTGCCATGCCCCCATTCAAGTTTTTTGGTTGTGCATTTATTGTCAGTATTAGCTAGTTATCATACTAAGGTTCATAAATTTGTGTCTCTTTTGTTCTTTCTTGTAGGTGTCAAGAAAGCATGGCTGTGTGCACTGGTACAATATGTGTCCCTGTATGGAACAGGGATTGCTTATACAATCACTACCTCAATTAGCATGAGGTAAGCTCCCAATGACACAAGGGTTGTCAAAACTGTTTTGTGCTTGGAAAATGAACAGTTATAGTACACAATGTGTTTTCTGTAGTTCGTTGAGCTTCATTGCTTTTCACTTCTACAAGGTTTGGCCTTTTCAAAATCTCTGCTTACCCTAATAAAAAACAGTTATCACACACAATATCAGTCAGAAACTTACTAAGTCTCCATTACCCAATCATCCCATACTCTGGAGTCTGCACAAAAGGTGTCCTAGTGACAGAAACTAAGCTTTGAATTAATACGTAGGTTTGTCACAATTTTTATGATAGAAATTAGCGTGCATACTGACGAATCAACTTAAGGTTTGGCTTTGTTACATGTGTATGAAGCCCCTCAATTGGTGGTGGTAATCTAGGCCTTAAGGTCGGTTTATAGTCTATTTTTTACTGGAGTCTGTATACAGGTTTTTGCTATCTTAGTATCTATGTTACCTAAAATTGAGTGGACAATATATGATGTTTTTTTAGGTGACTCATATTAGAAGCACAGTTAGGTGCCTCCTACATATTGGGAGTATGAGGTAGTCTCATATGTTATAAGCCACCTGTAGACCCAAAATCAGGTCGCCCCACATCATAGACTATAAAAGGATTCCATTTCCATTTCCATTTCCCTTTATCTTTTCCTAGCCTTCTACAAATGGCCAGCCAAATGAACAAATAATCATTAAAAAATTGAGAAACTAACCATTTTAATATCTGTCCATGATAATTCTGTTTCTTTGACTGTCAGTCAGCCTCTCCTCGAGATGAACCTATGTCCAATTGATCTCTCGTTGGACTTTTAAGCAAATTTTCTTCTGTAGATGTCATCTATTTACACCGAAAATATGGGGGCAATTGAGACTGGGATCAGTATTTTTTGTTATTTGTTGACTCTTAACAATGAAGCTGAAAAAATTGCATCTGTGTACTTGTTAGAAGTTGAATGATAGGTAATTGTTTTGTGTGATGTAATTATAATTTAGTATTTCTGGCACGTATACAAAAACCCCAATTTCACATCTTACCTCCAGGCTCCAAGATCTTAGAACCCCCTGTTTCTCTGTTCAAACCATTTCTGCTTCATTCTTTTTTTTCATATTTTTAGTAACATGGACACTTTTTAGCAGAACTTTACAATTTTTGTACATCTGATCTAATTGAATCCTAACATTGCAGAGCAATCAGGCAATCTAATTGCTATCACAAGAATGGACATGACTATCCATGCCACTTTTCAGAGAACACCTTCATGATCATTTTTGGAATGATACAAGTTATCCTATCTCAAATACCAAACTTTCATAAAGTTTGGGTACTTTCAATAATTGCAGCGATAATGTCCTTCTCCTACGCAACAATAGGATTGGGTCTTGGCGTGGCAAAAGTAGTTGGTATTCTTGTATCCTATTCTCTTTCAATTTTATTAGAAAAAGGTTATAATGGATACTCTTGTTCTGTTCCAGCCTATATGACTACGTTAAAAGTGTTCAAAATCCTATCTAATGCACCATATTCCTTAATCTTGTCTACTTTTCATGAGACTCAAAAATCTTGGAAACTGTAGAAAATGGAAAGTTTTATGGAAGTATAGCTGGAATCAGCTCGAGTACTACAATATCCACATCACAGAAAGTATGGCTGGTCCTCCAAGCTATTGGCGACATAGCATTTGCTTATCCATACTCTGTTATTGTCATAGAAATTGAGGTATGTAAAGTGTTAGTAAACAGTCTGTATGGCAAAACCTTTTTCTAAGCTGTAATCTGATCTGCTCAAGTGATTCCGGATTTGTCATATTATCATGCAGAACACTTTGAAATCACAACCTCCAGAAAACAAAACTATGAAGAAAGCTTCCATGTTTGCTGTAGTAACGACGACTTTCTTCTATATGCTTTGCGGTTGCTTTGGGTATGCAGCATTTGGAGAGAATGCACCTGGAAATCTCTTGACAGGCTTTGGTTTTTATGAGCCTTACTGGCTGATTGACTTTGCCAATGCATGCATTGTAGTTCATCTGGTGGGAGCATACCAGGTTAGAGTTTTCTAACCCTTATTTTTTCTCAATTTTCTTCAACTACCAATTGCCAAAAGCTGTAATCTATAAGGTTTGAAGTTGGACCCTTCGTACATGAAAACCTCTTTTCATAACATCTTTTGCAGGTATTCTGTCAACCCTTGTTTGCTTTCATTGAAGATTGGTTTCTGAACAAGTGGCCAAATAATAGAATTGTCAGTAATGAATATGGTGTGCCCATTCCCCTGCTTGGGTTGTATTATGTTAACCTATTCAGGCTATTTTGGAGAACTGCATTTGTGGTCTCAACTACTGGTATTGCCATTTTGCTTCCATTTTTCAATGATGTTCTTGGACTTCTGGGTGCTGTTAACTTTTGGCCATTGGCAGTGTACTTTCCAGTGGGAATGTATATAGTAAAGAATAAAGTCCAACAATGGACAACTAACTGGTTTCTTTTGCAAACCTTCAGTTTCATTTGTCTTCTTGTCTCAGTGGCAACTGCTATGGGATCAATAGAAGGCCTTGTTAAAGGTCAGTAGATAATGAACACAGAAGACCTTTGGAAATTCCACTACGAATGCACACTCCAGTGCTTTGTAAATAACTATTTTAAATGTAAAATATATTTTCTACCAGCAACGAAGTAAATTATTTTGAAAATGCCAAAATGTGTACGTACAAATTATATTACAGAGGCATGATAAATAATTGCCATTATAACAATAACGAGGCCCACTCTAGTTTACAAATATCAGAAAATACAAACATTAACCCTTATAATGTTTTATGTTGAGTGTCCCTTGTAATAGGTAGATTTATATTTGAAATGTTTAGGATCTTGCAGATATTTGACTGAAAATAGTTGAACAACTGATGTTGTATATTTGTTCTGTAAAATTCCAGCCTATTACCAAATAAAAGACCATTGATATTCAATGATTAAAAGGTGATTCTATATTATCTTTGATACAACTTCAGTTGATTAAAGGAATTGAGGTAAATCAAGACTAAAGAATTTGATCCTGCCTAGTTGATGATTTGGTATGGACCATAATGAACTGATAGAACTCTATGCCTTAAATATTTCCTTATGAAGATTTAACAAGACTCGACCAATGCCTTGTGTTTGTACTAACATAGATCATGTTGGTTTTTATATTTTTGTTAAATTTTAGTCAGGGTCTCTTACACCTATTGGTCTTCCGATGCATTTTACAAATATACAACCCTCTAATAATGTATGATATCATTTCCTTGAACAGCTTGTTCCTAAATATATGGTGTTGATGCTTGAGGGCTCTGCAGACCAGAACTTGAGACATGCCTCCAAGGGAGTTGTCAATATTGAACTATGCAACTACAGTTACATTGGATGTATAGAACATGATTCCTAAATCTGCATATGTTGAGATTATATGCTAATGATAATATCACAATTATTTGACTAACAACAGTCAATAGGTGGAATTTTGTACTTTATTCAATGTACGAATTCATTCGTTTCATAATGTTTGTCAAAAGTTTCCTAGGGATCAGTTATCTCAATCTTATATGATGGATGGTGGTATAAAGAATAGTTTCTAGTACCAATTCCCTATGATGATATCCTTGCGGACTTATGATGGAAAGTTTTCTAAATTCATCTACAGCTAGTAGGACAAAGTCGTGATCATGAATGTGTTGTGAGAATGTCTCCAAGAAAGTCGGAGGAGGTTTACACCCATGGCTTGATACTTCATCTATTTTTCAATTGATGGGCTTGGAGATGCTTCAAAGAGTGCATGGCTTCTTAAACTTGTCACATCTCTGTATGAACCTATTCTAAGACCCCATTGCCCTGATGTAATTTGGATTAGGGATGGGGACTTGAAACTTAATATTCTCTATGTATTTGTGTGTGTGTGTGCCTGGGTACTATAAGCACTAAAATGATGCATGAGCTTCCACGAGGATCCCATGATGATATGTAATCCCAATCACGTACATGGAAGTGTGAATAATAACGTCCCCTCAGCAGCACTCCTCGTGGCGACACATGTCGGTTGGTTCTTCCCTTGTTGATTCTTCAGTTTCCTAACCATTTTTCTTTTCCCCCTTGTCAATTCTTCTTTTTGTCAAATTTTTCCCCTTTCCTATGTGTTTAGTTTTCACCTTTTCTTACTAATTCCACCTTTCGACACCTCGTTCTGAAGGTCTTTGACCCTAAGAAGCCTCTAGACGACCCAACAAACCAAACCCATGTTTTAGTTTCTACCCAGCTTTCCTCCTCTGTGGGTCTCCCCTATTGATGACCAAAACTCCTCGGGAGATCTTGCTTGAAGTTACCCTGCACCTTGTTTCAGATGCCAAATCCCCTTTTCATACTATAACTTAGCATACACAACTTTTTATTCTTACCCATGTGTCACCCTCTGTGGGTTGCCCTAGGGTCACCCAGGGTGACGTGCCCTGGTGAAAGGGGCAACCCCAGGGTGACCCTTGTGGATTTTGAACGTGAGTTTCTCCTTCAATTTGAGCCCAAAAAGACTTTGTTTTCACTCATTTTGCATGCAATTTCGAGCTAAACATAGAGGAGGCCATAATTATCTCAATCAACACTCTCAATCATGCAAATTTAGCCTAATCTATTCTTGTTAACTCTTCTTCCTCTCATGCTAGCTCCATTTCTTCTTCTGTGATAAGCTTTTAAGGCATGTTCACCCTTCAATCTATTGAGTCTTCTAATCAATCAAGCAAGTTAACTCTCCAATCAAGGGATCTAACTCCTCAATCATTCCATCCCCTCTTGTGCTCTCCCAACCTATAAATACCCCCCTCCTCCAAGCAATAAAGGAGGCAAATTCATTATTGCAATCCATCTTTTGCTTAGCTTTTGCTCTCCAATTAGCATGCTTATGCTCGTTGTAGGACTTAGGTGCATTTTGTTTATTGTTATTATTTTGCCAAAGCCTTCAAAGGCTTCATAGCATCATTATGCTAGCCAATTCTCAAGCCATAGTGCTCTTAGCTCACATTGAGCTCATTCAAAGCTTTCTAAAGCTCATTCTTTTGCTTTCCCTTCCCACTTGGCACCAAGAGGATGACCTCGTTGTTGTAAGAGGACGAAGAGGTTGCCATACACAAGGATTCTTGAGGGTAGTGAAGGCTCATGCATCTCCATATTCCAGGTTCGTCATGTTTTAGTAGTAATTAAATCACAAATCTTGCTCTTGGAATAGTAATCTTGTCATATACGATTTCCTTGATAGGTTAATTTAAGTTGCTTAGATTAGTTTGTTTTAAGTAGGGGTAAGTGCAAAAAGATGGGGGGCCAAAAAGTGGCCAAAAAATTTTCAAAAAAATTTTAGGCATAACGCGAGCGCGTTATAACGCGCTCGCGTTATAAAGTCCTTTATATATTTAAAAAAAACGCTGTCATTTCATTTCATTTTATTTCATTGTGAGTTTTTCCTCCGCCCGCGGCTTAAAACCCTTCAAAAACGCGCTCGCGTTCTACAAAACACCGTTCAACACAAAAGATTTGTCGATTCATCGCCGAAATGCCGCCGCGACGTCGAGCACGCCAAAGGGGTGAGTTATCTTTATTTTTTTGTTTGAATTTCTTCCTAAATAGGTAGGTTTTGTGTTGATTTTTGATGTATATTTTATTAATTGTAGGAAATGTTAATGCACCTCCTCCTCCTCCTCAAAATCCACAAAATCTTGAGGAAGAAATACCTACAGAACAACAACCTCCTCCATTCATTCCTCGACATGCCCCTGGAACACAAGATAATATAATGGGGGAAATTGAAAACAACAAAAAACAAAATGAAGATATAATTGCAAAGTTGAAAGATCCTTCCACTTCAACCTTGCATAGGTCCACGCTTGCCGAATCTCTTGAGTCTATGTTATCAAATGTAAATTCAATTAGCAAGCAAATAACTAGTTGGACCGATAAAAGAGAGAGTTTAGAGATTACTATGCAGATAAATTGTCATACCAAGATGTCAAAAAATTACAAATTACAAAAGTAGACTTGTGTTCAAATTTCACAAACCCACAAACAAATCAACCTCCACCCATTACATGCAAGAGGTTCCCTATCCATTGGTGCAACAACCAAGCGATAAGGGACAATTTTGGGGTAGAGGTGGTGGATGGTTTTTGACCATCCTCCATGTAATAACAATGAGGTCCCGCAATACTTTTTGAGGAAACTCTACTCCGAGTTTGTCCTCAATAAAGTGCCAAACTATTTTGATATGCGGGACTTCCAGGGTAGAGGTGGGGGCTCAGCACAAGATAGACCAGGGGCACGTCTTGACCCACAGCGGGTAGTGAGACGAGTAATCAGCAGACCAGCCCACGACCATGTTTCTATTCCTTCCATTGTGAAGGAGAGTGTTGAGGTCGATACACTGAGGTCGATTAGTGCCTTGACCCAGAGCATCATAGAGCATGCCGATCCTGCAACACAGAGTGGGTTGGGAGATAGTGCGAGGAGTAGGGTCCCACCGCATACTTGCCAGGCTTGCGGGTCAGCCTGTGGTTATGACCCCATGGACAGTCAGGACGCAGGTGCACAGGCTACATCTGCAGCTGAGCAGATGGTGATGACAGATACCCTCCTGAGTGAGACTTTCGGCCTTGATACTCAGGTAAATATTAGCAAGTTTATTGAATTTAATTTATTAAATTTTATTTTTGAAATACAAGATTAACTAATTTAAATTGATGATTTTAATAAAATTTCAGGGTCATAGCGTCGATGCAGTTTTCAGTGGTTCTCCACCTACATTTTTCACTAGATCATCTACTGTCGAGGTATGTAACTAGTAAACAATTATAAATATTACATGTGAATAGCATCGTTATATGAATGGTATTCTAATTTCTGATTTTGGATGTTGAATAGGTTAACACTGTAGATTTCATGGCAACACCTGCCAGCGGTGGTGGACTTCAAAGCTTTATGGATGTAATAAAATAAATAGTTTAATGAATGAATTGTACTTACTAAATTTTTGTATGTGATTTGTGTGTTTTATTGTGTGTACTTCCATGTTTAGATGAGCGTGTGTGTATGTTAGGAGCCATGATTTGCATCACTATTATAGTTTTCGTAATTGAATAATGTTGTTTTATTTCCAGATGATGCAGGCTGCGGATACACCTCCCCATGTTCATAGGGCAATGGAGCAGGGTGTGGCCTCTGCGATTCATAGCTCTATGGCATTGACAGGGGTATGAGGCAGATTAGTAAATTTCAATTTACATTCATTGTTATAGTTGTCTATTTTTGAAAAATCAAAAGATTATTGATTTGAAGTTTAATTTCTATCTGGATGGTTTCTATAGGACATGACATCACCAGGGCCTTTTCCTGCTACTGAGGCAAGCGAGCAGACAGATTATATGTTAGCGGTAAGTGATTATTTTGTTAAATGTTTCATTTTTTTATAACATGTAATTTCTATATATTAATATCTATACTTTTTTTTGTAACAGGTAAAGGTGCAGGAAGAACTAAATAGGAGAAGTAGCCCTCGGGTTCGTAGTAGACCACCCACATGCATGTCTCCATCCCCTAGAAGATCAAAGGCTGCTCGTGATTTATTCTCTTCACCAGCTAGAGGGGAATGACTTTTTATTGTGTTCCTCTGTTGTATGCCTATATGGCATTTGTGGACATATATTTTGTATTGTACATAGTTGACATTGTATGCCTATATGGCATTCTTGTAAGCCTATATGGCTATTTTGTATATATGTTATACTTATATCGACAGATATTGATGTATGCGTATATGGATATTTGGTTAATACAAATCTTTTTTATTGATGGCGTCCATACTTGCATTATAAATCCACTTTTGAATGGATATTTGTAGATGGCTACTTCAAATATTTAAAGTCTGATTGTATTACATAGGATGTTTGCATTTTCTTTGATAGGCTTGATAGGCCATGGATTACATGATGGTGTTTGATGAAAAAGTATGGTACTAGAAGACTCTAGTTCATTCTTAATAGGCTTGTGATTGATAATATCTTTGCATGATTGCACTTGATCTTGGATCATGGGCATGTTGTTAGGATTTTGATTGCATTGTGATGTTTGATGGATAGGCATGGTGTAAGTGTAAGATACCCAACTAGTTCTACGAAAAATTTTCCTTACTTAAACACTTTTACTTGCTAACAATTCATCAACTACTTCAATAACATAAAGATATACATCAAGATAACTATTTGAATGAAACAACATTAGAGTTGGGTACTTGTCTTGTTACTTGATTCAATCAACTTGCAATGTCTTATTACATGGAAAATGCTTTCAATAGCATGAAGTACAACTCATTCAATGGAAATACAAGGACAGGCCTTGAAGCCTTGATGTTACAATGTCTTCCTTATTTGAGCAACATTTGAAGATTTGGAATGTTCAACTCATCACCTCACAAGGTAGGCGCATATTTGAAGGATTTACAGGTTTTTTTGACTTGGGCGCCAAGTTGAGGTGACCTCCTCCTGAAGTTGCGCCTTGTCAACATTAGGTGCCAATTAGAGTTTATGGATGCTCTGGATTGTTTCCAAGAGTAGGCGCCAAAACATCATCATTATGAAAGTGTTTTAAATGCTAGGCGCCCAAATCAGCCCTCTGGAGTCTAGGCGCTCCTTTCATGCATTCTGTGTTCTAGGCGCCAATTGAAAGGAGTGGAGAACAGGGCAAGCGCCTTCCAAACTAGGTGTTTCCTTGAGGTGACAAGGACTTAGAAAGTGCGCCTAAGGTGAGTGCCTTGAGTGAAAAGGTCTAACAAACATCTTTGAACCCCCTTTCAAGGTTAGGCGCATTCTGGAGGTGGAAACAAGTAGAAGGTGCGCCTTAACTTCCTTTGTCAATTCTTGCAAGTCTTTGTTGATTAGGAAGGTGGAATGCTTCATTGTAGAATGAGCGCCTATCTTCTAATGTCCAAACTACTTCTTCTGGCTCACTCTGTGGCTAGGCGCCAGAGCTAAACTGTTCACACAAGGGAGTGCGCCTAGACTCACTTGATGTTTTCTTACTACTTCAACCCCTGGAAGATGTTCCAAGGTGTTCCCTTTTACAAGCACCTGACCTCCCAAGTTCCTTCATGTGCTATTCCTTGAAGGTGCCAAAACTGAGCTCCAGTGCCATGGGATTGTGCCTAACATCTTTGAAGAGTTTCTAAGCCTTTTGCAAGTTGATATCCCAAACTCATCTTCTAGGCGCAACAGGAGCTTTCCAAAGGAGTTTCCAAGTTTTAGACGCCAAGCGAGGTCATGGGTGAATGGAACTGCGCCTTAGGAGATGACTGGATCCTAAGCGTCAGTCTGGAGTTACAGTGGAATTGATATGCGCCTCAACTAGCTTAGGCGCCCATTTGAAGTGATTCCTTAAACACTTCTCTGTCAATCTCAACTGCAAGGATGATCTCCTAATCCAATTTTGATCCTCTGGAGATGCAAATAGCTTTACATTTCACTAGGTTCCATCAATGATGATCATCAACCAAAGCGCATTTCAAAGGTGAGATAGGCAAGTGAGGCACCAAACTAGTCCTTGAGACTTATCTCCTTCTATCAAGTCAATTTCAACTATGTGAGAGAGTTCTATTCTAGGCGCAAAATGGAACGATGGCGTACCTCCTTCATCACATGTGAGTGATGATGTACTCTCAACTTGAGATGTGGTAGATGGTGTCCCTACATGTTGTCTTGCGATAAAGGATGTGTCTCCAACTATGGTATTTAAATCTCTCGTACCACGAAGTTTTTGCATTCGTTCTCTTTGTGCCGCCAATACCATATCTCTTTGTGATGGTTGTGGTTCCTCTTCAATTGGTATGTCTTCATTTATCGTGTCCAATTTCCTCTTCTCACGAAGTTCCCTCATAGCCATTGCTTTCTTTGCATTCTTAGCTTCTATCTCTTCCTGTGTTGGTTTAATTCTTGATCGTTTCCTCGGCATGACGGAGAATTTGTCTGTAGCATGATAAAGAGACCAATATTAGTTCCTAAGAAATGAATACATGATAATAGTGGGATTGTATTTTTTTTATGTTGTAAGGATTTATTCTTGTATAGTTTGACATCATGGTATGAACTAAGGTTTGTTTATTACACATAATTATTAAAGAGCCCAAGTGTAGAAAATATACATGGCATCATGTGAGATTGTAGGTTGCTTTCTTGATTGGAAATGTGTCTATTTTAAACATGTATGATAATGCATGATAAAGTAATTCAATCCGAAATGAGGAAAATGTAAAGAACATGCATGTAAAGACTTGACATACCTAAAAACCGAAGATTTGAATGGAGAGAGTACCCAATTATGTAGTGTTTTTATCTTCTTGCATCAAACTCCTCAACAATTTGAGTTTTTCACCACTTGCTTCCTTTTCAATGTTAAATTCTTAAAATTGAATCAAAATTAACATTGCAATACTACAAAAATTGAAACTTGTATAGATATATATCAAATTTGGTTTGAAAACTATGTTATTTCCTCCTTCTCAAGTTGGCAAAGCAGAAAAGGTGGTGGAAAGATCATGCAAAGGTGGTACAATGTGTCAAATGTGCATGTGAACTTCCCAATAGCATGAAAGCACTTCTTTTTTGTCGGAGCACGCGCAGAATCAGTAAGAAAATAGAGCATGTGGGCCTGGATCACGGGGGTAACCACTTTTTTACCGTTTCAGTAGAATTACAAAACGCGAGCGCGTTATAACGCGCTCGCGTTTTGTCCTGCTATAGATCTCTAAACCCTAAACCCTCAACTCTAATCCCTTGACCCTCAACCCTCAATGTCAAATCCTAATCCCTCAACCCTATCCCTAAACCCTCAACCCTCAATGTCAAATCCTAATCCCTCAACCTCAACCTTGTCCCTAAACCCTAATCCCTTCAACCTCAACCCTATCCCTAAACCCTTGACCCTCGAACCTCAGCCCTCAACGTCAAACCGTAATCCCTTGATGCAGAGCGAAACAAGTTGAACATTAACACAGGTGAAAAAATCCTTGAAAGTCCACAAAATAACCTTTACAGTGTATATCGGCAAGACAATTTAAATGTCACACCGAAATGTACCTCAACCCTCAACATCAAACCCTCGAACCTCAACCCTCAACCCTCAACATCAAACCCTAATCCCTCAACCCTTAACTCTAATCCCTCGACCTTCAACCTTGATCCTAAACCCTAAACCCTCAACGCCAAATTCTAATCCCTCAACCCTTCACTCTAATCCCTCAACCCTAAACCCTATCCCTAAACCCTCAACACTATACCTTAAACCCTAATCCCTCAACCCTAACCCTAAACCTTGTCCCTAAACCCTAATCCCTTCAACCTCAACCCTATCCCTAAACCCTTGACCCTCGAACCTCAGCCCTCGACGTTAAACCCTAATCCCTCAACCCTTAACTCTGATCCCTCATCTCTCAACCCTAACCCTAAACCCTCAACCCTCAACATCAAACCCTAATCCCTCAACCCTCAACCCTAATCTGTCATCTGTCATCCCTCTACACTCTACTTTAACCCTAATTCCTCGACCCTCGACCCTTGAACCTCAACCCTCAACCCTCAACATCAAACCCTAATCCCTCAACCCTTAACTCTAATCCCTCGACCTTCAACCCTGATCCTAAACCCTAAACCCTCAACGCCAAATTCTAATCCCTCAACCCTTCACTCTAATCCCTCAACCCTAAACCCTATCCCTAAACTCTCAACACTATACCTTAAACCCTAATCCCTCAACCCTAACCCTAAACCTTGTCCCTAAACCCTAATCCCTTCAACCTCAACCCTATCCCTAAACCCTTGACCCTCGAACCTCAGCCCTCGACGTCAAACCCTAATCCCTCAACCCTTAACTCTGATCCCTCATCTCTCAACCCTAACCCTAAACCCTCAACCCTCAACATCAACCCCTAATCCCTCAACCCTCAACCCTAATCTATCATCCGTCATCCCTCCACACTCTACTTTAACCCTAATTCCTCGACCCTCAACCCTATCCCTAAACCCTTGACCCTCGAACCTCAACCCTCAACCCTCAACATCAAACCCTAATCCCTCAACCCTTAACTCTAATCCCTCGACCTTCAACCCTGATCCTAAACCCTAAACCCTCAACGCCAAATTCTAATCCCTCAACCCTTCACTCTAATCCCTCAACCCTAAACCCTATCCCTAAACCCTCAACACTATACCTTAAACCCTAATCCCTCAACCCTAACCCTAAACCTTGTCCCTAAACCCTAATCCCTTCAACCTCAACCCTATCCCTAAACCCTTGACCCTCGAACCTCAGCCCTCGACGTCAAACCCTAATCCCTCAACCCTTAACTCTGATCCCTCATCTCTCAACCCTAACCCTAAACCCTCAACCCTCAACATCAACCCCTAATCCCTCAACCCTCAACCCTAATCTATCATCCGTCATCCCTCCACACTCTAATTTAACCCTAATTCCTCGACCCTCAACCCTATCCCTAAACCCTTGACCCTCGAACCTCAACCCTCAACCCTCAACATCAAACCCTAATCCCTCAACCCTTAACTCTAATCCCTCGACCTTCAACCCTGATCCTAAACCCTAAACCCTCAACGCCAAATTCTAATCCCTCAACCCTTCACTCTAATCCCTCAACCCTAAACCCTATCCCTAAACCCTCAACACTATACCTTAAACCCTAATCCCTCAACCCTAACCCTAAACCTTGTCCCTAAACCCTAATCCCTTCAACCTCAACCCTATCCCTAAACCCTTGACCCTCGAACCTCAGCCCTCGACGTCAAACCCTACTCCCTCAACCCTTAACTCTGATCCCTCATCTCTCAACCCTAACCCTAAACCCTCAACCCTTAACATCAAACCCTAATCCCTCAACCCTCAACCCTAATCTGTCATCTGTCATCCCTCCACACTCTACTTTAACTCTAATTCCTTGACCCTCGACCCTCGAACCTCAACCCTCAACCCTCAACATCAAACCCTAATCCCTCAACCCTTAACTCTGATCCCTCATCTCTCAACCCTAACCCTAAACCCTCAACCCTCAACATCAAACCCTAATCCCTCAACCCTCAACCCTAATCTGTCATCTGTCATCCCTCCACACTCTACTTTAACCCTAATTCCTCGACCCTCGACCCTCGAACCTCAACCCTCAACCCTCAACATCAAACCCTAATCCCTCAACCCTTAACTCTAATCCCTCGACCTTCAACCCTGATCCTAAACCCTAAACCCTCAACGCCAAATTCTAATCCCTCAACCCTTCACTCTAATCCCTCAACCCTAAACCCTATCCCTAAACCCTCAACACTATACCTTAAACCCTAATCCCTCAACCCTAACCCTAAACCTTGTCCCTAAACCCTAATCCCTTCAACCTCAACCCTATCCCTAAACCCTTGACCCTCGAACCTCAGCCCTCGACGTCAAACCCTAATCCTGTTGGCAAGAGACACTATATGGATTCATGGTTGTTGTCATTGATGGCAACAAAGGTCATCCCACATATCCGCAAGTCATAATGTGTCTCTACCGGAAGTCAGAATAAAGATTGTTGTGGTCCGGTGAACAAGAACAGAGCATGTGGCAAGGTCCGACAGATTGATCCGGATCTCTCAGAGGAAGTGTCTTGGTGCAGTGCGGATTTGGGGAAGACAAGAGGACTACCTTGAGTGGTATATTCCAAGGATTTAGCCTCCGGTGATGGACAAGGAAAAAGATATGAATAGTTGAGTACCGGATTCCTGAGACACAGTCAAAACAGAGGAAGAACTGACTGACAGAGTATCAGACTACTTTCCGGATGTGTTACTGTTGATGATAAAAGTTGTGAAGGCATGAATCATGTTTGGCCGACATGATTAATGATATCTACTAGTATATGCTTGATCCGCATTGCTTGGTGAGCAAGGATTCAGCCGACAGAACAAAGTTTGTAAGAAACTAGACTATTCCGGATGCCGACTAGAAAGGTGATGAAATTACTTGTGCGGATATATATAGAGGATGGATTTAGTTGTGAAGAGTGTGAAGAAGGAATTAATATATATGCGAATAAGTCCAGAACAGAGCAGAAGTAGCAAAAAGGATCCGGTATGTGAAAGATAGCAGAATAAAGAACAGAGGAAAGATGAAGTGCAGCAGATCAGTGTACTGAGCCTAACCGGAACTGAACTCCAGCATATGCAGATGCTTCCAATCAGTTCAAGACTGTGATTCTTATCACTTTGTAGACAGTGTGTCTTCTTGTAGGCAGTGGGCCTCTTGTGAGCAGTGTGCTCGGGCAGTGAGCCCTAATTGGCAAGTGCCATTTTGTAAATTCCTATTCTTCTAACAGAGAATAATTTTTGGGTTAATCACCCCGTGGTTTTCTCCCTTAACAGGGTTTCCACGTCAAAAATTACTGTGTCATATGTTTCTTATTTCATGGTAATGTTTTTGTGTTTGATTCAATGCTGCATTAATTAATAAGAAAGTTCAAAAAGGGAAATAATTAGGATAACTGATTCACCCCCCCCTCTCAGTTATCAACAAATCCCTCAACCCTTAACTCTGATCCCTCATCTCTTAACCCTAACCCTAAACCCTCAACCCTCAACATCAAACCCTAATCCCTCAACCCTCAACCCTAATCTATCATCCGTCATCCCTCCACACTCTACTTTAACCCTAATTCCTCGACCCTCAACCCTATCCCTAAACCCTTGACCCTCGAACCTCAACCCTCAACCCTCAACATCAAACCCTAATCCCTCAACCCTTAACTCTAATCCCTCGACCTTCAACCCTGATCCTAAACCCTAAACCCTCAACGCCAAATTCTAATCCCTCAACCCTTCACTTTAATCCCTCAACCCTAAACCCTATCCCTAAACCCTCAACACTATACCTTAAACCCTAATCCCTCAACCCTAACCCTAAACCTTGTCCCTAAACCCTAATCCCTTCAACCTCAACCCTATCCCTAAACCCTTGACCCTCGAACCTCAGCCCTCGACGTCAAACCCTAATCCCTCAACCCTTAACTCTGATCCCTCATCTCTCAACCCTAACCCTAAACCCTCAACCCTCAACATCAAACCCTAATCCCTCAACCCTCAACCCTAATCTGTCATCTGTCATCCCTCCACACTCTACTTTAACCCTAATTCCTCGACCCTCGACCCTCGAACCTCAACCCTCAACCCTCAACATCAAACCCTAATCCCTCAACCCTTAACTCTAATCCCTCGACCTTCAACCCTGATCCTAAACCCTAAACCCTCAACGCCAAATTCTAATCCCTCAACCCTTCACTCTAATCCCTCAACCCTAAACCCTATCCCTAAACCCTCAACACTATACCTTAAACCCTAATCCCTCAACCCTAACCCTAAACCTTGTCCCTAAACCCTAATCCCTTCAACCTCAACCCTATCCCTAAACCCTTGACCCTCGAACCTCAGCCCTCGACGTCAAACCCTAATCCCTCAACCCTTAACTCTGATCCCTCATCTCTCAACCCTAACCCTAAACCCTCAACCCTCAACATCAAACCCTAATCCCTCAACCCTCAACCCTAATCTATCATCCGTCATCCCTCCACACTCTACTTTAACCCTAATTCCTCGACCCTCAACCCTATCCCTAAACCCTTGACCCTCGAACCTCAACCCTCAACCCTCAACGTCAAATCCTAATCCCTCAACCCTAAACCCTATCCCTAAACCCTCAACACTATACCTTAAACCCTAATCCCTCATCCCTCAACCCTAAACCTTATCCCTAAACCCTAATCCCTCAACCCTCAACCCTAATCTGTCATCCCCCAACTCTAATCCTTCATCGCTAAACCCTAAATGCTATCCCTATTCCTACACCTTCAACAGAATCGATACTATACCTTAAACCCTAATCCCTTATCCCTAAACCCTCCAACCCTATCCCTAATCCTTATACCCTCCACACTCTACTTTAACCCTAATTCCTCGACCCTCAACCCTATCCCTAAACCCTTGACCCTCGAACCTCAACCCTCAACCCTCAACGTCAAACCCTAATCCCTCAACCCTTAACTCTGATCCCTCGACCCTCAACACTATACCTTAAACCCTAATCCATATCCCTCAACCCTTAACCCTTAAAACTTAAACCCTATCCCTACACCCTCAACACTTGACACTATATCTTAAGCCTTAAACCCTCATCCCTAAAGCCTCAACCCTCAATCCTTAAACCTTAAACCCTAAACCCTATCCCTAATCCCTCTACCCTCAACACTCTAACCCTAACCTTGACATTAAATGCTAATCCGTCAACCCTAAACCCTAATCCTAAACCCTCAACCCTAAACCTTATCCCTAAACCCTAATCCCTCAACCCTCAACCCTAATCCATCATCCCTCAACTATAATCCCTCATCCCTAATCCCTAAATGCTATCCCTATTCCTAAACTCTCAACAGACTTGATACTATACCTTAAACCCTAATCCCTTATCCCTAAACCCTCCAACCCTATCCCTAATCCTTACACCCTCCACACTCTACTTTAACCCTAATCCCTCGACCCTAAACCCTATCCCTAAACCCTTGACCCTTGAACCTCAACCCTCAACCCTTAATGTCAAACCCTAATCCCTCAACCCTTAACTTTGATCCCTCGACCCTCAACTGTAATCTGTCATCCCTCATCCCTAAACCTTAAACGCTATCCCTATTCCTAGACCCTCAACGGGCTCGATACTATACCTTAAACGCTAATCCCTTATCCGTAAACCTTTCAACTCTATCCTTTATGCCTTAACCCTCATGATAAATAGCCTTGAATGTAAAAAAATTTGAGTGGGACATAACGCGAGCGCGTTATAATGCGCTCGCGTTATGTCAAACATGGGAAAATACAGACTTGCGGGAAAAAATGTAAGGCAAGAAATAACGCGAGCGCATTATAACGCGCTCGCGTTATTTCTTGCTTTGGGAATCCCAAGCCTTGGGCTTGGGATTTGCTTTGGATTTCCAACCCAAAGGCTTGGAGTGCCTTATGAACAGTCACAGACGTGTTTTTCTGTATTCTTCAAAATTTCACATAATTTCGTTCGTGCTAACCCTCAGATTTGCACGTGTTTCAAGGTTGAACAAATCGAACACATGGGTAATGTTAGGCTTTCTCTTAGCTATTTGACGATGTGATTTTTTTCACATTTTAACAATGTTAAGCCTTTCATCTTTAATTTCTTTTGTTTGTGTGTCCGTTTTTATGCAAAAACCACTGTTTGGTCTTTTTTTCATTGTAAAATAACTATTCATTCAAATTTCAAAAAAATTACATATTTAGAAACTAGACTCCATTCTACAAATATTAAAAAAATAAAAAAATAATTTTCAATTAGTTTTCAAAATTTATAGGGGTAGCACGGCCAAAATTCTGTTTTTTAGGATGTGTCCACTTTAAAAATTAGTAAAAAATCAAATATTCATCAAAAAATTATCAGAAAAATCGAGCATAAACTACATGCTATTAGCTAATTTCTCACTGAAGCGATTTTAAAAATACCAAAAAAAAGTTGACCTTTTGAGGGAGCCACAAAACATGCTATGTTATGTTTTTTTGACAGAAACAACACCAATTTCTGTGGCTCCCTCTTTTGAACCCCTTAATCTATGCCATTTTCAAAACAAAATAGTAGTTTAGAAAGTAGACTCGGAGCACTACGAACATTGTTTTGGTTGCATCTCTAAATTTTGAGTGTAACTATGCTCAATTTCTCATCCAAGGCCAGTATTTCCTGATTTCAGAAAAAAAGTGGCCACTTAAGACCCCTTTTTGGCCCCCCATCTTCTTGCACTTACCCGTAGTTAAATTGCAATTTTAGATTAGTTTCATTTCATGCACTTTTCAATTCTTAGTTTAGCCCAAAATTGATCTTGAAAATACAAAAACATAGAATAATTGCATTAGGTAACTTTATATTAGTTTGCATACATCATAGCTTGCATACATTGAGAAACACACAAAATACCAAAAACATTAGAAAACATAAAAAAAGTGAAACAATTTCACACAAACCCTCAATTTCATCACAAGGCCAACATAAAACTTCAACACAAGCTAAAACTCCTTGATTTCATCACAAGGTCAACAAACTTGAGAAAACACCTAGAAAAACTTTAGTTTACATCACGAAGTCAAAAGTCAACTCTTGGTCAACTCAAATTCACTCTCTATTCAAGCATTCGAATGTGCCTTGGACTCAGAGGCGAGTGGGTGAGGGCAGTCCTTGAGGAGATTGAAGAGTTAAACCCAAGACCACAACTCACACAAGAACAACACTTCATCAGGGTTATAGAACAAGATCGACAAATTCAACAACACATACAATCATTCGAAGCTAGATTACAACACATAAGAAGCCTAAACGAAGCAAATCAATATCCATCTAGTCGCTGGAATCTTAGAAACCTTAATAGGAGACAAACCACAAGTGACCCTTCGGGTCATATAGTCATCTCACCAACAACTGCCATTTAGAAAGAACAAGACAAATTCAAACAACACAATAGGCCCCTGATCAGGCCAATACTCTTCGCAAGGTCCTGCTCCCAAGTGAATAGGACAACCCCCAAGTCTTACCCCCTCTCGATTGGCTTCTGCCACAAGAGCGAAAGTGACTTGGAGGTCACCAAAAGCAAGGAGAGGGTCCATGTGCTGTGTTAGAGTTGACTCATACATACTTGTGCCTGTGTCACGTTTCGAAGAGTACATTTTTTAGTGAACCTGACGTGAAAAGCAAATCCTTCTAGGACGAGTTATTTGCATTTTGACTTCAAAAATTCATTCTTCATCAGTTTCGTTCCGAATTTAACTTCATCCATCATTTTGGCATTTCTATCACAATCACATTTACTTTTGTGTTCATTACCATTTTCGCGCTTGTTTCATCCATCTTCATTGCTATCTTTCGCTTCGTTCATTCCATTTATTCTGAGGTGTCTATGGCACCCTTGAATATGTCAAAACTAAAATTGCACCTAGGGAATCTCCCTTCAAGGGAGCTTGAAACTCCCTCTTTTGATAGGTACGTGCATCCTGATCCAATGTCACCCATCTCAAATTGCTATGATTACGAAGACTCAAATTATGAAGGCAACAAAAGAGAACCAAGGCATTCATTAGCATTTGTTAGAGGAAATTATGAATAACATATTAAACAACTAAATATCCAATAACTCAATGGAAATGAGACAAATGCGATAAAACAAAGATATTACCTTCGTAGACTGAGTCACCTCGTATCTTCCATTGTTGCCTATCTCGTATTGATCTTATGAATGAGTTGAGCTCTTAGAAGTTATACTTCCTTGCTTTTTGAAGATGACAATAGGAGAATGGATGTAGATAGATAATGCAATGAAGATTAAAATACAAATGCAACTCTATGAAGATGGATAATGGAGATATGGAGACATGGTTGGATGATTGTGATGATAATGGGATTATGCAAGTGTAATGAGGATACTTTGCCAAAGGCATGCTAGTAGGATTTTTGTAGAATAAGATTACTAAAGCTTGAGTGGATGCAAAATGGGCGTGAAGACCCTACTTTTATAGGCTTAAGAGAGGCCAAGTCCAAGTGTTAACAGATCCACGACTGGAGGAATTATCTGTGATGTGTACAGTTGAGATTGAGTTGAGGGAGATAATCATGGGAAATGTTCCTACTACATTTACAAGGTAGAGGAATAAGTGGATCCATGAGCCACATGTCATTGTGCTCACAAATGACTTGTGAGTTAAAGGTGGAAGTCTTTGAGGAGATTGTGGAAGAAGGACTCTTGATCTGTTGGAATGTGAGAGATGAACTAGGATTTGAAAGACAAGTGTCTCAGACCCTAGAGATGATTTGAGAAATAATAGGACACATGCGGAGAAGAAATAGGGATGACTAGAGGATAAATAGGACATGTGGGTGAGGCTAATTAGCTAATTAAATATTAAAAATATTTAATTATGTGTGCAACATGGTGAGGTGTAAAGTGAGGTGGAAAGTGATGTGGATTTATGAATTTAAGACTTAGGATATATGATTAATTAAATAATTTGGGATTATTTAATTAGATGAGACATTAGAGGAATTTAGATGATTTAATTAAATAAATTGATTTTTATTTAATTTTTTGGGATAATGAATCAATTAAATAAATTATAATATTTATTTAATTGATAGATGAAATAAGAATTAAAATAAATATTAAAATATTTATTTAATTCGACACGAGGCATTTTTAGGTGTATACAACATTCAACAACCTTGCATGGGAACAAAATTCAACAATTCAACCTAGAGCACGAAGGGTACAAGTGAGATCGAAGATCCATCCAGTAGACCAACCTTTGACAAGTAATCAAAATATCCATCTAGATGATGAGGTAAGATGCTTGGAGAGACATTTACAAGAAGCCAAGGACACTCAAGAGGCTTTGCAAATTGCTCTTCAAGATGAACAACAGGAACAAATAGAAAATGTTGTCACTTGGATTTGCACCATGTGTTGAAGGATTTTAGGGCTCCAACAATCCAGTGAAACATTGAGATGATCTCCAGATGTGGGACCTTGCAGGGAGATCAAATCTCTAGAGAGAGGCTGGTTCCTTCGTTGACTATTTCTAATACTAAACATAATCTATGCACTATTGATGAAAAGGGGAACGAGGATAAACTAAAAATTAAAGGGGGTGATACACCAGGTTTGAATGTTGGTAGGGCCTCAAAACAACCATGTATGCACAAAATAACAATAAACAACAAACCAACATACACAAATCATGAACTACTTGCAAAGGTAAAGGAAACTAAATGAAATCCAAGAGGAAAGAAGCATTCACAGATGGATCAAAGAGAAAATACACAGAGCAAAGAAAAATTCATGAAAAGGAAAAAATCTGATGTTTATTCTCAAAGAGGCATGATTACAATTGAAAAGAGATATAGTTTTTTAGACCAAAAAGCCAACAACAATATTTTACATTTCATGCCTTATATAGCATTTACAAGGGAACACCATTACCTACTATAATGAATGCACCCATGGGCCTGTCAGAGATATTTTACAAATGAATATTAGAAGAAAATCTAATTGTCTTGACATAAATGCATAAAATATCTCTAGGCAGTGGTTGAACAAATATCTTGCTGGAAATCTGTGCTTGTATTGCCTTTTGCAACCATAAATGCTCAACTGTAATTTTCCAGTTGGAGCTATATGTTTGATTTTGATTTGAATTGGATTCATGCCTTAGAAGCAAGATTTCATTGTGTGTGATCATGATAGACCTCTGATTCTGCTTTCTTGCCCTTGTTTATGAAAATTGCGAAAATGGTCAGAGATTGGGCCTCGGGCCTTCGATATTCAGCCTTCTAGGAGGGAAGGAAGAAGAAAGAAAGTCCACCTCCCAAGCTTCACTTTGCAAAGGAGTATTACAATATTGGCAAACTTCGGGCCTCGGGCTTTTCATCTTCCTCCTTCACAGAGGAGGAATAAGGAAAGTCTGAACCCCAAAAGTCTAAGGACTTAGCCGATCTTTTGAAAGTTTCGGCGGAGTTCAGAGCTCGGGCCTTCCGTCTTCACCTTCAGTGAGAAGGAAGAAGAAGAAAAGTCTGATCCTTGAAGTCCAAAACACTTAGCATTATTTCTCAAAGAAAGAGTTAGAGCTTGGGTCCTGATCATTTTGCCTTTCGCTTTCCCTTTGTCCACTTGGCAGCATTCCCCAGTTCCACCATCACCTTTTGTTCTATTAAATTATTCTTCGCGGAATGGCAAAATGCCCTAGAAAATTATCACTCGACGGAAGTCAGACTTCGGGCCTTCGGGGTTCAACCTTCTAAGAGAGAAGGGGAAAGAAGGAAAGTCCGAAGTCTGAAACTCTGAAAAGCTTACAATACTTAGCTTTATTTTTGAAGGGAAAGGAGTGGAGTTCAGAGCAGTGTAAGATGGAAGGATGGAGGGTAGAACTTTGAACTCTGAAACTCTGAAAAGCTAGATAACACAAGGAAAACTCAAGTTTTTTTGGACTTAGTCAATTTTGGATGTTTTTCCTTGCATCTCTAAAGGGGTAAACACTTAGAGATTTTATGGATTTGCGCTATTTGGCTGGGAAGCAAAATAGGACAACATTTTGGCGACTTCTCAGAGGTGTTTTCTAACTAAACAAGTGGACCAGTGGCTTTAAGCATTCATTAGGCATAGAGTCAAAGGGATTGTAGTAGGTCAAAACAACTGAAACCCTTCCTCTCAAAACAACACAAAAAAGAGAAACAAGGCCTGCATTCTCCTAATAACAATGTAGCATGTGCAAGAGCACTTAGGGAAAGTAAACCTAAAACTAAAATAAAACCTACTCTAAAACCTAAACTAACAACAAGGAAAGGGCTTCAAACAAATCCATTAATGGGTTCTTGAAAGTAACAACCCTTTCTTAACAATTTACAATGTTTCCCATGCATGTGGGTAGTTAAAAAGAGGTGGGGAAGGGATGGGTATACAACAAAGTAATGAAATACTTCCCCAAGGACAAAGAAAAACTTGCCTATCCACTTGTAAAGATTAGAAAAGTAGCTGTCTGGAAGTGGATAAGTAGGCTGATCTAGCCCTCTTTGATGCTCAACCTCATGCTTTGAAGAAAACATGACAGGTAGGGACTCCTTCTGATATGTCTCTAGCTGGGCCAGATGCCTGATAGGGCATCCCACTGAAATGGTATGCAGGCCACCATTGTTGTAGTCATGTTTATTCTCTGATTGTGCAACCTTCTGTTGCTGATTTGAATATTCTATCTCTTGTGGCTCAATTAGAGATAAGGCTGCCTCCACCTTTTGATCATGATGCTCATGATTTTATAAATTAGGCTCAGAAAATGATCCATGCACATGCTCAATAGAGAAATCTTCCCCACCAAGAAGTTGATATCATTGTTGGATAATCAAGAACAAATATTCAGTTAGTTCTTGCTCACGTTCAAACTCCACATCATTATTTTCAATAAGATATGGAAGCTCCCCAAACAGGTTTGTATCATTAGCCCCTGCACTTTTTAGTATAGGTTTGCCTATTTTCTCCTCTTTATGAGATGAAACCTCATGGTTATGCTTTTATGCACATGCCAGCAACTCACCATCATGTTCACTGTCTCCATATTGTTCCAGAATTGAAACTAATGATGACATTTGCATGCCATTTTTGTCATCAATGCAACTGGGCAATTCGTGAAACAAAGTGGCATCATCAACCTTTGGAGTGATCTTTGTAACAGCCTCATCCTGGATATCCTCATCACTTGACCACAACTCCACTAGATTTTGCTCAAGTTGTCTCTGCAGCTGCAAGTTATCCCCATGCAATCTTTGCATTTCAACCTTATTTGTTTGATCGGATGCATGAGAAAAAGCTTCAAAAGAGTCAAAGTCTAGAGGATTCAACCCTTTATTTGAATTAATAGTACTCATAGGTACAATAGGTTCAAACAATTCCACCACTGTGAGTGTAGGAACAATAAAATGCTCCTCATTAGTTTCATTCTCCTCCACCTTCACCTTTGGATCATCCTTCCAATTAGCTCGGTAGACAACAGGTCCACCCTTGAAAATCAAAATAACATCAGGGCAAGGGGCCTGAATATCTTCTTGAATTTCTTGGAGGGGAGAGGGTTCTTGGTAAATTTGTTCTTGGGGAGTGATACACTGGGTTTGCACGGGAATAGGGTTTTGTGGAGGAAGAGAGGCTTTGAAACCTTGGAACTTATAAAGTCAAGGTTGCTCTTCTACAAGCCAAACTTGGGTAGGAGAAAGGAGCTACCTGAAGCTGGGAGAGGGTGGAATCAATTGGGCTTCTTGCCTCATCTATTGCTCATGAGCCACAATCCTCATAACAATGTTTTCTTGAAACAACCTTTCTTGTGCCTCTTGCTGCCGGTCATGCTTCTTTATTTCTTCATACTAACCATACTCCCTTAGCAGGTCTAGGAATGCCTCCTTCAGATCACTAATGTTTCTGATGTTAAATTAATAGTCGTGCTGAGGTCGACTATACCCTCCTATTTTTTCATCATCCAAACATCTATCAAGCTCTAGGAGCACGCCCATGAGCTCATTGAATACATCAACATACACATAGTCAACCTCTTGGAACTGATTAGAAGGGTAGCTGCATTGGCCAGGATTAGAGTAGTCTTCTTGGGGTTGATAATAAGCATTATTAGGCTACCAAGAAGACATAGGAGGGGTGGGTGGGAGGCAATCATTGTAAGGATGTTGATATTCTGATGAAAGAGGACAATACAATGTGAAACCAGAGGTATATTGGGTCTGATATGGTTGGTATGGAGGCATAAAATTTGGATTTTGGTTGGGTGGAGGGGAGTAGCCATAGTTTCCATAAAAAATTGACATTTTGAAGCATCAAGAAATAGGAAACATTTAAACAATCATGAAAACTAAGAGCAAACAGGTCTACCCTTCATAGAAATACATTCATACTAGGGAGTCACCAGGTGATTGAAATGCTTCTAAAAACATGTTAAACCAGTAATACCACTGAAATCCTGATTCTTGAAGCTCTTTAGGCACTTGGGGTTGCTTCACCAATAGATCTGATCAGTAGAGTCGCCATGGTGTTTGAGAGACTGCCCTGAACGACAAGATGCAATGAAGAGGACATCAAAACTCTTCAATGGATGATAAGGATCATCAAGTCTGTCCCACCGAGTGTGCCAGAAACTGTTCACTTGGATTTGCACCCTGTGTTGAAGGCTTTTAGGGCTCGAACAATTCAATGAAACATTGAGATGATCTCTAGGTGTGGGACCCTACAGGGAGATCAAATCTCCAGAGAGAGGCTAGTTCCTTCGCTGAATGGGAAATTTAGCTATTCCTAAGACTAAACCTAACCTATGCACCATTGAGGAAAAAGGGAAGGAGGATAAATTGAAAATGAAAGGGGGTAATACACTAGGTTTGAATGTTGGTAGGCCCTCAAAACAACCATGTATGCACGTAATAACAATAAACAACAAACCAAAATACACAAATCATGAACTACTTGCAGAGGTAAAGGAAACTAAATGAAATCTACAAGGAAAGAAGCATTTGTAGATGGAGATCAAATAGAAAATACACAGAGCAAAGAAAAATTCATGAAAAGGCAAAAATCTGATGTTTATTCTCAAAGAGGCACAATTACAATTGAAAAGAGATATGGTTTTTAGACCAAAAAGCCAGCCACAATATTTTACATTTCATGCCTTATATAACATTTACAAGGGAATGCCATTACCTACTGTAATGAATGCACCCATGGGCATGTCAGAGATATTTTACAAATGAATATCAAAAGAAAAACTGATTGTCTTGACATAAATGCAGAAAATATCTCCAAGAAGTGGTTGAACAAATATCTTGCTAGAAATCTGCACTTGAATCGCCTTTTGCAACCATAAATGCTCAACTGTAATTTTCCAGCTGGAGCTAGATGTTTGACTTTCATTTGAACTAGATTCTTACCTTAGAAGCAAGATTTCATCATGTGTGATCATGGTAGACCTTTGATTCTGCTTTCTTGCCCTTGTTTCTGAAGATCATGAAAATGGTCAGAGATCGGGCCTCGGGCCTTCGACATTTAGCCGTCTAGGAGGGAAGGAAGAAGAAAGAAAGTATGCGTCCTGAGCTCTGCTTTGCAAAGGAGTTTTACAATATCGACGGACTTTGGGCATCAGGCTTTCTGTCTTCCACCTTCACAGAGAAGGAGGAAGAAGGAAAGTTTGAACCCTGAAAGTTTAAGGACTTAGTTGATCTTTTGAAAGTTTCAGTGGAGTTCGGAGCTCGGGCCTTTCGTCTTCGCCTTCAGTGAGAAGGAAGAAGAAAGAAAGTTCAATCCCCAAAGTCTGAAACACTTAGCATTATTTCTCAAAGAAAGAGTCAGAGCTCAGGCCCCAATCATTTTGCCTTTCTCTTTCTCTTTGTCCACGTGACAACATTCCGTAGTTCCGCCATCACCTTTTGTTCTATTAAAATATTCTCTGTGGAATGGCGGAATGCCCTAGAAAATTATCACTTGGTGGAAGTTGGACTTCAGACCTTCGACGTTCAGCCTTCCAAGAGAGAAGGGGAAAGAAGGAAAGTCCAAAGTCCAAAACTCCAAAAAGGTTACAATACTTAGCTTTATTTTCTAAGGGAAAGGAGTAGAGTTCGGAGCGGCATAAGATGGAAGGACGAAGGGTAGAACTCCAAACTCTGAAACTCTAAAAAGCTAGAAAACATAAGGAAAACTCAAGGTTTTTTGGGACTTAGTCAATTTTAGATGTTTTTCCTTGCATCTCTAAAGGGGAAAACACTTAGAAATTTTATGGATTTGGGCTATTTGGCTGGGAAACAAAATAGGATAATAGAAAACACACGAGGTGAAACTCTGAGGAATGACAAGACACAAAGAAGTGCAAAGCTTGCAGACCTTATTGTAATGCTAGTTCAAAGAACTAGGACCCTCAAAGAAGAACGATCTATTCAAGACAAGAGAGTAAGGTCTCATGACAACAACAAAGTAGAGCAAGATCAGGGGCATCTCAGAATCCCCCATACTTGAACTTTTACTCATGAAACAAGAGTAACGACATTTTCCCCAATGGAAATCAAGTTATGCAAAATTAAAAAAACATTCAAATGAATCACATTGCAACACTTGGATATCAAAATCCACCTATGGGATTAATGTTATCAACCCTACAATCACAAAGTGTTTTTCTAGGAATGTACCTTGAGTATTTGAAAGAGTCGCTTGACCATGCTATAAGAAGTGTAATGTTGCCATATCCCCTTCTTGAATTGCCAAAATTCAAGGGAGAAGGAGATCCAAATTCTCATATAAAGGCTTACACTACAGTAGTAAGGGAATGCCTCCCTTGGGATGGGGTCGTTGCTAAAATGTTTCCAAAAATGTTAGAAGGGATTGCTTTGGACTGGTACTATTGCCTTCCTAAAGCTTATATTCACTCATTTCGACAATTAATAGGAGAGTTTGTCATGGCTTTTGACATGAACAAACACTAGTAGAATTTGGGCAAATAAATGACTACGTGACTAAAACTTTTAGTCACGGGACTGAAACTTTTAGTCATTCTACTAATTTTTTGCAACATAGCTATAAATGACTAATTTGATTGTCGGGTAAAAAACACAACTAAATAAGTAGTTACACAAATAAAAATGACTAAATAACTAATCACTTCTTGACACTTTATTATGTCTTTAAAGAAGCACTTTTGAAAAGCATATTGTTAAAATTTTAAGTACTAAAAGCAAGTGCATTTTTGTTTGAAAGGGAAAATCAAAAGATACTTGGAAAATAGAAAATGTTCAAAGCTCAGGCGCCAAAGTGGGAAATGGTTTCAGTTTTGTCTTCATTACACTTGTGTGATAAGAAGGTTTAGGGTTATGGCACGTTGTGTTTGAAGGAGTCTTCCATGGAAGCAACAACAAAGGAGTCTTCACTACCAAGCTAATAATCTTACATATTTAGTAGATTCATTCACTGAAGATAGTTTCTTTGTGCATGTTTACTTTCATATCCAGGAGCCATTTCAGACAACCAAGAATGTTATGATTTTTTAGGGTTTGTGACAGCCATACTAGTGGTGGGCAGTTGTGATTTGATTAGAAGCACATGGGCTTAGAGTCTACAAAATTGGTGGTGGAGTAAGTTTGTGGTTGAGGCCGATTTAGGGTATCTAAACAGATTGAATATGAGTGTAGTGAATGTAACGAATGTGACGGTGCTAGACAATTCTGCAGCATTTCTCAATCCCTTCCAATTTGAGATCTCATACGAGTGACTTCTTCCTCTCAAAGATGGTGTGTACATTTATCTCTGGTCCTAGTTTGCAACATTTTAAGGATTACTGTTTGTTAATGGTTTGCTTTAATAGATTTACCATGTGGTTTCTTGTCCTTTGTTTTAAAAAAAAACATTTTCTTAAATTGTTATTGGTAATTAGGAGAGAGTAAATGTAACTGAGGCTTCAATCCCATTTAACATGGAGTCCAAGCCTGTCAAATGAGGGCATGAAGCTTGAGTTCACCTAGCTCAGGGGAACTTGAATGCCACTTTAATAGATCTACTGGATGTCTTCTTGTCCTTTTGTTTTTAGGTTGGTTGGTAGTTTTGAGAGATTCAATGAAATCAGGGTCCAATCCCATCAAACATGAAGTCCAAGCCTGTGAAGCAGGGGCATAAAGCTTGTGAGTTCACCTGGCCCTGTGGGAACTTAAATGCTACTTTAATAGATCTACTAGGTGGCTTCTTGTCATTGTTATTTCTTTTTAAAGTTTATTTTATAATCCTTTCCTTTGTTGCTTTTGAACACTTTTGAGGGAGTCAATGAAAGGGGGCTCCAATCCCCCCAAACATGGGGTCTAAACCTGAAAAATAGGGATACAAAGCTTGTGAGCACACCTAATCCTATGGATTTTGGTACTATTGACTACTGTAACAATGCACCCCAATAACAATACACTGTGCTATTAATGGTCTGTCCTTGATATTCTTATTTTTAAAAAAATCTTGGAAAGCCCAATGACATGGTCATCTGTTGAGACAGTGTGTAGTGATGTTTTTACAATGTCATTGTTGAGGTGTATTTCATTGCTGGTGCTATCAATTTGAACAATGTTTATGTCCAATTTCTTTGTGTTTAGATTTGATTTTTAATGTGGGTACATTATGTTCATCTCAATGTAAACTTGTGGAGATACAGAGGGTGTCCTTTGCACATCAGATTATCTTCTCTCTATCTGCATGCCATTTATTCAAGATGTGTCACACATGATAGAACATAACTTGGTTTGAATAGATGGTTTGAGAGGTATTTATCCTAAAAAAAATCTTACATATTTCTCCAACTTTGCATAGATCCCATGTCTGTGGATGTGATCTGTCTCCCCCACAAAAATAATTTACCATTTTATCGCCTTCAATCCAACTACATCCAGGAATCTTTTTAACTCCTCTATCTTTCATCAATCTTCTTAACATTTGAACCTCACCCCACCTGCCCACTTCTGCATGTATGTTTGAGAGAAGAGCACAAGTCGTAGCATTTTTAGGATCCAAATAAAAAAGTAGGATCGCTGTAAATACTCCTAACCCTACATTCATATGTGATCTATAGGCACCAAGAAAACACATCCACACAACCATGACAAATTTAAATGACATCTTAATGATATAGTTTAGAGTGTCCTCTAGATAACCAGCATGAGCAAGAAGGTCAACCATGCACACATAATGATCAATTGTAGGTGTAATGCAATAAGGGTTACTAATCTAATTGAAGTATGTACATCCCTCATCTACTGAACCTGCATGGCTGCATGCACATAGAACACAAACAAAGTTTACAATGTTAGGATATGTTCCAGAGTACTTCATTAATTCAAATATTTTGAGGGCATCCATGCAAAATCCATTTTGTGCATATCCTGCAATCATTGCATTCCAAGAGATGACATCTCTTTGAGTCATTCCATCAAATAGTTCATGTGCCTTATCTATACTTCCACATTTTGCATACATGTCTACCAAAGCATTTCCAACTATAATATCTGACAAAATTCCCCCTTCCATCATGTTATGACGGATGTCCTTACCTTGTTCCAAAGCTCCCATTTTGGCATAGGTAGAGAGGATGTTGGCAAAGGTTGTCGAATTTAGCTTTACACCTGCTAATTGCATTTGCTCGAAAGTTTCTAAAGCCTTTTCAAAAAATCCATTTTGTGCATATCCTGCAATCATTGCATTCCATGAGATGACATCTCTTTGAGGCAAACAGTTCACATGCCTTGTGAATCCTTCCACATTTTGTGTACATGTCTACCAGAGCAATTTTAACTACAACATCTGACAAAATTCCTCTATCCATGTTTTTTTCCTTGACTAAAAACATGTTTTTAAGACATGGAAAAAAAAGGCAGAAGTACAAGAGGCAAGAAGCATAATACAAATACAAACATTTGTTGATCACAAAGAATACTGAGAGGGGGGGTGAATTAGTATTCTGTAAAACTTCTCTTTCACACTTTTATTAATCCATTTACCACATTCAATAACTTGAAAGCAAAACATAAGAACAACAACCATAAAGACATAACACATAGACATTAAGATTTTTACGTGGAAAACCCAAAAAAGAAAAAACTACGGTGAGTGTTAGCTCACAATATATTATGATAACAATATCAAATTACATGAAGGCTCATTGCCTTAGGGCTCACTTCCCAAGGACTTGCTATCCAAAGAAGTGCTCACTGCAATAGGCTCACTGCCAAGAAAATAGAAGAGAAGATAAAAGAAGGATTGGCTCACTGCCAAGAGATGACTGTTGTAAATGCATCTATAGAATGTTGAAGTGCAGTTCCATTAATAGCTCAGTATACAGACTCAAATGTCTTCATAATGTCTGCCTTATTTTTCTGCTTTGCTTCACATATGCTCTGCCCTTCTACTTTTACTATCATTTTCTAATCACAAAATTACCTTAGATTGCACACACATTTAATTCACACTTTTTTCACACTTATCCATACCTCCAACACTGAAATCCATTGAGTATATATATCCACAACAAGATTTATCTCACAATTAGGTTGGCAAGCAAAACATGAAATGTGTATACAAATGTGTAACATCAAAAAATGTCCCCTTGAGGGCTTTTCCCTCAAGGTTTAGCTCTTGAGTCTTTTATCTGCATTTAGGACATCTTACATCATATTTCAACATCCCAATGGAATGAACACTGGGTATCATGTCAAATGGGACCTAGGGGGACCCCTTGAACCTAACCTTGCCCAAAACAAGGGGAGGACTTGGGCGCCCGCGCCCTAGTCCTACCCAAAATGTGCCCTAGTCCTACCCTATTTTGGGTCAGTCCCAAATTTTGGGTGTCATCTTGTGACTGTTATTTGGGTCCTATGCCGACATGGTAAGTTTGAATTACGAAATTCTTGGTGGGAGTGTTTGTAGTTACATATAAAAGCATGGTTAGGCATTTATTTGTAAACTAGATTTCAACTAGAGCATTACTAGATGAGCATTGACATTCTAAAGGTGATTCAAGGCTTTCATTGTGTAGCAAGAGCAGATTTGTGTTGTTTATGTGTTTGCATTTGTAGATTTGAGCATCCATCTCCTCATGGCATGAAGAGCTTCTTCCTCCCATGAGATCTTCACTACAAGGTGACATCATTTGTGTTTTGAGCATTTATCATTTAGTTTTTGCCTCTGCCCCTCAAGGGCATGCACTCGCTATTTGACAACGGTGTTCGGAAGACTTGAATGTCTCTCCGAGGCTTGAATGAGGCAAGCATCTAAACACCACAACCCCCTCCCAAAGTTTTTATGATTACAGGTTATAGGTTGAAGCTATAGACAAAGTGAAGTTGCAGGAGGGTACAACAAAGTGTCAAAATTGCAAATTAGAGAAGACAATAACTCCCTGGACTTGGGCGCCCGCTCATTAGTCCTCGAAGTTCCGTGATGGGAAAACCTTCAATACAATAGGAACAGGTTGCAGATCTTGTTTGCATATCCCGACAAAAAGTAGGACTTTAGACTTGGGAGCCCTCTCTTTAGTCCTTGACTATTCTGCTTTCGAACCCCAAAAATAGGTGCATAGTTATTTGTCATTTTACATCTTTCTGTAGTAGCATTTTCTGATATTCATTTGTTTGCTGTCGTATTTGCATAATTAGGGTTTTAAGGTATAATTGAGCATAAGAAAAGATAATTGGAAGTCAAATCATAAAAATACAAGTTTCCCTACGTCTCATAGTGACCTAGGGTAGGATAGTACATTGCAACTCGACCCTAGGTCCTTGAATGAAAGGGTGAAAGGAGGATACACATACAAAACTATCAAAACTCAACATCCAAATTCCACCCTTTACATTTTGGTGAAACCATGTTATTGGACTTGTTTGCACCTTGCTGAGTGTTTTTCTTCATATTTTCTTTGATTTCATTCATTCATAGTATCATTCATCTTATTGCATTGGAAAAATTACAAAAAAAATGAAAATTTGGAAAAATTGGAAAAAAATTACATGCTAGGGTTTCTATTTTGTATCAATTAATTTGAATTTCATAAAATTTCTGATTTTTGCATTAGATATGAATTAAATTTCTGAAAATTGCAAAAATTCATTAGTTTTTATTGCATTTTCATCATAAAATTGCCTAGGTTTTGTTGAAAATTGTGAATTTTGTATATAACCTAGTAATTCCAAAAATCTAGGGTTTCTAGGTAAAATCTTGTTTCAGATTTTTCTACTAATTTTAGAGGCTCATTCAAATTTGTATTTGTCTATATTCTTTCATTTTAGAACAAATTTGCATTTAGATTTCAAAAATTTGCATTTTTGCATAGAAAATTTCAACAAAAACTAGCATTTTCATTGATTTTTCATTATATTTGCACTTGCATTTTGTATGTTAGAGCATGAAAATCATTTTTAGATCTGAGAGAATGTAATTTTCATTATATATCAGCTTTCAAAAAATTCATATAGCATTTTACATCAAGGTCTCAAACCTAGGGCTTGAAAAACATTGATTTTCATTAGATTTGGCCTTATCGACTCTCTAAATTTGCACTATAGGCGTGTTGTAAAGAATATTTTTGCACCAATTTACTGATATCAAGGGTATTATCTTCTGCCCCTCCTAAAATTCTTTACAAAACCTTGTTATTGGCCTCTTGTATTGAAAATTTGTCTATTTTCACTATTTTTGCCCTAGGGTTTGGCCTAGTTTGCACCCTAAGCATGTTGTAACAAATTTTATAATTGTAGGTGACTGATATAACTGATATTATTTGCTTCACCTCCTAAAATTCTTTACAACACCTCTTTTTCTAGGTCTTGGAGTTGAAAAATCGTGAAAAATTGCATATTTTTCTATATTTTCACTAGGGTTTGATCTTTAGTGGCACTATAAGTGTGTTGTGATGGATATTTTGGCATTAGGTGGCTTTTATTACTGATATAATTTTCTTTCCATCATCATTTTTCTCACAAAACCCTTTGTCATGCTCTTTTACATTGAGATTTGTTGAAAAAATCGCATATTTTAGTGTATTTTCACTAGGTGTTGGCCTATCATCATCTTAGATTTGCATCAAGAGTGTGTTGTGAAGGATCTTATTGCTGTATTGGAATGATATTAGACATATTATTTGCTTCCCTTGATAAAAATCCTTACAACACCTTTGCTTTCACTTATTGGCATTGAAAAAGTACAAAAAATTAAGCATTTTAGGTCATTTTTGCACATAGTTTTGCACTTGTCTTTTGGCATACCTTTTAAAATCTGATTCGGGACTGATTTGAAAACATATATCATGGCTACTTCTTTGGAAGAGTTGTTTGCATACATCATAGACATTGATCATTTCTCTAAATTCATTGATAAACATCCTCAAGTTCTGTAACAAATAGCATACATACATGATGTTGATCTCTCTATGTGCTCCACATATGAAATCCTTTGTTATATATCCAATTTTGATAGCTTCACAAATCTCATGGGAATATATCCTTTGATATTAGATGATCTCACTAAATTCATGATGAATAGTATATATACTAGTGATGACCTCAAAATGTTAGATGAAGCCTTAGATGACTTTCTGGAACAATCCCCTACGACACCTATTGCTAAAACATGTGATGATAACTCTGATTTACCTTATGATGCCTCTCCCAAGGTTTTTCCTCCTCATGAGGACACTTTGATGCAAGAGGATGATTTCATTGACACATCTCTTAACATCATACCACCAAATCTTCATTCTAATGCTCACTCTGGCCAAGATGAAACATTAGCAAATGAAGAGCCATCACCACTTTGCCATTCCAATGCTCTCCCTGGCCAAGGGGAAGCATTAGCGAATGAAGAACTCCCTTCAACAAAGAACATTCCATGGATAGAAGATGAGCTTTCATCTAACAACAATAAAAACTCTATCATAATACACGAAACATCTATGGATCATCCTACCAAACTTTTTCCTTTAGTTGATTGTTCACACACCTTGGATTTCACTAAGGAAGAGAAGACCTTTAATGTCCCTCCTTTGTTTGAATATTCAAGTCATTTGGACATCACTAAGGATGTAGCACTAGTGGATGAGGAGAAGTCTCACATTAAAATCCTCAAGGATGAATGTTGAGATTACTCAAAACAATTTGCTTCTTCCACCACCTAAGAGGATAGTGAATATGTGTACTAATGAACTTCAACAAGAAAATATTCCACCTAACATTGAGTCAAACCAAGAAGCATTTAAGAATGAACAAAAGAATAATGACAAAGACTTGGCAATGGTACCCTATGCTTGCAATTAGAAAGAGAATGATGTGATTGTTGATGACTTCTAACATGGACCTCTCTATAGGTAAGTATCTCTAACCTTTTATCTTTCTTGTGATGTACTTCCCCTATGATGTGTTATGTGTTGTTTAGGCCTCCTAGGATGACCCTTGATTCTATTGTAAGGTCTGGGATACCAGGAGACCGGATCTGTTGTGACCTTCTTCTTTTGTATCATCATTCTTCTATATTGCATCTCTCTCTGATTTCATTGTTGAGTGTTGTGTCTTACGGACGTAGCGTTACGGTTGGTGACTCAGGGGCACCCTCCTATGTGACTGTCCCTAAGACACTTGTTTCTCCTCTCTTATTTATTTTTTCCCTTCCTCTAGTGTTTCTATCTAGTAGGCAGATGACGAAAAACATTTATACTGATGTGGACGTAGCGTCCCTTTAGCGAGAAATCAAAAATTGGACTTAGTTCCTAATATGATGGTGGGGTTATATATCTTATTTGATGCTTGGCTAGTAGAGGCACTCGTGTTTTCTGCGTAGTGATTTTGATGATCTTTATCTCATTTACAAACCTTAACAATACTGATGCTCTGTGCACTTTGTTTGTCTTTGAATCTAGCCTTGGTGGTACTCGATTCAGAGATCTTTGTGATATAGCCCCACGGTTATCCTCAAACTCTGAATTCGTAGTATAACCTTGGCTCTTTGTGTGGTTAATCATATGCATTGATGTTGTTTTTTATCATGATTTTGTAGACACCAACATATTTCTTGCAGGGATGTGTTTGTGGGTACATTTGGCAATCTTAAAGTACATGTCACCTTTGGGGGACATGGGTTTTGCGAAAGTTTGTGTTCCCTTGTGTGTTTTCTTCGTACCTTAACATGCTTGATATCGATACTTGATATCAACCACCTTAAGGTGGGGGCATATATAATGTAATCTGTCTCTTGTAGATGTTAGCAATGTGCTTGTCCTCAGGTGCGATTTAAAGGCTAGTGCGATGAGTACTTCTTGCACTCTGAGTTTGTTTGCAATCAATCAATCATTTAAGCCCTTTGCAGAGGCCAGATATCATGTATATCCTTTTTATCTTAAGCCCTTTGCAGAGGCGGGGGTGGTGTATTTCTTGGAGCAGATTGCACCGTCCTGTCATTTTCAAAAAGTCCTCATTGGGACGCAGGGAGCGGTTATGTGACTAACTCAACCCTTAAGCGTGTCTTCAATGATTGTTGTGGTGAAACCTAATCATCGGCGTGTGCCTATAATGTGTCTGAGATGGTGTTGAACCTAGAAATAGGAACACTCCATCACTTGTCTGCCATTTTTTCTCTGTGTCTTCAAAGTGTGTGTTTGGCGTGCTTGCTTTGTTTGGCATGTCTGTTGCCCCATATGCAGTCTAAAGACCTGCGCAATGAGTGTATCCTACATTATGGGAGGTTTTGGTGTGTCTTGCGTGTGTGTTGTCCCATATACAATTTAAAGACTTGCACGATGAGTGCATCCTATATTATGGGAGGTGTGTTTACTTTCCTATACTTGCATCTAGATTTCATATATATGATAAAAAGAAAAGAAAAGAAATCATTCCTATCTTCTATGTATTAATGTGTCTTCTATGCATTCAGTGTATTCTTCATGTTTTGCCTAACCGTAACTGTCTTCTCTATGTTTTGCGTACTTGTCATTGTCTTCAATGTGTTTGGCGTGTTTTCTTTGTGCTTGGCATGTTTGTTGACCATACTTTAATGCATGTATTGGCCTTGCATTTATACATACATTAAAGTGGGGGCTAAATGTAACGTCAGAAAATGTCCCCTTGGGGGATTTTCCCTCATAAGGTTTAGCTCTTAGGTCTTTTATCTGCATTTAGGACATCTTACATCATATTTCAACATCCTGATGGAATGAACCTTCGGTATCATGTCAAATGGGACCTAGGGGGACCCCTTGAACCTAACCCTACCCAAAAAAAGGGGAGGACTTGGGCACTCGTGCCCTAGTCCTATCTTATTTTGGGTCAGTCCCAAATTTTGGGTGTCGGCTTGTGACAGTTATTTGGGTCCTATGTCGACACGATAAGTCTGAATTATGAAATTCTTCGCGGGAGTGTTTGTAGTTGGATATAAAAGCATGTTTAAGAATTTATTTGTAAACTAGATTTCAACTAGAGCATTACTAGATGAGCATTGGCATTCTAAAGGTGATTCAAGGCTTTCAATGTGTAGCAAGAGTAGATTTGTGTCGTTTATATGTTTGCATTTACAGATTTGAGCATCTATTTCCTCATGGCATGAAGAGCTTCTTCCTCCCATGAGATCTACACTACAAGGTGATATCATTTGTGTTTTGAGCATTTATCATTTGGTTTTTGCCTCTGCCCCTCAAGGGCGTGCACTCTCTATTTGACAATGGTGTTTGGAAGACTTGAATGTCTCTCCGAGGCTTGAATGAGGCAAACATCTAAACACCACAACCCCCTCCCAAAGTTTTTATGATTACAGGTTATAGGTTTAAGCTATAGACAAAGTGAAGTTGCAGGAGAGTACAACAAAGTGTCAGAATTGCATATTAGAGAAGAAAATAGCTCCCTAGACTAGGGTGCCCACTCATTAGTCCTCGAAGTTCCATGACGGGAAAACCTTCCATACAATAGGAACACATTGCAGATCTTGTTTGCAGATCCTGACAAAAAGTAGGGCCTTGGACTTGGGCACCCACTCTTTAGTCCCCAACTGTTCCGCTTCCAAACCCTGAAAATAGGTGCACAGTTATTTGTCATTTTACATCTTTTTGTAGCAGCATTTTCTAATATTCGTCCGTTTATTGTCGTATTTGCATAATTAGGGTTTTAAGGTATAATTGAGCACAAGAGAAGATAATTGGCAATCAAATCATAAAAATCCAAGTTCCCCTACATCTCATAGTGACCTAGGGTAGGATAGTACATTGCAACTCGACCCTAGGTCCTTGAATGAAAGGGTGAAAGGAGGATACACATACAAAACTATCAAAACTCAACATCCAAATTCCACCCTTTACAAAATCTTATACCTTGTCAGCTTGATCTTGTGCACAAACAACAATGAAGACCCAAACAAACATACAATAGTCTTTATATAGGTTGGGACCAATCATTAAACCACTTAGATTGATTATTCAAACAATATATCTTCACCACATATAGATCTAACATGTCTGTCGGCTTATCCCTTAAGTACACACTTGACCAGTTCAACTGTCACATCATAACTTCCAATGCAGACCCTATGAGACTTTAAAAATCATATCAAATATCCATTATAGATTTATTGTCATACCTTTATAACCACAGAACATAGTATTCAACTACAGACAAATGTAGATCTCCTAACTGTCACTTAGTCACTATGAAACATTGTCAGACTGTAAGCCGATAAAGAACAACTTGTAGAAAGTGATCAAATGAACTTTAGAAGCTATAACTCTTGATTTAGGTAGTCATAATAAGTATCTTTGTTTCCTTAGAACCACAAGACAAAATATGTGACAGTGGACCCTTTTAATTTGGTACTGTGCACTGTTCTTGTCTTAACTCTGTTCACCTAGACTAGACATTTCACCATACGACTTTTGGAGGAAATCAAAACTTGAACACTGGAACATATGATCACCAAATATCTATGAACAACATACCTGAACCACATATAATGATCTTCAACTGCGGAGGCATACTGAGCCAATCTTTGTCACTCTGTAGCTTGCCCATACTTAGCCATTTTTACTAAGTTAGTCTTCCGGACCTTTACCAAACTTTGGTGCCATAACTGAAAACCTCTTTACTATGCTCTCTTGCCATCAATGACAACATACAACTTTCCATCAGAGCAATGTCTCTTGACTATCTTGCCAACACCATTTACATGATTAGCATGTGATCTCTCATATGCTTTGTATGGGTAATCTACTGTTGCTATGATTCTTAGAAAAGAGAACTGAGACTTGTAAATGAAAACACACGTTGTCAAGCAAATTTAAATTATATCTGCAGTTTAAGAAAATAGCTAGTGACTAGGTATATACCATTAATAGTACAATTCACTTAGTAGTTAATGTAGCTTCAAGTTATGTGATCCAGCTATGATGGCTTTGGAAGCACCACATTTCCATACAAGTGGAAGAACTCAAACCAGGCCCTCTTGCTCATTAATACTAGCCATAATTGCTGCATGAACTTCCCCGCATCGTTCTTATTATTTTATTATTTTGCTTCTATTTTTGTTTTATATGCTTGCATTTTTATTGCAGATTAAAAAGTAAATAGACCTGAAAGAAGATACTAGATTTGGGTCACACTGGTTTGCCTAACATGTAGTGCCTGGCCTTAGACCAAACATAAGTCATGTCTTATCAAACATAGTAATTATGATATTATCCTTAATGCGATTAAAGGACGACATAAATTAAGCCACAAATATTTATAAAATTAGCTAGAGTTGAAAAGATCCCAAACAACCAAATAGCGTAGAAAGTTGTGTTATGAGTTATTTCTCAAAATTACAATATGTTTAAGATTGATGTTTTCTGCCAAGGGAGATGTGTATGCTTAATTCAGTAGCCTAAGTAGCTAGGGAAATATCAAATATAATAAGAACATGCCTACATGTTTTCTATGGCACCTAGTTCTTTTCCTATAACTCTCAGGTCTCCTTCCTTCAAGTATTGAATATTCTATTCACAGATTTCAAAATGCATTTTCTTCACTTCAAGGATTCCAGGATTTCTTCTCACAATCGCCAGGTTTCATTTGATACTTATCTTTTTGTTTCACTGTCTAATGGATTTCTCTAGTGCATATGCTTACATTTTTACATGGAGGAAAACACACAGGTCCTGAAAAACCCCTCCATATTTTAGTTGTTTTGTGATTGTAAAGATATTTTGCAAATTTTTTATTGAAATCAGTTATGTTATCTCTCCATTCCAAGTTCTTCTTTTTTGCTTTCTAGAATTCAATATAAGTTTTTGCTTTCCTAGATATCATTTTGCAAGGTGGCTCTTATGGCTTAGTGATCTCTCTCCTTTTACATGCCAAAATCTTTAGCATTGGACTCTATTTAAATGTTGTTGCAAATCTCTTGTAAATTGATTGTATTCTGAATTACATATTGAAAAAATATTTGAATAGAACATAAAGAGGTTATAAAGCACAATCAAATAATAAACTGAAATGATGAATCACTTATTTTGACTATAATGTGTCAAGATATTATTCTTTTGTCATAAGAAAACTTAAAACCAATGCCACACAAGAACCTATAACCCTCTTCAATTACTTGAGTCAAAGATTTGTTGAATTCATGTCCTTTTAGTGAGTTCAAACTATTAAAAACTGTGGATGCATCATCATAGAAATCTGTTGACCATGTTATAAATGAAAAAATACCTATCTGTACATGACTAAGTTTAAGATTTAATATCTCAAATGGGGCTTGGTCTAGCCGCAAGGTAGGGTTCAAGAAGTACTTGGCAAGGTCTCTGTGTTATGCAGACAAAGCAATGTGGGCCACACTCAAGTTAGGTTATGTCAAAGTTCAAGGCAAATTCCTGGAACTAGAAATCCCCTGAGGTGGCTTCTATTTCTAAGCCTAAGGGTAATCTAAGCTTGACATCCATTCATTGTGCACTAAAGCCTTATATCAAAAAAGATAGTGAACCTGAGACATACATTAATTGATCTCAAATACAGAAGTGATTCACATCAATTACACTTACAAAATCTGCTGCATTTCACTCTAAGCTCCTGAATTTACTCTTTTGTTCAATGGTGAAAAGTAAGTTTTTTTTTTTTGTTAATGCTACACTCTCTGACCCTGTTGGAATTCTTGTCTATCACACTAATAACAAATTATTGTTGTTGTTGTATTCCTCTATCTATAGGGAATAGAGGACTGTGGTATGTACGCATACCTTCCACTGTTGTATGCACGCCTATCGACAGATTTGTTGCACACATATACCGTGCAACTGCTAGTATATATAAATATGGTAACTAGAAGATGTGGAAATCAGGGAGGCTATCTTTTTTCTGATACTGGAGTTTCCTGGTGACTATGGTTCAAACTTAGACATGTTTTTTTGAAACCATGCCATGACAGGTTATATAAATATGTAAAATTTACATCTAGTGCATAACTCTAAAACATTTTTTGACTTTGGATTTTTCTTATTTCTATAGATTTATCTTGTTGATACATGTTATTTTTCTATGTGTATGTAGGGGTGATTTTAATCTGAATTATTTCGAAGATGGGATCCTATCTTCTGCCTTCATGGTTGTGCTTCTAGTAGCATCACCAATTTTTGCTGGTCTATCCAAGATGTAAGCCACCTCTAGATCTCTTCCCGTGGTTACCTTTCACTTTCTAATGGTGACTAACCAATGCTTACTTGTGAAATGAGTTGAATCTTAGCACATAAAGCATTAATTCTTATGTAGTATTAATTATTAGTTATGAAGCGATTAGTCATCTGACAAAATTTCTCTATCCTTTATGCTTTGATGGATTTATAGACCCTATTGCAAAGCTCCCCTTTTATCATAGGCTGGGAGGATACTGGAAAAGGTTATAGAATTTGGCTTTAGAACTGCCAATTGCATTTGCTTGAAAGTTTTGAAATCCATCTCAACAAATCCATTTTGTGAATATCCTACAATTATTGCATTCCATGAGATTACATCTCTTTGAGGCATTCTGTCAAACAGTTCATGAGTTTTTTCTATGCTTCCACATTTTGGATACATGTCTACTAGAGTATTTCCAACTACAGTATTGGACAAAAATCCCTGTTTCATTATGCTTTGATAGAGGTCCATACCATGCTCCATTGTTCCCATTTTGGCACAGGCCGGGAGGATGCTGGCAAAGGTTGTGGAGTCTAGCTTTACACATGCCATTTGCATTTGCTTGAAAATTTCTAAAGCTTTTTCAACAAATCCATTTTGTGCATATCCTGCAGTTCTTTGAGGCATTTTGTCAAACAGTTCACGTGCCTTCTCTATGCTTCCACATTTTGCATACATGTCTAGCAGGGCTGTTGCAACTACAACATCTGTCAAAATTCCTCTCTTTTATGCTTTGATTTTTAGTGTATATTTAGTTAGTTCTTATTTCTGTTGTGTAGGTGGCAAGGTGTACCAAGATAATAAACCCAAATACTGAGGATGCAAAATATGTTATCAATGTTAAACAAATTGCCACGGTGACTTATATTTGCTTTTAATTCTGTATTATACTGCTTCTATTGTTGTAGATAAATCAAATGGTTGTAATTACATATTGTTGTAAGGGTATTGTTGTAATTATTTATCATTGTTTGTTTATGATCTCTTTTTACTTTTTTTTTTTCCCAGGTTGTATGACCAGTTTGAAGGAATATAGCAACAGTTGGAGCATTTATAAAGGCGGTTTGAATAAAAAGATGACATGTGTAAGCATCTAGGAGCAGATAACAATTGAAAAGATCAACTTGTCTTTTTCCAATGCCACCAAGAAGTTTCCAAGCATTCAAAGCATGAGACGAAGGCAGTTTCAAGCACCCAAGGTTCAAAGAAGTAGTCAACAATAGTCATAGAGGAAAAATTTAATGAATTTTAAACTTCTCCTATTTTTTCCTCTAGCGTAGGATAGTCAAAAGCAGAGTTTACTTTCATTTTTCCTTAGTTCTTCACTTTTGGAAAAGCATTGCAAGCTAAAACAAGCTTCTTTCTGTCTTTTGGTGCATCGTAACTCAGAAAATCAATTTCTTGCTCATTCTTTGAGCTATGTATTGTAACCATGAAGGTTTTTTTAGCAAAGAGAAAGCATTGTAACTTATTTTCAGATTTGTATGCTGTTTGTAAGCAGTTTTTATCAATAAAACAAGTTGTTTTTATCTTCTCAAAGTTGTTTCATTGTGCTTCAAAATGGTTGATGTGATCTTGTGGTGATGCTTCATCCCCTTGATTAAAATGACTAAATATACCACTAATTGATGTCAATTAATAATTAAATTGACTAAATATACTACCAATTGATAGAAATCAGTGAATAAATATGAGTAAACATATGACTAAATATACTACCGGTTGACATAAATCAGTGAATAAATATACTACCAATTGACACAAATTTGGTCGTGTTATAAATTTGGTCATGTGACAAAATAAATGACTGGAAATAAAGTACTAATGGTCATGTGACCAAGCTCAGTGAGCAAATATGACTAAATATATGACTAAATCAATGACTAAATTAACGACTAAATATACTACCAAATCGATCAATCAAAACAACCAATAAATGACTAAAAATGGTTTAGTCATCAATTTGGTCGTATTATAAATGACTGGCAATAAACTACTAATGGTCACATGACCATGTTTAGTCATTTATATGTAGTTTTTAGTAGTTTTTTTAATCATATATTGTTGTTTTTGTACTAGTGAAACTCATGAAAATAGGGATTGGCAAATTCCTAACCATTAAATAAAAATAAAAAAATTAGTGGCACACTTCATCACAAGGTGGAGACATGTGCTCTACTCTTCCACAAGTGCCCCAAATACGGATCATCATGAATTATGTGATCTCTTCCTACATGCCCTCAATAGGGATATGCGAGAAGAGGTGCAAAAATTGCTGTACAAATCATATGAAGAAGCTTTAGAAAGTGCTTTAAGGATCGATCAAGTTGCAATAGACAGTGGACAAAAAGTTTATGATGCTAATGGAAAGCTCAAAAATTCCAAAGACTCTAAAAAACCCCTTTGAAAAGCCAAATGGATAAGGATGTTAATGTCATTAGAGACTCATCAAGCAGTGCGAAACAACACCGAAGATTCCAAAAGGGATACCAGGGACTAGGTCACTCCCCTTATGATCCCGACACGTATTGCCTATTCCATGGGACAAAAGGGCATGGGACAAAGATCTGTTATGGATACAACAAAGCCATCTCAAAACTCAGTGCTGAACAACAACAAAAATTCATGGCTTTTTTGCAATCTCAACAAAGAAATAAAGACTCACATAATGGAAAAATACTCCTAACCAAGGAACTTTGAATTTTAATCATATTGGATTAAATCAAGAAATCTTCATGATCCAAGAGGTAGAACAAATGGATTAGACTAAAAATGTTTTGTCATAAGTAGTAAGTTTGGTCAAAACCTCTCCCTCACATCATAAGACATTCTTAGATGTGTTGGAAGTAGGATGTTCAATGCAAGGCGAGCCTGCCACTTTCACCTTTGATGTCAAAAAACTCTCGCAAAATGGAAAAAAAATAGAGAAAAGATTCACCTCTCTACCTACAAATACAAGTCAATGAAATTACCATCAAGTGAGTAGTCATAGATGAAGGGTCAGCAATAAACATCATACCTTTCTCCCTCCTTCAAAGCATGGGGTATGACAAAACAAGCATAAAGCAAAATTTTGCCATCCTTAGGGTTTACGATGGTCAAGACATCCAAACTATAGGAAAAGTGAGCTTGCCACTCACTCTGGGACCCAAGACTCTTTCAACAAAATTCTACGCGATCAATGAAGAAACTGATTATAATATGATTCTTGAAAGACGTTGGGTTTGTGAAATGAAAGCTATTGCCTCCACCCTATTCCAAGAACTTCATTTCCATCATATGGGAAAAACTTATGTCATCAAAGTAGACCTCGACCCCTTTAGTGTTTATAGAGCAAAATGGAAAGAAAATTGACACGAGCACAAAGGTCATTAAGGAAGAAAAGGTTGCCGCAGATGTAGTAAACATCCAGGATATTTCATACCAAAACTTGGCATTGATCAAAGAATTCCCTTTCAATCCTCACACCACAAAATCACTGCACCATTCAACTTAGCAGCCATCCCTTGCCTTAGCGATCATGATGCCAAAAGCTTCTCCATAGGGATGGTAGAAATCATTGAAGAAGGAGAAGAGGAGGAAAAGTGAAAATCAACATATGAATTTGGAGAAACATCAATATCATGAAGTGTGTAAGATCTATGGACCCTTCACTTTGATGGGGCTGGTTGCAAGACAAGAGCAGGGGTAGGAGAAGTACTTACTTCCCTGACAATAAAAGTTCTCCACTTCGCATTTAGGCTAGACTTTTTTTGTATGAATAACATTGTCAAGTATGAATCTCTCTCGTTGGGAGTCATGTTAGCCATGAGAATGGGTGTTAAGAGTGTCTCCACTTTTGGGGACTCTCAATTAGTAATCAATCAAGTCACAAAAAATTATGAGACCAAATCGGAATGGCTTCGCCCCTACAAAGACACCATCAAAAAATTAATCCAACTTTTTTATTTCTTTACCATAAAAGCCATACCAAGAGAAGAGAATCAGGTAGCAGACTCAATGGTCACATCAGCAGCTATGTTCACACCTCATGCCCAACTACAGAACTCTGAATTCATTATATCAATATGAGGTGGGCCATTGTTAGAAAGTGAGGAATTACCTAGCATCCTGAGTTATGTGATGGATAGAACATAGATACTGACTAGAGACTATGCCAAGAATAATGAAGCCATTATAGAATACCTACATACCTATGATGGCCTCCCAAGAGTCTACCATAAGAAAGGATACATGCTCCTGGCCCATCTCGATGATTACTTCAAGGATAACTTAGAAATCCTTGAAGTAGACATAAATTTACAATTGCCACTGGGTCCTCAGAAATTTGAGGAGGGACATCCTTCGTTGACTGGCGATACAATTGATCTCAATATAGGAACCCCTAAAAAACCATGAATGTTGAAACTGGGAGTAGAATTAAATGATGAAGAGGTAGAGGAATACATTGAATTTCTGATTGAATTCTCTTATGTTTTTGCTTGGACATATGCAGACATGCTTGTACTAGACCCAAAATTCATAGTGTATAATCTAGTAATGAAACTAGACGTGAAACCCATAAAGCAAAAATTGAGGCCCATAAATCCCCAAGTAGTGGAAATGGTGAAATAAGAATTGAAGAAGTTGCTAAATGTGAGATTCATCAAACCTATAGATTATTCAAACTGGGTATCCAACATCGTCCCAATGTTAAAGAAGAATGAAAAAATTCAAATATGTCCTGATTTTAGAGATATCAACCAAGCATGCCCTAAGGATGATTTCCCATTGCCATCCATCGATCAAATTGTTGATTCAACCGTGGGACACAAAATCTTTCCCTCATGGATGGATTTTTAGGGTATAATCAAATCAAAATTGCAAATGTTGACCAAAATAAGACAACTTTTACCATACCTTGGAGAACCTTTTGTTATGTAGTCATGCCTTTTGGATTGAAAAATCCAGGAGCGACTTATCAAAGAGCCATGACTCATATCCTCCATGATCTTATCCACAAAATGGTAGAAACATATCTTGATGAATTACTCACCAAATCTAAACAAAGATTGACACATGTGGAAGATCTTCAAAATATTTTCACCAAATTACGAGAGTAAAAAGTAAGATTGAATCCCAAAAAGTGTGTTTTTAGAGTAACAATAGGCAAACTATTAGGCTTTATAGTTTCACGAAGAGGGATAGATGTAGCACAAAGGTAAAATCAATATTAAATGCAACTCCCCCAACTAGTGAGACTATAGTAAGAACATTCTTTGGGGAATTAGGTGCAATAAGACATTTCATACTAGACATGACCTTTAAGATCTACCCCATTAATCAGCTATTAAAGAAACAAGCTACGATAACTTGGACAATGGATTGTTAGAATGCCTTCGAACAAGTAAAGAGGTTCTCATTGACCCCTCTGACACTTATGCCACCTAGACATGACAAGCTCTTCATCCTTTATTTCAGACCCATGGATATCTCAATAGCTTGCATGTTGGCTCAAGAGGATGATGATGGGAGAGAAAGAGTGATATACTTCATTAGTCAAACGTTGTTGGAATATGAGAAAAACTATACCTAGGCTGAGAAGGAGTGCTTGGCTATAGTATTTACTACCAAAAGATTGCGACACTACATGCTAAACCAAGAAACTAGTCATAATATGATCAGAGCAACTAAGAACCTTCTTAAACCAACCTATGTTGTCTAAAAGGGCGAGAATATTCTTGACATTACTAAGCAAACTCGAGTTAACATATGTCAATCAAAAATCTATTAAGGAATAGATAATAGCCAATTGGTTGGTTGATAATCCAATTCCTCAAAAAGAACCGATAAAAAAAGATTTCCAGGATGAAGAAATATATGTAATTGACCTTGAAAAGTATGCTTCTTCATACTAGTACATAGACATTGTGAACTGTTTAGCAAACAAAACCTACCCTGAAAACATGACACTTTTAGGAAAAATATGCTTGCATGTCCTCACCACAAGGTATGTGCTCATTGATGATGTGTTATACCGAAGAGCTTTGGATGGATTCTTGCTTTGATGTGTGGATAAGGAAGAAACTTAAAGTGGTGTTAGCATCTCATAATGTTTCACAAAACTTGACAGATTTTCTCAAATCATTATATCTCTACACTAGACTCTTGGGACGTCTAAAACTATGATGTTTGCAACTCTATGAGATGATAAAACAAGCATAGTTGACATTGTTGGTTTTTTCCCAGACTGGATGCTTATTCCCAGATTTCCCTACAAGGTAGCCATCAATGATCAACAGGATCTCTGGGCCAGGGGCCAACAGTGTAGGAGATAGACTCTATATTTTATCTCCTCTTCTTCTTCAGGCTCTGCAAAACCTAGGGGGGTATTGCCTACTCAACATCCATAAGGATATACATACAAAGGCTGGGATGCTGACAGAAAGCAGATAAGTCCTCCTGTAAGTAGACCAAAACTGAAAGATAAGAGCAAAGGGGCTAGCTTTGGGCCTATTTGCAGTTGTAGACAGAGGACTGAGGATCCTAAAACTAATTCTAATGTCCTAAAGATTGTTTTAGATTTAGATTTTGATTTTAAGTTTGGATGCAAAGCTGGACATGGTTGTAACACAAACACAAAGCAAGATTGGTGCCTATCCAGGGCCTGGAGTTAGTAGACATACACCTGTGAATGATATGCATGAACAACTAAAACTGGATTTCAGGGGGATACATATGATACCTGCCCTACAGATATCTCCCAATACAGAGTGTTAAGCTATCTATACTTATGGCATCCCTACTGCAGTATACCCTTCCCAATGTTCAATCTAAAAATAGTTTAATCTACCCCTTGAGCAGAAGTTAAGAGATCAGACATTCAACACAGGAATTCTATGTTCTAGAGTCTCAAACATTGCTTAAATATCCAGACTCAGAAGAAAGATACATGCAGTACTGGAGACAGAATTAACAAAACACATGCTAACATAGCATTTCTCATATAAAATTAACCATGAAATCAGTGGATTCATGCAAAAACGTAAACAAGAGATACATAAACTCACAGGTTTTGCTGTACAGAGCAACCAAATCAACTGTATTGTATTACAGAGCCAAATATTCAACTTTCAACAACCAGAACAATGGTAACACAGTCTGCTTATATCAGCCAGAAAGTGTACCACAGTAATTAATTACAAGGCTTTTACAAAAATCTGCCAGATACAGATCCTTCAAAGGAATGGCGCCCAAAATTTATTGCTGCATCAGACAGAAAAGACCTCGAGCCCTGCGCCATCATCAGGAAGTCCTCACGCCAAAAAATTGGGTACATGACTATTCAACAACTCGCCCATGCCCCTGCTACAGTCGCCATTGATGGCTCAACCACCCGCGGCCGCTTGAAAACCGTCGCAACACACCAAAAAAAGAAATTCTTGCCAAAACGCGTTCACCACAGGTTCAAAAAATATAGGGAGATTAGTCCCACATGCACGGTGAGGAGACTACCTTAGTAGTTTAAAAGCATAGTCACTTGCATAATAGGTGTCGAGCGCTTTTGCCACGCTTGACACACGCTCCTTCACCCAAAGCCCATCACCGAGATCAACACCATCGGCCAAGCCCATGAATCTCCTGCCGACTTGAATTGTCCTGCCGACCGCTACATCACAATCCCCTCCATCGGCTAGAGATGCACCATCGGGCCAACTCTTCAGATCTCCACCGATAGTATGAGTCTCTTCGATGACCAGCTTGCACCCTGTTAGCAGTTACCATCCTACCACCATCGGCCATACCAATATCGTCGGCCAAGCAAAAAACCCCTCGGCTGACATAGCCAATCACGCCGATGAACAACTCCTAAAAGCCTCCAACATCCCCATCGGCCAGAGAAGAACCATCGGCCTAGCCAAAAGCTCCTTCACCGACAGACCAACTCTCACCGATACATCAACAGGCTAGGCCCTGCCCCTTCATCGGCCAGACCCACGCCATCGGCCAACCTGAAATTCCTCTGGCCGATCTTACTAGCCTCGCCGATAGACATCGGCCTCCCATCTCTGTCGGCCAAACACACACTGATGACTCCTCATCGGCCCAACACTCTCCATCGGCGGATACTCCAACTGCTAGCCCGATAGCCCATGGCACACCGAAAACACTCCCTTCGGCCAGACCATCGGGGTGACCTCCCTCTATTGGCAAATCACAAAATACACTAGCTGATAATACAAGTCTTGGCGATGAACACACAAATTATCCTTGTTGGTGAGACCCACACCGATGACATCGCATCGGCCAAACATCCACTGTCGGCCGAACAAGAAATTGCTTCGCCGATAGCATAAAACACACCGATGGAACCATCGGTAAGAACAAACCCGTCGGGGAACCAGAAAAAAACCCTCGCCGATGACAATCATTACGCCGATAGACCTTGGCCTCCCCCTTCTGTTGGTAGGAGTAACTCTGTCGGGCTAGCCAAAAACTCTTTGGCCGATAACACCACTCACGCCGACGAACACCTGAGATACCCTCATCGGCATGACCACTACCATCGGTGGAACCACAATCTCCCACACTGATAGTACAAAGTCACAGTGATGAACAAAAAGCCTCACTCTGCCCCCTTGTCGGCTAAACACATGCCCATCGGGAAACCAGAAAGAAGATACGCCGATGACAGAAGTCATCCTGATTGCACATCACCACCACATCGGTAGAATCGAAAATACTCCAGCCGATAGGCCAAACTCTTGCCGATGGACAAGAAGACCTAGGGTTTAAATGAAGAAAACCTCCAACATGCAGAAACAAACTCTAGGTCAAAAATAAGTACCAACAGACACCTCATAATGAACTTCTCATGCACTTACTGTCCCATATCTAAACACCCGAAATGGAAACTCAGAGCATGCTAAGGTCTAACAAGTCTTCAATGAAATCTCAATCAATATTAGACATACTTAGAACACATATGCAAGGGCATGAGGATTTATAGGGTCTTGATGGAAATTTGTGATAATTACTTTTGTAATGGATACCCTCAAGACATATGCATTACCCTTTTGTACCACTGTGTCAAAAAACCTTAATCTTTGTCTCCTGAGAAACTACATGGTCTTCTATCATTTCCAACTCTTTAGATCTCTTGTACAGTGTGTACACATGCATGAGAAGACTCTACTATTGTCCCATGTTTTCCTTTAGATACCCTTGAAATGGTTTCAATCTCATATAAATCTCTGAGCTTCACACTTGTGTTTTCATTGCTTTGTCACATAGTCATGTAATCTTCCTTTCCAATTATCCATCCTTTGGCCTCCAAAGACTCCTACATCAGTAAATCACTTCCATGCATCATGATGCCTATAAAAGAATGTGAAACCCTAAATAAAGTGATACAAAACAAGACTCTAACTAACCCTAACTTGGTCAACAATGACCTAACCCAAGGAATCTGAAGATTAACCTTTAAAATAAAGAAAAACTTTGAAAGGAACTCCCTCCAAACGTATGTACAAGTTTTTTGAAGAAAATATAGTTTGCAATACAAATAAACTTCCATCCTTCACCCTTTGACCTTTTAATATATGCTTGATCACATGGGAGAGGGACTATTTTATGTTTGAAAGGCACTATAAACATTGATTTTTATTGTTCAAGAACCTAAAACTCTAATGCCAAAGAGAAAGTCTAGAGACTTAAATCCTTATCTTGTACCTTTAAACTAGAAGCTCCACAACTAATAACAATGAATAGGACCTTCAAGACAAGACCATGATATCTAGGTTGCCTATTTGGGTTAGGGAGCACAAATAGGTAACATGGACATCAAGTTTGGTCAGCATATCATATGGTCAGATAATTGTGCATCACAATTTAATAATTCATGGATGTTCTATTGGCTGAGTAAGATGCATATATAATGAGTGGTGTTTAACATATATGGAATTTCGTTGAGGTTGGGGATGGAAAAGGAGTGCATGATGATGTTGGAGCATGTATTAAAAGAGCCTTAGCATGAGAAGAGTTGAAGTACAAAGACATTGCAAAGTTGAATGATGTAGCATCCATCGTCGAATGGTGTAACTCTACAGTGGGTCCAGGTAATGAAGGTAAGTTTACAGTTCGTAGATATTTTTAGTTGATAGAAGAAGCTAACATTGAAAAATATGAAGATTATTGTACAGTGATAGGATCGAGTGAATTCCACTCTTTTAGGAGCTCAAATGTAGCTTCATGGACTATTCATTTAAGGAAAATGGTGTGCTTTTGTTCATCATGTAAATATTTTTCTTGGAATGAGTGTGAGTCAGAAGAATGGGTTGACGAATGGTGTGTTAGAACTTTAAGCCCACTTGAGACGTATCAACTTTCAGGAGCACTACAACTCATGTAGATGGAATCGTCAATTAACTTTGACCCTATTTCAGATCTCATTGAACCAGATATTATAGACACATTACTTAATGAAAATTAATATATTTTAGATTATGATGTAGTATTTTTGTATCATTTATTGAATTAATCTTTTTTGTACAATTTAATATAGGGCATGTTTATGTAGTTATTGTGGATGAAGATAATGATGAAGGAACAAATTATTATTTGTCATTTTGTTGAGACAAAAAAATTGACAGCCCATGTCATAGATGGAGAAAATATTGAGAATCCTACAGGATTAGTGGTTGTTACTAGAACATGGCTTAGAAGGTATCTAATGAAGAAGTCCAATGTGCAGTTTTTTAAGGACTTTGACACACATAGGAAAATTATTCATTATTATAAGCTTGTTGTGGCATCAAATGTTGAATTGATAAAATATCCAGGGTAGACTATTGAATAAAAACTTGTGGAAAGTTCACGAGTCTGACCATGAAGCAATACTTGACACCATAAAGAGTAGAGTAGATCCACACGGTTAATTGGATTTAATTAGTGGAATGACACAAAGGTGTGTTATATGTACACTTCTTAAGTTTTGTGATTTGATTACATTTTTCATTTATTTATTTCTAGTAGTGTTAGTCATGTAGAATAGTAGTTCCAAACAAGCTTCCACCTTCTTGTGGTTGGTATTATTAGTAGATAATTTTATATTCTTGAAGCAAGGAGAAGCTTTAAAAATTAACAATAAACTAGTATATCCTCATTTCACCATCTATATTTTTGACATTTTTTCTTACCTTGATTTCACCATCTATATGTTT